>OW818030.2:63100692-64423692 GCA_942486065.2 Calliphora vomitoria | reverse complement strand
CTAAGCAGACTTCGTGTTAATGGGGGTAAGAGATTTTTGATAATTAAAGTGATTTTCGATTGGAGCTATGACTTATTATATACCTATCGTCATAAAAGTTGGTTTCATGAATGCATATACAATTTATTTGTGTTAAATTTTATTTGGATACTAACATATTTCAGAAATGTATCAACATTAAGGAGATTCTGGCATACATCTAGAGCGGTAATCCTAATCTACAACCCACAACTGGAAGGTGGTTAAGGTTTCTGCTTCTGAAGGTTCGCACAGAAAGGTGGTCGTAGTCCTTAATAAGGAATCCTTGGCGCCACTACGAGAGAGGCAAAGTAAGATATACTACGGTTTTGATAGTATCAAGCTACGCATCTACCGTGGTGACGACTCGGATCATAGGTATCTGACATTCTTAATAGAGTTAGTAGTTGAAAAGGAAAAGCCTTTTCTAAACAGGAGGAAATCTAAATGGGATGTTCATGGCGGATCCTTTATGGTTTACTTCCCTCACCCCCTTTGATAAGTAACACTAGGGATATTGAAAGCGCTGTGGAAAAGCTCACACTTTCTCTCGGCGAGGCCACAAGACGCACGTGCATTCCCTCTGCACGCAGAGGAAAGGTAAGTCTTTAGATATAGCGAACACTAGGCGTAGTTGTCTTAAACTATTCAACGAGGCGAAAACATCAGGCAACTGGTCAATGTACAAGTCTATGTTGAACAAATTTAAGAATCAGATTAGAAGCGCGAAACGTAAGTCCTGGAGGGATTTCTGCAGCGGCGTCGAAAGTTCCTCTGAGACCAATCGTCTGCGCAAGATCCTGTCGAAAACACCAACTGTTCAGGGTTACATTCAGGAACAGGATGGTAGGTGGACTACTGATGGACGTGAGACACTAAAAGTACTCATGGACACTCATTTTCCGGGGAACTTGCCACTAGATATGGCTAGTGAATCCCAACCGAACAATCGGACAACTCCGACAATTATAATTTACGAACATATTATAAAATGGGAAATACGGAGTTTTGACTCTTACAAGTCTCCGGGCCCGAATGGCATAATACCCGCTGATCTACAAAATTATATAGTTCTAGTCACTCCTTGGCTGATAAATATTTATCATGCCTGTCTTGTATGGTCGTACATATCAAAACGGTGGACCGTTCCATTCATTCCGAAAGGAGGAAAAGCGTCACACACAAAGGCTAAAGATTTCAGACCAATAAGTCTATCATCATTTTTGCTGAAAACCCTTGAAAGAATCATAGACATCCACATACGAGCGTCTTTGAAACAAGGATCATTATCTCCCTCTCAACACGCCTACATGAAGGGCAAATCTATTGAGACAGCACTTCACTCCTTAGTGGGATATATTGAGAAATCCCTTGAATTTGGTAATTTCTCACTAGTGGCCTTTTTGGATATAGAAGGAGCCTTCAATAATGTAGAATCTGCAACTATAGTTTCAGCTCTACAAGACCTTGGTCTGGACCAATCAACTGTAGGGTTCATCATGAACCTTCTACGATATAGGATCATCCGCTCCCAAAAGGGAACGGCGGTGATCACTAGAATGGCCACTAGGGGTACGCCTCAAGGTGGCGTCTTGTCACCACTTCTGTGGAACCTGGCCATAAATTGTCTGCTCAGAAAATTGGATCTCATGGGTTATAAAACTGTCGACTACGCGTATGACGTCGCAGTGGCAGTCTCTGGGATCCATTTGTGCACGATATCACAACGTCTGGGATATGCACTCAGTGTAGTAAGTCGGTGGAGTACAGTGTTAACCCAAGCAAAACCGAACTTGTACTATTCAGCCAGCATAATAGTTAGCATCCAGACTCTTCCGGATAATATCGATTATTGCATTTCTGGGCCCTTCTTGGTGAGAAACTTCGGTTTCTCAATTCCGTATAATACGGAAGCAATGGACGGACCTTTACTTGAAGCAACGGGTCTCTCAGTCTATACAGACGGTTCTATTAAAGGAGATGGAGTTGGCGCAGGTGTCTACATTCGAGAATTCGACATTAGGCTATCTTTTAGACTTCCAAATGAATGTAGGATAATTCAGGCTGAAGTATCAGCCTTCAAAAGGGCGGCTAACTGGCTCAGTTATAACAAGATATCAGGCAGGGATATTAGTATACACATCATCTAATTTGGTCCAGGAATGCCGGGCATCCTTAAACAGGATGGCGAGACATTCAACAGTCGTACTCGAGTGGGTACGGGGACACGGAGATACTACAGGCAACTGCGTTGCTGACGGAAAGGCGCCATGTTACCTGACGGAAACATAGATTTCCTATGGCGGTCATTACCGGACACTGCACTTTTGGCAACCACGCGAGGAGACTTGGCTTGCCCTACAACGACTTAGGTAATCAACGTTTACGATTTCTGGGAAACCGTTCCATAAATAGTCTTTCTGAGCTCTCAAATATGAGGCTTGAGAGCATCAATGCGTTTATAAGGAATAGTAATTGGTTAATAGGACCAGATATGGGAACCACTTGAGGGTAACCTAATAACCGCTTTCTTATTGATATGCAATTTTTGTAAATCTCCTCCTCTCTTCCTTGAACATCTTCTTCTTAACTACTCAATCTTCCACTTCTCTCTTTTCATTTCTATCTGCCCCTCTTTCTTCTACTTTCAACTTCGCGGCTGCCTGGAAACCTAACCTTACCTAACCTATCAACATTAATGAAATTTAATGAGAGTGGTACTTATATGGGAGCTATGGTAAATTATGGACCGATCGATACTAAAATTGGTAGTCTGAATTAGGTTTACATCAAACATATTTGTTCTGAAGTGAATATCTATGTAATTCAGATATATATATAAGAGCTTCACTCTTTTCAGATAGGTCAGTTGTATGGGGGCTAGGAGATATAATGGACCGATTCTAATCAAATTCATGAACGAACAAGTTCAATTGAACAATTCGGCTGAGTAAACAATGTGAAGTTATTCAGTCTTCTTCACAGAATATTACAGATATGCAACCAATGAAAGTTGTCATAAAAGTTATATCGAACCGAATGTTCATTTTGACGTTCTACAACAATTTTTCCATGGTTGTGGTTTGCAGAGCGGGAGAAAAAATAACATTTTCAATAGGCAACGACTGATATATATTTGTCCCTCTTTCCAAACCGCAACCATTTTGACATTATCTTTAGTTTATTTTCTATTGACATATTACTGAAACCAGCTTATTCATATCTGTATAATTTGTGGTTCTTGTTATTTTTATTCGATTGACATTTCTGTAGGTGTTTGAAATTTATATTTCAATAATAGAATATAATTTTATATTCAGATGGGTATACTTCAATGTGGGTGTTTGGACCATATTATTGCACGTTACAAACATCAGCACTAACCCAATATACCCTCCCCACTATGGTTGTGTAGGACATAATGAAAGTATACATCCTGATAAATTGGGGTTCCTCTAAAATGGTCAGAAGACTCTCTGATCCTAAATACCATAGAACGAGTTCAGTGTCAAATAGGATTCGATGTTCGGAAATTCCCGGGAAATAATTCTCTGCAATTTTCAGGAAATTATAAATTTGTTACCTAAAAAAACCCAAAATTTATAATTAACATATTTTTAAAAAAGTTGGCAAAAAATTTCGATTTGTAAATTTTTTAATAGAAAGTAGTTATTTTACCTACGAGAAGTTATCTATTGTAGAGTGGTCGGAAGAAGGATTTTTTACAATCAATAGGTTGTTGGTCTGCCTATGAGATGTATTTTAACCTGAATTTTTAAAGTCAATTGGCACCCGTACATGTTAAAATAACTTGTTATGTAGCAAATCAAGTAACAAGTTAGGAAGCTGAAGGAAGGTAACTGAATCTATGTAACCGGTATGTGATAGGTAAAATCACTAGTTCGGGACAGTTACCAAAAAATGCTGGGATTTGACAATAAATTTTATATCAAACTGAGGAAACTCAAATTTTCTTGATTTCTAACTTGAGCATGATTATTATTTTTAATTACTTATTGCTAAATTATTTACATATAATATTATAAAATTGGAAGAAAAAGGATATTACAAATTCCCCAGACCATTAACGTATCTCAGACCACTTGAATAAGAAAGACAGAACAAAATCAAACGTAGGTATTTACTTTAAATGTATCCGTGATTACTCGAATATGTGTTTTTTTCTCCACAACTTATTCTCAGATATGACTCAAAAAGGTTGACTTTTTTAATTTTGTTAAACAAATTTTTAGAGCATCTCTTAAGTATTTATTGAGCATATATCTGTGTACTGTTGACAAAACAACTTAAGTGTTATTTTCAAATTTTTCAGGAGTGCGCAAAGCCTGTTGAATTGATCAATAATAATTTTATTATTGACCTCAAAGATTTTCGAGAGCTTTGTATAATTCTTTGAAACAAATAAAGTTCTTGAAGGACATATAATAAAATAATTATCGATCAATTCAACAGTATTTGCGCACCCTTGAAATATTTGAAATAAACACTTAGATGTTTTGTCAAAAGTCCACAGATATGTGTGAGGGAATAAAAATCATATTTTACATTAATAACTTTGGCATTGACGAATTTTAATCAAAATAATAAGAGATTTACCCTGAAGGATAAATTTCTTATTATTTGGATTTTGATAAATCATTAATAAACCTCAGGATTATTAAATGGCATATTTTAGGTCTATAGCCTTTATTAACAGTAATATTTTCATAATTATTTCTCCATAATTTTTCAAATAATATGAAAACGGCAACATAAAGTCTCTAAAATGTTCGTGCCCTTGTAATATTAAATGAAACAGACTCATAAACTTGGTGTAGGGTACTCGTATCATATGGTTGGTCTTGACAGAATTATTTCTTACTTGTTTTCTGATGGATTTTTAAAATGTTCATATAAATTTTTAATTTTTTTAATTGTATTTTTACCAATCAGTGTTGGCATTAAATAAAATGAATACTGCCAACATTGCATATAAACTAACACATGTATTTCAAACCATTATTAAAGTTAACAAATGTTTGTTAAATTTAATTTGCATACAAAATTAAAACTTTGTTAATTTCAAAAATTACTTATGAATACCGTTGAAAATATAATTATATATGTATGTATCTATTTATAACACTTTATATCCAGTGATTATAAGTCTTTCGGAATCTGAAGTTTAATTGTAATGAGCGCAAAACGTATTGCACCCCCACCACCTGTGGTTATTGGGATACAAAATGTAACAATACGTCATTAAGTCACATTTAAATTATTCAATTATCACTACAAAATGTTCAAGTTGGAATTTTGCCTCTCCTCAATTTCCAATTCCAAATGAAAAATACCAAAAATACTCACGCAGCCAAACGGGGTTCAGTACGCCATTGCATTTTACAAAACGGAGTAAAATTCTTCAATTGTTGTTTGGTTGGATGTTAATGGTGGTGGTGGTGTTGGCAGTGGTGGTATGGACGATGTTAAATTTACACTTGATGGGCGGAGCCAAAGCACTTTTTCCACTCAATTTATGAGTTGTATTTTCTTTCATGTAATTGAGAATATTGTTTAACTTTAGTGAGTTTATAATTGAGAACATTTGACTCAAGTTATAAACATATAAATCAAATGTACCTATTCGTTAAATAAATTTTAACTTTTCAAATGTATTAGCAGTTCATAATTTAAATGCATTTCCACAAATTAGAAATCTTTGAATATAAAAAAAATATGTTATAACTATCAGGGCAAGATAGTCAAGCTTTTACTTATTTCACAAATTTTTAGAAAAAAATCCATTTTTTGCTAAGCCTTGCATAAATATGCATATTTGGGACTTCGAATACAATTTCAGTAGAGAAAATATTACTTTTGTGTTGTTTATCCACCCTTATGGCCTAGCTATTTCCGTCGGTATATTATTGTTTGTCATAATTTTTTTTTATGAACATTTTTTAAATTTCTTTTTGTCACTATACCTGATATATTTTTATCATGATAAACGTCAAAATGGTTGTTATGATATCAGGTATGGTCTCCATTTATTAGTATTATTGCTTTGTTATGACAAAATTGTTAGTGCTTTTGCTCAGAGATGTTATGGTAAATACTTGTCAAGTATAGACATGGAGTAACAAATAAAGACAATTTAGGACAATTTGTATGAAGAATACTGGCAAAAGGGTTTAAAACTTGAATATTTACTTTAACGTTTGTTGTTTCGTTTTATAAAATTAGACCCTTAATTTTGAAACTGCAAAAACATAGTAATGTTGTTTGTACCCAATTTTTAAATTTTTAAAAGGGTTATAAAACTAAATTCCCATACAAAATCTGTTTTATAAACCTTTGATAAATTTAATAATTGATTATGAATTTATATTTTTCCTATGCATCATATTCATGCTTTTTTGTGCATATTATCCAGTTTATAGCTTGCTTATATTGAATTTTTTGTGCATATTTAAACTTGGCCTGGTTATAATTATTCTTAAATCTTAATTTTTGTCGATATTATCTAGCTTGTGTAATTTGAATTTTTAAGGGATACAAATTTTATAATTGTTTGGTACTTATTTATTAAATTTTTTTCCAATTAAAATCAATGATGGCTACCGTTACCCCTAAAATACCCTTTCAGCTCAATCACCGTTACCGTTTTTAATAATTTAAAATTATAAAAAAACAAATTTTTAATTATAATAATTAAGTTCATTAATGTCTACAAAATTTAAAATATAATAGAATACCAACTTTGTAAATTTTAATAATAATTTAATTAATTTATGAAATTACCGTTATCATTAAAATGCCGTTAACAAAATAACAGCAAACACCGTTACTACCAAATAACAGTTACCACTAAGTCACCGTTAGCAAAATAATCCTTATTAACGTTACCGTTAGCTTTTTACCGCTTTGAATCGGTAGCGAAGCTTGATTAAAATACCTAGAATATATTTTCTTATAATCACACAAAAACGATGGAATGGGATAAAAATGGCCAAACTCGAGTACTCGTACTTAAATTTTTTGGAATATTTTTTCTATTTTTTTTATTTAAATTTTTTAAATATGTAATCATTTTAACGTCTCCACTGAGATTCGAATTCAGGTCGCATATCCACAATTCAGTTATCCAAACCATTAGGCGGAAATGTTTCTTTTTATATTCAAAAGAATTATTTTATTTTTAAATACATACATGTGTACATACAGAAAACAGATTGGTTGGAAAACGGTTACAATTAAGTATTTTTAATAACCTTAATCAATATTTTGTTATTGTTATTAAAAATCTACTAATTTGACCGATTTTCTGTGTTAAGAATTGTAAAACCATTATTATAATTGAATTAAGGTTCAGACTATTGTTATATCAGTTGATGTTACCAATTTATTACTTTTTAAATTAGTTTTTGTTAATTCGGTGATTACAACTATATTGAATTCTGCTATTATGCGTTTAAATTCCAAATATTGGTGAATGTAATAGAAAAATTCGTTTGTGATATTAATAAAAAAGTAGCATTCGATGTTCTTAACCGAAATAAATTTAAAATTGGTAGATTGTTATCTGACTTTTTTGGAAAAAATTATTAAACTAATATAATACAAAATAGAAAACAAGCAACTCATTTGTAATCTAAGGCGGGAAAACCAGATAGATATGGATTTTTCTACAATATTTTAAACAAAAACTGAAGAATATGTTAGAGTAAGTATACGTGTGTAATACAAAATAAGAAAATTCTGAAAATGTCTTTCTTTTGGCAAATTCTAATAGGTGGGCATAAAAAACACAGAATATATTTCCAAAAATTTGATCTCTCGTGTGCTAAAACCTGCTAGGCCGACTTTATGGCCAATCTATGGTAACTAATTTGTAAGTGGAACGATCTTATAATGATCTGTATATACTTATTAAGTGAAAGGATTTTTTCTAAATTTATATAGGCAAACATACATGTGTATGTAGATGTATTACAAAGGTTGTGTAATGTCTGGTGCCACTACAATTCGGATCAAATAAGTACATGGATAAAATCAAATTCCCTGAAAAAATCGCAACCTCAAAACCAATTTATTTTTGCACGACTGTCTTTGCTCTACATTAAGTTGGATTTCTTCTGAAATATCTACATATATAAACAGTCCCGTAATGTTCCGATGGAGCTAAATTTCTCCTAAAGTTAAATACTATTTTCGTGCATTACCAAAATAATTGATGTATTGGCTGAGTTTCATTTTCTATTATTATTGTATTATGAGTTTTTCTTTGTTTATTTTGTATTTTCAATAAAAAAAAATTAAAAAAAACGTCAAACCATTTTGAAATTAATTCACAATAGTAATAGATATTGTTCATTTAAAACGGTTACACGTACTGTATGAATTCGGTAGTTTCAATCGAATTAGATGATAGTATTCATAACCGACAAAATTCGATTGGCGACAAATTCGGTTGCACCAACGAATCTGTTTTCTCTGTGTATGCATATTTTTTCACCAGCAAGTGGATTTAGTATACTTATGTGTCTATATTATAAAAATGGTGTTGAATACAATAGAAAATCATTAACTTTAATTTTTTAGCGTTTTATTGATTGATTGAATATGACCTTACAATAATCTTAAATTTAAAAACATGTTTCTTATAACTAAAAAATAATCTTATAACTAAAAACTTTCATTTCGTAGACCCGGCCCGATAGGCAAGATTCTAGTAAGATATGATTACTAAGATGCAGCAAGCATTCAATCGTATGTAAGTATTAGATATTTATTCCAAAGTTTCTCAAATGTTTGTCTGACATCTAAGACATCTTATATCGTCAGTTAAACGGTTAACTTGCTCGCTAGTTCAATGATGCTCACAAAAACCAAATTGGTGAACTGGAATAATGTTTTGTTTATACAAAAATCATATAATTTTCCTTTGAAATACATTCTCAAGTAGTTTTGACAATCAATGTGATTTTAAAACCGATAAGCTGGAAGTTTAAAATTCGGTTCGGCTTTAGGCAGATTTCAATTTTATTCTAGGTCATTAAGAGAATTAATTAAGATTTAACTGAAAGTGTGTTGTTAAACCCCATGCACCAAGAGATAAACAGGGAAAAGAGAGGTAAACGGTTCGGTAGATTATTCAAAAATATACATATAGTTAGATTGCATACATAGTATTTCACATCGTGATCGTTGGTCCTTCTTTAAAATTGCAGGTATAATATGTTTTCTTATATATTTCATTATAATATTTTTACTTGCACCACCATTACGTTATATGTATCAAATTTAAGAGGAGGATTTGGCTAGTTCTTTACAATTATTTGCTTTAATCTTTTAGAAACAAATAGTGAAAAAAATTTTCTTAAAATATTTAAACCCATAATTATCCTTGAGATATTCTCATAAATTATTCAAAAAAATAGTAAAAGTAAATATATCATAGTGGAGTATGTACATCATTCTCACATTTGATCATTATAGCTCTATTTATTTGTATTGTTTTATAAACTTATTATAAACTTTTTTTTTATTATTATTATCAAAAAATAAATAAATTAATCTACACACAGCAAATAGATTTGTTAAAAAACGATAATAAACATTTACTTAATATGAATACCTAATATTTTGTCAGTTATTGAAATATTTAAGAATATATTTTGGCATATAAAAGAGGTTTTCATTTTTTGAAATATTTTGAAATTTACAAAAACAATAGGTATACTTCGGAAGTTTCTTGACCTCGCAGTTATACAAATATTGAAATTATTTTTCTTCCCAAAATGTTACCGTTGAGAAAAATATAAACGCATTATTTATTTTGTTTTTATTTTCTGTATAACTAAAAATAAATGTAAGTACTTTTTTCGAAAAAAAAAAAAAAATCGCGAAAAAACTACTTTTAAAAATTGTTTTAATTTAAGTGCACATAACTTTTGACTTGGTATATATATTTGAAAAAAATCTGTATTTGCAAAAATCCAGACAAAGGTAAGTAAAAAACATAAAATTTTAATTTTCAATGGTGAATATCTCGTAAATTATAAAAGATATAGTTAAAGCAATGTTTTTTGTAGCTCTTACATTCTACTTATATACAAATCTTTCAAATCGGATCAAGAACAAAAATTTGGCGTAATTTTTAATATGCCCGAGACACCCCAATTAGGGACCTTGAGAGTCCGCCCCACCTTAGTGTTAAAAATACAAATTAAAAACTTAAGCTCAGCAACACCTCCTCTAAAATTGGATTATCGGTTTAGGAGTTACAGATTTATTCTCACTTTTTTTTCATTTCCCGCACTGTGACCACGATATGAGATTCTTTAACCATCATCGGGTGAAGTGTATTGTTAATCTTCTCCATTTGGAAAGATTAATCTTTTCTGCCTTTCGAACAAGCCCAAACATAGTCAAGCTTATTAAAAGGCTCAATAAAATGTTAGCATATTTAAACGAAAAGAAAAGCTTCGCGTTATAAACGGGAAGCACGTTTTTGATTTTAGATCAGTGGTGCCCAAACACATACCAACAAAGCTTTGGTTGTGTTGGTAAAACAGCGGAGAATAAAAATCAACTCAACATATGAATGTCGTATACTGAGAAACTGAAAGAAAAAAATGTTGTTCTCTGAGATGAAAACAATGCAACAAACACATGATCATTATAAGAAAACACACAAGTAAGCAGCGTTGTCAACTATTTTTAACCAAAACGCGTCGTCCATACTGCCAAAACGCGCTAAAAATTACATTTGCATACAAAATCACTAAAAATTATATTAAGTTCAACTATTTGGTGTTTTAATTCTACAACAAATAGTAGATTTTACATTCAAATATTATTTTTAAGTTAAATATTTCAGTTACATTTTCGATATTTTTGACAACTGCTTGGTCAATTTTTTTAATGCATACAAATTTACCCACTCTAATGTATATAGTAAAGTAAACTAATATTGTATTGTTGTTATTAAAAATCTATTTAAATATTTTTTGCAAAGTGAATTTATAGCCCGAGCTTCGGTACCGTCAAAGAATCTAAAATATACCATTTGGGATGTACAGTGTTGGAAAAAATAATAGAAACGAAAGCATTTTTTTCCAATTTTGTAAGTATATTAGTCAAGTTTAGTTTTGTTAAAAAACTTTATATGCAGTTTTGTTTACCAGACATACAACATAAGAAAAAACATAATTATTCCTCTTTTCATTAATATTTTAATACACTATATGACTAACAATGTTAAGAGTCAATATTTTTGCTGGAAAAAATAATAGAAACGCGTAAATGGATTCAATTTTTAGAGGCACATCTTTTTATTTTTTGTTAAAAAATTGTTTTATATTAATATTTAGAGGCTCTACCTTTGTTTTTTACAACTTCATTGCATCTGCGACACATGGAATCAACCAATTTTTTTTTGAAAAGTCCATGTCAGTGGAAAACCACTCTTCCTGGATTTTTCCCACAATTAGTCCTTATTTTTCCGACTGATGCCCCCCAACTTCCTCTTGAGCACTCCCCAATGGTGTTCTATTGGTTTAAGGTCCGGTGGCAGTGAAGGCCATTCTATAAGAGGTACTTTGTTGACAGCAAACCAATCCTTTGCCAATTTTGAAGTGTGGTTTGGATCACTGTCCTGGTGAAACTCCCATCTCAAGGACATCTCTTCCTCAGCAAGTGAAAGGATTATGCTTTGCAATATATTTACGAAGTCCGGGGCGAATATTTTGTTCTTTATCCAAAGTATTGAACAGACACCAGAAGAAGAGAAACACCGCCATATCATGATGGATCCAGCGCTGCGTTTGACGGTCTTCTTGAGCTGTGGTCAGACGAAACATAGATAAATTTGTTTAGATCCCATGGGAAACATTATGTTAGGCACCCACACAATAAGGCATAAGATCCAAAATACACCAAGAAGACCGTAAAACATGACGGTAGATCCATCATGATATGAGGGTGTTTCTCTTCTTCTGGTGTCTGTTCAATACTTTGGATAAAGAACAAAATATGCGCCCCGGACTTCGTAAATATATTGCAAAGCATAATCCTTTCATTTGCTGAGAAAGAGATGTCCTTGAGATGGGAGTTTCAGCAGGACAATGATCCGAACCACACTTCAAAATTGGCAAAGGATTGGTTTGCTGTCAACAAAGTACTTCTTATGGAATGGCCTTCACAGTCACCGAACCTTAAACCAATAGAACACCTTTGGGGAGTGCTCAAGAGGAAGATGGAGGGCATCAGTCGGAAAAAAAGGACGAATTGTGGGAAAAAAACCAGGAAGAGTGGTTTTCCATTGAGAAGGACGTTTTCAAAAAAATTGGTTGATTCCATGAGTCGCAGATGCAATGAAGTTGTAAAAAACAAAGGTAGAGCCTCTAAATATTAATATAAAACAATTTTTTAACAAAAAATAAAAAGATGTGCCTCTAAAAATTGAATCCATTTACGCGTTTCTATTATTTTTTCCAGCAAAAATATTGACTCTTTACATTGTTAGTCATATAGTGTATTAAAATATTAATGAAAATAGGAATGATTATGTTTTTTCTTATTTTGTATGTCTGATAAACAAAACTGCATATAAATTTTTTTAACAAAACTAAACTTGACTAATATACTTGGAAAAAAATGGTTTCGTTTCTATTATTTTTTCCAACACTGTATATCTTAAAATGTTGTGGATGCCTTAGAAATTCTTTTAAATTTTTTCAACATGTTTACAGCAGTCAATCATTTCGTCCATCCATTAGCAGGCAAGTGTAAGTCCAGTAGTCTAAGCTCATTTAGTGCCAAGCCCAACGCGATTCGATGAAAAAATATGTTTGCCTTTTACAAGTCCAAAAGAAAACGCCAGACCATTGCAATAATTTTAAATACATATGGGGCATTTCATGTCAAGTGAATCAACTTTTGAAATCGATGTCTTCCGATTGGAAGTTCTATGATTAGTTCTATTGGATAGTAATTCAGACACAATTTTTCAACAAGAGCGGTCGAGAACTTTCTGTGTTAGAGGAGGTCAAAATTTGACATTTTGCCAATAAGGTGTTTTTTCTCATCCATGTAACCTATTGTTCTTAGCAAAATGTGTACTAAATAGTTTAGATAGCTATTTCTTCAATCTTTCGTAATTTTTTTCTCAAAACCAATAACTTTTTAAACTTTTTTTTTCAAATTGAACATATTAAAAACAAACTAATTACAAATTGCGCCAAAATACTTTTTATTTGAATCATCTAAATTTTAACATATCTTGCAAGTCGGTCATGTTTGACTGAATTTAATTTCTTGCTTATCGATCGATTACTTATAATGAAGTTCTTTTTCCCAATTTTTGTGTTGATAAAGCTAAAAATGTACTAATAATAAATAGTGCCGATAAGTTCTTAATAATGTTAACGTCACGAAATTAATTAAAATTATTATTTTCTTTGAAATTAATTAAAAATGATTATTATCGTGTCATATGTTGACATCACATCAAATTTAAGTCGTCACTTTTAAATATAACTATGTATGTAAGTAGTTTACTCGTATACATACATGGAAAATAATTTGTATTTCTTTTACTTTTAAAAAATAAATAAATTTGTTCTACTTGGTAATTTCCCAATCGATCGTTTTATTGACAAAATAAATGAAATTAAATACAGTGATATTATACTCTGATTGTGTGTTAAAAAATTGTTAATGGAAATTTCATGATTACACATTAAATGAATGATAATACGTTAGTGTTTACTATGTACTAATTTTAATCACTCTATGAATATAAACATGAATTATATAAGTATATCCCAGGATATACAACTAAATGTTAGGGAATATCGCATTCACGTAAAATAAGTGGGAGGTTTTTGTCGAGCTTTTATTTATAGCCCAGATTTCTATATGATTAGGGTTTTTGCTTTATCATACCTTTTCAGTTCCGGAAAAAAATAACAAATTAACCATTTTATGTACTTGGGAAGAACACCCTAAACAAAATTTCATAATTTTGTCACCTAATGCTAAGACGTTGGATGGCAACACACAATCGCAACAAAATGCAAATAATTTGGTTTGAGTTCAGATGCGTAGGCGTAATAGACAACCAGCTGTGTATGGTTCAAATAATTCTGATGACCTTCAGGTTGTTGTGGAAAAGAAATGGCTGCATTTGTCATCTTTCAAGCCAACTGTATTAAGCGATCAAATAATAAGTTATGTTGAAAAATATACAGAATTTGGTAAGGATCATATGGAGTCCTATCCATTACTTAAAAAAGACACTGATGTTAGTCAGTTTTTATAACAATATAATAAATCCATCAATTTGGCCAATTGACATTAGGGTACGTCCTTTTGTAAATTTTCAAAGGAGATCAAAACCAGTAGAGCTCCCTTTACTTTGGATTAAACTGAATTTAAGTTATATTATCAAAATTTATATGGGATGCGTACAAAGTCAAAAAATGTTTTTTATTTTTCGTCGCAGAATGAGTTTGATATTATTGTTTTGGTGAAAACATGGCTGAATAGTGATTTCAATTATGGTAAATTCAATAATGGTTTTATGTCAGATAGTGATGGTCTATGCGCACATTTATTAAAATTTAATATATCTATTAGAGAGGGTGTGTTTATTGATTGGTGGAAGTCTGCAATTATTACGCCAGTTTATAAGTATGGAGACGGGAGGATGTTACTTGAGACAGACCGTTCCCAAGTTAAATTGTGTGTCAAAAGTTTTTGAACACATAATTTATAAGCGCTTGTTTATTATCACTCCTAATCAACATGTTTTTTTCAGGTAGGTCTACTACATCAAACGGTAGTCAGGTCGAGGCAATCTATATTGATTTTTCAAAGGCATTTGACAAAGTGTCTCACAGCATTATTTGATCTACAAAGTGACCTGAATAATTTGCAAATATTTGCATATGTCATATTTTAGATCAAATAATTCAATATATATTTAAAATTGCCAATTTTTGAAAGCTATAATTTGAAACTGTCATATCTACTCTCGACCTTGGTGTTGTCTTTGACTCATCATTATCCATATACAAAGAGCTTGGGTTCATAAGGAGAAATTGTACTGAATTTTCGGATCCAAATACACTTAAATTAATTTACACATCTCTTGTTAGATCGAAATTAGAGTATGCTGCTGTAGTTTGGGTTCCATATAGTGATAATCATATTTCCCGTATTGAGAGAATACAAAGAAAATGTATGAAGTTTGTTCAATCTTTAGTAAGGTTAGTAAATCCTTTGCCTACATATAAATTACAGTGTTCGTGGCTGGAACTTCAGTCTTTGGAATTGCGTAGGCAATTTCAGTCATTTATGCTGTTTTTTTTATTTAATTAATGGAAGTATTGACTGTCCTGATCTGCTTGCATTAATTCCGTTTTATGTTCCACCCAGAATGCTTAGGTATAATACAATTTTTAATGTGCATTATCACCATTCCAATTATGGTCTTAACAATACACTTACTCATGCGTTTATACGCTTTAATGCTATTAATACCAAACAACAAAAAAATTGTTTTAAATCACAAATAATAGAGTTCTGCACATCAAACGAAAAAAAATTATGTAAAATAATTGAATAATTTAAATAATATTTTCAAAAACATTGTTAATTTTATTCTTATACCCTTCACCTTCGTGAGAGAGTATATGTTTGTCATTCCGTTTGTAATTTCCACAATATAACTTTCCGACCCTATAAAGTATATATATTCTGGATCCTTATAGATAGCGGAGTCGATTTAGCCATGTCCGTATGTCTGTCTGTTGAAATCAATTTTCTGAATACCCCAGATATCTTCGGGATCCAAATCTTCAAATATTCTGTCAGACATGCTTTCCTATTTAAAATCAGCAAAATCCGTCCATAAATAACGGAGATATGAGTAAAAATCCGAGACAACCTCTATTTTTGATCTATATCTCGATTACTAAGTCATAAATATAGACAATATGGATAATAATAGATATTTCAAAGTCCATTGCAACGATGTATATAAGGCTATAGTTGGGTCAAAATGGGGAAAATATTTTTTAACCCGAATTTTTTTAACAAAAAAAAATTGTTTTGTCATAAATTTTTTTCACTAATAAATTAAAAAATAATGAATTTTTAAATTAAAAAAATTGAAAAAAACTTTTAAAAACCAATTTCGGAAAAAATATTTTTTTTTAAATTGTTTAAAAAAATTAAAAAAATATTTTTTTTTTTAAATTTTATTTCAAAGTATAATTTGGTGAAGGGTATATAAGATTCGGCACAGCCGAATATAGCTCTCTTACTTGTTATTCTTAAACGTAGTCTGTAAGAATTTGTATTTCCATTGACTTAATAAATAATGCACATAAGGGTTTACTCTATTAAATTCATTATAAACTGTTCTACATTTCAATCAGATACTGCTTTTAAGCGCTTAATTTGAGTCATAATATTCTGAAATTGTTTTTTTAAGTGCTCGAGCTAATTTTAAATTACTAGAATGACTTTTTAAACCATCTTTACAATTTATATATATTTGGAAAGATAATTCATTACATATCACGATTCCTTTATCAATATGAATATCCTTATTAAAAGGAATATTTAATAACTCGTAATGAAAAATGTTACTCTTCTGAATTCGATGACATTTAGTACACACGTTTTTCATGGACATTCAAAATTGGAAGTTTTTCATAATATTGGACTTCGATTTAGTTTGGATACTCAAATTTAATAATTTTTATCTCATATTAAAGCTAATAAACTGAAGATTTTAAAGTTTATATAGAATGAAAATTGTCTTGTCAAGAAATGTATCTTTCATTTTCCAAAGATTTTTTTTAGATATAGAAAATTCAGAAACGACTATATTGTTACGTTTTTACCTTTTAAAAACGTGGGTTTATTTCCTTTAAATAAACCGTATACTTTTAATTGCAAATAAAAGCAGTTTTAGTAGTTTAAAATTGTAACAACTCTTTATTTATTTAGAATGTACAACAACAACAGAATTAAATAGTCACTCAGTGTCTTTATACACGTATATTAATTCACAGAAATACACACACACGCTTTATAACGTACAAGTATACACGTACAAGACAGTTGATGTTAACTCTAACACCGCCAATGATCAACTCCACTCACGACTGCAGCCTCTGCCACTATTTATATACGCACTGCCATCTCTCGGGAATCTTCTACAATGCTCTTAACGGACATACTAGTAAATTCGAATTCCAAATCGTCATTGCACATTCGTAACAAAATTATAAGGGATATATGTATTTGAAAAGATGTATTTACGTTTTTGTGTATTAATTGACCAATTTTTATAAACTAAAGGTATGATCACACATGGCAAATATTTACTCAAAAAAGTTCTTTATTCTAACAATTTCTAGTACATACTCGTTTGATTAGGGACTTTGAAAAAGGATATCTTGAAATTCATGTCCTTAATTTTTGAATTTTGTTTTCATAATCATGGGAAATGGGATGCTAATGATGTCACAAGATAAAAGTTACTTTTGCAAACTACATAGCATATTTTCTATAATAAGAAATTGTTACTTAAGTAGGATATTATTATTATTATCCAATATATACATATATAATTTATCATATTGCTACGTTTTTACCTTTCAAAAACGGTGGTTTATTTCCTTTAATACGGTCTATGTATTCTTTCAATTGCAAACAAAAGCGATCAGTAGTTTACAATTTTTAACAACTCTTTATTTTAAATTTACACAACAAATTAAATAGTCACTCTCTTTTAATACACACACATTAAAATCACAGTTTATAATGTCCAAGAATATACTGGTAATACAGTTGATGTTAATTCTAACAGCGCCTACGATAAATTAACTGCAACAGTGCCATCTTCTAGTAGTTTCATGAATTAACTATCTAAAGGACAAAACTAGAGTGTTCTATTTCTAGAGCTTTTAGCAGCATTAATGTTAATGTTAGCAGCTTTAAAAGTTAATGTTGTTATACTTACAAGCAATGTTAATAACATAACTAGATAAGTAGAAGTTTCGAGCTCTGGAAATGCTTATAAACATGATGAATGTTGCTTGTGTGAAATGACATTTAACCCGAATGATATATCCATTTTATAGAAAATATAAGTAAAAATCTATATGTACATACAAAATAATACGATATTTTGAAGGAACATTTTATGATATCAAATTATATTTTGGAGCCTTTGGAATTACGATAATTTTGGGTCACTTTTCGAAATATTTCTTTAGCAGATAAAATGTTACATACTTCATACATTCTCAAGCAATCAAAGACTATCTTCCTAGCTCTTTTTGGGCCTTTTTTTTAAATTTTATTTTTTTATTTATTGTATCTTTATTATTTAATGAACTAACAACAAGTATTTCAAATCTTGTATCTAATAATTGTAATTTAATTAGTCCTGCCAGTGCCGGACGAAAAATTGTTTATTCATTGTTGCTTTGATTAAATAGGCATTATTCCTTCTAGTCTTTGGATTAGGTCTGCTGTGTCCCTCCTTCTTAATCGAGTGTGGCCACGGTTATCTAATATGTTGCGGGCCAGTGGGTTTGGGTGAATTTCAAGTTTTTTTTAAATATTTTTCCACATTTTTCGTGATGTCAGTTTTTACAAGGGGCACGTTTAGATCTTTGTGTATATTCGCGTTTTTGATAAACAAAGGGGAACTGCGATCATTCTTAAAAACTTGTTTTAGCGTCTTTGGATTTTTTCTACATTTGACGCTGAGGCCGTGCCCCATATGCCATAACACCATATCGGTTTTATGATCATGTTATAAAGTAGAAGTATACAATCTAAACTAAGCGTAGAGTTTCTATATGACTTTTCCATGTAAGACGACGATCGAGATGTATTCCGAGGTATTTAACTTCCGCTTGTTGGATTATTGTTTGGTTATTGATATGAATAGGGGACACGATTCTCTACGCAATGTAAATGTTATATGTGTACATTATTGCGCGTTGACTTTAATTTTCCATTGTTTTAACCATTTTTCTAATTCAAATATGTGATTTTGTAAGTAACGAGACGCTTCTTGAATGCGAATAGCAGTATCATCAGCAAATTTTGATGTATGAGTGCGATTGTTAGTTGGCATATCAAACGAATATATCAAATATAAAAATGGTCCCAGGATACTCCCTTGGGGAACTCCAGCTTCAATGGGTTGGGGACTACTTAAAAAGTCTCCTTCTTTAACCTTAAATATTCGACCAGTTAAATAGCTTTCCAATAGCTTATGTGTGTTTGCGGGTAGATTTTGACTCAGTTTGTATATTAAACCATCATGCCATACTTTATCAAATGTTTGAGAAATGTCGATTAAGAGTGCGGAACAATATTTCTTTTCCTCAAACGCTTTTCTTACAACATTTACAAGTCTATGGGTTTGTTCGATAGTACTGTGGTTTATTCTAAATCCAAATTGATGATTCGGTATACAATTGTTTTCAATTAACATCGGGTACAACTTGTTCATGAGTATCTTCTCAAATAGCTTTGATATATTCGACAATATGCTATATGATTCTACTTTTTTGTGATCTTTTCCCGGCTTAGGTATCATGGTAACTAGTGAAACCTTCCAATCTAGCATTAAAAATAAAAAGAATTATTTTCATTGCAATCCGGGGTAGCTCCATAAGCATCTTGTTACTGATTTTGTCAATACCAAGTGCTTTCTTGGAGTTTAAATCAAAAATAGCCTTTTCGATCTCTCGAATCTCAAAACGTAGGGTACGGCTGTTCCAAAATGGAGTACAACAGGTGGCAACTCAATAGTTTCAATAGTTTTTTGGGCCTTTGGAATTACTATTTATATGCGGGCGTTTACAAATGTTTATAGAAGACTAGGTTTATAATAACGGGACAACTAATCACAAGATATATATATTCACATTTTGAATTTTTTATGTAAAATCTTTTTGAAAATCTTTAGAAAATGGAAGATATCTTTTTTGAGATATCGTTTCCACCCCAATATGTCCCCTTTGATGGGAAACGGGTTAAAATTGTTCGATTTGACTAAAATATACTTACATAAATAGATTTACTTACCAGTGGTTAGTTAAATAATATCAGTACGAGCTTATTAATCACATTTGTTTGTATGACTGTCATTAATAAAGGAAAAATATTTGTTTAAATGTAATCGCTGATCTGATAAATGGCACTCATTATCTAATGGCTGAAGTGTTTTTAAATTAAATTCGAAAAAATAATAATAAATAATAGTGCTTATTAACTTATTTATTGAAAGTGTACTCGTTACTTGCTCATACACGTTTTGAAATTAAATACACTATGATTATTATTTGTTCCCTTTTGAAAATGTCACCAGAACTTTGTATTAATACGTCACGATTCTACATGAAGGTTGAATAGTTAATAAATGCAACCAAAGAGGAATAAATCCAAGACATCCATTTATTATTCGGAGTGTCATGTACATACATATGGATATAGTATCTATGTATAAATGTATGTATGTGTATGATGATGAATCTGGAAAATAAATGCTTTTAATCATGAGTCATTATACTGTTATTTTTAGTGTTGTTTGTTTTGTCATCTTAAACCTCTATCTCGTACTCGTAAATTATGTGCAGTTATAAATATGTACATACATATACTTACCTACTACAGACAAACATATACATACATACGTATTAATGGTTTTATCCGACTGTCTTAATTCAGAGTCTCTGATGTCTGCTTTTTCATTAAATCATAAAATTGATAAAAAGCAGGTTGATCTTTTATTTTGTTCCTCATTCATTTCTCTGTGCGATTAATAACCTCTGGTCATCATGTGTGGCTCGTGTGACTTTTGTCATATTTTCAAATTTCTGTAAACAAGGAAACATTTTTTGTAATAAATACGAGTTCATACATAAAAGTACTTATTAATCTTTTATGTTTATATAATCTTTGTACATATTTAGTAATGAATGTTAATTTATGGAACAATACTTTTTATTTTTAAATTGCAAGTGGGCGTGGCATACAAAGTAAAAGTATCAATTTCTTATTACTTTCGGAGTTTATCAGAAAATATGCGGAATTGGATTGGTGAGTGTGGCACCTCCCATACAAAGAAAATAGTAATTTCGAATATCTGGAACATGATTCAATTTCTTATCAATGCATGACGTTTTGCCAAAAATTGCAGGTATCGGAACAAAGTAAGGCATCCAATACAAAGTAAATAGTTATCTATAATTGCAAGATTTTTCAAACTTTGTCCGGATCATTTTACATAGTTTCGCTGAAAATGTTTGGGATTGAATTAGTGGGCGTGGCACCTCCCATAAAAAGCAATTAGTTTATTTCAAATATCTGGAGTAAAGTATTCAAACTCTGTAAGAATCAATTTCTTACCACTGTACGGAAACAGGATACATTCCTAAAGAAGGGAGAGAGGTTACAGTGGTATTTATCCCCAAAGCGGGAAAGGTAAACCGTAGTACCGCCAAGGACTATAGACCGATCAGTCTGTCATTGTTTTTATTGAAAACACTGGAAAGATTGAACGATATCCATGTCAGGAGCATCCTCTCCCCTGACAATTTCCGTAGTGCACAACACGCATACCTTAAAGGGAGGTCGGTCGAGACTGCCTTGCATGACGTTGTTGGAACTATAGAGGATACACTTGACAAAAAAAATATGTTTTAGCATATTTCTTGGATATAGAGGGTGCGTTTAATAAAGTGAATATAACCGCAATAGTTGATGCACTGGGTGACTTAGGTGTTGATCAGCGGATAAAAAATTGGACCGAAAATATGCTTAAGAGCAGGGCCATAAACTCGAATGTGGATATTGGTAGGACAAGGAAAGTTGTGACAAGAGGCACACCACAAGGTGGTGTCATCTCTCCACTTCTGTGGAATCTTGTCGTAAATAAAATCCTTTTCAGGCTCTGTAGGACAGGCACCAAAGTAGTCACATATGCTGACGACGTTCTGTTTCTTATTCAAGGGAAGTTTCTTCCCACAAAAAGGGAACGCATGGAATCAGCTCTCAGCGTTCTACTATCATGGGCCAGAGAAAAAGGTCTAGGTGTCCAGACTTTTCTAAAGATTTCAAGCGAAACCAAATATCGTGGCGTAATTTTGGACTCTAAGCTCTCGTGGAAACGTAATGCTGAGAGTCGAATGAAGAAGGCACTATGTGCCTTCCATATATGTAAGAAAACCTTTGGGAAGAGATGGGGTCTTAAACCATATATTGTACACTGGATGCACACCGCTGTCATAAGACCTATTTTGACCTATGGGGCTCTTGTTTGGTGGAGAGCGGTGGACAGCAAGACTCATCTCTCTACTCTAAACATGGTACAAAGACTTACATGTCTTGCAATTACTGGCTCTATGAATTCCACCCTTCAAGCAAGTCTAGAGACGATGCTAAATATAACCCCGCTTGATATATATATCAAATGCATTTCTGCTAAGTCTGCTCTACGACTCAAACAGTCGAACGGACTGAAGCATGATCGTATTGGTCACGGCACCATCCAACTAAATATACGCAGGCCATTCATGGGGCAAGAAACGGATTACTTGGTACCTACACCGAATTTTGATAGGACGTTTAGGATCAAGATACCGCGAACACTGTCCTAAGAGACGACGTGATCCAAGTCTACACTGATGGTTCAAAGACAGAAAGAGGCACGGGCTCGGGAATTTTCTCCGATGAACTGGACCTTTTGATGTCTCTTCGATTACCGGATACCTGCACGGTTTTCCAGGCTGAGAAACTGAATCTCGAAAATTCGACTATACATATTTACTTGGACAGCCTTGCATCAATCAAGGGTCTTAACTCCAACCTTATTAAGTCGAAATGTCTTCTCAACTGCATCCAATCACTGGCACAACTGACACAACATCACGTCGAGTTGATATGGGTCCTAGAACATGAGGGCATCCGGGGAAATGAAGTATCCGACGAATGCGCAACGAACAGGTCGTCCCTGGACGTATCTCTTGCGCAAAGGGATATTCACACTCCCTTGGTGAACGTATCGAAATTGAGTGAGACGGAACTCAGGTGGTCAAATATCATCACTTGTAGAATATCCAGATTGCTCTGGCCCACTCTGACAGAGAATAGGACTAAGACTCTTTTGTCTCTTAGTAGAAATTCGATCAGGCTTCTTACGGTTATAATCACTTGACACTGTATGATTAGACGCATGTCGGAACGTATGGGTTACCCACGTTATAGCTATTGTAGAAGTTGTTTGGATGAGGAGGAGGAAGAATCGGTACAACACCTTCTATGTGATTGCCCAGCCTTACAAGAGCATAGACTACTACATCTTGGTAGAGCTCTTTTCCATGATCTGGACTGTCTCAGAGATGTGCCGCTAGTAAATATGATTAGATTTATTAGAAGTACCGGCTGGTTCTCACGGGGATCACAAGAAGTACATAGTCAACGAAATTAGGGTGGGCAACTATTCTCCCTTTATGTATGAAATTGTAAGGAAATGGTAATTCTAAGGGTATCACAATGGGCCACAAGGCCTCCGAGTGAACTCGCTAACTTGCGAGCAACCCACGTAACCTAACCTACCACTGTACGTAGTTTAGCTAAAAATTTGAGAAATATAGTTATTTTCGAATATCAAGTGAACAGTAATTGTGAGAGTATTTAAAGTTTGTATAAATTACGTTGATGCCAGTGTCCTTTTATGCCAAAAATTAAGGGGATCGGAGAAAGGGACGAGCCCTTCCCATCCAAAGTAAATATTTATTATAGAATATGTGGTGAACTATAATAGTGAGATTCTCTCTCTGGGACCAAAAGGGGCCTATCTGTTATGAGCTGCTGAAATCTGGGCAGAACATCATAGGGAATCTTTACCAAACGCAACTGATTCGTTTGAATCATGAAATAAAAGTTTGTATGTATATTCAATACTTCAAACTGAAACGCTGGAATAGCGAGCGTTTTTCCAATGAAAAACACCTTGGGTTAATGAAAATCACAAACTCTGCATGAAAAGCGCTAAATTGGCAACGCTCCACAGTGGTTTAGACAAATTTTAGTTTGGAAATATTTCGGTTAATTCCAAAATGGAATCAATTAGATTATGGTAGTTCAATATCCTTTTCCAATGGCAACACAAAATCAAAGTGTTATATACATTTTTAGAACTAAATCCTGGCCTTATCCTAAAAAATAATAAACAATCACGTAACAAATTAAGTGCCAGTTCTATGTAAAAAAGTAACTTATGTACATATGTAGATCACAGATTTAGAGTAGGGTATTAAAATATTTCTACCTATGTAGTGTTTTGTAGTTTTTTCTTTATTAATTCCAAACAATAATTTATAATTTGTAACGCATACACAAATCATAATCTTTTAAAATAAATTTAACACAGAGACCAGAAGCACGATACAGCCTGAGACTCTAGTCTGGTCGCGCTGGCAACTGCTGTTTTTTGTCCATTAAAGAGCTTAAAACCCAAATTATGATTGAAACAAAAGAGTCTGACTGGAATTAATACAAGTATTTTTGTTTTTTTGTTAGATTTGATTATGTGTTTCGAAAATTAGAAAATCCAATTTCAATTTGTGATTGTGGCAATAAAAATCCGATTTGAGTTAATTAAGCGTAATTAAGTTAATAAATTTAGTTTTTTTTTTTTTTTGTTTTATTTTTTATACCTTTCTTATGCTCATAATTTAACATGAAATTGTTATTAATATTTTGTAAGAAAGAAATATGAAAAGACTGAGACTACTTCTTATAGACTGTTGGTTTCTTAGTAAAGTTTAAAATTAAAATTCAAAATTGAAAAAACACACACACATTTGAAGCCATTTCCAATTAATCAACAAAACGTTAAATAAATCAACATTTGTAAAAGAGGATTAGTGTGGAGAATTATTATTGTGTTGTGCTTGTAATTTGTATCGCATTCATTTTCCAAAGTCCCTACCGGCAAAATATTTTTGACTAATTTATGATTTCTTTCTATTATTTATTAGGTGTGTTCGCGTACTTTCCAGTAAAAATTATCCAGTAACTTTAATTTGGAGAGTAAAAATAAATTTACTCTCAATCTAAAAAAATATACAATAAAGTATGCGAACAACAATTTGTAAAAAAAACTTGTAAGATTCTGTTTGTAAACATTTGATTTTCAAAAAACAAAAAATTAATAATAGAATGATTTTTGATAAAAGCATTTAAACAGTAAAAATTTAAATTAATAGTAATTAAAACTATATTTTTGGCTTAAAACTATAAATTATAAAAAAAAATATTAATTTTATTAACAAAACCGCTAAATGAGAATTCTCCGACATGTATAAAAACGCTAAGTTGACATTTATTTATATAATTTTCATTATGAAACAACTTCATTTAACATAAATCCAATTATAAATATATCTAAAGTATGTTTAAACTATGTTTACATTTGAAAATATACAATCATATGATTCTATCTTATTACTTTTATCATTCTCTTGCTCTCTCCTTACCAGTTTAAAAAAGAAAACGAACGGAATCCCGTAACTTCCAGTAATAATTTGTACAAGTTTTTATAAATGATCAAGTACGCGAACACTACTATTATAATATGTTATCAATAGTAACAAATACTCATAATAAACATTGGTGGCCAATAAATTACGCTAAATAGTAAAAAATTCAATGAGTGATATTATTTTATTACGCTTAAATTTACTAAAGGTGGTATTTGAAATTTTACATATTTGTTGTCATGTCTTTTTATATCCTTCACCTTCGTGCGAAGGGTATATATAAGTTTGTAATTTCAGCAATATAATTTTCCGACCCTATAGAGTATATATATTCTGGATCCTTATAGATAGCGGAGTTGATTTAGCCATGTCCGTCTGTCCGTCTGTTGAAATCAATTTTCTGAAGACCCCAGATATCTTCGGGATCCAAATCTTCAATAATTCTGTCAGACATGCTTTCGAGAAGTTTTCTATTTAAAATCAGCAAAACAAATAACGGAGATATGAGCAAAAATCCGAGACAACCTCAATTTTTGGCCTAGTTTTGATGTATATCTCGATTACTAAGTCATAAATATAAACAATATGGATATCTAATTATAGATATTTCAAAGTCCATTGCAACGATGTATATAAGGCTATAGTAAGTTGGACCTACAATGGGTCAAAATCCGGAAAAATATTTTTTAACCCGAATTTTTTGCAAAAAAAATTTTTTTTGTCATTAATTTCTTTTACTAATAAATTAAAAAAAATAAATTTTTAAATTAAAAAAATTTTTTTTAAAAAAATTGGAAAAACAATCACAAAATTTAAATCGTAGGTACGAAAAAACTGTAAGAGGTATTGACATAATTTTTTCATATTTTTATTCTCTATTATGATCTCAATAAGTCCCAATGTGATGATCAAAAAATTCGGAAATTTGTTTACCAAAGTTTTTAAAAATTTGAAAATGGAGATTTGAAACTGCCGTAAAAAAAATATATTTTTTTTTGGCCATCCCTGCGAATGGGCTAACGGTATACTACAAAGACAAAAACTCATACAAATGTAAATACGGATATATTTTAAGTAGAGATTAGCTTTTATTTTAATATTTCTTAAAATATGTTAATTTTGTTCCTACATTTCTTGTTCAAGTGGCCTGAGATACGATAATGGTCTGGGAAATTTTTAATAACTTTAAAATTTTTTAACCAATTTTTATCTTTTATATCTCGTTAGAACGACAATTACGTACACATTTTGATTATTATGCATTCGATTTCAAAAATAGTTATTTAATAGCAAAATTTTTACAAAAACTGAAAAATTTGCATTTTTTCCGAATTTTAACGATAATACAGTTTGTGGGTCAATTTGACCCAAAGGAGATATAGGTTTAATCTGAAAAATACTTTTTGACTGTAATTTTCATTAATATTTATGTAACATAATACAGAAAGTTAAGGAGTTTTACAAATTTATTTCATATAAGTTGTAAAATTTTGTATATATCTGGCCTTTGACCTCGATGCACGTCCCGAAATCGTTGTCCGATTTGCGTAAAACTTTCAGTACTTAACTTTTAGACCTAGTGTCACAATATTCCACCCGGCACTCCTTGAAATTTAAAAAAAAAAATCGGCTGTACACTGGCGTTATAACTTTTTTAGGCTCCTCCGCAAAATTGCCTCAATAATGTGGTGAATCACAGTATATATAGTCGCTGTGCATTCAAAATCAGCTATGTATAAAACACATAAGAACTTTTCAGAAGAACAAAAATAGTGTTTATAATAAAAATTCTCTTACCCTTACAATTCCTAGAGTTGTAAGGACATTTGCATGAAATGTGCACATAAGTATTTTTTCCAAAATCATTTTAAAATTAGTTTTATGGATATCATTATAAATATATCTCGCTTTTTATATGTCATAAGTGTCCAGAAGATATTACAATATTTGCAGAGCACATCATTTTGTACATTAACTATAAGATCATTTTTGAAACCATTATCCGTTTTCAAAATTTATTTTGATAATCTCTCATTTCAATAAATTTATACGCCTCGAGGTAATAGTATATTAAATAAGTTGTTTTAAAAACTGACAATGTCTTGTGAACTAGCTTCTAAATTAAAGGTAGGATCGCCATAAAAGCAGTATCGCCTAATTTCATAACCTATTGTCTATTACTTGCAATAACGTATTAATTTAGTTGTGCGTTACCGTTTGTGTGTTCAAAATCGTTAAGTTATATAGAAAAGTGACATATTTTGTTATGTGGCTTTTGTACCGGTCTAATTCATAATAACTTTAAACAGCTTTATAAGTCGATAATAAGAAAAAAATC
Source organism: Calliphora vomitoria (assembly GCA_942486065.2). Taxonomy (NCBI): domain Eukaryota; kingdom Metazoa; phylum Arthropoda; class Insecta; order Diptera; family Calliphoridae; genus Calliphora; species Calliphora vomitoria. The sequence goes on along the minus strand of OW818030.2, from coordinate 64,395,747 downwards.
AAAAAACTGTATTCATAAACGTTTAAAAGTCTTATAAGTCTGTTATAAACCATTCATAAATTTGAAATATTTATTGTAGCTTCAACACTACTATAAACCTACTTTAAGGTATTCTTTTTACATTTTATCTGGAAAAAAGGGAATTTTAAAGTTTTAAGGTAAATGACGTTCAAAAAATTAATTAAATTCTTTAATTTTATTAAAATATGAATCTACAAGTCCTAAGGTTTTTACCAATATCAAATACTTATATAAAAAGCATATATCTACTACTCAGAAGCTCCACAAACCTTACCCCCTTCGGAAAATTTGTACATTTTTTCATATATTTCATGCAAAATGTTACTAACATATCAAATGTTAATTCTGAATTCCAACACACACTGACTTAACAGAAAGTTTGGTGTAACACATTTTGCACGCTATATATGAAAAAACGTACAAATTTTTCGAAAGGGGCAAGGTTTGTGGAACTTCTGAAGAGTAAATAAAGACTTTTTATATAAGTATTTGATATTGTTGAAAGTCTTAGGACTTGAGGATTGATATTTTAGTAAAATTAAATAATTTTATACATTCTTGGGACGTCATTTACCATAAAAACTTAAAAAATTATAATATGGTGATTTTCCATGAAGAAAAATATAAAATTTGATTTAATGTAAAATTTTAACGGTTAAAGATATCATAACAAAATTGGGAACTAATTTAGATCCAAATGTCCTTAAATTAATGACATTTTTTATTTTCAAATACCGAAATTCCTAAAACGGGGAAAATGTGTTCCAAAAACTGAGTTTTTTTAGAAAAGTGCCTACTGTGACGCTATTTACCGTGTGATAGTAAAACAACTTTCTAAGTATTTAAACAACATATAGGGTTATACAAATACGGAACTTTTTCGAGGATCGGTGCTTTGCCTTTTTAGAATTTTTTACTGAAACCTAAATATTTTTTTAAAATTGTCCAAGTTTGGATAGGTCTGGGGGATACTGTGTCCGCTTAAGTGAGCCCAATTTTACTTTACATGCTTTTGCATTAAGTTTTCTTTCCGGAACATATAAAAATTGTATATAGTCCCAAAGAAAAAATATAGGGACTTTTTTAGGAAAAATCGTAAAAAATTAGGCCCATTTTACATGTTCCAACTATGGATGCGTGTAACTTTTTACACGGACGAGATAACTGTTACCAAGTTTTTTTTATTTTATTTAGAATTCTATTGCCAATATAGCTGATATTTTGAAAAAAAATTCGACCCTCCGTAGGGCCGCCATATCTAATAAACAAAAAAAAAAACGAGCAAAATTAAAAAAAAAAAAAAATAAACCAAAATATCTCTTCAACTGAAGGATATTTTGGTTTGTAGATCTTCTCAAGGACTATTTATATTTTAAATTTCAGCTCATTCGGATCATAAATGAATTTTTGGGAATTTTTTTAAAAATTTTGAGACCCGAGGTGACCAACTTTGAGGGAGCACAAACTGGCCCGTATTACCCCTGAACAAATGTAATTCAACTCAAAAACACCTCAGCTCTAACCATGTGAAATTTTGTAATAATATCTCCAATAGTTCCCGAGATACCGAATTATTTCCAAAAAAAAAAGTTTCTAAACCAATGTGTGTTGGTAGGATAAAAGTCTTTAAGAGATGGTATGGTATGCCACTGTACCGTTTATACCTGTTGTGTTATTTAATGTTTTCACAGGTACTGATTTTAGTAAAATTTTAGTTTTAGTGGAATAGAACTTTTGAGAGTGGTTAAACAAATTTTACTAACAGCAGAAATGCGAAAGTGTCCACTTTAACCTGTTTATATACTTTTGTAGCCGTCTGTAGAACCCTTTTTCCATTTGAATGAAATTACTCCCAACATTTTTCTTAATTTTATTTTACATGTTCAAATGACTGGGTGGCTGTCTTGCTGTCCATGTAAACCTAAAGTAAAGGTCGCAATTTTGAAAATATTTCGATAAAATTTGGTACATAAATGAGGATGAAGCCTATTGGCTGAAATCGATCCATTATCGGTCATAAATCGTTAATTTATATAGGTATATACACTAAGCTTAATATATACGGAATTCATGTCAACTAATTGTATGATGATCAGTTCATAATTAGTCATAGCTCCCATATAAAGCCCGCTTCCGAAAATCATTTTAACGAGCAAAAATCATAAACCTAATTTAATGGCGGTAGGTCCATAACTATTCATAGCTCCCATATAAGCCCTCTCCCTAAAATCACTCACAAAAATAAATTATATTTTTATTCTTACTTGTTTTTATCTGCTTATAACTATTTTATAAGTAAAGCTGATTCAAAACACAAAAACTCCGCATTTTCATACTAAATGCTAAAAAATAATTAAAAGTTCAACTTTATCTTTAAATTTCTCAACAATAGCTGAGCCGATTTTTATGACGTTAAAACTGGAGAAAAATTCAAGAAAATATATCTCTGCCTCAAAAAATTCTAAAATATCAACATCGATTCAAAAGTTACAGAGTTTTGGCCGATGAAAAACGATTCTGCGTCATTGGAAATTGATTAGGGCTTTCTTGAAATCCCTCCCTATCATATGATATCTGAATTATCTAACCTTATTTTACGAAGTTACTATGTATATAAAACCCACATCTGTAAATCGATTAAATATGAATCAATTTCTTATTAATATTTATATGCACAGAGATAGAGTTAAATCAAATTTTGTGACTATTATCCATTATTGGTCATAGTTTCCACTTCCGATAATATCGTTATGGCCCATACATAGCTTCCATATAAAACTATTATTTCTTAGATATATCTTCTCTATATTATCGATCTCTAAAAAAGAAATGTTTAACATTGGAACCAAAAATGTATAAATTATTGAAAAATTTGAAAACGTTTCAATAAATTGACCTTACTCATTTCACAGTAATTTTGAAAAGAGAAAGCCAAGAAAATTAATAAAACCGATTTGAAATAGAGTCAATTCTTCAAAATGTTAAAGATAATGATAAAATTTTAAATAATTTTCTAAAAAAAATTATCATTTCCCGCCATGTTTAAATATTTAAAATGTTTTAATTATGTGACCATCCCATTAATTATTTTTTTATCTGTAATTTTTCCTACAGACTTTTTATTTTGACATATTGTTGTATATAAATTAGATTTAGGAACTGATTCCGAAACACAACTGGAAAACAATATTAAACGTGTAAGTATATGAAAATCACTCAGTTTTCAATTATTTTTTGAGTGTTTTTCATATAAAAATTTTAAAATTGTTTTCCGGTCATATTTACGAATCAGGCTCTTAATGCATAGTCGGTCGACTGAGTGAGTACAAATATCTAATATGTAATTATTGTTAACCTATTAAATGAAAAATAATTAACAAAACTACAAGTTTACTGTTTAAAAAAAAGTCAACAAACACAATTAGATGGATTTTCTCTACATTTCTCTCTAATAAGTACAATTACTAATACGAGTGTAAAGAGACAAATAACTTTTTTCCATTATCGCTATGATCTCATAATAAAATTTTCCCAAATTTACTGACTGGAAGGAAAGTGATACCAAATTATATTTAATTACCTACAATTAGTTAAGGTTACTACCAAATTTGCGATGAAATTGTCAAGATAAGAAACATTGAATACACCACACAAACATATACTAGTTGTTAGTGTGGGTGTCTTGTAGTAAAATGTAAAATGTATGAGAGTACTAATTCTAGTAATTTACATACCGTCTCTCTTTCTCACTCTCTCTCTCTTTGACATGGTAAGTTTATATGTAGACATTAACTGCACAGTAGTTTAAAATATTTGTAATACTGTTATACTTACACTTGGCTCAGGCTATTCAAACTAATATCGTGTTTGATCTTGCCTTCTGAAAAACCTGTTTACACATTATACAAGATCCGATACTCATTCCACTCTCCCTTCTCACTGAAAATGTTCTAGAAGTGCTTTGCGTCTCCTTCTAAAAACTTTCATACACATTCAAAATTGCATTGCAATATCAGGTCTAACAGACATTTATTTAAAACTCAATTAGTCCTATATGTTGTCTCTCTATAATAAAATTTGTTTTGCCCTTTAGTTTAGTAGTGTTTGATATATAAAACTACATACGTCATACTTTAAAGTCCATTATTTAAGTTTTATGCTGAATTCATTAAGAATTATGCAGATCTCCTTACAAGCCTTCAACGGAAGACCTTCTAATACGCCTTCTATCACCGCTGTAACAAATTCGAGTATGAAAGGCCTTGGCTCCCAATGATACGCTGTGTAAAATTTAATCGATTTTGCAGTGCGTCTGGATGTCCTTGTGTCTGCAAAATAAGGCCTTTAGAAAGGCCTCTTTACTGTATATTTTTCCCGCTGGGTATTTTTAAAAACACAACCAAAACCCAGTTCGCGGTAGCAAAACCTTTTTATTGCCAGGAACTATCGATAATTGTTCGCAATGTCATGCTTTTTTATTTTGTTTCGAGAAAAGTTGCTTTAGTCCCCATCCATACTGTGAAACATTTGCTGCAAAACATTTGAGTTTGTCGATGAAAGAGGAAAGAGGAATGGAAAAGGGTACTATGTTTCATGTACATGAAGTTTTTGTTGAGTATGTCATTCACATTTATTCGTTCATATTCGTTCTGTACAGAAATGTCAAAAACTGAAAAGCAAAAACTTCACTGTGTGGACACGAATGCAGTTTCAAAAGAGAATTTAAAAATGTTTTGCAGCAAATGTTTCACAGTGTGGAACGGGACTTAGTGGACGTTCGTAAATTCGTAACGCATAGGTAGTGTATGGATTTTGACATTCCGTTTGTAACGAATTATTAATATTAAGGAGAGGGCTGTGAATACACTTTGCACGAACATGCAAATCCTTAATACAACAAGTAAAATAGGTCTTCATTTTTCTTGTTGTATAGAAAGTTCCCCTGAAACCGGTCATGGATTATTTGCAAGTTAGGTGGACTACCAGTAATCATGAGACACATTTTTCGGACAACCATATGACGGGTAGACCCAATTGCATTGGTCCTTCAAGAGTTTTGTTTCTTCAGGTTCGGATGGTATAATACCAGCCCATCTACGTAGACCAGGTAATTTTCACTGCGACATTTTTTCCAAAGAGAAGAGTCACATGTCAGGGCACATGATTTTAGTGCAATTAGTTTATCAACCTTCTCCAAATATGAATATGAGTATAGCAGAGACTCCTATATAAAGGGGAAGTTGGTTGAGGAGATGCTTCACAGTATATTCATAGTAGGATAAACTGAGAAATAACTTGAGTTTGGCAATTTCACACTGGTGGCCTTTATGGATGTGGTAGAGACTTTTAACAATGTGGAGTCTGCAAAAACATGAGCTTGGGCTCGGGATTTCATGCTTTATCATCAGATCGGGCACCGACAGTTCGGGTATGGAAACAACATGATAACTAGAGAAAAGAGGCACACTTCAAGAGGTCGTATTTTTCCCACTTCAGTGGAGTTTGGACATCAACTGTATTCTCATGTGAAGATTTATTATATCTAGTTTTCTGGTCATTAAATTCGGACAGCGACCTGTGTCACCGAGTATTTTAAATTAGATGCGTTGCCTTATAACATCTGCTGGTGTTGTTCAAATGGAGCATTAGAAGTTCTACGTACTATGTTTCTGGGATATCGTTTCTTCAGCAGTTTATTATTTTTTCGGATATAAGTTTGGACTGTATTACCCTTAAAATCGATTTATCTAAAACTCTAGAAATTCGAAAATGTCTAAGTATATCCACGTTTACAAGTTCTCTTTTCAGGTAACACAAAGGGACAAATTCAACGGACTGAAATGAACTGTACCAACCTTCTAAACTAACGATAAATAACAAATGTATCAATATAAGTAAATCTCCTATTTAAAATAGATATTCTTAAGATATGTAAAGAATTTCAAAAATAAATCTTTCAACTCAGAATATCTCCAAACCACTGTGAAAATAAACATACACATTTACATATACACCTGTTCTGTATGTAATGAGAATGTGTATCCCACGATTATCAAGCGGTTAATGGATTTCATTATTTCGTTGGTTAACAAAAGTTTAATGTACCCCTGAAAAACAAGAAACACATAGAAAAAAAAACACAAAACAAAATTTACTACAAATTGAAATAAACAGTAATTTGTTGTAGTAAAATGTTAAACTTATTAAATCGCTGTGTATATATGCATGCAAACTGTTTCAATATCATGGTCGACTTCTCCGGTAATGTGTCTGGTAATGTGAGACCATTTTCTTTTTATTGTGTGACAATTTTCGGGTGATTTTATTCAATTTGTTGTTGCTGGCTTTTTATTTTCTGAGTTACAGAGGGCGGTATTACTTTGCCAGTTAAAACATAAACATAAATACATATAAAAAATCTCACAAAAACACTGGCATGTACTATGTATGGTTGTATGTATGTCTAAATGTACAAATTACTTTTGACGGATGCGCGTTATTAACTGGTTTGTGCAACAAAACGAGATGATTTGTGGCGATAAGGAAAACTACAAACAGTAAACAAAACGCACATGCCGCCGAAAAATACTACAAACACTTGTACACATTTTTTTATTTTACATTTAGAACAGTAATAGAAATACAATTACATACATCCATCCATAAAAAAAATACATGAAATTATTTCGACAATTAAAATAATAAAATTAAAACAAAAATAAATTAACAATTTTGTACTGAATATACCATTTCCATTCTATAAATTTAATCTAGACTTTTTATTATTAATTCTAGTAATACAATTTGATCATCTCGTGGACAACTTTGAACGATATCTTTCGTAATATACGGGGAAACTGGAATCATGCAAATGTATGTTTTTCCTGTACTAGGGTTCCTAATTTCCCGGACTTTTTCCCTTCGCCGGAGGGAATTAAAATTTTTTTTCATTCCCAAGGTTGGTCTAACCATTTTAAGGGTTTCTAATTTAATAGTGGCATTTTAACGGTATTGCCACACTCGTAGTTTTCTTCGGTATAAAATCAATAAATTATATTGTTTTATTGAAAAACTTAAGAATTCCGACTATGAAAAACCAGAAAAACATGCGTAGTTCATTTCGAAAGAGAATTTCTTCAAATTAGATTGTATATAAATAAATTTAAACCACTATTATTGTTAATATTTTCTCTAAATATGAATATCCTTTATAAAAGTTTTAAAGTTAGGCACCTTTGAAAATTAAAGTGATTGTTCGTAAAATATAAGAAAAGCAGCATACCTGCGAGAGAGAGAGTGAAAAGATGAGAACTTTTGAAAAATCGCAATGTAATTAAAATTGATTTAAACCAGTGGTGCACAAATAGAGGGATCTAATTTGTGTGCATGTATGGGTGAAACATAAAATATCCGCAATAACATCAAGCAACTGAATGAAATATTTGTATTTTTATGCTCTATTGTTTACATTCGGGTTGTGTACGTGTGAATTGACGAAAAGCTTCGTAACCCGAACAAAATGAACGCGCACCACTGATTTAAACTATGTGCGAATTATGTATGCGACTTGCGTTTCTACACGAAGTTATTTATCTGTTTCAAAATATTTTAATTTTTATCGATTTGTTAGTGCATATTTTTGCCTTTATTACATTTTACAGCAATTTTATGGCATATTTCAAGGTGTTTTAAATAAGGTGAAGTTACGAGCCCAGCTGATTATTGTTTTATTTATTTATGTTGTGTTTGAAAGTGTCAAAAAGTTGATTACTGTTTGTAGTTGACATTCACAATATTTGAATTGAAAATAATAAAAACCGAAAATTGTTAAAAAAATGTTTCAAAGATTTACAGCAAACAACAACAATTGGCCATTTTTGGAAATTTTTTGGTGAAAATGCATCAAATCAATACCAAACTCATTAGAAGACTTTGGTTGTTTATTTAGGACTTGCACAGAAGGAGTATTTTACACAGACAGACGGATATAGCTAAATGGATAGCATGATAGTAAAACTGGAATCACCAAGCCTTTTATTCCCGTTCGACCTTTTTAATATTGAATCTTCAAAAAAAAACCGTGTTAGAACAAACTACCAATAAATGATTTTTTATTGGTTTATTTTTTATATTTTCAATAAAAAAAACTACCAGAAATTCATTTATTTTTTTATTTGTTTGTTTTTTATATTTTTCATATGTCATATCTGTTTTGACATTCTCACTCTCTTGACAACTAAGAAATATTGTCTTTCTTGTATTTGTTGCCGAGACGCTCTCACCTGATTAATACGCCTTGGCATATTTGTTCAAACATTTTTTTTCATCAATAAATTGTTCACGGAAAATATTTTTGACAAAATTAGATTTATAAATTTGTTAACAGCAAACAAATTTTGTTTAATCATTATAACTATAGGATGCCTTCAAAAGAAATGTAAATATGTTTCCTTTTTTATAATTTTTATTTATTGAAAATGTCTAAGCACTGTTAGTGTCTTAATACATAAGAAATAACTTTGAAAACTTTTAGGAAAATATGAAAATGGATATCAGTAACGACTTTCAATAACATGAAAAATGTTATTGTTTGAATTTAAAATCCAGCTATCTTGAAATAATTTCTAGACTATAAGACAGCTCTTTAAAAATATTGGATGTAAATTTTAATAATAACTTTGTATTGCTTTGAACTATGTACTAGTTAAACTCATTCAATAAATATTTGAATGTTTGGAATCTACAGAACAAAAATTAAAAAAAAAAACAAGTAAGAGAGCTATATTCGTCTGTGCCGAATCTTATATAACCTTCACCAAATTACACTTTAAAATAAAATTTAAAAAAAATTTTTAACATTTTTTTTTCAAAATATTTTTTTCCAATTTAAAAAAAAAAAAATTTAATTTATTAGTAAAAAAATGTATGACAAAAGAATGTTTTTTGTGAAAAAAATTCGGGTTAAAAAATATTTTTCCCGATTTTGATCCATTGTAGGTCCAACTTTATATACATCGTTGCAATGGACTTTGAAATATCTATCATTAGATATTCATATTGTCTATATTTATGACTTAGTAATCGAGATATAGATAAAAAAATAGGCCAAAAATAGAGGTTGTCTAGGATTTTTGCTCATATCTCCGTTATTTTGGACGGATTTTTCTGATTTTAAGTAGGAAACTTTTCGAAAGCATGTCTGACAGAATTATTGTGGATTTGGATCCCGAAGATATCTGGGGTCTTCAGAAAATTGATTTCAACAGACAGACGGACATAGCTAAATCGACTCCGCTATCTATAAGGATTCAGAATATATATACTTTATAGGGTCGGAAAATTATATTGTGGAAATTACAAACGGAATGACAAATTTAAAAAAATAAAAAACAAGTAAGAGTTTTGTTGTCGGGTGTGCCTAATCTTATATACTTAAAACCAATATAATACGGTCATCGATTGTTGACCGTAGAAAATATTTGTGGTAAATTTCACATTGCATTTCCTGGATATGAGCCTTAAATAGTAGATATGTATAATTATGAATCGATAGTCACAAAACCCTGATATCTATACATAGAAAACTGAATCGTAGAAGCAATCGAATGAACTCCGTACTCTCCTTTCTCGAGGTCCAACACCAACACCAAACAGATGGACAGATATAGCTAGATCGTCTTAGAATTTTATAAGCAACCGTTATATAAATCCTTTTTGGTTCTACGACCAGTATTTCGATATGTTTCAAACAGAATGACATAATGAAAAATTGAAATACTTTTCTTTATCCAAATTTTTTTTCAATATGCCAATATTGTTATTAAATAAATTGTATTGATTTTTTTTTTAGCTTTAAAAATTTAAATTAATTTTAAGAGCATATTTTTGGAGCTTATTTTATGCGCATATAACATTTTTCAGAGCATATTTTAGGTTACCCCGGTTATATTATAATGTAGATTTTGGAAATACACTCACTACAGTTGAGATAGAGTGTAATCTAAACTGCGTAAACTGATATTCTTTGGAAATGGTGTATCAGCTAATATTGTTGTACTTCCTCATTTTTCAAATATTTATTTAACAATTCTAATCATAGGGTAACATAGAGACGAGACGTAATTGTTATAAACCTATGTTGTCAATGTATTTTGTTGTTGTATTATACATTTGCTTTGTGTTATTTTTGTTTGAAAAAACGGAGTGTCTCGTCTCTATGTATAATTCTCTATGACTCTAATTATAACTGAGTTATACACAGAACAATATAATTATTGGTAATCGTAAAAATTTAATTTCAATTAGTTAAAATAAACACAAGTAAACAAGCTGATCCAATTTTTAACAATTACATGTTTCAAATATGTATTTATCTATAAATTGTAATTTAAATTTTTTTCTAACTTTTAAAGTTACTTTCAGAATCAATTTAACGATATCTGCATTTAAAGTCCATGTAAACTTTATGTTCAAAGTTCAGGTCTCAATTTTTAAGGTAATTGTATAATTGTATTTTGGCACCTGATCTTATTGTGCATTAATAATGAAATTGGTGATAATCGATTTATGATTTCAGCCAGCCGCCATACAAATTTCCATGAAAGAGGCTATTTATTATTGTTCTGATAACGTCGACATTATCACGTTCGAGTTATGAGCCTTAACTGGTGCAAGGCTCTTCACGAAACAACTAATAGTCGACATCTCGACATATAATTCACGAAATCTTCTCGCTGAAAAACGGCACAGGAATTCGGCAACATAAAAGAAACCTGGAAGTCACCGATATTCTAATCAAAAAAGTTCTATGTGTAGGTATTAAAAATATTTTTAGCTGCTTCAAGATTGGCAATATAATTTATTGTATGTATTTATTATTTAAATTTTTTCGGGGTCCGAAATAATTCAATTACATTAAATACCTATAGTCCACGTATAGAAATAATATCAAAAATCAGTTTATATTAATTTATGAATATACATATTATTATTATTTTAGTTAATTTCCTGTACATGAAAATAAATATCTATTATTATTGCTGTACATATGTATGTATGTATGTATATAAATTGCCTGTCCTGACATAATAATTTAATTGAATCAATAATCACTATGTATTAGTTGATTGAATGAGTGATTGATTGCATGTGATTATAATAGTTAATAACAATAAATGATTATTAATGCTCGTAATTAGTGAGTTTTTATTGAAATGAATTAAATTCTAATTGATTATGATTTCCACAATACAAAACAAACTAAGTACTCATATAATAAATAACTTTTCGGCCAAATTATAAAAAAATAAATGAATTTTAAATAATTAGAGGATTGAAATTTGATTTGAAATTTTTGGTAATTGTTCTAAATTTGTATAGATTTTGTTTGATTTAACTTAATTATGAAATTCTAAACACGTTTCAAAATATCAAGGCCAATTAAAAAATACAAATATTTGCTATTTGTAGTTTTAAAACTTATTCATATAAAATAAATTTTAGTATATATATATGCTCCAGATTTATTACTAATGCCACATTTGCAATATTGTCAAATTTCACATTTGGATAAAGTTAGCCACCGTTACCCCTTAAATACCCTTTTAGCTTAATTACCATTATAGCCTTTTCATACTAGAGCACATCTACCATCAATTTACAAATTTCTCAACAAAGTTATTTACAAAATGTTCCTACCTCATTTCGTTCCACCTAACATATAATGGCATTTAAATTTAAAAAATCTAAAAAAATATTTGTATAAAAATGAGGGGACATTTTATTTGTTTATGAAAATATTTTATTATTTAATTTGATACAAAGAAACCCAGTATAAATTCATTTTGTTTTATTAAAAACAATAGAATTTTTAATATATTGGCAATTTTGCTGATGGAAGATGTTTAATGTTGCAAGTGTGAACAATTGTTTCAAGTTTTAAACATCTTCCATACGTTTTGCCAAAATGTACGTAAGTGTAAAAACCCTATCACCGCTAAGTTACCGTTTCCAAAAAAAAAAAAAAAATGCAATTACCTTTACCGCTAAAACTTTGACAAAGTTTAGGGGTCTGATCTCATCAATTTCCCAACCATAAGTGGAGTAGTTGTATTTACCCATAATTATTATTTTCATCCTCAATAAATACTAGAGGGTCCAAAAAACCGGCAAATGCAAAAAACCGGTTTCCGGTTTAAAGAAAACAGTGTTTTATAAAAAACCCGGTTTCGGTTTTGTCATTCTAAAAACCGGTTAACCGGTTTTATATTAATTTTTATCTAGTATGAAAAATGCCTATTTAAATTTATAGACAATTTTGGTAAGGCACAAGGTGTTATATGTATATTTCGTTAAAACCGGTTAACCGTCTTAAAAAAACCGGTTTGTCAAAAAACCGAAAAGTTAAAAAATCCGAAACCGGTCGGTTTTACAAAGATGAAAAAACCGGTTGACCGGGTTTCGGGTTTGGATACTCTAATAAATACACAAATCAATATATGTATATTGAACTTAAAATTTCAGCGTCGCTAAATACCGAATCTATAAAAAAGCTGACTAGCTCTATATAAGATAATTTTCCAATCGCCACTTCAGAGTCTCTCGCTCCCTTTAGAATCATCCAGAGGAATAAAGAACAAACGTAAGAAATTATTAGATAATTTGAAGAACTGAAACTTTAGAACATACCGTTTGTTTTTAAGAAACTTGCACCAGAATATGGTTAAAATCTGTCAGTAAAGAGCCCGGTCACTCGTAAAAGATGTGAGTCGCGAGACCGTGGAGGCACTCTTCGCTAAAATTAATTCCTTACTTTATATTCCTTCACCTAATCTGAACAAAAGCGAATATTGAAAAATTATATAAAGATTACAATTCAGCAAGATTGGCTACCAGTTAACAGTATTTTATTGAATTGGAAGGTTTCTGATGACTGCTCTCTTTCGGATCATAGATATCTGACTTTCTCAATAGAATTAGAAGTTGAAAAGGGAACTCCTTCTCTAAACAGGAGGAAAACCAAATGGGAGGATCATTCGCGGATCCTTTATGGTTTACTTCCCACACCCCCTCTGATAGGTAACACTAGGGATATTGAAAGCGCTGTGGAAAAGCTCACACTTTCTCTTAGTGAGGCCACTAGGCGTAGCTGTCACAAACTTTTCAATGAGGCGAAAAGATCAGGCAACTGTTCACCGTATAAGTCGATGTTGAACAAATTTAAGAATCAGGTTAGAAGCGCGAAACGTAGGTCCTGGAGGAATTTCTGCAGCGGCGTCGAAAGTTCCTCTGAGACCAATCGCTTGCACAAGATCCTGTCGATAACACCAACTGTTCTGGGTTATATTCAAAAACAGGATTGTAGGTGGACTACTGATGGACGTGAGACACTAGAAGTACTCATGGACACTAATTTTCCGGGGAATTTGCCACTAAACATGGATAGTGGTTCCCAACCGTATGAACGGTTATCTCCTTCTCAATATGCCTACATGAAGGACAAATCTGTTGAGACAGCACTTCACTCCTTAGTGGGATATACTGAGAAATGCCTTGAATTTGTTAATTTCTCATTAGTGGCCTATCTAGATATAGAGGGAGCCTTCAATAATGTAGAATCTGCAACCATAGTTTCGGCCCTACATGATCTTGGTCTGGAGTAATCAACCGTAAGGTTCATCAAGAACCTTCTACGATTCGTTCCGAAAAGGGAACGGCTGTGATCACGAGAATGGCCACTAGGGGTACGCCTCAAGGAGGCGTCTTATCTCCACTTCTGTGGAATCTGGCAATAAATTATCTGCTTAGGAAACTGGATCTCATGGGTTATAAAACTGTCGCCTATGCGTATGACGTCCCAGTGGCAGTATCTGGGATCCACTTGGGCACGATAACACAACGCCTGGAATAAGCACTCAGTGTACTAAGTCGGTTGAGTACAGACAGTGGATTGAGTGTTAACCCAAGCAAAACCGAGCTTGTACTGTTCACAAAGAAGTACAAGATGGCGAGACATTCAACAGTCGTACTCAAGTGGGTACGTGGACACGGAGATACTATAGGCAACTGTGTTGCAGATGAATTGGCGAAAAAGGGCGCCATGCTGCATGACGGACACATAGACTTCCTATGTGGGATTCCGTTATCCAAATGCAAGCTTCACATTAGTAACTTCTACTATGAGCTTGCTCAGGCAAGATGGGGTTGTTAACCCACATGTACTATTACCAGAATGATATGGCCCCGACTAAATCGTGGATGAACAACATATCTTCTTGGCTTGACACGCTCACAATTGAGCGGTATAGTGGCGGTCATTACCGGTAACTGCACTTTTGGCAACCACGCGAGGAGACTTTCCTTGCCCTACAACGACTTCTGCAGAAGTTGTCAAAACGAGGAGGAGGATGTGACAATTTTTCATCTTCTTTGTCACTGCCCGGTATTGGAAAATCTTCGCTTAAGGTTTATGGGACATCGTTCCCTAACTATTCTCTCTGAGCTCTCGAATTTGAGGCTTGAGTGCATTTATGCCTTTGTAAGGAACAGTAATTGGCTAACCAGACCTAATATGGGGATCTCCATGGAGTGACCAATGATAATCTACTCTCCTTTCTCTTTCTCTCTCGTATCTCTTCTCTCACTCTTCAACCCTAACCAAATACTGACTGTCCTATTATCTCTTTTCATATCTACTCTGCTCTTCTCTTTTTGCCTTTATACTTTCAGGTAATACAAAGGGACCTATGCCTGGCAGCGTTACCGTTGGAAAATTTTGAAAAGTCGCACAAAAAGGGGATTCTTGAAGAAAAAGTCGCTCAAAAAGGGGATTTTGGTAATAAAAAGGGGCAACACTTTTACAGGAAAACAAAATTAGATAAAAACTTTTTTTTTGAATTTTTTAATGATGTTAATGTACATATAGACAAATTAATTTTCTTTTTTTTAATTTTTCCAAATTTTTATAATAACGATATGGCAAAAAACTGTGTAATAAATAACAAAAAATTTTTAATTTTGTTACAAATTATTTGTTGTGATTTGTTGCTTTTTTACATGTTATTTCATACAAACTTATAAATGTTGGTCACAATTTAAATAAGCAAATGATAAACAATTTGTGAACAACATATATCTATATCTATATAAATATATAAATGTCTTTGTAAGTTTGTTTGTTTATTTGTTTGTTTGAGCATCACGCCTAAACGGCTGCATCGATTTTATTCGATGTAGATAGATCCTTACTTGGAAGCGTCAATAGGCTATAACTTTTTTTAATACATGGACCAGAAAGGGGTAAATAGGGGGAAAACCGGTAAAATTGGTACCGTTCTTAAACAATAAATACTAAACGGCCGAAACGATTTTATTGAAATTTCTAACATAGACTACGACAGGTGTAGTGAAGCGCACCGGGTCAAGCTAGTTTAAAAATAAAATTAAATACTATTTAAATCACTTCTGGTATTTTCTTCTTTCCGTAACTTTGAAAATTAATAGCAAAACAAAGGAACACAATAATTATTAAAATTAAAAATCAGTCCATTAAAAGCAAATCAAAAATTATACAAAATTACTAATCTAGTAACAAGTTAAAAACTAGGTAAAAAGAAAAAATTAATGAGATACATTTCAAATAATGACGTTGAAGCATGAATATATACTTATATTAAACTGAGATCACTGATACACCAGTTTATTTAGAAATACAGAAAATTATATAAAAGTACTTTTTGGTTTAAAAGAAATTCAATACGTGTTTCAAATTATATATGGGGCATTTCACGTCAAGTGAACCAACTTTTGAAATCCTGAGGTTAACATATTATGGGTATTACAGTATCGAGGCTATGAAATTTTAGTTAGCTATGTTACATACCATCGGAAAGGCTAATGTGTCCAGTTTCTCTGCGTGAGTTTAATTTTTAAGGTTTACACACAAATATGAAAAAAAAATCAAAATAGTGCATATGCTAAAAATTTAAAAACCTTTGTCTTGAGTTACAAAACATTTTTTTGATAGATATCCCACTAAGCGACAAAAAAGGTGTTAAAGGAAAACACATAAGCTTTCTTCTGAGCAAAAAAAATAAATAAAAAAATGGGTCCATTTTTTTAAAAAAAGTCAACAAAGTTTTTTATTTTGCAAAAAAAGTCAAAAATTTCATATCTTGAGTTACAAAATATTTTTTTTGATAGATATCCCACTCGCATCCCACTAAGTGACCATATAGGTCGCTTAGGAAAAGACCTAAACTTTCTTAAAAAAATAAAAAAAAATAAATAAAAAGGGCCCATTTTGAAAAAAAAGTCAAAAATGTTTTTGATTTTTTAAAAAAAAGTCAAAAATATTTTATTTATTTTTTTTAATTTTTTTTTTTTTCCAAAGATTGCATAAATAGCTATCTAATCTATTTGGGACACATTTTGCTAAGAACAATAGGTAATAAGTTATATGGATAAGAAAAAACACATGTTTGGCCAAAATGTCAAATTTTGACCTCCTATAACTCAGAGAGTTCTTGACCGATCTTGTTGAAAAATTGTGTCCGAATTACTATCTAATAGAACTAACATTGCAAATTTCATCCCGATCGAAAGACATCGATTTCAAAAGTTGGTTCACTTGACGTGAAATGCCCCATATATTTAATATATGTATATTAGTTTTGACCGATGCACTACTATGTGGCAGAATAAATACATATGTTACAAATTTATATAAATTATAATATAAATAATCATTAAACCTGTTTTTTAAACTACCAATTTGATACCAAAATTCTTCTGGGTTTTAATTTTAAACATAGTATCATATGTTTTGTCATAAATTTTTGATTCTAAAATTTTTAATTCTTGTATAAATATATCTGGTTGAGTAATTACATCTTTATATGTATTCTGAAACTATATCATAGTAATTAATCTCCTTATTTGAGCTTAGAAAGAATGGATCTATATATTCTAAAACTGAAAGTTTTTTATTATTTATATCAATTCTTGTTACTATTTCATTTGTTTTTATTTCAATGGTACAACTTTTTGATATTTTTTCGATACATATATCTGCCTCAGCTTCATGTCCAATATGTATATTAGTTATTTCTTTAATATGTAAAACATTATTATTTAACAAATTTGTAAAAATGTTTAATAAAATATCTTTTGTGCTTGATATAAGATAAATTATTTGCGAAGATTCGCTTTGAAAATTTTTATTAAATTTATTCATTCTGTTAAAAATATATACTAAAAATTTTAAATATATTTTGGTATTTGTTGAATTTCTAAAAAAAAATTTCAAATTGGAAGCATTTTTCTCTTCGAATTGAGCTTGAATAAAGAAGTGTAAAACTCCCCACTGCTCCAAAATCCTTGCTGCCACATGAAAAAGCAAGAAGATTTTATACATACATATATGAAATATTTTTATATACTTAAGTTGATTGTTCCAAAAACGTCATATTAAAGCAAAATGAAAAAGGGGAAAAAAGGGTAAAAAATATTAAAAAGTGTCAGATTTAGTTCATTTTAGTAAAGGGGCACAAAAAGTGTCAGCGGTGCTGAAAAAGGGTCAAATTGCGACTTTAGTCGCTCAACGGTAACGCTGATGCCTGGACCCACGTGACCTATGCCTGGAAACCTAACCTAATGGTACAATATTTTTGTCCAATCTTATGTATAGTACCACTCTAGTATATAAATATCATGAATTCCATAAGACATCTCAAACAAATTGACCTTGGACCTTCCGATTTGGATCATATTCGGTAAACATATAACCTTTAAAGTCATTTGGAAATTCCATTTTTATCTTATTTCAATTTCAAATTTTGAAAAAATTGATTGTATATTTAAAATATTCATATCTTATGAAGCTGATGTCGGATTTTATTGACATAAGATTCATTTGAAAGATAATTATGTGCTCTTTGAAAATGTACTCCCCATAAAATTTAAAATTATTTTAAAAATAATGTTAAATTTACTTAAAAACAAACACTTTTTTGTGACGGGAACTCCTATTATTTTTAAAATTTCTTTATATTCAACACCAACACTTTTTTCATACAAAAAAAAAAAAAAAAAAAAAAAAAAAAACAGAATTCTTTAATTTAAATTGCGATATTTTGCAAAATGCAAAATAATAAAAAAAGTTTAAATGTCGAAAGGGTATGTTTTAATGAATATGGTTAAAATAGGACGACCCATTGTTAAAAACTTGTGTTTTTTCTGTGCTCTTTGGTGGAATTAATGATTTAAATAATTTATAATTATAGAACTAATAAATGCAAATACTCCTATTTAACATCCATAATTTACATTCACAGATACGCCATTAATTTATATACGTAAAACTAATTTGAAAAATCTCATTTAACCTAAATGAGAATTCTTACGAATGATACAAACTATCATCTTAATAGTTTTCATAATTCATCATTTACTCTTGGCTGATGGTACTCATAAATGCCAAATTAGCTTCTGTTTTCATGCGTGTATTGGTGTGTGTATTTAATTATTTTGCTTCCCTCTAAAAAAAAAAAAAAATTAAACAGAAGAGTATAAAATTAATTGCATTTTGTAATTAGCAAGAGAAATGAAATAAAATAAAATATAGCCAAATAGCATAAACATTTTCCATTCGTCAGAGATCTTCTTTGTCTGTTTTACTATCGTTTTCTTACATTTCAACCAAAACTATGCAAACTTGTCTTTAACACTTGTTGCCTCAACACTCGAGCTAAATGAAATAACCAAACAATCGGTAAGAGTTTGATACTCATACTCGAGAAGACGGATGAATCGACGAACGTCTAAGAAGCAAACAGGCATTCAACCAACCACACAAGATTAATTACACCGTAATGAATGTAAATTTAATACGCAGTGAATAGTAAAAGATCTCGAAAAAGATCTGTTATTAAAAGTACGAGTTGTGTCGACAAAAAAAAGGCAGCATAGCGCCTACTACTTCTTTTCACTTGTTGTTTGCCTCCGTTTTTGTGATATGTGTTGTTGGAAGTAAGAGAAGTATGCATTTATGAAGAGGATGATCGTAAATGACGATAATGATTTTCGCCCAAAAATGAATGAAATGCTTACTTACAATGTATGAATGGGAATCATGAATGCATTGTTAGAGTTTTGGTTGCAAAGTTTACATCTGTTAATTCATTTAAAATTTAAAGGGTAGCCAGATGTTTGCTTTTATCTCCAAAACGGTCAGTGGCATTCGCTAGCCACTTCCCCCAGTGAATACTAAGGAATTGATGAACAGAACAATGTGAGTTACGTTAATATTCATCTCGACCTTTGTCAAAAATGAGCATGGAATATTGGACCACAACCATCATCCGTTTACGTGGACTATTACTATGAGGCACAGCCACTATTGCCACTATAAAAAATATATTGAAATCTTTAAAATCATAGTATTCCAGGCATTTTATGCCATAAATTGTTATATCAATAATGATTTAAACATTTCTATAATTAACGAGGAGATTTTTAATTCCAGTATCAAGCATATGACGAAATTAGTGAATTGATAAATTTGAGTGTCGCATTAGCGCATACAAAAAAAGGAAAAAAGCTAGATAATGAAATATTTTATTAAGATACTTAGTAGTATGTATTTATACCTATCTATGAAGAAATATTCAATAAAAAATAAAATATGATCATACATATTACGTCGACACTTTATACGGCAAGAACTTTCGATACAGAAGTTGTCAAGTGAAAAAAAATATTCTATTATTATCTGACTTGTTTTACATAACAATGGACACGAATAAACTGACAAAATTGAAATCAACCAAAAAGGTTAATATACCAAAAGACGGGGATTACCCATTTTGGGTTATAGAGATTGTAATCAAATTTAAAACAAACATATAAAAGTCGCGAAAATATAACCTGTTTTTCGTAAACTATCGCGATTATAGAACCTGCAATGTTAAAAAATAAGCTGTCGTGAAAACCGGGTCGTCACGATAATGGGTAGCCGCGAATACCGAGCTTGCACTGTATCTATTATAGATATTAGAGGTCTGCACAACACTAGTTGTATGTGCGTAGTACACGTGCACTTGCGAAACAAATACTCTTATTCGAAGTGTCGCTAAAAAAGAGTACTCTTTTTTTGAGTACAACAAAATCATCGGGAAACTATTTGTTGTTATTCGACTATGTTCGGTGCTTGCAAATGCATGTACCACTTTCTTTCTTATTTGAAAGTACAGAGATTTTTCATGTCGAGTACGTTGCGACAACTAAACTGATCAAAGTACTTACATGTGAGTAAGAGTTCAGTCTCACAAAGAAAAATAACGGTTATGCTGAATTTCAATTCTTTTTATTAGAGATGCCAAATACAAGTTATTTTTATAATTCACGGTATTCTCTAATATTAAATAATAATAAATAAAAATTAAATCTAATATTTTTAACTAATTAATAAAATAATGTTATGTTTTACATAGTTTCTGAAATGTTTTTTTATAATAAAACAAGTTAGAGTGCTATATTCGGCTATGCCGAATCTTAAATACCCTCCATCTAAATTAGATGAAAATTATAGAAATTACATTGGTATAAACACTCTAATATCCATATTCAGTGTTTGTTATTGAGACTTAGCTCCGATTATGAAGAATGGTAGAATGGTAATGTAATACAGTAGTTTTCGCTTATAGTCTACAAATACAGTTGCACAATTTTTGTGGACTATGAGCGAATTAGGACTATAACCGAATTTCTTTTTAAGCCACTTTATGGATGATATATGAATCATGATATAATACACATTTTGGACTATATACAAATTATGTACTTTCTTCAATAAAAACACTTTTTTTTAAACAAAATAAAAGTTTATTTAAAACATAGTTGTATAGTAGTATTTTATATATTGTTAGAGAAACTAGTTTACGCAGAAGATATTTTATTTCAAATGTATAAAAATGTTATCTACTTCAGCAATTTATAATTGAAATAACTACATATTCCTACCATTTCCAACAGAGTCTATAATTTTATAATTGGAATAAAATGTACTATTTAACAATATATATACTTAATAATTGGTTAACATTACCGATTGGCTCAACATTTTTATTATTCACCACAAGTGAATTAAAAGAGTATAAAAAAGGGTAAACAAATATATTTAGTAAAACTTCAAAAGTATATTTTTGTTCTGTTCTAGTGAATTTTCAAGAACCCATAGTCACCAAATCAACTTGAAACTTATATCTGTTACATTTTTTACCGATATGAGTGTATATATGCGTTAATGTATTTTTCGGATGTGCGACTTATTTGGAAGATATAATTAAATATTTTAAAGCGATTTCTATGTATTTGAGACCTTGATAGTTTTGTCCATAACATTATTTATAAGAATTTTATGGGTATTATTGTGATTATCAGACATCGAGCTAATATGGGTGCTATGGTCAAATATGGACCGATATTCACAAAACCCAGTAGTATAATTTTTGGATACAATATATTGATCGGTATAC
This sequence comes from Calliphora vomitoria, assembly GCA_942486065.2. Lineage (NCBI taxonomy): Eukaryota > Metazoa > Arthropoda > Insecta > Diptera > Calliphoridae > Calliphora > Calliphora vomitoria. The sequence continues at coordinate 64,374,193 of OW818030.2, read as the reverse complement.
AATTTAAGTTCGATATCCATATATTTTAAATATTTACAGAGGTTAATGTGTTTTTCGGAAGTGGTCCTTATATGGGAGCTATGACCAATTATCGGCCGAACTTCACAAAATTCAACACATTTATTTTCGTATATAATGGAAATATTTGTTTGAAATTTAAACTAGATAGAAGCTTTTATAAAAGAGTTATTAGTATTTAAGTAATTTTCGGAAATGGACCTTATATGGGAGCTATGGTCAAATATGAACCGATATTCACACAATCTAGTAGTATCATTTGTGAATTAATACTACCGATCTGTGTAAAATTTTAATTCGATAACGATATTTTTCAGATATTTATGAAAATTAATGTGGTTTTTAGAAGTGGTCCTTATATGGGAGCTATAACCAATTATGGGCCGATCTTCATGATATTCCATACAGCTATTTTCATGTGCATGGGAATTATTCAAGTTGAATTTCAACCTGATACCGATATATATAAGATATTTAAGTGTATTTAAATGATTTTCGGAAGTAAACTTTATATGGGGGCTATGGTCAAATAGTGCCCGATCCAAAAAAAAAAAATTGGTGTTGCAATTTCTGTTTTCACGAAACTTAGTTGTGCTGAATTTTGTATGGATACTGCAATTCTATGGGCATTTATATACCATAGCACCATATTTCGTGAAGAAATTTGTATGGGGGCTACGAGAAACTATGGACCGATTCTTTCCATTTTCAACAAAATTTGTCCTTTTATCATACAAATAATGTGTGCAAAATTTCATGGTATTCTCTGGAATGGATTTACCAAAAATCAGAAAAAAACATGTGAAATTATCTAAATTTTTAGAGGTTGTCTTACATTTTAATCCATAACCCTGGTTCTACCAACTCGATTTTGCTGATTTTCAATACAAAACTGCTTAGAAAAATTATAAACATTTTGGTATACATTTCATTAATTTTGCTTATGTATTTTGGACGTGAGAGTATTTTACACAGACAGACAGACAGACGGACAGACAGACGGACATTGCTCAATCGACTTAGAATTTCATAAGGATCAATAATATATATACTTTGTTGGGTCTCAGATGAATATTTCTCAATGTTACACACGGAATGACAAACGTATATATACCCTCTTTCACCACTTGTGGTGGTGGAGGGTATAAAAAAATATGTTAAAATAATAAAGTATATTTTTAAAATAGCAAAAAAACAAATTTTTTACCTCACTTTAAAAATGAATATATTTTTCTTTTATTTACAACAAAAAAATAATATTAATAAACAAATCACATTTAAAGAGTTAAGCATTTAATTTAAATATGTTTTTCAATATGAATAATATTGGAAATCATCACAAATACTCGTGGTACCACATGAAGTGCACATAGTAATTGTAATACATTTTGTTTATTGTACTTATTTTTCGTGTATTTACTTTTATCGGAACTCGTTTATTGTGTCTACATATTTGTTGTTATTCGACAAACGACTATACACTTCTCTTCACTATTTGCGCTCTAAAAGAGAATACAAGTATTAGCTTTACTCGAAGTCGAGTATTACACGTGCAGTAAAAAAGTTATTCGATGCAGACCTCTAGTCTATATTAATGACTTAGTAATCTAGATATAGATAAAAAATAGGCCAAAAATTAAGGTTGCCCCGGTTTTTTCCTTATATCTCTGCCATTTGTGGGCCGATTTTCTCGATTTTAAATAGCAACCGAAGAATTCCCGATATATATTGATATATGAATCAAGTTTGTAAGTTATTTGGGGTCTTCAGAAATTTGATTTCAACGGACGGACAGACAGACACGTCTTAATCGACTCCGCTATCTATAAGGATCCAGAATATACAGTGTTGGAAAAAATAATAGAAACGAGAGCATTTTTTCAAATTTTGTCAGTATTGTTACGAAAAAACAGTGCTTCTCAAACTTTAAAAAATGTGTGGGTATTATTGCAATTGCTGTAGAACATACACCATTGAATAAAAGCTTTGAGTTGAACATTGTTTGTAAGTATGGCAACACTAAATGATTAATGACTAACATTGAAAGCCTTAGAATTCGAATATTCTAGTTTTAAGATCATTGTAGAAATAGAGCTTTCTAGATGGTAATGCAGTGTATATAAATTGGGCGTGAGAACATTACAAGAGTCAGTCTAATTTGAAGCATCGTTAAGTAAAGACATCAACTGCATTGCCAGTGTATATTTGTACATTATAAAGTGTGTGTGTATTTCTGCGAATTGACAAACGTGTATAAAACACTGAGTGACTATTTGAACTGTTGTAAATTTTAAATAAATAAAGAGTTTTTACAAATTTTAAACTACTAAACGGCTTTTATTTGCAATCAAAAGTATCCGGTTTAAACATAATCATTCCTCTTTTCATTTATATTTTAATACATTATATGAAAAAAATGTAAAGGATAAAGTAATAGAAACGCTTAAAAGGAATCAATTTTTAGAGGCACATCTTCACATTTTTTGTTAAAAAATAGTTCATTTTAATATTTTGTTGCTCTTCCTTTGTTTATCACAACTTCATTGCATCTGCGACTCATGGATACAACAAATTTGTTTGCAAATGTCCTTGTCAATGGAAAACCACTCTTCCTGGATTTTTTCCCACAATTCGTCCTTATTTTTCGGACTGAAACATTCCAGCTTCCTCTTGTGCACTCCCCAAAGGTATTCTATTGAAACTCCCATCTCAAGGACATCTGTTTCTGAACAAATGAATGCATTATGTTTGCAGTATATTTACGTAGTCCGGGACGCATGTTTTGTTCTTTATCCAATATATTGGACCGGCATCAGAAGAAGAGAAACTCCCCATATCATGATGGATGGGCTGTGGTCAGACGAAACAAAGATAAATTTGATTGAATCCGATGGGAAACATTATGTTAGAATACCTTTGGGGAGTGCTGAAAACTAATATATCGTTAACGAAATTATCCAAATTAGCTTTATCGTTACGTTTTAACTGTTTCGTATCGGTAGCCAACCTTGTATATAATATGTATGTTTGTATGTGTCTTTTTTCATCTGGTCACACTAAAATAGTTTGTGCGTATCCATTTATATTCCTCTTTTTCTCTTGCTTTCTGTGTACGACTGATTTTACTCGGTATGACCTCAACATGGTTGATGAGCAAAGATGAATTACCGTGATTAATTTAATAAACTGTGCAATTTGTTTGCTGGCCAACACAACCCCACAGACAAATACACATCCATACATATATGTAAGTACTTATGTATGTATTTCTGTTAAAGGCGGTCAAAATGTTTAATGAGACACTGAATGAAATTTCCACCAAAACCTGGTGGCAACAACAATGGAGGCTTGTGTAACTTATTTTACTACTGTTTTCTCTGCTAGCTATTTTTCATGACGATGATGAACCTGTGGTCGTAAACTCGTTAAACATTGGAAGCTAAATTTAATTTATCTACAGGTTAGTGAAAATGGAACATTAAAATATAATGAGTTTTACAGAGGCACAGCAGGCTTTAGTTTTTGAGGTAGTCAAATGTAATAGTAGTGTGAGAGTATTTTTGTATTTTATTTATTAAATTCTACAATCAAATTGCAATTTCGAGCATTCTAACATGCTTCCTAAATGTTAACCAAATATTATTTACTATATTATTGTAATTATAACAAATAAGGTAAACATTATGTTACATTCTATCAGTCGAAAAGGCAAAAAATAATAGAATTGAGCACACATAATTTGCATCTGATCAAAGTAAGCATAAGTAAGTAGTTATAATGGAAATAATGGGTGGACATTTTGTAACTATGAATTTGATTTTGGCAAGCAAATAATCAGAATCAGTTAAATATGCGTATAATTGCTTTAGTTTGACGTTCATGACAACAAATCTCCTCACTCCGAAATTATCGGACATCTAGGCCCATTGTGATCGGACATCTAAGTATAAAGATAACATTTTTTTTGAGATTTCCGCACGGGAATGTTTTGCAGTAGGGTTCGTAATCCTGGACCGGTATTAAGCAATTAATATTTCGAATTTAGAAATATTTCAAATACCGAAATTTCGGTATTTTGTTATTCACAGATTCTTACATAAATATGATTGATTTAAAGCATATCCTAGTTTGCTAATATATCAGTTTTTTATAATTTAACAACAATTCATGAAATTCCCTGAATAACACTATTCTACATTAAAAATCCTCAGAGGTTCTGTTTTATTGGAGTCCATACAGTTCGGAAATACTTATAGTTTCTCTCGATCATTTGGTTTAGTACTTTACTTATTAGCAAATGTACTAAAATAAAAATATTCATAAAGTTTCAACTTGAAAAAATTATAAGTTTGTTGTTGTGTAGAAATTGATTTAAACTTTTTTATTTTATTTAAAAGATATATCGATTTTCACGAAAATGACTTTTTGATGGTAAAATGTTCAGTAAAACAGCCCTCATCTATGGTGTGAATTTCATAAAAAACATATTTTTTTTGCAGTTTTATTTGCTCTTTTGTTATTTCTCTATCTTATACAATTTATTTTTATACCCTCCACCACCACAAGTGCTGAAAGAGGGTATATATAAGTTTGTCATTCCGTGTGTAACATTGATAAATATTCATCTGAGACCCAACAAAGTATATATATTATTGATCCTTATGTAATTCTAAGTCGATTGAGCAATGTCCGTCTGTCTGTCCGTCTGTCTGACTGTGTAAAACACTCTCACGTCCAAAATACATAAGCGAAATTAATGAAATGTATACCAAAATGTTTATAATTTTTCTAAGCAGTTTGGTATTGAAAATCAGCAAAATCGATTTGGTAGAACCACCTCCAAAAATTTTTATAATTTTCACATGATTTTTGTGACTTTGGGTAAATTCATTGCAGAGAAGACCATGAAATTTTGCACTCATTATTTATATGATAAAAGGAAAAATTCTGTTAAAAATGGAAAGAATCGGTCCATAATTTCTCGTAGCCCAAATTTCTTCCCGAAATATGGTGCTATGGTATATAAATGCCCATAGAATTGCAGTATCCATACAAAATTCAGCACAACTAAGTTTCGTGCAAACAGAAATTGCGAGACTAACTTTTTTTTTTTGGATCGGGCACTATATGGCCATAGCCCCCATATAAAGTTTACTTCCGAAAATCGTTTAAATACACTTAAATATCTTATATATATCGGTATCAGGTTGAAATTCAACTTGAATAATCCCCATGCACATGAAAATCGCTGTAGCGAATTTCATGAAGATCGGCCCATAATTGGTTATAGCTCCCATATAAGGACCACTTCCAAAAAACACATTAATTTTCATAAATACCTCAAAAATATCGTTATCGAATTAAAATTTTGCAGAGATCGGTAGTATTAATTCACAAATCATACTACTAGATTGTGTGAATGTCGGTTCATATTTGACCATAGCTCCCATATAAGGTCCATTTCCGAAAATTACTTAAATACTAATAAATCTCTTATAAAAATTTCAAATAAATACCACTTCCGAAAAACACATTAATCTCTATAAATATTTTATATATATGGATATCGAACTAAAATTGTATACAGATCAATATATTATATCCAAACATTATACTACTGGGTTTTGTGGATACCAGTCCATATTTGACCATAGCACCCATTTTAGCTCCTTTTCTGACAATCACAATAATACCCATAAAACTCTTGTAAATAATGTTATAAAGAAAAATATCAAGCAAAATAGGCCTCAAATACATAGAAATCACGTTAAAAAAATTTATTATATCTTCCAAATAAGTCGCACATACGAAAAATACATTAACGCATATATACACTCATATCGGTAACAAATGTAACAGATATAAGTTTCAAGTAGATTTGCAGACTATGGGTTCATAATTATATATATAAGGCTCACATCCGGAAAATTCATTAGAACAGAACAAAAATATACTTTTGAAGTTTGACTAAATATATTTGTTTACCCTTTTTATACCCTCCACCACCACAAGTGGTGAAAGAGGGTATATATACGTTTGTCATTCCGTGTGTAACATTGAGAAATATTCATCTGAGACCCAACAAAGTATATATATTATTGATCCTTATGAAATTCTAAGTCGATTGAGCAATGTCCGTCTGTCTGTCCGTCTGTCTGTCTGTCTGTGTAAAACACTCTCACGCCCAAAATACATAAGCAAAATTAATGAAATATATACCAAAATGTTTATAATTTTTCTAAGCAGTTTGGTATTGAAAATCAGCAAAATCGAGTTGGTAGAACCAGGGTTATGGATTAAAAAGTAAGACAACCTCCAAAAATTTAGATCATTTTCACATGTTTTTTTCTGATTTTTGGTAAATCCATTCCAGATAACACCATGAAATTTTGCACTCATTATTTATATGATAAAAGGACAAATTCTGTTGAAAATGGAAAGAATCGGTCCATAGTTTCTCGTAGCCCCCATACAAATTTCTTCCCGAAATATGGTGCTATGGTATATAAATACCCATAGAATTGCAGTATCCATACAAAATTAAGCACAACTAAGTTTCGTGAAAACAGAAATTGCGACACCAATTTTTTTTTGGATCGGGCACTATTTGACCATAGCCCCCATATAAAGTTTACTTCCGAAAATCATTTAAATACACTTAAATATCTTATATATATCGGTATCAGGTTGAAATTCAACTTGAATAATTCCCATGCACATGAAAATCGCTGTAGGGAATTTCATGAAGATCGGCCCATAATTGGTTATAGCTCCCATATAAGGACCACTTCTAAAAACCACATTAATTTTCATAAATATCTGAAAAATATCGTTATCGAATTAAAATTTTACATAGATCTAGTATTAATTCACAAATGATACTACTAGATTGTGTGAATATCGGTTCATATTTGACCATAGCTCCCATATAAGGTCCATTTCCGAAAATTACTTAAATACTAATAACTCTTTTATAAGAGCTTCTATCTAGTTTAAATTTCAAACAAATATTTCCATTATATACGAATATCGATGTGTTGAATTTTGTGAAGATCGGCCGATAATTGGTCATAGCTCCCATATAAGGACCACTTCCGAAAAACACATTAACCTCTGTAAATATTTTAAATATATGGATATCGAACTAAAATTGTATACCGATCAATATATTGTATCCAAAAATTATACTAGTGGGTTTTGTGAATATCGGTCCATATTTGACCATAGCACCCATATTAGCTCGATGTCTGATAATCACAATAATACCCATAAAATTCTTATAAATAATGTTATGGACAAAACTATCAAGCAAAATAGGCCTCAAATACATAGAAATCGCTTTAAAATATTTAATTATATTTTCCAAATAAGTTGCACATCCGAAAAATACATTAACGCATATATACACTCATATCGGTAAAAAATGTAACAGATATATGTAAGTATCAAGTAGATTTGGTGACTATGGGTTCATAATTATATATTTAATGCTCACATCCGGAAAATTCATTAGAACAGAACAAAAATATACTTTTGAAGTTTGACTAAATATATTTGTTTACCCTTTTTATACTCTCTTATGGGTTCATAATTGTGGTGAATAAGGAAAATGTTGAGCCAATCGGTAATGTTAACCAATTATTAAGTATATAAATTGTTAAATAGTACATTTTATTCCTATTATAAAATTATAGAATCTGTTGGAAATGGTAGTTATTTCAATTATAAATTGCTGAATTAGAAACATTTTTATACATTTGAAATAAAATATCTTCTGCGTAAATTAGTTTTTCTAACAATATATAAAGTACTACTATACTACTGTATATTATATAAACTTTATTTTGTGGTTTTATTCAAGAAAGTACATAATTTGTATATAGTCCAAAATGTGTATTATATCAGGATTCATCTATAATCCATAAAGTGGCTTAAAAAGAAATTCGGTTATAGTCCTAATTCGCTTATAGTCCACAAATATTGTGCAACTGTATTTGTAGACTATAAGTGAAAACTACTGTATTACATTAACATTCTACCCATCTTCATAATCGGAGCTAAGTCCCAATAACAGACACTGAATATGGATATTAGAGTGTTTATACAAATGTAATTTCTATAATTTTCATCTAATTTAGGTGGAGGGTATTTAAGATTCGGCATAGCCGAATATAGCACTCTAACTTGTTTTTATACTCTTTTACTTCACTTGTGGTGAATAAGGAAAATGTTGAGTCAATCGGTAATGTTAACCAATTATTAAGTATACAAATTGTTAAATAGTACATTTTATTCCTATTATATTCTGTTGGAAATGATAGGAATATGTAGTTATTCAATTATAAATTGCTGAATTAGATAACATTTTTATACATTTGAAATAAAATATCTTCTGGGTAAACTAGTTTTTCTAACAATATATAAAATACTACTATATTTTAAATAAACTTAAATTTTGTTTAAAAATGTGGTTTTATTGAAGAAAGTACATAATTTGTATATAGTACAAAATGTGTATGATATCAGGATTCATCTATAATCCATAAAGTGGCTTTAAAATAAATTCGGTTATAGACCTAATTTGCTTATAGTCCACAAAAATTGTGCAACTGTTTTGTAGACTATAAGCGAAAACTACTGTATTGCATTAACATTCTACCAATCTTCATAATCGGAGATAACAAACACTGAATATGGATATTAGAGTGTTTATACCAATGTAATTTATATAATTTTCATCTAATTTAGGTGGAGGGTATTTAAGATTTGGCATAGCCGAATATAGCACTCCAACTTGTTTCAACAAAGTTTAATTTTCTATACGTTCTAAGTTGATCGTAATGCGGTAAAATATTATTTTTTCATTTTAGTGAAAATTTATACTAAATTAGCTTTTCAAAAACATATAAGTAAATAAAAATCAATTAATGGGTTATGATAATTTTTGTGATAACATGTTTTTCTACTTTTTTCATATAAATGCTTGTTTATGGTCTTTAAAAAAACGTAGCTGACAGTATTTTGCTTTAGTTGGAGAGCATCATGACTTTAAACTACAGTAACTCAGACATTTTCCAAAAGGTAAACGTATAACAGAGAAAGCATTTGGCATCTATCGAAACAAATATAAGTCGGACGGGTCACGGCCTGGGCTATAAAGCGGGTGAGGCAAAATATCCCTACCACTTCATTCTAAATACTCTTTAATAGGTATTGCAACATTTGGGCGAGCGTTGTCATGATGGAATATTACGGTCTGGCCGTATATTCTGGGCGTTTTTCGGCCAATGCTCACTTTAAATAAATCAGTTGCGCTCGGTACTGGTTCACTCCGATGGTCTGGTCAGACTTCAGCAGCTCATAATAGATAAGGACTGAGATCGAAAAATTGTTAACATGTTAATAAAAATGAAACCACTAAACTTACAGTTTTGAATATTTTTTTATTTGATTGAAATTATTGCTACAACTTACAAAAAAAAAAAACATTTTTATAGTTCCAATCACTAATGATGAAATTTTGAACCTTTTTCGGAAACCCTTCCATTATGGTTTTTATAGTGCTTTATGTCACTTTGTTCGAACAGATTGTCCATCTCCGTTCAAAATCTACCACACTTTTGGACACCTTTTTTGTGCTCTTCAATTCTCTTTTAACAAGAGCCCAATATCTATCCACTGGACTCAGCTCCAGGCAGTTTGGAGGAATTGCCTCTCTGGGTACAAATACCACATTATTGTTCTTGTACCACTCATGACCTTTCTTACCATAGTGACAGATGCCAAATCAGGCCAAAAATTTTATACATTCCTTGATGTAAATTTCGGTATTTATAGCCCTTTGTAACAAATGTTTGGCTTTTTTGGAGCAACTGCATATTGCTTGCCATACCAAGAACTTTTTGGGAAATTTTGTCTGCTTTTGGGTCCTAAACTTTTCTTCAACATTCCCTCGAGCATCTGCAACATAAAAAATTTACCCAGAAGCTGCATCCATTATGCAGCCGGTATATTTTTTGTAAAAAAATTGACTTCAAATTCCATGCTCTGTTTTTGGCCACTAAATTTTTAGCAGAGTTCCTGTCGGGAATTTTTGAGCCTGTATGCTTTTAAACCTGCATTGGCTTTAACTTTTCGTACCAAATACACATCCTACCGGATGTGTTGGGAGCTCTTTCTATTTTTTTGGCTTCAGAAACAGCATGTGGACCATTCCTTCTACCTGAACCAGGTTTTATATCAACGGACAGGTTCTCCCGGTACTGTTTAATAACATTGGAAACAGTTTGGGTTAAAAGTTTTAATGAAAAATGTGTGTTAAGAATTTTACATTCTCAGTCCTTAGGAACCTTTTAGTCCCACCAAATACAGAGAATTACCTTAGCGACATGGATATTTGGCTTTGGTGTCGATTCGGCTAGTTAACCGGGCTTCCATTTTTCATCGGTGCAAATTGTTTAATAACAAAGTGAGAAACCCTTCAAAATGATATGCAAGTTATTGAAAACAAAAACCGCTTTCAAAAGATATGCCATCTTATTGTAAATCCCGCATTTTTAATATTTCACAAAAGAGATCGAAAAAATAGCAGGGATTCTCATGTAGAACGTGTTGCTTTTCACGATCATTTTGTTTTAGTGAAATAATTAGTTAATTATTAAAAAATGCTTCACAATAAAGTATCGAAATATTGCAATAAAAATATAAAAAAATATTTTGTTTAACTGGATTTGAGATTGGAAAAGTAATTAGTGAAAATTGAATTTTGAGCATATTTTTCGATTTATAGTGCATGTTTTATGTGCATATTTTCGTTTCTTTAGTACATGACAATCTTAGACCTGATAATGAATTTCTCAATAACCCCCCATATATAACGCCACTGAAATTCAATTTTAAAACCACAAACCTTTTAAACGTAATATCAGGAAGTCCACATATTTATGAGGAGTAATTGCAGCAGTTTGTTGTTGATTAGATCCAAAAGCACGCGTTAAAAATACCTAAACAGGACGAAGATCACTTGAGTTGTTATTCAAACCCTGTACAAATATTAATTGTTCAATTAATAATACGGTTGTCAGAGCCATAAAAAATGTTAATTGAAAAAGAAGATGAAAAAACAATTTGTCGACGACAATCTTTATCTGATTCCCAAGCGTTTAAGATTGTAATGATGAAAATTAAATGTGGAATTTACAGATTACATCTCAATGGCACTGATGTTATTTTATTCATACATACATACAAACATACATACATGAGAATGTATTTAGAATCATCTGGTAATAAAGCATAATTCGACGCACATACTTGAGCAATAATTCTCGTATAATAAAAACCTTATTTTGAAATTTTCAAATATTTCTATCCATGAGGATGTTTGTATGCGGCATCCAGACAAATCAGCTAATAAACCATTTGTTTTAACATGGTCAAGTTAACAGATAACAGCCCATAAATTTTAAAGCAATTAATGGTGACTAATAAAAAATAGAATTATCGGCTGGTAAAACAATCATCGTAAATGAATAAAATGAAAAACAGCTACAGCAACAACAACACAAATAATACCAATTTATTTTAATCAAAACGTTTAATTTATTTGTCTGTAAATGACCGAGAGTCCATGTTCGTGTGTGTGTTTATTTCATTACGAAAGGATATTGCAAGACAGGAAATATTTAAGAAACCCTAAAACACACTCACTCACTCACAAGGAGCTAAAGAGATGATAGAAAGCAACACATGTTTTATTTTTTTTTATTTTATTTCATTTTGAGGGCTAAACAAACCTTCTTTCCAACGGACAGTTTGAGTTGTACGATTATGAATGAAGGGACAGCAAATGACCATTCTAATCAAACAAACAAACGATCTTTACTACACTCACACACTCCTATAGAAATATGTATGTACAGTGACACAGGATAAACCAAAGAGGAATCAAAGAAGAAATAATAAAAACAAATAATCGTGATGCCATGTGGTTAATAATAACAAATGCCGAAAGGCAATTAAAATCAACAACAAACAAAAGCCGACCTTTAATTAATAAATTATAAATAAAACCAGGTCCTCTACTGCGGCAGAAGCAACAAATAACGATTAAAGGCCGACCAAGAGAAACATCAAATTCAGTTTTGGACACAATAATGTTGCCAGAAGATGGGATTGAAAACGGTTTTACAGTCTAACTTTAAAACGTTATGTTCGTAGAGAAGAGAGATTTTCTTAATTGCAGATGCAATTTTTTTAATTATTTGAACCGATATTCAATTCCAAATATTCACACAATTTTTTGATAAGATGTGTAAAGCATGTGTACTATGGTCAAACATTTTTTTTTTGCATAAAGCAAAAATTAATGGTAAATTAATTACACTGTGCTTCGCCATAAATATGGAGGGGTTCTCATATAGTAATTCTGTATTATTGGAGTTCGTAGAGTTCGGAAATACATACTTTCGTTTAGTACTTTTTTATTAGCAAATGTTGTGAAATAAGGATATTCTTAAAGTTACAACTTCAAAAAATTATAAATTTAATTGGTCAATTCACAAGGTCTCTTATCAGTAATATTGTCATAATGTCCTAATATATCACGACTCGGCGGCTCGGCTTAACCGACTCTTAGGCATTCGGCGTTGGTCTCTGCTGGTTCGTTATGGTAACACAATAAATATAGCATAGAAAGTAGTACTTTTTTAGGACATTTTTGCTTGAAAAGCAATAAAAACCATTGTGAAATGTTAGGACATTATGACATGATAAGAAACCTTGTGAATTTTGAATATTTTATTTGAAATTGATTTTAAAGATATATGTATATTTCATCTATAAAAATAGAATATTATTTTTAAAAATCTTTTGGAAAAATGCTGTGTTACAAAAAACGTATTTTTTACAACAAATTATCATTTTCTTCACGCTCCAAGTTACTCGTGAGGCATTTACATATAGCTTTCCAAAACGCGTAAATAGCTGAAAATCAATTCAAAATTTATTGAGTTATGCTAATTATTATGAAAACATGTTTAAGAAAATATATCTGAAATTTGGGAAGCATCCTGACCACAGAATAAATACATATAACTGAAAGCGAGCCAAATGTCAAAGAAAAAAAGTAAACAAAATTAAACAAAATTACTCTTTTTTCACATATATAGGTGATACAATAACAAAATACATGTCGATACTTTCTCATTATTTAGGTTTTTGACAACAGATATAGGTTTTTGGCTCATATATGCCTTTCTAGTTGTTATTTTCAATCGATTTTTCCAAATATTTTTGTTTTTCATTTCTGTCAAACAAAATAAACAATTATAAAATTTGTTTCTGAAGAAGATATTTATAATGTTTTGAAGTTGCAACTTTAAGAATACCATTATTTCAATAAAAAATGATCGATAAAAACTTTAATTATTTCCGCAATCTATGGACTCCAACAAAACACAATTGCTACATGAGAACAATATTTCTTTCGTGCATTTTTGTATCACAGCGTTACTGTTAAACCACATTTTGAGTGCAGTTGCTCAAACCTCTATAAATGTTTTATTTTAAACTAGCTAAAAACCCCCAAAAACAGCCCAAATTATGTACAATAATAAGTGAGATATGCGGGCAAAATATTAAGACTTCCACAAGTATAGTTCTCCAGATATTCGAAAACAACTATTTACTTTGTATGGCAGGGTCCACATCCCCTGTTCCGATTCGCCCCATTTTTGTTTGAACTTCATGCACTGATAAGAAATCGAATAAAGTTTGAATACAGTCGCAATTATAGTTCTGGAGATATTAGAAAATAACTATTTACTTGATATGGAAGTGCCACACCCATTTTTTCAATTTCGCCCATTTCCAGCCAAGAATCGCACAATGGTACAGATTAATTACGCGAAGTTTTACGGCTTTTACAATTATAGTTCTCCAGATTCACCTATAAGCCATAGATAAAAACAAATAAACAGACATACATTAATTTATATATATATATTGTTACGAATGTGCAGTGACGATATGAGTTTGGAGGTCTGTAACGACTGCCTGCAGCATTCATCATATTTGAAGGAACGTCCATCAGTAGCATTCGGTTGTTGGCATTGTTTGTAAGTATGGGTACACTAAATGTTTGGGCTGCTGGCAATGACATCGAAGGCTCTGGAATTCGAATGTACTAGTATGTCCGTTAAGATCATTGTAGAAGATTCCCGATAGATGGCGCGTATATAAATAGTGGCAGAGGTGGCAGTCGTGAGTTGAGTTGATCATTGTCGCTGTTAGAGTTAACATCAATTGTCGTGTACATGTGTGTTAGTACATTATAAAGTTTGTGTGCATTTCTGCGAATTGATAAACGTGTATAAAGACACTGAGTGCCCATTTAATTCTGTTGTTGTTGTACATTATAAATAAATAAAGAGTTGTTACAATTTTAAACTACAAAAACTGCTTTTATTTGCAATCAAAAGTATCCGGTTTATTTAAAGGAAATAAACCCACGTTTTTAAAAGGTAAAAACGTAACAATATATATCCGTATAACAGGTATGCAGTTTTTCCTCTTAGAGCGTGTTTTTATTATAAAGAAAGACGGAATCATTTTGGATAGAAGAACTCTCTATTCATTAAAAAAATTAATTTGTTATGCTTTTCTTATTTTAATGTAAAAGATGATAATGTGTTGAGTTATTTCAAAATAAAATTAAGAAACGGTAATTTAATTAGTTTATATAAAACATGATCTTAAAATGAAAGATTCATGCTGTGAATACTATGTATCAATCAAAAATATTTTAATGTTGGACAGTCAACATTTCTGTGATTTGCCTTTTTGCAACGGAGCATATATGTTTCGTAGTTGAATCGATAATTTGGAAATCAGTCATGTTTATAAGAAAAACAAACATCATACCTAATATTTGTATTAATCTAAATTATCGAAATTTTTTTTGGAAAAAAGTAGGGAAATATTTTTTGAATGTTTACCTACATCCAAAAAATCTTAACAAGTACCCATAATCTATCGGAGCATTTATTTACATTTAGGTTCTTGAACCTACCCTATATTTGATTTACATCTCTGACTTGCCTAAGAACGATATATTCAGGGCTATTCTTGTTCTCACTTTCACCAATCGCCGTATTTTTGGAAGCATAAAACGAATAGTTTTGAAAGTGAGGTAAGTTGTGATGAATTTATTCGTTTTGTTGTTTATGAAATTTGTTGACTAATTTTTTTTGGATGCACAAAATCCCGAGATGCACTATGCTCCAACTCTGATTTTTCTATTTTTTAGTAAATTCCTAAAATCAAGAAATGTTGATCTGGCAGCGTTAAAATATTAAAAGACTTTTCGGTTTCTATGTTTTCTTGTTTTCATTACTAAATCCATGGCAAGTGCCATCCTTTTACGATGAATTTTATACATATTCTTCTGCCTTAATAAAACTACATATGGAAGAGAATGGTAAGTACATGAGTATGTATCTTTTTATTTATATTTATTAGAGTTTATGTATGGATATTGTATTGTTAGTTTTGTAGCAGTAATAATAATAATAATGAACTTGTAGTATGTGACGAGGATTATGTCAGTAAAATAATTATAATTGTATAAGTCAGTCGAAAGATCCAATTGTGTTGAGCTGAAAAAGGGGCAACAGCATTTATGACAGCAACCAACAAAGCCTTAACATCAGAAACAAATGTCAACATTTTAATTTGATAATAAAAACTTACATTCAAAATTCATTTTAATATACAGAAGGCTATTAATAACAATGTGTACATTAGACCGGCGCTTGAAAAATAAAATTATCTTGATTGTGTCAAACTTTGATCTTTTGAATAGAAAAACATTGAAATACGTTTCGTTTTCATATATATCGTTACCTTAATACAGAAAGGCCCTAACTCGTGTTTTTTTTTTTTGTAAGCCCAGATTTTGGTTTATTTCGATAAATGTTCCGCACATATATCATATTTAGACAAAAAATCTCGACTAAATCAGGGTTATTCCTGTTCTCACTTTCACCATTCACCGTGTTTTTTGAAGCATAATTACAACAATAAGTATATTAAACTAGCTGACCGCACCGGCTTCGCCCGTTATCTATTTACTGATGTTAGTTCTTCAAGTTTCTCCAAAAAATTTATTTTCTTATGAAAAATGAGAAGTGAAAAGGAGGCAATATATTAAAGATTTTAATTTTCGAATTTTTTAATTTTTTCTTTACAAACCATCTCCTGAATATTTCAAATCGAATAAAAAAAAAATCATCCAAAACGCTCCAGCCGTTATCACGTGATGACATTACATACATGGACCATTTAATTTTTATATATGTAGATAAAGTATCTAAAATTATATTAATAAATAAGATATTTCAAGAATAGTGGGAAAGATTAGGAAAAAAAGCTAAAATTTTAATTACTAAAACTGCTTTTATTTGCAATCAAAAGTATACGGTTTATTTAAAGGAAATTAACCAACGTTTTAAAAAGGTTAAAACATATTGTTACGTTTTAACCTTTTTAAAACGTATAAATACAATTGTTCAATTCACAACCCATTGTATTCTTGTATAGAGTGTATTAGTGTATTTAAATACAATAGTGTAAGCTTGTTGTTGGAAATTATGATATAAAAATGATACACGTTTATTTTATATATTTTTATTATAAATTTGTATTAGTTCCCGTGCTATCAATGTTATGTGAATGCCAGTTATTGGGAAGAAGACAACCATTAACATCTCAAAATTATAGCTTTCGTGAAAAAAATTAATTTATTTATTTTTTTTAGTTCTATTTTTAATTTTATTTATAGAAAACCTACTTCTGAATATAGTCTTTCTTTTTCTTATTTGGTTTTTGTCGTTTAAAATACAATATACACTGGGTGTTCACAAAGAAATAAACAAAGAGTGTACTTAATACAAGATACACGATACAGATCATTGTGTATTATGCAACTGTTATAAATTGTTTGCTGTCATATTCATATGATAAATTTATTTTAATATTCTATGTTTGTTATGTTTACAATTTTTATATACTTTTTCATATCGATAATTTGCTGCAACAACGTCATAATTCAAAAACCCCAACTTTTGAGTTAATAGCACCATTGTATAGTAAATAAGTTGTTTTAATAACTGGCAAAGCATTGTGAACTAGATTCTAATATTACACGCAGGATCGCTACACTGAGGGAAAAACGACGTTGCAAAATCGACAATGGTTGGTGTCATTTTGACACCGTACGTTTACAATTTGTAAACAAAGGGGTATGAATCGACAACACAATATTGTCAAATTATGCGACGTCTCATATCACCGTGAATAACAAGCCAGTTGGTTTTTATTACGACGAACGTAATACTAAGTTTTTGTTTTTTAGAACGCAAACGTACAAATTATTGAATAAGTGCTAATAAATTAGGTTTTGTGAACAAAAAGTGAACAAAATAAATGCAGTGAAACCAATAAGATCAATGTGGTGTTAACTGAATAAAGTGACTACTTGTATGGAAGTACTACAGTACCTGGAAACAATAGCGATTGATAATTTATTTCATACGAGTATTCAAACATGTTTTTATAAATGTGTTTATATTAAATAAATGTAAAATTAATGAAAAATAATGTATTTTATGTTTTATTTTAATCGCCATAAATATTATGGTAAATTTGGAAAGGGAAGGGATTACACGATTCCAAATCAAAAAAGGGTGGTGTTAAATCAACAACGGACGGTATTAAAACGGTATAAAACTGACAAAGGACGGTGTCAAATCGACAACGGATGGTATCAAATCTCCAACGGTATGGTGTCATTTCTTCGTTGTCAAATTGACACCGTTCGTGTACGATTAGTGCACATACGGGGTTGATACACTATTGACACCGAATGGTGTCAAATTGTACACGAATGTGTTCATTTTTTCTGTGAGTGTATGTAAGCATTTTGTTTTAATTTAATAATCTATTGTCTATTACAAGCAATTGGTCAATTCATAAGATCTCTCATCAGTCATATTGTCATAATGTCCTAATATATCACGACTCTGCGGCTCGGCTTAACCGACTCTTAGGAATTCGGCGTTGGTCTCTGCTGGTACGTTACGATAACACAATAAACATAGCATATAAAGTAGTATTATTTAAGGACATTTTGTTGTTTGAAAAGCAATAAAAATCATTGTGAAATATTAGGACATTATAACATGATAAGAGACTTTGTGAATTGACCAAATAAGGTATTATTTTAGTTGTACGTTGCCGTTTGTCTGTTCAACATCGTTAAGTTATCTAGAGAAGTGACATATTTTGTTTCTTATATGTTTCTTATTTTCCTTAATAAATTAAAAAATATATATCGGCTTAAAAACTTAAAATGCGTCTGCTGAAAAATACAATTTGTTGAGTTATGACGATGTTGCAGCAAATGAGCAATATGACAAATATTTATTTATTAAGCTTAATAAATAAATAAATAAATAAGTAACGGTAATTGCAGTTATTTATGCCGAGTTGAAAGGGTACTTTAGACTTATTACTCGCCATTTTTTGTACAGGCTCAATAGTTTTTATTACTATTTAAAGTCCTTTTAAAAATGAATGTCATTTCTTTTCTCCACCTTGCATGCAAATCATATTAATGTATAAGTTAAAATATGTATTTTTTAACTAATTTCTATAATAGTCTGCTAGACATTCGAACCAACTTTCAAAAGTCCATCAAGAGATTTGGTTGTAATATAACCTTGTTTTCTTTGATTTTGCGTTTTCGTGAAATTTCTTGCTGCAGAGTGTTATTTGTTTATACGGACTGTAAGCATAGTATTAATTTGAAACTTATTGTTGGTCCAATGTATGCTCTGTTTAGTTTATATTTATCACATTCGTCCTGTCATGTGTCAAATTAGATGTGGACGAAAAAAAGTAAAACAAGCCTATAAAAACCGTATGCTCAGTAATTTAATTCATTTGTATAATTAAATGAAATTTCGAAGCAACACATTCCTTTTATGATATGGTAGACTAACTGGTATACTTCCTTATTGGGTTATTTACTTGTACAGGGTGGTCTAAATACAAGCATCAGTATCAATCATGTCTTTATTAGAATGAGCAAAAATGTTCATTGTGTTGGAAATCGATCGGTAATCATGTTAAATAACAGCAGTTTTGACAGTTTTAATTGGCCACTTTGCAGGTGGCATTAGACGCCATTAAATGTTTTAAGAAATTAATATCGATGGAAAATTTTATTTTTGTTGTTTCTAATAAAGTCATAACAAAAAGTTTCAGAAAAGTTCCTTTATTTGGATCACCCGTTCTGTGATCAATTACTGAAGTGTTAATAGGAAATTAAATTTGTAACTTGTAAAATTAACCCCCACATTATAAATGTAAATAAATATTTGCTCTTGTATATGTATTTTAGTATGTATATGCTTTTTAAACTCGTATCTGGTTACATTCGACCATAACAATTCACACCGTAACCAGCGAACTAATAAATAAATACAAATTCGAAACGAGCCAATTTCACGCTTCATCAAAAATGAAAACAAAATATTCGTTTTGCACTTTTATTTGGTAACAAAAGAAATGAACGGTGTAAAAAGGTCAACAAACAAAATTAAATAAAGGCCGTAAGATAACACTCTGCTTCAGTTGAAAAGGGAAATGTATACGAATGATATTATCGAATGCCCGAATGCTCATTACCAAAAACACTTGTTGTTCTTAATTGGCAAATGAATATTTCTATTCATTTCCTAAAACCAAACAAACAAATTTACGAAATAATAATCAGTCGTATGATATATACCTTATAAAATGTCACCTTCATGTTTCCTAACAAAGTATAACTTTCCTAATTCAAAATAGCTAAAGTGTAAATGAATTTTTCTTCTCTCACTTTCTTATTGACATTCACCCCTCTTGGAGGAAAAAGATACTAGTAAAACCGAATGAACCAGAGCAAGTAATCAAAAGGTGTGTGGACTCGTACGATTAAACAACAACGGCATTCTCTTCTGTTGTCAGTCAATACGACCTGACGTACACCAACTCCTGTTTGTTTGTTTGGACAATGTACGGATGGCTGTTGATAATTTCAAATGAGTATTTGCACATGCGCAAACATTAGGACCAAACAACAAAACCTGTATATTGGACACACTGTAATTACAATGGATGGCTACAATTGAATTTCCGGTTCTTCGAATGCAATTCACAAACACAGCGACCAATGACTGTAAGTATGTACCGCGTGTATGTGTTTGTGTGTTTGGTATTTCCTAACGGACAGATGTCAGAGGAAATGTTAAACCATTTCATTTCATTCTCATATCTATGAGAGAAGTAACAAAAAAACAAAAAAAAAAAACATTTGATGATCGCATTTAATTGCGCAATTAAATAAAACGAAATTCATTAATGTGACCATTTACGCAATTAAGCATGTTCATACGATTACTTACTTCGTTTGAACACCACCACCTCACAGTCAGTTGTACTTGCAAGTTGCATTCACACACAGGTGATA
Organism: Calliphora vomitoria; assembly: GCA_942486065.2. NCBI lineage: Eukaryota > Metazoa > Arthropoda > Insecta > Diptera > Calliphoridae > Calliphora > Calliphora vomitoria. Next base: position 64,353,603 of record OW818030.2, on the reverse strand, counting down.
CCAATTGGTACATGTGTATGTATATACATATTATGTCTCTATGAATGTTTGGCTGTATAAAGTAAAAGTAGTAGTAAAGTGTTTATGACGACAACGACGTAATAGAGCGCCTCCTAGCTAATTGTACATGATCACTTCACTCTCGTCTCTTCCTTTGGAACTGGAAATACAATGTCAATTTTATTTATTTATTTTACTTCATATAAATACATACCTTAAAGTAGTTAAATGCATTTTTGAGTTATTTTCAAGCTAGTTCAAAATTAAATTACTAATTGAGAAACACGAACCGTATGAAAAAAATTCAAATATTTTTTGATAACTGAGTGATTTTCATAAAGTTTTTTAAAATAAATTTTCTGTCAGTATTTATGAATCAAGTTATACCTTTTTTATACCCTAAACCAAACAGAAATATACATAGGGTGGAAACTCTCCTGTCAAAGACCTAACTCAGTTGTCAAAAACCTAAGTGTATTATTAAAAAAACTATGTGAAAACAAAAACAACACTCGTATGTGCGATTACTTTGAGTAAAATTTTTGTTTGAGTTTTTTTCTAGTTTCCGCTCTTGTTGTTTCTCTATGCCCTACCACATATCAATGTTATTTGCGATTGTACTGAACCTGTCATAATTTTGAATATAAATCAATGTCTAGGATTTTTTAAAATGTCTTTGATAAGTGTTTAACTTATCACCAGGACAAATAACACAAACAAGCGAAAAAATCACAATGAAATTATCTTTATTTGGTACATAAAATGGTAAAAATTCATAAAAAAAACAAATACTTGACAACGAATATTATGCATTTTTTGAAGAATTTTAGGCACTAGCAGACAAACTGACGAACATAGCCGTATCGTATTCAAGTTTCATCAGGACCAAAATAAATAAACAAGTACGAGTGCTATTACTCTTCAAAAAAGTATTGTTACGAATGTGCAATGACGAGTTGAATCTGTAACGACTGCCTGCAGCATTCACCATGTTTGAAGCCACGTCCATCAGTAGCATGCGGTTATTGGCATTGTTTGTAAGTATGGCAACACTAAATGTTTGGGCTGCTGGCAATGACATCGAAGGCTCTAGAATTCGAACATACGAGTTTTGTCCGTTAAGAGCATTGTAGAAGATTCCCGAGAGATGGCGTGTGTATAACTAGTGGCAGAGGCTGCAGTCGTGAGTAGAGTTTATCATTGACGCTGTTAGAGTTAACATCAACTGTCTTGTACGTGTATACTTGTACATTATAAAGTGTGTGTATGTATTTCTGCGAATTGATATACGTGTATAAAGACACTGAGTGCCCAGCAGTTCTAGGAGACAGTCCCGAACTAGTGATTTTACCCATCATTTAGGGTGGGAACTAGTTACTTCAATAGCTACGTGACTAGTTATTTTAACACGTGCATGTCCTAAGCAGGGGGTCAATTGACCCTTATTGACTACAATGGTCCAAAGTAGTCAACGCATTGGATTCACATACTGGTTAAATATCGTCAGTTACCATACTAGCCACCTAACTGGTGACTTGATCAGCTACATAACTAGTTATTTTAACATGTACGGGTGCTAATTGACCTCAAATAGTCAGCAAAAAAGACATATCATAGGTGGTCCAATAAACGATAGCTTGTAAACAAACCTTTCTTCGACAACTCTCCAATGGATTGCTTCTGGTGGGTTAAATAACTAATTTCTAAAGTGCAGTACAAAATAAACGTTTAAAGTGACTTCACTACAGGTTACTAAGAGACACTAAAGTGACTATTGACTTCATGCTATGTTACATGGGATATCAGTATACTTAAGCAAAAATAAAAATTAACTGTATGAGAATTATATTAACACAATTTGTATAAAACCAGTTTAAACGAATTATCACATAACACGTTTAAAGTGACTACACTCCAGATTACTTAGAGACACTTAAGTGACAATTGTCTTCACGCTAGATTACCTGGGATGTATAAAGTAACCAATTGTCTTCCCTCTGCACTACAAAGAGCACATACGTGTCAAATGACCAAAATATATAAATTGGAGTCAGGCAAGTGATAAGACATTTGCGACGATTACTGTCTATAAAGGATACATTGACTACATGCTTAACTGCTGGGTGACTATTTAATTCTGTTGTTGTTGTACATTCTAAATAAATAAAGAGTTGTTACAAATTTTATACTTCTAAAACTGATTTTTATTTGCAATCAAAAGTATCCGGTTTATTTAAAGGAAATAAACCCACGTTTTAGAAAGGTAAAAACATAACAGTATACTTAAAGATAAAGATTAAAAACATTTTTAGTAAACAAAATTGTTTTGGTGAAACATTTGTTTTAAATTTGTTTCCCCGAAATTGGGCCATTGTGTTATCCAAATATACATCACTAGATAGCTCGTTCATTAGGGTTCAATTCGGGTTAAGCAAAACTTTTCCCGAAATTGTTGATAAGTTGTTGGAAAGGTCTTTGAAATGAATTTCATTTGATATCCATATTATCCAAGCACTTAATTCAGTAATCGAGATATATGCAGGTCAAAAATCTAGGTAATCATCATTTTTTGCATATGTCTCAACCATTTTTGGGCCGATTTTAAATAGCAACCAAACCAGGATTATATCTGAGATATTGAGGTATCAATAATATTTGTAAGTTATTTGGGGACTTCGGAAAGTTGTTTTCAACAGATAGACAGACATTATTATATCGATTCCGCTATCTCCTTATAATGATTCAGAATATACACTATTGCAAATGTAATGACAGACTGTAAAAAATATTTTCTTAAAAAAAAACTATAGTATGAAAGGTTCAGCAAAAAATATATTGTTTATAAAAACTTGCAAAATCAGCAAACAATTATTATCACCAAGGCAAGGATTTTCATGCACTAAAAAATTACAAAAATATGCAATAAAAACAAGTTTTTTATTTGAAATATATTTATTAATAAAAAACAGATATAAATTTCAGGTCACATTTTCAATATATATGTAAATATAAAGGAACATAAAAGGTTTTAAACAAAGTATACCAAGTAGTCCAACTCTCAATCTTTTAAAATTACTCTCTTACGGGTACCGTGTGAGTTCAGAGAAATGTAAACCAATGAAATGTCTTGAAATTTTAACTTTTAATTTTTGATAAAAATAACGTTTTTTACACAATATTACTTTAACACATATTATTATTTATTTTTTTAAAACACTTTTTGCACACTTTCATTGTTAAAACGCTTCTATTTTGCACAAATCAAGAAAAAATATTTTCGGAATTTCTGACATGTAATTTCTTGTTATTGTAGAATATAAATAATAGGACAGAGTTCTAATTTTTGGTATTGAAAATTCATAAAAATTAAAATTTAAAACATTTTTATAGAACTCTGTTGAACATGTGTAATTTTGTTACTAACACATGTTTAGAGTTAGGTACTTTTTTACAACGACAATTTCAAAAAAGCTAAAAAATCGATTCATAAATTGAAAAGTTGACTTTTTCTTTCAACAATATAATTCTAGTGTCAATATATTTACTATTTTTACAACACTAAATAGAGTTGCCAAATATATGTATGTACAGTGTACACTGATATAAAAATATGTCCAAAAGAAAATTAAATATGCAATAAAATGGAAAAATATGCTAAATATGTGCATTTAAAAGAAAAATATGCAAAATATGCATTTATAACAAAATATTCAAAAATATGCAACAACAAATCGATGCCATTTTGTTGCAAATTCTTCGATTCGGAAAGATAAATTGCCAAAAGTGATTTTGAGTTACTGACTACATTGTTTTAATAATGACGAGCTTCATAGCATAGTAAGTTGTAACCGTCGAGATTTATACATAATTTTTCTGCTAGGCTATCATACATTTTGGATGACATAATTATGAGTAAAATTCCAATAATCTGTCGATCTTATCAGAACAAACTAATTTTCATCAATAACTAATTTCCATTAATTTATAACATTTGGACTGTGAGAATAAATAAACCAACTCAAGTTAAGTCATTAATAAAGTCAATTATAAACGTTGTGATTTAACCGTGATTTTTCAGCATTCCATATATTTTATGCGATTAGTCGAACGATAAATCGTAGAAGTATGAAATAAGTAACGTATATAATGTTGTCGTACTATCGAAGTATGAAAATCAATTTTTGATTTTTTGTGTGTGGAGCTAAGTACGATAATTAGTATCGTATCTCATGCAGTCGTACTACGAAATTTATTTCTTCAACAGTTTATTTATATGTGTTAGTATTTTTGATGTGATATTCTTTTTATTTTTTATTTTTATACCCTCCACCACCACAAGTGGTGAAAGAGGGTATATATAAGTTTGTCATTCCGTGTGTAACATTGAGAAATATTCATCTGAGACCCAACAATAGGACCCAATTGATCCTTATGAAATTCTAAGTCTATTGAGCAATAACCGTCTGTCTGTCTGTGTAAAACACTCTCACGACCTAAATACATAAGTAAAATTAATTAAATGTATACCAAAATGTTTATAAGTTCTCTAAGCAGTTTGGTATTGAAAATCAGCAAAATCGAATTGGTAGAACCAGGGTTATGGATAAAAATGTAAGACAACCTCCAAAAATTTTGATCATTTTCACATGATTTTTGTGACTATGGGTAAATTCATTGCATTTATATGATAAAAGGACAAACACTGTTGAAAATGAAAAGAATCGGTCCATAATTTCTCGTAGCCCCCATACAAATTTCTTCCCGAAATATGGTGCTATGGTATATAAATGCCCATAGAATTGCAGTATCCATACAAAATTCAGTGCAAACAGAAATCGCGAGACCAATTTTTTTGGATCGGGCACTATTTGACCATACCCCCCATATAAAGTTTACTTCCGAAAACCACTTAAATATACTTAAATATCTTATATATATCGGTATCAGGTTGAAATTGGACTTGCATTATCGCCATGCACATGAAAATCGTTGTTGGTCCACTTCCAAAAAACACATTAATTTTCATAAATATCTAAAATTATCGTTATCGAATTAAAATTTTACAGAGATTGGTAGTATTAATTCACAAATGATACTACTAGATTGTGTGAATATCGGTTCATATTTGACCATACCTCCCATATAAGGTCCGTTTCCGAAAATTACTTAAATACTAATAAATCTCTATATGGTTAAAATTTCAAATAAATATTTCCCATATATACGAAAATAGATGTGTTGAATTTTATGAAGATCGGGCGGTAATTGGTCATAGCTCCCATATAAGGACCACTTTCGAAAAATACATTAACCTCCATAAATATTTTAAATATATCGATATCGAACTAAAATTGTACACAGATCAATATATTGTATCCAAAAATTATACTACTGGGTTTTGTGAATATCGGTCCATATTTGACCATAGCACCCATATTAGCTCTATTTCCGATAATCACAATAATACCCACAAAACTCTTGTAAATAATGTTATGGAGAAAAATATCCAGTAAAATAGGCCTCAAATACATAGAAATCACGTTAAAATATTTTATTATATCTTCCAAATAAGTCGCACATGGGAAAAATACATTAACGCATATATATACTCATACCGGTAAAAAATGTAACAGAAATAAGTTTCAATTAGATTAGAAAATTCATTAGAACAGAACAAAAATATACTTTTGTAGTTTTTACTAAATGTATTTGTTTATCCTGTTTTAAACTCTTTTACTTCACTTGTGGTAAATAAGGAAAATGTTGAGTCAATCGGTAATGTTAACCAATTATTAAGTATACAAATTGTTAAATAGTACATTTTATTCCTATTATAAAATTATAGACTCTGTTGGAAATGGTAGGAATATGTAGTTATTTCAATTATAAATTGCTGAATTAGATAACATTTTTATATATTTGAAACAAAACATCTTCTGCGTAAACTAGATTTTCTAACAATATATAAAATACTACTATACTACTTAACTAATATATTTTAAACAAACTTTTGTTTAAAAAAAGTGGTTTTATTGAAGAAAGTACATAATTTGTATATAGTCCAAAATGTGTATTATATCAGAATTCATTTATAATCCATAAAGTGGCTTAAAAATTAATTCGATTATAGTCCTAATTCGCTTATAGTCCACAAAACTTGTGTAACTCTATTTGTAGACTACAAGCGAAAACTACTGTATTACATTAACATTCTACCAATCTTCATAATCGGATGTAAGTCCCAATAACAAACACTAAATGTGGATATTAGACTGTTTATACCAATGTAATTTCTATAATTTTCATCTAATTTAGGTGGAGGGTATTTAAGATTCGGAATAGCCGAATATAGCATTCTAACTTGTTGTAGCTTCTTTTAGTTTTTTAATAATTTGGAAAAAGTACAATTTTTAAATTACAATTGCCATCCCTGGTGTGTGATATGTACGTTAGCAAAAGTTTAATGATTTCTTGTGAGCTTCAATTTTCTAAAACATTAGGGTGGTAGGAACACAGATCTGGTGAATAAATACTAAAACGGGATACTTGAGGTCAATGGCTCTTAGAGCAAATTATTGGTCTTCTTGAGACTTTAAGATCCGACTAAAAATGCCAAAGAGATAACGAAAAATTGTTCGTAAATGCCTTGCAAAAATACTTTATACTAAAGGGAGTACGACGCACTTTTTTTTTTTTGCTTGTAAGGTGGGACGCTCTAATTATTTAATAATAAGTTTAATCGATAACATATTCTAATAAATTTGTTTTCATATTTATTTTGATAACAAATAAAACTATGGAAAAACGTGCGAATTAGAAAAAAAATCCGGAAAAACTGGCAAATCTGAAAAATCAAATAATCATCTGAATTTTATGGTTGAATTTAAATACATCATATTATTTAAATATGTTGTCCGTTTGGGAATCCCAGCTTTGGAATTTTAGATAACGTATCCTAAATTAAAAATGTCTATGTGTAAACCCTATTAGCAAATTGTAGGCGATTTCTATTTAAAACTATCTCCATAGAGATAGTTTTTCAGAAAATATAAATAAAATTTAAATTCGTTGACTAATCTCTTATGAATACACCTATCCCTATCGATATGGAAATTATCCAATTTACACGATTTTTTTGTTAAATATTTTAGCAAAAATTAATTTATTTTAGTAAATATATTCTGCACAATTCCCAAAAATAGATATCAATAAAAATTTAAAACATAATACGGAAAAGTGTAGCAGCTGGAACCAAAATTAGCCTAAGTACAACTTCATGCGTTCGGGACATTACAATTGAATATATGGAAGAGCCATTAATGATCTGGATAGAAAATTAAACTCTAAAGCGAATCCCAATTGATGCCGTTGCTATTACAAAATAAAACTTAATCATGGTTGGTTTGAAATATTTAAGCAAAGACATTCCTTAAAAGTTAAACAAGCTTCTGCTGATATAGATGTGTCTAAAGAATATCCCGAAAAATGTACTGAAATTATTGCTGCCAAAGTTTTCAATACAGACGAATCGGTACAGTTTTGGAAAATTATGCCACAGCGGACTTTTCTATCAAAAGCTAATACAATTTTTAAATTTAAACAACGTTTTAAAATCAAATTTTTTGTGGAAATTTTGCTTTAAAACATTGTTTAAATTGAAATTTTATAATGAATATGGGAGAATATATTACTTTAAAATAAATGAATTTTCTAAGCAATTTTTTTTTTTTTTTTTGAATTTATTCGTATTTGGGTCTTTTTTCGATTTACACGATTTCTCATACATTTTTCATTTCGATTTACACGATTTTTTCAGGAACGCATCAATCGTGTAAATCGGGGGATAGGTGTATATTAATTATTAAAGTGCAGTTGGTGTTTACATGGAATTATTTGTGTAAGAGATTTGAAAGTAAATGCTTGAATAAGCATCTGTCCCTATTTTATCGAACATCACAGTATTTATCATACGACTTTTTCAGTCTGTTGCATTTTTACCTGATTTTAGACAATTCAATATATATTCTTAGTTTACAGTGTAAAATTAAGCTTCATGTCACCCTGGTGTGGAAAACCAAAAAAAATTATTTTGTTGTAAGCGGTGTTTTTCCATCTGCCTCATTTTGGATATTTAAAAAGTTACGTTGCGTGCCCTGGTGTGTGGTTTTCCACACATATATAATTTCTATGTATTTTGCACTAGCAATAATATTTGTTGTCGTCGAATGTGCTGTTTCTTTAAAAAAAGATGTCATTGTAATAATTTTTGAAGTTTAAAAAGATCTGTTACGTTTATAATTAATAATAGAAAAAATAATTTTGAAAAAATAAATTTAGTATAATTTTTATGCAGCTGAATAAAATGGAACTAAAAATTTCACTATTTTTAAAAAATCTGTTCCATAGTTAAATTTTTTATTATTGAAAAACTCGATGATACATTTTGTTATAAAATGATAAACTTAGAATTTTGTTAGAAAAAAATAATTTCGATCATTGCCAAAAGTATGGTGCACGTTTATTATGATTTAAATAATTTTGGTACTTATGTACATATTTCTTGTCAATGTTAAAATTTTTATTATATGTCTTTGAAAAATTTAAAAAAATGAGCTTAATTTTTTGTAAAAATGCATTTGTAATACCCATTTAAAATTTTTTTAGTTTATTATTTTTCAATACTAGGCGGATAGAGATTTTGAAAACCAGTTTTTACATGTTAGTTTGGAGTTTAGTAGATTTAAAATAATGTTTTTAGAAAATGCTTTGACAACTACTTATTTCGAAATATGTTTGCGAAAAATAAAATAAAGTCAGGGTAAAAATCGAAGATTTCAAAATTGAAACTGAAATATTTTTTAAGTATAAGAATTTAGTGAAATATACAGGATTGTTTGTACTACCAAATTTACTTTATAACCAAAATTTAATTTTATATCTGTTCGTATTTGTACAACTTACGAGCTCTACAAAACTTTGTAACCCATAGATGGTCATCTTAGACACCCTGTATCTCACCTTTTATTTCAATGGGGTGGTCACAAATTTTATTTTCCGATAGCTTATGTGCACCTGTATGATTTGCTCGTACATCATTTTAAAATCGGACTTTCTTCCGATCGACCGGAATTTAATGGAATTATCAGCCAAATGAAAATATTTATAAAAACAGAATTAACACAGCCCATTTTTAATTTTTTTTTTGTTCCAAATTTAATGTTATTTTTTAGTATTTTCTTTCTTAATAAATATCTCAAAAGTTTGACGTCCTGAATTTTTTCCCGAAGTTAGACGATGTTCTGAAAAAACAAACCCATATATGTTTTACATCCTAAACAAATAACTTGTAAACTAGTGTAATCTAAATTGATGACAAACAGATAAAAAAAAATATATAACAAAAAATGTGATATTGATAGTAAACAATGATTTTGACTACAAAAAATTATGTTGTTAGTTTAAAATATGTAGACATACCGTATGTTTGGAAAACAACACTCGGTGGTAAACAATGTAAGTTTTTTTTACGTATTTATCAGAATGTATTCATTTCAACACATTCGTAAAATGTCTATGAATTTTTAATATACTATGAAGATACAATCTTTAATTGCCAATAAAATACATATTTATTAAATAAAGTTTGATTAAAAATATTGTGTGATTAGATTTCGATTTATCATTTGAAAAAGAAACACAAAATTATTGCTTTTACGAAATGTATGTTAATTTGTTTATATTGTATGTGTGTTGTCGATTACAAATCTATTAATTAATTAAAACTTATTTTTAAAATGTCTTTCGTCATGTTATTGTATTTTTGTAGTTGGGTTTATATGATGATATTTGTTTAAGTTTTAAATTAATTAGTTGGAGGAGTGACTCCACATTTACTGATGTTATGGAAGAGTTTATGCAAATATTCCTCAACTTAGAAGGTTTAACAACGTACATGCATCTGTTAGTAACCAAGTGGAGGGTAATTTTGCATTTAATAACAAAATATAATTTAAGTTATTTACAGATAAATACTTACCCCATATTCATAAACAATTTTTAAATATATAAAATGATTGATAAACAAAATGTTCTTAAAACAAGTAAGAGTGCTATCGATCTTATATATACACTTCACACGAAGGTGAAGGTGAACAATACCAAACGAAACGAAACACCAAAAAAACAAAATACGCAAAGCAATGAAACCAACACACATCCAAACATACGTTTTGTTGCTTTTTTGTCAAAGCATGCAATAAATTGTCTTTTTTGATGAAATTTTCAGAGGTTGTCTCGGATATTTGCTCTTATCTCCGTTATTTATGGACGGAAAGCATGTCTGACAGAATTATTGAAGATTTGGATCCCGAAGATATCTGGGATCTTCAGAAAATTGATTTCAACAGACAGACGCACATGGCTTAATCGACTCCACTATCTATAAGGATCCAGAATATATATACTTTATAGGGTCGGAAAATTATATTGTGGAAATTACAAACGGAATGACAAACTTATATATATCCTTCCCACGAAGGTGAAGGGTATACAAATTATTTTATAAAACTTTGATAAATTTAAAAGTTTTACAAATTAGATAATTGTGAATTTTAGTGATATATGTATAAAATAGATATATTTGAATAAAAATATATAATGATATGGGTTATGTTTTCATTGTTGCAAATTTACTTATTGCACACAATTTATATACACGATTCAAGCATGCAACAAATTGTTTTCTTTAGTTTTTAACTAAAATTCAACCTGAACTTTATTTATTACAAAAACAGAAACATAATTCAATTTAAATTAATTTCACAAAAAGAGCAAAACAAAACAGCGACGACTTGTAACATCAATCAACAAAGTGTCGTTGTAACAAGAAACTCATTAAACGTTACATTTACAAAATAAATATAAAAGTAAATGCAGCAGGCGCGAAGTTCTGGAGGAAAAAAACAAACAAATAACTTTAATAAATAATGATGGAAGAATAAATGAACATAAATGTCTTGCAGGCAAAAACTTGCGGCCCATTTAAAATATGTGTGTATATTGGTATTAAAATATATACATTAGAGCTGAACTTAAAATACTATTCTAAATGAATTGGATAATGGAAAACCCATTTGAAATAATTATGGATTGAGCATTTTAATACATGTACCTATCGTTTAAAATATTATACAGCACAAAAAATATAAACTTAAAAAAGTTTGAACTCATGATAAACTCCATATACGTTTGAAACTACACAATTCATATAGTTAAACTGCATTTTCAGTTTTTCATCTCGTGATCTTTTTGCTTTAAATGGACTTTAAATTTGCAAAGGGAGTTAAAATTGAGTTTCTTCTTTTTTTTTAATTTATACTTGATCTAGTATGGCGATGTGGATGTCAACTGGAAGAGTGGCGTCTTGACATCTCTAGAGAAAAACAAGTAAGAGAGCTATATTCGGCTCTGCTGAATCTTATATAACCTTCACCAAATTATACTGTAAAATAAAATTTGAAAAAAAAATTTGTTAATTTTTTTAACATTTTTTTTTTTTTGAAATTGTTTTTAAAAAATTTTTTTTTTAATTAAATTTTTTTTTTTAATTTATTAGTAAAAAAAAATGTATCACCAAAAAATTTTTTTTGTGAAAAAAAATTCGGTTTAAAATATATTTTTGCCAATTTTGACCCATTGTAGGTCCAACTTACTATAGCCCTATATACATCATTGCAATGGACTTTGAAATATCTATCATTAGATATTCATATTGTGTATATTTATGATTTAGTAATCGAGATATAGATAAAAAATAGGCCAAAAATAGAGGTTGTCTAGGTTGTCTCCGTTATTTATGGACGGATTTTGCTGATTTTTAATAGGAAACTTCTCGAAAGCATGTCTGACAGAATTATTGAAGATTTGGATCCCGAAGAAATCTGGGGTCTTCAGAAAGTTGATTTCAACAGACAGACTGACGAACATAGCTTAATCGACTCCGCTATCTTTAAGGATCCAGAATATATATACTTTATAGGGTCGGAAAATTATATTGTGGAAATTACAAACGGAAAGACAAACTTAATTTATCAAAATAAAAAAAAACTATCAAAAATGTCCCTCAAACCGTTACCCTTTAATATCCTTGAAAGTTTTAGTATCGCCCGTGTAAGTAACGCCCATGTAAGATTTCACACTACAAAATTTCTTAGTCCTATATGTGATAGTTTAGTGAAAATAACAGTTTTTAATTATGTAAAGGAAAAAAAATAATTTTTTATTGTGCTATTTTTTAAAGCTTTATAAAAACTAAAAACATATAAGTATACGGACGAAAGTAAGGAATATAATACTCCATTATAATGTCTTTAAAATGAAGAACAAGTTATAGGAACATTTCAAGGATATAATTTTTGAATGACATTTCGTATTCAAATATATTAATATTATCTTTCATTTGATATCCGTTAAGTGTATAGAGGTGCAGTAATATTTTTTTAATATTTCACGAAATAAGTTTTACCAATATCTTTTAGCAGTAAAATTTAAACAATATAAATATTTGTTTAAAAGAAATGAAAAAGTTTCAGTGGTCACGGTTATTTTGTTAAATTAGCAGAACACTAATTTCCTATAAAGTAACCGTTAAAATGTAATCCTGGCAAATTTCAAATAAGTTTTTCAAATAATAGTGTTACGAATTTGCAATAGCGATTTGAATTTAACGATCTGTAACAACTGCCTGCAGCATTCATCATGTTTATAAACACGTTCATCAGTAGAAGCTTCTACTTATCAACAATGTTGATAGCATGCGCTTATTAGCATTGTTTGTAAGTATGGCAACACTAAATGTTTAAACTGCTGACATTGACATCGAAAGCTCTAGAATTGGAACATACTAGTTTGTCCGTTATGAGCATTCTAGAAGATTCCCGATAGATGGCGTGTGTATAAATAGTGGCAGAGGCTGCAGTCATGAGTCAGTCCATTGGCGCTGTTAGAGTTAACATCAACTATTGTGTACATTTGAGTTTGTACATTATAAAGTGTGTGTGCATTTCTGCGAATTGATAAACGTGTATAAAGACACTGAGTGACTATTTGAAATGTTGTTGTTGTACATCTATATATTTAAAACACAAACAATGTTTCTACCTTTGTCCTTTATAGACTCTGAAACTATCCAACCGATTACCTCCAAACTGGTGTCATTGGAAAGGAAATTTTCTGAGGATGGACATCTAAAATATTACATTAGGTATATGCGGTCCATTCGTAAAGCCGATTTACTAATTTGCACATACAAACATTTTTCCCAAATTTGAACTTTTGAAAATTTGTATGTCTTGAAATTTTGTATGTAGGTAACTCTCACGATGTGTAGATCCACTGAGAAGGAATTTTTGGAAATTCTAATTTTAAGGGGGTAAAAATGGTATATCTATATTTAATCAAGATCGAGATGCAATATAAAACAGATGTTTCCTAAGGGCTAGCAACGCAGACCGGGTTCAGCTAGTATATAATATATAGTAATTCACAAAATATTGGGTGTATGACTTAAAAATGCGGGATTTACAACAGATGGCGTATCTTTTGAACTAGCTTTCTTTTAATAACTTATATGTTATTTTGAAGGGTACATATCTGTCATTTATTCTCTCTTATTTATTGAACATTATAGTGTTAACAACAACGTTGTTTTTTGCTTCGAAAATGTCAAAAAAGTGCCGCACACCTATTGATGGTTTGTGCGGTACACAAGTGGAGATTTTGACACAGGAGAAAAGATCGCCCACTCTATGTAGATTATTGTCAAACTCAACAAGAGTTTGCAAAGTCATTGCTTAGAATAAAGTAGTTGTGAACTTTTGCCTCACTCGCATTCTAGTCCAGACCTTGCCCAGTCCGACTACTATTTGTTTCGATCGATGCAAAACACTTCTTCTGGGATGTGCTTCTCCTTAGAACAGAGTATCCGAAATCGGCTGGATTTGTTCTTGGCCTCAAAAGATGAACAATTCTTTTGGCCATATGTAGCCAGAAAAATGGGAAAAGGTCATAGCTAAAATACTTTGAATAAATTGATACTTTACAAATGTTTCGAAATAAAAGCTAAAAATTTTTAAAATTTCCCCATTTTTAAGTCATATTTCATGTATTTAATTTTATTTGTCGAATGCACGCAGAAAAAAAGAAATATGGTTACGGCAGCTATACTGTGTTCCTTATAACACTATATGATCAACTCACTCACTATTTATACACGCGCCAAATTTGAGTATGGTTCATCGAAACATAATTATTTTTCAAACAACTGAAAAATTATAAATGGGCAAACATATTATATTATGTACAAACATTTAAACTTACAAATAACTATTAAATGTTAAGTTCCTGTATGTGTACTAGGGTATTCATTTGATTAACTGTTAATCGGTTAAACGATTAATTTCTGTCGATTTACCGAAAGTTCCTTTTTTGTACTTTATATATAGAAATATATTTTTGAACACACAAATTTTATTTCTTAACTCATGAACATTCCCTTCAAGCAGTAGTTTTTTGAAGTATAGCTCAATAACTGAATCTAAGGAATTTGGAAATTACCTTTTTTCTAGAATGTTTCATCATCAGCTTTGTCCTAATGAGCCAATATGATAATACTTAGACGAAACTGAAGACATTACTGAAACGAGTCATTGATCATAACTTAACAAAACTATTAAAAGTATTCAAAGTCTAAAAAAATCAAAAAGGACTCCAATGGTATAATGGTGGATTTTGTATGCTTAAGCAAAGCTGAACAAAGAATTGAGAAATTGGATACTAGTTCTCATGCCCTACTTTCGATTTCTCCAACATCTACAATCAGTGAGAAAGTTTTTTCCAAGTCAAGTTTTATTAAAACTAAAGAAAAATCGTTTAAAAGGAAACCTTTTAAATTATATTCTTTTCTTAAAAGATTATTTTAGAAGATCTCACTAAAATCCAAAAAAACACATTATTCGAATAATTAAAAATTAACCGATTAATTATTTGCTCGATTAACCGATAAACCCAACAATAAATTTCTGTGAATTTATCAATAATATTTTAATTGGGAATTTATCACATTAAGGGCCATTATTAAAACTTGCCTTTATGTTTCCAATAGGAAAACTTAACTTTAAAGCATTACTATTACTTAAAGCCAATCGAATTGTGTCGGTCACATTATTCGATTACCATTACCGAATGTATATATTCACACCAGGGATGGTAAAGTTTGTACAATTGTACTTTTTTTGGTACAATTCGAAACTGAAAAGTATTATTCTCAAAATGAGAATAAGCTCTATGAAATATAGAAGGCCCGTTTTCTCAATGTATCGACAAACTGTCTGTTACTAAATGTCGACATAAATTTATTAGGCCGATAAACTGTCCGTTAACAATTTTGGCTTTCTCAATATACCGACAAAAAACATTATTTTCTGTTGGCAATACCTCTCAAAATAGATGTGAAAGGTGGGAACCCTGCCTTCAAGTGACAACATGTTTACATAAATCAGCAGTTTAATGTGGCCATCGACAGCCGGAATCTTTTGAAAAATGCATTATCCTCCATGTCTGCCAAGTAGTTAGGGCTGGCATGATAAACTCTTTCAGCATTCACTTAAAAACAGTTTAATTAAAGAAGGTGTCCCTTAAATTACAAAAAAAATATATACAGTATTGGCCATAACTAAAGCACCCCCTCAGTGAATTTTTTTCATATTATATTTTTTTGTATAAAAACTAAGTTTTAAATTTTTATTTTGTATTATTTTCAATTGTTAATATATTTACTATTGATAAACAAATTCTTTTAAAGTTAATCTTTCTGTAAGAGGTAACATTAAATCAAAAGATATTTAAAGCTGGAAAATAAAACGGACAAAACTAAATATAATATAAAATTTTTTTTAATTTATATTTTGTTGCAAATCCTTTGTTTTGGATGACACAAGCACATCTATTAGGCATAGAAGATATTAAGTTTTTTTATGGTGTCTTGCGATATTCCTTCCCAGACTATAATAAAGCCTTGAAATTAATCGTGAAAATTGCCGATCCTTATTTCTGCAATTTTCACGATTTATTTTCATATTATCAATCTCCCGCAAGTTCTCAATAGGATTGAAATCGGGAGATTGAGCAGGCCAATGAAGATCTTGAATATTATTGCTCTATACCCAAGTCATTCAAAATTTGGAGCTGGGCTTAGGATCGTTATCCTGTTGCAACCTCCATATAAGTGGCATTTCTTCACTGGCATAAGACACCATTACATCTTTCAATATATCACGGAACATAAACCGATCCATAATCCCATTAACTTTATGAATTGGCCCCATTATTTGACCAGAAAAGCAACCCCAGACCATTACATTGCCGCCTCCATGTTTTATTGTTCCTTTGAAATACTTAGGATTCAGTATTTCTACTTTTCGTCTGCGTGCACGCCTTATTCCAACGCATCTTATTCATTTGTATTTGGATTCATCAGAGAACAGTACTGTCTTCCATTTTTGGACACTCCGGTCGATGTGGGCTTTGGCAAATTCCCGTCTAGCTTTCTTGTTCTTAGCTAATATAAACGGTTTTTTAGCTGGTCATCGGCTGAATAATCGTGCTTCTACTGCTTTTCTACGGATTGTTTTTTCGCCAACGCATAATCATAAACTTGTTCTTCCTTGACTAGCAGATGATGTTGGATCTTTTTGCATTGCTCCTTTGATCAAGGAATCATCATATCGTGTGGTTTTATGAGGACGTCCTCCAGAATGCCCCGGTGATACACGACCAGTCTGCAAAAACTTTGGAATCAGCCAGGAAATAACTGATCAATTCATGCCGTGATAAGCCCGGCTTCCAGTTTTCAATAAATTTAATTTTAAATTCACTGGAGTACTTGTTGCTTGCCATCCATTGTTTTTTCACAATAAACTGTATAGATCTTAAATTATACAGACTACGCCTTCCTTTATTTTTATCTTCTGGAATTTTTAAATGCATCCGTTGTGAGTCCCGTTAACTGACATTGGAAATATGCAGTAGCATAGTCAAATTTTGTGCTTTTGTATGTTTTATCATTTTAAATTAGTTGTTCATACAATTATCCTTTCCTAAATGAACACAATATGAACATTAACAATATAAGCTAATAAAATATATACTAATACATCCAAAAAAAACCTTTTTTATCCAAAAAATTATGATATGAAAAAAATCCATTGAGGGGGTGCTGCAGTTATGGCCAATACTGTATATAACATCAATAGACGGGTCCAGAAAATGTTATTAATATTAAAATATTCTGTGAATGCAATTACTATTCAATACTAATAGATGAGAGCAACGACTGCAGTGTGTCCAAAAGTTTAGCTTAAATTATACGAAGTTTTTATAATAAACTAGCTAAAACCCGGTGTGCTTCGCTACCCGTATCGTAATGAAATAAAAAGTTTAGAGTTAAACAAATATATTTATTAAGTTATTTAAATCTACAGTTTTCCTTTTAAATTAATTTTTATTATATTATCTTATGATTTACAATATACTTATTTAGTTTATCTAAAATTAGTTTCTATTTTAATAAGTAGTACATTATTTGTTTCTTATTTATAACCTTAATGTTAAATATAGAAGTTTATAGAAAAACATTTTTTATTTAATGTTTGATATATACATTACTTTTATTAATTATTTTTTATTCTAATGACTTAGGATATACAATATTTTTGGTTTTTCCTTCTGGTGCATATACATATAAGTCTGTGGGTTTTCCCACTCGCGAACATGTAAAATAAAGCTGTCCATGTGAAAAACATGTATTTTCTAGATTTAGTCCACAAACTTGCAAATACTGACCTTGAGCTTTATTAATTGTAATTGCAAATGCTAGGCGAATAGGAAACTGCAATCGCTTAAAATCAAATGGCATTTCCGAAGTTATCATCGGAATACGTGGCAGAAATACATCTGATCCATTGTACTTTACAGTTATAATGGTCGCCTCGATTAGATTTTTCATTAATTTCTTTACTATAAGTCGAGTGCCATTACAAAGTCGTGGTGGATCAATGTTTCTTAGTAAAATAATAGGAGCACCAATTTTCAACTGCAAGTCATGTGGTGGAAAGCCCGGTAAATCTAACGAATTTAAAAATTCGACTGGATAATTGACGACATCCTCAATATTTGTAACAGTGTCGATTGATTTATAAATTTTTAGATTACCATCGATGGTATTCAGAATGTTGCTGTTGATGGAGATAACGTCTATATTTTTGGCTGCCAGTAACGCGCGTTCACATAACCATAGCTTGTTTTTAAAATTTTTTCCGATATTGGGGAAAACGCAATTTATTAACTCTTCTATAGATTGCGTCATGCTGCAGAAGTTAGATGGAAATGTTATACATTTCATACATACATACATACAAACACACATTCACTTTTATATATAGATAAGGGTTTCAAATGTATACAAATTTTAACATTTACTTAATATTGTTGGTAGTCAGCGCATTTCTGTCCTAAATATTAATATTGATAGATGATATATCTTTCCCTATTTATAATTTGTCATCATATGTATGGAAGGTGCCACGCCCACTATTGATAGTCCGCCCATTTTTGTCCTAAATATTAATATTGATGGTAGAATAACCGTACCATATATCTTATTGTTTCCCATATATACATTTTTTTTAATTATCATCATATGGGAGGTGCCACGCCCTCTGTGGCTACTACTCCCATTTTTGCCGCAAATATTTAAACAAACAGTGGAATTGCTCATGCAAAATTCGAGAACAATAGCTATTATAGTTTTCTAAATATTTGATTTTTAAAATTAACTTTGTATGGGAGGTACCACGCCCACTTAAAATTTCAAAACAAAAAGTAGCCTATAGCTCCTTCCAGGCATACATAAATATACTGTAAAAATTTCAAGCAAATCGGTTCAGCCGTTTAGCCGTCTATAAAGCCCAAACTAATAATAATAAACATACATACATACAGACACACATTCACTTTTATATATATAGATAAGGGTTTCAAATGTATACAAATTTTAACATTTACTTAATATTGTTGGTAGTCAGCGCATTTCTGTCCTAAATATTAATATTGATAGATGATATATCTTTCCCTATTTATAATTTGTCATCATATGTATGGAAGGTGCCACGCCCACTATTGATAGTCCGCCCATTTTTGTCCTAAATATTAATATTGATGGTAGAATAACCGTACCATATATCTTATTGTTTCCCATATATACATTTTTTTTAATTATCATCATATGGGAGGTGCCACGCCCTCTGTGGCTACTACTCCCATTTTTGCCGCAAATATTTAAACAAACAGTGGAATTGCTCATGCAAAATTCGAGAACAATGCTATTATAGTTTTCTAAATATTTGATTTTTAAAATTAACTTTGTATGGGAGGTACCACGCCCACTTAAAATTTCAAAACAAAAAGTAGCCTATAGCTCCTTCCAGGCATACATAAATATACTGTAAAAATTTCAAGCAAATCGGTTCAGCCGTTTAGCCGTCTATAAAGCCCAAACTAATAATAATAAACATACATACATACAGACACACATTCACTTTTATATATATAGATAGATAAGGGTTTCAAATGTATACAAATTTTAACATTTACTTAATATTGTTGGTAGTCAGCGCATTTCTGTCCTAAATATTAATATTGATAGATGATATATCTTTCCCTATTTATAATTTGTCATCATATGTATGGAAGGTGCCACGCCCACTATTGATAGTCCGCCCATTTTTGTCCTAAATATTAATATTGATGGTAGAATAACCGTACCATATATCTTATTGTTTCCCATATATACATTTTTTTTAATTATCATCATATGGGAGGTGCCACGCCCTCTGTGGCTACTACTCCCATTTTTGCCGCAAATATTTAAACAAACAGTGGAATTGCTCATGCAAAATTCGAGAACAATAGCTATTATAGTTTTCTAAATATTTGATTTTTAAAATTAACTTTGTATGGGAGGTACCACGCCCACTTAAAATTTCAAAACAAAAAGTAGCCTATAGCTCCTTCCAGGCATACATAAATATACTGTAAAAATTTCAAGCAAATCGGTTCAGCCGTTTAGCCGTCTATAAAGCCCAAACTAATAATAATAAACATACATACATACAGACACACATTCACTTTTATATATATAGATAGATAAGGGTTTCAAATGTATACAAATTTTAACATTTACTTAATATTGTTGGTAGTCAGCGCATTTCTGTCCTAAATATTAATATTGATAGATGATATATCTTTCCCTATTTATAATTTGTCATCATATGTATGGAAGGTGCCACGCCCACTATTGATAGTCCGCCCATTTTTGTCCTAAATATTAATATTGATGGTAGAATAACCGTACCATATATCTTATTGTTTCCCATATATACATTTTTTTTAATTATCATCATATGGGAGGTGCCACGCCCTCTGTGGCTACTACTCCCATTTTTGCCGCAAATATTTAAACAAACAGTGGAATTGCTCATGCAAAATTCGAGAACAATAGCTATTATAGTTTTCTAAATATTTGATTTTTAAAATTAACTTTGTATGGGAGGTACCACGCCCACTTAAAATTTCAAAACAAAAAGTAGCCTATAGCTCCTTCCAGGCATACATAAATATACTGTAAAAATTTCAAGCAAATCGGTTCAGCCGTTTAGCCGTCTATAAAGCCCAAACTAATAATAATAAACATACATACATACAGACACACATTCACTTTTATATATATAGATAGATAAGGGTTTCAAATGTATACAAATTTTAACATTTACTTAATATTGTTGGTAGTCAGCGCATTTCTGTCCTAAATATTAATATTGATAGATGATATATCTTTCCCTATTTATAATTTGTCATCATATGTATGGAAGGTGCCACGCCCACTATTGATAGTCCGCCCATTTTTGTCCTAAATATTAATATTGATGGTAGAATAACCGTACCATATATCTTATTGTTTCCCATATATACATTTTTTTTAATTATCATCATATGGGAGGTGCCACGCCCTCTGTGGCTACTACTCCCATTTTTGCCGCAAATATTTAAACAAACAGTGGAATTGCTCATGCAAAATTCGAGAACAATAGCTATTATAGTTTTCTAAATATTTGATTTTTAAAATTAACTTTGTATGGGAGGTACCACGCCCACTTAAAATTTCAAAACAAAAAGTAGCCTATAGCTCCTTCCAGGCATACATAAATATACTGTAAAAATTTCAAGCAAATCGGTTCAGCCGTTTAGCCGTCTATAAAGCCCAAACTAATAATAATAAACATACATACATACAGACACACATTCACTTTTATATATATAGATAAGGGTTTCAAATGTATACAAATTTTAACATTTACTTAATATTGTTGGTAGTCAGCGCATTTCTGTCCTAAATATTAATATTGATAGATGATATATCTTTCCCTATTTATAATTTGTCATCATATGTATGGAAGGTGCCACGCCCACTATTGATAGTCCGCCCATTTTTGTCCTAAATATTAATATTGATGGTAGAATAACCGTACCATATATCTTATTGTTTCCCATATATACATTTTTTTTAATTATCATCATATGGGAGGTGCCACGCCCTCTGTGGCTACTACTCCCATTTTTGCCGCAAATATTTAAACAAACAGTGGAATTGCTCATGCAAAATTCGAGAACAATAGCTATTATAGTTTTCTAAATATTTGATTTTTAAAATTAACTTTGTATGGGAGGTACCACGCCCACTTAAAATTTCAAAACAAAAAGTAGCCTATAGCTCCTTCCAGGCATACATAAATATACTGTAAAAATTTCAAGCAAATCGGTTCAGCCGTTTAGCCGTCTATAAAGCCCAAACTAATAATAATAAACATACAT
Source organism: Calliphora vomitoria (assembly GCA_942486065.2). NCBI lineage: Eukaryota > Metazoa > Arthropoda > Insecta > Diptera > Calliphoridae > Calliphora > Calliphora vomitoria. The sequence continues at coordinate 64,331,619 of OW818030.2, read as the reverse complement.
ACATACAGACACACATTCACTTTTATATATATAGATGCCAAGACCGTTTGTTTTTTGGGCTGATTTCAATTGATGATTGCACAGCAAAACGTATATTTGAAGCAACTTAAAATATTAAAACAAACCGACAATTACGCGGTCATGATGGGAAAAGTTAATGGTGTCTAAATCAAGTTTAAAGCTATAATCCCCCATTTATATACAAACAGGTGTATTTGTCATATTCTAAATTTAGTCTCATCGGCTGTAGCGAATTAAGCTATTACAAAGAAAATTGTAATTTTGGGAGTCTGTAAGCTTTGTCTGAATCACTTAAATTTTTTATACTGTTTGGCTGAAATTGGGGAATGACCCCTCCCATATAAAGGAAATAGTTATAATTGAAGAATTATCATAGTTAAAATAAAGTTTGATATGAGTTATTTTTTTTCATAAAATATATAAAAAATGGATAGGATCAGAAGTGGAATGGTATCTCACATACAGAGGTAGTTAGTTATTTTCGAATATCAAGTAAACAGTAATTGAAATATTCTCAATATTTTGCATGTGTTATTTTCATACCATTGTACGTACATAGTTAGGTTGTATCAGAAATCCATTCATATTTTTTTTTATTTTAGCATTACTTATTGAAGTAAATTTTATTTTTTTTTTGACCACATGCGTACTTTATAGGACCGCAGAATTGTAGTAAATATTCCTATTTTCATTAATTAGGCTTATATAAAATCCATAGTTTCAATTAAGCCACTAATTCGAATAAAAACTATGTAAAATTAATATTTTTTGTATAACTGTAAAAAAACTATGAAAAATATATAAAGTTTGAAAGCTCACAGATGGGCGAATACTGAAAGTAGAACAAAATAATAAAAAACGAAAATCAGTTGAGTTCTTAGTTTTCAAGAAAAAAAAAATTGGAAGGATTCTGAAATTTAAAATTTGCTTAAAGCACCGCCAAATTGATAATTTCTCCCACTTTGCGATGTCTAGATTTTATGAAATTTTATAGAGTACTTCGGTACAGATATTCACAAAAAGTCAAAAATATTTAAGTTACAAGATATTGGCAGATATTTTGCAATTATTGAATATTAAATCAATAAAATTAGTACCATAATAGCATAAGTTTGTTATTAATCTTTCCTTTTCTATGTTTCCACCACAAACTGCTTTTTTTCTTTAGTTTCCCGGTTACTTTCATTGTTTGTCACTTTTTGTCTTTATACCCTTCACCTTCGTGAGAAGGTGATATATATTCTGGATCCTTATAGAATATATGTCTGTCTGTTGAAATCAATTTTCTGAATACCCCAGATACCTTCGGGACCCAAATCTTCAATGATTCTGTCAAACATGCTTTCGAGAAGTTTCCTAATTAGCATAATCCGTCCATAAATAACGGAGATATGAGCAAAAATCCAAGACTACTTCTATTTTTGATCTATATCTCGATTACTAAGTCATAAATATAGACAATATGGATATCTAATGATAGATATTTCAAAGTCCATTGCAACGATGTATATAAGACTATAGTAAGTTTGACCTGCAATGGGTCGAAATCGGGAAAAATATTTTTCAACCCGAATTTTTTTTCACAAAAAACATTTTTCTGTCATAAATTTAAAAAAAATAATGTTTTAAAAAACTTTTTACAAAAAAATCAAAAAATTTTTTTTTTATTTTTTTTTAAATGTATAATTTGTGAAGGGTATATAAGATTCGGCACAGCCGAAGTCAGCTGTTTAGCGGAGCCACTTGTCTATGTTTTGTTGTATATTGTATGAAAACATTGTCTACATTTGAGGTGACACCCAGTTAAAGTTGGATCAATTTTCAACATACTTCATCTTTGACTATAGTTGGAAAATAATAAAAAGCGGGTTTTTATTTTAAAGTGGTTTTTAAAAAGAACCTACTTTTTTGTTTGACTATGATTATGGTCAAAAATATTTGAGTTACAAGATATTGTCAGAGAGGATGCACGAATTCATATTGTTCTAGAACGCTTAACATTTTTATTCCGTTAAATTGCACGCAGTTTTTTACAAAAGTGAAGTACTTGACAAATATAACATAACATATCAATATCTAAATTTAAAATAATATCATCTTTCATTAAAAGATGTGTATTGCGGAACCCTGGTATATATATATAACAATAAATTAAATTGAAAACGATATACATAGTAATTCGATTTAAACCAAATGCGAAGAATTTTGATTTAAAATTTTGCCACGTTTTGAAAACAAAGTTTAACTTTGATAATGGAAAAACTAACAGCATAATGCCACTGTTAATAAAAATTCTTCCAAACGAATACGAAAATTTTGATATTATAAACACAAAATTTAGAACTCTTTCCGATCAGGAAATTAATAAATCATAACAAAATGATTATTAATTTTTGGGTCAAAGTTTTTGAAATTAAAAATGAACTTTGCAAAATCGTTAGAGGAATATTATTTATTCCTCATTCGTCATCAAAAGTAGAATGAATCTTTTCAAATCAAAATATTATTAAAACCAAAGAGAGAAATAGATTGCATGTTGCACTGATTTCTGGTTAGTCCGAAACATCTGAGAAAGATAAAAACAGATGATTGATGCCACAACAAGAACAGAATATACTTTACTTCTTTGTACCAATTTAATAACTTATTCATCGGCTAACAAGTGTTTTTTTTTTTTTTTTGATTTTATTAAAATAAATAGAAAAATTAAATCAAAAAATTTTATTTTTTTTAACAAAAAATAATAATTTTTGGCCTTGACAAATTTTATTACTTAAGTTTGACTCAAACTTGCATAGTTGGGCTTATATCACAGTAGTCCGTACTCCTCGAAATTCTTTTAATGCAAAAATAAACTTTAAGTAATAAGAAAAAGTTTTTTCTAAAAATTATCATAAGACGAAGGGCTGGTTTAATGTACTACTTACTTACATATATCTAAAAATATATGTGAAAGTGTTTGTAAATTCATGTGTATTGACTTGTTTATGTACCTAACTGTGTGTTTATTAACAATATTGAAAATTAAATAAAATACAAATAAAACAAAACCACGATTACAAACTTTATTTCACATGGCAAACAAAAAGAAAAACTGTACAATTCTGACGTTTAACACATAAAGAACAAAAAATACCTTTATGCATTTATTTTTTATAAATACATATGTATAGAAAACATTTCTATAGTGGTGGACTTTTGCTTAAGGGAGCTCATAAAATAAGAAATTAAAAAAAAAAAATATGTGACTATATATAAACTTACGCATTTAGTTACAACTGAAAAGAAATCTATACAGAATTAAAAATTATCTTGATAATTATGTGGCCACATGTATAAAATTGTCTACAATTTTTTTCGGAAATTTCATAATAAATAATAATATAATATGATTCTAATATGAATTTTTCTAACCAGCTCGCTGCAGCGTTCTGTTTTGTAATTAAACTATTATTTACAAACAATTTTTTTTAATTCTATAGAATATGAGCTCAGAAGAGATTCGTAAATCCAGTTTTTCGTGTGAAAATGCTTGTCCGCATTCCGAACGAGCCTTAGTTTCAACATTAAGAGATATATTTTTAGATAGGAGTATATAATTTATCTTGATACTAATATTGAAGTAAATAATAAGGACTTTATATGGCGGTTCTGCCTAATAACAATTAGAAATACACTGTAATCGATAATTTACAGTAGGGTTTATCTCAAAATAAATAATAAATATGTATCTTCTAAACTACTCCATAGATTTCTTTAAATCTTGGAACGTCGATAGAGAAGGAGTCGATCTTTAATTATATTATATTTGGAGGTAAGTTTTAAGCTCAGCAGACGATTCAGACGGCCAAAGTTAACCAACTCCAATTGTGAAAAACATTTATTTGAGTCGTGGATTAGAAAATGAGGACATATTTTATATCAACAGATAGGAAATTGTATATACACAAACTGCGAAGCCTTTTGGAAACATCGCTTTATAATACAAAATAAGTACAATAAAAAAGCATTATTTATATAATGAAGTTAAATGTTAGGAGATATTACACAGAAATAATTAAATTTCTGATTCAATAAAGAAATTTACACAATCAGACATTTTTTTTGAATTAAAATTTTGTAAATTCAAGCAAGAAATTTTGTAAAAATTTAATTTAAACAAGTAAGAGTGCTATATTCGGCTATGCCAAATCTTATAAACCCTTCGCCTTTGTTGTGGATGCATTAATTGCCCATTTTCAGCGTATAATATCCTAAAATATCAAGAAAACTTTTAAAAAAATTACATTTAATTGCTGACGAACAGATTATATTGTAGAAGTTACAAACGAAATAACAATCTTATATATACCCTTCTCACGAAGGTGAAGAGTATAAAAACAACATCGCCAAACGAAACGAAACACCAAAAAAAAAAAACAAAATACGCAAAGCAATGAAGCCAACACACATACAATCATATGTACGTTTTGTTGCTTTTTTATCAAAAGCCTGGTACTCTGTTCATATTTGCGAAAAAATTATGGTTTTTTCATGCGAAAAATTTTATATACAACATTGATCAGCTGTTGTTTTTAATTTCGTGTGAAAAAATAAGGTTGCCAGATGTATTTCACATGTTTCCAAGATACTAACAGAGTACCGCTTTTGGGAAATTATTTCGCATATTTTCATTCCAAATTTTTTACATGTGGTTTGACAGCATTTCGCACGAAATTTTGAACAGAGTAGGTACTATGCTTTTAGCTTATATGCATATAAATGGTTGATACAATCATGTGAATCGTAAATCAACCATATTATAGTTACCACATTCATATAAATAGTTACTGTGACTATAATATTGTTTAAAAACTTGTAAAAATATTGAAATGGCTACAGTAAACATGCACAACTATATTTTTTTCTGCGTGTATTGATCTAAAGAAATCTGAACCAGTTAATAAGTTATTTATTAGCATTCATCTTGCGATCGAACAATTTTGCGATCGAGCAATTTAAAATTTATAACTATAATAAAACAATATGTATTGTATATATGCCATAATTATCACATTTCGCCTTTAAATATTTGTCCTGCGGTGTATTAAATTTTATTTTTTTTGCTTAACAAGCAGCAAATTTACGTGCGAACTTCCACTAATGAAATTTATTGTCCCCCACTCAAAACATTATTCAATTACCCACTTGTAACATAAATCAACAATAACAGGCCTCTTTGCCTTATTTGTTTTGCGTTTTTTTTTTTGTTGCTGTTCATTATATTAGTTCTTGCTTTTATTATTTTTAAAATGAACAACAACTCCAAGCCAACGTGCCTGCGTTATACGGCTGCTCCTAAACTGAGTGATTTTTAAGACGCCATACTTATTTATTCAGTTGCTTGCCATTGAGTACGAAACGAAGAGAATTTGAATTCAATTCAATTAACAGAGCGCCGCAATTGGTGGTGGCTGCCATATTGCATTAAAAATCTCAACCCCCATTAATGGAATTATCAGCAGAAAAGGGCGGAGCTAACAAAAACCTGTTCGAATACATTCATGTTCGTATAGCCCCCGGTAAAAATATTTTTACGTAGAGTTCATGAGAGAAGAGATGGGTGAGTGTTTTGTTTTGCTCTGCTGAAACTTATCACTTGTTCGCCTGGCTTACACGCACTCACGCACACCTGTCGCAAAGATTTAACGATCTTTCGTTGGTTAAACGATCAATATTATCACTCATACACACTCAACCGAAAGAGAGGGAGAGAGAGCGAATGCCAGCATGATAAAGCGAGCCAACTCAATAATTTAGTATTTCTACTGCAGTGACTTGTAAATGGGAGTGAAGAGTCTGACAAGTAGTTTGAGTGACCATGCGGCCAAAACCTGTAACCGGTATTTGAGCCCACCTGATTGTATTAATGAATGAATGAATGAATATTTTCACCGGTAGACAACTCACACCGTTGGCTAAACAAAACAACTTCTGTAGTTTATTAGCGGCCTTAATACAGCGCGGTCGTATACAATAATTCTTTCGTAACGTCCAAAACATTGTGTTGATGGTCGGTCTCGCCAAAAAACCTCATTGTGTGCCTTTTGCTTAACCCATTAACGAACTAAAAATAACATAGTACTAACTGACTGACTAATTGGTACTTATTCATTATAGTAATTATAAACAAACAAATAAAATCGGTTGAAAGCAAAAAAAAAAAAAAAATAAGAAAAGTATAAAATAAAAAGAAATAATACCAATATTGAAAGTTACGTAAACTTTTATCCGTGGATGCTTTTTATTATTGCTGAATTATAAAGTGATTGTTAAATGAAATTGTGTTCCACTATTGTGGAAAAAATTATTAAGAATTATATAAAAAAAAAGTGTTAAAAATATTGTTAACAAATCACATAAGTAATTGGTGAATCTTAATTTATTATATACAATACAAAACAAAAACAACATTTTCACAGCCCGACGGTGAAATATAAATTTTAATACTTTTGGATATAACTCATAATTTTGTTAAAATTGTGGTGAATAGCAACAGTCTTATTGGATTTCATTCACTTTAAAGTGGTAAGTTGAGTCGAAATTGATATTGATGAAAGTAAACTAAGAGATATTAATTGACATTAAAATGTGCATTCGAAATAATAGCTTGAATTGTAGAAAATACTATAAAAGATTTTCAGTTTCCTTGATCAAGTTTCGTGGATAAATTATTGTTATGAAAAATTAATTAACTTTAGAATTCATATTTGGAATTCTTCCATTCCTCTCCACTGAAGTCAACGTATACTTTATGTTTACTGACTCTCAGAAGATTTTTGTGGTTTTCAACACCCTTCAAATTCGTATGATGAAGAATAAGAGCTCCAAATAGAGTTTGTGGATGTCAGGGTTGTCAGGTACTTTTGATCTCTGTCCCCAACCAAAATTAAAAATATACCCAAATATAGTTTTTCTTGAAAAAATTACAATTCTTCAGACAAATTAAAATACATATTAATTAGCCAATAACCGATAACCCTTGAAGCCAAAATTCTTATGAATTAATTTTATTTTTTCATTTGGTTGAAAAACTTTCAATGGTTGAAAACTGTGATTTCTTGTCTTGGGAAAAATCAGATTTGAGAACGGTCGATAGAAAAATTGGTTTGATATTACAAACATAAACATAGTTTGACAGAAGACTTACATTAAACCACGGCGAATTAAGAAACAGCTGATCTTATGCACTCACCTTGTTAATACGCCTTGAGTATAACTACCAGGCATTGAATTTTATAATTCAAATTTATTTTGATCTGCACATTTCGACAATTTTTGCATATAGGGATTTTAATTTTAAATAAAATTGTATGATATTAGATGTCTTGAAAATATAGCTAGCTGCTAGCTTACTTTAAACATCTCTATTTGCTATCTAAAGAACATGAAATTAAGATCGCTTAATGGTATTTTATTGTCATTATCGAAAATAAAAATAAACTTTTCCTAATTATTTTATCCCCATAAAATCCCCTACATATTCTAAAATATTCCCAATAAAATCCACAGTCCCCAAACGAAATGTTCTGCCTTTCAAAATTCCCATATTCCCCAAGACTGGCAAGAATGATGGATGTAATCAGTTTTTTGTTTACAATTAAATAGTTTTATATAATATTTGGTTTAAAAAAATAACGTTTTATATTTTGTTGCAATTGTATTCCGCATATGTTATTTAAACTACATACAATAGGTCTGTTCATTTACTTTCCCAGTAAATACTTGCAACGAGAGAATAAAATAAAAATTTTTACAAAATTACTCTCTTAAATTCTCAAAAATAGTAAAAACTAAATGAACGCTTTTCCAGTAACAATTGGATCCAATTTGTTACCAATATCTTACAAATCTTGGTGGCCTCCACTGGATCCTAAATTTATACACACAATTTTCTTATGTTATTCCTTTTAAAATGTATAAATACTCACATTTTCTTAAATTTTATTGAAAATTCTTTTTTTTTTACATTTTTTCAACACAAAAATAAAATTGTAAATAAATAAACAATAACACAAAACATATGAAATATAAGCTGCTAACTATCACGAGTTCAAAATAGAACTTGTAATAGTTTGCAACGAGAGAACACTCTCTAAAATTTATACGCACTTGATTTGTTCTCTACTTGCAAGTTTTTTGCGTTAATGAACGCTGTACAGAGCTAATATTTAAGTTTCACATTTTCAAGAAGTACTTAATCATTTTTAAATGACATACTGAACTTATGAATCTTATACAGTCGAAGTATCCATGTTCTTGTTAATGGTTCGAAACATGGATAAAAATTAAATATGTTGCGGAGTGGATTTAGTAGAATTTGATTCTACTGCCCCTGATCTATTAAAATAAGTACATATTAATAAAAATAGAGCTAATTATAGTTAATTGCAATAATATTTCATTGGTTTGCTGATATTAGGGATTTTTAACAATTATTTTTACAAAGAATTTTACAGCTTTTGGGAAATTTTCTAGTTTGCACAATATCTTCCTATTTCGAAATACATATGTATAACAAAAAATATTGAGGAAATCTGAAATAATTATTCGACACACACATTCGGTGAGTTTTAAGAGATAATTATATTTGAAGTGGTGACTTCGTACCCTATCAAAATTTTACAACACAAACATGGTCTCAAATAAATGCCAACATATTCTTGTAGTTTGAATATATGAAAACATGATAATAAATTAAGTAATTATCCTTAAATATCTTTGAATATCACTTTAAATGTTTACTAACTATTAATTGTCTAAAGAGCCCTTTATACATAGAACGGAAGGAGAGAAAAATCTCAATGAATAAAATAAAACAAAATTTTTCTCTTTTCACAGATATGGGAGATACAATAACAAAATACATGACAATAAATTCACATTAATTAGGTTTGTAACAACATACTTAGGTTTTTGGATCTCAGTTACCTATCTAGTTGTCATCTATGCCTTTATACAACGCTGAAAGGTTATTTTATATTTGAGGAAAAAGTGTAGAAAATGGAAATTATGTTTTTAATATATATTTTGTTAAAAACTAACTTCTAGCAAATACTTAGCTACGAAAGTGAAACATGAGGAAGTTTAGATGTTTAAACCACCTATTAACAAATATAAACATTAAGACACTATAAAAAGTGGTGATAATGTCATTCCGTTGCAGGTACATATTTGTATACCCACCATATAAAAAGATGGGGGTATATTGAGTTTGTCCTTCCGTTAGTAATATATCGAAGTATTGGTCGTAAAACCAAAAAGTATATATGCATATTCCGGGTCTTTATAACATTCTAGGACGATCAAGCTTTGTCCGTCCGTCTGTATGTCTGTTGAAAACACAATAGGGACCAATCGAAAGGAGCTAGTTTTACACAAATACTCTCTCTTGATAAGGTTTGATTGGTATTGAATGTGCTTCTATGGCAATCCTGATAAAATTAGTTTTAAGTACTCTGAAATTATACTGTAAAGTATGGCAAAAATCGGGCGACATTTGTCCCATAGTCCCCATATAACACCCCCCTCAAAAACTAACTTGAATATTCTTAATTTTATTACAATATTTAACATCGTGATGAAATTGAACTTAAACAAGTTTTATATGAACATAAATCTTTATACAAATTTTTGTGAGGATCGGTCCATAATTGACTCTACATACCCCTATATCAGAATAAAATATGTATGTATATACACCCACATATTGATTACACAGGCTAATATTCGTCACCCTTACTTGCTTTTCCTGGGTACTTTTAGAGTTGGAAAAAAGACGAACAATTGTGAAAAGAAATGTATGTAAGAAAAAATAAATTCACTGTGAATTTTTGAGGCTAAGATTATTAGTCTTTCATACTAATACATATAAGTATTTATAGATTTTCTAAAATTTTGGGAAATGTTTCCAAAATTATTGGCTTAAACCACCAGCGTAATACCCATCGGAACTAGCTTATCTCCCCAGCAATACATTTCAATGAATTTATTTAAATATTAAACTGGGTGTTTTATTTCGCTTCAATTTATAAAAAAAAAACATTTGAATGACTAGAAATTCAATATTCAATTTTATCTTGTAAACGTGGTGAATGTTACATAAAGCAGAAACAAAGTGTTGAGAAATCGAAAACTGAAAACTTGTATGAATCATTTATGAGATTATTATTACATATTAAACGGTTAACATGGTAGTAGAATTACTTGCTTACAAATAGTAGTTAAATACCCATTACTTTCATATCTCTAAAATAACTTATTACATGTATCGACTATAATTCATTTACCAGTAAAAAATAATGTCAAGTTAGTTACTACGTTACGCTATGATAACGTATTACGTTATGATGAGAAAACGTAACCTGGTCCCTCGCCTTTGGACAAAAACATAACTACTTATGAGTAAAATATTCTTGACTAAGTGAGAATTATATTGATTCTCACTCATAGAGATCTCAAATAACTAAGAACTTATACATAAGTTAGATTTTAATTCAGCCATTCTTCAACCAATTATAAGTAATGCATTGTGTACGCAGTATTCATACAATTAGTATCTGTATCCCAGCAGTTCTAGGAGACAGTACATAACTAGTGATTTTACCCATCATTTAGGGTGGGAACTAGTTACTTCAATAGCTACGTGACTAGTTATTTTAACAAGTGCTTGTCCTAAGCAGGGGGTCAATTGACCCTTATTGACTACAATGAGACTGTCTAATAGGTGGTCCAAAGTAGCCAACGCATTGGATTCACGTACTAGTTAAATAACGTCAGTTACCTGATTAGCTACCTAACTGGTAACTTGATCAGCTACATAACTAGATATTTTAACATGTACGAGCGCTAATAGCTTGTAAACAAACCATTCTTCGGCAACTCTCCAATGGATTGCTTCTGGTGGGAAAAATAAGTGCAGTACAAAAAAGAACGTTTAAAGTGACTTCACTTTAGGTTACTAAGAGACCCTAAAGAGACTATTGACTTAATGATATGTTACATGGGATATCAGTATACAAAAGCAACAATAAAAATTAAATGTATGAGAATTATATCAACAAAATTTGTATAAACAGTTTGAACTAATTATCACACAACACATTTAAAGTCACAACACTCCAGATTACTTAGATACACTTCACGCTAGATTACCTGGGATGTATAAAGTAACCAATTGTCTTATCTCTGCACTACAAAGAGCACATACGTCTCAAATGACCAAAATGTATAAATTGGAGTCAGCCAAGTGATAAGATATTTCTGACGACTACTGTCTATAAGGGATACATTGACTACATGCTTAACTGCTGGGATGTTATTACCATATTTTTTTTTTTGGTGATTTATTGAAAAACGTCCTTCCAATTTCTTTTAGTTTAGAATCCTTACAATAGTATAAAAAACTATAAAACCCGTGTTACATATGTAAAGACAAAATGAATATACCACCAACTAATAATAAAAGTATTAAATATTTAAAAATTATAATCTTTTAAAAAGTGGTTCCATATATTCTTTGATACACTAACATCCATAATGATATAATAAATTAGAAAAATTTCCCACAAAATGAAACAGATTTGCCGACGTTATTTCGAAAATCATACTTAATATCCAACCGCACAATGATGATCAACAATAATAAGCTCTATTGATAATAAATCACAAATATATACATACTTATGTGTATGTATGTAGTATGCTGATGTGATGTGATTAGCATAAATTTTATTTGAATTTATTATATGTAAATTCAAATCAAATTCTGTTTAAATGTACAAGAAAGAATGTGTTATTTTTTTTTTCTTCTCTTGTTGATTTGTTTATCAATATGTATTGATGGTAATCGAAACCAAAATATTTCTAGATTGTCAAAAAACACAAAAGATTTTGAAATAATTTGTCAGATTCATCTTATTTTCTTTGTTTAATTGAATACATTTTTAATTAGTTTTTGTTTTCAGAACATGAAAAATTCTGATACACTGGGTACAAGAAACATGAATGGTGATTCGTATTTTCATCAATTCATCCATTCGTCAATTCTTCCATTCGTTTATTTGGTTGTTTATCTATTTGTGAAGAGTACATGTTTTCATCAATCATCAAAAGGTAGCGAAAACATAGACATATTAATTAGGGAATGTCATACGAATATTTCTATTTCTAAAAGTATGTATGTACAAAACAACAAAATCAAAACAGTCGACAAATATTTAAAAGAATTATGTTAGTATGTTGTACAAGTCATCCTCATTGCTGTTTGTGTGTGTGTGTGTGTGTGGGTGTGTGTGTGATTTCCAAATAGAAATTCGAAAACTTAAAATACACAATACTGTAATTGATAAAACTGAAGTCATGTGTACAAATAGCTACAATACCTCATGTACTTTGAATTGTTTTTGTTTAATTTAACAATCCATTATTGTTTGTACCTTTCATTTCATTAATTATTTATTCGAATCTTTAGTACATTGTATGTATCATCATTTTGATACACCAAATATTACAAGATACATACTCACAAACACAGTTAGGCATTCGAACTATAACATCCATTAGACACATACATATGTATTGTGATAGGTAATTATGAGCTTTTGTTATGCAATCAAATCGAAACAACACACAAATTGTCACCTCAATAAACAACAGACCTAAGTACAGAGATCAGATAAAAATACTTCAGTACTCCATATAAAATAATAAAACAACATAACAAAAGCAATAACATTAGAACATATTCAATTTATATTCACCTCCTATACAGAATAGATACGAGTATTATTTGAACAAATGAAATCAAAATATCAAACCTAACCAAAATCAAATCAAATCAAAACATTCAATTAAACAAATATTTATTACCAAATTAAAAGATACACTCAAGTATCAAGTTAAATTTTAATTACAACAACAACAACAACAACAGCAATAACAAAACTATTTTAACTAATACAAACATTCATCAGACATACAATGTACATACATATATCACCGTTATAAATAAATTGACTTGTAGTAGTGAAGATGTTCAATTTTGAGTTTCAATTAAATTTGTCTTGTACTTGTACCTGTATGTTTCGTTTTTTTTTCTTTTATATCTCATCTCTAGTTTTGATGTTTTATGTCAACCGAAAAATATGCGGTTTCTCTAATTTTATGTGATTTTGTTTCCATTTTTGTTTGATGTCATTACATCTATAATTTTTATTCCTTTATCTATATTTTCATGTAGCTCTATTCACATAATTGTTTATTTTTACCTCTGAAGTTTTTAAAATATTTGTAACTGAATACAAAGAAGCATAAAACATACTACCAATCAACATTCAAGTGATAATAACTGGAAATATGTATCACCTTATCAATAAGATATTTCTGGTCCATAATAATAGGAAATTTTTTAAAAATATACAAATGTACAATTATCAGTTCCCTTATCTCATGGGAACACAATCGACTTGAATAACAATAAAACATTAAAATATTGTTAATAAACTAAATCCTTGTCATATTTATACATATACTAGGATCGACCGGTGATAAAAATTCGACCACTTGACTTAGGACGATCTAGCTATGTCCGTCCGTCTGTCTGTCTGTTGAAAATAAAATAGGGCCCAAACGAAAAGAGCGAGCTCGCTGAAATTTTCCAGAAATACTCTCTCTTAATAAGGTTTGATATTGAAAACGGGCAATATCGGTCCAAGATTTCATCTAGCCCCCACACAAATATCCCCCCTGAATGAGCTGTCATAAATATGTGGTTTATGCGGCAATCCTGATAAAATGAGTTCTAAGTACTCTGAAATTATCTCAAACAGTCGAGCGGACTGAAGCATGATCGTATTGGTCACGGCACCATCATATAAAATATAGGCAGGCCATTCATGGGGCAAAAAACGGATTACTTGGTACCTACACCGTTTAGGATCAAGATATCGACAAGGGATGACTGGGCCGCGAACACTGTCATAAGGGACGACTTGATCTCAGTCTACACTGATGGTTCAGTGTAGACTGAATTCCCGAGCCCGTGCATCGGGCTCGTTAATTTTCTCCGATGAACTGCACCTTTTGATGTCTCTTCGATTACCGGATACCTGCAGGGTTTTCCAAGCTGAGATATATGCCATCGATATAGACGCGAGAGGAATCCGGGAACTGAATCTCGAAAATTCGACTATACATATTTACTTGGACAGCCTTGCATCAATCAAGGCTCTTAACTCCAACTTTATTAAGTCGAAATGTCTTCTCAACTGCATATAATCACTGGCACAACTAACACAACATCACGTCGAGTTGATATGGGTCCCAGGACATGAGGGCATCAGGGGAAATGAAGTATCCGACGAATGCGCAACGAACGGGTCGTCCCTAGACGTATCTTTTGCCCAAATGGAAATTCACACTCCCTTGGTGAACGTATCGAAATTAATAAATGAATGGGCTTTGAGTGAGGTGGTCAAATATCATCACTTGTATCCAGATTTCTCTGGTCCACTCTGACAGAGAATAGGACTAAGACTCTTTTGTCTCTTAGTAGGAATTCTATCAGGCTTCTTACGGGTATAATCACTGGGTACTGTATGATTGGACACATGTCGAATCATGGAAAAGAGCTCTACCAAGATGTAGTAGTCTATGCTCTTGTAAGGCAGATTCTTCCTCCTCCTCATCCAAAAAACTTCTACAATAGCTATGACGTATGGGTTACCCACGTTTTTTTGATGAGGAGGAGGAAGAATCGGCCTTACAAGAGCATAGACTACATCTTGGTAGAGCTCTTTTCCATGATCTGGACTGTCTCAGAGATGTGCCACTAGTAAATATGATTAGATTTATTAGAAGTACCGGCTGGTTCTCACGGGGATCACAAGAAGTTCATAGTCAACGAAATTAGGGTGGGCAACTATTCTCCCTTTATGTATGAAATTGTAAGGAAATGGTAATTCTAAGGTTATCACAATGGGCCACAAGGCCTCCGAGTGAACTCGCTAACTTGCGAGCAACCCACGTAACCTAACTCTGAAATTATACAGTGAAGTATGGCAAAAATCGGGCTACATTTGTCCCTAGTCCCCATACAAGGGCCCCCTCAGAAAATTACTTGAACATTCATAATTGTCTTATAATAATTAATATCGGTTTTTTATGAACTTACTTAAATCTATCTATCATCTTTTGTAAGGATCGGTTCATAATTGACCCTACCCCGTATATAAGAATATTAACATAAATTTAATTAATCACAAAAGTGAGTAAGTACCAGTGAATTATATTTTTTTATACGATTTTCATTATCTTAAAAAAACAAAAAATTCACTGGAGTTTACTTGCTTTTTGTTAAAAATCTTATACTACTCGTATTTAATAAAAAAGCTAGACTATATAAAGGGTATATATCGAGGATCAATCACAATTAAAGGAGAAATAAAGCCCATCTTAAAATAAATACATCAGTTTGTGAAAAGGATTGATAAGTTAATGAGTTCCTGAATGGAGTTGGGATATTAGTTGATTGTAGCAGGTCTCGTTACACGTAACATTGATTTCTTAAACATTACTAAATAGCATATGGGCAATTCCATGTCATCGTACGTGACATTTGTACGCCTATAGAGTGGAATAGATTTTGCAAAAATAAGAGTATCTGAAAAATAATTTGGCCTTTATGTTCCATTCAGAGGGTACTATATTTAAAAAAAATAATAAGTTCTTTAGAAAAATGGTTGTCCAAAATATCGAGCGAAATAAGGGTATATCGTACGTGACATAAAATGCAAGTCATGTACCTCAAGTACATGTAGAAATATGCGAAAATTTGCGAATCGTGAGAGACGTAAGGATTTCTTTTAATTTGTTACACTAAACCAAATATTTTTCCTTTACAATCCATGATATTTAAATAAAAATAATCTTTGGATGATTTTATAATAAATACAATTTAATATCGTACGTGACATACCGTACGTGACAGATTTTCTTCTATAGTAAAACAATATATATTCTGTAAATATATGTATTCAAAAACTAAAAAAATAAATAGAAAATATATATTCGGTTCTAATAAACAATTTGATAATAGCAAAAAAACAATCAGAGTGAAATTCATTTCATATTACATTGGGAGCTTAGTTTTCGCCACAATTTTAGCCTAAAATATACCAATTAAAATTAAAAATTAAATAAAGTATGTTTAAACTATTATTTTTGCACTTAAAATGTTGTAATAAGCTCTAAATACTTTCACATAGTAACATTTTAGTGTTTTCTTCTATTCAAATCATCTTGAAAAAAAGTTTCAAGGGTTTTTGTTTTTTCAGTCGTGGTAGTCATTCTCGTGGAATTGCCCATATATTTTTACCAATGGATAAGAAACTCGCAAATAATCAACCCATATTACTGTAATAAAAATATATTAATGCTCTGCTATTTAAGCTGAAACCTCAATTATTTTATCACCGATCTAATCGGAAACCTCAATATTCTTATTATATTTATTTAGAATTCTTATAAAATTGAAGGTAATAAATTAATTTTGGTTTGTTTTTATGTCTGTGTAATTAAATAATTAAACTCGTTTCATTCATTATTGAATTGGTGTCATAAATCAATTAGTTATTAAATATCAATCAGTATTTTCAATAAATATTTTTATTTTATTAAATTTTTATTGGAAAACTTCAACAAAAAACAATGAAATGATAATGTGTGTATGAATGAATGTATGTATGTTAATAATGGTTTGTGTTTAAAACGTGTCCAACAAATATTTAAACACACAAATATTTATTTAGTTGATGGCTCGATTATAAATTATCTATTCTATTTATATATTTTTCTATTTGTTTAACTTCTATACTAAATAAATATACAAGTTACAAAAAGCGTATCAAGATCTTAGATTAGAATATTGTGGTTTCTTTTATTTGCTTCTGTTTTGTTTTTGTTTTTTTTAATTTAAAACTAAAATAATTTCATTTCCTTTAATTAAGCACCAATATAAATCGAAATTATCAATTGTACAATAACAGCAAGAACATTGACCAAAATACTACATTTAAATCAACAAATAGCCAGTCATCATAAATCAAATCATGTGTTTTTTTTTTTTTTTTAAATCATATCAAAACTAGAAACAACAAATTGAGTGCTTCGTAAATTTATGTATAATTTATAGTACATAAGTAGTATGTGGTATTTGATTAACTAACGAAATATCTATGAGTATAGTATAGTATAGGTACTAAAACTGATAATACACTTAGAAAAATTGTCAATTACTGCATATCAAATTTAAAAGCAATTTATTGGTTGAAAAACTAAATTGTTTTGAAACATAAGTTCATCCTCGGAAAGCGTCGGAAATTTTGATTATTTTCTCCTCCTTATCTTATTTTTCTTCTATTCGAAACCGGTTTTATAGAAAGTGCAATTTTTCGAATAACCCGAAGGATTTTAAAATGTTGTTAAACAAATTCTAAAAATTTGAGAATTTCTCTTTTGCAAATTATTAAGGTGTATATGAGAACTAAAGTTAACACCTCTACCTTGCTATTACTTATGTATATAATAATATTGCTGCTCAGTTTTAATTGAACAAATTAAAAATATGTAATTACCTAATCCATAGAAAGTATAAATTGAAGATTCATTTTTATATTTAAATATTTGGGGTTTTTCATAAAAAAGTATCGTGGATTCTGATAAAACTTTAAAAAAATATTTCATAATGTCTAAACATTTCTTTGTATAAACAGTTTCAAGGAGTGCTTTTTAGGGTATTCAATCTATTAACCGTTAATCGGTTAACCGATTAATTTTGGTCTGAACTGTTCGAATAATTTAAAATTGCCGATTTTCAAATAACAAATAAACCGATTAATTTGTGTCGATTAACCGAAATTTGTTTTTTTTGTACTTATATAGAAATATAGTTTTAAATACACAAATTTTATTTCTTAACTCATGAACATTCGCTTCTAACAATAGTTTTTTGAAGTATAGCTCAGAAACTGAAACTAAGGATTTTGGAAAAGGCCTTTATTTTAGAATGTTCCATGATGAACTTTGTCCTAATGAGTCGTAGGAAGGCATGATAATAGATGAAATTGAAGACATTACTGAAACGAGTCTTTTATCAAAACTTAACCAAACTATTTAAAGTATTCAAAATCCAAAAAGGACTCCAATGGTATAATGGAGGATTTTATATGCTTCAAAAATACTGAACAACGAACTGAGAAATTGGATAGTCTTTGTCATGCCTTACCTTCGATTTCTCCAACATCTACAATCAGTGAGAGAGTTTTTTTCCAAGTCAAGTTGTATTAAAAGTAAAGAAAAATCGTTTTAAAGGAAACCTTTTAAATTATATTCTTTTCTTAAGAGATTATTTCAGAAGATCTCACTAAAATCTTTAAAAATTTCAAATACCACATTTTTGTGCTATTATTTATTTTTATTTTTCGAAATGCTTAAATTAGTACACAAAATTCGTGGTTATATTTTCAATTTAAAATGAAAATAGAAATTATTCGGTTAATCGGATAATTTAAAATTAACCGATTAAATCTAAGCCCCGATTAATTATTCGCTCGATTAACCGATTAAACCAGAAACCCGATTAATTGAATATCCTAGTGCTTGTCGTATTATTTTCAAAAATTAATTGAATGCCTATCTCACACATTAGTTTGTCCCAATGTGTAATTTTTACGTCAATGTTTCAATGTATGAATGTGTGTATAATACGACTTGTTTGCATAAATATTTAAATTATGTAAGAATATAGGATTTTATAAAAAATAACCTATCACGATATATCCACCATCCATAAAAGGAAGAAACACAATGAATAAGGGGGCATTTACATTATGACTTTAAGTCATGATTTTAAAATCATGGGTTTTTTTTTGTACTAACAAATTGTGACGTCTAAACAAAAGGCAAGTTTTCTGTTTTTCATGACTTTTTTTGATATTCATCTTTGAGCTTGTTTCTGATTGCTTGGCAGACATGGTTTAAAAAAGGCATCGTATAAGTGAAGGAAATTTTCGTAGGGGGGTTTTAAAGAGAATCAAAAAATAGGCATGACTTTGAATCAAAGTGTAAATGTCGACAAACAAACTCGCAAATAACAAAAATAAATAACAAAATGTCTCCAATTACACAGTGATACAAAATATAATTACATAAGTAGAAATACCTGGGAAGGTGTTTCGAGTATCAAGAATCTGTTTTTGAAATTTAACAAAACACACCCAAAATCTGGAGTTACGGATAAAGCCCGGTTTTTGTACCTATCTGCACTTATAAGCCAGTAACTTAGTTAAATTGCAACTTATAGTTGAATATCAGCATATTTAGAAAGAAGAAACTGATGCCGTTCGAATGGTATATATATTTAAGTAAGCTTGATTCGGAAAATATGAATCAATTTAAAAAATATATATTTTTGATGCAGAAATACACACAGATTTCTTAAGGTTAATAAATAGCATTCAAAAGACCTGAGTTTCTTTTTTTCTAATTCTGCTGAGAAACTTAAAATCAGTTTATATTCAACTAAGTTACTGTCTTATAAGTGCAGAAAGGTACGTAAACCAATTTTTTTGACCCATAACTCAAGATTTTGGAGGTGTTTGGCAAATTCCAAAAACATATACAAAACAACGGTTTTCGAATACATAATTCGAAAAAATGTAATAATTTTTAAAAACGGTTTTTGGTTGTTTCTATCAAAACTTGGTTCGAATAATCTTTTTTAGCCTTTTTGTCAATTTAAAAATTGATGTATAATTTTTTTTTTTTTAAATCAAATAAAAAAATCGTTCAATCTTTTTAAAGTTAATTTAACATACCCGTCAAATACATCGCTTACAAAGCTACAAGTAATGACTTATTTAATAACTCACTTTGTAAGTAGTAAAGTTTAAAAAATCAAAATAAACAATTACTCTGTCTCAATTTGATAGCATGTTTATTTTTAGAAAAACAGAAAAGAAAATAGTATTACTGTATGAAAACCATTATTTGACAACAGTGGTGTAGTGAGTACAACAGTTGACTAGCAGCCGGATGGTTGTTGGTTTAACTCGTGGATGCGACTTATTTTTTGGTAATAATGATATACATATATTAATATAATATTAATGAATAAATACTTTTATATAATACAAATAGTTGTATTTTTTAAAATAATATTTCAAGATGAGGATACAATTTAAACGATATGAGGACGTACGATTCCTTTATTTATATTTTAATTAAGAAGAAACAGATAATCACGTTCACTTACATCTCAAGAGACGTTTTCCAGCTCTCAAAAACCGATCCGATTTTTTTAGGAATCGTCTTAAAGCATAATAATCATAATTGTGAAAGGAGTAAATTCTTAACTTTTTTGACTCAGTGTACACACACACATCATTTATATTTATTACCATACATATATGTAAATATTACATACTTTAAAAAAAAAATTTGGATTTCTTTCTTATTTTTTATTTTTCTTTTATTGTTATTAGGATTTTGACTAGTACAACACAACGCCCAAATTTTTCTAAACAAAATCACATTATGAGTGAGTAATTTATTATAGTAGATTAAATAAAACTATTTTATTTGTTAATCATTCAAATAAAAATATGTATGTATGTATGGGTTTTGTCAAAACTTTAAGTTTGTATAATTTTTAAAAAAGTTCAGTTTATTTGTAAAATATTTTTAGTTTTTCTATGACCAAAATTCAACCTACAACTGTTATAATTGGAGACGCTTGAGTGTCTTCATGGGGAGATCCTTTTAAAAGGGTAGTAGCTCTATAAATTATTTATAGATAGCTCATATCAATACAATTCTAATTTTAAAATTTAAATACATACTAAATAACGTATGCGAAATGAAATTGCAACAAAAATTTTACACTGGCCAAAGAAAAAGTACATGGGCTATTGGTGTTTTAGGACTTATTTTGAATTACATTATGTTAATACTTTAAAACCCCATTAGAAAATCTGGCTTTTAATTATTTGAAAATGTTAACAAAAAAAGATCTACCTTGAAAAAATATTTGTAACGTTTTTCGATATTTTACATCAAGTGGCAGAGAAAGGCAGAGAAGTTGACTTTTTTGGAAGTACATGAATATGATAAATTTTTTGCTTATATTAAATCATATATGTTATTTGTTTTAATGTAGGAAATAAATATAGATTTCATTCCGCATACGTTAGTAGGGTTTCACATTTCTCAGATTTTGCCGAATCTTATATACCCTTCACCTTTGTTGTGGATGCATTAATTGACCACTTTCAGCGTATAGCATCCTAAATATATCAAGAAAACTTTTAAAAATTTTGTATTTAATTGCTGACGAACAGATTATATTGTAGAAGTTACAAACGAAATAACAATCTTATATATACCCGAAGGTGAAGAGTATAAAAACAACAACGCCAAACGAAACACCAAAAAAAAAAAAAAAACAAATAAATACGCAAAGCAATGAAGCCAACACACATCCAAACATATATACGTTTTGTTGCTTTTTTTTCAAAGCATGCAATAAATTGTCTTTTTTTTGATGAAATTTTCAGAGGTTGTCTCGGATTTTTGCTCATATATCCTTTAATTATGGACGGATTTTGCTGATTTTAAATAGAAACTTCTCGAAAGCATGTCTGACAGAATTATTGAAGATTTGGATCCCGAAGATATCTGGAGTATACAGAAAATTGATTTCAACAGACAGACAGATAGATAGACAAACAGACAGACGGACATGGATAAATCGACTCCGCTATCTATAAGGATTCAGAATATATATACTTTATAGGGTCGGAAAATTATATTGTGGAAATTACAAAGGAATGACAAATTTATATATACCCTTCTCACGAAGGTGAAGGGTATAATAACTCATTTGCCTTAAATATTTTAGTTTCTATATTTAAGGGCATAGCATGACACTGTACTTATGATATCTGCTACAACTTTGTCATATCACCATCTCATCCGCCGTCATCTGGCTGCAGATAATAAGTGTTTGGGGTGTGAAGTCAGGTCAGGGGAGTCCGTGCTTTAGTTTTGTCCGACACTGTATATTAAAATCGAGATCGAGATGCAATATAAAACAGATGTTTTCTAAGGGCCAGCAACGCGGACCGGGATCAGCTAATATTTAATAAAAGCTTATTTCAATGTCAATATAAATTTTTGAATTATGAATTTCTATATGATGACCGAATATTCGTTAAATATCTCACGATTCTCTAATGGAAACAAAATCAACATTAAAAAAACAATTTTACATTCTATTGAGATATGTATATTATAAAAAAATATATATCGCTTTATTCTCATAGTCAACATTTTTTATAATTTTGTTCAACTAGATTAGGGATTGGAACCACAGTGCGCAAAAACAAAACAACAAATATTTCACAAACATAGCTAACCATCTATTTTCTTATTGTAATGAAAAATACAGCTCCTAAAGTATTGTGTTCTGTATTAGTATGTTGAATTCTCAGTATGGTAGTTTTTAATAAAATAAGTCTACGTCAAAATATCAAATTTAATTTCGATTAGAAATGTCTGTTATATTGAGTTCACACAGGAGTACTCAGTTCAAAAATCGCCTTTAATTTCAACGATCAATAGCTATCAGTGCTATTTGTAGATGTATGTATGTATTTGGTTTGCATTCAGAAAATTCGTTGATTAATAAGTATTACTTACTTTCGATTAATTTATTAATTACTCCAAGACAATAACATGATTGTTGAATTGATCTTACACAAAGAAATTAAATACAAAATATTGAAATGAAGTGAAATAATGAATCACTGGGCGAAAAGATATATTTTATTTGTTTGTTTGTTTTTATGTTCATCATCATCATCGGATTTTATCGATCAATACAAACAACATTAATGAAGAATGAAAAATGTAAATAAATAAAAGAGAACAAGAACTCACAATGAGCACGCGTTATTTATCCATTAAAGCCAAAATATACATTCAACAACAATAATAAAAAACAACAACCACACATAAATATATATTAAAGTGGTGTAATGCGCCAACAAATATTGTAAATAAATAAATTAAATTAAATTTACCTGTTATGGTGTTAGTTTTTATGGTTGTGTTGTTGTATGTAAAATTAGTGAGTGGTTTAGTGGTGATCAAACAAACAGATGATTGATAATGTTCGAAATAAACTAAAAAAGATGACCAAAACACAAACAAAGAGAATAAATGAATTCCAAAATACACAAACACACTCAACGAAGATCACCCTATAATAAACACACACACACAAGAAGTACCCTGCAGTACTAATTAAGTGTCCTGAACTAGTGATTTTACCCATTATGTGAGCAGTTTTTTAAACTTGTACGTGACCTAGGCGGAAGTCAATTGACGCTACATAAATTACAAAGAGCAAACAACGCAAAGGACACTTAGTGACAATTGCATTTCCAATAGTCTTCTTCTGGTGTTTGAACGATTGTGACGATTGACTTCACTCTAGATTACCTAGGATGTATAAAGTAACCAATTGACTTATCTCTGTATTACATAAAGCACATACGTGTCAAATGATCCAACAATCTATAAATTGGAGTCAGCCAAGTAAAATTACTATCTAAAAGGTATACATTGACTTCTTTTGTAGTCAGAGCAGAACTGCTGGGTACAAAAAAATTTGTTGTTTTTATTTTGATTTCCTCACACACAGACACACACTTTACCCACGATTGTAACCGAAAGGCAAAAAAGAAAAAATAATAAAATTCAGTCATAAAACAACGACATACGGCAGGCGCCTCGAGGGTATCAATTATACGCCAATACTAGTCAATTAGCCAAAGAATCACGGTGGTGGAATCAAAATTGTAGAGATGGAATTAAAAAGGAACAACAAAATACAAATAAATAAATAAAACAACAATACAATAATACATTGTATGTATGCGGAGATTTGATGGTAATGGAGACTGGTAGTAAGAGTAAATAACAACAACTAAACTACTTTAAGGGAATGAATTCATTGGGGATTTGGGGAATCACAAACAACATTAACTCAATGTTTGGAGTATATTGTAAATAAATTTAATGCTATTACAATATATTGGTGTTAGACTTAAATATGGACCTATCGTAATAATTAACGAGAAAAAATACTGTCAATTACTTTTAATTATTCTTAAAATAGGTGCACAAAAGGGTTAATTTGTAATTAAAATCTGTTAATCGGTTCCAAATATGAAACATTTTTTACGTTTGACCCGGGTGGTGAAAAGGACAATGTTTCCAGATTTCACTATATATTTCCTTTGTATTAAGTAATACTATGCTGAATTTTATTCACTAAAACTGAGCCACATAATAATGGCGTATTTACGAAAATACTGAAAGCGTATCATGTTCTATTTTAACCGAAACCGCGTTTTTTCAGGGCTTTAACACCGAAAACCGACAGTTATTTTTCGGTTGTCGGTTTTTTTCTCTTAGAACATATTTTAGCATATAAATTAAAAATTTAGAACTAACAAGTAAGAGAGCTATATTCGGCTGTGCCGAATCTTATATACCCTTCACCAAATTATACTTTAAAATAAAATTAAAAAATTTTTTTTTTAAAATTTTATTTTTTTTCAAAATAGTTTTTTAAAAGTTTTATCAAATGTTTTTATTTTTTATTTATACGTGAAAAAAATTTATGACAAATAATGTTTTTTGTGAAAAAAAAATTCGGCTTAAAAAATATTTTCCCGATTTTGACCCATTGTAGATCTAACTTTGTATAGCCTTATATACATCGTTGCAATGGACTTTAAAATATCTATCATTAGATATCCTTATTGTCTATATTTATGACTTAGTAATCGAGATATAGATAAAAAAATAGGCCAAAAATAGAGGTTGTCTCGGATTTTTGCTCATATCTCCGTTATTTAAGGACGGATTTTGCTGATTTTAAATAGGAAACTTTTCGAAAGCATGTCTGACAGAATTATTGAGGATTTGGATCCCAAAAATATCTGGGGTCTTCAGAAAATTGATTTCAACAGACAGACAGACGGACATGGCTAAATCGACTTTGCTATCTATAAGGATTCAGAATATATATACTTTATAGGGTCGGAAAATTATATTGTGAAAATTACAAACGGAATGACAAATTTATATATACTTATCCTTCTCACGAATGTGAAGGGTATAAAAACAAGCCTTTTAGTATTGTTAATGATTCTATCAACTTTATCTCATTGTGGTCTATTATTTAATAGACAACAATGACATATTTACAAGTTTTGAATCAAGTAACATATCACAGAAATATGTATTTAATGAGTTTAATTTAATTTTATTACTAATTCATATAAAAGTATTGATCATTTCTACAGATAATAAATAAAACTCCGTAATTTTCGAGTTATCATCATATGAGCAACGTTTTTATAACATTTTTGAATATATCAAATATTTCTTCTCTCTATAATATCAAAATATTTAATAAATAAGCACAAACCAAATCGGTTTTACATTTTTTTAAACCGAAAGAATGATTTTTATTACTGTCGGTTTTTTGGAAACTCTACCATATACTACTTTGACTAAATTCATATTAGAGCTTTTATGAATCTTAGGAAGATATAAAATAGTGTTGTATGGTCGGAGCTTAAACTAAATACTTATTCAATTGAATGGATATTTCCAAATTCCAACCGAATGCAATATCTAAAAATGAAAAAATCCATTTTAGTTGCATGTGAATCAACAGACTTCCATCAGATAAAGAAAATACTCTTTAGACTCTCTGAGAAGAAGTTCACTAAAGCCCACTTGAACAACAAACAAATAAAAACGGCAGCTTAAATAATTCATTGTTGTATTATTTTTTGTGGCATACAATATGAGGCAGTCAAAACAGATTCATTCAGTCAGAGCAAAACATCCACAAGTCATTTTTTTTGTTGTTGTTGTTTTTGTTGTTGCTGTATTTCGTTTGTTTTGGCTTTTGGATCAGTCTTGTTTTATTTCTTGTTTACTCCTCATCAATCTCTTATCAAAGATTCGACCTCACCGGTGTTAAAGTTTCCTGAGTTGGAGTGCTGACGTACCACGAACAAAAAAGTCAATCGTACGTATGAGTATCGGAGTTTTGTTGTTTTTGTATTTTTGGGCCATTTTTTTTTTTTTTGTTATTCAATTTGTATGTATTACGAAGTTGGTTGACATGAACGTTTAGGAAATGTATACAATATTTGTATTAAGTAAAGAATCAAGTGATAAAACCATTAATAATTTATTAGTGTTGGCTGGTGACAACAGCAAACAGCAACAGCACAACAAGAAAGAATTGTCTCAACATCGAGGCATACAGACGAATGGACAGACAGACATACAATATGATTATCCATCCAGTCAATTCACTACAACAACAGCCATACGTACGTACGAACACAGTTTTGTATCCAACACAATTGAACATTGAATGTGAGTCATGGATTCGGTATCCAAAATATACAAAAAAAGTGATTTTGTTTTTCATCTTCTTGTATACTTTGAGTATTAAAACCAACAACAACAAATGATAGTTTGTTTTTTTCTGTACATACATACATACATACGACATGTCTCACTCACCTGTTTTCTCAGGTTGAATTTTTCATTGTTGCTGCTGTTTTTATTATATTTCATTTGATTTGAATTTTTAACAGTGGCGGCAGTGCTATCAGCAACAAATTTAAAAAAAGAACACAATTTTGGTGTCTTTCACATCTACTTAAGAGAATAATGTGTCTGTGTGTCACTGTCATCATTGGTGCGTAGGGGTAATTAAATTTACTTTATGAATTTTGAGTTCATACAAATTTCAAATGTTCTGACATTATGTTATTTTATCAAATTTAATTATTTAAAAGAAACATAGGCCAACATTAATTATTAATTAAAGCAAAACAACTAAAGAAATGTCTGCAACCAATAGTTGTGATGTTTTGTAAAAAAAATACTTATTGTGGCTCACAGTGAGGTAGAATCAAAATACATAATTTGGAAATTAAATCTGCGATTTCTAACGTAGCTGAGGAGTATTCAAGTTTAAGGCTATGGATCCTTAATCATATACATTTCTTTATAGGTTGGCAATTTTAAGAGATTTGTACGATTATACGACCACAATCTTTGGTATTTTTTATATTGAGAAAAAATGTAACGAATGTATTTTGTTTTTGTATTAAACGTATGATTTGTTGTATTTTTGTTTGACAAATCGGAGTTTCTCGTCTCTATGTAAAATTCGCTATGTATTTTTCAATGACCCAATAAACCAAGCGATATTCAAACGATACCATCTAAATGATATAAAATATCATATATGATATCGTATGCGTGTCACAAACGTTAGTATTTACGGACTAAATTGTACCGTTCCTTATAATATCGTTTTTCCAGGCAATTATGTTACTGTTTTCGCTATCATAATTTCCAATAAAAACGATAGTAAAATCGCCACGCTACAGATTTTATTCTGAATGCTTTTTAATACTAATTTCTCTAAAAATTCTAAAAGAAAAGGAAATATAGAATACGCAGATCTTATTTTAGATCTTATTCAGATCACATGTATATATTTTGTTGCAAATGTTTGCATTTTTCAAATACTGAAGCTTTCGTTTGTTTTCAGCTTTTGTATGTTGTTTGAAGATTTTTAAATTAAATTATTTTTCTGTTTGAAGTTTTTTTTTTTAAATATTTGAGGATTATTTATTTTATTGGAATGAAAATATATTAAAACTATATTATGATAATATCGTTTTCAATAATAATATACGATATCATAATCACCTCCATCGGGTTTGCTATCATATCGTTTTCTGGTTTATTGGGGAATGTAAATAAAAAATGAAATTTCAAAAAATTAATAAAAACTAAATATACGTACAGTGGCTCAAAGATAAACTCATACACTAGGAAATTTTTTTATATATCTCTTAATTTCTGCTTACCTGTTATATAAAAAGTGTGTTTGGGAAGCTTGTAGCTTATGTAATTCTTTATTCAATTCATATCTAAAATAAAAGTAAAACCATTTAAATAACACTGTAAATAAGAATTAACAAAAAATATCCTTTAAAAGCCAAACTCGTACATTTAACGTGGATGTTAAAAAAGTAAAAATACCATAAATATAAATACTTAGTATGGAATCCTTTCTTCATCAGTAAGAACTATTTTCAATTCCTATTTAGAGGAAATGTGGTGTTGTCTCTCTTTATTATCGAGGTAGCTCCAAAGATTCTCGATGGGGTTGATGTCAGAGCTCTGGGCAGGTGTCTCCATTAATATGGTTTTCCATTAGAGCCAAATATGTTAAATTTTCTCTAGTCTATGAACAACACATCTTTTCAAAAAGATAAATCCTTTGATTTGTGTAGTTTGGCGAAGTTTAAGCAGTCCTTTTAATTTCTCATGTTAAGCAAATGCATTTTTCAAGCCATTATATTCACTCTTTAGATTCATAGAATATTTTACTGTGTGCTTTTCAGGTTTTATTTTTTATTTGTTTTGAAGTCCTGTATCGTTTTAGAATGTATTGGATAGTAGAATGACTCCTTCCCAGAATTTTGGGAATTTCACGAAGAGATTTTCTATCCCCCGAAAGCTTTACTGCAAGCTTTTGAATTTCTTCGGTTGTTTGTCCGTTTTGTCTTCCAATTGGATATTTTTTGGATAAAACTTTATAATTTAATGAAAATATTTGATGGTTTTTAATTTTGGATCACTTTACATCCAAAGGCACAAAGCAAAGATATTCTTTTCTTAAATAAGGTTCACTGTACGAGTTTGGCTTTTATGTTTTTTAATAGGATATTTAATTAAACCGCCTACAATTTCTTCCCTTCTAACATAATTCCTTTGTTTAAATACCCATTCGATAGAGGACAATTTACCCAATAAACCCTCCATACATTGTTTTCGTGCATCATTTTAAATTAAGCTGCGTTTTAATATTAAAAAATAAAAAATTAGGTGTACGAGTTTGGCTTTGAACCACTGTACGTAAAAGTTCAAAACCAAAAGCTTATTTTAAAATAATATAACAAAATTTTAAATTATATGTATATGAAATTTGTTTTATGGTACGAAATTTAAAATAATAGTTAACTATGGACTTAAAATCGACTTTAAGGCTTTTGTGGTTAGGCTGATAATGTTTTTATATTTTTCTCGTTTCCCAGAGGCCTTCCGAATTTTACTTATTTTACATCAAAGTTTAGAATACTATGTATTCTAAAATACCAAAGCCAAAAGGTTTCTCATATGGACAAATGTTTAGTATTAAGTTCCGAATAAAATTTGGACTTTATGGAAAAAAAATCCAAAAAAAAACTGAAATTTTGATTTTTTTGATTGTTTTTTTTTTTTTTAATTTGCGGTATTTCCTTTTCCTAAATCGCATATGAAAAATTAATGTTTTATTCGTTAACAAAATATCATTGAAATAGAAAAAATAGAAAATTATAATTATTATATTAGCATAATTTTATGGTGCAAATCATCTACAAATACCCCTGTTTGTGTCGCTACTTGGGCCTGTTGAAACGCGACGCAAACCGAAGCACGATTTTCCATTCATTTGTATTGACTTTCATTTAATTGGTTCCAATATTTATAATTTGAGCTGAAAAAATAGATTTTTCAATAAAAAATACCACGCAAATCGAACCACTAACGACGCAACTTCGAAGCCATGCGACGCAAACTGAAACAAAAACGACGCAAATCGAAGCACTAACTACGCAACTTCGAAGCCATGCGACGCAAACTGAAACAAAAACGATGCAAATGGAATACTAACGACGCAACTTCGAAATCACAGAAATTTTAAAAAGACGCAACTTCGAAACGTGTATAAAAATAGTGTAATACACATGATTTTCTATATAAAATGCTGTAATATACAAATTTTCTATAGAACGTACTGTAATGCACAGGATTTTCTATAAAAATATAGCAGAAAATTGTTTAAGGGATTATGTAAATTTGTCTTTATACATGAAATACACAAAATTTTTCTAAAGAATCAAATGAGTCGCGGGAGTACCACTGTACTTATGTATTTGAAAATGTAACAACTTTTCCATCCCTGCTAAAGTCAATTGAAATTAGATTATTCTACTTATATCGAAAATTTCAGTTCCATTTGAAAGAGAATTTTCAACTAAATTTTACAACCTTTTGACTTGTTGTTCGAAGCATCGTTATTATCAGATTCGTTCCTTTTAATGAGTGGTATTTTTTGTTCAGAACAAATATATGAACAAGTTACATCTTTTTATTCAGTTGTTCATTTTTATTCTGAAGTGTTCGACTGAACTAAGTGGTTGAATGATTTTTTTGTGAATATTTGTGCAGACAGTGATGATAACGAACAAATGACTACTGCTTTTGGAAACAAATTTGGGCTATGGATTAAGAAAATTCAAACAACTTAAATGCCAATTCAAAAAGTTTTCAAAAGATTCAAACGAACATATTTAATAAAGTGAATAAAAAGAACAAGAAGAATTAACAACTTTACACTGTTCATTTGATAGAATTGTTTAATTGTACTTGTTCGTTCATGAACTACCCAACTTTAGTTTTGAATTGTAAGTTAATGAAACCCAAATCAAATTTCTTTCGCTTTTTTTTATCATTACATAAATTTTTAATTTTAGAAATTTTTAGTGAAAAGATTACATTAAAATATTAGCACCTAGAAAAGGAATATTGGGGTCCGTCCTCAAGAATTAAATACGTTAAAACAAAACTTTATTAAAGCCATATTTTATTTTCCTTACACATTTTGAGCCATTAATAATATAGTCGAATATGAAAAAGGGTGATAATCCTAAAAATGAGCTAGATTGCTCATATCGTGGTGTTTTAATAACCTATAGTTGCAGGACCCATGATATCAGAAAAATATTAATATTTCAATCAAATATATTTGATTTCATTTTAATAAATAGAACATTTCTTATGTGTGCTATAGCAGTATCAAGTTGCCACAATACTTATTTTAAAATCTTGTTATAATTATTTTTATGTAAAAGTATTAACATAAGTGAAAAATTTTATGTAATTTATTTTAACATTATATTTCTTCATATATACATATACATACATATATGTATGTATATATAATTTTGTATTAAACAAAATTTCAATTAAAATTTTTAATTGAAATTCATGTAATTTTCTTTTTATCAATTTCTGGCAAGCCCTTGTAGCATGTTGTTTGTTATAAAAATAAGAACAACACCAAAAACATCTGAAACAAAACAAAAAAAAAAAAAACAACAACAAATGCCAACACTACTACAGCAACAACAACAACACTACAAAAGCAACAGAATCAACAACAACAACACGTCTAATATTATAAGCACATGTAATTAATGTGATGTTACGACACCACTAGACGCCACTTTAACCATTACGATTATCTCTCATTTCAACCTATACAAAAGACTACTTACTTACTTCCTTCCATCCATTATTCGAGTTCCCTACAACAACAACAAGTACTACTACTGCATACAAACTCACACGCATACATTTCATGTATGGATATGGTCAAGACATGTTCAATGCAGCTGACCAGTTGGCTAGAAGGTTTGGTCGTTTGTTTGTTGGTTTGTTATATGGCCACAGACACATACATTTGTAAATGTATGTATATTAGGAAGGCACTATTTGTATCGAACCAAAAATAATTTTCCAGGTTCCAAATAAACGATTTTATAGTAATGGCGGATAGATGTTAAAATTAACATAGTTTCCAATTGCTGAATCCCAAAACTTTCCCAGCTAATGGGCAACACATGTGAACCTTTGATATCTATAATATGGTCAATGTTATTGCGGGCTACATCTTCAATAGCCCAGACCCACCAATGAATAGGCAATGAGGAGCACATAAAACAAAGAGCTTGCAATCCCATCACAGGTTGTAGGTTTCTATTATAAGAATTTTTGAATTGTAATTGATCAGAATTTTAAAATCGTAACTAGGTTAGTTATAAAAATCGCTGTTGGTTTCATTGTTATCTAGCTCCATGGGGGCTTAGAGAACTTTGAGTTGAAGCGAGCAGGAATTATGTGGTCGTATACCGCCATAAATTGTAGTAGAGCCTTTGTTGTCTTGTTGTAGATGCAATTGCATGATGGGTGCAGCTTACTTCCAGCATCCGACTTCACTGAAACCAAGTCTGCCTCATAAGTGGATTCCCAAACTTAGAAAGATCTATTATGGACTGGTTTGTTATTTCTACTAAAATCGAAATATATCAAAAATTTATTTTGAAAATTTTGAGTTCAAACTAGAACGTATTTAGTTAAAACTAATTTTTTTTGTCCAGATAAAAACGTTAAATGCAAAGTTGAAAATCAAAAGAATTGGTCTCATGCGATTTTTAGTAAACTTTAGAAAATCCTAAAATCTGAAATTTTTTGGACCATCCTAATGTAAATGTATTTCATGTAAATATGAGTGTGTTGGCTGGCCATATCGCAGTTTATTCAATGTTACGAGCTTTTTTAGTACAGAAAGTACTTACGGATAGAGAGCAAATTACTGAGGAAATACTGAAACACGCAGAATAGTTGAATCAGGGATGAACAGATATGTACAATTAAATTTGGTACAATTTAAAAGCTTTCAAAGTTCTTGATGACTTTGAATTAATTGCTCAGTGTGAATATTCTACGACGAAGCTGTGTGACAAGGGCCAACTGTTTTCAATTGATGTTAATATTTAGAGCTCCAAAGCATTACTCCAAAAATTCAGAGCTTCACTTAAATTAATGAAAATTAATTTACATACTATTAAAAGGTACCAAAAACATTACACTAAATTAAAAGTACATTGCCGTACATAAAAACAAAAACTCAAATTTATCCCTAAGTGATTTATATTCGAAAAAAAAAAAAAAATATTGATCAAATCATGTTAACAACTTGAAAAAGATTTACGAAGTATGAATCATAAACTAAAACTACTGTTTACGAATTTACAATGTCATCGATACGAAATCGAACATTAACAGCATCAGTGTCTAAACATGAACATGTACTGTTGTGGCTACAACCCGTGTACATGTCGATATAATCATCGAAATGTTCATTTAGAAACGTATTAATAACATCGAGTATTAAAAAGATGAGAAGTGCTGAAAACGAGATTTACTTTATGCCTCTAATAAGATGGAATTAAACATATTTTGTTTAACAAATATAATAAAAAAGCCTAGATGATTCAGTTAATAGATGACACTACCTAACAATTACAAAAATAACAAACATTTTAATTTGATGTGTGATACACCAGAACGCAACAGATACAACAGAATCACTAAAAAGGGCATTTAAAGTGGCACAACACTTCAATATTCGGTTATGTTGAATAATATTCAATTTTAATATAAATGTTGGCTACCGTTGCCGCTAACGAGTGAAGATACCCAAAAATATGGTTTTCGAAATAATCTTACCATTATTCTATAAATAATTTTCAATTATAAAAATAAACCATTCTTGTTATTAAAATCCATCTCAAAAAGGTAAGCAGTTGATTTAACATCTCCGTATTGTCATAATGTTCTAATATTTCATGACTCGTCGGCTCGGCTTAACCGACTCTTAGGCGTTCGGCGCAAGTCGCTGCTGGTTGGTTACTATAACATAATAAACATAGCATACTGAGTAGTATTATTTTACGACATTTTTTTCTTGAAAGGTAATAACAACATTTTCAAACCATTGTAAAATATTAGAATATATGACATGATAGGACCACTTGTGAATTGACCAATTATGTTTACCAGAACTATTATGAATTGTGAATAAATATACATCAAAATTTTTGGAGAATCGTTTTATATTATAAAAAAACCTATTTTGTTTTCCAGTACAGCAGCATTTATCTCCAAACACATTTTGCTTTCAGACAACTAAAATTTTTGCAAAACTTAATCGAGTGTTTTGTGTGTAAGATAAAGGTTAGTTATGTACGACTAGCTTGACCCGGTGCGCTTCGCTACCCCTGTAGTAGTAAAAAAAAATATGTAAGTTTTTCCCCCTGTTTATCACTTTCTGGTCCAAGTATTAAAAAAAGTTATAGCCTATTGACGCTTCCAAGTAAGGATCTATCTACGTTCCAAATTTCAATTTTTGAAAAGTTTTAGAATGTTTTTTTCAGTGCATTTCAATAATTATTTAAGAAGGTTTATAAATTTAACAAGTAAGAGAGCTATATTTGGCTGTGCCGAATCTTATATACCCTTCACCAAATTATACTTTAAAATAAAATTTAAAAATATTTTTTTTTTTTTCGAAATTATTTAAAAGTTTTTTCCAATTTTTTTTTATTTAAGAATTTTTTTTTTTTCATGAATTAGTGAAAAAAAATTTATGACAAAAAAATGTTTTTTGTGAAAAAAAAATTCGGGTTAAAAAATATTTTTCCCGATTTTGACCCATTGTAGGTCCAACTTACTATAGCCTTATGTATATACATCCTTGCAATGGACTTTGAAATATCTATCATTAGATAACCATATTGTCTATTTTTATGACTTAATAATCGAGATATAGATCAAAAATAGGCCAAAAATAGAGGTTGTCTCGGATTTTTGCTCATATCTCCGTTATTTATGGACGGCTTTTGCTGATTTTAAATAGAAAACTTCTCGAAAGCATGTCTGAAAGAATTATTGAAGATTTGAATCCCGAAGATATCTGGGGTCTTCAGAAAATTATTTTCAACAAACAGACAGACTGACGGACATGGATAAATCGACTCCGCTATCTATAAGGATCCAGAATATATATATACTTTATAGGGTCGAAAAATTATATTGTGGAAATTACAAACGGAATGACAAACTTCTCACGAAGGTGAAGGGTATAAAAATTATATATAATAAATATTTTATTATACGCTGATAGTTTCGAGAGAGTTCTATGATTTGGCAGCATTTTAATTTCACTTAAGCAAAAGCTTTAGCTTTAAGAATTTCTTAAAACTGGGGTAATGAGTAAAATGATTAAAGCGAATAGATTTAGCATGCTTAAGTAGAGCTAAAGCAGAATCACAAGAAAAACTATTTTTAAAACTATTTCTAGTCAAATTCTACAATATTTTTAAATTTCTCATATTTCAAATAGAAAACGTTTTGACTCCAGAACCTTTCCTTAAACATTTCGCAATGTGAATACATATTTGCACATAACTTTTAAACTACACAATTTATAACATAGCTTTAAATATAGCGTGAATATATAAAGAATTTCTATCAATTGGTCAAAGATCATACCTTGAGAAAACAAGATATGTTCTAAACCGAAAATTTAAGAGAATGTATTGTTACGTTTTAACCTTTTTAAAACGTGGGTTTATTCCTTTATATAAACCGGATACTTTTGATTGCAAATAAAAATCAGTTTTAGTAGTTTAAAATTGTAACAACTCTTTATTTATTTAGAATGTACAATAACAACAGAATTATATAGTCACTCACAGTCTTTATACACGTATATCAATTCGCAGAAATACACACACACACACACACTTTATAACGTGCAAGACAGTTGATGTTAACTCTAACACCGCCAATGATCAACTCAACTCACGACTGCCAGCTCTGCCACTATTTATACACGCGCCATCTATCGGGTACCTTCTATAATGCCCTTAACGGACACACAAGTACATTCGAATTCCAGAGCCTTCGATGTCATTGCACATTCGTAACAATATGTATAATAATACAAAATCTCGAAAAAGTTTCGAAGTGGACAATTGTTAGTTTAAAATATTATAAATTTGGATATTGTTACACAGAGAAAACAGTTTCGTGTTCACAACCGAATTTGGCGCCAATCGAATGTTGTCGGTTGCAAGTACTATCACATAATTCGATCGCAATTACTGAATGGTACCCGTAACGGTTTTCAAAATGAATTCGATGAAACAGACCGACAATTCAGTAGTTACTATAGTTAAATTAATATTCAAATAATTCGATTTTTTAAAATTTATTATCTTTAAAATATGAAAATACATAAAATATGAGTTTGTACGCTAATAACTAATAACATTAAGGCACGTTGCAGGCTTCCACATATATATGATGAACAGAACAATAGAATAAGGCAAATATTGTTGCGTAATTGATAAGTTATTTTTCATGTAGGGTAAGGACCATGTTCCGGATGATTAAGACTTGTGTTCTTGCAGAATTCGAGTGTAATTGATACCTTTAAATCTGAAACAATATTATAATGATTTTAGTTAAAATATAAGAAACATATTTTTAGAATATACTTAGCGATGTGTATATTTATGAACACAGCATATTTTGAACGTAAAATCATCTTACCCGTTTGTTTTAACCGGCTAACATTTCTGAATGAAATGCAATTATTTCTTTTAGTTATTTGTTTTCAATTTTATTTTTCGTAAATACTATTATGTTTCAATTTATTTTAAAATATTTTGAGTAAATGTCAAAACATTTTTCCATTTTATATTTTGTATCAGTTGAGAACACCGAATTTGATTTTCTTATATATTAATCGATTTTTTCGATTACAAGCATCAATATTTGGAACTGAAACACAAACTACTTGATTGAATTCGATTGTCGTTTCCGAATTAACTGAAAAGACATTAGTAAAGACACAAACCGGATAAATACTCATATTTTACAGTTGTTAGAACCTCAATTCTTATACATTTATGGATTTTCAATTCTGAACATAGAAAATCGATTCAGAGCATAGTTTTTTAATAACTACAATAAAATATCGTTTTACTCTATTAAATTTTTATACTGAACATCGATTTACGACCAATCTGTTTTCTGTGTGTAGAAGATGCCGCTGGTATGTAAATAGTGATAGAGAGAACCAGAAATAGTCAGTTAATGATAAGCAGTGATTGAGTGAACATCAAATCGTATTAATATAGACTTGTTATAACTGTACTTGACGCTTTTATTTGCATCCAGTTTATTTAAAGGAAATAAACCAACGTTTCTAAATGCTTAAAACATAAAAATATGAACAATTAAGCAGCAGTGTTTACAAATCAAACAGAAAATAATACGTATATTCTAAATGAAAATTTTATGTAAAAATTGTTAAGTATGATTCAGTTATTTTGAAAATCAACATGTATAAGGACTGAGTCGAATAATTTTTAACATACATATACGTTAATAAAAATGAAACCACTAAACTTAAGGTACGGTCAGACACAGCTAATATTTGATGATTATCGTCAAATATTTCATTGTCTGAATCTGACCACAAATAAAATTTAGAGCAAACAACAAAACAGATGATTTTAGTCAAACAAATTTATTTGCCGGCAAGCAAAATATTTTCTTAATGTGAACATAGTGTGACCACTAGCTATATAAATACATAAAAATATATAATTTGATCTTACAAATCTTTTTAAGGTTAACGCACTTATTTCGAATTGTAAAACAATTATTTTATTAAAGTTTTATTGAATTTTGTTATCATATAGTGAATTTAATTTTTCACTTTTTGCTTGACCAAACTGCTGCGAAAATGAATCAGTAAATATATTTGCCGTGTGGTCACACTATATCGAATACTTTCATCAAATAATTGTTTGATCAAATAGAGCAAACAAAGAAAATTGTTTGCTCAACATAGCGGATTAAAAAGGAGATTATTTAAATATTTTTGGTACTAAATTAAAAAGAAAATTGCACTATTTTTATTCTTTAACTATAATAAATATCAATATTTCTTGTAAATTTGTTATTTAAATTATTTTCACTAAAAAAATGGCAACAATAAATGAAGTCTTCTTCTTCACATAAAAGTCATTCAGCCTAGAATGACATACTAGTCAGAAGACATAAAATCTATGTTGCGATTTATATTTGTATACATTTAACATATGTAGTTTGATTATTTTTTATACATGGAGTTTTTCTATTTACAAAATTTAAAATTGCTCAAATGTATGGAATATTTATTGAATTTAAAAGCAAAGAAAATAGTTTAGACACACATAAATATTATGATTTGATTGAAATTAAAAATTCATTCTTAAACAGTATGATCTGTTTAATTTGTTTTAATGCTAATATAATATTTGTGAACATTCTGAATGAAAAGTATAGTTTCAACCAAAGTATAACAAGTAGTACGATTCTATTTTTCAATATTACTCTGTCACATAAATGGTTACCATGTGAATTCAACACCCTTGTGAAAAATGTCTCGAAATTTTAAGAAAAAATGTTCGATTAAATATAGTTCAATTCTAGTTAATTCTTTAACACACAGAATTTTATAATTTTATTTTACACTTCTAGCACATTTTCATTTCGTTTTGCGTCCAATATATAGTTAGGTACTGCTGTCAAATGGTTGGACTACTTATACTTTTTCTTTTTAACAGTTCGCTTATTGTAAAATTCATCATTGTATATTCATTTGTTTGAATAATGCGATATTTAGTTCAAAATCCAAACAAAGCCAAAACAAATACAATAAAATTCCAAAATTGTTAATTATATTAGGGATATTTTGTAGACTTTTAGTACAATTATACCTAAAAACTTTAATACGTTGATAGTAATATAATTTAATAAATAAACATTTAATATTTATATTATTAAATTGTTCAAGCTTTAGTTCTTTTCGCGATTTGTTTTCATTATTTAGCGATTTTTAATTTAATATATAGCAACACTACTTTTGCGATAACACATGATGCAACAGCTGTTATTTGACGCTGTTTGATCTTGCAAATGAATTGCAAGATCAAATAAAAAATTACCCAAAATTGAGGAAAATATTTGCTGTTTAGTGGTCACACATTGGTCACATTACATGAAAGTTTTCTTATCGGCAAATAAATTTGTTTGACCAAATTCAGCTGTTTTCTTGTTTGCCGTGCAAAAATATTTTCTGTTCAAACTAGGAACATAAAATATTTTACGTTTAAATAAAAGTACTGAAATTTCACAATTCTTTCAAATGTAAAGCAAAATCTAGTAGTATTTTGCTTTCTAGATATGTATTCTTTATTGATGAAAGAAATTAAAGTTTTTTTACAGCTTTATTTAATAATTATTTAGAAAAAATATTACCATAAATGTGACCACAAGACAAATATATTTTCCCTTTCGTGTGTTTGATAGTATTTCGGTGTAGTTAGATTAAACAAATTTGGCAAATAAATGTGTACAGTTTGACCACAAAATCAAGCCATGGATTATTAGATGTAGTTTTGATCAAACACATGAAATATTTTGTGTCAAATAATTTGCGTAGTCTGACCTTACCTTTACAGTTTTGAATCATTTTTTATTTGATTGAAATTATTGTTACGATTTACAAAGAAAAATTATTTTTACAGTTCTAATCATAATGATGAAATTTTGAACCTTTTTCGAAAACCCTTCCATTATGGTTTTTATAGTGCTTTATGTCACTTTGTTCGAACACGTTATCCATCTCCGTTTAAAATCTACCACACTTTTGGACACCTTTTTTTGTGCTCTTCAATTCTCTTTTAACATGAGCCCAATATCAATATTCACGGGCCTTAGCTCCGGGCAGTTTGGAGAAATTGCCTCTCTTGGTACAAATACCACATTATTGTTCTTTTATCACTCAAGACTTTTCTTACCATAGTGACAGGGTACCAATCAGTTCAAAAATAAGTGGACACACTAAGAAGTCTTATGAATGGAAGCATCCTTTTTTGTAAACATTCCTTGATGTAAATTTCGGTATTTATAGACCCCTTTGTAACAAATGTTTGGCTTTTTTGCCGCATATTGCTTGCCATACCAAAAACTTTTTGGAAAATTTTGTCTGCTTTTGGGTCCTAATCGTTTCTTCAACATTCCCTCGAGCATCAGCAACATAAAATTTTTGACCAGGAAGTTGCGAAAAATCTGCCAGAACATACGTTTCGTCATCCATTATGCAGCAAGAATATTTTTTGTATACAATTTGACTTCAATTTCCGTGCTCTGTTTTTGGCCTCTAAATTTTCAGCAGAGTTCCTGTCAGGAACTTTTTGAGCCTTGTATGTTTTTAAATCTTCATTGGCTATAACTTTTCGTACCAAATAGGTTTTCTATCAACGGACAAGATCTCCTGTTGAATAACATTGGAAACAGTTTGACGGCAGACCTATTATTGTTTGGCCAGTTGGGTTTTGTTGAAAATATTTAATAATTTTAGTACGCAGTTTCTTCTGGTCACAGATTAACAACAAATGAACATAATTGACATTAAATATAATAACTGACATGCTTTACAAAGGTAACTTGATCAAAAAAATCAAATAATACTTGCGTTAAAAGTTTTAATGAAAAACGTGTGTTAAGAATTTTACGATCAGTCCTTACAAGCTGAACACTTTGACGATGAAATTGTCAATTAGACAGATATACTAATCTTATTATTACTAGGCAATGAAAAATGCTGCTTGCAGTTATCTGTCATACTTAGTTTAAAAGATGTTTAAGTTTTCATTATCTCTTAAACTGTAATAGCTAAATTAGTATTGTAAACAGTATCTTTTAATTTATCGTCTAGTTTAAATGTGTAGATGTTACAAGAAATGTTTAAAGTTATTGTTTGTGAAAGATGGGATCTCACTCAATAATTTCCATCTAAGTACCCCTCATGTTTATTTTCCGTTTTAAATCGTATTCAAGGTATATCGTTTTATATTTGTTAGACTTTTCATTTAATTTAACTGTTATCCTTAAAATACTATTAACGATTGAATATTATCCAAATTAGTATTGCCGTTACTCCGGTACCCAAAAATGCTTTTCACACATAATTTGAATAATGAACTTACATAGATAAATGGACTAAGAATTTCATAAATAATATAAAAATATATTTACTTTGTATGGTCTAAAATATATTTTTTTAAGTGTTACCAAGGAATATAAATCATTGGTGTTACATACGGAACGATAAACTTATATATGCTCATTCACCGCTAGCGGTGCACAGTGGGGTTAATTAAATAAAAAGTGGTAATGAATCTGAATCTTCTAATGGTCCGATAGCATAATTATATATAACCTACTCTGGTTAGGAAAACGAACCAGTAGTTTTCAAGATTTATCACTTTTTATTCAATTGAACCCACTGTGCGGTGGTGGAGAGTTAAAATCATCAGTAGCTTAAAAAAAACAAACTGACTACATGTGTCGTTGCTCCTCAGGACAAAAAAAAAAATACATATCAACACACAACCGTTCACTTGCTAAAATGCGATGGATTTCTACTGTTACTGCAACATTTAATGGTGTTGACGAACACATTCATATTCATGTTTTTTGTGTTCATGTTCCTTCTTTTATAATTTTTTTTTATTACGATCACTTTTTTACCACGGCAGTCATGTGTTGAGGCCTGTTGCATTTGCAGCACATTGAGTAAACAACCAGCCAAGTTTAAGAAAACGAAAAAGAAAAAAAAAAAACTGCAGTCTGATAAAATGAAATGAATGAATGGAAAGGGAGGGTATGTCGCGACGACGGGATGGTCAAAAACTCGACGAAACTAAAACTCAAACGAATAAATAGAAAATTTTTAGCAAGGGACCCCGTTTTTGCAGACAAATTTTATGATAAAAATTTAAACAGAAGCACTTTGTTCATACAATATTCACATACATATATTCCTCACACATGTATGATATATGTATGTTTATGTATGTAATTGTTCGTATGGATGGATGTGTGTTAATGTATAAATTGAAATCCATTGTGGCTTTTGTATGGATGTAGTTTTTGTTTTATTTTTCAGTTTCTTTTATTTATGGTTTTACATTAAGCTTAACCACATCAGTCACACTTTATTGATCAGTCAAGAATTCACTGATAGTTCATGATCATTTCATTTTAATGACATTTTAAATGTCTAAGAATACGAAACATAAGAAAACTAAATATAAACACAAAAAACCAGAACAAAAGTCTTGATTAATTCATGAACGACGATCGTTTAATATAAAATATTAAAATGTTTACCAGTCTGACACTAATAAATATTGCACAAGTATTTTGTGTTGTATTCGTATAGATTTTTCATATCTTAAATGTATTAAATTCGCATTTTAGATTATTTACTAGCATTTAAATCTTTTTGTATTATGTACACTAAAATGAATACGTTATTAAAAAAGGTCAGAAAAAAATCACTATGATCACTGAGACCTTTTTTATCCTGAAGATTTATTTTCGAAAAAATTTAAACAATAGATTGCAACTGTCCAAAGATGTTCTTTTTGTTAAGAGAACTCTTTACTTTTTTATAACAAAGAAAGTTTTAAAGAACGTGTAACCAATTAAAATCACCTTCGGCAATTCCCCCGTCCATTTGCAGAAATTTTTAATTGGCGAATTCACCACCCGCGTGTCATTGTGAAAGGATCAATTCGTATCAATTGGCATAACCATCTACTAGTAAAATTAATAATGGATGCTGGTACCTTGGTGGCATGTGTAAAAAAGAAAAATGTCAACTTTGTAATCAACAATTTATGTTTATCACAGAATAGAAATGCAGAGGGGCCAAACTGATTTCCTCTTTTCATTAGCAAAGTAACCAGTAATCGCTCTATTAGTAAGTTTTACTGAATACATGTCTATGTAGAGATATAGCTAGTGCATAGTTAACCACTGCTATCCTCAGAACTACAACAACCATTTATATGATGAAGGACTTACCATATTATGTTGTTCTCGGCTTATGCATATCATAATCTGAGAACAACATATTATGATAAAATATTTCATCATATAAATGGTTGTCACAAACATGTATTTGTTTACTGTAACCAAATATATGGTTGATATAATCATGTGATTCGTAAATTAACCATATTATTGTTACCAGGGTTTACAATTGCTACTATATTAGCCGTCAATTGCAGTTAATATCAGATTTTATGTATCTGCTTACCTAAAATATAATTACAATTTTAATGTTGTTTAACTCTGCTAATATAAATTGCTGTTGTTATTCATATATTACTATAAAAATAGCAATATTAGTTTGCAATTTCTAGTAGCAGATAAAACCAGTTGTCAACTCGTTCTTGCAGTGCAACAACCAAAATATATCTTCGTGTTTTAGTAGCGCAAACACTTTTTGCCGAACTAATATTCGTTTTTTTGGTTGTGCTTGCAATTTGCTCTGGCAACAATTTAATATTCTTTGGTTGCTCTACTATAGTTGAATTAATATTTCTAGTTTTTAGGCTATTTTGATGCTGCTTGTTATTTTATTGTTTGTACCGAATATGATGAAAATCGAAAGATCAAAGGTGAATTTGTTTGTGATGGAATTAATGATATATGAGATACTTTAAGCTACTCAAAATTATCTGTGAGACTAAAAACATGTTTGTTCATCATTGAAATACGAACGTTTTTTCATCTTAATAATAAAATTAAATAAACTTTTTTCTTCTATTTTGTATATAATCTGATTCGATATCATGAATATATATAATAAGCTATTATTGAAAAACATGAAATATTTATATGCCAAAAATAACATACACTTAACAATAACAGCAAGTAGTAGCATCAATTGGAGAAATGTAAATTGTGCTGTAGCACAACCAAAGCAATGTAAATTGATGGTAGAAAAAATTGTCAGCACATCAAAGTAAAACGAATGGCGTGCTATATTAGTTCGGCAAAAAAGTGTGTGCTACTAAAACACGAATATATATTTTGATGGATGTACAATGCATTGTGTCTGCTACTAAAAATTGCAAACAAGTGTTGCCATTTTAATAATAATACGAATGAACAGTGTAAATATTTACAGTAGTTGATTGTGATGAATGAGATAATTTCATATTTACATAGTCAAATGTAAGAAATATGTTGCTAGAGCTGAATATCGAAACCCTGATTGTTACCACAATCATATAAATAGTTACTGTGACTATAATGAAATGGTTACAGTACTAACTATATTTTTTTCTGCGTGCGGTGACATTAATGGGTCGATTATGGAAGGCAACCGAACTTCAGTTGCGTTGCCAGAGGGCAACTAAAAATTTCTGGTTGCCAATTCGGCAACAGAAAAGATAGCTGCCAGTTGCCATCTGTAATACCATTTAGGCAACTGACAACGCAACTAAAGTTCGGTTGCCATCCATAATCGACTCATAAGCACAGAAATTTAAAGGACTTTGATGCACTCGACGACATACAGTTCGTTGAACGGCACTTATATTAAGGGAAGGCATAATATTAAGGGAATCCCAGATTTGGTTCTAAAATTACATCTTTGGACAAACATTAATCCTGAGCAAGGATCTGTAAACTCTTATATTCCAATTGAAATACTGATATCAATGAATTTTATGTTGTTTACTCAATTCGGCAAAATTCTAAACGAACTTTACTGAACACCGAACTTTTAGCGAAAGTAAATGAAAATTAACTTTATAATGTCAGATATATGTTTCTTTTTTA
Organism: Calliphora vomitoria; assembly: GCA_942486065.2. Lineage (NCBI taxonomy): Eukaryota > Metazoa > Arthropoda > Insecta > Diptera > Calliphoridae > Calliphora > Calliphora vomitoria. The sequence goes on along the minus strand of OW818030.2, from coordinate 64,286,952 downwards.
CTTAATTTTTGTACACAGTAATGAAATGCTCGTATTTGGCCAGAAAAAATCGATCAATTGTTGCAATAAAACAAAAAAATTTTCAAGTATCACACAAAATATATAAAAACGGACCTTGAATAAAATCAAAAATTAAGAACTAATAATAATTTTTGTGTTTTATTTAAACATCACATTAATTACACCGTGTCTTTGTAGATTTTCACTTCGTTAATATTCAATCGGTCTACATCTATTGAATGATGAAGGATGACTTGGGACTAAATTATAATTAAATTTCCTAAATAAACTTAAAATCCTCAAACATTATTTCACATGTTGGTTTATACTTAATTTATTGTGGACAAAATCATAAGGTAAACTCGTATAATTGAAATGATCACAAACATGTCATCAAATCTAATTATATAATTAATGTCACAGAACCAACAACATGTTTAAATGTAGCTCTGTTCTTCCAGCCATCTTAAAATTGTTAACGCAAAACAAACAAAAACAATGGTATAAGGATAAAAAGAAATAAATGTCGTACAATTGACAGCAGAAACTCCCTAAAACACATAAATTCAACATGACAATCATACCGAACGCATAACTGCTAAACAAGTGAAAATTGCCAGCAATAATCAAATCAATTTGAAAACTATAATCATTTTCATCTGTACCAGCATCAACAACATCACCGTCGTTGTTGTCATCAATATCATCGTCATCATGTTTAAATAAATGTCTGTCAGACTCAGAGTCTGACACTCTACGCCCAAAAACAAACAAACTCAAAAAAAAAAACAAAGAAATACTGCAACTGAACGATATAAGTAATTCTTCAGAAGCAACTGCAAGTCTGATTAGGTTTCATGACACAAAACGTCTTGTCATCATTCAAATGTTGAGTGAGGACTTCTCCCGTTCACTCGCTTGATCTTTTCATTTTTTACTTTAGTTTTTATACGTTTGTCATGCGTGTGACATTATATTGGAACGCAAAATATGTCAGAATTGTCCAAATACCATGTTTATAAAATGTTTAAATGGCAAATTTGTGTTCATAATTGATTTCAGTACAAGTATGTTGGTTGATTCTAAAGTTTTTTTTTATCGCAAGAACAAAAAAGTAATAATAATAAAACGAATGACTGACTTGTTGCAGAGTGTTTGGTGTCTCCGGTTATTATTGTATCCTTTGTGTGCTCCCATTCGATTTGTTGTCGTTTCAATTAAAGAAGCTGCACATATTTTTGCGGCATGTAGAAGAAATCTGCACACAAAAAACAAAAAAGAAGTTAAACTCGTAATCGTCAACAGAATCTTCTGAAAACAACTTTAACATCAACACGGCACAATATAACATTGTCAGCAGCATCTTTATTTGATCAAGATCAGTAAAGCAATAAAATTTGTGTTTGTTCGCCCAAACAAAATAAAAAAAAAAAAAAACTTAAAATATGTTGTGTTTTGTGAAATAGTGTCCAAAAGAAATTTGGTTACTTGGAACATAAATTTCACAACTAACAAATTCCCAGCTCAGCAACTTCTGGTGCATTTATCATTAAAGAGTTTATCATGGAACTTATTATTTATACACGGTATTTTATATTGATAAAATAATTTAAGGTCGCTATAGTGATTTTCAGAAGTGAGCTTTATATGGAACCTATAATCAATTATAGACAAATTCATTACAAAACGTTATAGAGTAATTTCTGTCTCTGTTATGAATTTAATACTAATACCAACATATTTAAAAGTTTTGACTATCTTTGAGTGTCTTCCGGAACGGGACCTTATTGAGAGCTATAGTCGCACAAATTTGAATTAAGATTATATTTGTTTGAAATTAAATTGGTGTAAATTGAATTTCAATACTACAATATTTTAGAGATTTAAGTGTATTTAAATCCAAAAATTTTAAAGCGTAATTGAGTCTTACATTATTAAGTCATTTTCATCGAATTATCTCCAAAATTGCGATATACAATTTGATTTAAGGGTGCTGTGGCTTAATGGGTTAACGCATTTGATCATCAAGCATGATATGGTATTTGCGGCCCGGGTTCGATTCCCAGGCGCTGCCAATCAACAACATCAGTTAATGATAATTATTAGTTTACTAACTAACTTTACTAACTGGTATTTATCACAGCGCCCTCTTCGGTGGTATAGCATTGAAACGCCGCCTAAGTTAATTAAATAAATACTGGCTTTAACATATAGTTGGGCTTAGTGCTGCACTAAATGTTGATTGAAATAAGCATTGCACTATCACTAAATAAATTTTCAAAAAATTTAGTTTGCACTATTTTTTACCAGCTTTAGTGATAATGGTTATTTCTTCACTAGCACTAAAAAAAATAGTGATAGTGGTAATTTGTTCACGGTTACTAAACGATTTACAATCAATATGTCCAAAACTTTAACTTGCAATCAACAAAAAACTGCAATAATCATACCCTGGCATGAAATTTCAATGGAGTAATACTGTGGACTCTCAAATATAGAATCTCTGACATGTACAATTTATATACGCTTAAACATTTTTTGTGTTTCATCCGATTTCGATTTAGCAATATCCTTAATGCTCTTAGGACTACAAGAACATGCTTGCATTGACCATTAAGGTTTCTTTACACAGATAACGTTTCCCCCCAGCAACTTCCGAACTTATACTATATTGTTACGAATGTGCAATGACGATTTGAATTCAACGGTCTGCAACGACTGCCTGCAACATTCATCATGTTTATAAACACGTCCATCAGTAGAAACTTCTAGTTATCAACAATGTTGATAGCATGCGGTTATTAGCATTGTTTGTAAGTAACATCGAAAGCTCTGGAATTCGAATGTACTAGTGTCCGTTAAGAGCATAGTAGAAGATTCCCGATAGATGGCGCGTGTATAAGTAGTGGCAGAGCTAGCAGTCGTGAGTTGAGTTGATCATAGGCGCTGTTAGAGATAACATCAACTGTCTTGTACGTGTATACTTGTACATTATAAATAGTGTGTGTGTATTTCATTCAGTGTCTTTATATACGTGTATAAAGACACTGAATGACTATTTAATTCTGTTGTTGTACATTCTAAGTAAATAAAGAGTTCTTACAACTTTAAACTACTAAAACTGCTTTTTATTTGCAATCAAAAGTATCCGGTTTATTCAAAGGAAATAAACCACGTTTTTAAAAGGTAAAATATTATATGGGAATAACTGTAAAATAATTAATTTCACTATAAGACGTAAAGGCTTCAACTTCCTCTTTTTTAGGTTCTTTATATTTTTTGTTACTCAGTATGATAGAATGAAATGAAGATAAGAAGCAAGTTTGAAACTAATTCCAAATAGAGGTTTTCAGCCAAATACGATATGAAATTTGGAGATTGCTATGTTTACTGAAAGAAAGTTACAAATATTTTAAATCGATGAAGACCTCAAAAAAATAGATTATTTTAAGAATATAAAGCCATACCGATAATTCTGGTAGTTATCAAATGGTGGACGAATGGATTATAAAATATATGAAGCTGTTATTGACGCAATTGCAAGTACAACCCAATGGAGCGTTAGATTACCAACATTATGGATACTGGTTTTAAAATACTTCTGGATCTTGAAACACTTGGAATGGGAATAGTAGCTGATTATGTTGTTGTGATAATTCTGTTACTGACAAGTTCATAAACTCAGCGTTTTTGGAACTGAATACAAAACCATTTTTTTCAAATAATCAATTAGCAAAAAGTATTAAATTTTTGGAAAATATTGTAATATTGTTGATAGAGCTGATCATCTCACAATGAAAGCAAAGCAAAGGTTACTTTCTCTAATAGACATTGCTGTCTTTGTTACAATCGGTAGTTCTTCATAATTGATTTATATTGTTTAACAGCGGATTTGCAATTTGTATTATGGCGATATATTTACAAATTCATAACCTAAAATACGTGACCAGTTCTCCATCATGGTTCTTTCTCAACCAGTCTCGACATCCGGGAAACCAACCACGGGATCAGTTCTATGTCTGTTCTATTTCCTCTAGGTTCAGTACTACGAAAAATACTCGTATATAGATCAATTATTATTTTTTTCAATTCTATGTGAAATTGAATCGAATAAAATGATTTAAAATAACAGCACTAAACTCTTCTGATGCAGACATCAGGGTGTTGTTGCATAAACAGACACACTACTCATTTACAATCCTACATAAATATGTATGTAAGTATATATTCTATATTCTCGATACCTGTCCATTCTTTTTGCTGTCTTTCCACACAATATTTTTTGGGATTGTTTTCGAATTGAAGGTACCAAGCAACCAGTATGTTACGATTGCAGCTGACAAAGTTTGTTGGCAATAAAACGACATGGTCTTTGAATCTTGTTGTCTCACATGATGATTGTCGTACCAATGATGATAATGTTGATGATGGCGGTTTTGATGTTGATCGTGTATAATCAGTTAATAACTCAACATTCATAATTTTGTGTTTTTTATTTCTGATGTTGTTGTTGTTGCAGTTATAAGTTGTCATTTAATATATAATGATGTTATGATGTTTTATGACAGATATATTATGTTAACAAATTCTTAGCATGTCCAAGTGACAATATTAATTTGGAAAACGTTCAAATCTTATTTATAATCATGTTCAGAACTCTTTTCGACTCTTTTATGTATTTTTTGCTGTGGCAGCCAGAATCTATGACGAGGAATAACAATAAAAATAAATAAAAAAAAGAGAAGAAATACTTGAGTTATTATGATCGAGAAACATTTTTGTATAATTACTTTAATTTAGTAATAATAACAATAATTTTTGATCATGGTATTTAGAATTTCAAATATGCCAAGAAAGCAACAACAAAAACATAAATTCCAAACAAAATTTAGTGAAATTCTATTAAAAAGCTACAGAAAAATGTTCTTTCTTATAAATATTTATTAGTTGAATGAATCATTATGTGTGTTTGAGAGCATGATTCTAAAGTTGATTTCATATTTTGGCGCCAATTATTGTTGCAATTTATAATTATGGCAAAAGTGAAAAAAGAAACAAACAAAAATTAAAAGCCGACCAAAATTGTATGGCTGTTTGGCTTGTTCGGACCAAAAATGTCTTTCTTTTCTTAAAATTTTGGCACTACTTGCAGCAAGTTTTATGTGTGTGTGTGTGTGTAAATGCATGTTGTGTGTGTGTGTATTTAGTGACAGTGTACCTGACATTCTCGTGCGTTTGACATTATTGTGTTAATTTGCTGCTTAATGCACGCAACAATTATAAAATAATGTGGCGGCAAAAGTTTTGAAGTGAAGCACTCAAATGTCAACATCAAAATCAACAAAATACCTGGCTGGTTTGTATTTCTTTTGCCAGTTGAAATGTACATGTTTTTTCTCTTTGTATTTCGCTGACTGTCTGTCGATCTGTCATTGTGTCTAATTGACACAATCACATTTTTGTCTGTTTGTTTTTTTATTTCAGTGATTCCTGTTGTTTTATTTCATCTTGTTTAATCTTTTAAATACTGTTTCTTAAAAGAGTGAATTAATCATATATTTCGTTTCTACTTGCGCCATAAAAATTGATTTTTTTTTTATTTCACAGTTATTATTATTTTTTTTTTGCATGAACCATGTGAGCGTATGAGTAATATTAATCAATAATATCAAGTATACTCAGGGATAATGTGGTAAATTTATTATTTCTCTTAATCATATATATTTTATATGTATTTTCAAAACTTATGTGTATCAGCACATTAGTTTTGTAAATATATATGAAATACATATGTCAGATAGACTGATACAACATTAAAACAAATAAGAAAGTATGGTCCGTCAAGCCCGACCAAATAATACCCTACACTAAGTAAATGAACAAAAACATTTTTCTTTCAAAATTTCAATAATTTATATTCGTGAGTGATTATCTGAAGTGGGCCTTATATGGGAGCTATGACAAATTATGTACCGATCACCATGAAATTTGGTCATGTGATTAATGTCTATATGAAAGTTATTTATGTTGCATTTTATGTGTATACCAAAATTTTTAGGAGATTTATGCTCGTTAAAGTGATTATCGGAAGTAGGCCTTATATGGGAGCTATGACTAATTATGGACCGATCATAATAAAATTTGGTGACATGAATTCTGTATATATACAACTTATTTGGAGAAAAATTTGTGTAGATACCTATATAAATTAAACATTTATGACCAATAAAGTCCAATTTCGGGAGGACATTTGTATGGGGGCTAGGTGAAATAATGGACCGATTTCAGCCAGTTTCAATAAGCTTTGTCCTTAGGCCAAACAAATTATATGTACCAAATTTTATCGAAATATCTCTAAAATTGCGACCTGTACTCTGCGCACAAGGTTTACATGGACAGCCAGCCAGACGGACGGACGGACATCGTTTAATCGACTCAGAAAGTGATTCTAAGTCGATCGGTATACTTTAAGGTGGGTGTTAAACTAATATTTTTGGGCGTTACAAAGATCTGCACAAATCCATTATACACTCCCCTCTATGGTGGTGTAGGGTATAAATATTCATTTTTAAATACTCTAAATAATTATTTTTTTTTGAATTCAGCAAATATGAAAACAATAATTAAGTATACTCTCATTAAGATTTAAAATGTACAGCAGAATGATTTTCTGCTATGGTTAAGGCATTTGATATAGAACATCTTGTGTATAAAAGTATATACACTTAGTCGCAAAACTCTACATACGATTCAATATCTTAAATAAATTTCACTTTTTAATAAAAAAAACTTTAAAATTTGTTAACGTTTTTTATTAACAGCATTAAATATAACAAAACTAAACAAAAACAATCACAATTCACATGGTTTAAAAGCATTTAACGAAAAAATAATAAAATTCTGCATTTTTTGTAACAGCAAAATTCTACATACGATACATTTTTGGGATGATTTGAACAATATTTAATGGCTTGAATGTCCACCTTTTGCATCGAAGACTTCTTAAAGTCTTTTAGGCATCGAAGATACTAATTTTTGTGTTACTTCAGCAGGATTATTTTCCCATTCTTCTTTTAAAATAATTTTTAACGGGGAAGTTAAGGATGCCCTTCTATTTCGGAGTTTTTGTTTTAAATGGGCCCATAAATGTTCTATTACATTTAGGTCTGGGGATTGCAGAGGATGTGGAAGCATCGATTTTACGTTATAAAGCCGCCATTCTCTCACCAGGCCTGCGCTATGTTTGGGGTCGTTGTCGTGCATAAAGATAAAATTATCTTTAAGATTTAATTTATTGACACTCGGTAAAAAATCGTGTTTTAAAATGTCTATATAGCCACGACTGTCCATAATTCCATCAATATATCTTAGTTTTCCAACTCCATCAGCACTCATGCACCCCCACACCATCACCGATCCACCAACATGTTTTACAGTACTGCATGCATTTTTTTGTTCTAAGGCAGTACATCGCTTTCTCCAAACTCTTGAGCGACCGTCGTTTCCAAAAAGGTTAAAGTTGCATTCGTCTGTAAAAATAACCCTTTCCCAAAACGTTGGGTCATTTAAATGGACGTCTTTGTACTGAGCAGCATAGTCAAAACGTTTCTTTTTATTTGTAGAACTAATGAACGGTTTTTTTCTTGCCATGCACGACTGATGTCCATATTTTTTTAAACAGCAGCGAACTGTATCTGCATGCACATCAATTCCATAGTCTTTTTTGATATCGTTTTTCAATTCTACGCTACTTTTTTTGGGATTTTCTTGGACTTCTCTTAAAATTGTACGCCTTTATCTTTCATCAATCTTTAAAGGACGTCCTGTTTGTGGCAAACTTTCGAATCTTCCAATCCTTTTATAGTTCCTAAAGATAGTTTGGACTGTAGATTTTGACAAACTAACGATTTCCCCCACTTTTGCCATAGATTTTCTTCATTTGACAACTAATTTTCGGACTTCTGTGGATATTTCCTTTCTTTTCACACACGAAGCTTCTTTAAAACTAAATCAACTTAGTAATTATGAAATTAACGGCTTTACCATATCCATGTTGTATATAAGTAAAAGTCGTATGTAGACTTTTGCAACGCTTCCTATGTTGCATATTGCAAAATTTAACAACAGTGACCTTATTTTTTTTAAACTTTTTTATTTCAGTGATGTAAAGTAGACCCTGATAAATATTAACAAGTGGTAATTTTCAAAGATTAAACATTAAATCTGAAATAATTTTCAAATTAAATCAAATAAAAAATATCGTATGTAGAGTTTAGCGACTAAGTGTATTTCTGAAACAGTGGTAATCATAAATCCAATAAATTGCCAGTAAATTTAAATGAAATGTAACTGAAGGTTTATTGTACTGGCTATAAAATTTTAGAATTTCTTTTGGAGAATTTCTGGAATTTATAATGCAATAATAGAATAAATTTGTTCCTTATCTTGATTGTTTGCTTAGTTTTTCAGCAAAAACTCTTTATGGAGATAAATATTAAATTTAAAGCGAACAGTCACAAATTGACATTATGTGTGGTTCAGACTGATGACAGCGATGATTGATTTAACAATAACACTAGTACCAACCAATCACCAACGAAATGTTTATAAACAGATACACTTGTTTCTCTTTAAACTTTGTTTTTCCTTAATTTGTCTAAATAATCTTTATAAAATCAAAACTATTTTATAGTTACAATTCGTAGAATTCGACTAAAGGCGTTATTTTTTCGTAGAATACTGCTGAAAAACTAAGAAAACAAATATCAAGATAAGGAAAAAAATATAAAAGGTCATAAAAGTTTGGCCTGAGAATGCAAAACCCTTTGGCCTGGGACTTTGACCCTGACTTGGAATTTCTCACTTTATAATTAATCACTTTGTAATGGGATGAAAAATCATTAGCCCAATTCACAATCTTGTGCAAACGGTTTTGCATCATTTACTTTACACTAACAAAATATACAGATATACGCCACTGCGTGAATTTGCAATACAAATGCACAAGATTGTGAATACCGCTATTGTGTATTTGTGTTGCATATTTATGCAATGGTGTATTTCTGTGTATTTTGTTAGTGTAAAGTAAAAATGCAATGCATTTGCACAATATTGTGAACTCCGCTAATGTTGTAAATTGGGCTATTGTTATATTTATTTTAAGAAATGACGAATGCATTTTATAAACTTTATAAAATTATTCTATGAAAACATATAAAACACAATAGCAACATTATAATATGTGTATCCAGCTAAATACTGCGTTTTTCTAAAGCTTGAACATAATTTTTCAACTTGAATTAAATTTTGATTAATGCATTATTTAAGAACTCTGGTGTATTGGATAAATTGTATCACTCATACTAACACTCACATCACAAACTCATGGAGTGAGACATGTACGAACATGTTTTATAGCTGTTGTGAAGTAGTGGTATGTTTGAATGTTAACATTTATTAACTATATTTAATAATTAGCAGTATTTGTGGCATAGTTTGTTTAAGTTTGTTGCATGCAACTAAATAATTGCTACATGGGAGAATTTCATCAATTAAACTTACTAAACGTGAATGCTACGAGGCATGTGCAACAAACAACTCAATAAAAAAAACCAACAACAACAACAAATACTACACTATTAACATTAACATGAACATTAAACAGCAGTCAACGTCAACATCAACAACAACAGCAATAAAACTTTCAAAGTTATGCACTTATTAATAAATTTATTTTTACTATATTTAGTCATATAACTTTATTAGCCACAAATATCTCTTGGAATGATGATCGGTAATTAAATGTTTATGTTTATTTGTTGGATTGTTGTTTTATCTTCCACTGCGTCTTGCCGTTCCTTTGATGTTTACCTTAAAATACAAAAAAGAAAAAAAAAAACAAAACTAAGAAATATGCAACTCAATGCTAAAATTATTGTGGGAATTACTTTTGCTTGTATTACAACCCAGTAAAAACAGATGACCAATTGATGAAAACAAAAACTATAAAAAAAATAATAATAATAATTAAATAAGTTTTAAATTATGATAATAATTATAAATGCATTAAAACTATAAAATTAATTTGCTGTTGATATAACTTACATACAACTTACAAATGTTCTTGTTTATGAAGAAAATGCATTTATCTTGATTGATATATTGAAAATGATCAAATTCTCTCACTCACAAAGTGGGTTCTTAAAGCAATTAACACATTTTTATTTTTAAAAATAACCAAACTACACTCTATGATAGAGAGCCTACACAAAATAAAATAATTCAATTACTTTTCTTCCAAGAGCAGAAATTATAATAAACCAGTGTAAAGAAATATCATACCAGTACGATGCAAACGTTGCAATTGAAATTATTATTCCCTTACGATCTTATTAAAATTATACACGATTATTTGATCTTTAATCACATGCAGCAGTTAATGAATTTGTACGTGTCCATCGATATGTGTATTACACACTTGTTCGGGCACTTTGCATGCAGTTTAGTTTGTTAACTTAAAAATTAAAGGTTGAAATATTAACCAACCGAGCAGCAGCAATCATCACTTGCAAGCTCCAACAAAAGAAAACCCCATGGGAAGTTTTGCCTGGCTTTTATTATTATTATTTTATAACTCAATTTAGGTGATATTTTACATGAAAATAAATTCTTAAAGCAAACAAAAGTTGAACTAAAGCAAAATTTCCATATTAAATTAACTCAATCTCTTGCTCCTCTCTATTTGTCCAATTTAAATGAACACAGAAGCATGCAGTTTAAATAGATTTGTATTAAAATGTAGCACAGTTTTTACTTTCAATTCTCATTTCAAATAATTCTCGTAGTTATAAATATTTCGCGATGTTTAATTAAGATGTAAATATCTATATATTTAGTAATGATTCTTCAATTTCTTAATGAACAAACAATAAGTATTTCATAGCTTAAATCTAATAAATATTAAGTCCTGCCAGATGTCAAATATTGGCATTATATATTTTTGTATTCAGGTTATTATTAAATCAGTTGGAATTCAAGATTCTTTAAATATTTCTTTATGCCAGTTTTTACAAAAGGCACGTTTAGATTTCTGTGCATATTCACATTTTTCATTAACCAATGGACATCTGTATCATTCTAAGAATCTGGATTTGGAATCTTTTAATTTTTCCTTCATTTGTTGCTGAGGCCGTGCCCACAGCTGAAGCCCACAACACCATATTGATTTTCTGATCGAGTAATAAAGTAGAAGGTCTTGTGCTTCTTGAGGGGTATCATAGATGCAGTATCATTAGCAAATATACAAATAGTTTTGATATATTGGACAATATGTGTGATCTTTTCCCGGCTTAGGTATCATGGTAACCTGTAAAACCTTCAATTCTGGGGGATAATGTTATTTGCATTGCTTCATAAGCATATTGATACTGATTTTGTAAATACCAGGTACTTGAAAATTTAAGATTCTCAAAACATAGGAGTACAGCTACTTTGAACTGGGGTAAATCAACTCAATTGTTTTATTTGATATGTTCATTTTTCAAATGATTTACAAACAGATTCTCTTTCTCAGTATCTTTTCATGACCAAACATCATTTCGGGATTCTTACATATGACAGGTGTTTTAAGGATCTTTGTAGATCAAGATAATAAGATGAATCAGTAATCCGATTGCGGAGTTGCATCCATACTTTTCTAGTATTTATTTATTGATTCCAATTTCCGACATTTCAATAGCTTTTCAAGTATTTTTATGCAGTTTTTAAATTTTGATTTAAGTTGAGGAGAACAGTGCAGAGGCGTCACGAGACAGAATATAAGCAAATTTTATATTTGTTTCGTTATTTCGGAACTGACAATTTCTTGGAGATTCAGAAGGTTAAAAATTGTGGGTGAATGATCTGAATTGTATTTGCTTTGTCTGCTTGTTATACTTTTTGACAATATTTTCTTATCAAAAATCTCTCACGTTGAGACAAATAACTGAATACATTCTGTTTGTAAATAAAATAAAAAAAATTCTGTTCCAAGACCGATTCCATCAGATTTCAACATAAATTATTTTATTTTATCGAGTATGTAGTTTCATTAAAAACATTTTATATTTTGTGGTCTCCGAAAAAGCTACCATTTTATAATATATTCCTGATCTGGAATAGATCTTCAAATAAATTGTTTATTATGTGTAAAAATATGTCACGAATGTCTAGTAAAAACGAACTGATACATTGGAGCATATAAACAAAAACCGGCTTCTGTATCTAAAACCGTATTCGTAACCGGTTCTTAGAAATTCCAATTTTTCGAATACTCTAGTTGTAGAAATAAATTTAAAAATGTAAATACTATATAAAGTTCTATAGACATTTTTACAAACAAAGTATAACAAGTAGTCTGACTCCATGACAACAGTACCTAACTCTATATATGGGCAATTCCATGTCATCGTTCGTGACATTTGTACGCCTATAGAGTGGAATAGATTTTCCAATAATAAGAGTATCTAAAAAATAATTTGTATCTGTATGTTTCATTCAGAGGGTGGTATATTTTTTCGAAACATTGTTATCCAAAATATCGAACGAATTAAGGGTATATCGTACGTGACAGAAAACGGAGGTAATTTTGAGGTACATGTAGAAATATGCGAAAATTTGCGAATCGTGAGAGGCGTTATGTTTTCTTTTAATTTCTTACACTAAACGAAATATTTTTCCTTTACAATCCGTCATATTTAAAGAAAAACAATCATTGGATGATTTTATAATAAATAAAATTTAATATCGTACGTGACATACCGTACGTGACAGATTTTTCTCTTATAGGAAAACAATATAAATTCTGTAAATATATGTATACAAAAACTAAAAAAATGAATAGAAAATATACATTAGGTTTCAATAAACAATTTTATAATAGCAAATAAGCAATCAGAGTCAAATTCATTTCACACTATATGCTAATTGGGAGCTTAGTTTTGACCACAATTTTAGCCTAAAAGACGCCAATTAAATTATAAAATTAAATATAGTCAGTAAAACTATTATTTTTGCCTATGAAATGTTGTAATAAGCTTCAAATACTGACACATAGTAATATTTTAGTGTTTTCTTCTATTCAAATCATCTTGAATAAAAGTTTCAAGGGTTTTTGGGTTTTCAGTCGTGGTAGTGATTCTCGTGGAATTGCCCATATGTGTCAGTAACAAAATTACACATGTGTTGGTACCTTTTAAATTTTCTCCAGGCAACAGAGTTTCATAAAAATGTTTTAAATTTTATTTTGTATGAATTTTCAATACCAAAAATTGAAACTCTGTCCTATAGTTTAAATTCTACAATAACAAAAAAATTACATGTTAGAAATTCAAAAAAAAAAATTGTTCTTGAATTGTGCAAAATATAAAGTTTTTAACAATGAAATTGAGCTAATAGTGTTTTAAGAAAATATAGAATAGTGTGAGTTAGTATAATAATGTGCAAAAAACGTATTTTATCAAAAATTAAAAGTTAAAATTTAATTTTTCTGAAATCACACGGTATCCGTACATGTGAGAGAGTAATTTTAAAAAATTGAGAGTCGGACTACTATGTATACTTCGTTTACAAATACCGGAAACCATAGGGTAACATACATGCTAATCAATGTATTTTGTTGTTGTATCAGACATATGTTTTGTTGAATGTAAAATTCTCTATACCGGAACTCTCCTGTCAAAGACCTAACTCAGTTGTCAAAAACCTAATTGGTGAGAATGTATTAGTAAAAAAAACTATGTTAAAACAAAAACAACCTCGTATGTGTAACTTTTTTGAGTAATTTTTTTGTTTGAGTTTTTTTTCTAGTTTCTGCTCTATGTGTATTTCTCTATGCCGGAAACCTTTAAATCCGTCTGAAAATCCATTACTCTTCAAATAATTCCAATTCAAATGCAACATTTCTAGCATTGATGCACAGAAAGTGTGCTATAATTTTAAGCAGCTGGATTTGAAATGCTTATTGTTTTGCATTATTAACACACATTTCAAGCATTTCATGTTCTTTATGCTGCTATTCACACTTGACGTAAATTAAAATCTTAATAGTTCATGAACTTATTAGCAGTTTCCTGTTAATATTGCCACCGAAATACACTCTCACACACATACACACACCAAAACAATTGTTGTAATTGACTGTGTTTGTGTGTGTATGTGTGTGTGTGAGAGTAGAAAGAGGAGAAGAAACATTGATTTCCTCTTAAGGAGGTCATAACATCTTGTTTCTGCTGTTTTCCAAAATGACCACTTATACATTTGTTAAGGTGATTGTTGGCAGCAATAGTGGCAGTGGCAGTTGGTTGCAGTAGTGATGATGCAACTTATGCAATACTATCAATTGCATCATACTCTCACACTCTCATAAACATTAGACATGCCCTTAAAAAATATAACTTTGTATTGGATTTTGTTCTTTAGTATTAAACCGGATAATGTGATTTTGTGCCGGAAACCAATTAAAAAGTTTTTAAAATTGTTTTAAATATTTTTGCCCAATTTTTAGACGATTGCTTTCAATAGCTTTTTGTAACTGGATAATAAACTATAGCCATCCACAACAAATTTATATTTTAAGCGCAGGTATAATAAACAGTATACTGTGGTTTAATCATATTTATTTTGGAAACAATTCGGTAGCTCAATAACCATTTGAAATATCTTAATGACATTTTAAATAATCAGAGGTAAATATAACCATTTTAAATTAAGTTATTAAGAAATTAGAAACGCATTCACAATGCATTGCACTGTCCAATTTTGAAAAGTAATAATGCAAGTTTTTAGAAATTAGAAAAATTAAATTGAAAATGTCCAAATATCTACAAAGAGTGTGGGTTTATAGAATATGACCAAAATCGTAATTGCAAAATTTGTTTAAAAATAAAACGGTATTTTTGTATTCAATTTTACAACTTTTAATCGATTTCCGAATTTAATTTACCGAAATAAATAAATTATTTCCAATAGTTCATGACCCTGCAGTTCATTGAACTAGTTCCACTACGTCAAATTAGTTAGCCACTGAGAACTACCACATATGAATTTTCAACCCACTCGCAACGTTATTGACTGGTGAATTTAACACGGGGATGTCATTGCAGGTGGCCGATTGGCACACTCTGCATAACACTTCACTGTTAAATTCAATAGTACGAATACTACAGTGTTTGCGAAAAAAAAACGAAAACATTAATTTTTCAGAGAGCGGGGTTTTATAATCAAATACGCTTATCACTAAGCCACAGAGCTTTATTTGTACTGCTCTCTATGTAAGACTGTACTCTCAATTTTGTATATATTTTAGACGATTTTATTTTACTTGAATTTATTTTCAAAAACTAAAGGCGAATATCTGACTATTGTTTCCTACTGAATACGCTGGCGAAATGTAGTGCAAATGATAACCATTTAATTACCACTTTAGCAGCCACTGCGAACTACATAGTTTGTTGTACAAGTAGTAATATAGCTAGTGCATGGTTTCCAATTGGCACTTTTCAAACTGCTGGGGAGCTATCGAAATATTTGTGAAATAAAATGTTACTAAACCACTGTGCATTAGTAGATACAGTGGAGAAGTGTTCATAATACATACATACATACATTCACACATATTTGCATCTTGTAATCTTAATAGAAATGTTAAATTTACTCTGGTATCAACGAATTTGATCGTACAGCGATCATGTTACATTTTCTTTGCTTTATTTATGCGATTATTGATTCGATATTAAGATGAAGTTTTGTTTTTTATTGTTGTTGTTGTTGATGTTGATCTTTTTGCATTTGTTATTGTTTTGTGAATAAATAAATACACTTACCAAGATGTTGTATAAATTATAGTCAGTTATTAATGAAGATACCACAACTTGCTGTTGCAGTCAGTCAGTGAGTGAGAAAGAGAGTGTGTGAGTAAGTAAGTAAGTAGTGTTGCAGTATACACATACATACCTTGTGATATGATACACTTACATATTGTTGACTGCCACAAAACATGCTCCAGATAAATTGTATGTTATTTACACACACACATTTGAGTATTTATCCAATTGGTTTTATATCCGTATCTTAAAGATGTTTTGTTGTGGTTTCATCTGTATGTTTATATGTATCTGTTTGTCTGTCTGTCCGAGTAGGTTGGTGTTAAGTTTAGTTTAGTTTGTTTATTTTTTGTTTTGCTTCTTTTGGTTTCTTTTGATATATTTTAGTGATTAATGAATGTTTTACCATAACATCGCGTAAAAAAGCGATATGTTGCGAAAACACAAACAAACAAACAAAAACGAAAACGGCAATTATATTGTAGCTTCTTTGGCAGTTATCATGTTGTTCTTATTGACAGGCGCATATTATCATATGAACGTGTTGCGATTTAATGACTTACATACATTGCTACGACTACGAGTCATCCATCGTATGGTGGATTCATTCATTTGTTCACTCATATGAATAATGATGATAGTAAGTTGAATACATGTAAACAGGACCTTCATTTAACACTTTCAATGTTATAAAATAATCAGCTCTCTGTAATTATTGGAACGAAGTAATTAATTGTATTTGTTAATTGTTTGTAAAAAATTTCACGCAATATTTTGGGAATACTTTGACGTGTGTTTAGCTGCTGACTTTAAATTCAAAGCAATTAAGAAAAAACTCAAATGCACTCATAAAAAGTGCAATACACAATTAACATTAAAGTGACTACATTCTAGATTACTTAGAGACACTTAAGTGAGAATTGTCTTCACGCTAGATTACATGTGATGTATAAAGTAACCAATTGATTTCTCTCAAATGACGCGAAATATATAAATTGGAGTCAGCCAAGTGATCAGCCATTATTGGCAATTACTATTACTATAGCTATAAAGTCAACTATTATTTTACCATACACAAATATGAAACAGAATTTGAAATGTTTTTTCATTATTTTAAAATTGTAAATTTTTTGTTTCGAAATTTTATATACTTTTTGTATATTTTGAAATTTATTTTTATTTAATGTATGTGCTGGAAAAAGCTTTTTTAAAATATAACAATTTACTCTATTTAAGAAACAAAAGTTCTATTTAAAAAAAAGTCAACTTTAACAAAAATTAACTGTAAAAATTTTCATTTATATTTTTGTGTTGCTGAAAAATAATTGAAATATTTTTGGAACAAATATATTTTTCTTATATTTTCTAGATAAAATGATGAAATGTATGTAAATTTATATTATTTTCAGATAAACAATTAGGATGTAATTTAAAAATTTTAAAACCAAAAAATCGATGACTAAATAAATTTATAAAACAAAAGAATAAATATATATCACAGATTATTACAGATACATCAACAAATGAAAACTGTCAAAAAAGTAATATCGAACCATATGATTATTTTCCAAAGAAATAATTAAATTTTCAATAGGTAGCGAGTGTGATATACATACATATATTTGTCCCTCTTTCTAAAGAACAACCATTTTGACATTTTCTTTTCTTTATTTTCTATTGCTATATTACTAAAAAGAGATGATTCATATCTGTATAGTTTGTGATATCTATGAGTATGTACAAATTCATACTCTAAATTAATAAGTTTTGGGAATAAATTTACATGTTCAAAAGAAAAGAGTATCAGTTACTATGCCGAATATATTCTTTCGCGCCAGCGCAGTTAAAAGGGTTTTAGCGGATCTCAACATAAATAAGTCTCCTGGGCCTGATGGTATACCAGCACTGGTCATGAAACAGTGTTCTTCGACGCTAGCTCGTCCATTAGCTAACCTTTGCAGCACTTTATACCGTGTCGGCAAATATCCTGTATGTTGGAAGGTTGCTAATGTAACGCCAATTCCTAAAAAGGGAGAGGCTAACAACCCTGATAATTATCGCCCAATAGCAATCTGTTCTGCACTTTCCAAAGTTATGGAGAGTATGGTTAACTACCATCTTGTGAAATATTTAGAGTCCAACAATTTACTCAGCGACCGGCAGTATGGCTTTCGGAGCATTTGATAGAGTATGGCATGGTGCGCTTTTAGCAAAACTTATTGCTTTTGGTGTCGATAATAACTTCTCTCGATTTATATCGAGCTTTCTCAGAGATCGGACTATACGAGTTGTTATAGATGGAATCTCATCAAACGAGTTCAAGATCAATTCAGGGGTACCGCAAGGCTCCGTCCTTTCTCCTACTCTATTTCTTATCTTTATAAACGACCTTCTACGTCAAACTTCCAACCCTATCTACTCTATTGCAGATGACAGCAGCATTTGCCATTCATATGCATTCAATTATAGACCAAGCCTGTCGGAGATTGGGGCGAATAGAGTCGATTTCAATGCACGCAAGACTCAGTGTTGTATGTTAACACACAAACGCACAACAGATCATGTTGCTTCATCTGTTTTTATGGGTGGTGTAAATATTAAGGAATCAGAAGCTCTTGATGTTCTAGGCATGAGTATTCAGTGCGATGACCGCTGGACAAAACACATTTTTCGAGTGTCGAAAGAAGCATTCAAGTGCCTTGGTTTTCTAAAACGGTGTAAGACATACTTCACTCCATCTAATCTCCTTACTATTTACACCACTTATATCCGACCGAAAGTCTATTTTGGAGTTACTCGACCGCGTACAGGAGAGGGCGAAGATGCTTATCGGTGACAGTAGGGTATCCAGCTCTATTGACTCACTGGAACATCGTCGCAATGTGGATTATGTTTCACTATTCTACCGATACTACAATGGTATGTGTTCTGCTGAAATTAGGGAACTTGTTCCCGAAACCCGTAGTTTTTTACCCAACACACGTTCGTCGGCAAGGGCTCATCAATTTGTTGTCGACTGGACAGTGGAGCGCACAACACATTACAGAGAAAATTCGTTCTTTAGCCGTACTGTCCGTATGTGGAATAAGCTTCCTCCTGAAGTCTTTCCTGTCACTTTCAATGTACGAAAATTCAAATTAAATGTCCACAGACACTACTCTCTCTATCCTCCCTCCCATAACCTATTTTCCTAGTTCCAACACAATGCTTTGCATGAGTAGGGGTCATCCCTTGAGTGCTGGTCCAAAAAAAAAAAAAATGGTAGTGTGTAGATCAGTTGTTGCAATTGTAGGCTTTCTTTTTTCATGCCCCAATTTGTTTCCAGAAAGGTGCTTCTAAATAGAAGATATATTTTTGGAGGACTTGAAAGAATCATAAAGTAAACAATTGTTAAGTTTCGGTTTCTTTCCCGGGAATATTATTTTACAAATACCGTGGAAATTTTTGTGGGGAAATTTTGAGAATTTCTTTATAAGTTTTCTTCTTATAATGAAATCGTTGCGATTTACGCAATAAATTCGGTTATCACAACCTAAAAGTTTTCTCTGTGTGACAAATATAAAAAAATCTTCTCTAGTAGGTTAAATTAATACAAATTGAAATTTTGAGTTCTTAAAGGAATTATGTCAATAATAATTTTTTATATATATTATGATTTGGAAACGTTCAATTCTTTTTGATGTAAAATTGTTCATGTAATATTTATAGTAAAGTATAACCCCAACAACTCGTGTTATATTTTACTTAAAAACTTTTTAAAACGCTATATTTTGAGAAACGTTAATGACAGAGGTCTATAATATTGTAATTATTTTAGATTAGTAGATAGAGAGAGATAATGAGATTATGTATGATTAATCACATTCTGGCACAACAACCTATTTGCCCCTCAATTGGAAAAGCAGCGATACACACTGGACAGGGATAATGCATCATCATCGAAAATCGAAGGTTGCACAATCCACTTCGAAAATCATACCAAAAAACACACACACACAGAAATATCGGTGATTTAATTAAATTTTCTATATTTCGAAACAAAATTTTGTATTATTTTCTGTATGAGCGCACTGCACTGCTATCCTTTTTCAGCATCATTAAAGATTTGATGAATATTCCTCTTTATTTTGTAGTCTTTATTTGGCGATGCATTAAAATTAAAATAATTATGAAGTATCCCCTATAAGTATGATGGACAGCTATTCCAATCATACCTATATCATTATCTATTTATAAATTGGCAAAAATGTATTTATTCCTTATTTAGTGAAAGTTAAATGATCAATTTTTGCCAACTACAAATGATGGCTCTTAAATAAAATGCTTTTTAAGTGCCAGACACACAGACATCTACAGTGGATGATGGGAGTGGGAGAGTGAATCAGTGTAAATTGTTATTCGTTAATTAGCATTAAAAAATAGTTTAAAGTTTCAATTAAATACATATCTCCCCATCCCTGGCATAACTTCGACATACATACATCCATACATACATTGGTATTTAAAATGTTGTTGCTGTTGTTGTTGTTGTTGTTTAATGGTGCATAATTGCTTGTAGGTATTAAAATTGAAGAAAATCAATTAAGTACCCAGGACTTGGACCGCGAGAGATGGGTACAAAAAAAAAAAACGATTCCATCAGCTTCATTATTTATGCAAAAATTCATTTGTTTATTTATACAATTCGAATCGAGTCCAGTCAGTTGTTTGGTGTAAGTGTGTATGGCTGAGAGTTTATTTTTGTGTGTGTGTTGATTGGTCGTGTGCCTTTCGGATAGTTTTCATGGAATTCATTTTAGAGACGTTTTCGGAATGATGCTGTTCACGCATTCAATAATGTGTTGAATAGCAAATGGGATTGCATGGCAATTTTTATTCGAACATTCTGGTAAACTAAAAAAAAAAAACATTTTCTACTCAAAGTAAATGTCACTGTTGTTGCTGCTGCTGCAGTCATTTTCTTTTCTTCCAAATGTGATTGAGAACAGGAGATTCGTTTTGCTCATTTATTTAATTATTTATGTATGTATTTCTGAGTCAGTCTGTCTGTCTGTCTCTTCGTTCGTTCGTCCATCCATTCGTCCGTTTGTCTGACTGTCATGCGTATGCATGGATTGCTGGCCGGTACATTGTACATACATATGTCGAAGGAGTTGCATTAATGTATGCGTGGTGTTTGAATAAAGCGTGACTTAAAGTTGTGAAATGATATTGTTTGTTGTACACCTTAAAACAAATTGTTTGATACCTCAACCTGACAACTACAGCAACAGCAACAGTAACAACAATAATAATAACAATAATAACAACAACGATCGCGATCTGAAATAGCAACAACAGAAAGTCTAAAGTAAATAAAGCAAAAAAAAAAACACACAAACCCTTTTCCACAGCACACTACGGAAAGGAACGTAAAGAAATTCTATGGTTAATTGTTAGTTGATGATTAAGTTGTAACTCACAGTTTCCAATGTCGACTTCCAACGACTACTTTTCGTCTTTGGTGATGATGTGAGTGAGATGCTGCAGCAAGCAGCTCATTGCTGTGGTCTTCTTGGTCACATATATTAATGTGCCATATTTGTAATTTGGTTTGTAATGCAATGTAGACTCAATTAAATTTTTTGAAATAAATTTTATACTTCTTTGTCCATGGTGAGATGAGAGTGTTTTTGCGTTGAAAAATACAAACCATAAATATATAAAAATTCTTTGGAATCATCATTATCATTGTTATTGTTATTGTCATCATAATGATGATCATAATGTGTGAGTATGAGTGTATAAATGTATGATAAGTTGTGAATTATACAATATTGAATATAATGTTTAAACAATCATTTTCTACACATATTAATAAATATTAGTATGTACAGATATATATATATAGATAGAAACACTTGTTTGCTTGCAAGTATGACGAGTAGTCACAGTTCGTTAGTATTCATCAATGTCAATCAGTATTAATGATGTAAACAATTAAATATAATAAATACATGTTGTATTTTCATCATTTCAATTGTTTTCTTCTTTTGTGTTCTTTTGTGTTGAGTTGTGCAAAATTATAAATAATTTATAACATTCCTTGGCGTTTTTCATCTCATCTCATTTCAGTTGAAATTTCTGCATTTTATTGCATTGACAAATTTTGGCCCATACAGATTATGGGCATATCAGAGGAAGTCAAACTGGAGGAATTACCACAAGAAGCCAAACTAGCTCATCAGGATGCCATTCCTGACCGTTCGATCTCGTGCATTGTGACGACTGGTGCCAGCGGTGGCACCAACAGTCCCATTTCTGATGGAAACAGCGATGGCGAATTGGATGATTATGCACCGAAAAGAAAACAACGCCGTTATCGCACCACATTCACCAGTTTCCAATTGGAGGAATTGGAGAAGGCATTTTCGCGCACCCATTATCCCGATGTGTTTACAAGGTATGTACATTTCCATTCTTTTCTGTTTCATCAAACAAACAACTTTAAATTATATAATAATAATCTACACGTGCTGTAGTATGGGTGAGGGATAACAAATACAGTACAATTGTACTGTTTCCAGTACATATCACACTTTAAAAGTACCACAGTTCTTCACTGGCCATTTAAGTACCGTAACAAATTGACTTAAAATCGGATTTCTCCTATTTCTTTGACAATATTATACAAACACTGCAGATTTTCACTTCTTAAACTACGTCCACATTGCAGAGTGTAGGGATTGCAAAACGATTTTAATCGTAATCGCAATTAATCGCACCTTTTAATCGAATTCATAATCACCCATTAAATATTGAGATTATGATAAAAAAAAACATTTGAAGAAAGCTGTTTTAAATATAAATTTAAGTTAAAATATGTTCTAAATTGTTTACAAATACATATTAAATTAACCTTTATAATTAACGAGAAACTTAATTCATATTGTATACTTCATTAATTGAATCGGACAAATAGTTTCAATGAAATCAGAACGTGATTCGTAAGATAATGAAAAGGCCACACATAACAAGCTAAAACTTAATTAATATATCGATAATTGATTCGATTATATCCATAGAATTTCAACAAATAATTAGATCGCATGCTCTGTCAAATGTTACTGACTACATTTAGACTATTCCGTTCATACACTTCTGCACACAAATTTGAGAGATCATATTACTTGTGGAACAATGTAAACTGTAAAATCCTAAAGAATAAACAAATAAAGTTTAATCGTACATTTTGCTTTACATGACTCAAATATTTTCCAATTAATGTTTGCCTTTTATATCCTCTTATGAAGATACTTTTTTGTATAGTAGAGATTAGCGATTCCGTGACATTCTCAGTGACCGTAGCATAGCAACAATGTTAAGAAGAATACATTATGTATTAAGGACTGAGATCGAAAAATTATTAACAAACGTTTTTCATTATAACTTTTAACCCAAGTATTATTTGATTTTTTGAAAAGCATGTCAGTTATGATGTTTAATGTCAATTATATTAATTTGTAGTTAATCTGATTAAAATGAGTGACCAGAAAAAAGTGCGTTCTAAAATTATTAAATATTTTCAACAAAACCCAACTTGGTCCTTCAAAAAGTTGGCAAAACAATTAGAGGTCTGCTATCAAACTGTCTCCAATGTTATTAAACAGTATCGGGTGAACTTATCCTTATATACCTGGTTCAGATAGTAGGATGGCCCACATGATGCTTCTAAAGCCAAAAAAATAGAAAGCATTTTCAAAAGAGCACCCAACACCTCCGGTAGGAAAGCAGCACGGTTAGTTCAGTACTCGGACTATTTGGTACAAAAAGTTAAAGCCAATGCAGGTTTAAAAGCATACAAGGCTCAAAAAGTTCCTAACAGGAACTCTGCTAAAAATGTAGAGACCAAAGACAGAGCACGGAAATTGAAGTCAAATGTTTTACAAAAATATACCTGCTGCATAATGGATGACGAAACGTACGTATGGAAAATTTGTATCAGCTTCCGTGTCAACATTTTTATGTTGCTGATGCTCGAGGGAATGTTGTAGAAAAGTTTAGGACCCAAAAGCAGACAAAATTTCCCAAAAAGTTCTTGGTATGGCAAGCAATATGCAGTTGCGAAAAAAAGCCAAACATTTGCTACAATGGGCTCTATAAATACCGAAATTTACATCAAGGAATGTTTACAAAAAAGGATGTTTCCATTCATAATGTGTCCACTTATTTTTGGCCTGATTTGCCATCCTGTCACTATGGTAGGAAAGGTCTTGAGTGGTACAAGAACAATAATGTGGTATTTGTACCAAGAGAGGCAATTCCTCCAAACTGGCTGGAGCTGAGTCCAGTGGAGAGATATTGGGCTCATGTTAAAAGAGAATTGAAGAGCACAAAAAAGGTGTCCAAAAGTGTGGTAGATTTTAAACGGAGATGGACAACCTGTTCGAACAAAGTGACATAAAGCATTATAAAATTTCATCAATAGTAATTACAACTATAAAAATATTTTTTTTTGTAAATTGTAACAATAATTTCAATCAAATAAAAAAATATTCAAAACTGAAAGTTTAGAGCATATATGTATGTTAAGAATTTGTCGATCTCAGTCCTTAGTTCATAATCTCATCTCAGTCATCATTATATCAGCATCAAGCAATCAATAGTTATCAAGAATATCTTCACAATATTCATGTGAAATCAAGAGTTAATTTCTGAAGTCTTTCGTTTATTTCTTTTTGTTTCGAAACATTTTCATGAATTCCCAACTAATTTGCTTTAAAGAATTTAATTAAATTCAATTATAATTAAAAGAAAAAAAAAAAGAAAAATAGCATGACATTCAATTAGACGGATAATCCAATTTAAGTTTTTATTTTCTGAATATTAATTTTAAACCCAAACATAAACATAAACGCAAACAACCATAATAATTAAGGCTTATCCAAGTAATATCAAGGCTAAAACATAAACACTCATACAGACAGACAGACAGAGAGACACACATATATACACTCAAATACAAATAGTCAAACAAACTGAATACCAGACGTACATATGTATAGAGCTATAGAGCGTAGATATGTATGTATGTATATGTACATTTGAACCTCAATTACGTTTTTTTAAATTAAAATCGTCGCATTATTATTATTATTATGATTACCGGCTAACAACTACAACTACAGCTAAAACAGCAACAACAATAATAACAATAATAACATGAAAAACAGCAGTAACGATAACAAAAGCTAAGAATTGCATTGAAATGTAATGAAATCTTGGCCAGCCCAAGCGAAATCTGTTAAGTTTTATGCTCAACATCGTTTTACAAAACAAGTGATCTTTGAAATACTCGCTCGCACAACAACATCGACATCAACATCGACATCGTCAACAAACGTAATGCTGCGAGTACGTTTCATTATTTTTCAATTTATTTACGTGTATGAATGTTTATAAATCGTTGTCTGTCAGTCTGCGGATATTAGAGTGTGTCTGTCTGTCTGTGTTTAATAATTTTAATGTAATTACTATAATTTTTATAATGAATTTCCATGTTTTCTATAATTGAATTTATTTTTAATAAATTTTTACAATGTGATTGGATTTGCCGACGCTGTTGTCGTTGTCGTTGCAGTTTCTGTTAGTTGCCACGTAATTCTGTTACTGCAACCACTCGCTCATGTGGCTGATGCAGTTTGCCGCAGCTACCACTTGCAACGTTTTGTTACTACTGTTGCGCCAAAATCTGTTTGTTGTCTGAGTATGAAAATTATGATTATTATTATTTTGTTTTCATTTTCAATATTTAACTCTTTTTTTTTTTTGTTTTTTAATTTTTTTTTTCTCTGGCCAAAGTGAAGGCGTCTTTTGTGGCTGAAAGTGTGTGGAGAGTCTGAGTATGGGTGTGTGGTTGGTGGGCTAATGATATTGGAGGTGCATAAAAGTACTTGAAATTGGGATATTAGTGGTTTTAATGTTGTTACTTACCGGCTGGCTGGCTGGATGACTGAGAGCTGGAGCTGGGCAATTGTTTTGGTATTATTTGAAAGTGACTTTAAGAGGTGTAATTTAATGTGTTGGCTTTGTAAATGAAAATTCAATTTAATTGATTGCAAGTTATTTAAGCAAAAAAACACTTAAATTACCAAGAATATTTTGTGGTTGATATTTTTATATATATATTTTTGTTTTGTTTTTTTGCTCCAACTATTTGTGGTTTATATGATCATGATTGTACAAGAATTTAATTTAATATAAATAAAAAAATATCATAGAACTTTAAATGTGTACAATCTGCATATGGTATTGTAGTTTGTGAAACTAGTCACGCTTTTAATTTAATTAAATGATAGAGAATCACCTACATGGGGGAGTTAAGAGTTCGCGTTCGCAAAACCAGCTGGATATCAAGATTCAATTAAATATTCAACATTCTGCTAGTGCAACTTTCATTTGTAGCACAAATGTGCTCGTAAACTTAACATTCGTTTAATCATTCATAAACCTAGCTATGAAATTAATATACATGCCTGAGGCTTTAAAGAAAATACACTCAACTATCTGAATTTAAACAACAATTAACTCTTCAGTATTTGATAGAGACTGGCACATTATATGATCATGGGGAGTAATTATGTTGTTAATTTGGTTAATCAATCATTTATACTTTGATTTAAAAATATATTTTTAAATAATTAGTAAGATATAACTATAAAATATCACTTCGTTTCCTATTTATATAAAAATTACATTATAGTGTTTCTGCAGAAATAAGGCAGATTCGTAGTGATTTGTTGCCAATTGAATGATTTGATTATATCCATAGATTTTTTCGATACTAACAACAGAAATACGATTTAAGTAACCGAATTTTTGTCAACCCTTTAAAAATTGTTCAGCCAAAACAGAAAGATTCGATAATTTTAATAAATCATTTGATTAGCAATAAATTTGTTCATAAGAACTACTTATAACTGCTTTATAAAAGGGCGATCACACGGCATGTATTCCATATGTATTGGCACATTTATTCGATTCACGAATTCACGTTATACATACGATTCATAATTTCCACGTTGAAATGTACATATGTAATTGCATGTGACATAACCTCTATTAGTTTATATGTTTGTTGTTTTTAACTATATATCTATTTTAAACATTTTTAAATCACAATAAATATATTTAATGCAATGCAACTTATTTTGTTATGATTTTTCTCTTCTCTTTTTTGTATTGTGTTTTTTATTTAGCACAAACACACTGTTGTATTTCAAAATACACACTGTTAAACACACGAAAATAGAACATCCCAGCAGTTCTAGGAGACAGTACCGATCTAGTGATTTTACCCATAGTTTAGGGTGGGAACTAGTTACTTCAATAGCTACGTGACTAGTTATTTTACACGTGCATGTTCTAAGCAGGAGGTCCCTTTTTAACAGCAATTAGGCTGTCTAATAGCTGGTCCAAAGTAGTCAACGAATTGGATTCACATACTGGTTAAATAACATCAGTTACCTTACTAGCTACCTAACTGGTCTTGATCAGCTACATAACTAGTTATTTTAACATGTACGGGTGCTAATTGACCTCAAATAGTCAGATAAAAGACATGTCATAGGCAGTCCAATAAACGATAGCTTGTAAACCAACCTTTCTTCGACAAGTCTCCAATGGATTGCTTCTGGTGGGTAAAATAACTACTTTCAAAAGTGCAGTAAAAAACAAACATTTAAAGTGATTTCACTATAGGTTACTAAGAGACACTAAAGTGACTATTGACTTCATGCTATGTTACATGGGATATCAGTATACTTAAGCAAAAATAGGAACAAACTGTATGAGAATTATATCAACACAATTTGTATAAAATCAGTTTGAACGAATTATCACACAACACGTTTAAAGTGACTACACTCCAGATTACTTAGAGACACTTAAGTGACAATTGTCTTCACGCTAGATTACCTGGGACGTATAAAGGAACCAATTGTCTTCTCTCTGCACTACAAGATCACATACGTGTCAAATTACCAAAATATATAAATTGGAGTCAGCCATGTGATAAGATATTTGTGACGATTACTGTCTTTAAGGGATACATTGACTACTTGCTTAACTGCTGGGATGCTTTAATTGCCAAAAATGTCATAAGGCATACACACGTATTTTACATACACAAAGTTTCGTATGGATCACACGTTATGTAAATGTATACATGTGGAAAAATGTCCCAATACCGTGTGACCCCCCTATAAGCGTTTTTGAAACCAGGAAACTTAACATTTATTGTAGGTCGATTTTAACTTCTTAAAGAATTTATTAAGATGCTTAATTTTTAAAATTCTAAAGATAGTCCTATTCAGATAAAATAATGGCAATATACTGGTTTAAATTTGTTTATAGACATTTCATATCTAGGATAAAAATTGTCCAAGACATTAAAATTAGACCTCTACACCAAAAATTATTAAAAATATAAAATACATGTTGTGAACAATTTTTGTATTCTACAATATTATTTACTTGAACTTCATTAACCCATGACAAGCTAAAGACAAAAATACATCCGCTGAACGTTATCCGTTTTGGCCAACATTTACAACATTTGGTTTTCATATGGCGGAGAACAATTTTGGATCTTGAGATCATTTAAAATCGGAAATGTACAAAATAAGGGCCACCCTAATGTACATTGCAACATAGCTGTTTGACATAAGTGTTCGGCATGTTTCTAAACAGTTGCTCATATATTTTGTCTTACAAGTATTTTTGTGACTTTTTTGTCTTATTGATTTACGGTTTCGGTATATTTTCCTTGAGAAATTTTAACATTTTGTGAAAACCACAATGACAAAAATAATTATTCTCGAACTTTAATTTTTTACATGTACAATAAAACTTTGCAGTCGAAACAATTTACATATTTTTTCAAGATTCAACTTAGTTGGTCCTCTTAAATCTTCTAATAAACGTATATACATTATTTAACTTTACCAATTTATTTGAATAATTTTACAGATTTTTGGCTTAATTCCGTATTAAAAAATCCAGGGATTGAACAGATTTTATTACTATATCTCGGGAATGAAAAAAGTCCGGGAAATTAGGAATTCTATTTTAGATATTTGTATTGTTGTGATGTACAGTGACCCGTATTTTGCTGCAGAATTTCTATATTTCTCCAAAAACTTTGGCAGATGCTGTTCAAAATCGAATTGTTTATTCTTCGATGATTTAACGGTATATTGTTCACACGTCAGCGGTTTTTGATGAAACGTGTGAACGTATGCTTTGCAAAAGGGTCTTTGAAGTCACACGATACATGTTTTACATTAGTATACAAAAAAAGAGGTTTATTCAAATGCTGATTAGACAAAAGTGTTAATTTTTCTCACCACCGACAGATATCTTGATTCTGATCTACTTTGTTCAAATGCGGTTTTTTTTATATTATTATAAACTAGGGAAAATGATAAAATAAACTATGGGACCAGTATTGCAAAAATTGTATATGTGGTTAATAAGTGTATACAATTGAAATTGGGAGATTCCTCACCATTCCTATAAACAATTTAAAATTTGAACCCCAATGAAAGCCAAATCAAAGCGAATTTAACATTTCCAACCAATTTAAAATCAATGAAATTTTAAATCAATTAATAATTTGGGCAAAATGATTGCTGAAAACGCTCTTGGCTGGGTAGAAAATGCATTCCAATTTCCTCATTGTCTAAATTACTTTACAGTGATATTTTTAAAATTATTACATAGTAATTATAATAAAATTAGGCTAGGTCAAATTAAATTTACTTTCAAATTGATATATTTTAAGTGATTTTCGGAAGCGGGTTTTATATGGGAGCTATGACTAAGAGATTCTAAGTCGATCTGTATACTTTAAGGTGGATATTAGACTAATATTTTTGTACGTTACAAACATCTGCACAAACGCAATATACCACTATGATGGTGTAGGATATAAAAACAAAGATACTTAACTTCTTAATATAATTCTTTGTAAAAAACTTGAATAGTTTCTTATATTTTTAACTCATTACTAAAATATCATTCAACCATCCGAAAACGTTGTAAAAGTTAAATTACTTCCCAAACTATTCTCAACATAGAGAATTAAATTAAAAATATTTGAAAAAAAATTATTTTTTATTTTATAAACCTTTTATAAATTTAAAAATTGATTATGAATATCGGGGTTTATATTTACTTCTAACTGGAGAATGCTATAGATATACCCATATTCATAATACATTTTTTAAAAAAGGTTTGATCAATTTAATTTAATTGATTTCGAATAAGGCCTATAAAGTGGGCACAATGCTGGAGTTTCAATTATTTTCAACTTAACTATAACTGTATGTCTGCTTTTACACAGGGCAAGTTTTCTTCCCGCAAGTCTGAGTTTATTGGAGAGAATGGCAAGAAGAAAGAAGAGGAGTACACACTTGCTTGTACTGGCAAGTCTCTTCAATTCTCTTTTGTTTTCTCATTTTCACTATGGCGTCTATTAGGTTTTGACATACAAAATTGAACACAGACTTGCTGTGTCTAAACAGACGAGCAAGTTTCAGTATTTTAATAATATTTTATATATGGTAATACTATTGAAAAGTTTTCGTCATCTGGAATAGAACTAACGATCTTTGGCGAACAATTTAATTATTAATGAAACATGATTTCGATTTATATGATTTTTGTTATGTAGTTATTGTTTGATCTCCATTAAATTGTTCATTATTTGCAAAAATATTGAAAAACTGAAAATGAAAACCCGTATTCAAACCGATTTTTTGAAAAAATCCAGCGATTTTAGATTCTATAAATTTTCTATAAAACCTGCTAATAAATATACCATTCCCAAAGTTACAGATTTTAAAAATAGTTAATAAAGATTGTCCAATTATAAGTTTATCAATATAAATTTTATTCCATGTAATCATAGTCCATGAAAATTAAATCCCACTATTTCATCTTATTACATAAAACTAAATTATTCTCTAATGATGCCCTAATCAAGGGAATATATTAAACGCTTACTAACACCTGATAGTTAATATGAGTTTGTGCATACATATGTTTATTTGTATAAATGTTTGTATGATTTTAATGAAAATTTCATTATGACTTTGATACGCATTTCGAAAATAATTTTAAACACCGCGTGTCATTGCCTCTTATCATCCCATCGTTGCTTGTTATCTGCTCTTGATATGCATTTTTAATTTACCATTCATTCACTCATTTAACCACAAAATAGTCTGCTTTCCACTCTTTCTTTACTTTTCTCTTGCACCAGTATCATCGTGTTGAGATCAGTTGCATTGCATACATCTTGCATGGACTGTGAGGAGAAAGAGAATAGACTGCTGCTGCTAGTGCTTTCAAAGATACAAACGATAATTGTGTTAATTTACATAAAAGCACATAAATTGGCTTCCTGCTGGTGCGTTGAATTTGTTTAATTAATTAAAGAAAAAAATACTTTGTATTAGTTTTTTTTTACGATTGTTGTTGGTGTTTTCAAGAGTATTTTAAATGAATTCATTCTGTTGTTGTTTCCAAGTTTAATTTTGTGTGTAGGTTGGTTCGTTGGCTGGCTGGTTGGTTGGCATTAAATTGAAATATTTTAATATGTTTTTAAATATTTTATGCTCTTTGATTTTTATGTTTTGGTTTTGTTGTTGTCTGTTTTAATTTGGTGTTTTTATACGGTTTTAAATTGATTTTATGTTAACAAGTTTTCAAATCGATAACAATAGATTAAAGTTGATAAAAACATCATTAGAAACAGATATTGATTTTATCACATAATAATATTTTGGGTTTTATCATGATGATAATATAAAAATAAACATACACACACTGGAGCATGCTTACACTCAGTCATCAATGACAAGGTTTAAGTTGAGTTTTGTTATGTAGCAGAGAGGATCGTAAAAAAAGTTAACGATTTTTTAAATTATTTTATATTGCAATTTAGACTAATAGAAAATCGTAAATGAATTTCAAAGTTAACAAGTTTCTAATGACCACCATTAACAACCACCACTAGTGAGTTGTTCACACATACAATTTTTTTGTTAGCGTCATGTCTGTTTAAAATCAAAAGATTTAAGACATAAATATACTTTCCCTTTTTATTTTGCCATTCGTCGTCATTTGAAACAAGTTTGTTGTTGTTGTTGTTGTTATACACTGAATAGCAACAACAGCACTAAACTAATTCCCACATAAAATAAAGAAATTTTCAATTTTCTAACAATTTGTATGGCCATTTTTAATTTGTATCAATTAACGTGTCGGGGATAAAATTATATAAAACCTTTAAACGCTTTAAGTCTTAATTACGTGCCAACTAATAAATCATTCCGTTTGTAATTTCCACAATATAATTTTCCGACCCTATAAAGTATATATATTCTGAATCCTTATAGATAGCGGAGTCGATTTAGCCATGTCCGTCTGTTTGTCTGTCTGTTGAAATCAATTTTCTGAAGACCCCAGATATCTTCGGGATCCAAGTCTTCAATAATTCTGTCAGACATGCTTTCGAGAAGTTTCCTATTTAGAATCAGCAAAATCCGTCCATAAATAACGGAGATATGAGCAAAAATAGGAGACAACCTCTATTTTTGGCCTATTTTTTATATAGACAATATGGATATCTAATGATAGATATTTCAAAGTATATTTTACCCCGAAATATATTTTAACCCGAATTTTTTTACAGAAAACATTCTTTTGTCATACATTTTTTATACTAATAAATTAAAAAAAATTTAAAAAAATATTTAAAAAAAATTTTTTTTTTTTAAATTTTATTTTAAAGTATAATTTCGTGAAGGGTATATAAGATTCGGCACAGACGAATATAGCTCTCTTACTTGAAATTTGTAACCAAATAAATTTTTTCGATATAAGAATATTATTAATCTATAGTTCCAACTGTTATCGTTTTATTAAGAAGCAATATTTGTAATATTAAAAGAGTGTACATTAAGGTGGCCCCGTTTAACACTACTGAGTTGTATTAAATGACAAACTGTTCTATTTTCATGTTTTTTTAAGTTCAGTATATTTCTAGAATAATATATAATTTTGGTATAATGGTACTTTCAAATAATACCATCCATCATATCCGAATTTTGAAATTTTGATATGAATTTGTTAGAGGTCTAAACCAAGGTTGGCTACCGTTACCAAAATAACTGCATTTACCGTTATTCTATAAATTTATTCAAATTATAAAAATAAAAGTGTTTGTTTTCCAAAATAGATTTAATGGAAATTTCGAGAAATATAATAGCTACAGTCCTCAAATTTTTCATGAGAATGAAAGAAGTTTACTATTACATTACTTTACATTATTTACATTACTATTAGAAGTAACCACAGAGGGGTTGGCACCCCCCATATGATGATAATTAAAAGACTCTAATATATTGGATACAATATGAGATAGAGTCCATACATTTTGTACGGTTATTCTACCATCAATATTAATATTTAGGACAAGAATGGGCGGACTATAAATTAAATACTAAAATTAATATCTATCTGTATAATTGTGATATGTAAAGCATAGGAACTTTGTATGAATTACTTATTTAGGTCAAAAATTGGCAAATTATCAAAAGTGGGTGTGGCATCTCCCATATATATGATGACAAATTATACATAGGGATAGCTATAGCAGCTATCAATATTAATATTGTTACGTTTTTACCTTTTAAAAACGTTGGTTTATTTCCTTTAAATAAACCGGATACTTTTGATTGCAAATAAAAGCAGGTTTTAGTAGTTTAAAATTGTAACAACTCTTTATTTATTTAGAATGTACAACAACAACAGAATTGAATAGTCACTCAGTGTCTTTATACACGTTTATCAATTCGCAGAAATGCACACAAACTTTATAATGTACAAACACACATGTACACGACAGTTGATGTTAACTCTAACAGCGACAATGATCAACTCCCCTCACAACTGCAGCCTCTACCACTATTTATACACGCACTGCCATTTTCATCCGAGTAGTCGAGATTGTTCTTAACGGTCAACTAGTATGTTCGATTTCTAGAGCTTTCGATGTCATTGCCAGAGCCCAAACATTTAGTGTTGCCATACTTACAAACAATGTCAATGATGGACGTGCCTTCAAACATGATGAATGCTACAGGCAGTCGTTACAGACCGTTGAATTCAAATCGTCATTGCACATTCGTAACAATATTTAGGACAGAAATGCGCGGACTACCAACAATATTAAATAAATGTTAAAATTTGTATACATTTGATTGTTCGTATGATTGTTTGCGTTCCGATTATAATGTTATTTCCATTTATCGAAATTCGTTTTATTTTGAAGTTTAAGGTATGAGTTTTAAGCACAAAGTTGGGCACCTCAAGTGTGAAAAACTATTCTGGTATTGTAACTAACGCAAATATGAACATACAATTTAGCTCTTGTACTTTAAGAGATATTTGACAAACAAACCAATTTGGGTTTTTTTTTTTTACTAGCTCCCTTCACCCAGCAGTGGTAGAAAATCATAAATTTTTGAGCAAAACTTTATATTTCCGATTGTGTAACAAAACTTGATTCGGAAGTCCGAACTTTTTTTAAATACATTTTATCTTCTAAAACAATGATGCGATTAGAGAAAATATAGTAAACTATGCAGAAAATGTAGGTGATTCTTGAACAGTTTATAAAGTTACAAGACAATAAAACTAATACGGTCTTACTGCGCAGCATCTTACTGATCAACATACCCAGCTTTATTAAATAGTTTAGCATTAATTTAAACATGTTTTTTTTAGCATATATCAGTGCTGTCAATAGCGATTCTTATAACTTAATACCAATCGATAATTTCCTTGTATTTAACAGCTGAATTTGCAAAGACAAAAATTAATTGAAATAGGAAAAAAAATACATTGAAACAAGAAGTGAAAAGATTTATTGAATTAATTAATGTTCAATTAATAAAACATTCAATTGTTCAATTATTTTTTTTTTTTTAATTTCTTATTTCGTACGAATTGTACAATAAATAAAACACGTTTAATGCAAACAAACTAAATAAATTGTTAAGCAGAAAAAAAAATAAAAAATAAAATCAAATAGCAAAAAAACAATAATAAATAACTGTATTTCTGCCGGCTGCCACAAATTAAATTAAAACCAGATTCCACTCTCGTTTCTATCTCTCTTCACTTGGGTTTTTGTTGTTGCAATGAATTTAAAAGCGTATCGGAAGATGTGAATGTTAGCTGGGTTATTGTGGTTGTTCAGAGCCAGACAGACAAACAGACAGACATTCGGACGGACAATCGGCCAGTTAGAGGGGAAGTCGCATTAATAAATGATGGTGTTCAAAAAACCATTAGATTTAATTAACTCTGAATGCAATTACAAAAAACACAAACGAACAAACAAAATATAAGCAAACTTAATAATAAATAAATTAATTAATTATAGCGGTGTATGTTAATTATAGTATTTTTTGTTTTTTTTTTTTTCTTTACTCAATTACAGAGAGGAATTGGCCATGAAAATTGGACTAACTGAAGCGCGTATACAGGTGAGTTTCTATTTTTTTTTATTTGTTTGTTTTAATATTTGTTATATACATTTGAATTACGTGATGAGAGAGTGTTTGTAAGGAACATTTACAAACAATTCTTAAACCATTTAATATTAATAAGGAGTTGTAAATCATAATCGATTACCTGCAGTATTTGCTTTTCTCATACTTGTTAATAGCAATGTGAACTATCCAAGTAGATCAGCGTTATACTAGAACTTTAAAAAAAAATAGTTCTCAAAACTTAGACGAAATTTATAAGAGAATCTGCAATAAAATGAGAAAAATGGGTCACTTCAAATGTGAAAAACATTTCCGTACTTGTAATAAAAATTAAATAAAAACAAAACACAATTCCAAATTTGTCTCAAAATGGTTAATAAAAACAGGAGGTAGGAAAATATTTTCCTTTTCTTCCACTTTTGTAAATAGTTTGCTAAACAAATTTAAATAAAAAATGGTTCATTCCAAATCTAAAGAAGATTTAAGAGACTTGAAAATATGTATATTAAGGTGGGTCAATTTTTTTTCACGAAAAATCGTATAGCAGACACGCATTCTACGGAAAAGTCTAAGAAATTTTCCCCAAGAAAAGCATTTGGTGTTTTTTTTAATGATGTTTCAGTATTATTATTAGGGTATTCAATCGATTAACCGTCAATCGGTTAACCGATTAATTTTGGTCGGTTAAACAAATAAAACAAATAAACAATAACAAATAAACCGATTAATGTGTTTCGATTAACCGATTAACCGAAATTTCTTTTTTTTTGCACTTTATATAGAAATATAGTTTTAAGCACACTAATTTTATGTATTAACTCATGAACATTAACTGCTAGCAATAGTTTTTTTGAAGTATAGCACAAAAATTTAAACTAAGGAATTTGGAAATGAACTTTTTTCTAGAATGTACTATGATTATCTTTGTCCTAATGAGTCGGAGGACGACTTGATAATAGATGAATCTAAAGACATAACTGAAACGAGTCTTTTATCAGAAACTATTAAAAGTATTCATAATCTAAAAAAAATACAAAAAGGACTCCAAATATATATATGAGGATTTTATATGAGAAGTTGGATATTCTTTATCATGCCTTACTTTTGATTTCTCCAACATCTAATCAGTGAGAGAGTTCTTTCCAAGTCAAGTTTTATTAAAACTAATGAAAAAATCGTGTAAAAGGAAAACATTTCAATTATATTCTTTTTTAAAAAGCTTATTTCAGAAGATCTCCCTAAAATCCTAAAAAAGCTCACATGTGCATAAAAAAGGTCTCAGATACCATATTTTTGTTTTGCTATTACTTATTTGGTTTTGTTGAATTGTTATGTTTTATTTGTTTTTTATGTTTTTGTTCTTTTTATTAATAAAATTCTTAAATAGGTACACATAATTCTTTGTTTTATTCTCAATTTGAAATTAAAAAAAAATTACTCGGTTAATCGAATAATTAAAAATTAACCGATTAAATCTAAACCCCGATTAATTATTTGCTCGATTAACCGATTAAATCAGAAACCCGATTAATTGAATACCCTAATTATTATTATACCCTACACCACCATAGTGGGGAGGGTATAATGGATTTGAGCAGATGTTTGTAACGCCCAAAAATATTAGTCTAACACCCACTTTAAAGTATACCGATCGACTCAGAATCACTTTCTGATTGGCTGAAATCGGTCCATTATTTCACCTAGCCCCCATACAAATGTCCTCCCGAAATTGGACTTTATCGGTCATAAATGTTTAATTTATATAGGTATCTACACAAGTTTTTCTCCAAATCGGTCCATAATTAGTCATAGCTCCCATATAAGACCTGTTTCCGATAATCACTTTAATGAGCATAAATCTCCTTAAAATGTTGGTATACACATAAAATGCAACATAAATAACTTTCATATAGACATTAATCACATGACCAAATTTCATGGTGATCGGACCATAATTTTTCATAACTCCCATATAACACACGCTTCCGAAAATCACTCACGAATATAAATTATTGAAATTTTGAAAGAATAAAAATTTGGTCATTTACTTAATGTAGGTTTTAAAAGGTCGTGCTTGACCGACCATACTTTCTTAGTTGTTTTTTTAACAGTTTTTTTATTGGATAAAAGACGAAATGCGCAAGATAGGATTTGATTTTAGACCTATGGTTTCTTGAGGAAACTTTCTTAGAATTTTCCGTAGATTGCATTTCTGCTATACGATTTTTTACTTTTTGAATAGATTTTTTTTTTTTAAATTTGATTTCCAATTTATTTTCCCAAAACAAACAGCCAGCTACAATTTTCTTCTTATTCATAAATTATACACTGATAACAAAATGTGACATTTTCTGAAGTTGTGTATGACAATACTACGAAATTTAAGTAAAAACATCGAAGTGGATTAGTGTTGGATTAGATTTATTTTTAAATCTGATTATTAATTTCGGTCTTTGATCTTCGGGTAAAAAAACCCGACCTTATCAACTTTTCAAAGCGAGCTAATCCTGCCGAATTATCATTAAAATTTTTCATTCAATACTTTTCTATTTAAACTTACTGTGCACAGTGGGGCATAATCAAAATTTTTTGGAAATAAATTTGGCATTTCTAAACGTTCAATTTTGAAATGCCTATAACTCAGAAATTATAAGAGATAAATAGCACACGCAAGCACGTTTTTGCATGACCTAGCCAAACGCTTTCCAAAAATGTACAAATCTTTAAAATCGGATTGGAAACAAAAAAATGGTACGTGTTAAAAAATTGTACATGTCGAATGTACCCTACTTTGAGATCCCATAGCGCCGCCCCTGGAGCAATTGTAGTGATCATTTTAATAACTTAAACTCGAATATTCCTTGGCTACGCCCGTGTTAAATTTTATCTTGATCGGAGCCGTTTAGAAACGCCAAATTTATTTTGAAAAAATTTTGATTCTACCCCACCGTGCTGTGTAAAATAATTTTAGAAATGTTTGTTTGAAATTTAAAGATTTACAGTCATCATTATGAGGTATATAGCTCTACGATTTTAGTACATTTTTAAAAAGTTAAAAAGAGTAATTCATACAATTTTGGAGTTGGTTAAATATATTCCCCCGGCAATGAAAGAAAGTGTTTATCAAATCCCAGGAAAGACCATTTGAGAGTTATGTCATTCTGAAATGATTTTTTGAAACAAAATTAAAATGTTACAGGTCGTAGCTGCTGTAAATCCGGATCCAAACAATAAAGACATGTATTGCAATTGGTATCTAAAATAAGAATACAAATTGTGAAAATTACTTAATTTAATAACAATTGTAGTTTCTTTAATATTTTTTTTTTTCAAAATTGCATGAAAACTAAATTCAACACTTACATGTGTTCCCTGCATTTCTAAATCAACAAAAACAACAATTTATTTTGTATAATTATTTTGATCTATGCATTTATTAACATTTGATATGGTTTCAAATCGAATTCAACATTAATTAGTTAAAACCTGACGTACACACATATAAATAATAATAATAAGTTTCAACAATAAAAATATTTAACAAACGAATGAACACAAGAACAAAAATAAAGCAGAAAGAAACATATTTATAATGGGGTAGGGTTTCTCATGTTGCACACCGCAATGGATATGAAGTATAATCATTAACAGTCCTAGTTTAAATATCCACAAACAAATTTAAAATAAATGCTTAATAAAAACTGAAAAATATACCCAAACTCAGGTATAGAATGTAAAACGTTTTAATGTTCCCAAAACGACAAACTAAAGAACTTTCAACAGTTGCAAACCCTTTTTGCAACAACATGAAATATTAAACAAAAAAAAAAGTATTATAAAGGCAAAAACTAAAGCCAGACCGCAACACATGAATAAAGTTAATTAAATTCATGGAAAATAATTAAATTACAATTTAATAACAAATTAAATTAGTTTTTTGTTTTGTTTTAATGAATAAATATGTTTGTGGTTAGTTTCTTCATTAATTTTTAATTCATAATTAACAGTAACATTTTGTAAATGTTTGAATAAATTAAAATACTCATGCAAAATGTGCTTATATTTATAAATTGCTTTAATTTGTTTATGTTTCTTCAAGGTATGGTTTCAAAATCGTCGTGCAAAATGGCGTAAACAGGAAAAAGTGGGACCACAATCGCATCCCTATAACCCGTATTTACCTAGTGGTCCAGGTTCCATACAAACTGTGGTTGGTTCGGCATTACCACCCAACCCCTTCACCCATTTGGGTTTCGCTAATTTACGGAAACCCTTTGATGGTCCAGCAAATATAGCAGCATTTCGTTATCCACACTTGACTGGTGCACCCATGTTGCCGACGGGTTACTTCAATCAATTTCAAAGGTAATGTAACACCACTAGCCACTAGCACACATACTTAGCAACATGGTTTCTAACAATTAACCTATGTTTATTGTTCTTTCTTTGTTTTAATTTTATAGAGCTCCACCACATATGCTGCCACCTGGAATGGCTTCCATGTATTCACCTTCGACATCGTTTCAGTCGCTGTTAGCCAATATGACGGCAGTACCACGACAACCGCCCATGCAAGTTAAACCTCCCATGCATATTGGTTCACCGGACTTGCACTCACCCAATCATTTAATAGCCTCACCACCAACTTCACCCTCTTCGGTAACTTCACAAACTGGACCAAGTGCACCACCGCAATCACAACACTCTCCTGGTCTTGTCTTGCCACCCATGGCAGCTCATCAATCGATACCACCAGCCGTGGCTGCACCACCACCACCAAATGTACCACAGTCCTCCGTGGTGATGTCCCATCATTCGCCCCAACATCAGTCGGGTGCTCAGCAAACGAATGCCATACGTTCCTCGACGCCACCTGAAGATCGTCGTTCCTCCTCGATTGCAGCATTGCGCCTGAAGGCTCGTGAGCATGAACTGAAGCTGGAGATGCTGCGTCAGAATGGTCACAGCGATGTTCTCAGCTAATGAACACCACCAACACCACTTGTTCGTAAACGGTTCTGCTGACAGTTGTTGTGTGAAGTAATTAATTAATTAATTAATTTATTTAAAATGAATTATTTAGCTGCTAAATGACTTCCCACTTGTACGAACACACGTACTTAATTATTGATTGATAGATTGATTGATAGTAATTCCTTCTTCATAATTGTTGTCGATAATCTAGTGCTAAATAGGAAAACCTAATAGTATAACAATAGTTAGTTACTCAATATCTATTTACTTAATAATGGGAGTAAAATATGGAATTGAATTAATTTTAAATGTTATTTATATTGTAATTATTGTAATTAAATAAAGTATGTATACGATTTTCCAACATCTCTGGCTCTGATAACTAGAGAAAGATTTAAATAATTATTTATTTATATGCGAATGTACATGAAATAATTAATGTATATTTACTAGTTACACTTATTAGATAGTGTGTAATTAAGTTTTAATTTATTATAGTGGAAATAGTTCATTAAAACTATTAAATAAATAGCATAGTATCTACATATACATACATATGTATGTAGCTACAATATTATTTATTAGTCATAGACTTTACTTAGAAACCTACACACACTATTATAAGAAAATAGAATTTAACAAAAAAAATATATAATTTCCCTTTAATTCACTAGAATATTTAATTTTGTCATTTCAAATCAATTGATTATATATCTATTTTTTTAAATATTTGTCATTTAATGGAAATTTTATAGAATGCAATATCAAAGACTTTATTTATACAACAAATAAATGTTTTGTGATATTCACAAAAGAAAATTTTTAAAAAATACTTTGTTTTTCTATTACTTCATGTTCAGTAAGTATCCAACAGTTTTACAAGTAGTCAATGTATCCCTTAGATACAGTAATTGTCACTTGACTGACTCCAATTTATATATTTTGGTCATTTTACAGGTATGTGTTGTGAGAAGTCAATTGTCACTTAAATGTCTCCAATTAACCTAGAGTGTACTTTGTCACTTTAAAAGTTCATTTTGTTTTACACTTTTTTGTGAGTTTTAATATAATTCTCATACAGTTTATTTTCTTTTTGCTTAATTATACTTACATCCCAGGTAGTCTGGCATGATGTCAATTGTCACTTTAATGTAAGAAAGTAGTTATTACTTTCTTGGCGCAAAAGTAATCCTCCTATCAGAAAATGCTATAAATTTTGCGATTGGCCCCTAATGTCAGTTCTGTTTTGACATTTGAGTAGTAAACACATGCGAAATACGCGTTAATAAACAATGTTACGCTACACTGCTCCAGAACGCGGAATATTGCTGACTATTTATTTGACCAATAATCGGCAAAATTTATAGCATTTTCTGATAGGAGGATTACTTTTGTGCCACCTGTTATATATATTTTTTTTAAACGTTTATTATAATATTGTTCCTGCCCTTAATATCTAGGCCTTACAATAAGTAATTAAATCTTATAACTAAACAATTATTGTTCTCTCAGTGGAGAATCATATTTTGTATATTAGATAAGTGGTAAATCAGCTCTACGTAGCCTTGATCTGTCTTGACTTACTGTAAGTAGTCTTGCGAGCGGGTTCGGATGATGATGTAATTTTAACAAATAAGCTTCACGAGATTTTCTAAAATCGTCCTTGACCAATGGCACATCTAAGTCTCTGTGGATGTTCTCATTTCTTATGTACCATGGAGCTCCCGTCATGGTTCTAAGAATTTTGGATTATACCCTCTGAATGAGATCTATACTGGTATTGCTTTCTGTTCCCCATAGTTGGATTCCGTATGTCCAGATTGGTTTTAAGACTGTCTTATATAGGATGACTTTGCAGTTAAGGCTTAATTTCGATTGATGGTGGATTAGCCAGTGTAAGTTAGAAGCTTTTAGTTTCATGTGGAGCCGCTTGGCTTCTATGTGCCGACGCCAAGTAAGACGTCTATCTAAATTAATGCCAAGGTATGTAACGTAATCAGACTGTGGGATGTTCACACCGTTCAGGGTCACTGGTGGACAACTTCCTCTCCTAAGTGAAAACGTTATGTGTTTGCTTTTGATTTCATTTACTTGTATTCTCCAATTTCTTAACCACGTCTCTACGTACCTGAGATAATTATCAAGGTTTCTAGATGCTACATTTAAGTCCACATGAGAACTAAGAATTGCAGTGTAGTCTGCAAAGGTGGAAATGGTTAATTCTTCGGACTCGGGCAAATCAGAGGTGTATAATAGGTACAGAGTTGATCCTAGAACACTTCCCTGGGGCACACCAGCATTGATCGCATAGTCGCTTGTCACATAATCGCCGCATTTTATCCTAAATCTCTCCAGAAGTAATATATAGGAAAGAGTGCCGGAAGAAGGTTTGTTTACAATCAATCGGTTATTGGACTGTCTAGAAGATGTCTTTTGAACTGACTATTTGAGATCAATTAGCTTCCGTAAATGTTAAAATAACTAGTTATGTAGCTAATCAAGTAACCAGTTAGGTAGCTAATAAGGTAACTGGCTCTATGTAAACGAAATCTAAATTCTATGCGTTTAATAGTTTGGACCAGCTATTAGACAGTCTATTTGCTTAGGACATGCACATGTTATGAAACTAGTGGTCACCCTAAATTATAGATAAAATCACTAGTTCGGAACAGTCACCCAGAACAGCTGGGTATGGACAAACGTATTAATGTATGAGTTCTTCAACATGTGGCCTAAATCTTTTGTTTTTAAGATGTGATAAAATTTTAATTTTGCATCCATCTAAAATGAGACTTTAGCATTTTACATATTTTTCATGCATTTGCTACATTTTCTCTTTTTTCCTAGTTGCTGAGTGAATGAGTGAGTGAGTGTGTGTGTTTGTACAAACGTATTTGTACATCTTTCAGCTGGCTTTTATTTCTTAATTTCATTTCCACGTTTCAGTCAATTAGCCACATTAGAGCCGGCGTTTATGCGCTTAAGATAAATTTTACTCTACCACACCGTCCTCTACCGCACATAAAATAAAACATACACAAAATATACATTCATACATATGTACATATGTTCAAATGTATGTATAAGTGTATAAATGATGATATTCCAGTCTACATATTTTCTTTATTTTCTTGTTCATTTTATTTCTTTTCAGCATGATTACAAAGGCGCCAACAAAATTCTTAAATTTTAAAAGAAATCAGTAAAAAACGACAAAACAAAAACCTTAAAACATTTAGGGCCATTTAACATGTTTAGTCTTCAATAAAAATAAAAATTACTCTATAGTGACACTGGGCAGAAAATAGTGGAAATGTTTTTTTTTTTTTTTAGATTTTATGAATGAAAGATTCATCTGCATATTAGGCAGCCTGAAAAGATTAAATAAGATTTTTTCAAAGGCAGATTCTTGGAATACACATTTTACTACCTTTTACCATAGATGCGGTGTAATACATTGAAATATTAATCGTAGACCCACAAAAGTATATCATGAATTTCACCAAAGAACACAGAAAAACACGGGCTTTTAACCTCGAGTATTCCGACTTTTACTAAATTGAGAATTATTTGGAGTTTGGACATTACAATTTATGATTAAGAACGATTTCCTTCACGATTTAAATTTTTTTTAAAAATCAAGAAAATTTACTTGGGCTTTAAATTTAAATATTAGTATCTTATGAGTGTGATGTTGGATTTTATTGAGAATACTTAACACAGGGGAACAAAATTGACATTTTGGTTTGGTGCAGCGCAAAATGTAATTGATAAAACATATATGGGACATTACATTCACCCTTATTCTATTTGGCGCCGTCAACATCGTCGTCAATATTGAGTCAAGAAATGGTATATGTTTCGTCGATATCGATAACAATTGGTAACTTTTGACAGCGTTTTGTACTTTTATAAGTTGGGTTAAAGTGCAAAACGCTGTCAAAAGTTAACAATTGTTATCGATATCGGCGAAACATATACCATTTCTTGACTCAATATTGACGATGATGTCGACGACGCCAAATATAAACAAACAACCAAAAAACCTTTGGTTTTTTTGGGCAGCTATTTGATTTTAAAATATCTCGGTTTTAATTTTTTTGGTTATTCTGTATTTTTTTTCTTATTGATAGAATATTGCGTAAATGGAGACTAAGATTATAAAAGCATTCTTGTACTGGTATTCTACACACTTTTCTTTGACATCAATTTTGTTGATATTAATTCCAGGATATGTTCAGTTTCAGCCTTACAAGTTTGACCTATGGTACAGTAAAACCATATCAATGAATTTATATAAATAAAAATGAAATTCTCTCAAAATATACTAAACTAAACTTGGAGTTTTACAATATTTTTCATATGATTTTCGTATTAAAAAAAATATACAAATGTTCTCAACTTGAATGTTTAACAACTACATGATTATACTTAAATTAAAGATTTATTTTTGGATCCTTAAATTATAAGGAAAAACTACTTTCTGTTAGGTAAGGGTCTGCTTTTCTGTAATTGACAGCGAAGGCCTCAACAGTAAAAAATTGCCTTA
The DNA here is from genome assembly GCA_942486065.2 of Calliphora vomitoria. Taxonomy (NCBI): domain Eukaryota; kingdom Metazoa; phylum Arthropoda; class Insecta; order Diptera; family Calliphoridae; genus Calliphora; species Calliphora vomitoria. The sequence goes on along the minus strand of OW818030.2, from coordinate 64,241,965 downwards.
ATTTCCTGCTTTTTTATAAATATAATTTATCTTATTATATTATTTCATTATGGCTAGTAAGATGAGATGCTGTATTAAAGATCCTAATATGTTTTGTTACATTTGTGGCGAATATATTGAGCCCTTAGCGCCAAATTATCGTAAGCGACAAATCGCAAATTTTACAGGAGAAGTTTTTTTCGATTATTTTGAAATTTATACATAGAATTAAAAATGTTTTGATGCGATATATTATAATTACGTTCAAGCTAGTTACCGGCAGCAAAAAAATTATAGTTTGTTTACATTATACATTAATTATGGCATTTACAATATATTTTTTTGTATTAATCTACTTTTATGGCCAACATTTTTCGCTTACGATATTTATATTTTTCTTGTTTATTTCAATTTAAAGGGACAAAAAAGTTCAAATCAATACATATTTATGTATTCCATTTGTTTATTTACTTTTTTTTTATTAATTATTATTGAATTCAGAAAATATAAAACAAATTAAATTAGTGTTTAAAGTATGTAGTATGCTTAGATTTAAATATTTATGAAATTTTAGTATCTATCAGCATCTTCGTCGCTTTCAGCCAGGGTGTCTTTAGCTTTATCATTACATTTCATACTGATATACTCCTGGTGATATCTTTGAAGGATTATTTAATTTTCACACAAATTTCTAAAGTCTCTAAATTTTTGCACTGAAATATTTAGTTGTTTTGGATAAAGAAGTTCTTGTCCATTCTCAACGATAATTGAATTCTTTTCCGAACGGATAATTTGGTTTATATTAATTTTTTTTACTCTAATATTCTCGCTGTATCCATACTTAAATTGAGCTTAAAATCTCTGTTTGTCGAAATCGACAGATTTCAGACTATTACATTTTATTTTAATATTAGTAGGAATAAATGCCTTAGAATATGATTTTCAATTCATAAAATCACTATGTTTCAATACAATGCACTCATAGCCTTTTAGAGATGTTCGCGAATTTGAAATGAGTGAAGGCCACTCAGAAGGTGCCCAAATTGTTCTTCCTTTTTATGGTTGGAAACATTTTTGTTGTAACAAAAATAAGAAAAACGCTGTCAAAAAACTGGTGGTTAAAAATGTTGATAATTTAATTTTCAAATGCGAATATCTCTTATCCTATAATTGATAGCTACGACGAGCTTTTTTTGTAGTGCTCGATAAGGAGATTCTAAATGTTTATTTTTTTTAAATCGCAAAATAAACGAAGAAATAGGATCGTTTTAAGAAGTTAACATACCTGAGTTGTCCTACTTTGGAGACCTCTGGCCCGACCTTGGTGAGCCCATTAGGTCCCAATTTTAAACTTAAACCCGACAACACTTCCTTTTCGCCCAAGTGAAATTTCATTCAAACCGGATTAACCGTTAAGAAGTTACAGATTCATTTCCTTGTTTTTTTTTCTATACCACTGTGTGTAGCTTACGATAAAACTCCTTTACTGTAAAATGTAAACATTGACTTACGATAAAATCGTTCACCCTTTCTTTAAAGTTATTAACATTTTTGATATTCTGAGAACTCGAAAACATCAGTCGCTCCATAAAATTTGAATTTGTTCAATAAAAAAAAATTTTGAAAAAATTGTGTCGTTACGATAATCGTTTACTCTTATCCAATTGGATTTTGGAATTCAAATTCGCAACTTAGACAATTCCTGGATATATAATGTAGAAATAAATCTATAACTGAGTAAAAATTAATTTTTTCTATAAAATAAACTCAACAAAAATTTAAAAAACCGCTAATAAGGACTGAGATCGGACTATTTGGTACGAAAAGTTAAAGCCAATGCAAGTTTAAAAGCATACAAGGCTCAAAAAGTTCCAGACAGGAAGACAGAGCACGGAAATTGAAGTCAAATTTTATACAAAAAATATACCTGCTGCATAATGGATGACGAAATGTACATATGGAAATTTTTTTATGTTGCAGATGCTCGAGGGAATGTTGAAGAAAAGTTTAGGACCCAAAATCAGACAAAATTTCCCAAAAAGTTCTTGGCATGGCAAGCAATATGCAGTTGCGGAAAAAGAAGCCAAACATTTGTTTCAAGGAATGTTTACAAGAGGATGCTTCCATTCATAAGACTTCTTGATGTGTCCACCTATTTTTGGCCTGATTTGGCATCCTGTCACTATGGCAAGCAAGACCTTGAGTGGTAAACTGCCTGGAGCTAAGGCCAGTGTAGAGATATTGGGCTCTTGTTAAAATAGAATTGAAGAGCACAAAAAATGTGTCCAAAAGTGTGGTAGATTTTAAACGAAGATGGTCAACCTGTTCGAACAAAGTGACATAAAGCACTATAAAACCCTTTATGGAAGGGTTTTCGAAAAAGTTCAAAATTTCATCACTATTGATTAGAACTATAAAAATATTTTTTTAGTGCTTTTCACACAGCATTTTAAAAACAATTTTACGTCCGTATTTTATTTTTAGTTTAGTTTTTATATGATACCACACTGAGGTCAAAGACTATTTAAAAGGGTATTTAAACCGATGAAGAAAAATTCAGTACGCAAGTGTTTACAGGCTGTAATATTCTGAGTTTGTTTTATGAGAACTGAGCAATAGTATAAATTAATCAAATAACCTTTGTTTAAAGAGTACTTGATAACAAAACTGCAAAAAAAAAACTACCAAATTTAACATAAATGGAAACATTTTAAAATAAAGCTTTTAAATTACATTTAGTAAATAGGACTTAAATGAGACGTAAATTTAAACATCTATAAGTAGGTAATAATTATTTTATTTAAATTCTTTAAATGTTCAGGAAACAATCATAATATCATTTATGATAATCATTTGAAATATATTGAAAGGTAAGGTCAGAGATGGCAAATATTTGATGAAAAAGACGTATCCAATAAATAAAATATATTTAAATTCTTTTATTTAAGTATTTCAAAAACTTATTTTACTTTGGATGATTAAAACCAAATATTTAGTTTTCTTTTATTTGATGCTGTATGATCTTACAAAATGCTTGCATAAATAAACACCATCAAACTAAATATAGATGTGGATTGGTTTTAATCAAATCACTTCAAGACAATCAGATCATTAGTGATTTGGCAGAAAACAAACAAGTTATTGTTTAATGCAATTTATATTAAATTGGATTAATTGCTAAACATTAACAACAACAACAAGAAAACAAATAGCAAAGCAGATAATTACTTAATTACTGATTTAATTGATTAATATTTATTTTGTTAATAAAAAATCGTTTTATAATTGAATAAATATGCACAGGTTATAAGTAATTACTTACTTGTGTTATAATACCTCAACAAGTCGAAGCGACAACTAAAGCCCATTTAATTTCTATACGTATTGAATAATACAGTATTCGAAAGATGCAATGTTTTTTTATTTAAATGGAAATATGTTAAGAAAGTAAAGTACTAACACCTGAATATGTTTCAGTACTTTTCTTCATTAATCCCGCTCTTTTTCGTCGATTTATCGATGTCCTTCGGTTTAAAATTTTTCGAATGGCATAGATAACTGCCGGACTAAGATTGTCAATTATACAAGTAATTAATTAATTTTTTAAATTTCCTCGATTATCCGCAAAAAGAATGACATAGCGGAATAATATCAAAAATGATTTGTAAATAAGACTAACTTATATATTCGGATAGGACAAAAACATAAAAGCATTACCTTTTAGAAAATAAGATTTTCCAATTTTAAAGATGATAACAGACGCAACGTTGCAATATACTTTGAAATATCTATCATTAGATATCCATATTGTCCATATTAAGATAGTAATAGAAATATTAATAGATAAAAAATAGGTAAAAAATCAAGGTTTTTCCGGTATTTTCCTTATATCTCAGTCATTTGTGGGCCGATTTTCTTGATTTTAAATATCAATAGAGCCGGAAGAATTACCGATATATTGATGTATCAACAATGTATATGAGTTATTGGGGGGCTACGGAAAGTTGATTTCAACATACAGACGGACAGACGGACATGGCTATCTATAGCGATCCAGAATATATATACTTTGTGGGGTCACAAATAAAAAATGTAGAAATTACAAACGGAATGACAAACTTATATACTTATACCCTTGTCACTCATGGTAAGGGGCATAGGGTACAACTAGAGACCCAACTAAGAGTAAGCTGAGAGTAACAATAGTTACTCCATTCACACGTGCTTGTGATATGTGAATTCAACATACTTGTGAGAGAATTAAACACATCAAAATACTTGAAATTTTAACATTGATTTTCCAACTAAATACAGACCGAGCACCTTTTTTACACTTCTACACAATATTTGGCAAATTTTTTTAATATGAAAAAAATTATTTTTTATTCATTATTGACACTTAATTTTATCTGTGGTAGAATTTAATTTATTAAACAGAGTTTCAGTTTTTGGTATTGAAAATAGAAGAAAATTTTAATAAATTAGAATGTAAACAGTTTTATAGAACTCTGTGTGTCTGGTGGAAATTAAAAAGGCACCAATACAACCTCAAAACTATGTACTAATACATTCTCACGACTTAGGTTTTTGACAACAGACTTAGGTCTTTTCAGTAACGCTTCTATGGATATATTATTCTATGGTAAGGGGCAGAATCAAAATTTTTTGGAAATAAATCTGGCATTTCTAAACGGCTGGTCCGATCGGCGGCGCAATGGGAGCTCAAAGTAGGGTACCTTCGATATGTAAAATTTTTAAATACACGTGCCATTTTTTTGTTTCCCATCCGATTGCAAAGATTTACGACCTATATTTTTAAAAAAACGGATCAGGGTATGCCACAATTTTAAAAGTTCAATTTTGAAATGCCTATAACTCGGAAATTATAAGAGGTAAATAGCACACGCAAGCATGTTTTTTCAAGACCTAGACGAGCGCAAAAAAAATGGCACGTGTTTAAAAATTTTACATGTCGAAGGTACCCTACTTTGACCCCCCATTGCGCAGCCCCTGGAGCATTTGTAGGGTACATTTTAATAACTTAAACTCCTTGGCTACGTCCATGTCAAATTTTATCCCGATCGGACCAGCCGTTTAAAAATGCCAGATTTATTTCCAAAAAATGTTGATTCTGCCCCACTGTGTAGGATGGAAGAGATAGCATTTCGTAGCCTAATTCATGGACTTTTGCCATGATAACAGCACATGTGTGTACCCGATTGTGAGCAAATGCTCCAGCCATCTTGTTGAAAGCTTTTTTATACCCAAGTGATAATTCAAAATTGAAACCACAGATTCATGTGCGATGCCTATGGCTTCCACAATCATATCGTGTTTTGTTTTAATTTTTTCGGCTGTAGAGACCTAAACTGGCCGTCCAGATCGTTTGGTATCTTCGTGCTTGTGTGGCTAGGGTATATATAAGTTTGTCATTCCGTTTGTAATTTCCGCAATATAATATTCCGACACTATAAAGTATATATGTTCTGGATCCTTATAGATAGCGGATTAAGCCATGTCCGTCCGTCTGTCTGTCTGTTGAAATCAACTATCCGAAGCCCCGAAACAACTAACATACACGATTCATACATCAATATCTCTGGAATTCTTCCGAATCGGTTGCTATTTAAAATCCAGAAAATCGGACCACAAATGGCTGAGATATAAGGAAAAAACCAGGACAACCTCGATTTTTTACCTATATCAGGATCACTAAGCCATTAATATAGACAATATGGATATCTAATGATAGATATTTCAAAGACCTTTGCAACGACGTATATAATACAATAGTATGTTGGACCTACAATGGGTCAAAATCGGAAAAATATTTTTTAACCCGAATTTTTTTGCTAAGTATTAAAAATTTTGTTTACTTAAAAATATTTAAAATTTATATTTTGAAGTATAATTTGGTGAAGGGTATATAAGATTCGGCACAGCCTGTCACAGGCTGTCAAACACAAACTACATGATGCAGCATGTTCGAAGACAGGAGTCAACTGACAGAAGCAGTGTTGCCCTTTTAATTAAGAGCCGGGAAATTAAAAAAATCGCAGAAATATTGACCCACACTAGTACCATCAGAATTCCTTTTCCGAAGTAAAGGATATCTTAAAATAAAAGTTTTACATTATTATTCTAATAACAAGTCATGTATCAAAAATATAAATTGGAACATTAAAATATTCTTTAGAAATATTTAAGGCCTCATTTTGTATCTTCAAACGAATTTTCGTTTGCGTTTCCGTTTGGAACGAAAAAATAAAAATTTGGTATTTTATAAAACGAAACGATATTTGCGTTACAAGTCAATTTTTTGATGTGGTACCAAGTTTGAAAACATCGTTTTTATGTCAACTTTCTGCCAAATAAATTAAATTATTTCTATTTATTTTCCAACAATTGAAATTTATTGAAACAATTTTGAAATGTTTGATTGTTTTCTACATTTACTTGGAAAAAACATTTCTTTGTTACATTTTTTATGTACGAAAAGAAAAAACACATTCTCATAGAAATGTTTTTTCTTTGCAAATTTAAAAATCAATGAAAATTGTATTGAAACGAAAAAAAAATCTCAACGTTAGATTTGAACATTTCAAGCGCTTGGAAACGTTTTGTTCTGTTTTATAAAATTCAATTTTATATACAGAAACGAAAAACACGTTTTGAAAAATATGAAAATTGAAAAATGACAAATTTTTTCGAAAAAAACGTTTCGTTACGTTTTACAAAATTAGGGCATTAATTTGAATATCTGTATAGATTTAATAATTAAACAATTGTGAAACAAGTGCTTTACCTTAGCAATTTACATATAAATTAAATTAGACACAGTTACAAACTACATGATTTGCCAGATTAATTTCCGAGTTACATAAATTAAATTATTAGTGACATTCTATTCAATTTTAATTTCTTTCAGTGGATGGGTTTTTTGATTTCATAGGATTAATAGCTATGAAACTAAAGATTTTCTTATCAGAAATATACAATATATAACACATATTTTATACTCAAAAACAAGAACAACAATTTATGTAAACTCTATTGATAAAAAAAAAAATCTTAACTGATAATTGCTGTTTTGTGTATCTGAATGAATGCTCTAGAGTTGTTGTTGATTGTTGGATCTAAATCGGTTGCAACCTGTGTTAATTTGATTCAAATTTACCCAGCATATAATGACTATAATTTCATTAATGGAATTTCGTGTTGTCAGTAATTGAATTTAGTTTCATTAAATGCCATAATATTCTTTCCTTCCTTTCAACACTACTGCAACAACACCATTTCCAGTTGGAAAAATTAACATCTGATAAATGTATTATGTTCTTGAATAACTCCAATATACATTCTTTAATTGATTTACTAAATTTGATATTAAATGGACAGACAGTATTTTCTTCTAAATTTTAAGTCTACAAATAAAATATTTGTTGGTTTATTTTAATATTTTATTTTTCTAATTTTCATTGGAAATTGTGCTGCAACCGTATATGAAAAATGAATAATGATGGTATGTGTTTTTTATTATTCAACTAAAATAACACATTCAACCCATTCATGGTTACAATGTCTGTTTATAGAGGTAAAAAACACAACAACTTGGCATGTTTCGTCTCACTCTTCCCGTGTATGGCAGAATTAAAGTGTTGCCAGTAATGACTAATCAGTAAATATAATATTTTACATATATTAAATAATTTAATAATAAAAAAAACCAAACGAAATTACTTTAAACCAATTTTTATGTCGATGTGTTTTCCCACTAAACAAAATAAGCTCAGTTTCTTCTTAAAGTCTTTTGTTTTAGATGTATTCAGGTGGTTTTTATACCCTACATCAGCAATTGTAGGTGAAAAGGGTATTATGAGTTTTTCTGATGTTCGTTAGGCCAAAAATGTTTTGAATCATCTTTCTGAGTCGATTAACGATGTTAAATTAGGCTCTGCTGAATCTTATATAAGTACCCAGCACCAATATGCATTTTATGCATTTGTATAAAAACAATTATCTGGTTCAACCGATTTGGTTAATTTTATATTTTGTATTACTAGAAAATATCAGTAGTAATGTTCACCTTATTAGATTCATGCATTTATCGGAAACAAATTATCGAAGTTCGAACAAAGTTTTTTTTATTAAGTATTAGACACATAAGTAAGCTGTTAGCAATAATAACTATTTGTGTCTAAGTTCGGTCTCCTCATTCATATGTTAACATAAATGTACCTACCATCAAGTTCATTAAGATATAAAACTAACTATTCTTTGAATGAACCATTGGTTAGGGCTCACAATTTTTTTAAATAATTTAAATGAAAATTAAGTTTTAGATTTTAATTTTTCTAAAGATATTTTATAAATCCAAAGACTTTTATAAATATAATAATAAATAAACAGATATATTGTTCTAAAGCTTTTGGATTGATTGTCCATTTTCAATACCAATCATTTCTGACCAACAGATAATATTTAGGGAAAATTATCCGTTTTGTGTCATTTCTTCAAGTTCCTATCATCTATATATATAAAAGAGTAACGTTACTGACTGACTGAATGACTGATTCATCATCGCACAGCCCAAACGACTGAAATTTTAATTGTGAGTTCCTCCCTCCCCAAAACGATCCGCTAAGAAAGGATTTTTGGAAATTCGAACGTTTAGGGGGTAAAAAAGGGTAAAAACGGGTAACCTTATATCTTCAAAACTAATAAAGATACAAAAAAACTTAAAACTGCATGTTACTCCATTTAAAAAATAAGCTGACAGGTGTTTCGTACTTTTTCGAAATTCGAAACTTTTAGGGGACAAAACGGGTAAAAACTCTATTTTGGTACTTTGTTGGCACCCTATGTATCTTTTTAACTAATAAACATAGAAACAAATTTTAAATCGTATTCTTTACTTATCAAAAAATAAAAAATATAAGTTTGGTACTTTTTGGAAATTCGAACCCTTAAGGTACTTGGTACTTTTTCATAAAATATGTTTTTTTTTTTTGTAATTTGACATAGAGATACGAATATTTTATTATAAGCTCCACGATACAAATTTATTTGAATATAATTTTACCACCGTAATGGGGATAAAAAAGGTACCAAAAAGGGGATAAAATCGGGAAAATACATTTTATTTGAAATTATTAAGCTAATTTTGATAATTTTTTTAACATTGGATTGATACAAAAATTAACTAAAAGGTTGTTATTTGGAACTCGAGTACCAAAGTTTATATTGGGCCAAATCCGGGTAAACAGTTTGGTACTTTTATTAAAACATATTTTTTCTTGGGTACATCAACACAGATTTTAATCGTTTGAGACATGTCTTTAGCATAAACAATTTTGGCAAAATGGAATATTTTTAAATTTAAAACTAGGTTTTTTTCTCCTAATGGTACTTTTTTAATATTTTACATTATTTCACTTATCGAAATTAAAGTTAGCTGATATGTATCTGCTACCTTTAATGTCGAAGTTAGTGTTAGGAATAGGGGATAATATTTAGGTACCAAAATGTGAGAACTGAATTACAGGTACTTTTTTATTGTTCTAATGGTACTTTTTGAGTTATGGAATTAGAAACATGAAATTAAGCATATATGATCCTAAGTGAGTGAGAATTCTAGGGGGATACTTTTTGGTACTTTTTCTTTATTGGAATGGTACCTTTTGTAATTTCTCCAATAATGAACCTGGAAACATGAAATAAAGGTTATATGTACTCTAATGAGTGTGAATCCACAAATGGGGGACTTATGGTACTTTTTCTTTATCCTAATGGTACTTTTAGAATTTTCGATAATAATGGACGTAGAAACACGAAAGAAAACATATATGGTCATAAGTGAGAGAGAATTGAAGATGGGGACAATATGGTACTTTATCTTTATTCTAAAGGTACTTTTCAAATGTTTTATAAAAATGGACCTAGAAATTTGATATTAAGCATATATGGTCCTAAGTGACTTTGAATTCTAAGGGGAGAGTTTTTGGTACTTTTTCTTTATTCGAATGGTACCTTTTGAAATTTCTATAACAATGGACTTAGGAACATGAAATTAAGCATATATGGTCCTAAGTAAGTGAGAATTCTAGGGGGTGACTTTTTGGTACTTTTTCTTTATTCGAATGGTACTTTTTGTAATGAATTAATTAACATGAAACTAGAGACATGTTATCCTGAATTAGTATTAATTCACAAACGGAGACTTAATAGTACTATTTATTTCATCCAGTTGGGGTGGCGAAGAGCACCGGATCAGCTAGTATCATATATTTTTGTGGGTCTACGGCCAATATTTCGAAGACAACAATCATCTTTTGTGTGGTGAGTATAATAATTGTCACGGATATTATTAGTTACCCATATTGAAATCAGAATAAATAACTTATAATATAATAAATATAATATATAGTAAATATATCTTAAAAATCAGATATCGGTCTGAAAATAAAATGTGTCTAAAATAATTTTGTGTTAATACAAATCATAGCTAAATAAGTCATAGCATCCATAAGACCTGTTGCCGAAAATCACTTAAATGTAAACAGATAAGGATCAGTCCAAAAATCTGAAAGTCATTTAAGTGGTGTAAGGTATCATATAGTCGGGTATTATTATACACTCTGTTTCGTATACCCTTTACGGCCAAAGTTGGGAGGGTATTTCGTGTTTGTGATAATGTTTTTAATGTTGATGAATGATCCAACCGCAACCCAAAAGTGCCGTTTAACTCAGTCTGAGTCTATTAGACACAAGTCCAGGGGACGAATATTAAACAACGTTTTAAACAAACACAGCATGAACGCCAACAAAACTCTAAGCAAATAATTCAAAATAAACATAAGTACGTTACATTCAACAAAATACATTGTTAAAAATTTAAAGTATTTTGTAAAGCGTAAATAAATCTGTAATCCCATGGCTATAGAAGAGATACAGTTTAAATTTGGAACTTATATTAGTTGACATTCCCCATAATTGGATTAAAAATGGTCTCATACAGGATGACTTTACTTTCAAGGCTTACTTTGTATAAAAATTATATTTTTTTTGTAGATTCTAGGAAAATGTTATATACAATAAAATGTTTATTTATTAACATAATGCAATGACATATTTAACGCATATTAAATTTGTTATTTGAAATAATAAAATGGAAAAATATTGACAGACGGACAAAGAAAATTCTGCAATTCCCAAAAGGGAAACACAAATCCAAAAAATGGCATTTGAGGCTGGTGAAATACTTCAAAGTTTAATAAAGAATACATCTTTAATTAATGGCCTTTAATTCCAGCTCTGAGATTTTAGAACAAATATCCACAAATAGAAATTTTATATAAAATTCGAAAATTGGACATGATTTGAATGTTACAATAATTTCCGTAAAGATACCTTGCAGAAAAACATAATATTATAACATATTTAATTTTAATAAAAAGTAAAATTAAGACAAATTGAAAAATACATTAAAAAGTTACAAAGCCACCCGAATCCGCTTGCTAGACTTCTAGCACTGAGCCAAACGCAGTCGAGGCTTCGTTGATGTTACCAGACAATTACCAATTAATATGCTCTCGTTAGGGAGTAATTAGATTTAATTTTAGTTATAAGATTCGAATACTTAGGACTAAGGAAATAGGCAGATTCAATAAATAAATGAAAAGTAAAAAAAAAAAAATTTCGCCTAAAGATATGCTAAAATCTAACAGTTTTTCAATTATAAAATTAAAAATCGATTATTTATCGATCGGAACTATATATTACTTCGAAATTTCTTACATATTATTGTTTAACTAACAAACTAGTTTTGAGGAAAATAGGTCGAAAATTCTGTCTGGAAAACTCGGACCAACGTATAAACGTATTAACAAATTTTAAAATTTTATTTTTCAAATTCGTATAACTCATTAACCGTAAGAGATAAATAGCACTCACAAACATGTTTTTTTATCAAAAGCCATAGCGCCGCCATTGAATAGTGGTCCATCGTCAAAAGTTAAATTCGAATGCTCCTTCGCTACATCTGTGTGTGTCGACGTATGTGACATGATCTATGTGTCGACGTATGTGACATGATCAGACTGTGAGATGAACACGTTGTTAATTGATATTATACATGGGAGAGCGCCATGATATGTACAAAATTAAAACATCCATAGAGACTTCGAATTACCACTGATAAAAGACCAGAAATTGCAACACAATACGATTCTACTTGAAGATTCGAACAAGGCTTTGTAGAGCTGACTTATACAAATTCTGAGGGTTCAAAATTGGTCAGAACTCCTATATAAGTTCTGTTCTCGATTTCTGGAAAATCAAGCTCAATCTATGATCACTTATACTTTATACCAAAATTCAATTTCTAGTATAAAAAACTCAAATATCTTAAATAGTTAATAACTTTGTAAATACTGCGATTTCTGGCAAATCAAGCTCAATCTGTGATCACTCATATTTTATAGCACAAATCGGTTTTTAGTATAAAAAAACTCAAATATCTTAAATCGGTTATAACTTTGTAAATATTGCAATTTCAGGCAAATCGAGGTCAATCTGTGATCACTCATATTTTATAACAAAATTTAATTTTTAGTATAAAAAACTCAAATATCTTAAATCGATATAAACTTTGTAAATACTGCAATTTCTGACAAATCAAGCTCAATCTGTGATCACTCATATTTTATAACAAAAATCGATGTTTAGTACGAAACAATATCTCCAATAGTTCCTGAGATACCGAATTATTTCCAAAAAAAACATTTTTAAACCACTGTTCCAAACATAGTTTGGAAGATTTTGCTTATGTTCTAGCTGTTGGTTAATATTTTCATACACAATGCCATTCAATCCAATCATTCTGTTCCGAAGTCACACAATTTTCACATTTACAAAATATTTGTATTTTTTTTTTTTGATTTTTATTTCTTATAAATAAAAGTAAAGAAAAGCAGCTGATTCATCAAATGCACAATAAGTTTATTCAAGTTTGCGAGTCTAAATTGTCGCACAAACTTATCGGAGTTGTGCAAACAAATTTCCATACAATTTTTTACAGTTTATTTGCGAGAGTGTAAAAATGCACAGATTGCACAGTTTGCGAGGCATTTAAGCGTTTAGATGAGGACCCTTATTATTTTTTTGTCGTTTTATGTAACAAATAAAGGGAATTTAATTTTGGAAAGTGGAAAAACAATTTATTGTTCTTTTTAAAAAAAATACTGTTTCTTCTGCATATTTGTGTGCATATTTTCCCGTTTTTTTAAGCATTTTTACTTGCTTATTTTAATGTTTTTGTACATATTTAAACTTGCCCTGGTTATTACATATACGGCCACTTTGTTAACGCTAACGCTGTCAGCATGGAAATATGTAATATGCATTTGAAATAATAATTCCCATAAATAAATAATTAATCTATAGTCACAGCTGGTGTAGGGTATCTTATCATTAACAGTGACTTTTATTATTTATTCAGTTTGTGGTTGTATGTGTGTGTCGTTGGACGGTCATTCGATCTTTGGATATTTAAAAAGCAATTGTAATAAATTCTCTTAACTATCATGTGATGAAATACGAGATCAACTAAATCAATTATTTTGCTCTCAACTTAATTGCAAATCAATTTAAGCTAAATTATGGTTATTCAAATAAATCACACTCCACTCTTTCTAGGCACTTATAGTAAGCAACAACAAAACACACACTAAATTATAAAAATAAATTACTCTAAGATTGAAAGGAGCTCAGAAAATGTTCTTCACATTTATAATAAAAGTAACTTCAATGAGAAATACTTATGTTTCTGCTCGTGTGAGTTTTTACTTAAATAGTAAGTATCAATATAAGAATTTAAAATTTGAATCTGGCGCCAAAATGTCAAGTGTGTTATAATCTTAACAAGAAAAACTAAATGGCCCAAAAAAAGAGTAAAGACAAACAAAATAATGAAAAATATCTTACATTTTTTTAATATCAATTCAAGTATGAGTGTGGGGCAAAATGAATAAAATAAGACTTCATTAATTTACGCACAGGACACATGAGTGTGTCCTGTCTGCAGCGTATGCAGACAACTAAAATGAGGAATGAACAGCAACAGTAAGTTAGTTTAACATTTTTGTTTTCAAATAATCAAAACATCCAAACAAAGACGAACACAAATTCAAGTCCCATTCAATGCAATGCAATTCAATTCAAGGCATAAAATATAAAAATTAACAACATGATGGCAAGAGGCAGTATATAATTTTTCATCATATTCACATTCATACAGGACAATTCCATTCCATTTCACATATCAAGATTGTCACTGTTATAATGCCCACACTTTTGTGTTAACATAAACATTTATGAGAAATTTGTTTATGTGATGTTGTTTGTTTTTTTCGCTGGTTGCTGCTGTTATATGGTACCCTCTTCATAAAGGGCCACCACCAGCCACAGTTCAGGAAACAAACTGGCATGTTGAGGAGAATGAAAACGAAAAAGAGACCATAACCAAGACAAAATCTTTTTTTTTTATTCTTGGGACGTTTATTTCTTTAGTGTCTCGTCTGCTACTGATTACAAAAAGGCCAACAATATTCAGAACGAAAAATCAAAATAAATGAAATACAAAATAAAACTGAAAACTAAATTATATGAAATAAAACAAATCCATTAGGGTGGCATGTCCAGGCTATGTAACGACATTAAAACAACATGATTAGGGTAAAATTGAATTAAGATTATTTAATGTACATATACCAATATGTATACATATATCTCCAAAAAAAATATATTGTAATTTATAATTGTTATTAAATATTAATATTACTTGATTACAAAGAACTAAATCATTCATACTTATATTGTACATTAGAGGGCTCCAAAAAATTAAATTTCGAATTTTGAACGTCAACCCCCCTCTAGAATTGTTCTGTGTATTGTAGAAACACATTGTGTAGAATATTAGAATGATAGAATAACGTTAACTGATAGCGCAAGGAGGCTTAAGTTTTAAAGTGCATTTAGAAGGGGAAAAATGCAATTGTTTCAGTTTTTGTAAAAATTGTTCCAATAAATAATTACTTTTGCAATTTAATTTAAAAGAATCGATATACACACGTAATTTTCGAGATATTAACGATAAAAATTGGTTAAAAAATTTTAAAGTTATTAAAAATTTCCCAGGCCATTATAATGTCTGAGGATACTAGAACAACAATTGAAGGAACAAAATTAACATATTTACCCATATGTGTGATGTTATTATAAATACTATAGTTTATGTTATATTTTTCTTAAGTTTTATCAAAATCGGCCCAAAAATATATAACATTTTGCTATATTTCCCTGAGAAATTCCAAATATTGAACAATTTGAACTTTGACCTTCACGATTTAATATTTAACGTTTTCCGATTTAAGTAAAATTTTCCGAATATATTTAAAATTACCTGGAATATAATATTTTGAATAGGTTTTCTTAAAATTCATAACAGTAAGGAAATTGGGCTCATTCGCCAAAATATGGCCAAAAAATAAGTTTTTCTCGAAAATCGCAAAATTTTTTTAACAATATTTTTAAAAATTTGAAAATGGAGTTTTGAAACTGCCGTTAAAAAAATTAATTTTTTTCGGTCATACCTGCGAATAATTTAACAGTTTCCTACGAAGACAAAACTCATATACAAGTACAGTGCACTCGCGGTAACGTGAACACCGCCTAACGTGAACAAGCTTTTGTTTACATTCACTACTCTGTAACGTGAACAAACTCAGGCAGCTCTATAACGTGAACAATTTTTTTCACGCATTTGTTGCCTAAACATGTGGACAACATGTGTTTGTATCCTCTAAATTAATATTTTTTTGGCAACGAATGAGTAATTTTATTAGCTATTAATTTTATTTCAATGTGTATTTTCTCGTGAGTTCGATTTGTTTTGTAATGCATTTTAATCAATAATTTTTGTTTTATACACACAGAAAACAGATTGTTCGGAATTCGGTTCCTAATATTAATATTTAATGCGACAAACAGAAAATTAGTTGTTAATCTTAAAAATATATAAATACAACCCATTTTCAATGTCTAGAAAAGAAAAAACAAAATTGAAATCGAATCATGATATCAACAATTGAAAAATTGGTCACTTTAACCGATATGTGTCTTAGCTAAATTTTATTTAACTAATTCGAAAATCACAACTGAATTGAATTTAGCTTTGTTGGCCTCAAATACCAATTATTGTTTGTTGTAATCATAAAATTGTTTGTAATAAAAAACTTAACTGCTAAAATAACTTTTCGAATATTCTAACTGAATAATTGATTACAATACAAATTAATACGATGTTCTCTACCGAATGCAATAATGAAATGGTAATGAGCTCTGACAACTGAAAAAAAAATTTAATTAATTGAAATAATATTTAAGAATACAAAATATTCCAGCAAATAGAAAAATATAAATAGATAATTGAAGATTGAAAATTCACTTGAACAGTAACACTAGGTCTTAGTATGGTAAGTGGGTAATTTATGATATATGAATTTCACTTCTTTCACTGTATTTTTTTACAGAAGATTTTATGGAAAAACAAATACAAAACTCGCCAATTTTTTATGATTTATCGGTAGATCTGGGGTAAGGTAGACTTCTTGTAAATAATAACAAAAATTTACTTAGTCCATGCTCGGTCCTATGCTACTTGTAGGAGTTAAAAAGAACAAATACTTTGTCCAACAAACTCTCGTGCCTTTTTTATGTATACCAATGATTTCTGGTGATGTGATAATCAAAATAATCCAGTAGGAGAGTACTTCATTATGCAGGTCGTTATACATAGTCTGACTGGTTCCCAAGAGATAAAGGAAGAATAACGGTAAGGAAATTATGAATTTTCAAAATAGGTACAATCTTTCAATTATTTCCTGTTTTTGTAAATTCTCTTTAGCATTATCATCAAGCATTTCTTTCGTAAATATCAATATCGTTATGGTACGTCGCAATTCGTCGTCAAGCCTCAATGTTGATAAGTGGTATAATCTGAATTGTTTGGTAATATGTGTACCGGTGTCCATGTAGCTTTTGGAAATATCGGAGCATGTACATACATATGTATAAAGAAAGAACTGTAGCATTCAAGTAAATTAAATTTTAACGTCTTTTCTTCTCATGTATATTAAATTATTGTATATATTATTATATATTAATGTTTGTTACATAAATTCCAATAAATAAATTATAACACATATTTAGTAATAATAAAAAAAATATTTTTTTTCATTGGGCCAGTCTAATGTAATTATATATAAATTGCTGGTTATTCCAACCGAATTATTTTTTAATTAACAGTTGTGATTACCATATAAACAATAGTCTGAATCGAAATATGTGATAGTACATGCAACCGACAAAATTCGATTGGCGACAAATTCGCCAAGAATAATGAAAGAATTTCACGTTCAATAGTGTATAACACAGGTTTATATTATAAAATTTTATATATTCCATGAAATTCGTCAATCGCTAACGTGAACAATTTCACTAACATGAACTCTCTTGGTTTTAATTAGTTCACGTTACCGCGAGTGCACTGTATAATTTTTAATTTTTAGACCTAGTGTCACAATATTCCACCCGGCACTCTTCAAAATTCGAACACAAATTTTTTTCCACACAACTGATTGTCACTCTAATCTATATGGATATATTTTAAGTATAAACGAAAACTTAAATTTTTAATTTAATATTTTTAGATGGGTTCCTTATTTTATGTCTCAAAGTTCATTAATTTAGAAAATTCTAAGGGTTTCATAATAAAAATACCGTAAAGTTAACTTTTGTGTTCCAAGTTTTGCGTTTCTATCATTTATTTATTAATCTAAATAAGTTCTAAATATTAATTCCCCCTTCGATTTTTGTTAATTTTATTTTCCACATTATTACAAAAATTTTATTTTTATTCAATCAGGACCATTAGATGAACAAATAAGCATCATTTGTTTTGGTCCGTTTTTGGTACCTAAATACCATAGATTCTTACTTCACTCAGATCCCGAAATTGTTGTGACACTCATTTGTCACTTCATGTGCTAAAGAATAAAATATGTTATAAAAAGTACTAAACTGTACAAATAATAACAGCGAATTAGTTAATTTTTGAATGACTGCAGGGACCAATATTTAGAACTTTATAAAAATTGGCTTAATTCGAGTAATTTCGAATATAATATATTTTGGTACTTTTTTCCCCCCTAAAGATGATGCAAATAAAAATGAACAGAAACAAGTAAGAGTGTTATATGGGCAATTCCATGTCATCGTACGTGACATTTGTACGCCTATAGAGTGGAATAGATTTTGCAAAAATAAAAGAATCTGAAAAATAATTTGGTCTTTATGTTCCACTCAGAGGGTACAATATTAAAAAAAAAAATAAGTTCTTTCGAAACATTGTTGTACAAAATATCGAGCGACATAAGGGTATATCGTACGTGACATAAAATGGAAGTTATTTTGAGGTACATGTAGAAATATGCGAAAGTTTGCGAATCGTGAGAGGCGTTAAGTTTTCTTTTAATTTCTTACACTAAACCAAATATTTTTCCTTTACAATCCGTCATATTTTAATAAAAATAATCTTTTTATGATTTTATAATAAATAAAATACGTGACATACCGTACGTGACAGATTTTTCTCATATAGAAAAACAATATATATTCTGTAAATAGGTGTATACAAAAACTAAACAAATAAATAGAAAATATATATTCGGTTCTAATAAACAATTTCATAATAGCAAAAAAAAAAATCAGCGTCAAATTCATTTCATACTACATGCTAATTGGGAGCTTAGTTTTCACCGCAATCTTAGCCTAAAACATACCAATTAAATTAAAAAATTAAATATAGTCAGTTTAAACTATTCTTTTGCACTTAAAATGTTGTAATAAGCTCTAAATACTTTCACATAGTAACATTTTAGTGTTTTCTCCTATTCAAATCATCATGAAAAAAAGTTTCAATGGTTTTTGTTTTGTCAGTCGTGGTAGTCATTCTCGTGGAATTGCCCATATTCGTCTGTGACGAATCTTATATAGCCACCACCAAAATAACACTGACGCAAATTTGTTTACATTTTGTATAAAAACATTAATTTTTTCAGAATTTGCTTATTTGAGATAACAGATTTTATGGATGCCACTATCTTTTGTAGGTGGGTATAAAAATTTACGGTTTAGTTTTTTTTTTTAAATCTGTAACTTGAGGCATTGTTTGAATGAAAAAGTTAGTCTTAAATCAAAATGTGAAAATTGGTTTACTCTTCGTGTCAATGATTACAGCTACTTAATTCGTCAAACTACTTGCAATGATAGGAAAGTAATTTATAAAAAAAAGTTAGAAAACTTTAGCTAAGTATAATAGTTCTTTAGATATTCGAAAAAAACAATTTTCTTTGTATGATAATAACACATGCAAAATATTAAGAATCACACTATTATAGATTTCAAGATATCCATTAAAAACAAATAACCGAATGTGGAACGGATTACACAAACTGATTCGATCCCCTTGACTTTTAGACACACAACGGATACTGGCAACAAAGCAATTTAAACGATGTATGAAAACTTTGTCTATAATAAATCTCAAAATATTCGATCATGAATATTATCTTTGTTCCGAACTACATTCAGTTGTTTTTGTTCTCAACTACGTACAATGGCAACAAAATAACTCACGCAAGGTTTTGAGAATATCATTATTATAGTTCTCCAGATATTCGGAACGTCCCCTCGATCTCCTTAATTTTTGGCATAACAGGATGGGCGTACTGTTGGAGACCAATGATTTAAAAGCACACAAGGCTAAAAAAGTTCCTAACAGGAACTCTGCAAAAAATTTAGAGGCCAAAGACAGAGCACGGAAATTGAAGTCAAATTGTATAGGTATAAAAATATATCTGCTGCATAATGGATGACGAAATGTACGTTTGGCATAGAAAGATGAAAATAGTCTTGAAATATACAATTTCCCAAAACGAATAAATTTTTTTTCTTGAATGGCATTTTTAACAACTCCAAAATTTCCCAACCGTTTTTTTTTTTTGTATCTTTCCAGCAAGAAGGTTCTCTTTAGATTATAATTCCGTTATAACTAAATGCGATTTCCTTTTGTGACGACACAGCACGGGTTAACCTTATCCGATTTGACTATTATATCAAGTCTCTCTATAATTAGAACCACATTCGCCGAAATTCCAACAAGAAAAATTTGTTACAAAAAACCACCCACGTAGATTATTTGGAAAAATAATATTTTTTTATAAGAAAATGTTATCTACTGCTAAATTATACAAAATTATATTTAGATTAAGGTGAGGTAAAGTGCAAACTTACATAATATCTATGTTTAAATCAAAATGCTATTAAAAGCAAAATATATATTTATGAAGTCATAAATTTTAGCAAATAAACAAATTTAAATAAGCATTTCTACTGCAGACTTAAAGATGGACTATCAAAGTCTTTATTTTAACATTTTAATCATCATGTTTAATGTGATTTGCAAATCGGTTTGGCATTACCAACAAATAAACATTTACACACTTAAATATTTAACATAAACCCAACATAATCGTAAAAACGAACAGACAGAGAGAGAGAGAGACATTCATACATAAAACACTAAAGGATGGATGAACAAACGAACGATCAAACATAAAACGAATTATAAATTTGGATTTAAAAAAAAAAAAAACAAATTCATAATTAAAGATATTAAAACGTCCCACGGCAATGTCAATAATAATTAATGACATTAAATCGTTACGATGTTTAATTAATTCGAATAAACCTCAAACACAACTGACTGACCTCTCTAGTAAAACTATTCATGCAACAACAAGAACAACAACCACATAAACTGACTGACGATGACCACCGTTTATAATGATAAACAAAAGATAACTAACTAAACACACTCGTTCTCACAGATACAGATACACACACACACACACTAGCATACTACATATTGGAGCAGATGGAAATGATTAAATCCAATTCCAAATACCAGAGATAGAAGAGCTAACTAAATAAATAAATAAAATTTGTAGCCAAGAGTATAAAATGTTTGTAGTACAAGATGTTTTTGTTGCTGTGTATTTAATTTTATCCAAGTCCAATTTTTCATTTGATTGCGGTGGCATCAAAGTCTTAGAAAGTAAAGTTGAAAAGAAAACATTGAGGTACACCGGAGATAATAACAACCCATAAATTATATTTAATTAATTAATTAAATATGAATTAAAAATTGTAACTACTTAATATTATTATTATTAATAAAACAACAATAAAATCTATTATATGGTAATGCTAATTATTACAATTACGGACAAATAAATCAGTCATCAAAATACAATGAATCTGATCTGAATACGTAAATTAATAGATCAATTCTTATTCTAATAAGTTAGACAATGTTCTATGTAACAATTGTTTCCCATAACTGTTCGCCTTAGCTTAGGAACAAATAATATTTCTTTGAATTTAGTGATCCTGTTGTTCTATCTTCTGATACGCCATAAATCCATTTATGATGCGAAATTTCAAATATGAATAGTCCTTGAGAAGATCTACAAAAAATATGCTTAGACGTGTAGGTTATCTCTTTTAGTTCAAGATATATTTAGATTTATTTATTTAATTTTTTGTTTTGATTGATGTTTTTTCGTTTGGATTTTATATCTATATGTTAATGCGTTTTTTTTAAGTGTTACTATATGGAAGATTTGACAAAATATGTGATGATCTTCATAAAATTCTGTCCTGCAATTTTTATAAATATGAGGATTATTTGTGTTAAATTGCAACCTGATGATGATTTTTATAAGAGATTTATGCGTATCTGTCTGATTTTCGAAAGTTGATCTTATATTGGGTCCAGTAGTTTGTATTTATATAACTGATCTGATTTGGTTCGATGTCGATATATCTTTTAATACGAAACCGTAGAAACCTATATTCTATAGACATTTATGAGCAATGAAGTCATATTTCGGGCTAGGAGAAATCATGGACCGATTTTTACCATTTTCACCAGAATTTATCTTTATATTGTAGGAATTACGTGTGCAAAATTTCATGGTATTATCTGCAATACATTAAGGGCCATTATTACAACTTGCCTTTAAGTTCGTAATAGTAAAAGTTAACTTTAAGGGTACCTTTTTCTATTGCTTCAAGTTTACTTTTACTATTACGAACATAAAGGCAAGTTGTAATAATGGCCCTAAATATTTGCGGTCACTTTTGTAATCACCTTTTCCGGAGTCTTTAAAACATTTTTATTGACAGCTACTTGCTAAACAATTCAATTTTTTTAAGGTCATCGTTTATGTTTTTTTGCAAAACTTTGTCATCAGGGTGTCTTGTGCTAACAAAGTAATATTTTGTAATATACTCTTTGATAAATAACGTAAGTAATATTGTGGTTAGATTAAGTTTTATATAATGTGTTTCTCTACATAATTGTATGTTATTGTTACGTTTTTACCTTTTAAAAACGGGGTTTATTTCCTTTATATAAACCGGATACTTTTGATTGCAAATAAAAGCAGTTTCAGTAGTTTAAAATTAAAACAACTCTCTATTTATATAGAATGTACAACAACAACAGAATTAAATAGTCACTCAGTATCTTTATACACGTATATCAATTCGCAGAAATGCACACAAACTTTATAATGTACAAACACACATGTACACGACAATTGATGTTAACTCTAACAGCGACAATGATCAACTCAACTCATGACTGCCACCTCTGCCACTATTTATACACGCGCCATCTATCGGGAATCTTCTATAATGCTCTTAACGAACATACTAGTACATTCGAATTCCAGAGCCTTCGATGTCATTGCCAGCAGCCCAAACATTTAGTGTTGCCATACAAACAATGCCAACAACCGCATGCTATCAATCATTGTTGATAAGTAGAAGCTTCTACTGATGGACGTGTTTATAGACATGATGAATGTTGCAGGCAGTCGTTTGCGGACTGTTAAATTCAAATCGCTATTGTATACGTAACATTATTTTGTAAGGATGCCGAGTATTCTCAATGAAAGTGAATAAAGAAGATATTTTTTTGGAAGGTATATTTTCGATGGTGAAAGTGTCTATCGTCAATGGGTATTGACGATTGACCATGTTTGAAACATGATGTTTACCAGATGGAATGTCCGATAACACGCTAAGTAGTACGAATATTGAAAATAAAATTAACAAGCTATTTTTTAAATCAAGTAAATTTTTAAATATTTTAATTTAGTTTCAAAATAATAAAGCTTTTTTGAAAATGGTCCAGCTCACTAACAGCTATCACTAGACCCAAAATATTTTGGGAGACATTCTAAAAGAAAACAATATTTAAGTAATATGAGGGGGTAACAAAACCAAGGAGAAGACAATTTTTCAAATTTGAGCACAGAAAAACAGACTTGTGCAACTAAATTGCCTAAAGTGAAACGGTCCTTATTACGAAAACCAATAAAATATTATTACATAATAAAAATATTAATTATTAAACAAAACTTAATAAAATAGTAAAAAAGTAAAGAAAAATTAATAGTAAATATCTCTAACCGCCTTGAAAGTTAATAAAGCAAATCATAACTTTAGGCAACATTTTTAAAAATTTTTACAGAATTTGACCGGATTTTACAGTCAGAGTATGTGTGAAACGGTAGCAAAGTATAGGTAAGTAAGTAAAATTTTGACACTTCTGAGGTGAATAAAATTTCACTAGGCCTGGGGGCATAGAGAATTATACATACAGACGAGACACTCCGATTTGTGAAACAAAAATACAGTAAATTATATGTTTGATACAAAAACAAAATACATTGACTAGCATGTATTTTGTTGTTGCAAGAGTTAGGATTTTGACAACAGACTTAGATTTTTGACAATTACGTCTCTATGTTACCCTCTGCCTGGGGGCTAGTAGAATTTTTGAAATTTGATTTAACATTTCTAACAAGCAGCAAATTCAAAGTTTAAATTGAAAAATTAAAATAAAAACATTAATAATTTTTAAATAAAGAAAAATATAAAGCGTTATGTTGGGGGCAATTTAGAGCGTCATATATTGGTGCATAAAAGTATTGAAAGATATATTTAGTTCACAGGGAAGAACGCAAACAGCAATGAAGGCTGGAAGTAGGCATTTAATGTTAAATTCATTGTAACAATTTTTCATAAACGCCAAAAATTTATACTGTCCAAAAAGTTATCATTTCACACAGTAAAAACATGAAAATCCGGAACATCCGAAAAATACATTAACGCATATATACACTCATATCGGTAAAAAATGTAACAGAAATAAGTTTCAAGTAGATTTGGTGACTATGGGTTCATAATTATATATATAAGGCTCAGATCCGGAAAATTCATTAGAACAGAACAATAATATACTTTTGAAGTTTGACTAAATATATTTGTTTACCCTTTTTTATACTCTTTTACTTCACTTGTGGTGAATAAGGAAAATGTTGAGCCAATCGGTAATGTTAACCAATTATCAAGTATATATATTGTTAAATAGTACATTTTATTCCTATTATAAAATTATAGACTCTGTTGGATATGGTAGGAATATGTATTATTTCAATTATAAATTGCTGAATTAGATAACATTTTTATACATTTGAAATAAAATATCTTCTGCGTAAACTAGTTTTTCTAACAATATATAAAATCAGAGTTTAAAATTACTACTATATTAGTCAAAAAATTGCAAAATGTTTCATAATTTTAAATGAAAACTGCAAAAAATATTTAACAAAATAATATTTCCTCACATACATACTAAAAATATAAATACTATTTACGAATTCCATATATGCACAAGCTTCATGGTAAAATTATTTGTCGCAGTTTTTCCATAAATATTTTGCCTTACAAAATATTTTACGTTGCAGCTAGAAGACAAAATGAAAATTTTTCATTTCTAAAACATTTGCTGCCCAAATATATTTATATTTTTGGTTAGCAAAAACAAATATATTGCTTGTGTATAATATACAAAAAATTTACTACAAAAACATCAAACATGCAAACAAATTGCAGCGTGAAAACCATAAACTGCGAACGATATGCGCAGTAAAAAATTCAAACAATGGAAATATGGAAGATGCTAAATGTAGACTGCCAAACCATACGAAGTTGAAAAATGTATAATACGAAATTGTGCGAAGTTAAAAATGTTTAAAACGAAAATGTGCATTTATAAAATATTTCAGACACATATATGGAAATATTTTGCCGCATATAGTCACTGAGTAGAAAAATGTGAAAAAAACTATGAACAACAAGTGTGCGTTGATTTGGGTGTACAAAATAAAAATTTATATTGAATCGTGTGTTTAAGAATTTAAGTGCAATAAAATAGAAGCTTTATTTTTTGAGGTATGTAATTGTATTATGAAAGATAGGAATGCTGTGAAAATATATTAAATAAGATTCTGGGCAAAGGATAGCGCACGATATTATTTTATTGAATTTTTTGATTAAATGATTTATGTAATACGAATTCAAATGTATTCCTGCTGCTTGTAATAGGAGTCCAGAAAAATTAGTAACATAAAATTTTGTATGTAAAGTGGCTAAAAAAGGATAGATAATGCAACAACAAAATGTAACAACAGACAAGCAAAACAGCTAATGAATACAATGTAATAAAAAATAACAGGATCTACAAAAAAATAGTATGTTGCATAAAAATGCAATGTAGATAGATAGATTACTTTTTGTTTGTACACTCAAATGTATCCTTTCGTAAAATTTGTAACAGGAGAGCAAACAAATTAATAAGCAGCAAAGAAAATAATTGTCCATGAAAAATACGATGTGTAATGTATAAGTGCAAAAAAGACAAAGGCATGAGTACAACAGGAACAAAAGGAAATTAACTGTATAAAACTGCTGTATGTGTTCTGTAACTGCATAATGCAACAACAATTTACGCAAAAACCATAAACAAACACATAAATAGGTTCAATGATAATCGTGAGTATAGCAGGAGAAAAAAAGGATAAAGAGGAATGATAGAAATTTAAGTAAGGTCCAGAATATATAATTATGCAATGAAGTAAATTTTACTATATGTACATACATAATTATGTATGACTTGTATTCTGAAAGATCGACTTTGTGTTTTTAAATGCACATTCATATGTATCCATTCGTAATATTTGTAACAGGAGAACAAAAAAACAAATAAGCAACAGAGAACAAATTATGCAACGAAGGCACAACTATTTTTTTACACGAGTGCAGCAGGAGAAAAAGGAAATACAAGAACAACTACTTATACACTCAAGTAATTGTGATATACAACTGTTGTATGTGTGTCCTCTAACTGCAAAAAGCAAATACAACTCGTGCAAAAAAAGAAACAAATGCATCGTAAAGGAATTTCTAGACATATGGAGGAGTAGAGTAGGAACCGTTGCAATTAATTGCATTTTGTTGTTTTTTACTGTTAGTGTAGAAAATCAACAACAACTTGTGCAATTTCAAATGCAAATGAGTATGATTGGCTGAGCGTTTGTAACAGGAGTAAAATAATAAAGTATAGAATGCTGAAAAAAATATAATTATACAATGAAGAACCTGTGGTATGTACCTACTTGTATTGTGAACGATAGGAATGGCAGTAAAAGTACATTAAAGAAGGTTATGGGCAAAGGATAGCGGATGATATTATTATTGCATTGTTTGTGTAGAACTGATTTTTGTTGGGTACCGTTACAGATCATTTTTTATTACGCATTTTGGTTTATTTTTAGTTCGAGGAATTTTTGTCATGTGCACTGAATTGTTGTTCCTTTACTATGCATTTCTTTCTTTTTTTGCACGAGTTGTTTTTGCTTTTTGCAGCTAGAGGACACACATACAACAGTTGTATATCACAATTACTTGAGTGTATAAGTAGTTGTTCTTGTATTTCCCTTTTCTCCTGCTGCACTCGTGGCTATGTAAAAAATTGTTGTGCCTTCGTTGCATAATTTGTTCTCTGTTGCTTATTTGTTTTTTTGTTCTCCTGTTACAAATATTACGAATGGATACATATGAATGTGCATTTAAAAACACAAAGTCGATCTTTCAGAATACAAGTCATACATAATTATGTATGTACATATATATTCTGAACCTTACTTAAATTTCTATCATTCCTCTTTATCCGTTTTTCTCCTGCTACTCTCACGATCATCATTGAACCTATTTATGTGTTTGTTTATGGTTTTTGCGTAAATTGTTGTAGCATTATGCAGTTACAAAACACATGTACACACATACAGCAGTTTTATACAGTTAATTTCCTTTTGATCCTGTTGTACTCATGACTGTGCCTTTTTGCATTTATATCTTACACATCAAATTGTTCTTGCACAATTATTTTCTATGCTGCTTATTTATTTGTTTGTTCTCCTGTTACAAATTTTACGAAAGGATACATTTGAGTGTACAAACACTTAATTTGATAGATTTCATTCAGAAAAAGTAATCTATCTTGTAATCTACATTGCATTTTTATGGAACATAAAATTTTTTTTTGTAGATCCTGTTATTTTTTATTACATTGTATTCATTGGCTGTTTTGCTTTTTTAGCCACTTTACATACAAAATTGTATGTTACTAATTTTTCTGGACTCCTATTACAAGCAGCAGGAATACATTTGAATTCGTATTACATAAATCATTTAATCAAAAAATTCAATAAAATAATATCGTGCGCTATCCTTTGCCCAGAATCTTATTTAATATATTTTCACAGCATTCCTATCTTTCATAATACAATTACATACCTCAAAAAATAAAGCTTCTATTTTATTGCACTTAAATTCTTAAACACACGATTCAATATAAATTTTTATTTTGTACACCCAAATCAACGCACACTTGTTGTTCATAGTTTTTTTCACATTTTTCTACTCAGTGACTATATGCGGCAAAATATTTCCATATATGTGTCTGAAATATTTTATAAATGCACATTTTCGTTTTAAACATTTTTAACTTCGCACAATTTCGTATTATACATTTTTCAACTTCGTATGGTTTGGCAGTCTACATTTAGCATCTTCCATATTTCCATTGTTTGAATTTTTTACTGCGCATATCGTTCGCAGTTTATGGTTTTCACGCTGCAATTTGTTTGCATGTTTGATGTTTTTGTAGTAAATTTTTTGTATATTATACACAAGCAATATATTTGTTTTTGCTAACCAAAAATATAAATATATTTGGGCAGCAAATGTTTTAGAAATGAAAAATTTTCATTTTGTCTTCTAGCTGCAACGTAAAATATTTTGTAAGGCAAAATATTTATGGAAAAACTGCGACAAATATTTCTACTATGAAGCTTGTGCATATATGGCATTGGTTTATAGTTTGTATATTTTCAGTATATGTGGACATTAATATGATAACGATTCATATTTATTGCGTAGTCGGTAGTCAAATGTAAAAAACGTTTAACTAAATATTAAACCCTGTATAAAATACTATTATAGTACTATATTTAAAATAAACTTTTATTTTGTTTAAAAAAGTGGTTTTATTGAAGAAAGTACATAATTCGTATATAGTCCAAAATGTGTATTAGGATTCATCTGTAATCAATAAAATGACTTAAAAAGAAATTCGGTTATAGTCCACAAAAATTGTGCAACTGTATTTGTAGACTATAAGCGAAAACTATTATATTACATTAACATTCTACCAATCTTCATAATCGGATCTAAGTCCCAATAACAATCACTGAATGTGGATATTAGAGTGTTTATACCAATGTAATTTCTATAATTTTCATCTAATTTAGGTGGAGGGTATTTAAGATTCGGCATAGCCGCATATAGCACTCTAACTTGTTGCTTTAGTGTCTTTATTTGAGTAGTAAATGAAAGTAAATTGTAATATTTAAAAATTTACTTGATTTAAAAAATAGTTCGTTAATTTTATTTTCAATATTCGTGTGCTGATGCAATTAGAAATGCTAGACTTGCCAATACATAAGTATTTTATCGATTCTTTATCTCAAATATGGCATAGTGACAATTTTTATATATCTTAGAATACTTTGAAATAACACTTTTTGGTTTCAGATTTTTTATGAAAAGGAAATTTTTTGTCGAAATTGTGCACTTTCTCATTTTAAAATAAAAACACGTATTCTTTAGATAGTTTTGAATTTTTTTTGTTGGATTGTAAATATGACATGTTCCGATTAAGTATGAAATAAAATATCCGTCAAATGGATCCACAGCTCTAATAACAAGCCACTACTCCTTTCATGAAATTTTCCATTTTCACAGAGATATGGCTGTATCTCACCGATGACGAGTTGGATATTGGATTTAAACTCAGGAATTGTTTCTGGTTTATTCGCATAAACCCAAAATTTCACAAAACCCCAAAGAAAAAAATCGCTCGGCGTTACATCGCATGATCTTGGCGGCCAGTTGACATCAGAATTTCTTGAGATAATTTGTTCAGGAAATCGTTGCTGCAATAAATCGATTGTTGCATGCGCGGTGTGGCTGGTGACGACGTCATTCTCAAACAACATGTCATCCAGATCTATGCCATCCATTTGAAGCCACAAGAACTCCTTTAAAATGTTCCTGTAACGAATGATGTTCACAGTCAGTAAGGTCCAATCACGCCGCCTGATCAAAATCCACACAATCTCATGCATATCATGTGGATTTTCTGAGCCCCTAATTCGACAATTTTGTGTATTCCCGAAGCCATTAAGATGGAAATGAGCTTCATTGGAGAAGATGACTTTTTTCGAAAAATTGGGTAAGCTGAATTTTGTACGCAAATTGTGAAATTTGATGTTGTTGAGAACGATGCCGAATTGATGTTTTCGGGTTTTCGGCGAAACTCTCGCTTACGTTTATGGATACAAGATTTTAGATAACTGGGGCTTTCGGAAAGTTGATTTCAACCAACGGATATCGTTACTTAAGTATCTATATCCAAAATTGAATTTAACAGCCTGTTTTTATAAAATTGATTTTCGACAAATTTGTAAATATTTAAAATATGAAAAATATTTGTTTTGCTTATTTTATTACGTTGTTTAAATTGAAATCATTTGATATCTGAAAAAATTGTTTACAGAAGTAAATTAAGGGGCCCATAGACACATACTGCTCATGCTCATGCAATAAGCATGTGTTGGTAAATTTTAAATTTTTGTTTATGTATGCGACACACAGACAATGCAGTATGAAAAATCAAAATAGTTTTGATTTTGAAATGAATTCGTACTGCTGACAGTTGTTCAAATGAATAATAGTATACATTTTTTCATTTTTATGAAATATAATTTTTAAATTTGACGTTTTAGTTACTGAAAAATAGAAAATAATATTTTTTTTTGTTCTCAAACGCATTTTTTTTAAATGATGATTGATAGGTGTGTAGTAAAATATCAATCACACACGTATACGAAGGGTTCATCGGCAGTATATGTCAGCAGTATGTGTCTATGGGCCCCTTTAAAGTGAAAAACCAGACAAAATTTCAATGATATTTCAGTGTTCTAAATATATTAAGCAATCCAAATATTTCTTTCGGTGATCATGAATAAAAATTTAAAAAAATAGCAATACACCCGCTTAGCATGTTCATTCGTCGCTGTCTCAGTGACTACTAAACCAAATAGAATAAGAATATGTGTGTGGTTAGCTTTCACAATTGTGCTATGAAATGGGCATCAATGATCTAATTGCTATTTAACATTGAGAACCGTGATGGGCATCATATCGTTGTGTAGACTCTACGAAAATATTGCAGGACTAGTTCTTATTAAATGTTATTGAAGTATTTTAGTATCAAAATATTGTTCTACAGTTCGAATTCTAGAAGTGGTAGCGGCATCACTAGTTCTAATTAGAATTTGAAATCTTTTCTGGAATAGTTATTGATTTTAAAAATACTTTTATAATTTTTCTTATGTTTTGTATTCTATATCAAATCTAATATACATAATTATTTTATAACATTTTATATACAGTTGTCTCAAACCATAAACTTTTAGTTTAAATTGAAAATTTATCGATTGAATTACACTTTTAAAAAATATACGGAAGAAAGAAAAAACAACTCAATCAAGCAGAGGTTACTGACTGGCACGAGTTGTCATGAATTAAATTAACAAACCTTTAAAGAGTTGTTTGGCAAAATTAACTGACTCTAACCACCAAAACACAGAAACATTTTATATTCGATTTTTTTTATATAAATTTCACTTGCACAAATTTAATTAGTAGTCACATAGCAGTCACCCACTGTGTTTAAAAGTTCCTGCTTCATTTTATTCAATAATAAATACAAAATTATGCAAGATTGGAGCAGGAAAACTTATGAAAATTTAATCGAATAATTGGCAACCAGTAGAACCGGCGGTAACAATTATTTAAAAGTCCTTTTAAATTTTTATTTTAACAGCAAGGATTTCTTTCTTTAACCGTGATATTTTATTTATACACAAAACTAGCTAATTAAATAAAATATAAACTTGATCTTAAAGCACAATTACTAACGTATGGATGTAATTTTAATAATAAAATCGAATAATCGATTAAAATAAATATACAAACATACATCATTTCAAAAGATGAAAACATTTGCAATAAGTGTTTTCTTATAATTTACCCATACGAGAATCTTTTTTTTTTTTGTTTTTTGTGATTTGCACAAACATTTAAAAGTCAAACATTTTGGTTTGTTCGTTACGCTGCAGCGCTGAAAGGAACAAGACCTAAATTACAAATAAATTGTAGGAAAAACGAATCGATGCTACTGCAACATGTTGTACTTGTTAGTGCGTGAGAGTGTGTGTAATTTAAATCGTATGATCCAGCAAGCGATCGAACGAACGAACGAACGTACGAATGAAGAAACGGTAGCAACTGCCACAGTAGTCGAAATGTGGTGAACAATTATCGAAACAAGTTAATTACTGCCCGGCACAAAATGTGGAGATCACAAAATATCGATGAATTTTACTGCCATTGATGAAATAATTTTTTGTTTTTTTTTTACGTTTCTTTTTCTGATCACGCAAATTGTATGTTCGAATGTACATAAGTAGTATGTCGAAGAGTTTGAAACACGCATTTCTTCCATTTGCAGCACACGTCTCTCGATGCTTTTCATTGCTGCACATTTATGAATTATTTATACTTGTTTGTCTTTTGAACAGAAAAACTTAACGAAAAAAAAATGGAAAAATATCTTTTTCGTTAAATTATTTGACAGTTTTTCAATAAACATAAATAATACACACATATAGAAGGACAGAACAAAACAAAATGATTTAGAAAGTTATTGGAATTAATTTTAATGAATATTTAATTAACAACTATAGTAGGCGTCGCCACTGCACATGCGGCCACATTAAATTTAATGTTTCCATCCACAATCGTAGAATTATGGGAGAAAATTGATTCCAAAATATTATGTTGAAATAATTATTTATTAATTTATTACTAAATGCTATTACAACATATTAATAAATGTTTAGTTTTGGCCTAAAATAAAATGTGAAACAGATTCTCAAATAAAAATATCAGGGCATTGTAAAACGAAAACAAATTAAAAAAAAATCAGGTAAAACATTTTAAACTTGCATTATTTCTACCAAATCCGAAAATTTCGAATATATATTTTAACGATTTTAAATAGAAATTTAAGTCTCTCATGCGGCTATATTTATGATCTTAAAATATCTTTACTGAAATAAAGTCACTCTAAAATAGAGTTTCCAAAAAACCGAAGAATTTTAAAAACGCGGTTTCGGTTTTAAAAAATTGAAAACCGATCGGTTTCGGAAATTGGATAAATTCGTTCTTGGGCTTAAAAGATGAGCCGTTCTTTTGGTTCGGAATCCATATGTTGCCAGAAAGATGTGAAAAGGTTATAGCTAACAATTGCCAATACATTGAATAAATGTATATTGTACAAATATATGCGGCAGGTTTTTTTATCTAAACAGATTATTAAACGGTTAGTCAGATAACACAAGATTCATATTTTCTACTGGCTGACATTGCATTTAAAGCTTTTGTGAATTAATTTTGGTTCTCATGATAAACCGGTAAATAAGATATTATAGAGGTTGCACTACATATTTTAGCATATTTGGGGAACGATTTGTCTGATTTAGTTAAATAAAATACCATGAAATTCTAATTGCTCCGAAAATTTATTAACAGGTCGAAAGCGACCCAAAATTCTCGTTTTTATTCTCTCAAACTAATAGTTCTCTAGATATTTGAAAATAACTACATATTTACTTTGTATGGGAGGAGCTATCTCCCTTGTTCCGATCCCGCCCAATGTTAAATAAAATCGTTAAAAGTGATGCATGTAAATAACATTTAAAATCAATAAGGATGTTCACAGTTGCTTGGATTTTAGGTTACCTGCTTATAAAATTAAAACTAACCTCTCTGTAAAAAAAAACTTCAAATTTAGGATAAAAAAACAGATTTTCAAGTGAAAAACCTGCAATTTTCTTTTATGTAGCTTCTAAATATTGTAAAACTATACATTTTGCATCCATTATAACACTTTTAATAAAAAAAAATGCAAAAACTACATCATTAACACAAACAAACTTCAAAAACAATAACAAGAAAAGCTGTTTAAAAAGTGCTGCATGTTTAACCCTTCGATATAATTAAGGGTAAAACATGTAGCATATCTTCAGAGATTTAGGGCAACATTATTTGAAAAGAACACATTATACCAGGGACCGAAAATAATAATTATTCTTGAAATTTCAAAGGAAAAAAGCCATCACGTTTTCAACTATATTTTCATAAATTAACATGATTTTTAAATTCTTGATTTTTATTTTTTTTTGTCAGAAATATTTGTCAGACTATCAAAATAAAAATCATAGTGTGACAAAAAAATAACAATTATTTCTGACAAAAAAAAAAAATAAAAATCAAAGTCTGACAAATATTTCTGACAAAAAAAATCAAAGTCTGACAAATATTCCTGACAAAAAAAATCAAAGTCTGACAAATATATCTGACAAAAAAATAACAATTATTTTTGACAAAAAAAAATAAAAATCAGAAAATAACAATTATGTTGTAATTTTTATTATAAATGTCATAATTGTTACGGTCCCTGCATTATACACTTACCAAACTACTTTTTTTTTCAGAAAAAAACACAAAGAAGAGAATAAAAGCATCATTTATGCCAGAAAAGAAAACACCATTAAATAGATTTGTACATTTCTTAGGTAAATTTGATTGCCATTTCTTTTGATTCTTTTGAGTCTGTTCCTAGTTT
This sequence comes from Calliphora vomitoria, assembly GCA_942486065.2. Taxonomy (NCBI): domain Eukaryota; kingdom Metazoa; phylum Arthropoda; class Insecta; order Diptera; family Calliphoridae; genus Calliphora; species Calliphora vomitoria. The sequence continues at coordinate 64,207,575 of OW818030.2, read as the reverse complement.
CATTCTTATTTACTTGTGAAAAAAATTTGTTCAACATTAGCAGTAGCGACAGGTACTGACATAATTACATATAAGTACCAGCATTTTTAAATTAGGAAAATCTTTAGATCCGTCTCCACGTTTTGTTTTTTATGACTTCCCAAAAAGTTTCAATATTTTATTCTTCTAATAAGTCCAAATCTTCAATGTTAATGTGCAGTTGTACACGCCACTCATTGTCAGTTTCTTAAATATAATTCATTTCTACTACATTGGGCACAAAACGACATAATTTAAATATACTTTTGTTATATTTCACAAAAATAATTTTCAAAATCAAACTTTTTAAGAGAGAATTGCAAAGCTCTATATAAAATTTTAAGCAATAATTTCTGAAGTCCTTTTCGCTATCCTCAGATAAATTATGCATTGTAGTTGCCACTAAGGAAACTTTCGCACCTAACTAAATATATTTTGGATCTTTTAGAAATGTGGAATTGTAAATATCAATCATTTTAAATTTATAAAACATATCGCACTGGTTCCACTACAGAGAGTCAACTCAAATTTTTAAATTTTCACTTTTTGCAAGAAATTGATGTGCAGTGGTAATATCTACCCACTGTAAAAATCTTGCATCATTTTCTCTACTCTTTCGCCAAAAAAATACAATTGTATTCGTCTTCAAATTTCATTTTAATGTATTAAAAACAAACAGTTGTTTGCTTCTACTGAAAGTTTTTTTTTTTTAAATTTAACAGGAACAAGTGCGATATATATTCTTTCTTTACTATATATTCAAAAATGTTGCCGTATAAACGGTTTATTGAACTATTTATTAAGTGTAGTTGTGAGCTTTCGTTTTGAAATAGACGGTTTAGTTTGTTAATATCATTTCAAATTCTTAATGCAAATAATTTCGAAGACTTCTCCATGTCTTCGTGACAAAAAAATATTTTTAAGACACCTTATCTGCTCAGAAGCTGATTTACTGTTGCGATAGTCGGGCGATAGTCAACGCATTTGGGAAGGGTGCAATATTTTTCTAGGATTATAATCAAGCAACACTTGTAATTCCAAAAATAATTCGGAAAAACTTCAATATATTTCGGTAAAAAATGACAAGCTGAATTTGCACAACAGCGAACGAGTGGCAAATACATTTAAATATAAATAATGTGGACAATCTTGTTTTAGCAATGCAGAAACAGAATTGTAACACCAGTCATTACATTGGCACCATCCGCAGCAAAACCTTTTAAGATTGTTTTATAGTTTATATTATTATTGTAAACATTTACTAATGTGGTAAAATTATAGCTTCAGAAATGGAATTAAAATAACAAAATTGAGAGTAAAAATTTAAAATGTAAAAACTGCACAATTTACAGAAAAACTTACTTTTGTAAACAAAAAACTTCAAAACTGCAGATTTTGCAACGCTGCCGTGAACACACTTGAGTAGGTAATTTTTAAATATTGAAATACTAGAAATTTAGTTTATGAAATGTATGTAATTTGCTCATCATAGATGCAAATGTTAAAGTTTTTTACATTTATAGTTCTGTTAGGCTTTTTTGGGAAAAAAATCGTTAAGAAAATAAATCGTCAAATTAGTCACAAAAATCGTCACGACTTAAAATCACGTTGTATTCATTCAATTCAAAAAACAATTAAATTTGTTCAACACTATTCCAGCTAAAACATATCCTTGGTCCAACCAGTTATAATTTGTTTAATCACCTTAGCTTTTTTTAAAAACATGTCTTCTAAATCATTAATTCTCAACTATTACATCGGTCAAAATGGTCGCCGAAAAAAGGACGTGAAAAAATATTTCAAACTTTTCAAAAAAATAGCAAAAGATTTGATCACACTTTTTCAAAATCCATTAAACAGTATAACGAAAACTTAAACATTGAAAGGAAACCTGGATCAGGAAGAGAAAAAGGTCTAACAGATATTGGTAAGGCAAAAGAAGTTGAACAAAAAGTCGAACAACTCTTTCGAAGATCACCGAACACTTCTATCAGAAAAGCAGCTCGTAAAGTTAAATGCTCTGATTTTTTTAGGAATTCCTATTTTACAGATTCCACGCAACTTACTTATTTAGAAAATTTTTATAAAACAGAAGAAAATCTCAGTTTTTAAATATTAGGGAATAATTTTCTGAATACTCAATATATTTCAATATTAATTGTACATTGAGAAATCATGTCTTTTACTTAAATTCCAAGAAAAACTTCCTCCGTTTTTTATACATTTATTTAAATTTATTCAATAAAATTTAAGAAGAAAAATCGTCGTCATGTTAGTAATTTTACCAAAAAAAATCGTCAATCGTCAAATCATTAAACTTACTCTAAAAAATAGTAAAAATGATGTAAAATCGTAACACCTAACACCACTGTAGAGCAGTTACCAGTGCCATGTATAGATGAAAAACTAGTGTCCATTATCTTCTGAACATATATTTTTTTATAAGATATAATTTCTAAACGATCAAGTTCGAATTTTCAACTGCCCGTGGATTTGTAACTCGCAATCGAGTTGTACCAGTATTCATTGGCCTAATACGGTAGTGCGTCGGCAACTTTACTCAGATATTTGGTGAGTTTCGCCAACGAATATATTCCAATAAGATGCTTGCTGTGTATACTAAACATATTCCACACAGATGTGGGTAGCTCTGCACATTGGTTTAAAATTAAATTTTAAATTAAAAATTAAAATTAAATTAAAATGTAATTTTTTCATTTACGATTTTTGGAAAATTTTTGTTATAGGCTGATAGAAAACACTTTACATTAACCAAAAATAAATTTTGTTTTTCTAAAGCGGTATTTACCGTTAGCCTACAGAGCGACAAATATAGAACTTTTTAGTATTGTTGAAAAGTCAAGTGCAATTAGTATTATATAAAGCTTAAAAAAATATTTTCAATGGAAAATAAAGCTTATGGTATGTATTAACCAATTATAGAATAACAAGTTCAAAAAGAATAAAACACATACATAGATAAAATATGTGTTGTTTACAAGAATAATCGTGCATTCAAATATTATTTAGTTTTTCTATAAATTTAAACTTTTAAAAAAATGTCCAACTTTGTCCAGTGAAAAAACATAACTGGAAAATGGCACGTGGTCTGCTGCACCACATTATATTGTTTTTTCTTGCAGTAACTTGCAATAATTTAAGATATTTGCATTTTACTAGACTATCTTCGCTTCAAAAATGAGAATCTGTTCAAAATTTGGCAACAATCTAATAACAAAGAGAAGAAAAAAGTGAATCTTTTGAACTTCATAGTGGAGACTGCAAATCTGGCACTGCAAATCCTCCTGATGACTACTTAAAGTATTTAGAAGAACAAATAAGGATATACTGTATAAAATTAGATGCCAAGTGGTCAGAAAGCTTCAGAATTGTCCATACTTTTATGTCTCGAAACATAAAATGTCTAAATAATGAAGTATTTTTTAAAAATCTGACGTAGTAAATGAACTCCTCTAAAGCTGGTCGGCCACGATTGCCTTTTCCTGAAATGTCTGATCGGAGGGAAGCAGCAATTATCTCTTCGTCCAAAGAAAATACGACAGATTTATTAATACGTGCAGCATGTATGTCAGCTCGTAAAAAGGGGGAAAATGACTTAGACGTGGTTCTAAAGGAAGTGGTGCAAAGTCCAACACGGCCGTCAAAAATAAGAAAACTTTGCTGTGAAAACACAAAGGAGCCCATTGCACTCTCTAACGAAGAAGCACTTGCTTTTCTTATAGAAAACAATTTAACAAAAAGGCAGTATTGTGATATTCGTATGGAGAACAAACAAAGGAACTGCAACATATTTCCTCCTTACTACAAGGTCTTAGAAGAAAAAATCATGTGTCGACCTAATCATATATTTGTTGATGAAAAAGTTACAAAAGTACCATTACAAATGCTTCTACAACACACTGCATCAAGAATTGTACAAGTGCAGAAGGAAGTAATATTAGCTGCTATGAATATTAACAAAAAAACATCAATTTCTGCAGAGTTAATTCTGAGCTATGGTTTTGATGGAAGTACTGGGCAAGCTCAGTTTAAACAAAGATTTCTTAAACCAAGCTCATCCAATAAATGTGATGCAAGTCTTTTTGCAACAACTGTAATACCACTAAGACTTTTGGATGAAGACTTTGAAGAGGAATTTGTTGACGAATTTGAAAATATAATTTTAGAAAACGAAATGGACTTAATTAATATTTAATTTATAATAATATTTTTTAAAATTAATAGTACTATTCTTATTTTTATTAATTTGATTACAAAAAAAAAAAATTTAATTTATTTGTATTATTAGAAATAAGCAGATAATCACATAAGATTATGTAAATATGTGTAAACCAAAGTATAATAACAAGAAGTTAAACGCTGTCACTAAAAACCTTAGTCGGTTGTCGTACAAAACCTAACAATAAGAATGTATTAGTAACATTTTGTTTATATGGATTGGTATTAGTATAACAAAATTTTATTACAATTAAATTTAAAAATTTGAAAAATTTTTAAATTATTTAATGTTTATTTGATACGGAAAGATTTTATAAATAGATGTTACTGCGTTTTATTCCATAATTTAAATAAAATCCAAATTATGCCAAAAAATTGTTTTCCATGAAATCCACAAAATTTAAATCACAGGTGCGGAAAAACTATAGAAGATGTTGACATACATTTTTTTATAGTTTTATTCCCCAATAAATCCCAAGGAGATGTTCTAAAAATTCTTAAATTTGTTTAACAAAATTTTAAAAAATTTGAAAATGGAGTTTTGAAACTGCAGTTAAAAAATCAACATTTCAAATAACTTCCAATGAAATAAATCCCACCAAAAAGTGTCCAATAATGGACAGTTTTATAATAATTAAAAGATTATACCCAACTTCCAACAAAACTGAAATAATTCCCAATTCGGGGGCAATTTATGAATGCTTACAAAAACAGCTATTTCTCCCAGCAAGTAAATCTAAAAATTTTATGCATATTCATTTACAGTATCAGACATAACTAAAGCACCCCCTCAGTGAATTTTTTCATATAATATTTTTTCATATAATATTTTTTTTATAAAAATAAAGATTTAAATTTCTATTATGTATTATTTTAAATTGTTAATATATTTACTATTGATAAACAAATACTTTTAAAGTTAATCTTTCTATAAGAGGTAACTTTAAATCAAAAAGTATTTAAAGCTAGAAAATAAACCGGTCAAAACTTCATGGATATAATATAAACAATTTTTTAATTTATATTTTGTTGCAAATCCTTTGGTTTGGATGACACAAGCACATCTCTTAGGCATAGAATATATTAAGTTTTTTATGGTGTCTTGCGATATTCCTTCCCAGGCTATAATAACGGCTTGAAATAAACTGCTGATCCTTATTTCGGCAATTTTAACGATTTATTTTCATATTAACAATCTCCCACAAGTTCGCAATAGGATTCAAATCGGGAGATTGAGCAGGCCAATGAAGAACTTGAATCTTATTGCTCTGCAGCCAAGTATTACAAACTTTGGAGGTGTGCTTAGGATCGTTATCCTGTTGGAACCTCCCTATAAGTGGAATCTCTTCACTGGTATAAGGCAACATTACATCTTTTCATATATCACGGTACATGAACCGATACATAATCCCATTCACTTTATGATTTGGCTCAATTTCTTGACCAGAAAAGCAAACCCAGACCATTACATTGCCCCCTCCATGTTTAATTGTTCCTTTGAAATACTTAGGATTCAGTCTTTCTACTTTTCGTCTGCGTACACGCGTTATTCCATCGGAACTTTTTAATTTGTATTTGGATTCGTCAGAGAACAGAACTGTCTTCCATTTTTGGACACTTCAGTTAAGGTGTGCTTTGGCAAACTCCAGTCTAGCTTTCTTGTTCTTAGCTGATATAAACGGTTTTTTTGCTGGTCGTCGGCTGATAATCCTACTTCTACTGCTCTTCTACGGATTGTTCTTTCGCTAACGCATAATCTTCAACTCGTTCTTACTTGACTAGCTGATGCTGTAGGATATTTTTGTATAGCTCATTTGATCATGGAATCACTATATCGTGTGGTTTTACGGGGGCGGCCTCCAGAATGTCCCGGTGAAATACGACCATTCTGCAAAAACTTTAGAATCAGCCTGGAAATAATTGATCTGTTAATTGAATATTTTTACTAAATTCATGCCGTGATAAGCCCGCCTTCCAGTCTTCAATAACTTTAATTTTAAATTCCCTGGAGTACTTGTTTCTTGCCATCCATAGTTTTTTCACAATAAACTGTACAAAACTTAAATTATACAGACTACGCCTTCCTTTATTTTTATCTTTTGGAATTTTTAAATGCATCCGTTGTGAATCCCGTTAACTGACATTGCAAATATGGAGAAAAATAGTAAAATGTTTAAACATCTTATAAGGGGGTGCTTTTGTTTTGACCGTCCCGTTTTGTATTTTTCTATGCTTTATCATTTTAAATCAACTGTTCCTAAAATTATCCTGTACTAAACGAACATTATACGAATATTAACAATATAAGTTAATAAAATATATACAAAATACATCCCAAGAAATTTTTTTTATCAAAAAAATGATGATATGAAAAAATTCATGGAGGGGGTGCTTTTGTTATGACCGATACTGTATGTTTTCTCCTACGAAGTACTCGTATTTCGGAAACTGGCTTGTCTCAGTAAAAATAATGAAATAAGTCCCAACGCATTGGGAGTTATTTCATAATAAAATTATTTCCAATTTGTATAGAAAATGGTGTGGGGGTTATTTTTCTTCCTGGGGAGTTATTTCATTTTGGAATTATTTCAAGGTACCAATTCCTATTGAGAATTATTTAATTAAAAAATAACTCCCCATGAAATGTTTATGGGAGTTATTTCATCTATTTTTTTTTTTTTTTGGATTCACTTCATTCGGCCGTGATCAAATGCTTTCACCTCTCGAATGTATCACAAAGTTGCATCGCTCAGTAAAGATTTCTTGCATTGCCAGGCGAAAAGGTTTTCTAAAGTATTTCGAAACATATCTGCAGTAAAATAAATCTTTGATACACCCCAGAGAAGAAACCTTTTGCGCTCGGCTTGCTTACAAAGCCTTTGCCGTTTTTGTAAGCATTAATAAATATATTGCTCCGAATTGAGAATTATTTCACTTTTGTTGGGAGTTATTTCATACTATTTTTAATTATTATAAAAGTGCCAATTATTGAAAGTAATTTCATTTTACACTTTTGGAGATATATACTTTTTAAGGTTGGGAATTAGTTGGGAGGAATTGGCAAACGTTAAACAAAATCCTATATTAGAGCTATTAATCTTAGGAAGGTGAAAATAGTCTTGCTTTTTCTTAAAACGGGAAAAATGTTTACAATTTACTTACCAGTTGTGTTATTGCTTAAAATGCATTAGCCATTATGGCAACATTAAAAACGTTAAAGGAATAATGAAGACTAAAGCTCCGTTTCAACGATTTAAATTTTTATGTTTTACCAAGGCTGGCTACCGAATCAAAACAGTAAAACGGTAACGGTAACGCTAATCTTGAATATATCGATAACGGTATTTGATTTTATTTTTTCGATAACGGCAATATTATTCAGAATTAAATTGTTAATCAAATTTACAAAAATCTAAAATATGTTGACAAAGCTGGTAAGTAATTTATTATATTTTAAATTCTGTAGATTTTAATAAACTCAATTATTAAAATAAAAAAATTGTATTTATATAATTTCAAACTATTTATAGAATATCGGTAACGGTATTTTAGAGTTAACGGAATTGCAGTTATTTCGGTAAGGGTAGCTTAGGTGTTGAGCTGAAAGGGTATTTTATTGTTAACGGTAGCCATCCTTGGTTGGCCGAATAACATATTCTTACTTGTTTAGGTTTGTTTAAATATTCCATTCTTCTACAACAGTCCAAAGTCTAAAATTGTTAATTTATTTATGTGGAGAAGTAAGTAACTATACGTACCAATATTTCAATTTTTAAACATTTAAAATACAAATAATAATTTATTGGAAATGATTTAATGTTTATTAATTTAAATGGGATGTACGAACAACGATCAAATCAAAATAATTAATTTTTGTTACGCAAACACAATTAAAATCGTTAAATGAATTAATAAGCTACAACCAACAAGCGCATCATACAGCCAAAAAAATTAGTTAACATTCGCAGCAAATTGATTTTTAGGTTATTGGCTAAAAAGCTGACTATCTAAGGAAATATGTAATATAGAATTTCATGAATCTATCATGAACGTTCATGAGTTATTGTAAATGATTTATTATTTTTGTGTCGAATCCAAATCCGTTGTAGGTATATTTCTCTAACGATGAAACATTAAAAAATTTAATTTTTTTTTTTAAATGTTTCTCCTGAAATTAGTTAATTTTGAACTAATTGTAAAAATTTCTAATACTCTCCCATTGTATACTTATTAAAGAAAACAAATATTGCAAAAATATGTTTATTACTTATCTCGTAATAAGCTTAAACATTGAAAATCTTTGAGTCTTACTTCGAAAAAAAGTGGAAAATTATGTTTTCGAGAAATTGTACTCATATTGTGATTTTCAATCGCTGATATTTAACTAAATACCAGATTAAACAAGTAAGAGAGCTATATTCGGCTGTGCCGAATCTTATATACCCTTCGCAAAATTAAACTTTAAAATAAAATTTAAAAAATTTTTATTTTTTAAAAAAAAAATTTCGACATTTTTTTTTAAAGTTTTTTCCATTTTTTTTTTAAATTTTTTTTTTAATTTAAAAATTTATTTTTTTTAATTTATTAGTGAAAAAAGAGTTTTTTGTGAAAAAAATTCGGGTTAAAAAATATTTTTCCCGATTTTGACCCATTGTAGGTCGTTGCAATGGACTTTGAAATATCTATCATTAGATATCCATATTGTCTATATTTATGACTTAGTAATCGAGATATAGATCAAAAATAGGCCAAAAATAGAGGTTGTCTCGGATTTTTGCTCATATCTCCGTTATTTATGGACAGATTTTGCTGATTTTAAATAGGAAACTTCTCGAAAGGATGTCTGACATAATTATTGAAGATTTGGATCCCGAAGATATCTGGGGCCTTCAGAAAATTTATTTCAACAGACAGACGGACATGGCTAAATCGGCTCCGCTATCTGTAAGGATCCAGAATATATATACTTTATAGGGTCGGAAAATTATATTGTGGAAATTACAAACGGAATGACAATCTTATATATAGCCTTCTCACGAAGGTGAAGGGTATTAAAATATCAGATTTTTTCCATATTTAGCTCATTTATTACGTAATGATCCTTTGAGTGAAATTCCTATAAAAAGTAGATCAGGAAGGCCCCAGTGTCAGTGAACTTCATAGAATTTATCAAATAAGAATCAAAAACAATAATAGATAGCTGGTTAGATTACAATAGAGAATGAAGGTGCATATCATGTTATTTTTTAGTGCCGACCACTGTTTATACCCTTCAGCACAAATGGTAAGGATAAATATAAGTTTGTAATTCTGTTTGCAATTTCCACAATATCATTTGCGTTGCTACGCATTATATATATTCTGGATCCCTATAGATAGCCTAGTTAATTATGCTATGCCCGTAAAAAGGTTTTTAGTTATATTCATCAGATTTTTGGTAATAAATAACAGCAAAGTAAACTTTTTTTTTATTCGAATTTTACACAAGATTGAAATGCTTTTTTTTGAGTGTAAAAATTACTTTTATATGTTACTGAGTATGAGTGTTTGTATGTGTGTTTGATAAACAAATAAAGTAAATAGAAGGATGAAATATGTATGATTTTAATTAATGAAATTTAAAGTTTATTTAAAAAATTAAAGCACAATAGGGAGTGAGACCGCCCATATCCGCAGTTTGCGTGTAGAGGAGTTTGCACATCGAGAATTAGTATGGATACGAGTATGTTGGCGTTTCCCGTCCACTTCTACCACATTCATACTAATACATACATATACTAACGCTTATGTATGTGATTGCATGCATGCAGACAAGGAGTCCAAATACATTGGGTTACTTACTGGTCATTGTTTAATAGATATGGCGCTTTTCTGAGCTGAAAAAAAAACGTAAGTTAAAAGTAGGTGTTGCCACAATAAGAAGCTATTGAGCATATCAGTTTACAAACTTTACAAGATCATGACGATGATTGCAATCATGTGATGATTCCCTGCTCTTTCCACACATACATACGAACACTTGAGTGTATGTACAATGTGCGCGAGAGTGGAGAGTTAATCATGGATTTATTTACAGTTTGTTTGATTTTATGAGCTGGATTTGAAATTTATTTTTATTATTTATTTTTTATATTTTTTAATTAATTCAACAGATCTTCAAGTGCTTTATTTAAGCTCCTGTATTGAAATATGATTCCCTGAGCTGGCAGAATATAATATTGCAACACGATATACCTATGTACCTCTCTGCCATAAAGTTGTCTGAGTGAGTAGTGTACTTACTATGTGATGAAGACGAAGTAGAAGATCGCTGGTAAAACATGAGGGCGTTTCTTTAATTCTACACCCATTTAATTAAAGTTAAGAGGATGAGTAGAAGCTCAAGCCAAGCAACCAAATGGTTGCGATATGTTTTATGTACTGCTAGTAGTTGGCAAAAATTACATTAAATCAGTTTCATTATAAAAATGTTGCTGTTATCGCAAAAATGTTGCTAGTAGATGGACAAAAAAAAAAAAAAAAAAAAAACAAAGAATAAAAATGTGGTATAGAAAAATTATTCATTGTTGAAAAGTATTTATTTGATCAGGTGCATGTTAAAGCAAATCATTAATTTAATTGCAAACATTATCGCATTTTTATAAATTTTTTTTTAAAAATTTATTTGGCCAAATTTTCAAATTAATAGTTGTTAATCTTGCAACATCATTAATTCTTGCATTGTTATTATAAAAAATAAACAATTAAGAATTTAATTTATCAAACATTTTTAATTAATAATGTTGTTGCACTAAAAAATTGCTTTAAATTTAATTGTAATCATATGCATTATTATTACATAACATAGATTAAGCTTATGATGAACAAATAATTTCCAGGTCCTGATGACATCATTTCTGCGGATATAGAAAAGCTTATACAACCTGTAGTTTGATTACAAAGTTTACATGGACGGACGAATATCGCTTAATCGACTCAGAAAGTGATCCTGAGCTGATTTGAAAACCTTAAGGTGGGTATTGGGACAATGTTTTTGCATGTTACAAACATCAGCATCAACAAAACCCACTTGAACGCTTCTTTCGACACTTGAAAAATGAGTTTAGTCCAGCGGATATCAATTCAATAATATTTAAGCAACCCATAAATTCAACTGAAGCGACATGATCTGTCGAACATTTATGTGTTATCATTTTCGATTTTATTTAAATTTAAGGTATACATTTTATTCTTAAATACACTTTATATGACGTATAAACCAAGCCTATATATTATATTTTTCATATTTTATAACTCTTTAAAGTTGAACATCTCTAACATTTCAATTTAATATTTATAAATATTTTTTAAAAAGTACATATCTTCTTAGCAAAAGATGTGCTTTATCCTTGGATATCTCATTTTTGTCTACAAAATAGACAACTCAATTATAATTACTGTGTAAAAATTACAAAATTTGATTTCCATGAGTTCAAAAGTTATGGAAGTTTTCCTATTACATACAACTTACATAATTTTCTAAGGTGTATTTAAGATATTTTAGTATGGTTCAATAAGGGTTTTAAATTTAAAACTTTTAATACGGAACGATATAAAAATTGACATATAAGTACAATATGAAATAAAAATATTATACTTCTACCTAAATATGATTATAAAAGGTACAATAAAACGAGTTTACGTTACGTAAAATATTGGAGGTTAAAGGTCACAAAAATCGATTTATTATTTTGCATATTGTTACGAATGTGCAATAGCGATTTGAATTCAACGGTCTGTAACGATTGCCTGCAGCATCCATCATATTTATAAACACGTCCATCAGTAGCATGCGGTTATTAGCATTGTTTGTAAGTGTGGCAACGCTGAGTGTTTGGGCTGCTAACATTGACATCGAAGGCTCTAGAATTCGAACATACGAGTATTGACCGTTAAGAACAATCTCGACTACTCGGATGAAGATGGCAGTGTGTATAAATAGTGACTGCGGTTGGTGTAGTTAGTTGAGTTGATCATAGGCGCTGTTAGAGTTAACATCAACTGTCTTGTACATGTATACTTGTACATTATAAAGTGTGTGTGTGTGTATTTCTGCGAATTGATATACGCGTATAAACCCAGCAGTTAAGCATGTAGTCACTGTATCCCTTATAGACAGTAATCGTCGCAAATGTCATATCACTTGGCTGACTCCAATTTATATATTTTGGTCATTTGACACGAATGTGCTCTTTGTAGTGCAGAGATAAGGCAATTGTTTACTTTATACATCCCAGGTAATCTAGCGTAAAGACAGTTGTCATTTAAGTGCCTCTAAATAATTCATTCAAACTGGTTTTATACAAATTGTGTTGATATAATTCTCATACAGTTATTTTTTATTTTTGCTTAAGTATACTGATATCCCATGTAACATAGCATGAAGTCAATAGTCACTTTAGTGTCTCTTAGTAACCTATAGTGAAGTCACTTTAAACGTTTATTTTGTACTGCACTTTAGAAATTAGTTATTTAACCCAACAGAAGCAATTTATTGGATAGTTGTCGAAGAAAGGTTTGTTTACAAGCTATCGTTTATTGGACTGCCTATAATATGTCTTTTAGCTGACTATTTCAGGTCAATTAGCAGTCGTACATGTTAAAATAACTAGTTATGTAGCTGATCAAGTTACCACTTAGGTAGTTAGTAAGGTAACTGGCGTTTTTTAACCAGTATGTGAATCAAATGCGTTGATTACTTTGGACCAGCTATTAGACAGTCTCATTGTAGTCAATAAGGGTCAATTAACCCCCTGCTTAGGACAAGCACGTGTTAAAATAACTAGTCACGTTGCTATTGAAGTAACCCTAAATGATAAGTAAAATCACTAATTCGGGACTGTCTCCTAGAACTGCTGGGAAGACACTGAGTGACTATTTAATTCTGTTGTTGTTGTACATTCTAAATAAATAAAGAGTTGTTACAATTTTAAACTACTAAAACTGCTTTTATTTGCAATCAAAAGTATCCGGTTTATTTAAAGGAAATAAACCCCCGGTTTTTAAAAGGTAAAAACGTAAAAATATTAAGCGTTTAGAAGTTATTACACAATTTATATGTATAAAATAATTGTTTTTTATATTTTGGTTATTAAAATATAATAGTTGCATATCATCAACCATTTTCGAGTTATAGTCAATTTTAGTATTATTCCAACGATTTTCGGAAGAGTACTTTATATGGCGGCTATAGTCAAATATGTACCGATCTAAAATGGTATTGCGATTCCTTTTTGATCAAAACTCATTTTTGCTGTTTTTTATGGATACTTCTATTTATCTACCATAAAGTCATATTCTGCAAAGGAATTTGTATGGAGGCTAAGAGAAATTTAATAAGATAAAGTAACAGCTTACATAACTTTTTATGTAAATTTTAACTTTGTAAAAGAAAAAGTGACATTAAAGTATATAAAATGTATATTAACAATTATATTGATGTTAATATAGCAAATCAAAACAAAGAACTGCTGTGCTGAATTGTTTATTTTATTTTTCATCTGTTTTTGCTTTGGCATTTTATACTTAGGTTTAACCAAAGAATATAAATCATATGATTTACTTATATTCTTTGGTTTAACTCACCAATGATGCTCAGTTAAACCTAGGTTATATAGTAAATAAACAATAAGTGAGAAACACAATTTTTAATTTAATCTAGATTTAAACGAAGAATGTAGATTATCTTTATCCCAGGAACTAGCTCTGAATGACATACTTATGTATATACACTCTTACTCACCACTTTAAGAAGAAATTTTAAATGGTTGTATTACTTGCCGACGGCTAACGCTGTAACCAAAAAAATTTTATTGTGGAATTTTTAGAACTAAGTAGGCATTTATTTTAGTTGGAATCAATAACAACTTTGGGGTCACCTGAACGGTCCTCAAAATAAGAATATGTATATTAGGGTGACAGCCGATTTTTTTTTTTTTAGATTTCAAAGAGTGCCGGGTGGAATATTGTGACACTAGGTCTAAAAGATAAGTACTGAAAATTTGAGCCAAATTAGACAACGATTTCGGGACGCGCATCGAGGTCAAAGGTCAGATATATGTAAAATGTTACTATTTATATGAAATAAATTTGTAAAACACCTTAACTTTCTGCATTATGTTACATAAATATGTAGATTTATTTTTATTAATGAAAATTACAGTCAAAAAAATATTTTTCAGATTAAACCTATATCTCCTTTGGGTCAAATTAACCCACAAACTGTATTATCGTTAAAATTCGGGAAAAACGCAAATTTTTCAGTTTTTGTCAAAATTTTGCTACTAAATAATTATTTTTGCAATCGAATGCATAAGAATCGAAATGTGTACGTAATTATCGTTCTAATGAGATATAAAAGATAAAAATTGGTTAAAAAATTTTAAAGTTATTAAAAATTCCCCAGACCATTAACGTGTCTCAGGCCACTTGAAGAAGAAATGTAGGAACAAAATTAACATATTTTAAGAAATATTAAAATAAAAGCTAATTTTTACTTAAAATATATCCGTATTTACATTCGTATGAGTTTTTGTCTTTGTAGAATACCGTTAACCTATTCCCAGGGATGGCCAAAAAAATTAATTTTTTTTAACGGCAGTTTCAAACCTCCATTTTCAAATTTTTAAAAATTTTCTTAAACAAATTTCAGAATTTTTTGATCATCACATTGGGATTTATTGAGATCATAATAGAGAATAAAAATATGAAAAAATTATGTCAATACCTCTTACAGTTTTTCCGTACCTACGATTTAAATTTTGTGATTTTCGGGAAAAAAATTTTTTTTGGTCATAATCTGGCGAATGAGAGCAATTTCCTTACTGTTACAAATTTTAAGCAAAACCTATACAGAATCTTATAGTTCAGATCATTTTAAATATACTCTGAAAGTTTTACTGAAATCGGACAACTTTAACCCTTAAATGGTGAAGGGCAAAGGTAAAATTTAGAAATATTTGGAATTTCTAATGTGAAGATGCCGAAATGTTATATATTTTTGGGCCGACTTTAATGAAACTTGAGAAAAATATAACATAAAGTCTATAATATACAATAACAGTTCAAAAATTGAAATTAACCGTTAATATAATTTGGGGTCCAAACTTTTAAAAACGCGAAAACCACAGTCAAATTTAGAGTCATTTTGACTCCAAGTGCTTTTAAGGGTTAATTTCTATTTTTGCACTGTTATTGTAAATTTAAGACCTTAAGGTATATTTTTCGCAAGTTTCCTTAAAAATTTGTTCAAAAATGTATAATATTTCGCTATCTTTCATTTAGAAATTCCAAATATTTCTAAATTTTACATTTGACCTTCACCATTTAAGGGTTAAAGTTGTCCGATTTCAGTAAAACTTTTAGAGTATATTTAAAATGATCTGAACTATAAGATTCTGTATAGGTTTTACTTAAAATTTGTAACAGTAAGGAAATTGCTCTCATTCGCCAAATTATGACCAAAAAAAAATTTTTTCCCGAAAATCACAAAATTGAAATCGTAGGTACGGAAAAACTGTAAGAGGCATTGACATAATTTTTTCATATTTTTATTCTCTATTATGATCTCAATAAATCCCAATGTGATGATCAAAAAATTCTGAAATTTGTTTAAGAAAATTTTTAAAAATTTGAAAATGGAGGTTTGAAACTGCCGTTAAAAAAAATTAATTTTTTTGGCCATCCCTGGGAATAGGTTAACGGTATTCTACAAAGACAAAAACTCATACGAATGTAAATACGGATATATTTTAAGTAAAAATTAGCTTTTATTTTAATATTTCTTAAAATATGTTAATTTTGTTCCTACATTTCTTCTTCAAGTGGCCTGAGACACGTTAATGGTCTGGGGAATTTTTAATAACTTTAAAATTTTTTGACCAATTTTTATCTTTTATATCTCATTAGAACGATAATTACGTACACATTTCGATTCTTATGCATTCGATTGCAAAAATAATTATTTAGTAGCAAAATTTTGACAAAAACTGAAAAATTTGCGTTTTTTTCCGAATTTTAACGATAATACAGTTTGTGGGTTAATTTGACCCAAAGGAGATATAGGTTTAATCTGAAAAATATTTTTTTGACTGTAATTTTCATTAATATAAATAAATCTACATATTTATGTAACATAATGCAGAAAGTTAAGGAGTTTTACAAATTTATTTCATATAAATAGTAACATTTTACATATATCTGACCTTTGACATCGATGCGCGTCCCGAAATCGTTGTCCGATTTGGCTCAAATTTTCAGTACATATCTTTTAGACCTAGTGTCACAATATTCCACCCGGCACTCTTCAAAAATCGAACTCAAATTTTTTTCCATACAACTGATTGTCACTCTAATGTATATAGATAATTTAAATCATTTATTGAATTAAAAAAATTATATTTAAACACCTACATAATTTTTAATTACCAATAATATTAGCATAATCTGTATGTTGAATATAAATTAATTATAATAAATAAATAAATACATGTTTTGAAATGCTCGTTTACGGCTCGTTGTTCGTGTTATCGTTTGAAATCTGATACATACTATTAATTTATTATAATCATCCCTCCTACATCATGGATGCAGACGGAGAGAATATTCATTTGGAAAAATTCAAATTAAATACATATGCTGGATAGTTTAACAAAATATAATATCAACATGTTTTATATATGTGTTTCCATATGAAACTGTTTTAACAATCAGTTGTTGTATTTATTTGTATTTAATCGTAAAAGTGAAATAAATACCTTTATCCAGCCATTCAATGATGTCTTAACAAATAATATTAGATTATAACTGACTTTATATTTTAACTAAATAAAACTATAACGAGACGAGAGAAGAAGTATGACTTATTTATTATATATAACTGCTTATTTGCTAGTCATTCGCATGACCACATTTCGTTTTTACTGATTATGGGTACTGTGAGACCTAACTATCAATGCTACTTGCACACGGGGTTTATGAGCATTCAAATGATTTTCCCGAGGCTTCATGTGGAAGTTATGACCAATTGTGGACCCATTCTCACAAATTGACAAAAACGTTTTGCAATATATAAATCAACAATTTCGTAATTTTAAGCTTATTATGACAAAATGTGTATCAACTCCGATTTCTTTGAGATTATAAGTAAACATTCTACTCATTTTAAGACTTATAAACTGAAACTCCAAATTGCATATGATTCATATTTTATATTCCTCTAAAGTTGAACATCTCGGATATTTTTGAGTAATATGAACAATTTTTAGGGTTGAACTACTTTATAACGCGTTATTTAATTTTAACAAGTGCCATTTTAACTCACTATTTACAATCAGATTTTTGATTCAGAAGATGTAGCCCTTCAATTAACTGATTTTCAGTGTTCAAAATAACAGACCATTTTTATGTAATTTGGTCCACTTTCAGATACAGTATCTCGAAAAGTAAGTAACGGATCGTCATTCTATTTGATTCTATTGATAGATACATTTATTAAGAAAAGAATAACAAAAATTGTACTGTTTGCTTCGTGTTTGTCCAGGTAAATCGATATTTATCAACTATCCAAGAAACGGGTTGTTGTAACAGTGATTGCTGAGTTGACAGCCCTTAGAATAACAAATTCGGGCCGGTTTACGGTTTTTGAATACTCTATTTGTTTCAAAATAAACAGGATCGTGATAAAAAACAGAAGCAATATTATATACAGACACATACATATGCATAATTCTTATCCGATACGAAGTACATATGTATACTTGTGTGTACAGATGTTGACTCGTAACAATGTTAGCTTTTAAAATTGATTTTTCATCTGTCTTCGCAAATATCCTCAAGGAATTTTTATAACAATTCTTTGCATCTTGGCTACATAAAATTTATAAATAAAATTCATTCAACGTTATTAACAGGGGCGTTGTTGTAATTAAACTTAACTTTAAACAAATTTTAATTACTTGCAACAATCAATCAATATGCTTGTTTAAGAGACGAGTGTTTTTCTTTTCATAAACAGAAAACATTTATTAATGATTTAGGTCGCCTTCTGTAATGACCTACGTGAAAATTCAAATTATTATATTTCCGGCCCATTAAACAACCAAATTTAAGAACTTAGCCGAAAGCTAGTTTAACATAATGAGGCAATAAGGAAAGCTGTGAATAAAATTAATGCATAGCAAAGCTTTTGGTAGATTAATTGTAATATGCAGTACATATTCTGTTTAAAGAGGCCTTCTTTTAATGCTGCTCCTATCCATGTAGGGTATTGAAACAAATTTGTAATCAACTTATACTCACACGAATCAACAACATCCGTTATGAATAGCAACTAAACACACGTAATACGTACGATGGATGCATTCAACATGAGATGGCAACACAAGATGTATGTACATACGTACATATATGTACGTTCCTACGTATGGAGATAAATTAGGAAGAAAAAGCAATTAATAAAAATGTAAATTCAATTAAATTTATATGACAAGGAGCTGTCAAAAGATCTCAAATTAAAAATAACTAAAGCGACATGTTGATGTCAGTGCGAAAGAGAGCGAACGGGAAAATTGAAAACAAACGCAAGAGGATATAAAGTTTTTGAAGTCCAACCGAACTATTCGGCCAAAAAGCTATATTAGTATTCCCTATTCTAGGCAGATTTTTATACTGTACAATTTTAATAAGTATGTAGTAATACTTAATTCAAAAATTGTATGCAAGTTAACAAAACAACACCTTTTATATGCTAACCCACACTTGCTGCATGTATAATGTCATTTCTGGGTAACTTGAGTTTTGTTTCTTTTATATTCGTACATAAATTAGAGCGACCCACTTCGGAGAGGAAAAAATTGTTTTTGTTAGCTTACTCAAAATAAACTTTGATGTGTTTTATGATATTTTTTAAAATGGTTTGGGTCTTGAGATAACCGTTTGTTAGCCCACTCAAAATAAACTTTGATGTGTTTTATGATATTTTTTAAAATGGTTTGGGTCTTGAGATAACCGTTCATGAACTAGACCGTTTTTAGTTTTTTTGAAATTATTTTGGATTTTCTTTCAAATTTTATGCATTTTGCTAAATTAAGACATGTTGTTTTAGGAAAAAGACAAATATTTTGAAAATACAAACAAAAATAGCTTCTTTAAAACGGTTCAGCACACCAACGGTTATCACTAGATACAAAATATTCGGTTTATATAACCTAACTATATATGTTTCAATAAAGTTCTCACATCGAGTCTTATTTATACCCTACCACAATTTGATACGAACCAGAACATAATTACCTGCATAGGCAGAGGAATCCCACAGTGTGGTTTATATATCCCCTAAGGATTTTATCTGATGAAGGCTTCAAACCAATGTATTATGCATATGACGTCGCGATATAGATCAGAGGAAAAGATCCCAACTTGTTATGAGAAAGGGCAAAGGATCCTCTCAACATATTCTAATCCGGATAAAACGGAAATTTGCAAGTTTACAAGATAGAGGAAAATTCCAAACTACGATTGCCTTGTCTTTTAAAATAACACAATACCAATAAGAAAAAAGTAGTACTCTATTGGAGACTATCCTGGAAGGACCACATTGATAGTAGAATGAAAAAATGCACACAGAATATGGGATTTCTACAGAAGAAGCTCAAAATGGGGCATAAGCCTGAATATGACATGCTGGCTCTACACATTAGTATGGTGGACACCCAGAGTAAGAAGCTTAACCCTCTAACTGGTAAGACCACCTCAAGGCGGTCTTCGATTTTTGGGCCCCAGTGCAGTATTAAAAATTTTTTCGCTTCAAAATAGTGAAAACTGTCTTTAGACAACACTTTTTTACATTTTCTTTATACCTTCCAATATATTCTGACAAGTCGTTTGTCAGCTATGATCAATCAAGTGCACAAAGTCATCAAATTAGCATCGAAAATTATTTCGCAAATTTAACTATTAAAAAACAACATTTAGAATAAAATGATCGACATCAAAATTTTACGAAAGTAGATAACATTTTATATTTAAGTTATAAAACTTATTTGAAGTGAAAAAAAAAAATAAAAAATTTGATTTAAAAACGAAATAGCGAAGGCCTCCTCAAGGCGGTCTTGGCGGTTTGCGTGTACAAAAATGTCTTCCTCTCTTACATTGTAGTTTTCGCCTTTTGTTCAAAAAACTCTATTGTTTGCTTATGGTTCTCTTATGTGCATCCTTTTATTTTACTATTGTGTTAAAGATGGATATTACTAAACGTCCTTATACGAAAAATATCAATTTGGATGAGCAATTTCTGGAGTTCATTGATTCTGTAGAGTTCTGTAGACAGCACAGATGATAGTATTGATAGCGATGACAGTGATCCTGATTCCACTTATGTTCCAAAGACGAAACACCATTTTCGAAAAAACAATAAGCCCCATAAAAGAGGGAACAAATTGTTCGTGCTTTGTGATTCAAACGGTTTTGCCTACCGGTTTTAAATCTACATGGGTCCGAAGATATCATTTTACCTGTTATACCGGACATTGGAGCTACCTAAAATGTTTGGAGATTCCTAATTTCATGCATCACATCTTGTATTTTGATAACTTTTACAAATCGAAGCCGCTGTTAGTCTATTTACGAGCCAGAGGAATTTATGGTTTGGTCACAATGAGAGGTAGTAATTTTGTTTTGTCATATTTCTTGTTGATCATGATTTTCTTTTGTGTAAACTGTGAAATGAGCCAAAAGAAGAGATGATTTTGCGTAGAATACATTACCTCAATACATGTAGTCGATGTGAATACTGTATTATGGAAGGATAACAAATATGTCTTCCCGATTCAGAAGAACCAATCCTGGCGAACAACAATCAGAGGTTCCTCGTTATGATAGAAAGCAGAAGAAATTCATCGAAATTAACTGCCCTCAAATTATTCGAGAATACAATGATCGCATGGGTGGAGTAGATCTCATGGATGGTCTCCAGGGTCGATACCATATTTGAGCTAATAAGACTCGCAATATTATAATTAGGTTGTTCTACTATTTTGTGGGCATGGTCTTTACAAATGCATTCTTTTTATACAAACGTCTGCAGGCCGATGAGGCCAATGCTTCCAACAATGTGTCCGTTTAAAAAACTATTTTTACAGCTTCATCGGATAATTTTTACGGTCTTACCAGTTAGAGGGTAAATATTAAACCTCATCATAAATTACAAAGACTATGCTGTATAGGCAAATGTGGTGCCAACAGCTATTAAAGATATTTTATCAATACTACAATACTACTACGTGAATAAACATCTTACCTAAAGGCAATAGTACTTACTACTGAAGGATTTGTCAGAATTCAAACTAAATACAAACTAAGACCATAATAGCGGAAAACGATGAAGTAAGAGAAGTAAGAAAAGTAAGGAATACCCAATGAACTGATCTATATTTTTGTTTATTTAATTTATTTTAAATTTTTAAACAATTTAGACTATATAAACACTAGTTTGAATAATATATACTTTAGAGATAATATCAAAAATTTGCTTGCGGGTATCATAATTTTTTTAAGGGTTTTGTGTAAATAAAAATAATGCCGTCCTTTTTTTTGAAAATTCGCACCTAAAGACGCGAAATTTGAGCTCATTTTTTTGTAGAGCTAAAGCGGTAGAATATATTGCAAATCTGATTTCACCAATCGATTCTGCAGCAAAAATTAATACAATGAACGTTTTTTGATGGTTTGTGATAGAAAGGAAATATTGGTACCGTTTAAAAAAATAATAAAAAACTAAAATAATTATTTTTTATGAGATTTGCGCCACCTGTTGTGGTTTTTTAGAACTTTTTTAAGGGTTTGAAAAACGTCCATTGTATTAATTTTTGCTGCAAAATCGACTGGTGGAATCAGAATTTCAATATATTCAACCATTTTAGCTCCACATAAAAATTAGCTCAAAATCCGCGTTGAACAACCACACAAAAACCTTCAAAAAAATGACGAAACCCGAAAAACAAATGAAGTGACTAGTCACCAAACGAAGTCTAATATACATACAAAGTTACAGAAACGAGCTCTAGAGTATTTTTATTATAGAATTTAAAAACTTTTTGATTTACAATATTAAATAAGAATATTGTGCGTTAATATGCCGATATGGTATATGTGTATACTCGGTAACCTAGACCCAAAATATTTTTCGAAACATCATAAAACAACCCAAGGTTTATTTTGAGGAAGTAACAAAAACACTTGAGTCGGTATTTCTCTATGGTTCTTATTTACATTTGAATGAAATCGGTTGTAAATTGTATTTGATATTTTGAAAAAAAAAAAAAAACGGACGTGCGACTATAAGACATAAATAGCACACGTAAGGGATTTAAGATTATTTCAAAATCTTTGAAATTGGAGAAACTACAAACAATTTACAACCATTTAAAATGTTCCCATGTTTAAGGTGACCTACTTTGAAAAATATCTAAAATTTCATATCAGTTGTATCAGTCTATCAGATATGGGGAGACGCGCCAAATACTATGGAGAAATCCCAATAAGAATAAAACGATTAACATCCTGAAATTGAGAAGACTAATAGGAGTCATAACTGTCCATTTTGAATTGAACAATTTGTGAACCTTGCCAGCATCAAACTTTTGGTCGAATATGTAACAAATATTTATTAGGAGATACAATAACTAACTTTAAACATATTAAGCTCTCCGATTAGAAAATCCAGTGGTTTTATATAGAGGAAACTGAGTTTTCAACATAGATTCGCAATTTTGGGCAGTTGTTAGTTGTATTAAATTGTATGTATAAGTATTAAATTGATTCAAAGGATAATTAGGAACCAATTTTATTCGGCTAAATTGTTCGGTCGAACTTGAAATATTAAATACTTACATAACCAAAGAATATTGCTAGCACATTAGCCACATTTGTTGCCGTAGTCTACTAAAAGGTGGCCAAGATTTGCTACAGGAATGAAGAATGAACAATTAAACAAGTAACACTTGTTGTTGATCGATCCTTCGGGGAATGTATATGTTCGACCACCATAAAAGTGAAAATTACATTTTGTGTTTGTTCTTTGGCTACTTGTACTACCACCATACAACAACAACCACACTTGATCGTATCAGAATAATTCATCTATCCATCAAAATTTCAACTTGAACCAAAGCTCACTTCTTCTACATATGAATATGCGTAATGAAGGATTTGTTTGGCGATGGCATGCAAGTAACCGAAGTACATTTATACAAGCATTAAGGTAAGTAAGTTAATGCAATAACGCATGATCAAATTAAAAATTACGCGCCAATTTGCCTGTAGCGTCGTCCACCTCAAACAGGTTGTGCGGTACAGTACACATTGTGCATGCCTTCGTCATCACCAATGAGTTTTTCATTTCGTATTCGTTGAGGAAAAGGTTGTCAAGCACCATAGGGTATCGGCCAACACTGTAAGTGGTTTGTAGTGTATTGTGGGGTGGAGCTGTTAATATCGCGTAATCATCTTTATAGTCAACAGCATTAAAGAGCACCAAAAACAACAAGAATAACAACAGCAAAAACAACGACAACAAATAATAAAAATAGCTACCAGTGTGTAACCTTAAATTTTGTTAAAGAAGAAGGAGCCTTTTTAAATACAAAAGCGTTTTATAAAACATAAATGCATTCAGCATGTTCTTGTTTGTTGCCGTTGAACCATTATGGGCAACAGTATGAGCTTCCGTCCGCTCTTCTTTCAACAAATTAATCGATTTTTCTCTCATCGATTTCATAATGATTTGTAGTTTAATTTTTATGCTAATGATAATTGCTTTAAATTAAATCGATATTCTGATTAGTTTCATAACTGTTTAATACTGGTAAATAATTGTAATGAGTTTTGATATTGAGTTTAGATAAAATAAAATACATTCTACATTCCTGAATAGTTTTTAATGCGAATCGTTTATTACTTACGACAGAGAAACTTTTGCGTAACGGATCATTCGACATACAAGATAGATTATTTAGAATTCTGTAAAATCGACATGTTTGCAAGGGTTATTTTTTAACATTTTCCTACCAATTCAACCATTCTAAAATCGGATACGTTATATACGTGATAGCTAAACGAAAATATATTTTTCAGGTTATTTGGAAACTAAAATCACCCAAATTTTGTTTTATGTTTTTATGTATACATAAATTAAAATAACGTAACATAAAATAAAAACTACTTGAGATATTGAAACAAAATTTTCAAATCAGGATTACAATGAAACTATCAATATATTCCTTAGAAAAGAAATATTTTTTTTAAAGTATACTTTTTTATGCTTTGTTGTTTTCTGAAACCAAAATAACGTATCATCAAACTTGTATAAAAAATAAGAACTTTAATAAATATATACATATTTTATTTTAAATAAAAACAGTTATAGTTTTTACTATGACTACTTAAAACTACTTATTAGGATACTACCAAAAATAAGGTAAAAAGTGATAAAATCAACAGATAGAATCAGTTTTCCAATTCGGTTGACGTAACTAGTTACTGAAGCAAGCCCATACAGTCTGGTACCCGATGTCTCAGATGTATCATTTAGTATATGAATATTCAGAAATCTGTATCTCACTAAATGAAGCACCGAGCATTCACAGAAGAGGTGAAAACTCGTCTCGATATTTCCGCGGTGTCATCTGTGACAGTAACTGTTGAAAGAAAGCCCGAGTCAGCTTGCATGCTTACCGATTTTAAATGTCTTACGCGATATTATGACAGATTCTGTATCTGATGCATTTAAAGCGGATCCTTTTCTGGCCAGCTCTCATACAGATGGCCTAGTCTTGACAGTTCATCCTTGTACTGTCTGGCCAATGTAGATGTCGTAGTATAGGAATTGAGTGACATACATCGAAGAAAATGCGAGTGCTCTCACGAATATTCCTTTCACGTAAAATCGTACATGCCTCAATGATCGCCAATAGTTGTGACTACAACACGCTAGCTTTCCGTGTTGGTTAAGGATCGAGGGAAGCAATTTCAGTATCCCCGCATGACCATACGTTCTGGATAGTATGTCAGTCGACTTTGCTTTAGATTACTTCCAGCCCTCTATTTGTTCGGTTCGAAACTATTCACAAGATATAGAAATAGGGTAGTGGTAACAGTAGTACCACATAAGCATAATTCTAATTCGATAACAATCTTGGTGCTCCACGTTCAACTTGCTGAACTTTTCGCTGTTTCCAAGCAATGCAGTAATAACTCTTGATTTTCGCATGGTCACAATCCAGTTGCCCATGTATACTTCAACAACTAGATCTTCTATAGCTCCTAAAGCAGTACTAAGCTGAACTAAGATGGGACAAAATTAATATATTAATATGTTTTTTTTTACATATAGTATGTTGTGGTCGGCAACCTTTTGACCTTCGAGTTTTCTAACCAGGTTTCCATTACCACGTATATGTCCAAATCCTACTCATATATAATAACCCGTAGATTGCCTGTAGCACATTTGTAGTGTTGTACGACTTTCGGCGTACATCACTACAGCAGCTTGTTTGGCAGCCTCACTCCCAGAGGTCGAAATACCTTTTTTACCAATTTTTATATTCTTCGTCCTTGGGCCGAAAATGCATGTGCCAAATTTTATCGAAGTAATTATCTATAAAATTGCGACCTGTACTTTGCTATTTAAGCCATAAAGAACTGAGATTCAAAAACCCCACTCTGTTGTCAAAAACCTAACTCATGAAAATATAATACATGTCGCAACATTAGTTAAATTTGTCAGACTGTTACATATATGTAAATGATACTCATTAATTAATTTTTATATCTGCCAAAAATATAAAAATCGTAGACTATGATTAGCAAAGTACAGATCGCTATTTTATAGATAATTACTTCGATAAAATATGTCTGACAAAAATATAACAATTATTCCTGACAAAAAAAAAATAAAAATCGAAGTTTGACAAATTTTTCTGACAAAAAAATCATATTAAATATCATAATGCCAAAAGTTTATTTTATTATTCTGATAAAATAATAAAAAAAATATTGACCTTACACATGTAATTTTGTTTTGTCCTTAACAAAAATGTGTATAACAAAATTAAAATTTTTTCATTTTTAAATATAAAAAAAAAAATTTTTCTAAATTGTTTCAGAATTTTTTTCCAAAATTTTTTTTAATTTTTTAAAAATGAAAAATGTAGAAATTACAGTCGGAATGTCAAACTTGTGGCTTATCACTACCAACCCACACTGAAAGGTGGTTCAGGTTTTTGCTCCTGAAGGTGCGCACAGAAAGGTGGTCGTAGTCCTTAATAAGGAATCCTTGGCACCACTACGAGAGAGGCAAAGCAAGATATACTACGGTTTCGATAGTATCAACCTGCGCATCTATCGTGGTGACGACAAGCTCGACCCCGCAACTTCCGGTGTTAAACCGAAAGCTCCGCAGGATATGGACTACAATAACAAACTGGATGACCCCGCTAGTTCTGAGGACAGAATGGAGACCCAATCACACTCCAGTATGGTTGGGGAACTATTCTGCACTCTGGGCGATGTGGAAGAAGAAGATGTTCTTCTGGAATCAGACCCAGAAGACGTCGACGTTACGGTCATATACGATCCAAACCATGGTGAAGGTGATCCAAGTGAACCTTCACCACTCTAAAGCAGCATCTGCTGCCTAGCTCCTCCACATTTCTAAATATGGGGAGGAGATTGCATTGGTCCAGGAGCCGTGGATTCATGGCGTGGCGAAATACGTGGACTCAACGCCAAAGAGTACAAACTTTTGGCTAACAACCATCTTAATATCTTCATTCTTCCTGACTATAGCGATGAAGGTAGAGTAACTGTTGCTTGGGAGACAGGTGAAGGTGTGGCTGCTCTCAAGCTATATGGCGCACGACCAGGTTGAACCACCACCATACAACCTGGTATCAAATATGATGCGTGTTGCAAACCAGGTCAGAATTCCGGTGATAATCGGAGATGATGCATACACTCACCACACAATGTGGGGTAGCTCAGACGCAAACAAACGAGGTGAGTACATTCTAGACTTCATATTAGACACTAATCTGGTAGTTATCAATAGAGGCTCAGAACCTACATTTGTGGTAGCAAATAGGCAGAAAGTTCTGACATCACGCTTGTTAGTGCAATTGGAAGGTTTCAGATGATTGCTCTCTCTCGGATCATAGGTATCTGACATTCTTAATAGAATTAGTAGTTGAAAAGGAAAAGCCTTTTCCAAACAGGAAGAAAACTAAATGGGATGTTCATGGGCGGATCCTTTATGGTTTACTTCCCGCACCCCCTTTGATAAGTAACACTAGGGATATTGAAAGCGCTGTGGAAAAGCTCACACTCTCTCTCGGTGAGGCCACAAGACGCACGTGCAATCCTTCTGCATGCAGAGGAACAAATGTTGAACAAATTTAAGAATCAGATTAGAAGCGCGAAACGTAAGTCCTGGAGGGATTTCTGCAGTGGCGTCGAAAGTTCCTCTGAGACCAATCGTGTGCGCAAGATCCAGTCGAACACACCAACTGTTCAGGGTTACATTCAGAAACAGGATGGTAGGTGGACTACTGATGGACGTAAGACACTTGCCACTAGATATAGCTAGTGAATCCCAACCGAACAATCGGACAACTCCGTCAATTATAACTGACGAACATATGATAAAATGGGCCATGACTGTTACAAGTCTCCGGGCTTGGATGGCATAATACCCGCTGATCTAAAAAATAATATAGATCTAGTCACTCCTTGGCTGATAAATATTTATCATGCCTGTCTTGTATGGTCGTACATACCAAAACGGTGGAAGAATGTACTGTGACATTCATTCTGAAAGGAGGGAAAGCGTCACACACAAAGGCAAAAGATTTCAGACCAATAAGTCTATCATCATTTTTGCTGAAAACCCTTGAAAGAATCATAGACATCCACATACGAGCGTCTTTGAAACAAGGATCATTATCTCCCTCTCAACACGCCTACATGAAGGGTAAATCTGTTGAGACAGCACTTCACTCCTTAGTGGGATATATTGAGAAATCCCTTGAATTTGGTTATTTCTCATTAGTGGCCTTTCTCGATATAGAAGGAGCCTTCAATAATGTAGAATCTGCAACTATAGTTTCAGCTCTACAAGACCTTAGTCTGGACCAATCAACTGTAAGGTTCATCATGAACCTTCTACCATATAGGATCATCCGCTCCGAAAAGGGAACGGCGATGATCACTAGAAAGGCCACTATGGATACGCCTCAAGGAGGCGTCTTGTCACCACTCCTGTGGAACCTGGCCATAAATAGTCTGCTCAGAAAATTGGATCTCATGGGTTATAAAACTGTCGCCTACGCGGATGACGTCGCAGTGGCAGTCTCTGGGATCCATTTGGGCACGATATCACAATGTCTGGAATATGCACTCAGTGTACTAAGTCGGTGGAGTACAGACAGTGAGTTTTAACCCAAGCAAAAGCGAACTTGTACTGTTCACAAGAAAGTACAAGATTCCTTATTTCTCGCTTCCCCGCTACTTAGGAGTTATTCTGGATAGTAAACTACAGACGGTTCTATTAAAGGAGATCCAGTTGGCGTAGGTGCCTACATTCGGGAATTCGACATCAGGTTATCTTTTAGACTTCCAAATGAATGTAGCATAATTCAGGCTGAAATATCAGCCATAAAAAGGGCGGCTAACTGGCTCAGTTATAACAAGATATCAGGCAGGGATATTCGTATATATACTGAAAGTCAGGCCGCAATAAAATCTCAACAGTAACACATTCAACAGTCGTACTCGAGTGGGTATGGGGACACGGAGATACTACAGGCAACTGCGTTGCTGATGATTTGCGAAAAAAGGTGCCATGTTACCTGACGGAAACATAGATTTCCTATTTGGAATTCCGCTATCCAAATGCAAGCTACAAATTAGTAATTTCAACTATGAGCTCGCTCAGACAAGATGGGGTTACGAACCCATATGCACTATAACCAGAATGATATGGCCCCGACTGAATCGTGAGCGAACAACATATCTTCTTGCCTTGTCACGCATTTAGGTGATCTACGCTTACGGTTTCTGTGACAAAGTTCCATAAATAGTCTTTCTGAGCTCTCGAATATGAGGCTTGAGGGCATCAATGCCTTTATAAGGAGTAGTAATTGGTTAATAGGACCAGATATGGGAACCTCTTGAGGGTAACCTAATAACCGGTATGTTAGACGCGATTGGCGGTCAGCAGCTAACAGCTGAGATCCCATATAATGATCACTTCCGAAAAGCAATCTTTTAAATTTCGATTTTAGCCATATCTTCAATATAAGATACATAGATATCAACGGCTGTTTGACAAACGCTCCTTAATAGGTTATTGCTCCCATATAAATCTCACATCCGAAAAATTCATTATCTCGCATAAATATCGATATTGATAAAACATTTAACACAAATCGGGTGAGCCAGATAAATGTTTTTATACCTAATATTTGAGAGCATATTTCCGGTTTCCCTTTTTATCATTATTAGACGAAGTTGCACTTTAATGAATTTTATTAACCTTCACAAACATTTACCAGTCTAATGTATAACAATTTTACAATTATAGTGCATATACATATTATAATATACCAATATAAATATACGAGTTAATATGTTGCAATCTACAAAAATATTATTGTATGAGTCTGATTTGAAAATTCTAAATTATGATCAATTTTTTTCGGACCACAAACTGTGAAATCCAATTTTGTTTATTTATATTCTGTTTCTTCACATGTTTTGTTAATTTATTGAATTTGTTTCGTTCTGTCAGTATCTGCACTCTGTGTGAAAAAGGGATACTTTGTATGGTTATGCGAGTGTGTGTCAGAGTGGTTATACAGTATTTAAGAGGTCCATCAAATGACTACTTAATTTATTATTGCAACAATATAACAATGAATTACTTGGCTTTATTATTTTACTGCTTCTTCTACATACTTGCATGTTCAATGCAACAGCCAACTATGAATAAAGAGTAAAGTGATGCAATCAATCGATCCAGTCACCCATCCATCCGCCGATCTCATACTTCGACCTCACATACGTAGAAACTGAACTTTAATTTAGTTTGTTTTGTTCGATCGTTCGCTTGTTCTTTGTTTATGCTCTTCCTGCCTCTTTGTTGGTGCAGATCACTTCGGTCAATGGGCACATTTTTTTACATGATTTACACTAAAATAAATTAAAATATCATAAAAAGGGAAATTAAATTCTTTTAATTATCCCACAACTGATTCCTCCAGTAACATTGTTTGTTGCGGACGCGGACACTGATGCTGACTGTGACGCTAATGGTGCGTGTGTGTGTGTGTGTGTGTTTGTATTTCCAATCAAATGCAACATCCCAACACATACATACATTCATACACTGAAACGGGCAACAGTCTGTCGGTAATTCTCGTACACACAAACAGTTATTAGTCGACCAGAGTCAATTTGCCCCACTCTGAATTAAAATGAATCGTTCATTATGGAATTGAGTAGAAAAAAGGCATAAATATTTAAATGTGTGATTTACGACAATAACCCCACAGGGTTCCACTTCACCGTCGACCTTTGCTGTCGATGATCAGTGCATATGGATTGAGGGAAAGAAACCTAATCGAATCGGTATTTAGAAAACTTTATACTCAAGTGTAAGTTTTCTAAATACCGACAAGAAATCGAGTGTATGTTGTTAATTTTACTGAAGCTATTTATTTGTTATGATGCATCCTCTATAGTCATGCTTACGTGCACTATTTATCTCTTATAATTTCCGAAATTTTAAAATTTTCCCATACCTTGGTCTGCTCTTTTAAAAATATAGGTCGTACTTTTGAATTGAATTTTGTTTTGGTTTCAGACATTTCAGATCAACAAAGAATATTTTCGGAAAAATTTAATCCCCTATATCAGCCGACCCAAATTTTTGATTGTCTTACATTTTGGTCTATACGTCTGGTTATTCTTGACCGATTTTGTAAATCTTCAACAGGAAGAAATGTTTAATTAAGAATATTTGGGAAAATATTTCGTCCCCTTGATTCCTTCCCCTGATGCCATATCGTGCCTAACTCAGACGGACCTACATAGCTAGAATTTTACCAGGACCCAGAAAGTTATGATAAGGTTTTGGGTCTACGACCAATATTTCTATTTTCCAATAGAATTATGGATTTTTCTTAACAAAAATCTCAAAAA
The DNA here is from genome assembly GCA_942486065.2 of Calliphora vomitoria. Taxonomy (NCBI): domain Eukaryota; kingdom Metazoa; phylum Arthropoda; class Insecta; order Diptera; family Calliphoridae; genus Calliphora; species Calliphora vomitoria. Next base: position 64,176,027 of record OW818030.2, on the reverse strand, counting down.
TTTTAATGTACTGAATTTTTTCAATATTTTTTCTGAAGTTAGTCGGCCTAAAATAACAAAACCATTTATGTTTCACTTCATGCACAAAAACCTTGTAAAGTAGTGTTATTGTTTATATCTTCGATTGGCATTCCTTCCGCCCATCAAATGAAATTCGGCTGCTCTCTGATGAAGCATTTTATAACATGTACTAGCAGCTTATGAACATGTACACAAGACACCTAAATTGGATTTGGGTGCTCCTGGCGCTTCTGGACACACGATGGCACCAACGTTACAAATACACTCCCCATATCACTATTATTCTCATCATTACCACACCAATCACCAATATTAAATACACAGAACAAACAGCACCCAGAGCAGCAACTCATTCGATCCATGATGCCTCTCCAACTACATACATTTGTATTGAGAGCACCAGCTCGTGTGTGTCTCTGTATGAATATTGGCATGAAGTTGGGCTAAAGCAACAACATAAACATAGAAAGATTGGATGAAAATGTACGAGCCCTTAATAAGATGATGCCAATACCAGACTTTTTATTGTCCATATGATTCGCATACACACATAAATACATATTGCTCATTTGCTGCAACGTCGTCATAACTCAAAAAATTTAATTTTTCTGGAAACTCATTTCTTTTTTAAACCGATATATATTCTTTTTAATTTTTTAAGAAAAATAACATTATGGTCCAATTTGGTCAGATAACATCTGGTTAAAACGTTAATATGAACACACAAATGGCAATGCACAACTAAAATAATACGTTATTGCAAGTAATATACAATAGGCTATGAAATTAGGTTAAAATGCTTCTATGGCGATCCTGTGTGTAATTTTTGAAGCTAGTTCACAAGACTTTGTCAGTTATTAAAACAACTTCTTTACTATACAATGGTGCTATTAATTCAAAATTTGGGTTTTTTGAATTATGACGTTGTAGCAAGAAATGAGCGATATGTACTATGTATAATAAAACACTCACACACTGTAGTATTAATGTAAATTAACATTTGTGTGTGTGTTTGTTTGTACATCCGAATAAGTGACCGGCTGCTGGCTGGATGAGTCTGACTGGATGGTTGGCTGGTTGGTTGGTCTGAATCTTTTGTAAATTTGTTGTTTGTTAAAGCAATTATTCAGTTTGTTTTTCAACTCTTTCGGATGTCTCTTGATAAGAATTTATTACTTTTTTCAATATTTGAAATGTTCGTTTATTTATTTGTTTGTTTGCATGTCCGTCCTCCTGGCTGTGCGTCTGTCTGTTTTTATACATATTTATTTGATGGCCAGTTCGTTTGTATAAAATTCAATAAAAAATTGAATTTCTGCATTTAATTCTACATATTGGAATCGTGTTGTTTAACCGTTTCTTAATTACATTTTCAAACTTTTAACAACAACATTCTTTGACGTCAAATTTGAAGCAACTGAATTAAAAATACCAGTAAAAGAATGGACTTTTGTTTAAATTTCAATTGTTTATCCTCTATGTAGGAATACTTACATACACATTTCTTTGTGAAAGCTGCATTTTGTTTTTCAATCGAACGATTCGGTCTTCATGACCGAATTTTGCTGTTGTGGATACAAAATTGTAGATGGCGTGTCAAATGTTTGGTTGATTTAATCATAGTTCCTGTTCACATCAGTGAACTTAGTGGTATTCCCAACCCTGTGTTACACATCAACCAAGGCGAATTCATACAATGTCAAAAAATAAAAATGAAAAATTAAACAAATATGTATGTATTAAAACTTAATATAGTGTAAATAATTGAATATGGCTTTACTTTTTTATGTAAAAAATAAATATTTTGTTAATAAGCTTAGAATATGTAGATATTTCAATATAAAAATAAGCTTTGACATCTGTTAGAACCAAATGCGAATAAAAGTAATCAGCTGTTTGACTGGCTCCACCTTGTATAAATTCGCCTTGACATTCACATCAACTGCAACTGCCCCACAAAAACAAACACATTCGATCGAGACTGATATGAGTACGTGCGGTATATTTTGTGAATCCCGAATCTCCAATGCTGTTGATACAATGAATCAGTTTTCTCAGTATTTGGAAGAACTTTAATTTAAATTGTTAAGTATGACATTGTTTCTAATTTGTATCAAAACTTTATTGAACACCTTCACGATGTGGAGACTTCAGTTCAATAACTACGTAGATCATACTGGTAAAACGATTCCACTCAAGCACGAACTATGAACTGCCCATTCTAACAGGCAGATACAGTTCAATTATTTAATTACTGATTTTTCTTCGAGATGAGGCGCTTAAAAGCAATAAGTTTACCGTACATTACAGCTTATTTCCTGAATTTCTTTAAGATTTTACTATTATTAGCTACATATAATGTAAGCTATATCTATTGTAGAGAGTGATGGCCCTATCCTCCTTCGGAACTTAAAACCTAACCATGATGTAAATTGAAGGTGTAAATTGTAAATTGAAAGTGTTAAATTGAAGGTGTTCAAGGTCTCCACTCCCAAATTTGAGATAAGGATGTGTTCGTTAATAAGCTCAAACTCTTGAACAGAACTTGACGGAGGGCACAATTATCTTACTGCAAAGGATATCGACATCGCGTATGATCCGGATCATGACCTAAAAGGCTACAAGCTTAAGTATGAAAACATCCAGGTTCGTAGTTCGTGCTTGAGTGGAATCGTTTTACCAGTATGACCCACGTAAGTTATTTCCTTATCTGATAAATTAGAAGAGCTGAAATATTATTTCAGAGAAGTAAAAGTTGAATGTCAAAGAGAATTAGATGAACCAGCCATTTGGCGTTACTTTGCGACTTTCATATCCGGTATTAATGACCACCTGTTCTACCTAATGCACCCCAACTCCTTATCAGATTATTCAGAGAGGCTGATAAAGGAGCGTTTACCTAAGAACCTAGCAAGAAGATCTCATAGTGCCGGGAAGTTATATAGAAAGTGAAATATAGTATCTTCCTCTTCTTCATTTTGACAACTCCCGGTGATCATCACCACCATATTGCTATGTTGTATTCTAAGTAAATATACTACTTTAAAATGTTTGTCATATTTGTTATTAGCGTGATATAATTGTATGAAAGAAAGTTTTGGATAAGGAAACCTCATTATAATCCTTATAGTCAAAATGACCACTAATATTTAAAACATGAATAACTCTGTAAATTTGAATAGAGTTAAACAAAACTTGATTATTATTGAAAGCTAACTTAAAAATTATGTATTAGAAAATTGTAAATTAAACCTTTTTGAACACAGGAACAATTTGACTTAACGAAATGTTGTTCCGTTTTTACCTCTTAAAAACGGTGGTTTAAATATCAAAAAAAAAAAATTGGTTTCTTGAAAGTTTGTTTTTGGAATGCAAACGGTTTGAACCAAAATATATAATCTATCTATATATATAAAAGTCAATGTGTGTTTGTATGTATATTTGTTTGTTTGGACTTTATAGACGGCTAAACGGCTGAACCGATTTTCATGAAATCTTCACAATGTCTTCCCGTATCTCTGGAAGGAACTATAGGCTACTTTTTATTTTGAAATTTTACGTGGGCGATGTGCCACGCCCATTTATACAACATTACCTCCTATTTCAAGTCAAAAACAAAATGCGTATATTTCAAAAAGTATATTAGCTAGAGTTCCCAAATTTTGTACAAGGAACTTTAGTTTCAATATAAATATTTTGGATAAAAATGGGCAGACCAGCAATAGTGGGCGTGGCACCTCCCATAATAAGTAAATACTAAAATCTGAATGTCAGGAAAACTATAACACCTAGAGTTCCTAATTTTTGTACAAGTAACTTTAGTTTCAATATAAATGTTTTGGACAAAAAGTGGGCGGACCAACTGAAGTGGGCGTGGTACCTCCCATATGAAGTAAATACTAAAATCTGAATGTCAGGAAAACTATAACACCAAGAGTTCCTAAATTTTGTACAAGTAACTTTAGTTTCAATATGAATGTTATGAACAAAAAATGGGCGGAACAGTGGGCGTGGGACCTTCTATATGAAGTAAATACTAAAATCTGAATGTGAAGTAAACTATATGAGCAAGAGTTCCCAAATTTTGTACAAGTAACTTTAGTATCAATATGAATGTTTTGAACGAAAATGGGTGGACCACCGAAAGTTGGTGTGGCACCCCCCATACGTAGTAAATACTAAAATCTGAAATTCTAAGAAACTATAACAGCTAAAATTACCAAATTAAATACAAGTAACTTTAACTTCAATACAAATGTTTTTAACAAAAATGGGCGGACCAACTAAAGTGGGCGTGGTACCTCCCATATGAAGTAAATACTAAATGTGATGTAAACTATAAGAGCTAGAGTTCCTAAATTTTGTACAAGTAACTTTAGTTTCAATATGAATATTTTGGATAAAAACGGGCGGTTCAGCAATAGTGGGCGTGACACCACCCATATGAAGTAAATGCTAATATCCTAATATCTGGGAAACTATAACAGCTAAAATACCCAAATTTAGAACAAGTAACTTTAGATTTAATATAAATATTTTGGACAAAAATGGGTGGACCTGCAAAAGTGGGCGTGGTGCCTTCCATATGAATTAAATACCAAAATTTGCATATCATGGAAACTATAAAAGCTAGAGTTTCCAAATTTTCCACAAGTTACATTAGTTTCCAAGGAAACAGCTAGAGTTTCCAATTTGTTTACAAGTAATTTTAGTTTCACTTGAAATATTTTGGACTAAAATGGGCGGACCAGCAAAAGAGGGAGTGGTGCCTCCTATATGAATTAAATACTAAAATTTCCATATCAGGGAAACTATACATGTTAGAGTTTCCAAATAAGAAATAATACTAAAGAAACAATGTATATTTTAATTACAAAATAAATATTTTTTTTAAACCTTTACTTAATATGCATTTTACTTCGAGGGGGTAGCGAAGCGCACCGGGTATTAGCTAGTAATTTATAATAGTTTATAATTTTATGATGAATAAAGACATCGATGTGATGTTAATTTCTGAAACTCATCTTACAATTAGATAAAACTTTTATATTCCAGGATACAAATCATCCCAACGGAAAAGCTCATGGTGGTACTGGTATCTTGATTAAAAGCCGTTTAAAACATTAAGCCCTAGATGAATTCTCAAAAGTATATATGCAAGCAACTTCCATTCGATTGGATTGTTTATTTGAAGATTTGACAGTGAGTTTAATATATTGTCTCCACGATATCCGATGACTAAGGACAAGTTTGCAGATTTCTTTGAAACTCTAGGAGATCGTTTCCTGGCATGTGGTGATTACAATGCGAAACACACATACTGTGGTTCACGGCTAATTAACCCTAGAGGAAGACAGCTTTACAAAGCCCTAGTTGACAGTAAGAATTGCCTGGATGTCGTATCCCCTGTCCAACCAACATACTGGCCTACTGATCCTAGGAAGATTCCTGACCTTATAGACTTTGCCATATCCAGAAATGTAGATCGAAATTCAATATCTACGGAAATATATTTTGATTTATCTTCCGACCATTCACATGTAATGGTCACCTATTCAGTTTTGGCTTCAATACAGGAAGTTCATCAGTAGCCATATCCACACAAATCCAAATATACAGTGTGAGAGAGAGATAAACGAATGCGTCAATGACTTCACGTCATTAATTACTTCGGCTCTGGATCATTCAAATATCAAGATCTCTACAAAGCCAAAAATGCATATTTTCAGTTCAGATATTGAACGATTACTTATCGAAAGGAGATAGCTTAGAAGAAAGTGGCAACAAAATAGATAACCTGCTGCAAAGCAGAGGCTGTCCATTGCTACTAGAATACTGAAGAGAGCCCTTTGTTTAGAGGAGGATCGCAGAAACAGAAGACACATTGAAGATACCGGTAGAGGGAAAGACCATAATGAACCTAAGCCAGGAAAAGATTTAACAATGCCGTCTTCATACAGACCTATAAGTCTACTGATCTGCATATCAAAGTTATTTGAGAAAATATTGCAATGTAAAATTATGCCATACTTAAATAACCAAAATATAATCCCAGTTCATCAATTTGGTTTCCGTAAACAACATGGAACCATTGAACAAGTTTATCGATTGACTGGAGAGATAAAAAAATCTTTTGAAAATATAAAATACTGTTGTGCTATCTTTTTGGATATCGCCCAGGTATGGCATAAGGGGTTAATTCACAAAATTAAGTCTCTACTACCACCAAGTACGCATAGATTGCTGGAGTCATACATATCAGACAGAGTTTTTAGAGTGAAATATTGCGATTATGTAACAGGAAATTATGAAATTAAGGCTGGTGTTCCACAGGAAGTGTTCTCGCACCAACACTTTATTTGATATATACTTCTGATTTGCCTGTGTGTGATGGACTTACCATATCGACATTCGCTGATGATACTGCAATACTTAGCTCCCATGCAGATCCGCAGGTAGCTTCTACGGAATTGGCCAATTATCGCAGACTCGTGGAGATATGGTTGAATAACTGGAGAATACAAGTAAATGAACTCAAAAGTAAACACATCACATTTACTCTCAGAAGGGGTGACTGTCCACCTATCACACTAAATAACATAAACATTCCACAGACAGATACTGTTACATACCTTGGTATTCATTTGGATAGACCACTTACTTGGCGTCGTCATATAGAAGCCAAGATACTTCACATGAAGTTAAGAGCCTCTATTAAACCAAATCTGGACATATGGAATCCAATTGTGGGGAATGGCGAGTAATTCCAGTATTGATCTTATTCAGAGGGCCCAATCAAAAATTCATTGAACCATGACGGGTGCAACATGGTACATAACAAATGAGAACATCCATAGAGACCTACAAGTACCGTTGGTTAAGGATGAGCTCAAGAATGTCCGTGAGAAATACATCATGAAATTACGGAATCACCCGAACCCGCTTGCAAGACTTCTCGCACAGACCCAAACACGATCATGGCTACGTAGAGCCGATCTACCACCCCGCTAAGATGTAGTTCATATGTATATCAATGCTCCTGTCAGAGAGCATTTATTTTTAATTTTAGTTATAAGATTTTAAAACTTACTTATTGTTAGGCCTAGGTAAGGCAGATTCGATAAATAAATAAACGTTATAATAAAAAAAAATTGCAAATAAAAACTCGAATGTTCTATATCCACAATTGCACTGTCCAACAAATAGAGGCTTTATGATAGGAACAGATTAGAGTTGGGTATAATCGTTCGTTTTACTGATAATCTTAAAATTGTTTCCAACAAGAGGTGTTATTTTGGTATTCAAAGAAAAATGGCATTTTTGAGATAAATGATCGGATGTTTATTTCAAAATAAAGAGGAAGAAGGCCACCACGACCACGCTTACAAGATCATATCCTTTTCATGAAATTTTCCATAACCAAATCGCAAAGTGGCTGCCCTATATCCTCGATAGCCTCACGAATTCTTTATTTGAGGTCTTGAATCGACACTGGGCTGTTGGCGTAGACCTTATATTTCATGTGGCCTCAAAGGAAGAAGTCGCAAGGTGTTAAATCACAAGATCTCGGTGGCCAGTTGTTATCACCTCTTCGATAACACGGTCTGGAAACTTTTCCCGTAAAAGAGCAATGTATTCGTTGCTTGTGTGGCACGTAGCGCCGTCTTGTTGAAAGTAAACGTTGTCCAGATCAATATCATCCAAAATACGGTGTAATGACGTTTGTGGAATGCCCAATTCCAAAGAACGACGAGGAATGAACAAACCTGGGTTTGTTCTTGAGCGACGTTCACGGGTTTTATTCTTCACATCACTAACTTGTCCCAACAGCTCGAATTTTTCCACCAATTTCTGTATTGTGGTCCGACAAGGTGCTTCACGACGACCCAAAAATGCTTTAGTTTTGCAAACTGTGACCGCAAGATTTTCACCATATTTGTAGAGAATTTTAATAATTTCAATGCATTTTTGAAGCGTGCATCGTTCCATTTTTAGTAATGGTGTAATTTCTACTTGTCAAATGTCAAAGAATATAAGTTTCAAAAGTGACAGCTACCGAAATACAGGGTGATTCAAAATAACACATCTTGTTGGAAAACCCTTTATTTAAAGAACTGTCGAATTGTCTTTAAATTTTCGGATGATTAGTTTTTTTCAAGATAGCTGCATATCAAATTCAAACAAGAACATTTGTCATATTATTGGCAGTCTCTACTTACTGACATTCATATTTGCATTTTCTCCTAGAAGTTTCCATAGCGATTTTTTACAAATTAAGACAGTATGAAAATTATTACATATTTAGACAAATTCAATAAAAAAGCTATATACCCATCACCTAAGTATATTTTCAGATAAAAATTAAATAAAAATTTTTTTTTTCAAAAAAAAGAAAATGGCTGAAAAAAAGGTCAAATATCGAAAAGTAAATAATAAAAATATCTAAAAAGTAAAAATATGCCATAAATATGCGGTAAAAACTAATAAATGCAAAAATGTGCTCTTAATGGCAAAATATGCACTAACAAATCCATGCCAAAATTCTCTGAAACGGATAAACACCTTAAATACGATTCAACATGTGGACAATAAAATAGGTGTGTGCATTACTTTTTTAAAAAAAGCAATATAAATTGTAAAAATTTACTTTAATAAGGAATATTTCGCATTTTTTATTAAGTAAAACTTTTCCAAAATGAAAATCAAGGATTTCCACTAGTGGAATATATCCTGTGAAAAATTCTAGAATTTTTTTTAATTTAAATTTCTTTCAGACTTGGACAATAAAATAGGTGTATTGGGAAAACTTCAAATTTAAACAAGGATTTGTCGAAGTCGGTTATTGTTTTGGATAAATAATAATTCGGATTGTTAATAGCCGGTATAACCTCTATTACTTTTGTCAATAACTGTTGTTATCCTCAGCAGGGACGAAAATACATTACGTAGGGGTTTATCTGGTAAAAATGTCGGAAAATTTTTGAAAAATTCCTTGTCATTACTACAGAAAAGCTTAGAAATGTGTTTAATTAATTTGTCGTGTAGGTTTTCTATTGAATTTAGGTCGTAGGATTGACTTGGCTACTAAAAAATTATGAAGTTCTTCATCCAAAACCACGCACTCCCCAAATTCGATGAGTCTTTATTTTGCTGAAGTCTATATTATGGACGCATATTTTTACTCACAACTGTTATCAATAAATCCTTGCACACATAAACATCCATTGTGTTTTTAATAACGATTATTAGACCTATTCTATTCAAAGAAAACCATCCCCATTCCATGTGATTTTTTTTGGGAAATTGCAGAATGAACTCTTATTCTTTCGGTTCTTTTCCGCACCATTACTAAATAATTTTTTTTTAGTTTCGTCCTTCAAAATGATATTTTGCCAAGCCAAAGTATTACCTCATATTAAAATTTGCGTGAATAAGCAGGATAATGGTTTTAGCTATTCCAATCGATAATTTTACTTCGAGGAATCTTTTTGGGCCATTAGGAATGATATTACCTTCCTAGTTACACTTAAAATCCTTTTAGAGTACTTGCTATGCCCTCATTTAGTTAAAGGACTATACGATTATCAGCAGCTGGAGAGGTGTTTTTATTTTCTCCTCATGTCCTAAAGTTCCGTTTTAGTTAAAATGCCTTTGTAACGAAGTTTATTTTACCTCTCAAAGGATTTAGTAAAAATATTTTAGGTTTTTTCTTGTTCCCAGTGCCAAAGAACTAGTTTCCGATCCTTGCCACTAAAAATATGACCACGTCTCCTCCAAAAAAGTTTTTAATCAATTTTAATGTGAAATTTATTCGTAATTAATATGATTTTAATGAAAATCATACTTTTTCTACAAAAAAATTGAGTTTTCCCACCTTAAAAAACACACCTATTTTATTTTTTATCGAATTGGTTATAGAAATATCATCAGCATGTTGTCGACAAACTTCTTTCGACATAGAGAAACTGGCAATTAAAATTTTTTTTTCATTGTAATTTCTATTTATAAGAAATTTTGTTACCGAAATATTTTGTAACTTATTTATTTGATTCGCCGATGCATTTACAATTTCTTACAGGCTAGCTGAATTCTTAAATATTAATTTAAACAAGTTAGAGTGCTATATTCGGCTATGCCGAATCTTAAATACTCTCCACCTAAATTAGATGAAAATTATAGAAATTACATTACATTACTCTAATATCCATATTCAGTGTTTGTTATTGGGACTTAGCTCCGATTATGAAGAATGGTAGAATGGTAATGTAATACAGTAGTTTTCGCTTATAGTCTACAAATACAGTTGCACAATTTTTGTGGACTATGAGCGAATTAGGACTATAACCGAATTTCTTTTTAAGCCACTTTATGGATTATATATGAATCATGATATAATACACATTTTGGACTATATACAAATTATGTACTTTCTTCAATAAAAACACTTTTTTTTAAACAAAATAAAAATTTATTTAAAATATAGTAGTATAGTAGTATTTTCTATATTGTTAGAAAAACTAGTTTACGCAGAAGATATTTTATTTCAAATGTATAAAAATGTTATCTACTTCAGCAATTTATAATTGAAATAACTACATATTCCTACCATTTCCAACAGAGTCTATACTTTTATAATAGGAAACAAATGTACTATTTAACAATTTATATACTTAATAATTGGTTAACATTACCGATTGGCTCAACATTTTTATTATTCACCACAAGTGAATTAAAAGAGTATAAAAAAGGGTAAACAAATATATTTAGTAAAACTTCAAAAGTATATTTTTGTTCTGTTCTAATGAATTTTCCGGATGTGAGCCTTCTATATAATCAAGAACCCATAGTCACCAAATCAACTTGAAACTTATATCTGTTACATTTTTTACCGATATGAGTGTATATATGCGTTAATGTATTTTTCGGATGTGCGACTTATTTGGAAGATATAATTAAATATTTTAAAGCGATTTCTATGTATTTAAAGCTTATTATGCTTGATAGTTTTGTCCATAACATTATTTATAAGAATTTTATGGGTATTATTGTGATTATCAGACATCGAGCTAATATGGGTGCTATGGTCAAATATGGACCGATATTCACAAAACCCAGTAGTATAATTTTTGGATACAATATATTGATCGGTATACAATTTTAGTTCGATATCCATATATTTAAAATATTTACAGAGGTTAATGTGTTTTTCGGAAGTGGTCCTTATATGGGAGCTATGACAAATTATGGGCCGATCTTCATAAAATTCAACACATCGATTTTCGTATATAATGGAAATATTTGTTTGAAATTTAAACTAGATAGAAGCTTTTATAAAAGAGTTATTAGTATTTAAGTAATTTTCGAAAATGGACCTTATATGGGAGCTATGGTCAAATATGAACCGATATTCACACAATCAAGTAGTATCATTTGTGAATTAATACTACCGATCTGTGTAAAATTTTAATTCGATAACTATATTTTTCAGATATTTATGAAAATTAATGTGGTTTTTAGAAGTGGTCCTTATATGGGAGCTATAACCAATTATGGGCCGATCTTCATGAAATTCCCTACACCGATTTTCATGTGCAAGGGGATTATGTAAGTCGAATTTCAACCTGATACCGATATATATAAGATATTTAAGTGTATTTAAAACATTTTCGGAAGTATACTTTATATGGGAGCTATGGTGAAATAGTGCCCGATCCAAAAAAAAATTGGTCTCACGATTTCTGTTTGCACGAAACTTAGTTGTGCTGAATTTTGTATGGATACTGCAATTCTATGGGCATTTATATACCATAGCACCTTATTTCGGGAAGAAATTTGTATGGGGGCTACAAGAAATTATGGACCGATTCTTTCCATTTTCAACAGAATTTGTCCTTTTATCATATAAATAATGTGTGCAAAATTTCATGGTATTCTCTGGAATGGATTTACCAAAAATCAGAAAAAAACATGTGAAAATTATCTAAATTTTTGGAGGTTGTCTTACATTTTAATCCATAACCCTGGTTCTACCAACTCGATTTTGCTGATTTTCAATACCAAACTGCTTAGAAGAATTATAAACATTTTGGTATATATTTTATTAACTTTGCTTATGTATTTTGGGCGTGAGAGTGTTTTACACAGACAGACAGACAGACGGACAGACAGACGGACATTGCTCAATCGACTTAGAATTTCATAAGGATCAATAATATATATACTTTGTTGGGTCTCAGAAGAATATTTCTTAATGTTACACACGGAATGACAAACGTATATATACCCTCTTTCACCACTTGTGGTGGTGGAGGGTATAAAAATAGTGTGCATAAGTTTTTTTGACTCAGTGTTAATAAAGGTTAACAGAGGGTTCTACTGATACTGTTTTTACAATACAAGTCCTGACTCACTCATTCACTGACTCATCAACGCCAAACCCAAACCGCTAAAGCTGGATACTTGAAATTCGGGTAATAGGTTCATTTAACATCATTAAGATCCACTAAGAAGGGATTTTTGGAAATGCGAACGCTGTACTATAATTTAAAATTTTAAACAACTCTTCAAAAATATGGTCCATCAATTAGATAAAACGGTTAAACGGTTCAATGGTTGTGCAGCTTTTTTTGATTTCTCCCATATTTTTTGTTTGCAGTTAAATTTAATTAAAAACTCATTATATTTTGATAGATTTATGTGATTTTTATTCGTATGTCTTGTTCTTAATTAATTTTATATAGACGTATGATTTTTTTTCATTTATTTATTAAATAGTATAAATTACGAGTGGTAACATTTAAAAAAGTGCATGCAAAAAAAAAAAAATAATAATAAATTATAAACCATTATATTTACGAGTAACTTTCTCTATCATATGTTTTTCTATATCTTTGAATGACAGTATTTATTATAAATACTTGACTTATTACTAATTGCAGCTGATACACAAATTATATTTTTTTTATTTTAATTATTATATGCCTATTATAAAATAATATCGTTTAAGATATTTCTAAAACAACCAAAAAAAAAATAAAAAAACTTAGTAAAATGACTGTAAAAAAATCGTATATAAAGTTTTATGTAAATGTGACTATTTCAATTATGGCAATAAAAAATATTTGTCTAGACAAACAAATATATTTATTATATGTATAATGTATTTCTTTCTAAAACACAGCATTGTTTATGTGGTTTTACAACCGATTTTTTGTTATTTTAAACAAATTTATACTGATTGTTGCAGTAGTTCATCCTGATTTCATTTTGTTCATTTCAAATTTAGTAAAATGTTTGTTGCTTGCTAAAACAAATATTTGGAAAATAACTCGCACCAACCCTGTTCTTACCTACTTCTTTATTTTGTTGTATTTTAATAAATAAAAAAATTTAATTTCACACTGAGTCAATGTAAGTTGTATAACTGATTGAGAACTTTATCACATCATGTAATTTTAAAAATATTCGCAAAAATCTGAAGTTAGTGGAGAATCCTAATGTAATCATTTATTAACCGATTAAAAATTCTTAAACATATATGAAAAGAAAATATTTTAAATTGATTGTCGCCTGAATGGAAAATAGAAAACAAACCATAAAAAAATTCAAAATTGTTGTGGTTTGGAAAGAGAGACAAATATATATCACAATCGTTGCATATTGAAAATTGTATGTTTCTCTCGCTCTGTACCACAACAATTGAAAAGTGGATGTATAACGTCAAAATAACCACACGGTTCGATATTGGTTTTTTGAAAACTGTCATTTGTTGCATATCTGTAATAATCTGTGCCTACTACTTAAGTAATTACGAGTATTTATAAATACAATTTGAGAGTAAATTTTAATTTGGCTTAAGTTCCATTATTATAATAATTCAATGAATATCACTGAAAATTAATTTGTTGCAGCAAATGATGGATATATTTTCTTTAAAAGTTAGACGAAGTTTTACTTATTTTTATATTTGTGTATTCTTATTTATTACAATTTTATTATATCGTTACTTTAATATAGAAAGGCCCTAACTCGTGTTTTTTTAAGTCCAGATTTTTTCTAAATATGATATATGAGCGAACGAAAATCTGAGCTTACAAAAAAACACGAGTTAGGACCTTTCTATATTAAGGTAACGATTTATAAATCTTATGACCTTGAATTGAAATCAATCAATTTATATTGAACTTTTTTTGTTCATTATTTAAAAGCAAATATTTTTATTTGAAACTGGGGCCGAATTACCGCATTCGATATCGAGTAAAACTGATCGTAATTTTCTTATTTGAGATTATGGCATTCGATATCGAGTAGGAAATTTAATAAATTTTGTTATAATTCCGATATCGAAATCATTTTTCGATACGATAGCTCGTTCGATCACGAATGCGGTAATTCGGCCCCTGATTAAAATATGATTGCGTTAGGATTCGTTAAGTGCGAAAAATAAAATCAAAAACAAACATTTGTTTAAATTAATTTCAAAAATACGGCGAATAATTCCTCAACCATACCCACCACCTTCATATAGATCAGGAAACTTAGCAAAATTTTAAGCAGAGTTAATTTAAGTCTTAACTATGTTTCAAATTTGATAAGTTGCACGGCCTTAGTCACTTATCGTGTAATTATTCCCTGTAGTACAATGTTAATTAATGTTTTAGCAAATTATACCACAACTTTAGTAAATAAAACGGAAAAATCTCCGAATGTGCAAACATATTAATACATTTTTTTCATTTTTTGACTTGAATAACTCTGATATTTATATTGAAATTATGTATTGGAATTTTTTTTTTTTTTATAAAAAAGTTAAAAACAAAACGAATATTTATCGAATTGTTTATTTTATATTTGTTCCCTTCATAATATTTTTAAATACTTTTTTTTTTTAAATTGTGACATTAAATGCAAAGTTTTAAATTATAGATTAATAAATATATAAAAATGTATAAAATTATATAAAAATTGGTTTACAAAAAATCATTTACGAGAGAAATGAGCATATCATTGCCTAAAATGCATAAAGCCCTTACTAACATTCCAAATAATCTGCAAACTAATAAACTAATCTATTAAGTTAGAATTAAGACCACACCGAGTATGGATAAATGTGCATCGTAAAAATATATTCCATATTTTACTATAGTTTTATATTTAGGGATTGGGAAGCGTTAATTCTCCAATAATTTAGATCTAAAGAAACAAATAAATAAACCCATGGCAATCATAACCGTTTTCATAAAATTCAGAGGACATTCATATGGTGGCTATGAATTCTGATTTCAACCAATTCTAAGAGACTTCGCCCTTGATACAAAATAAATCTCATGTGCAAAATTTGATAACTTATATGGACTGCCAGTCATACGCAGATCGAACGCTAAGAAAGGGACCAATATATGTGGGCGTTACAAACATGAGCAGAAACGCTCATGTCTTCACTATGGTGGTTATAAATAAAACTGCATGAAACATACAGTTTTCAGTTATTATTATAGATTTTTCACATAACATATATTTTTTAACTTCACAAAAATACTGTGCATATAAAACTATTTGATTGTTAGCTAGGGCCACTTGCATTTGAAACAACGATATCCATATACATATATCTATGTATGGTAGTACATATATATCACTGGTAATATATAAGATCGATAAATTCGAATAAATATGTATATGTAAATGTAGGTAGTATATAAAATGTATATTTAATTAATGAGTGTAAATATAATTTTATATAAAAACGAATGTAAATTAATAAATAACAAAATTTACAGAACAAAATAATATTCATAATAAATTTGTCAGTACATATATGTTTCGTTGGTTTTTCGTTTGAAAAAAATAAAATAAAAAATAAATGTGTTTGTAAAAAGTGATTATGAATGAATGTAGGTAAATTTAATTGATTTTTTTTTTAATTGTTTATAATAATATTTGTTTGTGATTTTATTTTTTGGTGTCATGTATTTACATTGAACAAGAGTTGTATGTGTATTGTTTAGCTTAAAAAAGAAAAAAAAATAAACAAAATATAAAAGCAGTCTATTACAAAAATTATTAAAAAAGAAAATACTTAAATTATAATATACAATTCAACTAAGCACATTTGTTACAAGAAAGTGTATTTTTATAAACGAAATTAAAAAATCGTAAAATTAAAAACAAAATAATCTCGATATTATAATACTTTGCAGCAATAAATATTCACAAATGTTTCATTATTATCCAAAATGTTTGTGTCATCATCATCATCATCGTTACAGCTACATACATAAATTCACAACAACATCTTGAAATGTTAAGGAACCATTTCTATTTAATATTTATAGCAACCGATTTGTTGCGCCTCAAGAATTCGAAGATCTTTTTTTAGCTTCAAATATTACTTTACTTGTCACATATTAAACATTTAATTCTTGTCGTCTCTTTGGCATTTTATTTAAACTATTGGTGATGGCGTTAGAGTGGCTCGTGTGGCACGTGTAGGAGATTTACTAGTATTTTGTATATTAGCACAATTGCCATGAATACGGAAGAGTTCACCCACCGTTATGGCCACTTGGACAGCACCTTTGCCTTCCAGCACATCTGCAGCACAGCATATTAGATTCTAAAATATTGCAAAGTGAAATTTGTTATTAGAGAAATGTTTAGATTAGTCTAAAATTAAAATGTTTAATCAAATTAAACTCTAATTCATTTTAAATATTTCATTCAAATTCCTTTCATATTTTGAAACTAGCCACAATCCTAGAAAACTGATACTACTACCATTCAATTAACAAAAGCAGCTTTAATTTTCTTATTTGTATACTTGGACTGCAATCTATTTCATTCAAACTTTTTTCATTGACATTTCTCTCTCCTTCGCTTTTATGTAATTTATTCTATGATAAGTGTTACAACTGAGTTAATACTATTATAATAGAGACTTAGCAGTTATATACACAATTAGTTATGCATGATCCCGATAGGTTATATATGTATGATCGGTTTAAGTTATTGTATTAATAAATACTATTTTAGTCGAGTTTCACTTTATCAAGATATATGTATGTACAATGTACATATATCAATAAGTAAAATCATTTTTTAAGAAACACACTTATAAAAAGTTTTGTTTTCCAATTTGATCGACTTTAACTTAATTTTATTATTAACTTATCCATGATATTATATACACTATGGAGAAAAAAGAACTTTTTTGTTACTCTTGTATTTTTTAAATTCTACTTCTTAAAAACTTATTCAAAATAAAATCAAAGGATTAGGACATTCTCATTAGGGCGTCAGTTCGAATATTTAAATATTAACTTTTATTTGATGTAAAAATAAAAAAATTTTTAAATTATTTCTTAATTGAAAATTTAAATATATTCATCAGAAGTAGTGTTCAGCAATAAAACATAATTTAAAGTCTGAGAAAAATATTGAAATATAAAATGGACAAATTTAATGGTGAAGTTTTTGAAAATGCTTAATCGTAAAATTTATATTGGAAAAATTTGCACAAAATAAAAATTTTTTCGAATAATGATCGACAGAGACGAAGATTTCTGACGTCGGCACAGCAGTCACCAAAAGAAACTATTAAAATCAAAAAAATTTGTTTTGAGTAATAACTTAATTCACATCAACTTAAATAAAGCCCTAAGCAATTTGCACTATTAATTTTTTTCTTTTTATAATAAATCGTTAGTAATATTATTAAAGAACTATTTTTTTTTTTTATTTAAATGAATGTTCTGAATACATAAATATTTCACATTTTTAAATGTGGTAAAAATAAGAACTTATTCAACATTTTTATAAGAACTTTGCCACTTAATAATCACATTAAGTGGTTAATCTAAAAATAAATAAAAGTCTCTATAATTTTTTTTTTTTTGTTCTCATACAAAATGTTATTATATTTTTTGTTTATTTTTCTGAAATAAAACAGAAAATCAAGTATGTTAAGTTTTAGAAAAAATTTAATAACTTTTTTATAATTCTATTACTTCAAAGGTGGTTCTTTTCAAAGGAAAAATAATTTTAGTAGTTCCACAACATGTTCCAGAACGCATGAATATAGCCAGTACTTGTTCTAGTTCGGCGTTGCGACCAATGAAACTGTCACCTTCGGAACAAGTTCTACTAAAGCGTTATGGAGCCTGTACCCCTTCCTTGGAAGGTTCTGGAACCAGTTCGTTAATCACTGTTTTTTTATTGAATTTATCAGCCTCCGAACTAATTCTACGGAAGCATTAAATAACTAACAACACTTCTTTAGACGTAGTTCTTCCATCAATGATTTTTGTTCAAAATTTACACATCTGGATCTAGTTCTGAAAAGCATTTAAGGAAATTGTATTGTTTTTTTTTTCATTATATTACAGAAAAAGTTTTAACGATTTATATTTCCAAGAAAAACGTATTCGACGTAGTGAGGCTTTTATCATCGCAGTTGTATTATTGCATTGACGTGACATCTGTTACTATTACTACATGTTTTTCAAGATTGGAGAAAATCCTCAACATGATTGTCCGTTTTGTTTTAAATGTAGGGTTAAGAGAACATATAACTACATATGTATGTTGTAAGGTTCTGGGATGTACAAGTTGAAGTTGTACAGAATTATTACAACTTCGATACCACCTAACCTACGAAATAACTTTTGCTTTTCAAATTCTAAAGGATTTTCCAACAAGAGGTGTTATTTTGAATCGCCCAGTGTTAGCTGTCACTTTTAAAGCTTTTATTCATTGACATTTGACAAGTAGAAACTACTCCATTACTAACAAGTAAGAGAGCTATATTCGGCGGTGCCGAATCTTATATACCCTTCACCAAATTATACTTTAAAATAAAAATTTTAAATATTTTAAGGTAAACAAAATTACCTTTTTTTTTTTTTAAATTTTTTTTTTCAAAATTAAAAAAATTTTTTTTTTCAATTGTTTTTCAAAATTTAAAAAAAAAATTTTCGAAATCGTTTTTTTTATTTTTTTAAAATTTATTTCAGAAAAAAACAATTATAAAAAAAAAAATTTAGTGGTAAAAAAAAATATTCGGGTTAAAAAATAATTTTCCCGATTTGACCCATTGTAGGTCCAAATTACTATAGCCTTATATAAATCGTTGCAATGGACTTTGAAATATATATCATTAGATATCCATATTGTCTATATTAATGACTTAGTAATCCAGATATAGATCAAAAATAGGCCAAAAATCGAGGTTGTCCCGGTTTTTTTCTTATATCTCTGCCATTTGTGAGCCGATTTTCTCGATTTAAAATAGTGAAATATTGATGTATCAATTATGTTTGTATGTTATTTGGGGGCTACGGAAAGTTGATTTCAACATACAGACAGACATGGCTATATCGACTTTGCTATCTATAACGATCCAGAATTTATATACTTTGTGGGGTCGCAAATGAAAAATGTAGAAATAACAAACAGAATGACAAACTTATATATACCCTTGCCACTCATGGTGGAAAATGGAACGATAAACGCTTCAACAACGCATTGAAATTATTAAAATTCACTACAAATATGGTGAAAATCTGTGACTGCACAGTTCGCAAAACTAAAGCATTTTTGGGTCGTCGTGAAGATCTTGTAATCTTCACCGAGATCTTGTGATTTAACACCTTGTGACTTCTTCCTTTGGGGCCACGTGAAAGATAAGGTCTACGTCAAAAGCCCAGCGTCGATTCAAGACCTCAAAGATAGAATTCGTGAGGCTATCGAGGACATAGGGCAGCCATTTTGCAATTTGGTTATGGAAAATTTCGTGGTGGCCATTTGGCTGATGTTGCTTTTCATTATTAACGACATACCTTCCTCTTTATTATGAAATAAACATCCGATCATTTGTCTCAAAAAATGCCATTTTTCTTTGAATACCAAAATAATTATATCGAGCCCAAACAGCGAAAGTATTTTAATCTGCAATATACTCGATAACTTAGTATCGTTTACATATGTTGAAATTTCAAAGACGTACCAAGTACCGTTACAATTTTATAGCAAAAACAATTTAAGCTCAAATCCACATCCTCCGTTTACATTTAATTAAAACATGCAAATAATCACAAACAAAGCTTTCCCTGAAAAGTTGTTTATTATGCACATAAGATATTTTCGCAGTTAGGGCTCGATATAAACTGTTATAATATAAAACAATTTTATATGTAATTCTCGAAAAGTGTATACATATACATATTTTCTTATGACACTGCTATTCTGTGTATTTTTGCTTTGAAATATTTAAAATGAATTATTGAAAAACAAATGTGTTAAGCAAAGAATAAAACTCATTTCAAAAATGTTTTTTTTTGTTGTTTATATTGTATCAAAAGTATTTCATGGATTTTGCTTCGATTTTCTGTTGTTAAATTCATTAAATTAATAGAATAATAAATACGTACGAATATATGCTTTATGCGCGTGTGTTGTATATGATTGCATATAGGGTATATAATAAATGCAAATATATTTATGTATGACTTATATAATAGTATCTATGTATCTATATATGTATATAAGAAAGGTTTTTCATCTTTGTATTTATCGTATGAAATCATTTTGGTTTTTTTTTGGTTTATCATTAAGTACATGGTATAATAAATAATTTGGTAAATGATTATTTCATGTTTAATCTAATTTAATAACTATTTATTAGTTCTATTAAATAGGGGACAAAAATATATGCGCATTAGTTTATTTATTTATTTTCATATTTATGTTAGCAATACATGTATTTTAGTTATAATACGATTTTAAAATTGTGTTTCATTAGTTCAATAAAATATTATATTGAATATTGTATTTGTTCTTTAAGACATTTGATTTTAAAAAGTATTATTTTTTTTTCTAAGAAATAAAAGGAATGTTGTTAGTTAAGTTTTGTTTTCATGTATAATAAAATGTTTAATGTTATTCCTATAATATGAAATCATATTGAGGCATTGGGTTTGCTCTTTTGGGAAATTTAAAAAAAAATAAATTAATATTAATTCAATCATCAATTTCACCACAATCTACTGTAAAGTTACAACACTCAGTTTTAAGGCACTGCATTCAAATGGTTTCCTTTTTATTTTGGATAAACTATATATATAATCTAAATCATCAATAGTTTTTGGCATTTAAATTTATTGCTTGTTGAAATAAAATATGTCAATATGATTTCATATTTGAATTTTTAGGTTTAGGTTTTTTTTTTTACATTAATTTAATACTACTTTCGCACTTGGTAATTTGTTTTAGTAAACTGTGTCCCTGCTTTTTCTGTTAAAACTTAATTTCCATCGATTTATTACTACAAAAACAATTCGAAAAGCAAATTATTATTCTGAGTTCTATTCTACGTTATATTATTTGATATAATGCAAAATGTTTTGATACCGTAGTAGCATCGAACAAAGGTAATTCAATAGATTCCTTCGACTAACGAACAATTTATTCAAATTTGATATACATACCTATCTATGAAATAATAATAATAACTAGTACCTAAATATGAGGAATAAAATACCCAGACATAACTAGCGACTCTTTCCAAGTATGTATTGCGTACCAGTACAACACAATAAATAACAAAAATGACTCACTCTCCCTTTTAAGAACGAGTACAATCAGAACCACTTCAGATTCTTTAATGACTGCCTTGAAACTAGTGATGTCACAATTACTTCTGGAGCCAGATCTGTGCAACACTATTTTGATTCTAAAGATCTTCTAAGAAGCCAGTTCTTTGGCACTAGTTATATACTAGTTTTTTTTTTTTTAGAAATGTATTTTGTAAAATAATAAAAATCACAGAAAATACGGAAATAATAACAAATAAACTAAATGTGGCTGACAATTTCAAACAAAAATCATTGGCCCCAATGCCAAACTAGAACGAGTGCTGGCTTAATGCAAGGAGCTAGTTGTGTTATTCTCGGAATATGTCATAAAACCATTCAAAACAAAACTTATTCTTTACTTTCATTCAAAGGCTTTTGAATAATTCATAACAAAATTTATTCAATGGTTAATTTTTTGTTAATTCAAATGTAATCCAAATTCACCCCATGTTATTATAAAACATTTAGATCTTTTAGAATTTTATATTGCATGTTTCAAACGAAATTCTTTGAGCATTTGAAATTTATACATAAGTTCGTAATAGTAAAAGGTAACTTTAAGTAATAGAAATAGGTTGCTTTAAAGTTAACTTTTACTATTGGGATCATAAAGGCAAGTTGTAATAATGGCCCTTAATATTTGTTAGTTGTCAAGAGATTGAGAATGTCAAAACAGATGAGACATATGAAAAATATAAAAAAACAAACAAATAAAAAATTAAATTTCTGGTAGTTTTTTATATGAAAATATGAAAAACAAACAAATAAATAAATTAGAAATTATTGGTATGTAGTTTGTCTACTATTTTTTTTGGAAGATTCAATATTAAAAACGTCGAGCGGGAATAGGAAGCTAGGTGATTCCAGTGGAACTATAAACTATCCATTTTGCTATGTCCGCTTCTCTGCCCAAAATACACAACCAAATTATTCTAAGGAGTTTGGTATTGAAAATCAGCAAAGCTATAAATTTGAAGCATTTTCAACAAACAAAACCCAATATTGCTTATTTTGTTTTTGTAGATATTAATGTTGTTGTTTGCTGTAACGCCATAAATGAACAATTTTCAGTATTTCTTTATTTTTAATTTCAATATTTTGAATGTCAACAACAGTAAACAATTTTTTGACACTTTCAAACACAACATAAATAAACAAACAATCACAGATTACACAGATAAGAATCAGCTGGTTCCAGTAATATGCTGGTTCCAGTAATCGAAAACAAACAAAAGCAAATGTCAAAACGGTTGTGGTTTGGAAAGAGGGACAAATATATATCATACTCGTTGCATATTGAAAATTGTATTTTTTCTCTCGCTCTGCAAACCACAACCATTGAAAAGTGGATGTATAACGTCAAAATAACCACACGGTTCGATATTGATTTTTTGAGAACTGTCATTTGTTTCTTATTTGTAATAATCTGTGCAAACAATAATCATCTGTGTTCACCTTATTGCATACACCTTAAAATATATGAAAAAATAAACATATTTGTCACACATTCGTTTGTTGACGAATCGTTCGTTTAGAAATCAATAGAAATACTTTTTCTTCTCTCAATTAGTTTTTGTTTTGTTTTTAATCATTTAAAAATGTATTTAAAAAACGGCTAAAGCCTATTTATAATAGATTTCTATTGAATAAAAATCATTTAATAAATTTTATTAAGCCTTTTTGTAATGGAATTGAATTAAAGAAATTATTTATTGTTGGAATGAATTTAATACATTTTAAGTACTAAAGAATTAAGCCTATGAATTAATTCGTAATTAACTCTTTTCAAAATTTAAATAAAAATCAATTAATTCGAACCTTTGTTTAGGGTAGGTCAACATTGAGCCGTAAGATCATTATTTGACGTTATAATTTCAATATAGCGACTATATCGTAATTATTGATAAACATTATGTTGTGGTAATGTTGGTCAAAATTGCAACGACGTTGGCTTTTTCTGGGTATTTAGCTGGAAACTTTACGTAAAGTAAAACAGCCTAAACAAATAACAAATGGAAATGGCAAGAACGGTTAAATAAATTAATATATATTCTAACGACCCATTGGGCTCTAAAATAAAATGTGTTTTCTCTTTTATATCTTTAGAATCTATTGAATACCTTTTCTTATATGTAGTAATTTTATAAAAAAAAATGATTTTTAAAAACTAATTGTTGTTCAGTTTAAATAGTTTTATAAATTATATAAAAAATTCAGTGTTGAACAAATCTTTAAAGTATATTTTATATAGCAAAAACATCAAATAAATATTATTAATCAATATTAAAGCTCTATTAAAACATTTCAAGTTGAGCTACAAATATCTCAATATCTTATGATTTTTGTTAATAAAAATAAAATTGATACAATTAATAGGTTGCTTTTTGTTAAAAATACAATAAATTAAAAACAAACTTAACAAAAACATTTGAGTACTTCTGATTTTAGGAAAATTCTTTGATTTTGGTTCTTTTTCATGTTAAAGATTTTGTGATAAATGAAAAGGCTTTAAAATGCTTTAAGTCGTTAATAAGTAAATGTTTGCTTTGAAATTACTGAAAATTAAGTTAAAGAAAGTAGCAAATTGCCATAAAAAATATAAAGTATTTTAAATAATCGCACAAATGTGGTTAATATTTCGTAAAAATTGATTTACCTCATTTACTGGGCTAATGAAATTGCTACTATCTAGAGACAAAATTATGTTATGCAAGAAAAAATAATAATAATAATAATAATAATAAAAATAATAAAATAATAATCATTAACAATTTTTCATATTAGTTTCCCAGTAAGGAATTTTCTACTCCACCGTATTTACCTATGCACATATAAAAAAAAACTGCGAATCTATAGTTTTGTGTAGTTAATGAACAAACTAAACTAAAATGTCCCGTTTTTAATTTATTCATTAGTTATTTTGATTCTCATTATTCTTATCATTAATTTGTATTAGTCTGTATTTATCGTTCAAAGGTAAAAAATTGCAAAATAACTAAATCAGCAATGAGCATTTAATATGTATATAATGTAACTGTTCAAAAGAACTAAAAATATTTTAAACCGAAAAGGCATAACTTTGCAAGCAAGTTAGCAGCTCGTTAGATAGTAATTATCTTTTACATTTTTATTATTATTAAAATTTTAAAAACAACTTAAAGCATTTTAAAGAAATTTTTACGATTAATAGGTGTAAACATTATTTAATAGGTAGCTTTTTGTTTATTTGTTTGTTTCTTTGTTTTTAGAGTTTCAATAGGAAACTTTTAAGGAAAGTTAAATGAAATATAAAATATTGTATAATTCAAGTCTTTGGGAGTTTTAAATGCATTCGTTAGATTTCGTTACAATAAACAAATCAAATGTTCAATACCTTATTTTTTAAAGGAAGAATAAATTCAATAAAATTCGTTTTTAATTTTAGTTTTTTTTTTCTTTTGTAAACTAAATACTAAATTTAAAGCAGCCTCTACTAAATTATTTTTGAAACTTTCTTTAGGGGAAGGGATTCCTATAAGCATCTTTAAGCATCATTCTTGTATAAAATCTTATAATTATAAATGTTATTTTTGTGTTTTTGTTTTGTATATGTATACAAAAGCAATACATATGTAAAGGTTAAAATAAAAAAAATTAATTCACTTGTGTAAAGCGTTCCTTTAAAAACGCTTAAAACTTAAAATTAACATTCAATTGTTAAATGGCAATTACGTATTAGAGGAATGTAAGGATTTGAGGGTTTGGGGGTTGGCCAAGTATATAATATAATAAATATGTATGTATGTTTACTTAAACTAATATACAATATCAATAGTAAAACGCTTTCAAGATGTTCTAGCCTGGCAGTGGAAAGAAGACCAACAGCAAAAATGTCACAATAAAAACGCAAGACAGTATGATCGTTAGTGTATGGGAATCGTGTCTTAATAGGAATGATGTTGCTGCCGTTGATTTTGAAGATCCAGCTTCTTTTAGTTTGACAACATTCTTAACAAGTTTCTCATCTTCGATCGCCATATTTTCGTTGACGCGATAAATACTGTATATGTTTGATTTGGGTTTAATTATACCACCATTTGGTATATTGGCATGTTCAAAGAACTCAATACGTTTCGATACTGTATTGTTGATAGTTGCAGCTGCTGCTATAGCATCTATGGGCTGAGCTGTTGCTGTGGAGGACAAAGTTGTTGGAGACTGTTCGCTTAGTTTTTCCATTGAAGACAAGTCGAATAGTTTATATTTCATAATGGTTGCACCGGCTGCAGATGTTGCTGAAGTTTCTTTGATTTTATATTTCTCATCGATAATTTGATATAAACCAGTATTGGAGGCCGTTAATGTATTGCCAGTAATTACATCATTATCGGTTTCTACAATTGTCTGTAAAGTGTTGTCCATTGAGGATGACAACAATGAAGAGGAGGAGGA
Organism: Calliphora vomitoria; assembly: GCA_942486065.2. Lineage (NCBI taxonomy): Eukaryota > Metazoa > Arthropoda > Insecta > Diptera > Calliphoridae > Calliphora > Calliphora vomitoria. Next base: position 64,149,946 of record OW818030.2, on the reverse strand, counting down.
GGAGGAGCAATGATTACTACCACCACCAACACCAGTATTGCCGTGATGTGTAATCAAATTTAATTTGATTTTTTGAAATGTTTTCAATTTACAATGACGATACAGATTGCCAACACTTAAAGTTGTTGTGGAAGAGCCAACATGTTTTTCTTTTCTTTCATTGTTGCAGCTACTGGCATTATTGTGACCATTTTTGCTGTAGCAGTTGTTTGCCTCATGACCACCGCCATAATAGTCATCATCAACGCCACCACTGTTTAAATTATTATCATAAAGATCAAACTTATCATAATTGGAATTTTGTAATTCCATCATCATCTGTTCTTTGGTGCAGGTTGCAGTTAATTTCTTTTGCTCTTCCTTAATCAATTCCTGTATTTCCTCATCTCCACCTCTTACTCGACGCTCCTCTTCATTCTCTTCCTCCTCAAGCAATGATTCATGGTTTTCCAGCAGCTTACAATGACGTTGATTGCTTAAATCTGGTTTTTTATTCATATAAAAGTTGTGTTTTTTATACTCCTCAAAATGTTGTGACACTTGTTGATGATTTTGAAACTCTTGTAATTTCATTTGGAATTCATGTTGCTGTTGCAAGTTTTTTATATTTTGATGTTGAGGATTGCAGTCCATTGCAATTAATGCAGCCACAGTTTTCAACACAGCCGATGGATTCGGCAAGGTTTTGCGTTGCTCTTGTTCTTCATTACTTTTGGCCTCAGTCTCTGCATCTGTACAATTGTTATTGTTCCGACACAGTTTGCCGTCGTTGTTGTCCTCTAATGTAAGGATGTCGTCATTATCATGATCAGCATCAGTTGCAGAGAGGGGTATGACGTCTGCACTGGAGCAAATCAACTCCTGCAACCAACACCAAATAACAGATTTTTGTAAACTATTTTTTTATTTTTCAAATTTGTATTTGTATTTTGTTTTTATGGAGGAGGGAAAAGGATGCAAATAATAAAATAGTTGTTTGTATTCTACACTGAATAGCTTTAGATTTCTATTTGTCGTTTTACAAAATACATACCAGAGGAATGAAATGGGAAACTTGTATAATACATTTTAATGTTTCTATGATATTTAACAACAATTAATTAGTTAAAGTAAGGCATTTTAAAATCAATAAATTCTATAAAATGTACATGAATGCATCCCCAAAAAGAAAGAAATTACAACTTGTGGTATGTTATTTGCACGGCAACTTGTTCGATTAATTAGCTTGAACTTTAATTTCTTTAAAGAAAATATTACATTTGTGTTTTTATATATATTTATATATATGTATTTGGGGTCTTATGAAACTTAAAGACCATCTAACTACACAATGCTACACTATAGAGTTAAGAAATACTTATAGTTTTTCTCGATCACATCGTTTAGTAATTTTTTATTAGCAAATGTAGTGAAATAACGATATTCTTAAAGTTAATACATTATAAATTATAAGTTTGTTGTTTTGAAATCGATTTTAAAGTACGGTTTATTAAAAGAAACATTTTAAAAATTGTCAAAAATACATTTCTTATGTTCATTATTACAACTTGCCTTTATGATCGAAATAGTAAAAGTTAACTTTAAGCAATATAAAAAGGTACCCTTAAAGTTAACTTTTACTATTACGAACATAAAGGCAAGTTATAATAATGGCCCTTAATATTTAAAAAACAAATCAGAAATTAGTCGTACTCTACCAGGGCTACAAAACTGTGAATGTTTTTCTATGTTATTTTTTAAATTAGTGATTTTACTGTGAGGATTTTTGTAATTTTTGTTTGAATTTTTGAACATTTTCTCCTTAGAGTGATAAAATATGGATATCAATTACCATTTTAAAGAACAATAGAACTCTGTAGCTTGTTATTGAAACAATGCATCTTATTGAAACATAATGGCGATTTACGTTTCTGAAATAGGTTTAAATTTAGGATACATTAATTTATTAACCTGTGTATACATATTAAATTTGGTCAACAATTTTGCATATATTTCCCAACTTTAATCAGCGCTATATTCGCCTATGATGTAATCTGAATCGATGTTTGCATTTGAGAAGGTGTAAAAACATTACTATCACACGATGTTCTACATCGATAAGAACAATATTATGAATGTGCAACGCTAAAAAGTGGTATTTTTAAAACGTTCAAATTATTTGATAGTGTGTAAAATTTATAGTTCGTCTGCATCTATTTTTTTCTTTTTTTTTGGAAACTTTAATTGATCATAACTTTTTAACACAATTAATCCAGCAACTTTTCAAAACTTGGTGAACAAGTGTCTTTAAAGCAATGGTGTAAACATCTGCGAAAATATTCTGGGATTTAACCATATATGTTTTACATTTCAAACAGAAGATACTTTTTGAAATAAATTGATCGTGAGTCGATAAAATAATTGTTTCTTATTTTAGTGAAAACGCATACTGAAGTAGCTTTGCAAAACAAGTTAATAAAAATCAGTTCAAAAATGAATCAGTTTATGTTATGTAAATTTTTGTAATATGATGTTTTCGACTTTTTCGGATTGTTCATACAAATGCTTGCATGTTCTTTTTTTAAACAATATTTTGCTTTAGTTGGACAGCATCCTGAGTTTAAACTATCGTATTTCCCATTTTTCAGCCGATTTTTACAAATATTTATCTGTTTAAAAGGTAAACACAAGAAAAAAGTTTCCAACGAACATATGTATGATGCTTTGAAGTTGTAACTGTAAGAATACCATTATTTCATAATTTTGTGTAAAAAAATAAAGAAAATTTAATTTTAAAAACTGGAAAATCATTGTAATTTTCTTTGTAACCAAATTTTTATATTACAATAAAATGAATTTAAAGCTTTTATTTATATTTTTCTTATACATATCCAGATTTTTTTTTTTGCATAATTGTGAGTTAAACTGTTTCGGATGTTATTTTACACCAATGAAGTGACAAATTTGTTCGAATTTAGGAAGTCATTTAGGATTACTTGTATTGAACTGCTGCTTAAGAATTTGTGATAATTTACTGGATAGTAATTTGTATAACATTCACCACTGTGCAAGTGGCAAGGGTGATATTTTTGAAAACTCAATACTATACTAAATAAATTTTTTTCTGTACTCGATACTACTCAATAATTTTCAGAATTATATTTAGATGTTTCTTTAAAAATAGTGTCAACATATCAAACTATTTGGTCAAAGTATAGGAGAAGTCTCTGGTTTTTAGTAGGAGTGATTACTGCTCACTGCTCAATTGGAGTCTACATTGGTAAATGGGATAGTGGCATACGGGACTTTTGTATGATGTGCGAGGATATTGTGTAACTGTCCTAGATCACAGGGTCCCAGACAAAAATGGCTAGGAGATAGTTTTCACGATGAACTAGGGGATATGTCAGAGAAATAGGCTGGCTATTTTAAGTGACAGTATTTGGAGAATCCCGATTTATACTTATTTTTTGTCCTTCGGACGGGGATTTAATATTTGAAACTTACTTTTTTTAATTTTATTCATCCAAAAAAAAAATCGAGGTAGTCGTAGTTTTTACTCCTATCTCAGTGAATTATGGACCGATTTTGCTGATTTTCAATGCCAAGATTCTCAAACGTATATCTGATGTATTGATATATAAATTTGACTCCGAAATATATATGGGGCCTTCGGAAAGTACAACTGTCATGCGGACAGACGGACATTCGTTTTATCAACTTTCCTATCCATTTTAATAAGTCCATACCACACGTCAGTGGAAGAGCACTACATCTAACTTATCTTATAAATCCACTCAGTCCAGTTCCCAATACCTCAGACAGGCTGTCTTATGATTTCATAATGAGCCGTCATTGAAATGATCAGACTCACTTTCTAATCTCATGTTTACCGGCCATCTAACACTGCTAATCCGTTTCGAAATATTCCACCGATTTCTTCTTGCGACTTTACATGAAACCACTTTTTCAGCCATTTGAAGGAATTATCTAAAGATTTCACTTTTTCTTATTCCGAGAAGTATTGAAAAATAAATCACATTCAAAATATATTTAAAGTAGAGTATGCTCATCTTCTGTACACATATTACCATAGTATTCCATATGCGCAGGAACGCGACAGCTCATCATAAACCCATCGAAATAAATTTGCTTTTCTATAGACCTCACAACAAGTATTAAAATCTTATAACTAAAATTTAAACTAGTTGCTCTCTAACAATTGAATTTCCTAGTATCAAACAAATCTCAGTTAGTTATTATTGTAGTTATTATTCTAGTAGGTTAATCTTCCAAATAGATCCGCTAAGAATATTTATGGCATATATATGATTCTTAAAGTGTTTACAAAAGAGGCTAGGTTACTCAATTTTGATAAATAAAATTAAAATAAAGTAGCGACATTCTAATTTAATGAATCTTGAACCATAAAATGAGTTGGATATCCACAAGAAGGTGTCTAATATTGACAGATATGATGAATTGCTTAATTTTATTTTATTTTAACAATTCCGCTTATAAAGTACCTAGTTTAGAGCATGTAACTAATAAACAAAATATAACTTACGTTATATTGTTTACACAAAAAAAAGTATAATTACAATTTAACACCCAAATAATGAGTTTTGTAACAAAAAGTTGAACCCATGCATTCGTTGGTAAGTTATCAAAAGTATGTTAAGTAAATGTTAATTGTATTTCGTTTATACATTTTTTTATTTACAAACATTTTTATTTAGCAACAGTTTACTACGATTTTCTACTTAAAACATTTTTTAATTTATTCCAACTACTTTTTATTTTAATTAAAGTTTGTATTTTACCAAATAAATGATTAGAAAAAAAAAAGAAACTAAAGCCATTCAATGCAAAAATACCTCCCAAAAATAATGAGGTACAACAATGTTAGTCATTTTGATAAGGACATGTTAATAGCTAATGGGTAATTACAATTTATTTAAAAAACAAACAAAAAACAGAATTAAACTCACCTCATCAACACCAATTTTACGACAAGCTTCTAAAAAATTATCCACATTACGACGGCACCGAGCCATAGTTAGTTTTGACTGTAAAAAAATTTTTTAACAATTATTAAATGAAAGATCTTTATAGTTGTATTGAAAACTCACTACTCCCGGAGATGGTACATGAATGCTGGCTACCGAACGTGGTCGAACATAATTAGCCAAATGGCACAATATAACGCCATCAGTTAAAGCGGATGCAATATCATCTGGTAAAGTCATTTTTAATCGAGTTTCAATAATCTAAAGTTTTAACAAAAGTCGCAGAATTTATAAATGATACTTTGGTTGTTTGATTTTTAATATTAAAAAAAAAAATACATACACTGCGTAATTGTGTCATTAATTCAATTTCCTCTCTTTGACGATCGAATTCCCGACGCATTGTAAAACTTAACTTCTCCGGCGGTATGTCGTGGTTCCATGTAACAGTTCTAGAGTAAAATGTACAAGAAGAACATATGTTTACTATTACACAAACAGTATGAAACTTTAATTATTTCGCACAAATAAATGTTAGCGTACAATGCAAGATTATAAAATGTAGCATAAATAAAAATATTGATACCCAAAGTAACTAACATTTATTTCCAATATGAGATTATGAGGCCAAACCATTCATTCATTATTTAGGCATCATTTTCTTATTATGGATCAAAATTGCTAGTTAAAAGATGTCAACCTTTGACCATCGACATTTATATTTTGCTGATAACAAGTCCTACACATATTTGGGGGACTCACACGGTCTGCTATTAGGTCATATTGTCATATCATAATATGACATAATGCTATTAGGTCATATTGTCATATTATGATAGTTTAAAAAAATTGTTGTTGTGCTTCAAACAAAAAAAGTGCTATTTTATGACAACACAATAAACATAGTTCAAAAAGTGTTATTAGTTTAGAACTTTTTTGTTTGTAACACAACAAAAATTAGATAAAACTATCATAATATATTAGAGCATTATAACAATATGACCTAATAGCAGACCGTGTGAATCCCGCAATTGTATTTAGAATGATATGATAGCAACTTGTGGCCCTGAAGGTTCGTAATGATTTTAAAAAGGAAACATAAAATTTAAAAAAAAGTTCTAAATTTATTTTTAAAAACCCATAATAAACATGCAATTTGATGAGACTGTAAATCAGTAAATCAACATTGTCATTAATAATATCAAATAAGTAATAAGCACCTGGATCTGTACTATGGTATGTACTGGATTCTCAAAATTAATTGATGGAAGAGCGAATTTAATAAATTTCCGCTGCACTCTCCCAATATGGGAGATTAAAGTACTACGCAGTACGAAACAGTGATAGGCTTTGTGGCACAATTGTCCCATTTAAGGTTCCATCACGTTGTGAATGACATCATTGAACATTCGATAATATCTTGGCACTTTTTGAAGACTTGGTATATATATTTTTTTTTCATTATTTTATATTCATAGAGTGAATTCAAATTGACCATTTTTAGAAACTATGTAATAGGTTCCAATAGTTGGAATGATTAAAAAAAAAAAAAAACTTAAGACTTTCATTTGGACATTATTATATTGCATCATCCCAATCTATTAACGACTTAGTTTTGTAGTATTTTAAGGAGTATTCTAAGTATTTTCTTGGTATTATTCAAGTTGTCCCAAAATGTAGTTACACAGTATATTAGCAAGTTTTTATTAAATATTTAATCCAGGGGCTTAGGTAAATCTTTTCTATAATCGGACTCGTGCAATTATTTCAAGTTGGAATTGTTTGCGGCTGAACATTGATTGTTGATTGACTGAATGTTGATTCTAATTCCTCTTTGAAATAACATTTTACAATCATTACCATCGCACCTGTAGTACTTATAAAATTACTTTTTATAAAAAAATTACTTCATAAAAGGAAGGGAACTGACGTAGAACTGGTCATGAGTCTGGATCCTTAGCAATAATAATAACAGATTCTAGCACTCCCAGATTAGAAAATTGCAGCTGTTACAACAACAGATTATAGTGCTAACACTACATGAAAGGGTCCAGTGACTTCAACATGGCATTGAAGGTTGAGAGTTTGTAAAATGAAAGTTATTGTAAACATTAACTGCCGTATACATAAAGATTTACAAGAGGATTATAAACCAATTATAGGCACATTTTCATAAAGTTGTATTCATAAACGATTAATAGCTTAAAATACCTTTGACAAACCATTGTTAACTGTACAAATTTTAAAGTTGGTTCGACCCTACTTTAAATTATTATTTTTTACATTTTATTTTAAAAAAGGGAATTTTAAAGATAATGGTTTATAAATTTGGAATTGCTAAACATAATTTTAACTTCGTTGAGGAATAAATTACACTATAATAATATTGGATTTTGTTTGATATTCCTACGGCAGTGAACTACTGTTAACCTGTGACTCAAATGTAGTAATTAAGCGTGTAAACATCGTGGAAGAAGGTCCACACAATCATATATACTCACTCCGGAATTAAAATTAAGTGTTTCCTCATAGAAATTCATTAAATTTTGTTAAAATGAAAGTTCAGTGATTAGACTGTAGGTCTGTTCATTTACTTTCCCAGTAAATACTTGCAACGAGAGAATAAAATCAAAATATACAAAATTACTCTCTTAAATTCTCAAAAATAGTAAAAAGTAAATGAACGCTTTCCAGTAACAAAAAATTTATACACACAATTTTCATATTTTTTCCTTTTAAAATGTATAAATGTTCACATTTTCTTCAATTTTATTTTTTTCACCACAAAAATAAAATTGTAAATAAACAATAACACAAAACATATGAGTTCAAAATAGAACTTGTAATAGTTTGCAACGAGAGAACACTCTCTAAAATTTGTACGCTCTTGATTTTTTCTCTACTTGCTAGTTTTTTGAGTTAATGAACGCTTTTCCAGTAACAATTGTTACTAACTAGTAACAACTTTTAGTTATTGAACAGAGCTTGTGTTACTCATTGATGTACAATATTTATTCAAATATGTGCTTAAAACCAATGAAAGTTCTATGATTCTAATACGTATTTTTATTGGTGAACAATATTAATTTTAATATGCATTATTGATGGTATTATGAATTAATTAATTTATATTTTTAATGATTATTGCAATCGACCCCTTTTCTGGTATTTCCCTTGTTAAATGCAAGATGGCTGTTCACCAGATACTATATGAGACTGCACAAAACAGGTGGACTAATGAACCTTCCTGTGCTATAGCGATGTCGACCTGACCCGTATATGATGCCAGCAGGATGAATCTACTTGTGGATTACCGTCGTGAGCAAATAAGGCTAATTGTCTCCTTTATTACAGGACACTGTTTAATTGGAGCACACGCTAGAAGAATGGGCCTACGGTACAATGATTACTGTAGAAGCTGCCATAATGAAGAAGAGGAAGAGACTGTGTATCACCTTTTCTGCCAATGCCCGGCTCTGACAAACCTGAGGGAACGCATGCTCGGATGTCCATTCCTATCATGCTTGGATGAGCTATCAAGGATGAATCTTAGACGAATCTACTCCTTCATCCGGGAATCTGGCTGGTTTAATCTGGAGGCAACGGAAGTATTGTAAATACCCTGCTGTCTACCCCTTGGGTATCACAATGGGATCAGATTTGAATGGACCCAAGTGAGCTGCTTGAGGAGTGGCTGCCCATGGAACCTAACCTAAATGATTATTGTATAAAATACTCATCTATTGTAAATAAAATAATATCAAATTATAGTGAAATATTGCAATTCCTATTTTAAAGTTTCATGAGAGTATTGGATGTAATTTTTCATGCGTTCACTTAGGAAAAATTTTTTCGAATTTTGGAACGTATTTAAAATGAATTTAAGTAAATAAGTACTAAAGAAATCATGAAATATCCCTTCTTCTTGAAAAACTTAAACATTTCAAAGTGCAGATTTGAAGTGTCAGTTAGTTCTATTTGTACCATGGATCTCATAATGCCAAAAAACGCAAAAACCAATTGTTGAAATTCGAGAGAATAGAGTGGCTAATGAAATACGAGAAGTACAAAACAAAATTTTTACAGAGGCAGACGAAAGCTGGATATTACAACAAACTAAGAAGAAACGCATAATACGTCGTAGAAATGATTTTTATGGAAGAACAGTTCGGAACAAACTGTTTTCAGCCCAACAAATCGTAAGAGTAGATTGCAGTTTTCCAAAGACCATGTTAACAAGGACCAATCCTTCTGGAACACTGTTATATTTGCTGATGAAAGCTAATTCAACCCCTTTGTTCCTATGGAAAGTCTACGTGACAAAGTCATGATAGTTTAAGTTTGCATGTTTTCGGCCGGGGTAGTTTTTATTGATGATACGATGGACAAAAATATTTATTTCGGCCTTTTAAGAAAAATATTTATTACAAAGTGCAGAGAAATTAGGTATAAGAGAAGATCTAAGGTTTTAACAGGATAATGAACCTAAACAAAAATCACAACGGCTAATCTGGAACTGTCCGCATATTGTTAATAAGCCAGCTTAATCTCCAGATATCAATGTTATTGATAATTTATGGAGTCATCTTAAGAGAAATATTAGAAAACATAAAATAAGTAATCGCAAGGAAATTAAATATATCAAAAGCTGGTTAATTTTTTTTTAGGCTCACGAATTCAGGTTTGAAATTTACGACCTGTAACTTGAAGTTTGTTTTTCTCCACACAAATTTGGATACGTCTAACATGTGTGTAAACCTAATTTACTGTGTAAAATGTAGCAATTGTTTGCTTCAAGAAAACTCAATAAATTATAAATAACATCGTTCTTACCGATGAGCTTTGCCAGTTATTATTTTGTTGCTGTTATTGCCAACTGGTGACTTCATACCTCCTGATGTCGTTGATGTTGTTGTTGTCGTCATCGTAGTTGTTGTAAATTTATTATTATTCGTTAATATGCCAACTCCCAGTCCCGTTAGTCCATTGCCACCACTTACAACGCTACCACCGTTTAGGGTTTTCATAGGACTACTCGGTTTGACATAACCAATACAGTCGCCATTTGTTGTAACTGTCGATAGGACATCGTTTGCAGCATGTTTCGATGAAGACATTAGTTCGGTATTTCTGGAGGGTATAACTTTTTGTATGGGTTTCTTTGGTATAACTACAGTCTCCTCGATGCCACCATTGCTGCTGACGACAATGTTACCCACCCCACTAACACTAACACTGCTACCATTTAATGTAGCATTTGCATTGTTGGCACTATTTTTCATTATGGATTTTGGCACTGGTGCGCTTTGCGCATTACCGTTCAAGCGTATTTCCATATCTTCGCTTGGCTGTGGAGAGGGAGTTTCACTGACATCATACACATGTTTTTGTTCCTTTAACTTGTAGACTTCTTGGCTACGTTGCTGTTTTAAGGCTTCTTTATATTCCCTGTAAATTGAAATTATATGTTAATCAAGAATATAGTGATGGATTTAATAATTTACCTATATGTTTGTATATTTCCTAAATTTTTGTTGACCTTATCATCGATTTTACCATTTAGTTGTTGCTGCGGATTGTGATCGATCATGCCGTCATCTAAATCGGGTGTAGAACCACTACTCGAACTAGAATTGTTGTGGGCATAATTGAGGTGTTGTTGTTGTTGTAAATGCATTAAATTATTCTCCTCTTTCCTTTTGATGGGCGAACAGCTCAAATCACTTGTAGACTGACTTTCCATGTTTAAGGGTTTGACAACAGCAGCTGTTACACTAATTGATTCATCGACTATGGTGCTTGTACTCGAAGTTAATGATGCATCCATGGGATCAGCGTTAAGCAATGATGCCTTTGGTAATGGAGGTGTTGTAGGTGTCATACGTTTAGGAGATTCATTTTTTGATTTCACTTCAATATAAAAAAAATTGTACTCAAACAATTTGATTAAAAAAAATAAAAAGTTTCAGATAATCTTACGGGGCATGTCATGCGACCAACGTTTGTCAATACCATCACATGTACTGTAACCGGAATCCACATGATGTCTGGCTACACGATGTGTCTCTAAAACATTGCCATTGGAATTGTTACGTGGTGCTCGCCTTAAAGTGGTGTAACCATCATAATTTCCTCCAGCTCGGGAACCTTTTTCTTCTTTGGTTGCTTGAGTTTCTAAATATTTAAAGACGTGCACCAAACCACGAACACAGAGCTGTTTTTTTTTTTAATGAAAAAATTATAATTAAAAATAAGTTTTTTTGTTTAATTTGTTAGATTATTTTATCCCACATAGATTATGAACTATTTTTAAATTTAAGAAAAAAAAAATCATTCAAAACCCTTGTTCAATTTAAAAATTGTTGAATATGATCAAATTGTATTGGTAATTATATTATTTTTGATTTACATTTGCGAAATTGGAAATAAATGTAAACTTACACTAGCTGGCGGTGAAGTCATAGGATTATTTTCAAGATTTATTTCAACCAGCGTCGACATTTGACGAATTTCAAGAGGTAGACTAGAAATGCGATTATTAGATACATCCAATGAAACCAATGTTAGACAGGTTAATTCTATAACAAAAAAAAAACAAATTATAATAATAAAGTTTATGAAATAACTGAATTATTTACCTCGAGGTAAGTACATCAATTGATTGCTACGCAAAGAAAACGATCGCAGCGAACGTAATTCACCAATGCGTGCTGGCAATGTTGTCAGCTGATTGTAAGATGCATCTAAATCGGTCAAACGATCCATGCGACCCAATTCATCCGGTAGCGCTGTCAAACGATTATTTGACACTAGTAATACTTGCAGGGGTAGGAAGCATATTTCACGCGGCATTGACGACAACTGATTACTGCGCAAGTCCAAGTATGTTAAAGAAGTCAAATGTTTCACCGATTCCGGAATGCTGCGTATTGTGTTGTGGTACAGTAGCAGTGTTTCAAGAAATGAAAATGTGGTAATTTCTTCCGGCAATTCACAAAATCTGTTGCGGGATAAATCTGAAAAGAATTTTAAATTATTTAAAAAAAAAATTAAAAAATCAGCCAAATAATAAACAAAAACATTTGTAAACATTTCAGTGTTTATTTGCAGGCAACAATTATTGTAGAGGTAAATGCAACAACATTGAATATATTGTTCTATTTCTAAATAATAAAGAAAAATACTTCTTGGTTCAGTGGTTGCAAAGAATTTTTAATTTTAAGTTTTAAAGTGAGTGTTGAATGAGTGAGGTATATGTTTTATTTTTATTTTCGTTTTTCAAAAATATTTTTAGAATTTCTAGTCATGGTCTTTAATAATTCATAGTTTATGAATTGTTCGATTATTTTTAGATGCATTATACACACACACATAATGTTTGCTGCATGTTGCATACAACACAATACAGATTCATGACAATAACATCTGTCTTATCGTAAACATTCATTTTAAAAACTCACATATTGTTAAGTCACAAAATTCATTGGGTCATTGGAAAAATAAATATAAGGTACATATTATATTTTGAAGTTTCCTTAAAAGGAATTTAATATAGAGATTTATAAAATACTTTTTTTTATAAAATACTTTTTTATATAAATATATCACTAAATCTATATAAATATATAAATGTCTTTGTAAGTTTGTTTGTTTGTTTGTTTGTTTGTTTGTTTGTTTGTTTGTTTGTTTGTTTGTTTGTTTGTTTGTTTGTTTGTTTGTTTGTTTGAGCATCACGCCTAAACGGCTGAACCGATTTTATTGAAATTTGGAACGTAGATAGATCCTTACTTGGAAGCGAATAGGCTATAATTTTTTTCAATACTTGGACCAAAAAGGGATAAAAAGGGGGAAAAACGGGTAAACTTGGTACCTTTAGTTTTTAAACAATAATTACTAAACGGCTGAACCGATTTTTACATCGACAGGGGTAGCGAAGCGCACCGGGTCAAGCTAGTATTTCATAAATGTTTTAATTAATCTAATAAGATTGTGTTAATTTCTTAAAATTCTTATCACGTTTAAAAAAAAGGTGTGTATGTTGTCTGCTTTTGTATAAAAGCTCATCAAAATGTAGACCAAACTTAATGTTATTTATGATTATTATATGTACATAGTTATTAAAATTATTACATATAAATTTCAGTATTGGTCAATCATGTTGTCAGTCCGGTTTTCCCATTTAGTCTCAACAGTTTAAAACAATATTCAGTTATTTTTGTTGGCGTAATTTTCAACTACAAGCTCAATTTGCTAATATTATGTGTGTGAAATATAAATTCATACAAGCTTTAAAATAGTTATGGAAAAACATTAGTTATGTACACATATTTAATGTTCTGTCTAAAAACCTTATCATGGGTTGGATTTTGTCAGTTTTCTATCAAAATTAAAATCATAGCCTTTTGGACTAGAGACAAAACCCTAAAATTAATTTTAAACCATACAATGTAGAACATTAAACTTGATTTTATTTGAGAGACAAAGACATGTCTTTTAAAAAAGAATAAATAAATCAAATTTCTTAAAAAAAAAGTTTAATGATCAATTCTAGAGATATAAAATTCATAGGCCTATGGCTCACAATTTTAATGAAAACTAAATGTATACACAGATATATTGCTACGAATGTGCAATAGCGATTTGAATTTAACGGTCTGTAACGACTGCCTGTAACATTCATCATGTTTATAAACACGTCCATTAGTAGAAGCTTCTACTCATCAACAATGTTGATAGTATGCGGTTACTAGCATTGTTTATAAGTGTGGCAACACTAAATGTTTAAGCTGCTAACATTAACATCGAAAGCTCTAGAATTCGAATGTTCTAGTTTGTCCGTTAAGATCATTGTAGAAGAATAACGAAAGATGACGTGTGTATAAATAGTGGCAGAGGTTGCAGTCGTGAGTGAGTTGATCATAGGCGCTGTTAGAGTTAACATCAACTGCCTTGTACATTTTAGTTTGTACATTATAAAGTGTGTGTGCATTTCTGCGAATCAAAAGTATCCGGTTTATTTAAAGGAAATAAACCAACGTTTTAAAAAGGTTAAAACGTAACAATATAAAAGACTTTAGTTATTATTATCGTACCAAATTCTTGAGGTAAAATTACGAATGTTCGTAGTGAAAATTTGCAAGTGAAAATATCTTGAAAACTGACCATATTTGTGTTCAATATGTCAGAATTATCCCCCTTGTTCTACCAATCGAGTGATTTCAAAAACAAACGTGTTCTGCAAATGTAGCACATTGAAATTGGTTTCTTTACTCGAAAATTTACATAACAAAAAAGTAATAAAATTCGTTTTTAAGACGAAAAAGTTACTGGGAAATATGCTTTGCAAAAAGGAGCGACTGTGTAGTGTTAATAAATTGTTTTTAAATTTTGACCTTCTTAGCCCAGGTAAGATACTCTAATGCCTGGCAAATTCAACCCAAGAACGATTTCTTTCGGGATTTCAAATAAAGATTCAGGTCTTATGAATGCGCGCCGTGCACCTCTATTAGCCAAACAATAGACTCGTTCGTTATCATTGTGACCCTTATGATCAGGTAATAACTAAACAGACAAAACAGATTAGTTGTATCAACTGAATTTATAGTCAGAATTTTCAAGTTGTGGTAGCAAAATTGTGTATGAGGTGACTAAAATTGTATTGCTTTTAACGTTAGTCATATGTATCAATTGATATTCTATTGCTAGAACTGAAAAAATCTATGAATTATTCTATTATCAGCAAAATTCGATTGCCACAACGAAACTGATTTCTACGTTTTATATAACTCCAAACCAATATTACGATTCCATTACAAGTAAATGTAAAAATAAATATTTAATTACCAAAAATATCCATTTATTTAATACAAGTACTCGTATTATTCAATTAAATACAGTGCGCAAGTAACATGACCTCATCAAACAAAAAGAAAACAAATCAAAAAACATATTTTGGTTTAAAATTACAAAACATTATTTAATAGAACTCCTTGTGAGCACGTTTCTCTATAATATTTTCATCTTTTAACCAACTGACCTAAATGAAAACTTTATTTTTAACTGGACTGTGAATAAGTGAACACACCTTTTTCCAATTGCAAATAAAACGAGAAAAAATAATTAGAACAGAATTTAATGTTTAATACATAGTACATATGTATGTATATTAGGGTGACCCCGTTTCTTTGGAGGAAAAATAAGGTATCGATGTCGCAGCAAAAATAAGGAGACCATATTTCGAAATTTTTATTTTAGAGCTCGATCAGATGATAAAAATGTCCTCTTTAAGATTTTTATAATTTTTTTCATATTTATCGCAAAGGAAACATATGAAATATTAGTATCATGTGAAAGATCTTTAAAAAGTGTTTTCAATGCCGTAACTAAACGTTGTGTAGTTTTTGAGAAAAATTCAAGTTTTTCTTTAAATTTTGACATAGAAATATTTAATGTAATTAGTTTAAATTAATAAGTTATAAACCTCATATAAATTCATCGAAACGGTTTTCTACGTTTTTCCAAATTCGATCTAGTTCGAATTTTATTTGAATTTTGCAAAACATATATGTTCAAGACAACCAGGATGTGGATATCTGAATAAGCGAAATTCAAAAAGCTTTCTATTGGTATATAACATTTCATAATTTCAGTGGGTTATAAAATAAACATTTCACGCAACCATCTTTCTATTTAACATTTTAAATGTGTTTGCTTATTTTATGAGAATAGTGACTATTTATGACTTTATAGATATTGTAGGTCGGGAAGAAAAATGGTTTTCAAAATTCAAATAAAGTTCAAACTAGATTGAGTTTCGAAAAACGGAAAACTTTGTTTCGCTGAAATTGTACTAGGTTTATAACATATGATATTAATCTATTTTGATTAATTAAAATAATTACAAAAGTTTGAATATTTTTGGGCATACACCATAATTTTATAAATAACATTGAAAGCATCTTTCAAAGACCTTTCATCCAATACTAAAAACAGGACAAACATTTTGAGAAACTGTATCTTAGAATGAATTAAACATTTATTTTAGTTCGGAACATGCACAACATTTGTTTGGGCCCAACCTAATGTACATATAAATAAATATATTGTAATTTATTTTTATGTTGACTTGTTGTAGTAAAATGTAACATTTGCACGAATACGAATGAAATTAATGAAATTAAATGTATTACATACTTATTTATTTCGTTTTATTTCAATCCAGTTGGTTGAGATATGAATTCTAGAACAGAAGATGAATGAGATTTCTCATTTGTTTAGATTATGGTGTTCTGTGGGATGACAGACATTAAACAAACTGTTTCAGTAACCAATATCGTAAATGATCAATTGTGTAACATGCTTTTTCATTGTTTCACATTTTGTGCAGATTTGAACTAATCTGCACAAAATGTGAAACAAATTTCATAGTGCTATATTCGGTTGTGACGAAATTAAAATAACCTATTCAGATTGTACTCTGTGTTCGACCCTTCTCATTCCCATATTTACACAAATTTTGGATCGATCTCCATGAAATTAAATCACGTGATTTCCTTCTATATGATACCTATTTTTTAGTTGAATTTTATGTGGATACCAATATTTTTAAGAGATTTATGTTCGTTAACCTTTTCGCTATTTTGTTGACATATGGCAACATCAACATTTTTAGCCAGTGGTTTCTTTAATTAATGCATTTAAATTATTTGTAATTGTTGTATATGTATGTACTAATAATAAATAAAAAAAATATTTATTTTTTGGCAAAATAAGTAGGAAATAACGGACTTTCAAGTAACCTCTATATGCATCAGTATTTTTTAAAAAAAAAAAAAAAACGATTTTTCTACAACACTTTTTTTTAATATAATTTTGCAATAAAATATTTATTTGTTCATGATAATGATATATGGGCAATTCCACGAGAATGACTACCATGACTGAAAAAACAAAAACCCTTGAAACTTTTTTCAAGATGATTTGAATAGAAGAAAATACTAAAATGTTACTATGTGAAAGTATTTAGAGCTTATTACAACATTTTAACTACAAAAATAATAGTTTAAACTTACTTTATTTAATTTTTTAATTTAATTCATATGTTTTAGGCTAAAACTGCGGCGAAAACTAAGCTGCCAATTAGCATGTAGTATGAAATGAATTTGACTCTGATTGTTTTTTTGCTATTATGAAATTGTTTATTAGTACCGAATATATATTTTCTATTTATTTTTTATAGTTTTTGTATACATATATTTACAGAATATACATTGTTTTACTATAAAAGAAAAATCTGTCACGTACGGTATGTCACGTACGATATTAAATTGTATTTATTATAAAATCATCCAAAGATTGTTTTTATTTAAATATGACGGATTGTAAAGGAAAAATATTTGGTTTAGTTTAACAAATTAAAAGAAATCCTAACGCCTCTCACGATTCGCAAATTTTCGCATATTTCTACATGTACCTCAAAATTACTTCCGTTTTATGTCACATACGATATACCCTTATTTCGCTCGATATTTTGGACAACAATGTTTTGAAAGAACTTTTTATTATTTAAAAATATAGTACCCTCTGAATTTATTTTTGCAAAATCTATTCCACTCTGTAGGCGTACAAATGTCACGTACGATGATATGGAATTGCCCATATATAAAAACATATTAATTTATGCAAAAAAACATTAAACTATTTTTTTTAAAACCGCATATTATGTAATGATTTTTATTTTAAATCGGCTTGTTGCCTTATGACAACAAATCATCGGTGCGTATTCAATTCAATAACAAACGTTACATTAATTTTTGTATGGCATTCATTCACATTTTGTTAGCATCATGAAATTGAAAGTGAAATTTAAAAAAATTATAGTTAATTTTCAAGACTCTGATTTATCAGATATAGAAGAACTGAAAAAACCGATATTTATTAGATTTAATAGAAAAAATTATTCTTTTGTCAGGCAAGAAACTTTGCCATGAAGATAATATAAAATAAGGAGAAATAGAAGTTGTTGAAGATGAATCTTCAGAATACGTTGTTCTAGCTTTTGTGAAAAACATCCGGTAAAATAGTTTTTGGAATACTATTCTGAAAAAGTTATGACTCTGTGTGGAGAAATAAAATAAACTTTTTGTAATAATATGGTTTGACGGGGGCATTGAACTCAGTGTTAAGATTATGCACACCAAGTAAAGAACTGAGATACGTCTGCCATTATTGTTTTGTGTTCATTTTTACCAAAAATGTCCATGAATTGGCATTAATTTTACTTTTTTCCGTTATTTCTGTACTATTTTAAGTTAATCAATTTAAAGTTTATTTGCAAAGTATGATTAAAACCTTTAAAAATTTAAACTTGTAAACAATAAATTGAAGAAATTTGTCTAAAAAACACATTTCAGAAAAATAATTTTATTTATTTTTTAAATTTGTGTTTCTTTGATCAAAAATATTTTATTATTATAAAAATTATATTTTTAGAACTATTTCATAAAAAGAAGAAGGTTAAAAAAAAGGTTAAAGTAATTTTCGGAAGTGTGACTTATATGGGAGCCATGAATTTTAAGTCGCGTGATTTCTACCTATTTGTATTGAATTTTATTTGGATACCGACATGTATGTTTAATATAGTCATGGATCGATCCACACAAAATTTGTAAATTTCTTTTAATATAAAACCTTTTTGTGTAGGTATTTCTTTGGATACCAATATAAATCAGATATTTCTTAGAAAAAAGTCATAATTCGGGAGGATGTTTTTCAACCAGCCAAAAATAACGAATAATAAATCGACTCCGAAAATGATTCTGAATCGATTCTGAACATCAGCATAAATGCAATATACCCCCCCCACTATGCCGGTGAGGATTAAAGTCAAATATAGTACAGATTATGAGGACAAACATAACAATATATCTGACTTGCTTCCGTGAGTTACAAACCAAAAGACTAAATGAACTACCCCATTCTTAAAATGGAGAGTATAAATCAAAATTAAACGAAAAGCGGTCACAGCAACAACATATTTCAGCAACACTGATCTGGTTATGTTGCAATAACAACAAATTGCTTTACAAACAAAACAAAAAAATCACTATGTACAAAATTGCAGGAAAACACCAGTTGTGCAAATGTAAAAGAAAGAAACAAAAACAAACCAAGGCAAGCAACAACCAAAAGACAACCCCAATGATTGTCAGCACCATGACAGCAACAATTATTTTAAAATAAGTGCGTGAAAACACTTTGGAAATATACAAAACAAAATAAACAAAAACATCAACGACGACATCAATGACTGGTACTGAGTTTTTTACTACCAGCAAAGCGTGTATCTTTTGAGTACACCACAAGTACGAACAAGTTCTCTCCTCATACGTTACTATTGGACACAGACTTGTACTAGAAATATGTACACTATAGGGGCAATAAAATACAACAAATAAAATTCATACAAACCGACATCATATCGAAAGTCTTGTTTCCAAATAAAGATAATTTGTTGTGAATGAAATTGTTCAGCATGTTTTTTCATCTTCATGAGATTTTCTTATTTTCATTTAAAAAAAAAAAATATCATGTACTTGCACTTTTAACAGCAAAATACATACATATTTGTATTTATACATTATAGTACGAGTATAATGTATAATGATTATAATTAAACTTCGGAGGACTTTTCACATCAGTCATGTGAATAGATAAGAATATGTACAAAATGAACAAATTTAATCAAAATTGTATCGAGTAAGGAGAAAGCTATATTAGGGTAAGTGGATATCGTTATGTTATGCCTCAAAATATGTTTCCAGAAATATGAGATATATGTACATTTTTAAACAGGAAATTTTCTAAACTTTCTGAAGAATATAAACCTTTTTTTATTGTATTTCCTTCATATTTTTTGCGTATGAACGAATCGTGATAGAACATGTGGATAGAACATTGTCTAGCTTAAGCCCGAGCAGAGAATTCATTTTGAATTAAGCTCTAGTTAACCAATTCAATCGCAAAGGAGTTCCATAGAACACCGGGAACCC
The DNA here is from genome assembly GCA_942486065.2 of Calliphora vomitoria. Taxonomy (NCBI): domain Eukaryota; kingdom Metazoa; phylum Arthropoda; class Insecta; order Diptera; family Calliphoridae; genus Calliphora; species Calliphora vomitoria. The sequence goes on along the minus strand of OW818030.2, from coordinate 64,129,908 downwards.
TTGAAGGGGTCACGTTCGAATAACTCGCTATATCTTTTGGAAATAGCAGTAATTCATAAATAAACAAAGATGACGTATATATTGTTACTATATAGACTGAATCAATTAAGTCTCCGTACAGACATACTCATAATATTAACTAGCAATTTATGGTCACTTTTCAATACATATTTATACATTATTTAATTCATTTTATAAAAAAAATGATAAACTAGAAATCAACATAAAAAATATACAAACATTTTTATTAAAAACATAAAAATTTACATTAATTCAATAATTGTACGAAAAGTATCACCAAAAAGTCTCCGAACAGTTAAGGCAAGGAATCCCAATATAAAACTTAATTCCATTTAATATGCGGAATGTCCTCCTTTCTGAGCAATTGGACCATTTAAATGGCTGTGCATGGAATGGACCAGCATTGTTGATTGATTCAGTGTATCTGTCAACCTTACTAACAGTAAATATATGAATATCACCGGATATTCCATAAAATAATAAACGGGCATTTTATAGCCAAAATCTCGTCCTGAAGAACAAAACAGTGATCAGGCATCCTAAAAGGGGCACTAATTCCATATTGTGTTACATACTAACCGGCACCAAATGTATAGCTATAGCTCTCCCTAATAGGTAGACAATTTTCGCCAGTCAAAAATCATTGTAAAAATAGCAAAAACAATTTGCATCCGCAAAGTCTCCGTAGTCTCTGTTTGTCCCCTAAGCATTGGAGCGCCGTTTTACCGCCACTTGTTTATCCATCAAATCCATTGACAACCAGTTCGTGATAGTCATAGTGAATATAATGCCATAGATGATATCCTGCGTTGGGACCAAGAGAGTTGACCAAAGTCTCATCGGGTTTAATTAAAGATCCATATCAAAGAAAATTAGGATATTGTTTGGTCCAAAAATATGACACTTGAAAAACGTTAAATAATTGCTCATAACTTTTAAACAACATCTTCAATTTTGATTTCGTTTTGAAGACTTAGATATTATCTTTAATATGAATACATATTATTTATTTTAATAGTCTAGGATTTGGGATTGGGATAAAAAAATTCCCGGGAATCCCCGTGAATTTTTTTACAACCAGAAAAATAAGTAAAAAGGAAAATTATTTTATTAAATTGTGTAATTTTATTAAAAAAGAGATTACAATACAATAGTATTAACAAAAAAAGGGGGTTGGAATATTTGGAGATCATTTGTTACTATAAACTTAAATAATTTTTCATAGAAATTGGTTGATAATTAGCAACCTGTTGTGGTGGTGTAAATGTGTTTAGAATCGCACTATTTTCAGCCCGGAGTTTTATTATTGGTACATAATTTATAAGAGAGTCGTAATTTCATTATGTTTATTAGTTTTCTTTTTTTAATTTTGACATCGTGGACTGAGACAATCTGTTTGTTTTAAATTCACATACATACTTGTTACATATTCATAAAACGACCAAATGTTTAAACATTTAAAAAAAAATAGTTTACACTTGGCATTGAAAAATTTATGGAATTTACAAATTATTAATGAACAAAAAACAATTGCATATGCTACAGTTAATTAATTATTATACTTGGCGATGAATGTTATTTCACTTTGTCATCATTTATTTTCTGATTATTTTTTATTTCTGTTTATCATGAATGCGAGTTATTCTTACATGATTATTCATGCATTTGAAGGCAAAAATAAGATATATTTTAAATAAATACAAGAGAATTGCATTTTTGTATTTAAGGTCATGATTGTGAAGTTTAGAAATTTGTAAAATTAATTACTTAAGTATAATTGGCATAAAATATTTGTATTTAAATTAGTATTTATTTAATATTGAATTTTCAGTTAATATTTGCATTATATTTTAAACAAATTTTCAAATTAAATAAAAAACTACAATTTTTAATTCTTTGAAAAAAGAATTTATTGTTTATCGAAAAAAAAATTAACAATAATTACCAGGGCAACCAGAACGCAATATTATATTTTTTGCTGTGCGTCGTATAAATATATGAGTTAGTTATTTATCCGTTTCAGACAATTTTAAGAATTTTTGCATCGATTTGTTAGTGCCTATTTTTGCATATTTTACTCTTTACGCCATATTTATCTTTGTATAGCATATTTTTGCATATTTAACTCATAAGAGCATATTTTTTATGCATATATATATTTTTTCCATAATATAATTTTATTGTTTGCTTTGAAATTTTACTATTTTGTTAATGATAATTGGCGTAAGTTACTTAAAGAAAAAATTAGAGTACCCAAGGTGTATTAATAAGGTGAAGTTACGAGCACAGCTGATTTTTATTTATTTGTTTATGTTGCGTTTGAGATTGTCAAACTTTCTTCATATTTTTTTGTTGTCATTAAAAAAAAATATTTGAAATAGAAAATATTAAACAATTTTCAATTTTATTAATTTTGGTTTAAAGGAAGAATTGTGTAAAAAAACGAAAGAAAGTATATAAAACAATAAAGTCGGGTGAGTAGCAGTGAAATTTAATCATCAAAAGTCCGATGGATAACCAAAATAACTTAACTTGTTTGGTTGTTTGTTTTTACAGTTTTTATGTACAACAACATATTTTGACATAGTCAGTCGTTTTACAATAAAAAAATATTGTCTTTGTTGTAATTGTTGCCGAGACGCTCTCACCTGATTAATACGCCTTGAGAGTACCCATAATCGACATATCCTCATTAAAATATCAACATTTAACAAATAGTAAAAAATATGTAATGTTATTATGGGCAAATTCTAAAATTCTTAAAAAAAACACGTAAGGTAGCTTGAGACAGTTATGGTTGATCATTAACGGCCGTATCTATAACGATCTGCTAACTAGCAGACCGATTAGGCTTAGCAGAGCGTTAGCAAAGAGTTTATTTGTAATGCATTTTCGGCACTCAATAAACAATTTTAAAATCAACTCTGAAAACTGTGATGTTTTACCAACTATTTAAAAAAATCAACTCTGATGTACTTATTGACATTTCTATTTAAGTTTTTTCCCTAAAATCATAAAAAGAAGAACAAAATGTGGAATAAATTTTATTTTATTCCCATACAAAAGTTTTATAATATGTTTCACGTTTATTAACAAATTTACTTTGTCACAAAACAGCTGTTGTTTAAAGACTTGCTAATCTTTGATTGTTTGTTATCATGCGTTTAGCAAGTGGATAAGAAATACATTTTAAATAACTTGTATGTTATATCCATGCTAAATTTTTGTTATAAATACGGTTGTAAGAGTTTACCACTAATATAAAATTAAACAACTATTCAACAAATGTACAGAATATTAAGATCCATCGACATCCTCGAGTTCAAAGCACGTGGATAGATTTACACAAATTGTAACGATGATATTCATAAATCATTTGAAAACAATATACATGGATATCGATAGAGGAAACAATGGATGATAAAGGATATGCCATGGTATTTTGAGTCCCAATGACAATCGCCGCAGTCTTAAATAGAACAAAGTCAACTATCGTAAGACTTTTTAATACTTCTATTTTAATTTTGGAATTTATTAAGATGTTAATCTACACATATGATGAATGCTCCAAAATCCTTTTAAATTTCTTACCAAAAAATTACACACGCTCTCCACCGAGTTTTACAAACATAATTCAAATGATAAAAAAAGAATAGAAACATTTATAGAATTTTATTCAGAACATACTCTCCCTGATACTGATCCTATAAACATTGGGGCACATAAAATCAGAAAGTAAAATATTATGCTACTAATTAAGTACTAAAAAAAATCAAGTATTAGGCAGTTCAAAATTGAAAACTTGAATAAACATATAGTCATTTTTTACAGCAATAAAATGAATTGAATCAAAATAATTTCATGTAGTGCCAAAGTCATTAAAATCGAAATTTAATTCTATAATAACCAATTTTAATATCTATATGACAACAATAATATTTTTAATAAAACTTTAAAATCAAAACCGTCTATTTTTAAGCGCATATTTTTTTATATTTTAAGTGCTTATTTTATGCGCATAAAACACTATTTTTTAGAGCATATTTTTGGTTGCCCTGATAATAAATTATTTATTTATGCCCTGATAATAAATTATTTATTTATAATATTAATTTGTAACAAAACCATCGAAACCATTTGAAGCAGCTACTTTATTTATAGACTCCAATACAATATTAATTTTTGTTTGCTTTTATTTATGTATGTAATTCAAAATTTTGCACAAAATAAAACTTGTTATTATTTCTTCCTTTATGGGCATGTTCCCCTGTAGATTTGTATTCAATACAGAAATTTAAATTATAAAATAAAGTACACAAACAATTTTTATAAGGCTGTCATTAAAGATATACAAGTGCTTTCATACATCGTAATTGTACGTTAATGGTGTGTGTGCTAATTAGAGATAACCAGAGGCTACTCTTTGATATACCCGATTACAGATTAGAGTATGTATTGTGTATCTCTTGCTCCACATTATTTTAAATCATGTAGTCAAGTAGTAAATACGTTTTTTTTTAGTTTTTCTTCCAACTCATCTCCCTGTAAGTTGCATTTAAACAACCAATTATATGGTTTTTAGGGTACTTCTTTTTATTAATTCGTGGCAATGGGTCATGTACAGAATATAGGTACAGCTTTTTTATTTGATTCCAAAACATTCCGAGTTTTTTTTTACTATTGCATTCTGTACTTGCGACTGTTTCCATAAATGTAACAATAATTCACTTGTCCCACCACGTGGTGGCCATGAGTGAAGTCATCGTTAGTTAATAAATAAATAATTATGTACTTTCCATAAAAGCCCTCCTTCGTTTATGGTTGATATTAATGTTTGTACTATAAATTATATTTTATAAACAAACTTCCGCACAAAAAGCAATTATTTATTCCCCAAATGTGTTTACAAATAAATTCTTATTTGGAAAAAATGCTAATAATATCCATTTATAAACATTTACAAATACATAAAAAAAAAGAAAGTTAAATTCTAAGATGGCTTATAAAAAATGTACAGCAAGAATTTAGACCTACATATTTAAACAATACAGAAATAAATAGAATATCGGCAATGAGAAATCAATATTGTCTACCGAATACTGTTTAATGGTTTTTTCGTATAGAGAACTGTCCTAGCACTACTCTTTTTCTGTATAAAACAGTCTCGCAAAAGCACACCTCTTATAGAAAACTGTATTGTCAAAAACCAGTTCCTATAGATAACCGTCTTGTCAAAAAACAGTTCTTATAGAAAACTGTCTTGTCAAGACACAGATTATTTAGAAAATTGTCTTGCCAAGATACAGATCCTATAGAAAACTGTCTTGTCAAGACACAGTTCTTATAGAAAACTGTCTTTCAAGACACAATTCCAATAGAACTCGTTTTGCCAAAATGTTTTCTATGTTTTTCTAGCTTATAAGTTTAGTTTAATGAAAGACGCTTTGCAACCTCTTAACCGTTTCCATATTTAAACTGGACCACTCCTTATACTAATCATTTACATATTTAATTTTAAATGTCTTCAAGTTAAACTATTTTAATTAAAAAATTATTAATAAACAATGCATGAATGTTTATAAACTAAATTTAGGTCTAAACTACGACAATAATCATATAAAAAAAAAAATTCAATTCTATTTTGGCATTTTGCCTATTTTATAGTTTGTCACCGTCTTTATGGGGATTTTTTGTGTGTGTGCGTTTTTTAGTTTTTTTTTTTATTTTTTTGTAATTGAAAAAGTGTCATGTTGTTTTTGTACGAAACGTGGGAAATTTGAATTGTGGAGATTTGTTTTTCTTATTCAAATGAAATCATAAAATGCAAATGAAAATATTTCGCACAATTGAAGCAGACTGGCTACAAATTTGATTCATTATTGGTGAAAAGCCAAATCTAAAGCATACTTTTCAATTTGTTTCTATTAAATTTTCTTAATTTTCTTGTTTGATGTGATTTCTCGTAATTTTTGTAATATTGTTTAAAAATTTTCAATTTATATTGACCTAAATAATTAACTTGATTTTCTTTAGATGGCTATAGTTTTTGCTTTCATTCATTTCCATTTATTTTTTATAATTTTTTTTTTTTTTTTTCGTTTTTGCATATCGGATGTTGTTGGAAGCGAATAATGTATATAATTTCCTTATTGCACTTTTCGTTGTAAGTGGCATGTTGGTCAGCAACAATATTGGGCAGCAGTGGCAGCAGCATGACTTTGCCTGCACTGCGGTTCATCAATGTGTCTAGTTGTTTTGTATATCTTTTCAACATGATGATGGTGATAATGGATGGAGTTGATGATGTTGTTTTGTTTCCTTAAAACCAAACTGGGGTTATGATTTTACAAGACCAATAAATTCTCGACATGATGATAACAATTGGAATATTAAACAGGATAAATTGGAACATTAAACTTGTTTATCCATCAACTGTGTATGTTTCAATAGGACAGTCATCCGACTGTCTGTCTAACTGCCAGCTGTATTTGTTTGACATTAATCTATAAGAAGTATCAATTGTATTACACTTCTACATTCTAAGTAAGAGGTTTGAATTACATATACTTTTTTTTTATTGTTTTTGCTTAGTTCTCAGTTTTCTAGAAATTGTTATTTAAAAATGTGCATTTTAATAGCCCTGCAGTAGTTTCCTTAAATTTCATCTTGGAACAAACAACACATTGAAACGTCAATGCCCAGCTAAAGTTTATTCAACCGGTTTTAGTTGGTTGTTCTTGCTTTTAGCCTGTTGTTTCAACATTAATTCTGATGTACTTTATACTTTGCCACAATACTACACGTTGATATTTAGTGCAAGTGGCAAAAAAAAACTGAACTGAAGAAACTAAAATGTTGCAAGTAGAAGAAACTCTTGCAAATCATAATGGATTGATGGGTGTAGTGTAGTTTTTATTTATTATTTTACATACTTATACATTTACTTAAGCACTAGTTTCAGCATTTTGTAACCTGTCTTGTAATGTAAGTGCTTTAAATGGGTTCTTTTAATATCATAAGAATAAATATCTTCCGTGAAACCTTAAAAGAATCGAGTTTTTCTTATTATTACTTTACAACAAAACCAAAAGCTTTTATTGGATAACACCGGTTTGTAATACGGCTAAAAATTATGAACTTAGTACTAACTAAATGTAATATCGAATTAGAACTGAGTACAAAAATACATTGCTCAACTTTGTTTATTGTCAAATGTTTAAAAAAGAAAACTGCTTGGCTGAAATTTGTCTAATGGACTTCAATCCTTATATGAGCTAAATTGAGAAAATATATGGGTCGTGATATTTCCTGTTGGGAAATAAATAACATCATTCTATATCACTGTACATGAATTGTTTCATTATTTGGTAGTTAGAATAATAAATTATTTCTTTATTATAAATCTTTCGACAAATTTATTGAAGTATGAGTTATGACACGTTTTACACCCACTTAACAATCAAATAAAAGAATTTAATCGTAAGTAAAATCAACCCTTAAAATATATATTATACACAGTTTGGAATTAGGGATGTTGCGAATGTCAGTTTAGCAAATGTAAATAATAAATGCCGTTCTTTGTAAATGAATTGAATAAGTCATTACTAAGGACTGAGATCGAAAAAACCTTAACAAACGTTTGTTTCTAAAGCCAATAAATAGAAGACTCCCAACACATCCGGTTGGAAAGCAGTCAGTGCTCGGAATATTTGGTACGAAAAGTTAAAGCCAATGCAGGTTTAAAAACATACAAGGCTCAAAAAGTTCCTGAAAGGAACTCTGGCCAAAAACAGAATACAGTAATTGAAGTCAAATTTTATACAAACAATTAAGAGTGCTATATTCGGCTATGCCGAATCTTATATACCCTTCACATTTGTTGTGGATGCATTAATTGACCACTTTCACCGTAGAGCATCCTAAATGTATCAAGAAAACTTTTAACAATTTTGAATTTAATTGCTGAAGAACAGATTATATTGTAGAAGTTACAAATGAAATGACAATCTTATATATACCCTTCTCACGAAGGTGAAGGGTATAAAAACAATAACGCCAAACGAAACGAAACACCAAAAAAAAACAAAATACGCAATGCAATGAAACCAACACACATCCAAGCATATGTACGTTTTGTTGCTTTTTTGTGAAACACCAAAAAAAAAAAACAAAATACGCAAAGCAGTGTAGCCAACACACACCCAAACATACATTTTGTTGCTTTTTATAAGGATCCAGAATATATATACTTTATAGGGTCGAAAAATTATATTGTGGAAATTACAAACGGAATTACAAACTTACATATACCCTTCTCACGAAGGTGAAGGGTATAAAAATATACATGCTGCATAATGGATGACGAAACGTACGTATGAAAATTGTTCGCAGCTTCCGTCAATATTTTTATGTTGCTGAATCTCGAGGGAATGTTATAGAAAAGTTTAGGACCCAAAAGCAGAAAATTTTCCCAGAAAGAAGCCAAACATTTTTTACAAAGGGCTCTTTAAATACCGAAATTTATATCAATGAATGTTTACAAAGGAGGATGCTTCCATTCATAAGACTTCTTTATGCGACCACTTTATTTTTGGCCTGATTTGGCATACTGCCACTATGGTAAGCAATGTCTTGAGTAATACAACAACAATAATTTTTTGTTATTTGTACCAAGAGAGGCAAATCCTCCAAACTGCCTGGAGCTAAGGCCACTGGAGAGATGTTGGTATTTTGTTAAAAGAGAATTGAAGAGCACAAAAAGGGTGTCCAAAAGTGTGGTAAATTTTAAACGGAGATGGACTACCTGTTCGAAGAAAGTGAAAAAAAGCTCAATAAAAGTCTAAATGGAAGGGTTTCCAGAAAAGGTTCATAATTTCATCACTATTGATTAGAACTATAAAAATATTTTTTTTAATCGACTAAAAAAAATCGAGTTTTTTATTTATTTTTACTGTCAAACTTTAAAAAATTTTATTTTTTTCATCAATATATCTGGTTATTACATTTTTTTTTTTAAAAACTAGGTAAACATGAATATTTAAAAATTTATAAAAGTCGAAAGATTTAATTCGACTATATGAAAATCCAACAAATGTCGGAAAGTCCACTTTTGTTAGCCATATTTGTGTATGGCTATATCTTGAATTATCCTGATCGTGTGGCGTGACCGCACTAGACGTTTTCTTGTGGACGTTTTTGATGCCTACTCAGGATTTAGCTGAATACTTCATTATATGACGAGATAAACATATCGAAGACGACTATTTATGCAACTTTTTCATATATTCTTTTGAGCAGTCACGAATATTTTTATCAAATATTGATTTGAAATAGCATTCGACCTGCTGTTTAGCTTAAATACAATGCTTCGATAATAAAACTTGAAACGCATCTTGCCTCGACTAAATTAAAACTATGATGGACTCATGTTTTTATGCATGTTTTTAACTCAAATTCGTCATATCTGCACTTTTCCATTTTTGAATTTTAAAATCGACATAAATGGATCATATCATTTTGATAAAAGGAATGTTGATAAAAACAGCACGCATGTAAAATATTTAAAAAGCGCTATGCACATTTAAAAATATTGCATGAAAAATATCAAAATATATTACGAATTCGTCATATTTAATTTTAGTTAAATTTTGTGCTTCGTTTATGATTTCCAGAATTTTAAAAACGAAAGGTAAATAGAATTCACAATATCGCCAAAATATTACAATTATTTATATATTTGGGTATATATACATAATTATAGTTCGAAGCAATACATATGGTCAGTACATCATGGTAAAATGAGACCTAGATGACACGTCGCTATGGATTTTCCATAAGACGTCCACAATCCCAGTGTCTTATATATTAGCATGCCCTTTATCACCGTTTTACTTCCTGCTTGTCATGCAATCAAATTCCACAGAAATGGTGAAAGAACACCACCACTGTGGAAAAGGTGGATGAAGCCATTGGGGAGGAAGTAACCTCCCCAATGTACTTACATTATCCTTGAGTTGTTGTGAAAGCTTTTACAGAGCTCTGTCTTTATGTATTTGGCGAATAACGACAGATTATAAAACAGTTAATTCATAATCGACATCATTAACTACATACAATGTTTTTTTTTTATACAACATCTACTTAAAACTTAATGAAGTACAACTAATAACTTTGTACTAATAAAATATTTGTAAATGGTGTACATTCAACATATGTACGAGCATTTTCTTTCATCATTAATAGATTCCATTTAATAAGTTTCCACGTTCAGATGTAATGGATGAAGGTTGGGATAGATGGATGGATGGATTGATGTATTATAGGCGTCTTTAAAATGAAATTTTCTCAATTTGCATTCAAAGCACGGAATATTCATGTCGTTTATAACGAAAACTCTTCCCACAAAAGGCTTATTTGTTGCCGTTGTCATTATTTCCAGGCCTGAATAGGCACCAATTCTTTTTTTCTTCTATGTATGGCCTCTACAGCCACTAACGTCACTACACAATACATACTACTCTTTTTAAACAAGAGTTCGTTCGTACGTTCATGTACCTTAAATTATAATTGAACGTTAAATTATATGTATAAAGTATAAAGTTAGTTTTCAAGCTCAAACACACTCGCAGTATAATATTGCAATGGTTGTTTCAGAAGTATGAAGCAGGAAAATTTTCATTTAGTAAAATTTTGCAGATTTTAGGAACTGTCTTTTTCTGGAAACACATTATTCAAGGTTATGCGAAAAATTTAATTTTATAAAAAATACGATTTTTAACACCATTTCAGCTGTACAAACCGTTTATTTTGCTATTCTGAATTTTAATTTGTTCTTTTTCTCAATGAATTACAATCTATTACTGGCAACGGATACGCTCATCTCCAGCATTCGAAATAATGTAGAACGAAATATGGAAAATTTGCAGTAAAAGAATCATCTTTTTTGTCCAAAAATAATTTATTTTAATGGAACCTGTTCTAGAATTGATAAAGTGGACCCCTTCTTTTTATCAGCTTATAACTTTTTTTATAAGTAAAAAAACAAAAAATCCGCATTTTCATATGAAATGCTATAAAAAAAATTTAGAGTTAAAATTTAGCTTTAAATTTATCAACAACTGCTGAACCGATTTTAATGATATTAAAATTGCAGAAAAATTCAAGAAAATATCTTTCAATCAAAAAAAAAATTTCTAAAATATATCTATCGATTACAAACACTAAAAAACGATTTTGAGCCACTGTGCAACGTGGTTTTGTTTCGCCAACGACTTTCGCAATAGATGTTGCGAATAAACAATAGTAATTTACTTTTTTTTGTGTTTTTATATACGAATATCAAAAAAAAGTGAGCCGTGCTTTCAATCAAGTGGGTCAGGGGACCGTGAATCAAAAGCTTGTGAGATACCGTGCGCTAGCAAGTGTTTGATGAGAAGATATCGAGGTGCAATAATTCTTGTGATGTCGTAATGTCTTGGTTCTCTCAAGGCCTTATTATCCTATGAAAAAATTGCGCTGGATACCTTACCATTTGTCTAAATGGTGGGTTCGATGTATTTTTGTGGGAGCACAGCCTTTCTTTGCGATCTCTATGAAAATTCACTTCACATTTTTTGTGTGAAAAAATTCATTAATGCTAAAAAATTTCACACAATCAATATAGACAATTCATGATATCAAAGATTTATTAAACGACCCATGTAAGTAAACAGCAGAGAAACGGACATGACTGTATAAAAACGTCTACGATATTTACAAAAGAAATACGTTATCGTTTTCTTTACTATACTTCACAGTACTCTATTCATACATACCCTTTTTGTCTTCTCTAGAGACTTTCGTAAACGATAAACTTATTCGTCATTATTATGACTACTACTTCCTGAGTTGAGCTTAAACAAATCCATTGGGCAAAGTCAATAGCAACTGCAACTGTTGTGAACATGAATGGATGGTTGAATGATTCGTGACGTTCTTAAAGTTTTCAATGTTTGTTTGTTTGTTTATTTATTTATATTTCTTCACTGTTTAGTTGTTGGTATTAATTTTATGTTTATTTACACATTATTTTTAATAATTCAAACAAACATTTTCATTGTTAATGAATTTGTAAGTTTTATGAAATGTTTACAAGAGTTGTTATTTTAATTTTAGATTTAAAGACTTAATTTGAGTATGTATTTTTTAAATGTTTGTGTGACAGCGTTAATTTTTATTAGTTTTTGTTCATTTGAATTATATCAACAAATAATGAATAATAAAACTGAAATCAGTTAAAAAGTATGTGAAAATAAATTTTTAATGTTTTCTTCACAGAAAAAAAGTATTTCTTACAAATTTTCAATTTATCGATTTATAAAAAAATTAAAAGTAGTTTTAATTACTTTCATCATAGAATGGATGGAGAAAGTAATATCAATGGACAAAAATTAATCTCTTTTCAAACATACGGGTGATACAATAACAAAATACATGGCAATACATTCTCATCAATTAAGTTTTTGACAACAGACTTAGGTTTTTATCTCTCAGTTACCTATCTAGTTGTAATCTATGACTTTCATAAGTAATAAGGTTACTTAAAAACAAAATGGACATTTTTTGTGTATATAAATTAAAAATGTTATTTTCAGTAGTTCTTATAAAAAAAACACAATTGAATAAACAAATTAAACAAGTTAGGGCCATTATTAACTTTAAGTAATAGAAAAAGGTAGCTTTAAAGCAGCGAAAGGCATTGAGCTCTCAAATGAGCTCTCTTGTTTTTGTTTTCACATGTACGCAAGCACACACATTGTATAAAAACAATCAAAACCAGTCAGTCTCGCATGAGCATTGATAGAAGCAGGTTGTTTTACGCTTTTCGCTTTTATGCTTGTTTATTTCAGTTATTGTTTTTGTTTTTTTCTCAACTTTTTACTCAACTCATACAACTACAATATTTAAAAACTGTAGTGGTGTGAGTTTGCCTTTCGCTGCTTTAAAGTTAACTTTTACTATTACGAAGATAAAGGCAAGTTGTAATAATAGCCCTAAGAGTGTTATATTCGGCTGTGCCGAATCATGTATACCCACCATCAATCAATATATGGGTCAATTATGGACCGATCCTCACAAATATTGGTAGAAATATTTAGGTTCATATAAAACTTGTTAATGTCCAATTTGTTTACGATATTAATTATTATAAAACAATTATAAATGTTCAAGTCATTTTCTGGGGAGGACTTTGTATGGGGACTAGGGACAAATGTTGCACGATTTTCACCATACGTAACAGTATCATTTCAGAGTACTATTTATAAGTAAATTGTGCAAAATTTTATCAGGATTGCCGCTTAATCAACATTTTTATGACTCCTCAATCATTATTACGGGGACACATTTGTATGTGGGCTAGGTGAAATCAAGAAGCGATAATGACCATTTTAAATACCCAACAATTCTTATCAACAGAGAAAATGGAAAATTTCAGCCAAATACCTCCTTTCGTATTTTCAACAGATCGTCTTAGAATTTCATAAGGCCAGAATAAATTTGTATACTTTTGTGGGCAATGAATATTTCGATGTGTTACAAACGCAATGACAAAATCAATATACACCCCATCTTTTTGATGGTGGGAACAACAACACAAGTAAGAGTGTTATATTCCGCTGTACCGAATCTTTTATACCCACCATCAATATACAGTTTTGACCTTCTATGGGGACTTGAATCAGTTAAGGTCCGAACTATACAGAATTTGATAGAGTAATTAATTTCATTAAACTTTAAGAAATTAATATCATTATGTATAAATTATTTATTAAAAATATTTTCGGATATAAAAGTTGTTCGAAAGATTTAGGTTCATTTAAATCTTGTTTATGTTCAATTTTATCACGATATTTATTATTACTTGCAGTTGAAATATCAGAGCAGTAAATGAATCATTCTTTTTTGATTTTAATTCGTTACGAATTAGCTAAATTTTGAATTAATTCTTTTCACAACAAAAAAGAATTGAATGAAATTTTAATCGATTCAAACGAATTAGGCAAAAATAAATTTCAATTCATTTCCAATTCAAATGAATTTTTTAAAAACGAGTTGCAATTCGTTTTCAATTCAAATGAATTGCAATTCGTTTCCTATTCAAATGAATTTGTTAAAGTGAATTGCAATTTTTAATTTTTGCAATAAATTAGAAAAATTAAAAATAAATAAAAAGGTCGAATAAATTAGAATTAAAAGTGAATTGCAATTCATTTCCAATTTATTTGAATTGATTTTGAATTCATTCATTTAGAACAATGAATTGCAATTCAAATGAATGAAATCAAAAATGAGTTGCAATCATATTTAAGAGAAGATGAAAAATGGAAATTTCCTATTGTAGTAAAAGTACTAAGAATTTCGAGTAAACGAACACAGTTTTGACAGCAAAAAATGTTATGTTGAGATTCAAAGTTGCTAGAATCTTCAAATATGTACGAAATTATTTCAACAAAAAATGATTGTTAAACACACCTTTAATAATATTTTTACACTATTTGATAAAAATAAAAATTCAAGTTTCTTTTAGCAAACAAACAATATTTTCACATTTTGATAGGATTTTCTCTGCTACCTAATAATTCCAGTATATCAAGGGAATTTCAAATCTAAGAATTTTTGTCTTTGGACTTACTAGGTGATATACAAAACGAGATGCTTGCTGTCTTTTACATACAAAATTAGTTGAATAACAAAACAACAGTGCTTACTATAGATTTACTTACTAAATCAATTCAAATGAGTTTTTCTAATTCATTTGAATTAATTCAAAATCAATTCAATTCAAATCAAATGAATTGGAATTCGCTTTGACAAAATCATTTGAGTTGGAAATATATTACAATTCTATTTTACCAAATTCATTTGAATTGATTCAAATTTCATTCAATTAATTTTTTTGTATGAAAAGAATTAATTCAAAATTTGCTAATTCAGTGCATGAATAATTCGCAAATTAATTCAAAAATTAATGATTCATTTACAGCTCTGTGAAATATTTCTTAAATTCTAAATTTATTTTTTTTGTACCAACATTCAATTGATAAGTTAGCAAGT
Source organism: Calliphora vomitoria (assembly GCA_942486065.2). Taxonomy (NCBI): domain Eukaryota; kingdom Metazoa; phylum Arthropoda; class Insecta; order Diptera; family Calliphoridae; genus Calliphora; species Calliphora vomitoria. The sequence goes on along the minus strand of OW818030.2, from coordinate 64,114,794 downwards.
CACACATTAACATTGGACTCCTCCGACTATTTATTTTATATTTGTAATATTTTTATCTTAACTGCTGAAAATGCATTTTGATAAATTATCGTATTGTTTTGTTCTTATCGCGGTTTTTATTTACTTTTAGTAAAATAATTTTATATGTATATTCAAAATGTATATGATTAGCATAACAAACTATTTTAATAAACTGTGGATACAATTAGGAACATATTATTATACACATTACCACTAAAAGTTTTAGAAATACATACAAATAAAAAATATCAACCGTTATTAGAATGCATATCAAACATGTGCATGATTCTAATTATTTCTCCATATGGCACAGTTAAACTTACTAAAGTGTGTACATATTTGGCGTGAACCGCTTACTTAGATACATTTTTAATTTACCTCTTTTTTTATATAAAACGCGTATCATTTACACGTACTAGTAAACACACTGGCAGACAGACGAATGTTGTTATTATTTACAGACATTCTTACAATTTGTGTTTTATTTTTATTTATTTTGATAAAATGAAAAGGAAACGCTTGAATGCATGAGAATATAATGAAAATACATATATAATAATAATCGTAATAGTGATAGTGATAAAAAGTAAAACAAAAACTACAAGAGAGCTATATTCGTTTGTGCCGAATCTTATATACACTTCACCAAAGTATAAAGAAAAAAATGGCTATCATTAGATATCCATATTGTCTATATTAGTGACTTAGTAATGCGGTTATAGATACAAAAAATAGGTATCGGATAGTCTTGGTTTCATGCTTATGTCTCAGGCTTTTGTGGAACGATTTTAGCGGAAATGTTGATGTATGAATCAAGTATGTAAGTTATTTGGGGGCTTCGAAAAGTTGATTTCAACATACAGACGGGCAGAATGATATGGCTATATTGACTCTATAACAGTCCAGAAACGCAAATGAAAAATGTAGAATTTACAAACGGAATGACAAACTTATATATATATACCCTTACCACTTATGGTGAAGGGTATAAAAAATAAATTACAAATGTTTAAAAGAATAAAAGAATAATAAATAAATAAAAAGAAAAATGAAATTGGATATGTATAACTTTGTATGTAAACAAAATCATCATAGTCGTAGTCACACATACAATGTAGTCCAAGTTGTTAAATGTTAATGATGTGACACGCTCCAGAAATGTGTGTTTAATTAAAAACACAAGTAGAAGCGAAAAACAATCTTCTACACAAAATAAAGCAATTTAATAAAATTGTTAGAGAACAAATTTCAGTTTTGGGCAAAAATAAGTTTTTTAATTAAAATATAATGAATAAATTTATTTAGAAAATGTGTCGTTAACTATTAAAATTAATTTATTTTTATATCTTTGGACATATTTAAATTAGCATTTTTTTTGCTGGAAACTATAATTGACAAAATTATTGCAAAACAATACTTTTGCACATCTACATTGTACTAAGAAATATGTTCATGCATTTATTATTATAAATTATGCGCCTAAAATATGCTTCAAACTAATTTAAAAATGACGTAAAATTTTAAACAAAGTGAAAATTTAACGAAAAAACAAGTAAGAAAGTATGGTCGGTCAAGCCCGACCAGATAATACCCTACACTAAGTAAATGAGCAAAAACATTTTTCTTTCAAAATTCCAATAATTTATGTTCGTGAGCGATTTTCGGAAGTGGGCCTTATATGGGAGCTATGAAAAATTATGGACCGATCACCACGAAATTTAGTCACGTGATTAATGTTTATATGAAAGTTATTTATGTTGAATTTTATGTGTATACCAACATTTGTAGGAGATTTATGCTCGTTGAAGTGATTATCGGAAGCAGGCCTTATATGGGAGCTATGACTAAATATGGACCGATCATAATAAAATTTGGTGACATGAATTCCCTATATATAAAACTTATTTGGACAAAAACTTGTGTAGATACCTATATAAATTAAACATTTATGACCGATAAAGTCCAATTTCGGTAGGACATTTGTATGGGGGCTAGGTGAAATAATGAACCGATTTCAGCCAGTTTCAATAGGCTTGGTCCTTGGGCAGAAAAAATGATATGTACCAAATTTTGTCGAAATATCTTCAAGATTGCGACCTGTAATATTGACCATTGACGACAAAAAATTATAGTTTTTAAAAATTGGAATGCAAACAACAATAAAATATCGATACCATTTTAAAGCAATATATTTGAATCGGATAGAAAAAACATGCATTGGCTTATAAATCGACCCCCTACTAATGACCCACTTCTTTAAAGCACGAACAAGAAAAACATGGTCCTAGAGTTTAAGAATATTAGTAATTTTAAAATGTTTCTTTGTTATTATCTATTTGTCAGAAATGTACAAACAAACTAATTTAATAAAATCTTAATTTTGAGCAATATTTGAGTGCCATTAATGGGACCGTTGATATTAGTCATAGAAAATTTTCTTGTATTTTTATTTTAAAGCTGTGATTAGATATTTCTTACTTAAAAATTAGTGTACTATCAGTACAAAAACAGTTTTTTCGAGTCATTTTGAAAGAAAAACTTCTACCTATTTATATATATATTTAATTAATACTATTGTCAGGCGCCGATCCAGCTCAAGTAGCTCAAGTATTTGAGGGAGAAATTTCGTTCCCCTTTCATTCCCCCTGGATCCGCGCCTGCCTATTGTACATATATTATTTAATATTTAGTGTCACTGTTGATGTGCAAAATTATATTCATATGTTTGAAGAACTTGCAACTTGGTTTGAAAAACATTAAGATATAAAAATGTAAAAAAAAAACCTAAAAATATGTAGAAAGTTTAGAATAGTATTCAAATTTGATATGAAATTTCATACGCTGCAATATCTTCTATTGTTGGCTACTTGTCACTTGAAATACAATATTAGAAAATAAACAATCTTAGAGAAGGTTTAAACTTCTGTAAAGTATTGTTATTTAATACTGTCAAGTGTGAAAATATTTTAGTTTGTGTATTGGAAGTTCTACTACATTTCTTAAAGAAAATTAATATTTTGAATATTATTATAATACTACCAAGGAAAGGTTTTTTAATAAGGTGACGTTACATGCAAGTGATCAGCTGTTCAATTTTTTCTCCTTTGTAAATACATACTTGTGAGATTGTCAAAATTTTTTACTTTTTTGTTTTTCTTTCTGTTTGTTTACTTTTTTGTATGTGAAAATATTAATAACAAGAAGTTAATTTTGAAAACTTTTAATAATATAAGTAGAAATAACAATTGAAAACCCGTGTTTTTGTTCCTTGTGCAAAAAAAAAATGTACCAGTGGAAGTGGTGACTTATTCTATGTGCGAAAAGACCCGATTAAATGGGCAATGTGAGTGATTAAAGTTGTTTTTTTATTGTTGAATTGTTGTAGAGTTGCATGTACTTGTATAAATATACTTTGGAAATACATATTAACAAATTAAAGACAGTGTATATTGAGTTTTAAACAAATAATTTTGTAAATAAATGCAAGAAAATGCATAAAATAGTGTGTTCAATAAAATCAGGTGAGTATAGGGTTTGGGGTAAAATTATTGTCGGGAATTCCTCAGAAATTTAAATTTGCTTCCAATGAAAAAAGGAAATTTAAAATTAATTAAAAAACTTTAATAGATTCAAATATAATGATTCATGTAATAAAATGTAAAGTCAATAAACGAATTCGAATATTCAATCAATATTGAAAAAGAAAACCCTAAACATTTAAAATCAAATGCTGAAAGTCTTTTAAAGCGGGAATTAGCTTTATTTGAAGCAAGTAGCATCCAGAGAAAAAATTTAGATTGTCTTTATAATGCTTTAATAACGATAAAGCCGACATCTGTGGAAAGCAAAAGTGTTTTCTCGGCGGCTGGAAACGTTGCCTCAAAAAAAAAAAAAATTTGAAAACTCAATTTATAAAAATAATCTCCAAATATGTTACCCAATTTTTTTGTTTTATGTTATACAATTGAATTGTAATATATTTGGTAAATTCACAAGGTCTCTTACTGTCATAATGTCCTAATATTTCACAATGGTTTTTATTGGTTTTGAAGCAAAAAATGTTCTAAAATAATACTACTTTCTATCCTATTTTTATTGTGTTATCGTAACGAACTAGGAGAAACTAACGCCGAATGCCTAAGAGTCGGTTAAGCCGAGCCGGCGAGTCATGATATATTAGGACAATATGACTGATAAGAGACCTTGTGAATTGACCAATTGTTTTTCCTTTTTTTTAATGACTCAATTTTATAAAATAATTTTCTATTTTACTTATTCTTTCTAGTTGAAAATTAAATTCTTTATTCCCGTTTCCCGCGAAATAAAATTATCCGGGAAACCCCAAATCCTAGATGAGCAGTGAGATTTCACATGAAACAAACAAAAAAATGCAGTTATTTTTGGTCATACTTTAGTTTTTTCAGAAAATTCTATCTCCCAGCAACTCACCTGATTTTATTTAACTCACAAGTTCAAGTAGTTTACTGGATTTATGTATTTGCAAAATTAGTTGTTTAAAACAAAATTTATAATTTTTAATTTAAAAGATTTGTTTTTTTGACAACAAAAAATATAAAGAAAGTTTGACAATAGCGATAGCAATATAAACAAACAAATAATAATCAGCTGTGTTGGTAACTTCACAATTGTAACACTTTAATACAAATTAAAATGTTTTAAAAGACCTTCTCGTGCAAAATATATTTTTTTTATAAAATTTTGCTACGCTGAACATAAAGCTGTTCAAAATTTTAAAATCGTACGGTCAGTTTTCTAGATATTTTCAGGAAAAAACTTATTTTTTAAGAGTCTAATATCAAGAATGTAAATTTTAACTGAAGATTTAAAAACTGTTTATGGATTAAAAATCTACGGGTTTGTAATATTAATAGTTGAGAATATTTGCAGGATTCTATAAAAATATCGAAATTCTAATTTATGAGTTTAATGCCAGCAGATTTTATCACAGCTAATATATTTAACTTTTTTGTGTACAACAAAAACTTACAATTTGACGATAAATACGTATCGTCAATACGTATTAATATTGGTATCTATTTGGAAATTAAAATAAGACGTCTTAAAGAAATATTTATTAATTTTATTATGATTTTTAACAAATTTAATACTTAACTCTTCGCCAAAGTTTCCTGAGGTTAATTTAAAATATAATAATCTTTTTTATAATAATTTAAAGTTTTTAAAATATTTTAAGAAGTATTTAATGTTTTTCAAATTTTATACAAAATATTAATTTCAAAATTGTCTAGTGTCTGAAGTATTCGAAAAAAAACTTCCATTTATTAGCTGTGATAAAACTACTGACAATTAACTAGAAATTTTTAATTTTTCAATTAATTTCATATTCTGACAAACATCCTTAAAAATTAAACTAAAAAAACTAATAAATTTTAGCGTTATTTGTGTTCAGCACACCAAAATTATATAAAAAACGTAACTTGTATATAATTTGCTTAAAATTATTGATTTTTGCAAAAATAATACGCGTAATATTGACACAGAAAGAATGCCATTCAGCAAAGGATTAAAATTATTAATTAAAAAATAAATATTCTTACTTGAGCCTAAATAATTGATTCATATAATTATTAGAATATTATAATAAATGGTTTATAACTAACCACAGTCAAGTATAAATAGGTATTATCTGTCACTTCTTAAAATATTCAGAAATCTTGAATTTATTAAAAACATCTTTTGGTTTCAAATAATCAAGTAACAAAGTGTTTATAACAAAATCAAAATTGCAAATAAATTTAAGTAAACAAACAAAATTAAAGAAAATATAAAACAATCAGGGTGGTGCAATATGGAATACACACTCCACCAATGGATATCTACATTAGAATTACAACCCATAAGAACAAGGGGGTACAAAGTAAATAAGCGAACAGTTGTTTAGTTTTAAATGGAAAGCGAATGAAATGAAAAATCCACAAAAAATCAACTGTCCTTGAAGGAACACAATACATATGTAGTTGCAGGAGTAGAGAGAGCGAAAACAAAATGCACTTCAATGCACAGTGTTGTTGCTGCACTGTGTATACAGGAGAAACAACCATCTATCTCACTGGCATGGATGGCCGCCTGGTGGTAAACAATAAACAGGCCCTCTAAACAAGCAGCTGATCAGAAAATTTAGAGACATATGTGTTTATGTGAGTGAGTGTGTACATGTTCTTTTCCTTTTGGCACTCAACCACAAAAAAGGTGGTTGAAATATTGATTTTTTTTCCTCCAAATTTTATGTATTTTTCTTTTGACGTTAAATTCGCTGTCTTATTAAAATTATTTTTGCATAAAATAATTATTCCCTTGCAACTTCCTTATGTCATTTGAAAGCGTCTACAAAGTTTTTTGCTAAAGCAAAAAATATATATTTGTCTGCCAGGCATTGAGACACAGGCAATAGCACAGTATGTGTCATACGACCGCACCCAAGGCTGTCAGACACTTAAAAAGTGTATTCCTTCCTTTAATTGAGGAAGTGAACGAAACTTATGCAAATTAAAAACAGAATAATTGTACAAACCTGCAATGACTGTATCGTTGAGATTAAATTTGGTACCAGTTTTTGGAAAATCTTTCAATTTCCTATTGGTCAATATGAGTTCTCCACTAAGATGGGCCTCCTCTAGAATGCGTTCTAGAGAACGTGCCAGCTGATGATGGTGACCCAGACCTCCGCCACCTACTCCACCGGCTGGTCCAGTACTTAGGCCGCCTCCAACCACACCCACACTTGTATTGTGGAGCCGATTGTAGACGGCAGCTGTGGCTGCCATCCTCATTTAGACGATTTTTTTATTTATTGTTCTACACCAAAACACACACACAATCGATTTATATGAAAACTACAAGATATACAATCATAAAATCCTTTTACATAAATTTCATTCTAAAATATAATTGCATTTTTCTTAATTTTTTCGCCTTTATTTTCTATTATTTCCAAATTTTCCTTCTTGTATATATTTTAGTAAATACTTCTTTGGCTTTTCTTTAATTCTTATTTATACAAACACAAAATTTCAAAGAATTCTTCTTTAACAAAAGAGGTCGCCGTCGTTTTCATCCAGCGTGCACCTTCAACCGAGAGAGAAATCAAACTGAAACATTGTTGAAAAGAAACAACCAAGGCGAATTCATATAAGGTGGAGTTAGTTAACAGCTGATTTTGTTTCGCTTGTTTGGTTCTAGCGTCTGTCAAAGCTTGTTTATATACATACATATTTCAATATCTACATATTATATGCTTATTAACAAGATATATACTTTCTAAGTAAATATGTTGAGACCCCACTATTTAATTATCCACACTATATTAAGTTTTAATACATTTTTTAATATAATTTTTCATTTCTATTTTTTGACATTTGATGCTACCACATTCTTTGAACTCACCTTGCGAATTTACTAAATTGTTCAGTGCTGCCAGATATAAAAAAGAATTCAGTTACATTTCTACCAAAAAATAAAAAATCGTTAATTACACTAGTTTGCAAGGTTTTTGTTCATGATGTGAAACATGTACCATGAAATATTTGTTTTCAAAACATGCATTCATGATGCAAGTGCAATTTTCAGATGCACATTAGGACATGTTCTCCCTGTAAAATTATAAATACTTTCAAATAATCTTAAAAACTGTTAAATCGAATAAACACCAAATTAAAATTGTATGTGACGGGAGTTCCTAGATAATACCATTTTTTCTCTATGTTATCTCTTATACTTTGAAAGATATTTAAGTTTCAGTTTTAAAGTTTTCGACTTCTACCCAGACTTTATATTGTTTTTAGAAATGGCTGTCATAAAATTTGTATCTGTCCAAAATTTGTATAAAAACATTCGTTTATTTCTAATAAGCTCCAAACTAATATGTATAAAATTTTTTTCCAATATCTCAATCCGCCAGGACGTGAAAAACAATTAAATTAATCATTTTGAAATGAGTATGAAAAATTTTGACAATGTTTAGTTTCTTGTTTGAATTTTTATTTTACAAAAGAGAAAAATAACTTTTCATACAATAATTTCAAAGCTTATGTTATATTTAGAAAATTTAATAATTGAAGTATAAACAAAGTATTTTATTTATCCTCTCCTCCTCTTTGTTTACAAATTATATAAGTCCTAAAAGTTTTCCTAACATTAACAATCGTGTTTTAGACCAGTCTTCTTTAGTTGATGCTGGAGTTTTTTGAGCTAATATTGCTATACTTGCTGTAATATCTGGTCTTGTATTTACTAATAAATAAAGATGTGATCCAATAGCTTTTTGATACAGCTTATTATTTAAAAGTATTTCGGATTTTCCAATTTTGTTATATGAAGGAATTAATGGAATATCAGAAGATTTTGATAGTGTTTAATTGATCCCAAATTAGACATAGTGAATTTCGAACTTAACATATTAAAATTTTCTTCAATAAATTTTATATCTTTACTTACAACAATCTAATTTACTACCGTATTTTCTAAAATTTCATCAGTTTCTTCAAAATAATTGTTTTCGCGTGAATTTACTACTTCATTTTCGACATTTTCTACTTCATTTTCGGCTTCATCAATATTTTCTAAAGATTCTTCATTATCTTGAGTAATATTCATAGGCAAATAAACATCTTGAATATCATTATGTAAACTGTTGTTACAATTATCTTTAGAATCTATGAAAACAACGTCACGAGAAATTAGTACCATATTAGTTTTTGGGTCTAAAATTCTGAATCTTTTTGAATTAAAATCAAAGCCAATAAAAACTTTACTAAAAACAAAATACATTAGAAATTGAAATGTTTGTCAATAAATAGCTTTTCTGCTTTTTTACTAGGCCAGGTACTCTACATTGTACTAATGTTTAACAACATTAACTGTTAAAGCTGCTAACATTAAAACTGCTAGAGCTCAAGAAATAGATAATTCATGAAATAGCAAGAATATGGCATTGTGTATATAAATGGTAACAGCGGGTTGCGGTCAGTCCGTTTATCACATGCGCTGTTAGAATAAACATCAACTGTATTCAACATTCGCTGAACTGCATTGTCGACCATTTTATCTATACTAGCGTTCTATGGTTGAAACAAAAAGTTAACTATTAGAGCTCGACTTTTTAAAATTTTTAGAGGTCGACTTTTTTATTTAAATCGAATATTTTCGACTTTTTACCATATAAGTGTATGGTTTCTACATTTATTGATGCGCATTTTTCAATCTTTATCTATAAAAATGAAATATATCAAGGCCATAATCTATTAAATAATATTATTACTTTTGTTTCTAATAGTTAGATTTAAACCAACGTCACTAGTCAAATTAATGGATTCAAAATCAACAACCAACAGACAATTTACAGATTACTGCATTACCAAACATCAGAGAACACTACATTATCTTCATCTAATTACTGTGAGCTATGTTTTTGAAGCTATAACTGAGACTAGTGGAAAATAAAAGATATACATATGTAATATCAACGTGTAGGAAATCGTGTCTTCTTTTCCAAAATGTATACAAGTTTTAAGAATTAAAAATTTGATGGAAGACTTTTTTAAAAAATATGGGAATAAAAAATGGTACCTGATTTTTTTTGAAAAATGCATTAAAGTTTTTTTTTATGGATCCATTTTGATGAAATTATAAACCAATATAGAAATTTTTTATCAAAATGTGGAAAGAAATAGGTGAATTGTTACTGAATAATAATTTTTTATTGTATATTATATTTGAAAGAAAATATAAATTAATATATATATTAATATATTGATCTAGAAGGCAAAATACTGTTACGAAATTACACTATCAATTTCGAATTTAACAGTTTTCACGTCTGGTTTCATATCTACCATCTTTTGTATATATTGTCATAAGTTGATACTTGTACTTATCAGCAAAGTGCTGCCAACATTACCAGTTAAAGTTGCTAACATTAACATTTAAGGCTCCATTAGTCTTTGTGTTTTGTTCAAGGCAAATTCATACTAGGTGGTGGCAGTTCTACAAAAACAACAATTGGTCTTAACAAATGTCAAAAACCTAAAATTAAAAATTAAACAAATATGTATTAAAACTTAATATAGTGTAGATAATTGAATAGTGAGGGCTTTACTTATTTATGTAAAAAATAAATATTTTGTTAATAAGCTTAGAATATGTAGATATTTAAATATAAACAAAAGCATTGACAACTGTTACAACCTAAAAGCGAAAAAAAAGTTATCAGCTGATTGACTGACTCCACCTTGTATAAATTCTCCTTGGTTCTGTTCCTTTATTTTGTAGTTAATTTTCCGTAAGAACGTATCAGCTGTTTTTGAAATAAAAGTAAAAAACCAACTTGGTGATTTTGTTACTATTTTTAATGTTTTTGTACCTAGACCGTCAAAATATAATCGTGAGCATTTTTGTTCGTTAATGAATTCATCTGCAAGATTTAATTTAAGCTAAATTGTACTTTAAAGTGTTATCTTATAGTTTACGAGTTATTCGCATTTGAAAAGTCAAATTTTATTTTTTACCTACCTTTGTCTGCTTTTTTGCTAATAACGGATACAAATCTTTCCCAATTTTCTTGAAATTAACAACAAATTTATTAACAATAGTAAGAAAAAATAGTTTTAAAACCTCTACTGAGTCAAAAGTTGTGTGCATTCAAACTTTAAAAAGGCGTTTTTTTCGACATTTTTTTTTTTCGAAAAGAGTACTTAAATAAATTTTAAATTATACAGAAAATAAGAAAAATATGAATAATGTCTTTATATTTTTCTGAAAGATAACATTACGGGAAATATTATAAAAGAAAAATACAATACAAGCTCGGTATTCGCGACTAATTAAAAACCAGACCTGTCGCGAAAACTGAATTTTTGTGATGACAGACCCAAAATTTTATTAAATAATTTAACGTGATTTTTTAAATTAGAATTTTTTACATTTTAAACATTTTTAAAGAAATTGGATATTTTGAGTTGCTTTTTTGCAACGCTTATTGTTACGTTTTAACCTTTTTAAAACGTTGGTTTATTTCCTTTTAATAAACCGGATACTTTTGATTGCAAATAAAGAGCACTTTTAGTAGTTTAAAATTTGTAACAACTCTTTATTTATTCAAATGTACAACAACAACAGTTCAAATAGTCACTCAGTGTCTTTATACACGTTTATCAATTCGTAGAAATGCACACACACTTTATAATGTTCAAACTTAAATGTGCAAGACAGTTGATGTTAACTCTAACAGCGCCTATGATAAACTCACTCACTACAATGATCTTAACGCACACATCTTAGAACATTCGAATTCTAGAGCTTTCGATGTTAATGTTAGCAGCTTAAACATTTAGTGTTGCCACACTTATAAACAATGCTAATAACCGCATGCTATCAAGATTGTTGATAAGTAGAAGCTTCTACAGATGGACGTGTTTATAAACATGATGAATGCTGCATGCAGTCGTTACAGACTGTTAAATTCAAATAGCTATTGCAAATTCGTAACAATATGCTTATCGATGTTATACAATCGTCCACTTTAATTTTTTTCTTCATGACCACTATCGTACAAATCCTCCGATTCTCCGATAACTCTTCATTACTTTCCACATGAAATTCTTTTTGAATCCAGTTGTTTATGTCAGCATTCGTGAAAGATGTTCCGTACCAATTTGAGCCACACAATAGTTGAAAGATCTTCATTTTCTTCGAGCAAGGAGTTCCAGGACGTAGCCAAAATCTGAACTGCATTTTTGAGATTGAAGTTTTTTAGTATGAGCTCCAAATTTGATCCCTTCTCAGCAGTTGTTTTTTATAATTTAATCTGTCCAAGTTATTAACGTTTTGATCTAATTGTTGAATAAGCGCAGTGCAATTGGGTGGTAGATTCATTGCTATAATTAAACTGACATCACTTTTTAGTTCCTCAACTATCTAAAAGTAAAACTTCTTTTTGCGGCAAAAATTCTCGGACCTAAAAAATGTTTACTTATCAACAACTTACTTTTACTAATTGGTGAAAATTAACTTACGTGGGGAACAAATTCGTGACTGAACCGGTCCTTGAATATAAATGATGTCATCCAGGCGTTATTATTGGAGTTGTATATGACAGGATTATTGAAAAATCATCTTAAGGAGCGTGGGTTTTTCGATTTTCCAACAATTTCAGTTTGTCTGTACCATTTGCATTTGAATAGGGCAAATAAGTTATTCGCTCTTTACATATTTTTTTTCCAGGAGCCGTTTTCTCATTACATGTGACAAGATTGTGATTTGGAAGCGTCCTATAATATAAGCCAGATTCGTCGACATTGTAGATTTAATGAAGAGTCAACCCATTAATGAAGAGTCAATCCTTAAACTTTTTAACAAATGGATCAATAAGATGAGGTTTCGAAGACAATTTCTCGCCCGTAATTTTTAAAAATCTAATTCCATGTCGACACTTAAATTTTGGAATACAAATGACTGCCTTTTGATCATAAAATCGATGCTGAATTGAAACATTTTTTCGCATTGTTTTACAAACCACTTATAAAGTTTTTTTTTCATTCTTGGGTACTCAGCTTTCTTTAAGGTCCAACTTTTTTAATGCATTTTCTTGCTTTTAATACGGTGCAACTTGTAATTCACGCAAATTGAATTTATGGAATCTCGACTTTTAATTTTGTTTAAATCTCTAGTTTTTGAGAAATTGTTTGTTTTAAAATACGTTGAACTTTTGCCATATTAAGAGGTGTATTTACACAACAAATGACACAAATAAGCTGTTAAAATTGAATATCAAAATCGTTCAAGAGAGTTAATATACCAAAACACAGATAAAAGTAGCAAAAATAGAACCCGTTTTTCATAAACTGTCGTGATTATAGAACCTGCAATATTAAAAATTATGCCGTCGCGGTAATGTGGGTAGTCGCGAATACCGAGCTTGCAATGTAATATCAAAATTCGTATTATTGGGTGCTCCAGAGCCTTCCAAACTAGACCTATTTTTTTTTGTAAATTTCAAAAAATGAAGACCTGTTTTGTATGTCCCAATATGTTCTTCAATATTGTGCAAAGGAATTTTATAGCCTTCAATAGATCTAAAAAAAGTTTTTTAGGAATTGTGGGATTGTTAAAAACAATTTACTAATTTCTTTTTCACTTTTGTATTTCTATAAAAGTGTAAAATTTCATTAAAAACGATTAATAAACAAAACTTTTATTGCATTTAAGAGTTTTCTATAATTTTTTTAAATTTTAAAAATTTTGTACATTTTTGAAAATAGAATAATTTCCTACACGTTGATATATAATATGTACATCTTTTCTTTTCCGCTAGTCTCATTAAAGCTTAACAGTAATTAGCTTCTTCTTGTAGTGTTCTCCGCTATTTGGTTATGCAAAAGTCGGCAGGGCAGTGCCAAAAATATATTACAAAACAGAAAGGTTTTATAATTTTGTAATGTTTTTGATTTTGAATCCATAAATTTGACTAGTGGAAAAGAAAAGATATACAGAAAAGTAAACATATTTTCATAATTTTTTTTAACGTAATATTCATATGTTTTGTTCCTTTTTGTATTGAAATTGAAATTGATTAGTGCTAGTATAAACTAGCAAACAAACGAACATGCCCTTTATTTTTCATTAAATTTTAAAAATTAACATTGCTATAATAGCAAACATATCTTCTGTTTGAAACAAATATAAAAATTATAAACTTTTGTAAATAATATTATAAGCCGTTAAAAACTCGGCGTCCATCAATAAGTCCGCCGGCCAATTATTCCCCTTACGCAGCTGAAAAATTTATTCGTCATGCGACTCTGACGATTTTTATCAATAGTAAACAGCGATTTATCGCATCTGGTAACACAAATATCAATATGACTCTCTATATTGTTTCATCTCATTTTGTTTCTGTTCAAATGTGACTCGATTATTAAACGAATTTATTTTAGTGCAAGAAAAATTTCGTTTATTGAACTCACGTTGTGATTTGCGTTTCTTTTATTTTTAAAGTATTTTCAAAATAAATAAGCAGAGCTCAATAAAAGTATGACAATTAGTTAGCTGGTCGAATTGTCGCCACATTATATAACAAACGAAAAATTAAGAAAATAAATTCTAAACAGTGATCCATTTTATTATAATTCTATTAACAACAAACAGCCGTGTCATAATAATAATTGCACTCGTGTCGTTGTATTTAATTAACTATAACTGTGTGTGTAAATGCGCTTTCAGTACGTTCTACGGTTGAATAAAAATTAGTGCAAATAAAATTAATCAAGAATATATCTAGTTAGCATCTTTAAAGTGGTCTTTCAATCGTATATAAAATCAAATACACTTCTACAACAATAATAAGCTTCTTCAAAAATAAGAAATATAATAGAGAATAAAATATACCTCTAGAATAAATACATATACAAAGCATAATAAACCAATAATATCAATTCAACCCCAAGCTAAAATCGTGGTGGTGTGTCGTAAATGTGTGTGAATAAAATCATATCTTAAAAAATACCTATTTGCATAATAAAGATATTAATTTATTAACTAACGCATATTTTTAACAGATAACAACATCCATAATAAAGGTCAACCAGCATTTTTTTTAAATTAGAAAAAGTATAAAAATAAATCTAAATTGAAATTGTTGTCTTGTTGTTGTGTGGAAAAAAAAGAAGGGGTACAATCAAATATATTGTTTATTTTTGCCAATTTTGTTTTGTGTTTCAAATTCTTCGCTCAGCTGTTTGTTGGAACGGAAACCGTGTGAATTTTTGTTTATATTTGCTGTGGATGTGTGAGTGATTTATACAAGAGAACGAGCGGGGAAAGAGAGCAGTCCATGTTGTTTTGTAAAGTGTTGCCAACTTTTTATTCAATTTGTTATTGTTTTTTACATTATACGGTAAAAGTATAGTAAAATATAAGAAGGTAAGTCCAATCGTTTTCAAAATAATAAGTCTGAAAAAATCGTTGGAAAAGGATAAATATTATTTATTTTAAAAATCCAATCCATTCCACGTAAAAGTTCTATTGTGTGAAATTGTGAAATAAAATAAGTGTTAAAGAAAGAATAAAGTAAAAATGAGTGAAAAAAATGATACAAATATTGATGCAGCAAGTGGTTCAATGGAATCATCGCTGCAGCCACCTCCGGCAACACCAACCTCAACAAAGCCATCAGAGACTATTGTGCCACCAACTTCAAACTCAAGTGCAACTACTCCAGCATCATCAGTGACGGGGGTGCCGCCTAGTCGCATGAAAGCGCCTACAAATTTTGGCGGTTCATCATCATCGGTTTCAAAAATTGGCCGACCCTGTTCACATGCCACACCAAAAGCTGGGCCACCACCAAGAGGTATGTAGAAATACATTTAAAATTATAATTGTATTATTGGATTTTAATACAAACATTATCCACTTTGAAATACGATTTATAATTTAAAAAAAAAAAAACATTTATTTAAAAACAACAGAAATTAATGAACATAGGTACCTTTTAAAATATCATGGAATTACGAAGGCACTCTTTGCTGTCTTAAGAAAGGTAAAAACCATTTTGACACTCCGGAATATATATTTCTGTGTTTATCGTGCTTGATGTCACAAATGCTTGGCTTCTTTTGCCTCAACTGCAAACGGCTAGCCACACAAGAAATTTCTTAGAAACTTTGTTTGTTTTTGTCCGGTATTCTTCTTGAACATTAGCCACATAAAAATCTTTACCCCGGAAGTTGTGAAGTCTACCAGTACATAAGTTTCATCATCCATCACACAACAGGTCTATTTTTTATAATATTTTACCTCAAATTATTCGCTCTTTCTTTAACGCATTGCGTTCTGGAACTTTTTGAACTTTAAGCAACTTCAATCGGCTCTGCAAACAAAAGAATCAAAGCATTTAACTTAACGATCTGCTTTTCTGATACAAGTGTTCGGTGTTCTTCGAAAGAGTTGTTCGACTTCTTTTGCCTTACCAATATCTGTTAGACCTTTTTTCTTCCTAATCCAGGTTTTCTTTCAATGTTCAAGTCTTTTTTTTTGAAAAGTTTAAATACTTTTTTTCGGCGACCATTTTGATCGAAATAATTTATAGAAAATATAATATCTGAAATACTTTTAAAAGCTAACGTGATTAAAAAATATAATAATTTGTTTTTACTCATTCTTTTAGTATTTTATTTAAACAAAAATGTTTGCTCATGGTCCAATGAAATTTTAAAGTGTTATAAATCAATAGAAATTTTTAAGAAGTTATATTTATGATAATTTCCATTTTGATGATTGTTTGATGATGAACATATAGCTAGTATCAGATAGGATAGAAAATTTTGTTTCGAAAAATTCAAATTACACCATTTCCAATTGTATTTCAGAATTCTCCAATTGTATTTCAAAAATTACCATTTTAATACTTTATAAACCGGTTTTAACCGTTTAAACAAATTACATTCAAAATTATATTTAAAAATTAAAAAAAAAAATTATATTTTTGTTAAAATTTAGAAAACTTAAAACAAAGTAAAACAAGTAGTCCGACTCTTTGAGATCAGTACCTAACTCTAAACATGAGTTAGTGAAAAAGTACCTAGTACCTTTTTATAACATAAATTGAAACACTTTTCTATACATGATATAAAAAAATTACAAGGTAGTTTCATTTTCTCTTTCTGTCAACATTCATTATACATAAAGACGAGACATTCCGATTTGTCAAACAAAAATACAACAAATCATATGTTTGATACAACAACAAAATACATTGACTAGCATGTATTTTGTTGTTGCAAGAGTTAGGTTTTTGATAACAGACTTAGGTTTTTGACAATTACGTCTCGTCTCTATGTTACCCTATGTCAACATTATTAAGTATTTGAAAATAAAGGAGATTTGAAGTTTATGTGTAAAATAAAGCTACCATATTCATTAAAATGAATCCCATTTAGCCTTTTTTGAAAGCATTAATAAAATAAAAACATATTTTATTCAAAATATTATTGTGCGTTTATCCAAGGCATTGATTCAATTGCTATGGAATCGTCCTTTTACGCCGCGCATTATCTCGAACAATAAACGACCACAGCCCTGCACACTATCAACTTGTTCACGCTCTATAGTTTCTAATATAAACTCCAGGAATTTGCCATAGTCACGGCTATCCCGAGCAATAAATGTAAAACGTTCAACGGCAAAATTGCTAACATGTTCTTCATATTGTCTCCCAGCCAGCAAGTGTAGTATACAATTAAGGACAACGATTATATTGCGTTTCAAATAAGGCATACAAACTTTATATAGATTAGCCAAACACACTAAAAGTCCGCTTCAAATGGGTCAGCATCGTGGGTATTGAACAAACATATCCAGTACACGTTGGAAATAGGGATAAAAGTCATCTCGAAAATCTCTAGATAACACATAAAATAGTAGACTGCAGTGACAAGTTTGTAGCACAGACTAGTTTATGAAAGTAAATCGATCACAAAATCCCTTTGATGCAACAATTGGAGCAACGTTACAACGATTATTCCTTGGATAAATTTAAAACCATCCATTTTTTAAAGTCTTATAAGAAAAGGTTCCATTATCTTCGCACAGCTCTTCATTTTCATGACCTATGTGATATAAACCCTAACGTCTTAGATTAATCCGTTCTTTTGTTTATTTTAATGATAAATTACACAGTATTGTGAATTGTTACATACTACACATATTTCATTGAAAATTTCTCGGAGTATTGTAATCTTTCTCTAAATGTGGCAACGCTTCTCTGAATATTTACAAATAAATAAAACTACCTTGTAATTTTTTTTATCATGCTTCTATACTTTAAAATCTACCAAAAACGAAATAAAATGTCAAAATTTATAAAAAAAATATTTGTTCAGTTTGTGCGAAATGGACGTGTCTCGGAAAAGAAAAAGTGATAAATGTGTTAGAACAAATTATAACATAATGTGTGTTAGTGAATTTGCGTGTATTAAACTTTATTTATTCTACAATTTATAGTAAAAATTTCGAGACTTTTGATGTGTTTAATTCTCTCACAAGGGTGTTGAATTCACACGGTACCCGTATATGTTAGAGGGTAATTTAAAAAATAGAGAGTCGAACTACTTGTTATACTTTGACTTAAACATTTCATATGTTTTCTTCCAGAGAAATATGAAGAAATCTAAAAAAAATAACCCCTTGAAATATATATAAATACTGAACACAGGACACAAATTTTGAGAAATTGTCTCCCTAAACAAATCAAACTTAATTTTTTCCTCCATACCAACGGGGCTAGACTAATGTATATAGGAAAATTTATTGAATGTTAAAATGGAGCAACGAAAAAATAAAATATTTACAAATGACTACATTACTCGTACTTACTAACTTACTGGTTTAAAAAATAGAAGAAATAACTTTTTTATTAACAAGTTTTATTTTAGCAACAAGTTTGACAAGAAACAAATTTAGATTATTCGTATACATATTTATTTAAATTTGTGTTCTTTTAATGAATGGGCTCATCGTTTTTAGTTTTTCTTTTAGCAAACATCCCAACTTTTGGTCAAATAAATACAAGATAAAAACAAAAGTAAAATAGACGAGTTATTAAAATGATGACATAATCATAATTTAAATTTAAATTAAAAATAAAATAATATGTGACAATAAGTAGATACTCGTATGTCATAGTGTAAGTAGAAGTAGTAAAACTGGTGTGTGAAGACTCTAATTAAATGACGTAAATTCATTCACATTTAATACTTCAATTAAAAATGCATTTGGATCAGAAAACTACATAAATTTAAACAAAAGCTTTATTTTATATTTATTAAATAGATCAGCTGTGGTCCAGTTTACTAATTAGATGCTTTAAAATTGTAATTGTTTGTTGGTTTTATTTGTTTAATAGAAATTGGCGCACAGATACTCATAAAACCCACATTTCATTAAATCAATTAATTATCAACGAATCTTGTTAATTGTTCATACAAAAGTACTTTGTTTTTTTGTGACAATTACAACTTTACCATAAAAGTATTAAAGTTTGAATGCGTTTGATCTCTTAATAATAACTATAAAATAATGCGTAGGAGTATGTTTTTGTTTATTTGTTGATAAAACAATTTAATTTTGTAGAATGATTGGTGGTGGCTCACACGAGTGAGAATTGAAAAGATTATAAGTAGTTGTTGCTGAATATAATTAACAGATCCCAATTGTACATTAATATGTTTACAAATAGACCATTTAAAAAGCAATTAAGTTATGTTTTGATTTTTGTTTTGTTTCTCTTTTTTTGATTTGAGTTAATTGATTATTGTAAAGTATGAAAGAAAGAGTTTGTGGGAATATAAATTGACCGATTTTGGAAGTGATTTAAATGAATTACTTTTTTAAATCTTCACAGGCAATGGATTAATATGTGTTACATACTTTATTTGTAAATATAGTATGTACTTTGAATAAGGTTCATCTTATATGCAGAAATTTAAAAAAACACACTAACAAGTCTGTTTCCTGAAATTATGTCTTCTTTAATAATTGTTGTATAATAATTAATTTATTTAAGAATTTAGTTTTGAATTAACAATATTGTGAAATTTAAATATTTCCATTCTAGTTTAAAACGCAAATTTAAATTCAATTTTATGTGTAGGAGTTTTTAAATGTATTTTCTCTTCTACAGCCGAATGAAATTTATTTACATTTCGTATAATTTATAATATTTATCTAAATTATTAAACAAATATATTAGGCATAAATTTATAGAAATTGACATTATACGTCAAAAACTTCTCACTAATAAGGAGTACGATTGAAAAAATTGGTGCTTACTTTTTGTTTATAACTTTGTTTACTTTGCTCAAGAGCAGTGATTCAATAGCGTTCTCTACTCTACTGTCACCGATAAGCAACTTTTCGCTCTCCTCCTGTACGCTGTCGAGAAGCTCCAAAATAGACGTTGCAACAGCACTTACATGTGAGTTGTATACCATCTTTGGTCGGAAATAAGTGGTGTAAATTCTAAAAAGATCATATGAAACTTATTTCTTAAACCGTTTAAAAAATTCAAAGCGCTTGAAAGATTATTTCGACACTTGAAAAATGTTTTTATTCTGACATCACTCGTAATTGTCATGCCTAAAACATAAAGAGCTTTTTTAATAGCTATTTACACTATCCGTAGATACTAGTGTCGGACCGAAATTGGGTTTGTTAGTCCGACACGGAACCGAAACTCATATTTGGAATAATCCGAAACAAATCGAAATTTTATGTTCAAAATTTCTACAAATAGATATCTACGGTATAAAATACCTAGCAGATAAATTTACCTAGAAGGTAACTTGATATTAATTTGAAATTAATATATAGGTAAAAATAACCAAATATTTTTGCTCCATAAACAACTAAGCACTGATATATATGTATTTGTTGATATTACGGTCACTTATCCAAAAACGAATATTCAGTCGTTCTCTATTAGATATATAAAAGATCTGTGTACGTTTATCATTCATGTTTTGCTTTTTTTGACCCAAATACCGAAAGTTGTATGAATACCAATGACAACATTTGCCATAGGATTGGAAGTTTGACATAGAATGTCATTTAGAAAAATATGACATTTGTTATAACTTTATAAAGTGCAGAGCAATTTGTGACCAGGTACCAATAATAGTTTTTATTGGGAACCTGCTAAGATCCCATATAGCAGAGATGTGCATGAATACCATTCAAATGACATATTTTTTTATTTTGCAAAAAAGAATACTGAGTTATCACTATATATAAACTAAATGAAAACTGTCATTGCATGATTCACCACAGCAAGTGTTTTGTTACAAAATACATGTAATTGCTTGCATATTCTATAAACTCTTACCATTCACAAAAGCAGCGAATCAATATGAGTGTTATGAATATAAGAAGAGCTTTTTGAGTTAATATACACTTTCCTATATGAGTATGTTTGAATTAATTTAAGACTGTATTTACGAGGATTTTTCTTGCTTATTTCTATTTTTAACAATACGGATAACACCATTCCTTCAATATTTTTTATTATTTTGGAGTTTATTCTATCAAAAAAAGACGAAATTTAGTTCATGAACCACGCGCGAAAAGTTATTTAAAACAAATTAATGCACTGATTTTGAACTAAACATTCAACTTATCATCGAGCTTTTGTGAATCATTTTTGAATACTTTGCATACAACTCAAAACACAGTAATCATTTTTGAGTTGTTATTGCTAACGGCATTTAAAAAATGATTGAGCAAACGACAATCAATTGTGAGACCGCAAGCACTGCAACCAATATAATTAGCACATGGTGATGATTGAAAACACAACGAATGCAGTGATTTCATTCATATAGTAAAAAAGCGAATCAACTCATGTACATCTCTGCCATATAGTGACTTGGCTCGGTCTCATAGAAAACAGCTGAGCTACTTATGATGCTAGGTAGTAAATTGGCTGTCAAATGATGAAATGCCATGAATTGAACAGTACAAACTTGAAACGCTTTGGACACTGTGAATGTTTGTGAATTGGTTTTTTGAAAAACTGAACGGTAACAACGCATTTTTAGAGATTAGGCTTAATTTCACTTATTAGCAAGTTATAATTTCAGTAAAACAGCGCCAGGAGCAACACAATTTCGTGCCGGCCAATCCAAAAAATTGTCCGGTTGAGTAATTTCTTAATTTGGCGATCTCAATTGGCAACCTCATTCTTGTAATTTAACGTCGTTGCACTATTTTCTCTGGTGTCATCTGAAAGAGCGGGTTTATGTGAACAAACCACAAACAATTGATGTTTGAAATATGATATTCGACGGTGTATTGACGAGTTAGGCGAAATATTAGTGAAAAGATGTGCTAGAGATTGTCATTTGCCCGTAATAATATTCAATAATTAATTCACATACATTGTTATAAATTAATTTATAACAGTGTTATAAATTATTATTTTAAATTTTGAATTGTTTAAATACTATTTAATCATATTCATAAAAAATAGAGTCGAATTTTATTATTTTATTAATGTTTACTCTGTAATTAATCGTTACAAAGATTTTATAGCGGTAATCGCTTGGCTGCACTAATGCAGCATATCCATTTTATATTATTTTTTAAGAACGTAGAAAGAACACAATAATAAAACGTACGGTTTTTTTTGGCATCATATATTGTTTTATTGCCGTTCTAAACTACAATCGTTTGTTAATCAAACGTTACCAAAGTTTTGAGTTGCTGCCGCAACATACATATTTCTATTTTTCGTTGGTATTAATAAAACTGAATTTTGTGAAAAAAGTGTGCATTTAAGCCAATTTACTTCCTAATCTCAAAATTGCCTATCCTGTACAGTACGTCGACGAAATATTAATAATCGATCTCGAGCAAAAAGTAAAGCGACCAAAAGTTTGTCTCTCGAAGTCGATTAAAATTAGGTTCTTCTATATTGAAAATGTTTGCTCGACTTGTGGAACGAATCATTTTTCGCCAACAAAAAGTTAAATAGGTAGAAAGAGCTGTGAAAAATGTTATTCGATTTCCCATTCACATAAAATTTGTTTCATAATGGAATAAATATTTAAAGTTATATTAACGAATTGAATAATTTACTGTTTCCGTTTCAATATTAATTTGTCATAGAGTTTTTTATGAGGGCGAAGTTGCACATCAATTGCATTTCGTTTTATAATCTGATCGATTCTAAATGAATGCATATATGTACATATATGGGGCATTTCATGTCAAGTGAACCAACTTTTGAAATCGATGTCTTCCGATTGGGATGAAATTTGCACCAATAGAACTAACTCGCATCCACTAAGAGACCAAAAAGCTCTTAAGCTTTCTTTTGAGCAAAAAAAAATTAAAAAAAAAGTCCCATTTAGGAAAAAAAGTTCGATTTTACAAAAAAAGCTCAAACATTGTATGATTTGGTTTACAAAATATTTATTTTGATAGATATTTCACTTGCATCCCACTAAGCGATCAAAAACCTCTTAAAGCAATGGCCCAAAGCATTCTTTTGAGCAAAAAAAATTAAAAAGGGACCCATTTTGGAAAAAAAAAAATTAGATTTTGCAAATATCTAGGAAAAATCAAGGAATGTCTAAGCTTTCTTTTGAGAAAAAAAGGGCCCATTTTGAAAAAAGTTTTTGATTTTGGAAAAAAAATTACAAAAAATTTTTTATTTTTTTTTTCCGAAAGATTGAAGAAATAGCTATCCAAACTATTTGGGACACATTTTGCTAAGAACAATACGTAATAAGTTACATGGATGAGAAAAAACACCTGCTTGGCCAGAATGTCAAATTTTGACCCCCTCCAACTCAGAAAGTTCGGATCTTATTGAAAAATTGTGAAGTTGGTTCACTTGACATGAAATGCCCCATATAATTTTTTTTTTAATTTGCAATTAATAATTAAATATTGAATAATTTGTGTATATTTTTTAGAATGTGTGTGAATGTATTGGAATTTTGTGTAATTTATATTTTTTAATAAATATGTAGAACAAAGTGTAGCCGTATTTGTTGTTGCTGTTTTTGCAGTAGGTGTCCATAAAATACACTTAATATTACTCATTGATTTGAACATTTTTCAAATGGTGATCCGGTTGTTACTTAATACCAGTACAATTTTATTTTATTTAATTGATTTGAATTGCTTTTACTTCAAATGGCATTCTACTTATATAAAATTGATCACTTACAATTTTTTACAGTCTTTTTTGTGTTGGGAATTGCATCATTGATCCCTACAAGTATTCATAATAGAAATTCTTAATAAATTATATTTGGAATTTGCTTGGTCTACGTGCAATTTAAGTTTTTCTAAATGGTGCTTTCCCTTATTGAGATTTATTTATACATTGTATTGAAATAAAGTGAAATAAAGAAAATTTTATTACAACGAAATATGAATTTCAAACCCAAACCATAAACAGGAAAAGGTATACTTGTGGACTTCGGACTGAAGAAAGTAGTGTTCGAAATTCACAGGAATTTTTCTATTTACAATGTAAATGAACTAAATTAAATCAGTTTTATTGTCATACAAAAAGCCCGAAATATTCCCAAAAAAATTGTCCGGGAATTTCGCCTAGGCGAAAAAAAACATTCTGAACGAACTCAAGGTTTGCATGTAATTTAACACCACAGGTAAATTTTATATATAAACAAATTTTATTGAGACATGGGAACAAACAAAGTTAAAATACACATTATTTTCGATGGTAGTAGTTCCAGAAACAATTTTGATCGAATTTACCGCATAAAGCCAGATCGCACTTGGGTGTCACATTTCTTGCAGTGTTTGCACCTTTTTTTTTGGCTTTTCTCTCCACCCAAACATGAAAATGATCGTCACCATCGAACTGAACATCAGCAACTTGATGAGCAGCTCTTTTCCCAAAACCTGATATGCCAGGCTGTAGTGATAAAGTCTCTCCGAGATTTGGAACAGATGAACGTCCTATAGACCGTATATTTTTAAATGAAACAAGTTCAGCAGCTATTTTCTCACGTAAATCTGGAAGCTGTAAATGCAGTTCTTTAATCGGACACATTGTTGGAAGCATTGGCCTCATCGGCGTGCAGACGTTTGTATAAAATGAATGCATTTGTAAAGACCATGCCCACAAAATGGTAGAACAACCTAATCATAATATTGCGAGTATTAGCTGATGGTAATTTGTTGACTTTTTGCACTTGATTGATCATAACTGACAAACGACTTGTCAGAATATATTGGGAAGTAAAAAAAATGTAAAAATGTTGTTGTCTAAATACAGTTTTCACTATTTTAAAGCGAAGAAAAAGGTTTAGTACAGCACTGAAGCGATCTTACCAGTTAGAAGGTTAAGGGTTTCCCTTCTTTAAATTTAAATAAAACAAAGTATGTGCGAGATATTATCGACATTTTTCATTCGTTTGAAAGGCCTATCGATGTCATTATGTATGGAATATAACATCGTGCAAATGTCCGCCGCGGCTACGCTAATTGGTCGCATCCGAAATGTAAAAATGTCCATGACTTTGGCGCATAAATCAGTCTGAATTTGAGCGATGACGTGAATAATGTTGTCTTTGAGGGCTGCGGTGGTTTGTCGCTAAAGTCGAACGGGGTCAAATCGCATGATCTCAGTGGCCAGTTCACATCACTTCCACGTGGCATGTCCATACCCTAAAATCGGTCGTGCAGAATATCCAATGTGGTATGAGGTTTGTGCCACGTTGCGCCGTCTTGTGGAAATCACATATAGTGGTGTCTATACCATCCATTTTAGGCCAACAGAAGTTGGTAATCTTCGACATATAGTTGACAGTGATGTCCTGGCCAACGTCGTTCTCAAAGAAATATGTACCGATGACGCACAGTGCTTTGTCCCCATATAACGATGAGACAAAAATAGAAGGAGTTATCGTAGACTTTTGAAATTTTGTATGCTAATATAGAATACCTTAGTTAAGAAATATTAAATTTTTGGAAAAAATCAGATCAAGGACACGCCTACCTCCCATATACGCCAAAATTATAATTTTTAATATTGGCTACATAATTGATCTAAAAATCATGAAAATCTTCATTTGTTATATGCACCAAGCTTACAATCTTTCCGTTAGTTTGTATTGTGATTGCAGCTCTTGGTCCTGCCGTATATCCTTAATTGTAAAAATTCTATAACTTTTGCAAAAATTATCTGATTGTAATGAAACTTGGTATGTTTGTTTGTATTTACTAGGGTATTCAATCGATTAACCGTTAACCGGTTAACCGGTTAACCGATTAATTTTGGCCTGTTAACTGTTCGAATAATTTAAAATTGCCGATTTTCAAATAACAAATAAACCGATTAATTTGTGTCGATTAACCGATTAACTTATATAGAAATATAGTTTTAAATACATAAATTTTATTTCTTAACTCATGAACATTCGCTTCTAACAATAGTTTTTTGAAGTATAGCAAAGACTGAAAGAAACGAATTTGGAAATGGCCTTTATTCTAGAATGACATTACTGAAACGAGTCTTTTATCAAAACTTAACCAAACTATTAAAAGTATTCAAAATCCAAAAAGGACTCCAATGGTATAATGGAGGATTTTATATGCTTAAAAAATTCTGAACAAAGAACTGAGAAATTGGATAGTCTTTGTCATGCCTTACCTTCGATTTCTCCAACATTTACAATCAGTGAGAGAGTTTTTTTTCCAAGTCAAGTTGTATTAAAAGTAAAGAAAAATCGTTTATAAGGAAACTTTTTAAGTTATATTCTTTTCTTAAGAGATTATTTCAGAAGATCTCACTAAAATCTCTAAAAATTTCAAATACCACATTTTTGTGCTATTATTTATTTTTATTTTTCGAAATGCTTAAATTAGTACACACAATTCGTGGTTATATTTTCAATTTAAAATGAAAATATAAATTATTCGGTTAATCGGATAATTTAAAATTAACCGATTATTAACCGATTAATTATTCGCTCGATTAACCGATTAAACCAGAAACCCGGATTAATTGAATACCCTAGTATTTACTGAATAACTTTCATGTTCCAATGATATTTGAAACCAAGGACAAACTTTAATAATTATGGTTATAATCGGTTCATGATTTTTCCTAGCCTCCGTAGAAATGTCCTCCCGAGCACAATGGGGAAATTTAAAAAAAAGCGTGGAAACAAATCTTCTAAACCAACAGTCCGATGTCAATAAAATTTCTTACGGCTATAGAGGAAGTTTAGCTGAGTTTAAGTTTTGAATTTTGATTTTAAACACTAAGTTAGGGCGCAGCCTCATGGCCTCAAAGTGGGGTATCTCAGGTATATGAAAAATTTAAAATGATGCCAAAAGAAGAGAACTACAAAAAACATAGCTTGAACTATATTTTATCTTATATAGTTAACAAGATATTCGCATTTTAAATTAAAATTTTTTTTACCTACCTTAGTCTGGAGTTTTGCTCATAGCGGATTCAAATTCCCAAAAAAGTAGTTTTTTTGCGAATTTTTTTTAGAAAAAAGTACTACATTGATCTTTAGTTATACAGAAAACAAAATCAAAATAAATAATGTGTTTATATTTTTCTCAACGGTAACTTTTTCATTATGGGTAAAAAATTTAAGAAATAAAATTTTTGAGATTTGTGGGATTCTCAATAATAATTCACAAATCTCTATACTAGCGTAAAAAGTCAAACTATTCATAAACAAAACTTATATTGCATTTAAAAATTTAAATTTTCCAAAAAATTCAGCTACCATTTTTTATTACCATATTTTTGAAAAAAGTCTTCTATCATTTTTTAATTCTTAAAATTTGTATACATTTTTGAAAAGATAACAGAAATTCCTACACGTTGATATATAATATGTATATCTCATATTTTCCAGAACTCTCATTAATGGCTTTAAAATTTATAACTCATAGTAATTAACTTCATCTTGTAGTGTTTTCCGAATTTTTGGTAATGCAGTAGTCGGTAATGCAGTGCATAAAAATATATTACAAAACGGCAAGATTCTGTAAATTTTTTATTTGTTGTTGATTATGAATCCATAAATAATGCATAAAAAAGTATTGAGATAGATGTGTCACATCAACAGGTGGGAATAAAAAAATTATATATTTTTAGCGCGTTCTGGTTAATGTTTGGTGCTAAATTTGACTTCCATATGATACATTTTCACTATTTTTTAATCGAATTTAAGATATTAATATTATTTCATATAGCTTGTAACATTACTTTAATATTATTACCCTATAATACATAAAATTCATTTCACGGCCATTTTAACAACTCTGTAAGGACTGAGATTGTAAAATTCTTAAAACCCGTTTTTCATTAAAACTTTTAACCCAAGTATTATTTGATTTTTTTTTTTAATCAAGTTACCTTTGAAAAGCATGTAAGTTATTATGTTTAATGTCAATTATATTTTTTTGTTGTTAATCTGATTAAAATGAGTGACCTGAAAAAAGTGCGTACTAAAATTGTTAAATATTTTCAACAAAACCCAACTTGGTCCTACAAAAAGTTGGCCAAACAATCAAAGGTCTGCTATCAAACTGTTTCCAATGTAGGAAAGCTGCCCGTTTAGGTCAGTACTCGGACTATTTGGTACGAAAAGTTAAATCCAATGCAGGTTAAAAAGCCTACAAGGCTAAAAAAGTTCCTGATAGGAACTCTGCTAAAAATTTACAGGCCAAAGACAGAGCTCGGAAATTGAAGTCAAATTTTATACAAAAAATATACCTGATGCATCATGGATGAAGAAATGTACGTATGGAAAATTTTTCGCAGCTTCTGGGTAAATTTTTTTATGTTGCAGATGCTCGAGGGAATGTTGAAGAAAAGTTTAGGACCCAATAGCAGACAAAATTTCCCAAAAAGTTCTTGGTATTGCAAGCAATATGCAGTTGCGACAAAAAAGCCAAACATTTGTTACAAAGGGCTCTATAAATACCGAAATTTACCTCAAGGAATGTTTACAAAAAAGGATGCTTCCGAAGACTTCTTACTGTGTCCACTTATTTTTTGCCTGATTTGACATCCTGTCACTATGGTAAGAAAGGTCTTGAGTGGTACAAGAACAATAATGTGGTATTTGTACCAAGAGAGGCAATTTCTCCAAACTGCCTGGAGCTGAGTCCAGCGGAGAGATATTGGGCTCTTGTTAAAAGAGAATTGAAGAGCACAAAAAAGGTGTCCAAAAGTGTGGTAGATTTTAAATGGAGATGGACAACCTGTTCGAACAAAGTGACATAAAGCACTATAAAAACCATAATGGAAGGGTTTTCGAAAAAGGTTCAAAATTTCATCATTAGTGATTAGAACTATAAAAATATTTTTTTTTTTTGTAATTTGGAACAATAAGTTTAGTGGTTTCATTTTTATTAACATATATGTATGTTAAAAATTTTTCAATCTCAGTCCTTATACTAAGAAAAATCAAATTAAAAAAATTACCGCTTTTATTTTTTTAAAAATTCCAACAAACTTTTGTTATTTTTAAATTTAAAAAAATAAAAATGATTTTTTTGAGCTATACAAAATAATTCTAGTGAAATGTTTAAACAAATTTTACTACTACCAAATTTTGAAAATACTAGAGAACTTAAAAAACAAAAATTTAAACTCATTTAAAAAAAAAAAAAATAATTTTCGATAATTATTTTCTTGAAGCAATAATTGAATTGAATATTTTAATTCATTAATTTTTTCTTAAATTTTACTGATTTAAGCGTCATCTGGTGAAGTCAAATAAAACCAATTCCTAAAAATTTATTTGAGTTGTGTTGTTAGCTATCGATCAATATACCTATATTTTATCGTATTTTGATTTTTGTCTATGAGACCAAACAGTGACTTTTTGTTTGTCCAAATACGCTGACTCCCATATCTGGAGGAATGGGTGATTGCGCTGAACGTTGCCCGAATAGAACACTGATTTTGTTAAACAATTTTATCATTTGCACGTACAACCGCTTTCAACTGTCAAAATTCGGAATTCCCTAATGACCCTTTGCATACATTTCTATCTTCCGGCGTTTAACTCAAAGCCGAATTTTGAATATGGAAATGACAACTGCCCTCCAATCTACACATAATGATGTCAAGAATCACAATAAAAATAGTTATCATCATATATTTGCCGTTATAGGGCCAACTTATTTTAGACGAAAACAAGTAAGAGTGCTATATTCGGCTATGCCGAATCTTATATACCCTTCACCTTTGTTTTGGATGCATTACTTACCCATTTTCAGCGTATATCATCCTAAATATATCAAGAAAACTTTTAAAAATTTTACATTTAATTGCTATTGCTATATTATAGAAGTTACAAATGAAACAACAATTTTATATATACCCTTCTCAAAAACAACAATGCCAAACGAAACGAAACACAACACAAAACTCACATCCAAACATACATATGTACGTTTCGTTGCTTTTTTGTCAAACACCAAAAAAAAAAAAACAAAAACAAAATAATGAAGCCAACAAACATCCAAACATATGCACGTTTTGTTGCTTTTTTGTGAAACACAAAAAAAAAAAACAAAAACAAAATACACACAGCATGAAGCCAACACACAATCAATCCAACACACATACGTTTTGTTGTTTTTTTGTCAAAGCATGCAATAAATTGTCTTTTTTTGATGAAATTTTCAGAGGTTGTCTCGGATTTTTGCTCATATCTCCGTTATTTATGGACGGATTTTGCTGATTTTAAATAGGAAAATTCTCGAAAGCATGTCTGACAGGATTATTGAAGATTTGGATCCCGAAGATATCTGGGGTCTTCAGAAAATTGATTTCAACAGACAGACAGACAGACGGACAGACAGACAGACAGACAGACAGACAGACAGACGGACATGGCTTAATCGACTCCGCTATCTATAAGGATCCAGAATATATATACTTTATAGGGTCGGAAAATTATATTGTGGAAATTACAAACGGAATGACAAATTTATATATACCCTTCTCACGAAGGTGAAGGGTATAAAAATCCCATGAAAATTAAACTAAATGTACATTTTCAAAGTTTTTTTTTTAATATATAATTACAATGAAAAAAAATGTTTATTTTTTTTTTACTTAATAATCTCCGTATCATTGTAAAACATGTGATCCCATTTGAACGCAAAAAACGTAAAAATGTGCCATCATAAATTTAATAACAATTGACATTTGAGCAACATTAACACGAAGTGTAAAGCCATGAAAAAGTGACTCAAAATGTTAAAGTCATCAATTTCAATTAAACCTAACAACAACAACAACAGAAAAAAAGCAATAGAGCTGCCAAATAAACATAAAAACCTTTGAAAGATACATTTAAATTTTCAGAATTTTGACTAGACCATAGATATTTTGTCTATTTTTTGTAATTTTAACGTTGTAAATTTGCTTAAAATTAATAAGGGACAAGTTAAGGAGAACAGATTTGTAAATCGAAGTTGTGAAAGATAGAGTTTTTTCTACTTAAAATCTGGGATTGTATTAAATAAAACCTTTGGCCACTCTAAAATTACTCCAAGACAGTATAAACCTATTTATTCCGTCCCTTTTCCACACCTACAATTTACTCAAAATGCATTAAAACAAATTTACCGGTTTATTAAATTTATTTTTTTGCAAAAGCAAAATAAACAAAACCAAATTAATAAATAAAATAACTTGAACACACAAATATAAATGAGAAAGAGATGTATGAAGTATTTATAAAATGTATTTTGCAAAACGAAGTAAATCTTCATTCTCTGAAATACTCATTCTTCTCTGGCTTATCAATTGCAATGAGCGAGTGATGTTAAATAAATATGCTTTGGAAATTAAATTTCTAAAAAATAATAGGTATATCTTTAAAAAATAAACAAATTATGGATAAACAACGTTGGAATGGTATTTCATTTGATATCTTAGTGGTATTTTGCATATATCTCATCCATTTATTGGCCGATTTTATATAGCTAACCAGTAGGCTATTTGGAGGCTTCAGAAAGTTAGTTTTAACAGTCAGACGGACTTAGCTATATATACATTATAAAATCGTAACGTCAACAGCTTTATCAAATATTTGTTTGTATGGAAATTGTATGGTGAAGAGTATAAAAATGGTTACATTGCGGTATCATCTGACTACCTAATGTTTTGACTGTACATAGAGGTGTGTTATGTTGTGCTAAATTAATATTTTCCAGATATAGATAAAAAATCGAGGTCCTGGTTTTTTCCTTATATCTCAGCCATTGTCTCGATTTTTAATAGCATTGTCTCGATTAACCGAGCCGGAAGAATTCCCGATATGTATGAATCATGTATGTAAGTTATTAGTGGGCTACGAACAGCCCGTCTGTATGTTGAAATCGACTTTACGTAACCCCCAAATAATAGATATTTCAAAGACCTTTGATCAACAATTGGTCAAAATCAGGAAAAATATTTTTTACCCCGAATTTTCTTTTTTTCATCAAAAAATTTTTTTTTCACATATAAATTTGAAAAAAAAATTTTTTTATATTAAAACAAACCAAAAATTTCCATAATTTGAAAAAAAAATTATTAAAAATTTTTTTTTTTAAGTATAATTTGGTGAAGGGTATATAAGATTCGGCACAGCCGATTATAGCTCTCTTACTTATTTAGCTTTTCGTTTGTGTATTTTTTTTGCGCTCACTGTTTCTTATTTTCACATGCTCGTATTGCGAATGTGTTTGTTGTTTTAACGAAAACAGAATGAACGGTGTGTATTTGTATTTGTTTTTGTATTTTTACTACTTCTCTATTGCTTCAAAGAAGCGCACGTTCACTTCAATACTTTAGTTACTAAAACGAGACTTTCCAAAGCGGACGTTGTTAACGCGTTTACAACACCAACAAAAATATTTAATTGGATTGATTACAAAGTGTGTAGTAAAACAAAATTCGACGATTTAAAAGAAACAAACAAAGAAAAACGAGCATTATTGTGGATTTAAAACAAATAATAAACGGATTAATTATTTCTTTGGAAGAGTATACATAAAATAAAACATTAACAAAAATTGTTATAAAAAAGGTGAATACTAAAAAAATACTTAGTTATAGTTTTATTATTATTATGTATAATGATTTCCCAAAAAAAAAAAAAAAAATACAAAACAAAACAAAACAATTTAAAAATTCAAGTTCAAATTTGAAAATAAAATGTCCTTGTGGAATGAGACGTTTTCAGTTTCGTTTGTTGACTTGTTGTTTGTTGTAGTTTATCTGATTTTGAAACATTGTTTTTTACTGTAGCTGCTTATTGTTGTTGTATGGAAGACTTGAGAATTTTAAATAATGAATTTTAAAGAGCGATCTAAAAATAGAATAAAAGTGCAAAAAATACCAAAACAGAATCGAAATGAAATAAATTTCGAAATTATTCATGACAACAGTAACGTTGTACTCGCAGTACTTGTTTCTGTTTCAGAATATGATGCATTTAGCTGTTTTATTATCTTTGCAATTAATAGCGTTTTTGTTGCTGGTATTTTTTCAATTCAATACAATTTTGTCTGTGGTGCGAATATTACAGCGCATGATATTTGTTTTCGCTGTTGTTATTGTTGTTTTTTTAATTTTTGTTGGTTTTGACTAAGTGACGCCGGTTCTATTTTAGATTCTCGACTTGAATTTCAAGTAGCTAAAGTGCTAAATTACAAACAACAACAACACAATATAATTACATACTTACTTGCAGTTGCTGTCTCTTCTTAATATCTGTCGGGGTTTTGTCTCTTCTTGTTCTTCAAAATGTCTGAAACTGTGTGTGTGTGTGAGCTTGTGTGTCTGTTTCTGGTATGTATATGCGCCTATTGGTCTGTCTAGCCGTAAGTCAGTCGGATCCAGGGATGCGAAATAAAAAATACATATTGTACCTACTAATGAAATTGATAAAATATGGACATTAGAGTGGGTAAATTTTTTTCTCGACCAAGCCGTTATCAATATCGTAATCTACGATGAATTCTAAAAAGGATTGCCGAAGAAACCATCAAAATTTTGTATATTTTATATAATTTTTTTAAATATGATAAAAATTTTATTGAGCCTTTTAAGAAACTTGACTATGTTTGGGCTTTTTCGAAAGGAAAGAAAAGCAGAATAATTGAATCTTTCCAAATGGAGAAGATTAACAGTAAACTTCACCCGAGAATGGTTAAGAAATCTCATATCGTGGTTGTTCGAGAACCTAAAACCAAGCTTTTGGGTCACAGTGTGGGAAATGAAAACAAAAAAGTGCTTATAACTCTGTAACTTCTAAACCAATAATCCAATTTTAATAAAATTTCTCACGACTATAGACTTTTAACACTAAGGTGGAGCGGATCTTCAGGCCCCAAATTGGGGTGTCTCAGGTATATTAAAAATTAAAAATGCTGCCAAATTGTTGTTCTCGATCCGATTTGTATATATGTAGAATCCACAAGAAGAGAGCTACAAAAAACATAGCTAACACCATATTTTATATTTTATAGTTTTCGAGATATTCACCATTGAAAATTAAAATTTTATGTTTTTTCCTTATCTTGGTCTGGATTTTTGCAAATAACAGATCCAAACATACTTTAACTTATTTTAGCGTGAGAAATGATAGTTTCGTAAAGATACCATTGTACAGAATAATACTTCAATTATATTGCCTGCAGCCTGAACTTCCAAATAAAACAAGTTTAGTCCCGTCAGTTCACAAAATATTGCGATATCTGCTAGCAAACAAGTCGGCATTCAGCATACTCCAAATGAGGACCACTATGTATTTTTTTTAATAGTGGCTTTTTTCCATGGACTACGTTCTGTGAAATTTGCATTTAGAAATCATCTCCTTCCAATCATATCGCTAACTTCTAAATTTAATTCTGTTTTTATTTGCTTGACAGATTAAATAGTTAGCTTTTAATGATTCTGACGATATTTCGATTGTCCTGAGGTGATGTTTTCCCTTTCCGTTTCCAGTTCCTATTTTCTAATTTTTCATTATATTCAATAGCGTTTGATATAAAGTTGAATATATGGAAAAAATTTTCCTTATTTTCTTAACTTTAAAATTAATTTTCGGAACAGGAATTATCCAAAAAAGAACTATATTTAACATTAAAAACAACATATTTAACTAAATTTTATTTTTAAAAATATCTGACTTCTTAAAAAAATTAAAGCAAATGAATTGAATAATCCAGCATTGTTATTTCAATGTTGATAATAAAATACATATTGTCATATATTAGTACCTTTATTTCCGAAGTTATTATTATTTTTACAAAATGATTATGTCACAAAAAATTAACAGGCTTGACGGAATATTGATATAAAAAAATTTAAGTTTAAAATTTTTTAAGTGTTACTGCTATTTTCTTGTTCGTAACTGTATGTATATTCTCGGTCCTTTTAGGATTCTAAGATGATCTATCTATGTTCGTGCGTCTGTCTGTTGAAGGCACGATAGGTCCTAGAGGGTGAGACCTAGTGGATGAAATTTTACTCAAATATTATTTGTTGATCAGAATTGCTTGGTATTAAAAATGGTCGTCTGGCCGACTTTTATTGTTATTCCTAATAGATAACTTCTCTATCCAAAAATAGATAACTTCTCTAAATAGATAACTTCTATATCCAAAAATCGAGTGAACCAGATAAATATTTTTATACAAATTGCACAAAAATCGGTGCCTGTTTTATATTGATGTCAAAAGTTTAGTCATTTTAATCCGTAAATATTAATTTTATACATACATACATACATACATACATACCTATGTCAATTCATCTCATTGGTAAGTATGTATATCATTTAGGTATTTCATTCCGTAGATATATATCTATTTGTTGAAATTACGGCAATCATCAACAAAAAGTTCAACTGTTGTAATTAGAGTTCCCTGGTACTTTTATACAAGAATTGTAGCAGAAAAAGTACAACTGTATTAATCGGTTCATCCCTGGTTTGACTAAAATTTATATTCACTAGAATTTTGTTGTTTTGTTGTACATAGTAGCTTCTAATATAATAATTTTCCTTAATGAAGTGCATACATACAACAATTGTTTTTCAAGTATTTTTTTTATTGTGTAGTTTTTTTGCTTGTATTTTCTACTTGTTGTCTGTCATTCATTATTTGTTCGTAAATTTAGCGTTTATTTTGAAATAATTTCGTGTAGCAATTGTTGTTGTAGCTGTTTTTTTACTTCTTCTTTTTCGTCTTCATTTCAAGTTTCATTTCTTGGCAAAATTTATGCGGTTCATTATTATTATTTTATTGTTATTGTTTTAACAATTGACGTTCTCGAAACTTGTTTTGAACCTTGACTTTTGTTTTTATAATTTGCAATTTTTTTTTTTTTGTTGTTTTAAATTAAAATTTCTACTTTTGATTTTATTTCTCATTTTCTTTCCATTTCTCTAGAGACAAAAAAAAAAAAACAAAAATACTTCTAACGTTGAAACGAATTGAACAAATTGAAATTTCATGTTTTAAAATCAAAATATCGCGTGTGAATCTGGTTACGGTTGCTTGCAAAATTAATCCGATAAGAAAGAAGATTTAATTTTATTTAGAATATATACAAAATTAGTTTGTTTTTAATTTCGCATTAGCAATATTTGATAAGTAAATTTAAATAAAATTTTTTAATGCAAAAACGAGTTATTATTTGCAGAATTCTGATAATTTTTACAACATTTCAAAAAGACGGAACGCTATAGCAAAAAATACTTCATTACATTACGCTTCCTATTCTTTTTTTTCCATTTTCGAAATACATATGAGTTTAAAAGTTTTACATCATACATGTCAAGACTCCTACCTATTTAGTATCTAAAAATGGGCCCCAATGCTAGCACCATTTAAAATGTCATTATTGTTTAACAATCAATATTTGTTTTTACTTATGCATAATAAAAATCAATGTCATTTTATGAAAAACAAAAGTTAAACAAATGTGTATTATGTGTCCTAATTTTTCGTATATTTTCCTTCTTATCATTTTATGAAAGTCAAATATTTATATCACCTTTTTTATTATCTGAAATACAAATTAATTACTATTTTTTCAGTTTTTTTTTTTTTTTTTCATATTACCTGAGACATACAGAAATATGTACTGAATACACGCGTAGAACACAATAAATATGTGTAAAATATTATATATTTATACATTTAGTATAAGTGTGTTTATTGTTTATAGAATTTCAATTTGATTACAATATGAAATACTTTTCAAAATTGCGGTTAACCACTAATTAATCGAATAAAATCTGTTGATGTTATTTGACATAAATACATTTTAAATTTATACATGCTGGCGCTTTAATACAATTGTATTTTTGCTGTTGTTTCTTTGTTAATTTTTATTTTTCGTGTTCATTGTAAACTTGAACACTTTTTGACAGTTGATTGAGAAAATATAGAAAAAAAAAAATAAAACAAAAATTGTAAATCTGTTAAAAATTTTAGAACAAATTGTACTACATTTAAAATTTAAACAAAATATATTATGCAGTGCACGAAAAAAAATTTAAGAATACGCAATTTAAAATAAAAAATTAAAAAAACCAAATTGTCAAGCGACCCAAAATTTTAAATTGTTAGGGTACTGTACGACTACCATAAGTCTAGTGGCTTTTGTAGAAGTTATGAAGATGAAGACGAGAAGGAAACTGTTTAACTTTCTCTGTCTTTGCTCTGCTTTATCGGGGATTTGGACTTCGACAAAGGGAAATCCTTTTCTGGTGGATATTGGGAAAGAATAGGTGCGGAATCGTACATTGACATGTGAAGGATCTGAATTCAGGGACCGGAACTATTGTAACTGGTTTCCTTCATAACCTAACCTACGCGTATTTTCAGCACTAACGTATGCTAGCCAAGGTATCGGTAACACCTAACATAAAATAATATATAGTCCTATATTCGATTTACACGATTTCACTTTTACACGATCTTTCGAGGGACGTAGAAATTACCTCAATTTACACGATTTTTTTTTTTTAAATATTTTAGCAAAAATTAATTTTTTCAGTAAATATATCCTGCACAATTCTTAAAAATAGTTATCTATAAAAAATTAAAACATAATAGGGAAAAGTGTAGCAGCTGGAACCAAAATGAGCCTGAGTACCAACTTCATGCGTTCGGGACATTACAATTGAAAATATGAAAAAGCCACTAATGATCTGGATAGAAAATTAAACTCAAAAGCGAAAGTCTATAATTATCTGTAATTAAAAGTTATAGATGTGTCTAAAGAATATCCCGAAAAATGTACTGAAATTATTGCTGCCAATTAATACATTCCTGATAAAGTCTTCAATACAGACTAATCGGGATAGTTTTGGAAGTAAAAGCTAATACAATTTTTAAATTTAAACAACGTTTTAAAATCAAATTTTTTATGGAAATTTTGCTTTAAAACATTGTTTAAATTAAAAATTTTTTATGAATATCGGGGAATGTATTTACTTTACTTTGAAATAAATTAACTTTCTAAACAAAATTTTAAATTTATTCGTATTTGGGTCTTTTTTCGATTTACACGATTTCTCATACAAACATTTTTCATTTCGATTTACACGATTGATCTATCGTGTAAATCGAGGGATAGGTGTATATTCGATTTGGGA
The DNA here is from genome assembly GCA_942486065.2 of Calliphora vomitoria. Classification (NCBI taxonomy): domain Eukaryota; kingdom Metazoa; phylum Arthropoda; class Insecta; order Diptera; family Calliphoridae; genus Calliphora; species Calliphora vomitoria. Next base: position 64,076,554 of record OW818030.2, on the reverse strand, counting down.
CATTTTTTGGATTTAGATATTTTGTAAACATTCAAGCTTAAATTACTGATCTCACAAGTAAATTGTGAGATCAGTTAGATCTCCAACTATACTTAACGCGAGCTACAATTAGATGAATACTTTATTGAATCTATAAAAATAAGAAAATTTCATCCAAAAATTATTTTAACCGACTATTATAACTATTAGTTAACACATAACCAGACTTCTTGTTAGTAGTATACCCAAAACCAATATAATACGATTTTTGTAAAAATATTTATTTGTTCCTGCCAAATTTGAAATCAATTTTCTGAAGACCCCAGATCCAAATCCTCAATAATTCTGTCAGACATGCTTTCGAGAAGTTTCCTATTTAAAATCAGCAAAATCCGTCCATAAATAACGGAGATATGAGCAAAAATCCGAGACAACCTCTATTTTTGGCCTATTTTTTGATCTATATCTCTATTACTAAATCATAAATATAGACAATATGGATATCTAATGATAAATATTTCAAAGTCCATTGCAACGATGTATATAAGGCTATACAAAGTTGGACCTACCATGGGTCAAAATCGGGAAAATATATTTTAACCCGAATGTTTTTCACAAAAAACATTATTTTGTCATACATTTTTTTCAATAATAAATTAAAAAAATTTTTTTTAAAATATGGAAAAAACATTTTTTAAAAAATTAAAAAAAAAAAATTTAAAATTTTATTTTATTTTAAAGTATAATATGGTGAAGGGTATATAAGATATAATAATGCGGTCAGCTTAAGGAAATACCATTCGGGGCGAATATTTACAGTCCAATGTGTCTAAGGATCCATTGCCTACTCAACTTATGTCGTTTTCTTTTCTGGCATAAATTATGCCTTTATTCTGCCTTTTGTGATCTGAAATGTAGTTGGTAAGCGTATAACGGGTTCCTTTCAAATAATGTGGCCCTAAAACCCCGAAAATATGCTACATGTTTCAACCCAAATTTTATGAAAGGGTTAGAAAGGCACCACATTTTAAACAGCTTTTCTTGTTATTGTTTTTGAATTTCGTTCAATAGTTTAAAGTGTTTAAAATGAAAGAATATTTAGAAGCTACATAAAATAAAATTGCATAAATGGTAAGGTTTTTGTTCTATTGTGATTGTTAAAAATGTAAAACATTATGAGTAGATATGGGTAACCTTTAATAAATGGTACAACATATGTTGGCAAGATTTTGTGTCAGAAAAGAAAACGCTATTAAACATTAACACGTGCCATTTTGCCACATGTTTTAATTAAATATAATTAGAACTAATTACAAACTATCGCCAATACAAAGATAAATTTATAAACGACCCACTCATCCGTTAATAAAGTTGTTGCTATTTTCTAAATTTGTTAAATAACCCAAAACTGTCTAGTTAATTGTTAATTTGTAGTTTTAATTTTAAGTCGAACATTCTAACAATCTAACTTTTTGTTGTTGTATTTTTTCGTATTGTTAATGATTTTCAGTCTGGAATAATTTTTATTATTGACTTGTGTTGGTTTTATTGGTACTAAATACAACGCAGAACTCACATCATGTAGCCAAATTATTTATTTATTTGTTTCATTTCCTTTTCGGAGGTTTGCCATTTTTTTGTTACTGCTATTTCTTTTTTTTTTGTTGTTTAATAACAAAACTCATTATTTTTATTTGATGGATGGCCAAGAATATGAATTCTTTAAATACATTTCAATTTTTTTTGTGGTTGTCTAATGATGAGGTTTTTGCCAACTTAATGGGCTTAATGTTAATTATAAATAAAACTAAAAACACCAAAATAAACATTTTAAAATAAAACAATACATTTTGTTGTTGTAGTTGTACCCGTGGCTCTCAAGTATATCTTCAAAAGACAAAATTAACATCATTATAATATTTTAAAGGTAACGTCATCATCATCATCATCGTTAGGCATCGCATTGAATAAGTTTGCACAGGTGTCAATTTTTTGTATTTCGAGAAATTGGGTTGTGCTGTTCACACACAATAGGAACTTACAATATGTTGATGATTGTTATTGTACGTATTGTTCAATATAAACACTTGACGATTTAAAAAAAAACGAAAAAACAGCAGCAGCCATGTCTAGTTAATTAGTAACGCTAATTAATATCAACTGTGTTGAAAACGATTTTAATAAATGTACAGAGCATTATCATTATAGTCTCCTTCTGATTCCTTAAAATAATTATTTTATTTTTACCACGAAGTTTGTAATAAAATTGAAGGACTTCAAAGTAAAGGCCGGGTTAACCGACCGTTGATGGAATGTAACCGTAATGTTGACTTGACGTAACACTTTAGTGCTAGCATATGTCAAGTAAAAACATAATGAAATTCTGTTTTTAACAGGTTCCAACGTTACAGTTACATTACATTTTATCACTATAACTACTTTACATACACCTCTTCCGTTCAGTTAAATATTCATTACATTACGGTCGGCTAACCCAACCTTAACTTTACTTCTAATTAAATAACTACAGCTGTTTGCATGTACAAATATCTATACTATTTTAAGAAATTTCAATAAAATATGATAATTACAAAATAAATTAATATGTAAAATAGTTAATAATTAATTTAATTCCACTTAATAAGGAAGTACAAACATAATTAAACAATACGACAAGTACACATGTCAAATTTAATAAAAATCATAAATCTATTGAAGTTCATTCGCTCCTTCTCACCGCCATTATTTGATTGCAAAAATGAATTTATTGAGAAAACATGGCAAATAAATTTTTATACACGTTTTATAGGAAATACCCGGAATATAATTTAATCGATTTGAACAATTCATGTTTCTAGCACTGGATACAGGCTACAATTAATTTAGATTAAATTTAGCTAAAGAATTTGAAAACATAAAAAAAGAACACAAACAAATTAAAGAAATTATTGAGCTTAAACAAAACACAGATAATAAAAGTATTTATTTTTTTATCAGCATTTTTGTTCTTGTTATTTATGGTCTACTCATGGGTGTAGACGTGGCTAATAAGTCTAATGGTGGGTGCTATTTTATTTGCATTGAAATATCGATTTTATATAGTATAACTTTTTTTGTTGTTTTTCTAAATACAAGGCATAAATAAACCTAAGCATGGACATTAAAAAACAAAATACTGAATAATATATAATATTTGACACTAGTTAGTGTACAATATAGTTTTAATGTTCTCATAAATTTAATAAAGAAATGCATTCAGAACGAAGTAACCTAAGCATACAAATGTTTATTATGTATGTAAAATGTAATACAAATAAAAATAATTAGAAAAAACAAAAACGATACTAATGAAAAATTCAGTAAAAATTGTGCCTTAAACTCCGATTCCGGAAACCCATTAACATTTTTTTCTGTTGGAAAAACGAACAGGTTTCGAATATTTTTAATAAGAACTTTTTTTAATTTTTGGTAAAATTTTTCAAAATTTTTATATTTTTTTTGCCAGCTTGTTTTTGGCAATTTTTGTTTATATTCGTATCGAAAATCACTTATACCGTAGACAGACGACAGAGTTAATTTGCATTAACAGCACACTAATGTGAATTGAAATTTAACCCTGACATACGACAGTTTTTGCATTTAGTAAACAGATGTTTGTTTGTAAACAAACAACTGTTTAATTGTGAAAAAATTTGTTGCAAATCGGTAAATTCTCTGCTAGATGTTAAGTTTTCCCTAATTAATTGCCACGTATAAAACATAAGGTAGAAATGTTATATATCATTGGATAGGGAATTTTGTCTATTTCTCAAAAATATGTATAACATTTGACAATTAAAAAATTCATGGAATACTTTTTTGAAAAATATGACGAAAATATCTTTTTATTGAGTTTTTGCGAATATACTAATTTTGCGAATTGAAATCAAATTTTTATTTATAAATATTTTTTAATGAAATTTCACAGTTATATAGATTTTTCTATTGAAAATGCAAAATTTAAAACAAATTTTGTAATTTGGCATCAGGAATCCCGCAATTCCCAAAAATGTTTCGAAAAATCCCAAAATGAGATTTTTGTGTTTTTTGGCTATAATACCCATACCAGGGGCGGTGTTATCGGAACCTTTTACAAAATAATTAAGAACGTATTGGGTCATCTAAAATAAGTTACTATATTTAGATATCGACTATGCGATTTGAGAATTTTTACCTTAAAATTAAATTTTACATAAAAAATAGACATTTTTTAGATGGAACTGGTCCGTTCGGTATCAACAATTTTAAAATCGATTTTCATTTAAAATATTTTGTGTAAAGTTAGCTTTCGAAAAAGTATAAATTCCTTATACATCTTTGTAGAAATTTTTTAGATAACTTAAAAAGAAAAAAAGTACTTTTTTCCCAAAAAATTAGCGAAAAATTTACTTTTTCGAATTTTTAAATTCAAATGCAATAACTTTGGAGTCAGTCATGATTTTTCAACAATTATTATTTTTATTTGATACATACATTTGTTTTCAGTCTAATAAAGGAAAAAAGGAGAAAATCGGGAAACATTTGGACCCGCTGTTATAAAAAAACTGGAGTAGGGTGGGTAAAAAGTTTAAAAATTTAATTTTCAAATGCGAATATCTCATAAGCTGTAAGAGATAATTGATTTTGTAGTGCTCGTTGAGGAGATTCTATATATGTAAGTTGTTTTGAAATCGGGACACAAACGAAGAAATACTACCGTTTTAAAAATTTAACATACCGGAGGTGTCCTACTTTGGAGATCACTGGCCGCGCCCCTGGTGAGCCCATGTGGTCCAAATACAAAACTTAAATTCGACAAAACTTCCTCTTTGTGCATGTGAAATTTCATTCAAACCGGGCTGACCGTTTAGAAGTTACAGATTAATTTCCCTATTTTTTTCTATACCACATTAATAAAAAATTTGCCAAAAGTTGATTGATTGTCAACGGTATTGCCATATTGAAATAGCTAAATTCAGTATAAATTCAGTTTGTTTTGAGCATTTACATCAAAGTTAATGCGCATTAGAATGGGGATAATTCACAAGTTAATTTTAATTAAGACTGCTAATACATATTCGACAGCGTTAGTCTGTCTACGCTATTACGCAGATTATAATATGTTTAAAATATAGACATTCTTCGTGGGTTTCAAAAATCAACATTTAAATAATGTTTGGAATAATTTTATTCACATTTTCTTGTTCTGGAGTATATCTAACGCTCAGTTTATTAAAGTTATTACAAATTGTCATTGATTTTCTAAGTGATTAAAAAAAAAAAAACAAATTTGTAGAATTTTATTATGAATTAATTCTGAATTTTGTAAACAAGAACTTGTATATCAGATTATTTACCAGCCACTACCAAAATACTTCTAAGTAGTGCAGATGGTATGTAGTTCTTGAAAAATAAGTGCTTTAGTAGTCATTACTAGGGGGCGGATTTATATGCAAATGCATGTTTTTTCTCGAACGTCCAAATACAATGTAGACTAATTATGTATTCGTATCGCCATTTTGCTGTAAAATGGCATGGATTTGTTAGTGCATATTTTTGCATATTTTGTTATATTTTACTTCAAAATGCATATTATCCAAGTTTTTAAAAAAAATATAAATTTTTGTCGCCAATGAGCAACAAATTGTCTGGACAAAAACTTTTTGTCGAAAATATTCATATTTCTTTTCATTGCAATTTCGATTTGTAAGAGATTTTGTTATCGGAAGATGTTGTAACTTCACATTCACAGTTATCGCTCCTGACAGTCATTTCCCACCAGTTCTAGGAGACTGTTCTGAACTATAGATTTTACCTATCAATTAGGGTGACAACTAGTTACATAACTAGCTACGTGACTATATATTTTAACACATGCATGACCCTTTGGATAACTTTTAGACAAATCCACTACATAATTAACGTTGAAAGTGACACTTAAGTGACAGTTGTCTTTACTATTGATTAGATGGGATGTATAAAGTAACCAATAGACTTAGCTCTGCGTTACAAATAGCACATAAGTGTCAAATGACCCAAAATATACAAATTGAAGTCAGCCAAGTGATCCGACATTAGTGGCAATTACTGTCTATAAGGGATATATTTACTACCTGCTTAACTGGTGGACTTTTACGAGATGAAAATTAAAGTTGGATGCTACTCTACAGCACGATCAAAATATTGATAATTTTAAAAGGCAAGTAGCAAGATAGATACTTGAAAGATTATGAAATCCATCGTTTCTCAGAAGAACAATTATACTTTTTTAAACTTTAACAATTTAATTCCTGGTATAATTTAAAGAGTCCTAACTGCTGGGAACACATTTCGCGATCCATAGTTAATTATTTTATGTTTCTGCTTAAAAATATAAGTGCATATGTTTAGGTCATTTTATAATTTTTTTTGAAGCATATTTTAGGCGCATATTTTTCAATAATAAATGCATGAAAATCCGCCCCTAGTAATTACCAATTTTTTGCTGAGATACTGCACATTACACCGTATTCGAAAGTGTTTTTTTTAGCAAATGCAATTTTTCAAATAACTCGAAAGCCGATTTCCTAATAAAATCGTTTTAAATTCGAGTCTATTCTGTTTTTTTTTTCTAAATTTTGTTATGTATGCTTAGTTTTTTTCATGTTGCATATTATGTATTTTAAGATTTATAGAATATTCAAGAAAAGAAGGAAATACGAAAGCTTAAATTTTAATAAACCTCCATAAATGATAATCAAATGCATTGGCTGGAATTAATTTAAAATTGCAATATTTTGTTTTTTGTTTATATATACATATATATATTTTTTTTGCATAATTTAAAACTGTAAATTGTCAAATAAAACAGCAATGTATAAGAAAAAATTTCAATGACAAATTAACAAATAAATAATAAAAAATACAACACGAAACGAATAATGAATAAAACAATAGTTTGTTTTTTTTTGATAATGTCGACGGAAGTTTGTCTCAGTTTCAACAGCAAATAGTCAAACAAATTCATTTTAAATCTTTTTTTTAATAAAAAAAATTACCCAATAACCAGGGTATTTTTCATAGAATTTATGAATAATTTATCAGATATTAAATGGAAAGTACCCAGGTCCCTGCAACAATTTACTCAAATGAGCCTTGGAAAATTCTTATTTTTTATTTATTGTAATTTTTTAATGTGTTCAGCTACCAGTCTGAAGGTTAAAGATTAAAACCTCAATCACATTATTAAATTAAAATATTATTTATTTTTAGAAGTGCTATAAAAGCAAGATGTTTGGTAAATGTTAGAAGAGAGAATTCAATTCAATTGATATTTACTGTATTGCAGCTCTCATGGTTTTTGATGTAAGTGAAATTACTTTTATCTTACTGCCATCTTTATCTAAGAATGGTTGAACATTTTGAACATTTCAGTAACCAACCAACCTTGTTTCTTATCAACACTTACAGTCTTACTTTATTTATTTATAAAATTGTAGGTTTCTTTGTTTTTTATTATAAAAAACAGCAATATGTAGCTACAAAAAATACCACAAACAAAAGTTATAAAAAAGCGATAACAACGTAACATTCCTTAACTTTCTTCCTTCCCCAAATTCTTCCATTTTAATATTTTGTTAAATTTATTTTTTTCCAGATTGTGGTATTTCATGTGCTTTTTTTTATTTATAAATACAAAATAAAAAACATTTTAATTTACTTTTTTAGTTATATTTTCTGTGATTTCACAACTTTGCATTTGTAATCGCTAGAAAATTATTCAAGATAAGAAATTTGTTTTGTATTTTAATTTTTTATTTTTTTAGTTTTAGTTTTTGTGTTTTTTTTTCAAAGTATTTATTGCGAGTGAGTGTACATGTCTCTGAAATATTTTCGCGTCTTTTATTTTTATTTATTTTTTTATACAAATTGTTGTCACATTATTTTATGACAAAATACAAGTGTTTTTTTTTTGGATTGGTAGGCGTAAAAATCGTATTTTATATGCCTGACTTGGCAAGTAAAGTTTTTGTAAGAGAAAATAAACACAAACAGTTTAGAAATATTGGCCGAAATAAAATATTTTTTGTTTGTAATGTTGATGTTAAACGTTATTTTGATTAAATGTTGTCATGTACTTTTGGCATTTTTTTTTTCTCATAAAGTCTTGCTACATTTTGCTTAAATGTTTGTCATTTTAATATAACGGACACTGTTTAGAATTTAAATGAACTAATTTGTATAAATTATTCAGTGTGATTACCATCACTAGAAAATCTATTTGGTGTAGATGCAAGTATTGTTTACTATGTCACATTCTAGTTTATTCACAATGAATTAACGACATTTAAGGTATTTCTATTGTGCGTTTGTTTGTTAGTTTTATTTCAATCGGCATAAAAGATCTTATAAAATAAGTTGGGCTATAGTGATTTTTTTATTTTACAATAGGCTTTTTGTTTCTTTTTGTTTTCCTGAAAAAAGAAATATAGAGTATTTCATAAATCGACATATTAAAAAAAAAAAACGGTATGCATTGACTAAGTTTAAAGTGTTAAAATCTGTTCGAAACCTGTTTTTATATTAAATACAAAATGTTTATAAGGACTGAGAACGAAAAATTCTTAACATACATATATGTTAATAAAAATGAAACCACTAAACTTTGATTTTTTTATTTGATTGAAATTATTATTACAATTTACAAAAAAAAAAAAAATATATATATTTTTATAGTTCTAATCACTAGTGATGAAATTTTGAACCTTTTTCGGAAACCCTTTCATTGTGGTTTTTATAGTGATTTCTGTCACTTTGTTCGAACAGGTTGTCCATCTCCGCACAGTGGGGGATCTGAAAAAAAAGTGGAAATAAATCTGTAACTTCTAAACGAACAGCTCGATTTTAATAAAATTTCCCATGACTATAGAGGAGGTGTTGATAAGTTTAAGTTTTGATTTGGGCTTAAACAACCAAGGGGGGGCCGAGCCACAATGCCCCAAAGTGGGGCACCTCGGGTATATCAAAAATTAAAAATGATGCCAAATTTTTGTTTGCGATCCGATTTGAAAGATTTTTATATAAATAGAATGTTCTAGACGAGATCTACAAAAAACATTGCTTTAGCCATATATTATCTCTTATAGTTTACGAGTTATTCGCATTTGAAAAGTAAAATTTTATTTTTTTTGCCTACCTTGGTCTGCTATTTTGCTAATAACGGATCCAATTCTTTCCCGATTTTCTTGAAGTGTCTTTTTTTGAATTAACAACAAATTTTTTAATAATCTTAAGAAAGAAATGTTAAAAAATATCTACTGAGTCAAAAGTTATGTGCATTCAAACATAAAAAAAATAAAAAAGTCGTTTTTCCGCCATTTTTTTTCGAAAAAAGTAACTACATTCATTTTAAATTATACGGAAAATGAGAAAAAGATATATAATGTGTTTATGTTTTTCTGAAAGGTAACATTTCAGGAAATATTATAGAAGCAAAATAATATCAAAATTTGTATTATTGCGTGGCCTTCCGAAGTAGACCTATTTTTTATGAAAATTTCAAATTTAGACAACATATTCTAAAATCGCATAGCTGCTTTCAAAAAATTAAGACCTGTTTTGTATGTCCCAATATGTTCTTCAATATTGTGCAAAGGGATTTCATAGTCCCGAGCTTGGTGCGTTCAATAGATTCAAAAATCAAAAAAATCACAATTTTGGGATTTTTTAAAAGTTTTTTGGGAATTGTGGGATTCTCAAAAACAATTTACTAATTTCTTTTTCACTTTTGCATTTCGATCAAAAGTTTCTATATAAATCTAAAGTTTCATTAAAAACGATTCATAAACAAAATTTTTATTGCATTTTAAATATTGAAATTTTCCAGAAAAATCAGCTACCATTTTTTATTCCCATATTTTTGAAAAAAGTCTTCTATAATTTTTTAAAATCTTAAAAATTTTGTATATTTTTGAAAAGAGGACATAATTTCCTACACGTTGATATATAATATGTATATCTGTTCTTTTCCACTAGTTAAATTTATAGATTCAAAATCAACAACATACAGAAAATTATAAAATCTTGCCGTTTTGTAATACATTTTTTGCACTGCCTTGCCGACTTTTGCATAACCAAACACCGGAGAACACTATAAGATGAAGCTAATTACTGTGAGTTATGGGTTTTGTAGCCATTAATGAGACTAGTGGAAAAGAAAAGATATACGTATTATATATCAACGTGTAGGAAATTATGTCCTATTTTCAAAAATATAAAAAAATTTTAAAAATTACAAAAATGATAGAAGACTTTTTTCAAAAATATGGGAATAAAAAATGGTAGCTGATTTTTCTGGAAAATATCAATATTTAAAATGCAATAAAAATTTTGTTTATGAATCGTTTTTAATGAAACTTTAGATTTATATAGAAACTTTTGATCGAAATACAAAAGTGAAAAAGAAATTAGTAAATTGTTTTTGAGAATCCCACAATTCCCAAAAAACTTTTAAAAAATCCCAAAATTGTGATTTTTTTGATTTTTGAATCTATTGAACGCACCAAGCTCGGGGCTATGAAATCCCTTTGCACAATATTGAAGAACATATTGGGACTTAAAAAACAGGTCTTAATTTTTTGAAACAAACAAAAAACAAAAATAAAATTTTACTTTTCAAATGCGAATAACTCGTAAACTATAAGAGATAATATGTGGCTAAAGCAATGTTTTTTGTAGATCTCGTCTAGTACATTGCATATATATAAAAATCTTTCAAATCGGATCGCAAACAAAAATTTGGGATCATTTTTAATTTTTGATATACCCGAGGTGCCCCACTTTGGAGCATTGTGGCTCGGCCCCCCCTTGGTTGTTTAAGCCCAAATTCAAAACTTAAACTTATCAACACCCCCTCTATAGCCATGGGAAATTTTATTAAAATCGAGCTGTTCGTTTAGAAGTTACAGATTTATTTCCACTTTTTTTTTCAAATCCCCCACTGTGCTCCGTTTAAAATCTACCACACTTTTGGACACCTTTTTTGTGCTCTTGAATTCTCTTTTAACAAGAGCCCAATATCTCTCCACTGGACTCAGCCCCAGGCTGTTTGGAGGAATTGCCTCTCTTGGTACAAATACCACATATATTGTTCTTGCACCACTCAAGACCTTGCTTACCATAGTGACAGGGTGCCAAATAAGGGCAAAAATAAGTGCACACACTAAGAAGTCTTATGAATGGAAGCATCCTTTTTTGTAAACATTCCTTGATGTAAATTTCGGTATTTATAGAGCCCTTGTAACAAATGTTTGGCTTTTTTTGCCGCAACTGCATATTGTTTGCCATACCAAGAACTTTTTGGGAAATTTTGTCTGCTTTTGGGTCCTAAACTTTTCTTCAAAATTCCCTCGAGCATAAGCAACATAAAATTTTTGACCAGCAAGTTGGGAAAAATCTGCCAGAACATATGTTTCGTCATCTATTATGCGCAAGAATATTTTTTGTATAAAATTTGACTTCAATTTCCGTGCTCTGTTTTTGGCCTCTAAATTTTTAGCAGCGTTCCTGCCAGGAACTTTTTGAGCCTTGTATGTTATTGAACCTGCATTAGCTTTAACTTTTCGTACCAAATAGTACGAGCACTGAGCTAACCGGGCTGCTTTCCTACCGGATGTGTTGTGAGCTCTTTTGAAAATGCTTTCTCTTTTGTGGCTTTAGAAACATCATGTGAACCATTCCTTCTACCTGAACCAGGTTTTCTATCAACGGAGAAGTTCTCCCGGTACTGTTAAATAACATTGGAAACAGTTTGACGGCAGACCTTTGATTATGTGGCCAACTTTTTGTAGGACCATGTTGGGTTTTGTTGAAAATATTTAATAATTTTAGTACGCACTTTTTTCTGGTCACTCATTTTAATCAGATTAACAACAAATTAATATAATTGACATTGAACATAATAACTGACATGCTTTACAAAGGTAACTTGATAAAAAAAATCAAATAATATTTGGGTTAAAAGTTTTAATGAAAAACGTGTGTTAAGAATTTTTCGATCTCAGTCCTTATATATATGTATAATAGGGTGGTTCGATTTGTATGGATGCATCCTAAAAAATCATAGGTCTAAATGGACATTCGTAGGTATGGATAATAATTCTAGACTTTTTTTCTAACATTTATCAATTCGTCTTCAAATTTCTATTAACTTTAAAAGAAAATCTTTTGTGTTTTTTGAATATTATTTATATGTATTTGCTGTTTCACTACTAGAACTAAATACAAATTTCCGCAAGGTCAAACACCAATTTCTATGGAAAAGTTTGTTAAAAAAAACTCGACACACCCTAATGAACATATAATAGACTATTATTTAGTTTATATTAAAAAAATAAATTATGGAATTTTAAAAGAGAAAAAAATTTTGAGTATAAGAAATGTAACCCACTTATGCATTATGCGAAAATGTTTAAGAAAACTAGTAGCTATATAAATTGCATTCAGAAAAACTATTCCTCTTAAAAAAAAACCAATTTCTGTTCATGATGAAAAATAAGATAAATGTTGTCCACATTGTAAAATAGCTGCAGGGAATCTAAAAATAAACATGGTCCAAATTACTATTATCAACTTTTTTTAGTTAGTCGAGTTTTCCACATTGTTCAGCAAAATTATTTATAGAGTCCTAGTAAGTAGTAAGATTTTAATTATACAAGGTGGCGCAAAAGTAAACTTCCGGTGTTTTTTAGCTGTAATTAAAAAAATAATGAAAAACTTTGATTCTTCCTGTAGATTATTTTTATTTGGTCTTTTAATTTTTTTTACATCAAGTCGAGAATATGATGTCATGTAAATGGCCGCCGCCACAGTTGATTGTCATTTGTGCCCTTTTTATGGCATTTTCCATCACTTTGGCCAAAACTTCTGGCGATAGGTCCTCACATTCGTGACGGATATTGTCTTTAAGAGCTGCAAGAGTCTAAAGCTTGTTGACATAAACCCGCGACTTTAAAAAGCCCCACAAAAAAAGTCTGGAGCGGTCAAATCAGGCGATCTTGCTGCCCAGTGCAAATCGCCAAAACGGGAGATTAGGCGCCCGGGAAATGCATCCTTCAGCATATCGGTTGTGGCACGTGCAGTGTGTGCCGTTGCACCGTCCTGTTGGAACCACATGTTTTCCAATCCCAATTCATCAAGTTGCGGCAAAAAGAACTCGTTGATCATTGCTCTGTAGCGCTCACCATTCACAGTAACCGTCTTCGAAGAAAAAAGGTCCGATGACTCCTCCAGCGAAAACAGCACACCATACAGTGACTTTGAGCGGGTGCAATGGCTCTTCGTGGGTTACACGCGGATTTTCAGTGCCCCAGAAGCGTAAAATTTGCTTATTTACGTACCCGCTAAGATGGAAATGGGCCTCATCACTCATGATTATTTTTGATGAAAAATCATCTTCCTCTTGGTGGTGATTAAGGATGGCTTGAGCGTATGTTAGACGCGATTGGCGGTCAGCAGCTAACAGCTGATGCACCGTCTGGACTTTGTACGGAAACATCTTCAAATCTTGTACCAAAATTCGCTGTAAAGATCGTCGACTGATACCCATTTGCGTGGCACATCGTCTGGTCGATGTCGACGGCGCTTCCATGACATCCTCGGCTACAGCAGCAATATTCTCTGCAGAACGGCTACTCCGGGTTCTGCCACGCCTGGCAGCATCTCGTGTTGTGCCAGTATCTTCGAGGCGAGCGGCTAAACGTCGCAGTGTTTCACCAGAAGGCGTTGGAAATTCACGTTGTGCCAAAGTCACCGACCGATTATTGGTCAAATAAATAGTCAGCAATATTCCGCGTTCTGGAGCAGTGTAGCGTAACATTGTTTATTAACGTGTATTTCGCATGTGTTTACTACACAAATGTCAAAACAGAACTGACATTAGGGGGCAATCGCAAAATTTATAGCATTTTCTGATAGGAGGATTACTTTTGCGCCACCTTGTATATCAGCCATTTATTGACTTATTTGTCTGATTTTTAATAAAGAAAGTCTCATGACTATGTCGGTTTGTCGGACTTCTCCAAATCACGGATCTAGAATATATATCCTTTATGGGGTCGAAAATGAAAATTGTTAAATTTACAATCGGAATCACAAACTAACAAACTCTTACCACTCACATGGTATAAAATGGTATAAAAATAGTACTAGTGCGACTGATTACTTTTTAACAATGTTCTTTCTCGCATAGAAAGCAATACTTGTGAAATTCCTTAGATGCCAGACAATAATTTAATTTGAAAGTCGTGCCATAATATTTCACCATAAATTGGTTGTGACAACTTTTAGCACAAAATTAAAAAGAATTATTGAAGTCTGATTTAAGAGAAATTCGTAGTATTTGTGCAATTAACTACTGATAATAATAGTTTAGCTAATTATGAAGCAAAATTTTCAGTTGTTGGTCATTTAAAAACAATAATTTTTTTAAGCACAACTTGTATTTCTTTGCTGTAACCTAAAATTAAGTCGTTAATAAGCCAGCCATATTAATGTTTTAACTATTTTTCTTTATTCAATCGTTCATTACTTTTTTTTTTATTTATTTTTTTGTTTTCTTAAATGTTGTTCAAATGTCAAAATATTGATCGATGGCTTGTGGTGAATTTTGGCTCAAAACTTTTGTCTGTCTGTTAGTCTTACGGTCGTTCAGACAATATGTCGGCTTGACGGTGACCATTGATTATGTATTTAGAGAAATTACTTTTAAATTTTTGCGTAGAAAGATAGAAAAAAAAATAGCAAATAAATAAAATACTTCAAAGTAAAAGGTAGAAGAGGAAACTAATCGAATGGAAATGTTGACAAATTTATATAGAAAATAAAAACAATAAATAAATGAAATGCAAAGAAAGTTTCGTTTCGTATCATTTATTTTAATTGTATTTAAATTTATTCGCATATTGTACTATTATGTATAAGTAAATGCAAATAAATTAGTGAGCTGGTATTTTGGTTTTATTTCTTTTATTTTTATTATTTGAACAGTGATCAAGAAAACGTAAACATGCTTGTAAATGTAAACAAGTAAATAAATTTACCCTTGATTATCAAAAGTTTTTTTAAGACAGTTTGAATCAGAAGAAACTAATGAAAGCCGAATAAAATTGTAAACAACTGGGGAACAAATAATTTGGTCCTTCATTGTTTAGTTTTTAGACAGCCTAATTTATAATATTATTGACTTTCTATGAATATACTGTATTATTCGAAATAAACGCTTCATTAACAACACTTTTTAAAGACTTTAAATCATAAAATGTCAAAACGCTGTCCGATTTGGTCCTTCGCAGTTCTTTTTATAATATAAGTGACTGCCGATGAATTTCCATTATTCGAAAATCACATAATCATAAACGAATAACAAGCCGAAACTTGACCTTAAATTGTTCCTTAAAATGTTGTTTTAATCGCATGCATTATAAATTATTCAACATTTAGCAAGTCTCAAGAGGTACTCACGCGTTCTTCTCAAGTAAATCTAAATCAAAACGAAATAGTGCATGTAAATTTACAACATCGTTGAATGTCACAACGACTTATTACACAGCCATAAAATTATACAATTATTTGATTTTTGTTTTATATTTTCCTTTTGACATGACGACATATTTTGGCATACATCCAGAAATTATACTTGAATATTAAATTTTTCAAGTGAATGAGTATAAATTTATAAAATGATTAATTTACAAAATATGTAATACATATAAACGAAACCTTATTTTATTTATTTAATAACTAGTTTGACCCGGTGGGCTTCGCTACCCCTGTCGTAGTAAAAATCGGTTCAGCCGTTTAGTAATTATTGTTTAAGAACTAAAGGTACCAATTTTACCAGTTTTTCCCCATGTTTATCCCTTTCTGGTCCAAGTATTGAAAAAAGCTATAGCCTATTGACGATTCCAAGGATCTATATACGTTCCAAATTTCAATAAAATCGATTTAGCCGTTTAGGCGTGATGCTCAAACAAACAAACAAACTTACGAAGACATTCATATATTTATATGGATTTAAGTACTCGTATTTTAAAAAAATATTTTTTTTGTTAAACACTTGAATAAGTTTTCATATTTGTAATATTGTAATGTAAGTGTTACTAATCGATTAATAAATACATAAACGTTAACTTATTTTCATAAATAAATAAATATTGAGGTTACGAAATATTTTAAAGCTTTTAGAATATTTTCAATGTTTATTTGTTTTCGAAAGTTTTATTTAAATTGTTCTTCACACAAAAAAAGCTTTAAAAATAAATATTCTCAGAAAAAAATAACTATTTTCTCCGATATTAATAGTATTCACAGATTGTGATATCATGAAATGTTTTACATTTCAAATACGAAAATGTTGTCTTTTGAAACATATTACACAAAAGGATTGGAGTTAAAATCATTTTAATTTATTTAGTTAGCTTTTGGAATAAAAATAATTTTATAATTTCTTAAATGAAATCAAAAAAATTTTAAATTAAATTCTATTTACAGCCAAACTACAACTTGACATAATTTCACATTAATTTAAAAAAATGTATTTCATTGACGTTGTATTATTTTTGTGCTTATGAAAGTTCTAAATTTGATACTTAGTATTATTGACATCATTAATTAGCAAATAGTTGTTAAATTTTATAATAATAATAAATAAAAACTTACAAACCTTTTTTCAATGTTTATTTAAATATTTACAAGCTTTATTATAATCACAAGTAAAAACATTTTAAAAATTTTATATTTATCATAATTTAAAATTAATCAATTTAAAAAAATTATAAAAATGATTGAATGAAAGTCGCAAAGAATTAATTTAAATTTAACATTTAACATATTTCAGGCTTAAAGTCGGGAATTTGCCATATAAATACGTGACAGGATAAAATGGAAATAAGATATGGATTCTGTTTATCAATATATTCATTTTCATAATATATTTTATTGAAAGAAGATTTCATTGCAGACTAGTGTAATATTTAAATCAAATGAAAGGTATATAAGGACGTATAATGCGGCCTTGACATTTGTAATGACAATGTACCAATTTCCAGACAATATAGTGTATATGCTACAATTCCACAGATATTAGCCCATTTTTTGACAAAAACCATAATCTCATAAATCTGTTTTCAGTTTGTCTAAATAAAGACCAACATTAACAACTTGATTGACTAAACACATGCAACCCATATATTATTTAAAAGTAAATCTTACTCAGAGAATATGACACAACTTTGTCAATTTATCAGCGATTTAAATGGAGCTTTTAGAATATTTATTCTTGTTTTAGTGGGTTGCGCAAAACATTGCTCCATTGCTTTACGAAACTTAATTTTAAAGTTAAGAAAAGAGGAAAAATCTTACCTAGATATTTAAAACATGTAAGAAAGTACGGTCCGCTAAGACCGACCATATCACACCCTACACTGAGTATATGAGCAACGAAGTTTTCTCTTATAAATTTCCATAATTTTTTTCTCATGAATAAATTTCGGAAGTTGGGTAGTGAAATAAGATCGCGTGATTTTTTCTATATGAAACTTGTTTCTGTTGAATTTTATATGTATACCAACATTTTTAACAGATTTATGATCGGAGGAGCTATTACCAATTATGGACCGATCGTCCTGAAATTAGATCGCGTTCTTTTTTAGAATCCGTTTCCAATGATTCTTCCTAGTAGTAAATTACCTCTACAGACAACTACTGCCTGGGAAGAACCATTGGAAACGGATTCTGAAATGCCATCCTGGATTCAGATGGACAACTTCTTGAAAAGTAGACATCGAGTAGTAGAAAGGATAGAGAGGGCACGAGATCAACTAGATATGAATGAAACTAGTCGTAAGAATGATTTGAAACCGAGAACAAGTAGGAACAATATTGTTAAGAATTTAGGCGGAAAACAAGTTCAAATAATCAGAATTCGTGCCAATTGTGCAATGAAAACCATAATCTGAGAATATGCAAAAAAATTTCAGATTTTTCTGTTAGATAGAGTATTGAGTAGAACAGAATAGAATATGTAGCAACTGTCTATTACCAACTCAAGTCAACCAGGATTGTAAGAGTATTTTCCGCTGTACGCAATGCAAGATCAAAACAGTAATGGTGAACAAGTTAGAAGAGGCAATCTGGGTGGAAATAGGCCAGTAAATTCGTTTCATACTGAATCGACACAAACGATACACAATATGACATCTAGAGACAATGATGTTGAATAAAATTGCCCTACTTGCAGTAATACAGGTCCGACGAATGTTCAAACACATTTGTCGGTAAATCATGATGATATTTTGTTACCAACAGCTTTAGTGCTAATTTATCATTTTGGGGATAATTTCACTGTAAGGGCCGTGATAGACTCTGCATCTAAAATATCTTTTTTGACTGAAAGGATACGAAATAGGTTGAATTTAAGGTCAGAACAAGCGGACTTTGAAATATCCGGTACGAAGGACCATAAACAAATTTCTGGCTTATGTTTGGAAATTTGTTGGTTTTTGGTTTTGTTGTTTTCTGTCAACGGGGTAGAAAGAAATAGAAACCAAAGTTATTTATACTTGTATAAATAACTTTGGAAATATAAAATGCAGATTGCACTTACTTGTGTTTTATAATTCAAGGGATGAAAATAAAAACAGGTGGGTTTTTTAAAGAAAACGTTATAAAAGTTTATTTTTTTTATAATGAATTTGGGGGGTTTTGATGTTGTGGTTTTTTTGGCTGCTGATGCTGCTGTAGTTAATCACAAAACTGTAATGGCGCCTAGAATGATTAACAGAACTTTTAATTGTCATCTGTCAATCATCCTCAGCGTCATTCACAGTAGTGAAACTAACCACAGGCATGGCGAGCGGGGGGTCACATTTTATAAAAGGGGCTCCATTTCAATATCGAGGAAATCGTCGTCCTCCTCCACATCATCGCGGGCCTCAACAGTGATTTTTAGAAGAAGGTCTTATTGGGGACTATGGTCAATTATGGATTGATCCGAAAAATTTTAAAATGTAATTTCCTTTTACATAAAAAATATAAATCAAACATTTCCGGCAAAAACGTCCTATTTCAGAAGGACATTTGTATGTGGGCTAAGTGAAATAATGGACCGATTTCAACCAGTTTCGATAGGTTTCGTTTATAAAAAATGTGTATCTTACATAGACCGGACAGACATCGTCAAATCGACGCAGAAAGTGATTCTGAGTCGATCGGTTACTTAAAAGTGGGTGTTGGACTAATATTTTTGGGTGTTACAAACATCAGGATTAACGCAATCTACCCTCTACACTATGGTGGTGTAGGGTATAAATAGAAAATAGAGGCTATAAACGGAAAACTGCACCTCAGGACTATCGAATGTAATCCATTTAAATAAGCCAGGCAAATAAAAACAGAATAAAATTTAGAAGTTAGAGGCTTCTAGAAGCTAACTTGGCAGCCCGAAGTCCAAGGAATAAGCCACTACTTACAAAAATACATTGGAGTCAAATGCCGACTGTTCTGCAAGCAAATTGCGCAATATTTTGTGCAATTTCAAGTTCTTTTAAAAAAGTCCCTGATTTTATTTATAAAAAAAAAAAAAAACTTGATGATGGATGTATGATATTTAACAAGTGTGCTAACTGATTCCAACTTGTTTATTTATTTAGTCGGTCTTAACTTGAAATATTTTCTACTCGTGTTACTCGAAACAATCAACAATTATTGGGTTAATACAGGATTCCGGCAATTTAAATATTTTTGCTAAAAGCCGTATTGTTCTTATTGTTCTAATGTTTTTTTATCATTTAAATATTTGAATTTATCTTGTATTTTGCGTATGGCGTTACTAATTGGCTTCGAGAGTTTCTTGTTCCTCTTAATAAAAGTATTTGTTTTTGTATTTGTTTTAATTGCTACTTATTTTGTCTTCTTAATAATAAATTGTTTAAAAATAACAACAATAATGATGTTGTTGTTTATTTTCTTGTTTGTTTATTATTCGTGTCAACAAATATCAAGATTGTTAAGAAAACAAGTTGTATGTTTAAGTTGTTGGTCGTCATGCCGCCGCTACTTGCCAAAATGATTAACTCCATTCTTATTGAAAATAAAAAAAAAATTGAGAATTTATTTAAATAAGCGTTAAAGTTAACGTTGTTGTTTTAAAATTGCGTAATTACGTTATTTAATACTTATTTAAATTGTTGTTAAACATAAAGTTCAACACAACAAATTAATTAATGTTTGAGTGGTATTTTTAAAATTGTGTGTTTGTTTAAGTAAACTTGTAAACTTAATCGGTTTCGTCATTTGATACCATTCACTTAACACATGTAATTGACCATCATGCTTGTAAGTTACTTTGTAATCTTCTTGTATTTTGCATATATTTGCTTTGTTCATTTGTAAAAGAACAACCTTTGTTCTTTATTTTTTTCTATGTAATTCTCTGTACCGCCATTTAAATGCATACATTTTTGTTTTACTTGGTTTGTAGCATAGAGAATTATACATAGAGAAGACACTCCATTTTGTCAAACAAAAATAACGCAAATCATATGTCTGATACAACAACATAATACATTGACTAACATGTTCTTTGTTGTTGCGAGAGTTAGGTTTTTAGTAGAAGAAATTTTCAAAAAGTATTTCGAAATTTAATTGGTTTTCCATTAGAATAGAAATATAAAATAGAAATATTAAAAATTTCAATAAAACAAAAATATAATTCTTTTTCGCTAATCTACAAATACATTTTTGAATGTAGTCGTTAACATGAATAATATTATTATTGAATATTATTATGGTTTGAATTAATTAAATTAATTGCTGATTTTCTCTCTGGGTTTCCGCCTGATCTAACTACAATAATTATACAAAATGATAAAATATGTAGACACAATAATATTATTTTTCACACTTTCACTTTGTTTCCAAAGAAACCATTTAGTTGTCCTAAATATTATAGAGTTTATAGTGGTGTACCATCTATCTATCCATTCATCCATCTATTGTTCATACTCATATTCTTGACGTATCAAATGTGGTTTTGTTAATTAAACTTTATTTGGGTTAAGACATATGTACAAGTCATACATACATAAATATGAATACGAGTAGTTGGCAAATTTTTAATGACCCGCTAGTAATTTTTCAATAAAATTATTTGAAAGTACTGAAATGTACTTGAACAATAACATTTTTATTACACTACTTGCCAAACGCCCTCTAGCTTTCGTACAGAATTGGCCAATGAATTATGAACAGGCACACAAGTACATGTTTTATTTATTTTTTTTTTGTTTTTTTTTTATTACAAGAAAGAAACGCAAGTTCATACATAAATATTATTAAAAGTGTTGTATTTCGAAAGACATTTCTTTTAAATGAGGTTTATGGAACTTATTCAGCATTCATATACAGGTACAGGTAAAAAATTATTACTTAAAACTAGCTCATGATCAATCAGAAATGAGTCACAAGTAGAGTATCCAAAACCGAATCCGAAAACCGGTTTTTTCATCTTTGTAAAACCGACTGGTTTCAGTTTTCTTTAACTTTTCGGTTTTTTGAAAAACCGGTTTTATTTAAAACGGTTAACCGGTTTTAACGAAAACTTTGTAAAGCATATTTGAACATATAACTTAAGAATATTTTGATAACATTTTTAAAAACCGAAATCGGTTTTTTTTATAAAATACTGTTTTCAGTTAAACCGGTTACAAGTTAGCTCATTATGAGTTTGCTTATTGAAAGCATAAGCTTTGAGTGAACAAAAAGTTAGTAAAATCCCAAGGCGAATTGATTTAACAGGTGTGTTCAACCGATCAGCTGGTTATGTTGAAGCTGACAGATTATTATTTTATTTTTTGTTGCGGTGAATACTACAACAAACGTAAAAGTTAAACAACAACAGATAGATTTGACAGCTCCAGCCAACTAAACAAAAACAAATTACATGTGATTTTTGTACATGTTGTAGAATTGCCTTCGAGAAAAACTCAGATATAACAAGTAAGAGAGCTAAATTCACCAAATTATACTTTAAAATAAAATTAAAAAAAAAAATTTTAATTTTTTTTTTTTAATTTTTAAAAAAAAATTTTTTTAGAAATTGTTTTTTAAAGTTTTTTCCAATTTTAAAATTTTTATTAATTCATTAGTGAAAAAAATTTATGACAAAAGAATGTTTTTTGTGAAAAAAAATTCGGGTTAAAAAATATTTTCCCGATTTTGACCGATTGTAGGTCCAACTTTGTATAGCCTTATATACATCGTTGCAATGGACTTTGAAATATCTATCATTAGATATCCATATTGTCTATATTAATGACATAGGTAAAAAATCGAGTTTGTCCTGGTTTTTTCCTTATATCTCACCCATTTGTGGACCGATTTTGCTGATTTTAAATAGGAAACTTCTCGAAAGCATGTCTGACAGAATTATTGAGGATTTGGATACCGAAGATATCTGGGGTCTTCAGAAAATTGATTTCAACAGACAGACAGACGGACAGACTGACGGACATGACTAAATCGACTCCTCTATCTATAAGGAATATATATACTTTATAGGGTCTGAAAATTAAATTATGGAAATTACAAACGGAATGACAAATTTATATATACCCTTCTCACGGAGGTGAAGGGTATAAAAAGAAGTATCTATTACATCACAGTACTTTACTGCGACTTCATGGACGTCGCTATGTTCATTTTAACAAATATTTAAGACAAAAATTCCCTAGAGGAAAGGAAACTGATCAAAGTGACTAATTAATTCCTGGGTGTTAGCTACTGGGTTTAGTTTTAACACCTGTCTCTCCAACAAGGCGTTGACACCATTTAAATGCTTTTGGACAGGCCCAAATGTGGGTTACTATAATACTCGTGTTATAATCTATATTTATATACAGGAAAATAAAGACAATCACCACAACGTTGGTCAGTACCGCGACCAACCTCATCACAACACACTGTTTACCAAGTTTGCGACTTAGTCACAACATTGCAATAATAATGTCAGTAAGGTAATAGAAATGCTTTCAAAAGTTCACGAAAAGCTGTACTGGTTTGTGCTTTTGATCACCCCCTTCTATTGAGATCAATTCCAACACATGAATGTTTAATATTCACCTTGATTAGGAGCTAAAGTTAAGTAAAGATTAATAAAAAAAAAATATAATTTAGTTGGCTTGAATAAGATTACATTTCAAAGCTAAAATTCAATTGCATAGGACTGTTTTAACAAGAAATTTTACAATTTCTAAATGGGTTGTTTTGCTTAGTTTTAACAAAACTCTTAATTTGTATAAGTTAACGTAAACATGATCATTTACTCTGCCAAATTGTTGAGCACCAATGTTTACCTTTATAATTCGGATGATTAAAAAAAAAAAGCTATATAAACAAATTAAATAAAGTTTTTTTAACATAAGTTTGATTGATTTAAAAATAGCTTTAGGTATAATTTGTCAAGAAACAAAGTTTTGTCATTTGCTGGACGAATTGACATTTTAATTAAATTTTTATTTTTACAAGAAAACAATTCAAAACAAACGTGTATAAACAAGAATATGGTAGAACGAACAAGACATGATTGTAATCTATCAAAAATTTCATAAATATCATTGTCATATTTGACAACGATTTACATAACTTTTCAAATGGGTGGCCGTCAATCAAGTGTTGTAATAGAGATGATTATAGGTTTTAAAATTTAAATAAATGAGTTAAATAAAAATACGTACAGTTAATATAAGTAGCAGCATTAATAAGTAATACAAAATGAGGTAATAAGTATATAAACATTTTATGTATGTAGTCGACAATTTAAAACAAAATTCCGTTGACCAATATTAGTTTTATAACTGAAACAATTTTAATTTATTTTTAAAGGAATTATGAAAACTCCAGCCGTCATCTGATTCGTTACCACATCGTATCGTAGTAACTAACGTTTTCGCTGGTAACGACTTCTGCAAGTACTTACAGTCAATGAGTTATTATAGTCGTTATATGTAGCTTATTTTAGAGATGACTTATTTTACTTTCTGTTTGTACAAGGTGGCGCAAAAGTAAACTTCCGATGTTTTTTGGCTGTAATTAAAAAAAAAAAAAAAAAAAATGAAAAACTTTGATTCTTCTTGTGGATTATTTTTATTTGGTCTTTTAATTTTTTTTACATCAAGTCGAGAATATGATGTCATGTAAATGGCCGCCGCCACAGTTGATTGTCATTTGAGCCCCTTTTTATGGCATTTTCCATCACTTTGGCCAAAACGGCGATAGGTCCTCACATTATTGACGGATATTGTCTTTAAGAGCTGTAAGAGTCTGAGGCTTGTTGACATAAACCCACCCGCGACTTCAAAAAGCCCCACAAAAAGAAGTCTGGAGCGGTCAAATCTCGCCAAAATGGGAGATTAGGCGCCCGGGAAATGCATCCTTCAGCATATCGGTTGTGGCACGTGCAGTGTGTGCCGTTGCACCGTCCTGTTGGAACCACATGTTTTCCAATCCCAATTCATCAAGTTGCAGCAAAAAGAACTCGTTGATCATTGCTCTGTAGCGCTCACCATTCACTGTAACCGTTTGGCCCGCAACGTCTTCGAAGAAAAAAGGTCCGATGACTCCTCCAGCGAAAACAGCACACCATACAGTGACTTTGAGCGGTGTAATGGCTCTTCGTGGGTTACACGCGGATTTTCAGTAAATTTAAGCTTATTTACGTACCCGCTAAGATGGAAATGGGCCTCATCACTCATGATTATTTTTGATGAAAAATCATCTTCCTCTTGGTGGCGATTAAGGATGGCTTAAGCGTATGTTAGATGCGATTGGCGGTCAGCAGCTAACAGCTGATGCACCGTCTGGACTTTGTACGGAAACATCTTCAAATCTTGTACCAAAATTCGTTGTAAAGACAGTCGACTGATACCCATTTGCGTGGCACGTCGTCTGGTCGATGTCGACGGCGCTTCCATGACATTCTCCGCTACAGCAGCAATATTCTCTGCAGAACGGCTACTCCGGGGTCTGCCAGGCCCGATTATTGATAAAATAAATAGTCAGCAATATTCCGCGTTCTGGAGCAGTGTAGCGTAACATTGTTTATTAACGTGTATTTCGCATGTGTTTACTACACAAATGTCAAAACAGAACTGACATTAGGGGCCAATCGCAAAATTTATAGCATTTTCTGATAGGAGGATAACTTTTGCGCCACCTTGTATGACATTAGCATTTTAACCCATTACAATGTAGTGAACATTTTTACTCAGATACCTTACATTACTGCTTCTTTGCTGCTACTGGGAGAAACTGTAGTATTGTTTATATTTATTGCTGATGAATTAGAGATTAAGTTGTTACACACAAATTAGTCAAACCAAAAATAAGTTAAGCCCCCGTATTTTTAATATTTTTAATATCTTTAATTTCTCCATTTCCGTTTGCTTAATTTTACAACTACTATTTTTGGCAATACATAATGATATTTATCAAAATTCAATCTTACATTTTCATTTTGTAAATACTTAAATATAAAGTTTTATTTATTTTAATATAATTTATTATTAATTAAGCTTATCGTTTGCTGTGGGAGTAAAAAAACAAAAATGTAAATCCAAAACGTGTAATGATTCGCGGTGATTGATCAGAAATTCTATTGCGTTTTTAAATCAATTTTTCACTGATTTGTAATTCTTTTTATTTATTTGTTTGTTTCGATTTCATTTGAGTTTATTTTTAATTTAAAGCGGTTTGTTTATAAATACTTTTATTGTTTTGTTTTGTTATATATGTATGTTAAATTTATTAACTATTTTGTAAACAGAGACAAAATGTCACCGTTGATTTTCCATGTAGGGAATGTATCCGTACTGTAATAAAAGTGATATTAAAATTCTATAAAAGTTTTGTTATTTATTACACCCATTAACATGATCAATTATCCCATATTTTAGCAAACCCACACACATGGTGGTCGGTCGATCCCTCTATAGAAATTTCGGTTATACAACATAATTTCATTGTATTCTTTTCTTTTCTGGTCTCTTCTATAAAAGTATTTAAATAATTATACAATAGTAATTTGAGACAAACCAAAATGTTAAAAATTTCTTTTATGTCAATTTTAAAACCAGTTCCTATTTTTATAAAAACAAAACCGATTCTTAAAGCTGTTGTTTACAATTTATTCACATATTCAGCTTTTTTTTATTGAAGTTTTTATTTCAATTTTTAATAATTCTTCAGACAGGTGGAATTAAATTAAGTTGTTTTTTTTTTTTTTTGCTTTAAATGTTAAATTATGGAAAATCTGGTTATTTTTGTTTCTATATTTATGAACAAATTATTTTTTATTTTTTTTGGTTCCACTTATCAACGGTAAGTGTTGAAATTATTAAAAAAAAAAATTGCCACTTTTGTTTCTGGATTGTTTGACATTTTTAAGCTTTTAATTATTGATAAAACCGAAAATATAAAAAGAAATATGAAAAATGATTAACAAATATTTAAGCAGCTTGTGTTGCATGGAATTTCTGGCATAAGCGGATTTATTTGTTGTTTTATTTTTTTTTTAACAAATTAATCACTTTTGCTGCTTATTTGAAATTAAATAATAATTGTCTACATATTAAGAATATTGTTAGCAAAGTATTTGTTTACTTTTCTTGTTTGCATTTATTTGTTTTTAATTATATTCACATCACGACCATTGATTTTTTAAATTAAAACCGTTTGTATGAAATGTGTTAATTTTGTTCTGCAAGATGTTCATATATTTTAAAAATCCCCTTAAAAATAAAGCAAGAAAAAAAATTTTATTGACTCCATTTTCAAATCAACATGAGCGGAAAGTACACAAATGTTATATGTAATGTGTACATTAGGGTGTTTTTATTCTGAATATCGAGGAGTCAAATTGAATAATGTTAAGCATCATTAGCTTTCAAATTCGATTCACACTCTTCGAAATTCGAATAAAAGTAAAACAAAACTCACCTAAAATTGGACATTTCAAGTCATTAGAAAAAGAAAAACAAACTTATAAACCCCAAACATTTTTAAATATCAGCGGGATGTACATAAATTAAACCGTTAGCGATTTGTAAGTTCAGTGACGGTTTAATGCAATTGCTCGCCTCATTTTAAAATAAATATGATTGTGTTAAAAGCTTTAGCACAAGTTTATTTTTGGAAACACTCAAATGCTTCATGTGTGTCACTGAAACGATGAAAATCAATGCTTCAAAGAATCTTCTTTGTACACCCCAACTACACGATTTCCAATTGTATTTAAAAAGTTTCTACTTCTTTGAATTGTGAATTCAATTGAAAACTTCTGAAATACAATTAGAAACTTATGAATTGGAAATGGTGTAGTTGTATGCATTTTTAGAACTTTCTTTTTAATTTCCCACTAATTTTGCCCAGCCCACAAGTTAAACTTTAAGTTGATTTGTTTTTTATGTCATTTTATATTTTTTTTTTAAGTGTTTGCATGTTTTTGTTAATTTATTTATATAATATAACATTGTTATTGTTTGTTTCTTGTTTGCTTATTGTTTTTTTGCATTTTTGCGTTCTTTTCTTTTCGTGTTTTACAGATACAAACAGCATGAGTCGTGAAAGCGATGACAATTTGAGTTCCATCAATTCTCAGTACACAGGTAACGTACGACAATTCATTTTTTTTTATTTTATTAATTTATTTACTTATTACATACTCATTTTCTTAATTTATTTTTAAAAACTTTTTAAACAAATTTCTATCTATATTTAACTAAAATCATCTCATCTGTTTTTTTTTTTTTTTGTTTGTTTTGGGTTTATGTAACACAGTTAAATTATTTCGTTTAATTTTCCATTTAATTTTAATTTGTTTCATGGCATTATTTTTGTTAAATTGCTCTGAATAGAGACAACAACTATAATCGTATTAGCTGTGGTTCACTACTATATCTCCAGCTGTGACGATTTGTTTTCTGATCTTCTTTAGAAAATGCTGGTAATTTAAAGAGCACAATAGGACAATGTTATAAATTTTTATAGTTTTCTATTATGAATCACAAATTTTAATGTACTTCTCAGCAATATGTAAACAAAATTTTGAAATAACATCCAATCAAGCTGAGCACTTTTTACATGTATGTATTAAACAGCAACATTTTCAATTACTCTTAGGCTTTCCTAAACGAGCAGTGTATTCCAGCAGATATTTAAGAGTTTAATAATGCCAAAGAACGAATCAGGATTGGGTGGAACTTGACAATTCATATAGTAGTCCAACTTTGAAAATTTAGATAAAATCGTGCCGTTGAGATCAAAATAACTTTCTAATGCTTCTTGGCTTACATCATCAGCATTTGTATACAAAATATACAAATGCGAACATTTGTTCTATGGATCATTCCAAGAAACTTTGCCGAAGAAACCTTAGCTTAAACATGAATTTCTTGCCTCCGGATGTCATTATGAGAAAGTCAAATATTTGTAACTTTTCACAACAATTTCGTCAAAATACCTATTTTGAAAAAATTGGAGCTAGAAATTCATTTTTGAGCTAGGTTTCTTCGGCAAAGTTTCTTGGAATGACCCATAGAATAAGAATTGCGATGCGCATTTGTCCCAAAAAAATTGTATCCTCCATATGTTCATCTCATACATTTTATTCGATCTAAGTATGCGAGTATTAGCCCTCTGAAGTTAAATTTAAAATGGAAGTTTCGCTATCGAAATCCATAATATATAATTGGGAATATATTTTAAAAATGCGGAATTCAAAACAGTTGACGTATCTTTTGCCTTTAATAACTTATATGAAATTTTGAAGGGTACATATCTGTTCCCAGTTAGTTATTGCACATTATAGTGTAATAAACAAGGTTTTCTTTTTTTTATTTTTGCTTAAAACAATTTCGAAACATTCGCACCGAATGTGT
Organism: Calliphora vomitoria; assembly: GCA_942486065.2. Lineage (NCBI taxonomy): Eukaryota > Metazoa > Arthropoda > Insecta > Diptera > Calliphoridae > Calliphora > Calliphora vomitoria. The sequence goes on along the minus strand of OW818030.2, from coordinate 64,047,590 downwards.
GAATGTGCTCCATCGGCTTTAACGTACGCGAAATGGTTTGTGCGGTTCAGAAGTGGTGATTTTGATACGGAAGACAAAGATCGCCCAGGCCAGCCAAAAAAGTTTGAAGTCCAAGATTTGGAGGCATTACTCCATAAAGATTGTTGTCAAACTCAACAAGAGCTTGCTTAATCGTTGGAAGCTACTCAATCAAAATTTTTAAAACGTTTGCGAGCCGCAGGGAAATTGGTTACCATACGAATTGAATCCGACAGACCTTGAAAGACGATTTGATGCTTAGGTTAGGTTATCAGGCAGCCGTCCAAAATCTTCGTTTGTACAGCTCACTTGGGTCAAATAAACGTTTCCTTTGTGGTACCTGAAAAAAGATGAAAACCACAGAGAGGAAAGAAATAGAAGTAGATGAAAGGAATTCTATAGATTTATTAAGCAAGAGGTGAAAGGAGAAATTGGAGGAGTAAGAGGAGAAGGTGTTGAGAGTCAAGTAACGCAGACCAATATGGGACAGTTGTCGGGTCACCATGAGGTGAAATTTGCAAGCCGGCACCTTAATTCCTTCTCTGATAGCCCGGAGGGGGTACCAAGGGATCTCTATCCTAAAAGTCTGGCCCGTAGATAACCAAGTGCCGGACAATTACAAAATAAGTGTAGAATAGTTTCTTCCTTATTCTGACAACTTCTACAGAAGTTGTTATAAGGTAACCCAAGTCTTGCAGCATGAGGACCGAAAGTACAATGTCCGGTGATCATCGCCACCATATTGCATAGTCGTATTCGTTGTAGTCGTAGTAGATATGACGTGCGTGTGCAGTCCAGCGCAGGCCATATTATCCTCGTGATAGCACAGGTGGATTCATTATCCCACCTCGTTTGGGCAAGTTCGTAATATATGTCATGTATACGTTTCTTGCAAGTTGACAGCGGAATTCCGCAGAGGGAGTCTATATCGTCTTCCGACAGAAGGGCTCCTAATCCTGCCAAGTGATCGGCAATACAATTGCCTTCATTGTCCCTGTGTCCACTTACCCATGTGATGCTTGAACGCTATAAAAGATAACCCGATAACCCGAAGCGTAATAGATCGTATGTACAGACCGGCCAACCAGCTGCTTAGAATTTGGTGGGACCAAAACGTCCTATCCAACCTATCCGACCATCACAGGGAACCTGTACCGAACGCATCTGATTCGTTTGAATCAAGCATTGGCCGAAAAACGGCCAGCTTATGCGGTCAGACATGAAACGTTCGGTCACATGTTCTTATACCTGTTAAAAAGTATTTAGAAAGAATTGGTTGGGAAGTTTTCCCTCACCCGCCTTATAGTCCAGACACCGATCGATGCAGATACACACCCTGACATACGCATCACTCCAGAACAAAGTATCCGAAATTGGCTTGATTCGTTATTGGCCTCAAAAGATGAGCAGTTCTTTTGGAGCGGAATCTATATGTTGCCAGAAAGATGGGAAAGGTACTAGCTAACAATGGCCAATACTTTGAATAAATTTATATTGTACAAATGTTTCAAAATAAAATCTAAAAATTTATAAAAATACCGCATTCTTAATTCATACACCCAATAGCAGATCTCAAAAATCGCAATTTATTTAATAACTGTTATCAGATATCTTCATTACAGTTCCAACTTATTAAACGTCTAAAAATTCAATTGACTTACAAATAAAGCCCCATAAAATTCGTTTTGAAACTGTTACAATATCCATAAATAAATAAATAAATATATGTATTTATTGAACTTCTAAGTATATAGAAAACAACTGTTTTGAAAATGTGTATTTATTTAGCACATGTTTCCCAACCAAGACACCAACCAGCCTTTGTTATGACTCAATTCATTATTCAATCGTTTTCTAAGGTGTTTGGCCATATTTATTCAATTGAAAAAAAAAGTTATGTGTCTATTATAATTGACCATATTGATGAATTCATTGAGTAAAGAATATTTCATAACAAAATTATTATTTATTAATGAAAGAAAGAAAAATTACATTAATTATGCGCATCAGGTTTGCACAATAGAATGATTTACAAAATAATAGGGGGGAAGGAAGTTTCAATGGAATTGGTTTTTCTATCATACATTTGTTAATTCTATTATTCTATTTGTTATATAAAAAAACATTAATTAGTTTTTGTCAACATGAAAAAAATTCTTAATAAGGTCAACGAAATTAGCAAACAAAATTATTATAAGTCAAGTTCAATGATGAGAAATTTAAAAAAAATGTATTTCATAAATGCTAAATCATAAAATTAATTAAAGTTGGTCATAAAACTTGATTTTTACCATTTTTAACATTATGTTAATCTAAAGAATTAATTTTAGAGGAAACATTGTTTGCAATGCAACACTGTACAGCATAGTGTTCATAAACACAATAGATTTTGTTTCGGCAATGTCGCAAGTTTATTTGTCATTTGAGCATTGTTTATACAAGGTGGCGCAAAAGTAAACTTCCGATGTTTTTTGGCTGTAATTAAAAAAAAAAAAATGAAAAACTTTGATTCTTCTTGTGGATTATTTTTATTTGGTCTTTAAATTTTTTTTACATCAAGTCGAGAATATGATGTCATGTAAATGGCCGCCGCCACAGTTGATTGTCATTTGAGCCCTTTTTATGGCATTTTCCATCACTTTGGCCAAAACTTCCGGCGATAGGTCCTCACGTCTCATGTTTTCCAATCCCAATTCATCAAGTTGCGGCAAAAAGAACTCGTCGATCATTGCTCTGTAGCGCTCACCATTCACAGTAACCGTTTGGCCCGCGACGTCTTCGAAGAAAAAAGGTCCGATGACTCCTCCAGCGAAAACAGCACATCACACAGTGACTTTGAGCGGGTGTAATGGCTCTTCGTGGGTTACACGCGGATTTTCAGTGCCCCAGAAGCATAAATTTTGCTTATTTACGTACCCGCTAAGATGGAAATGGGCCTCATCACTCATGATTATTTTTGATGAAAAATCATCTTCCTCTTGGTGGTGATTAAGGATGGCTTGAGCGTATGTTAGACGCGATTGGCGGTCAGCAGCTAACAGCTGATGCACCGTCTGGACTTTGTACGGAAACATCTTCAAATCTTGTACCAAAATTCGCTGTAAAGACCGTCGACTGATACCCATTTGCGTGGCACGTCGTCTGTCGACGGCGCTTCCATGACATCCTCGGCTACAGCAGCAACGGCTACTCCGGGGTCTGCCACGCCTGGCAGCATCTCGTGTTGTGCCAGTCTCTTCGAGGCGAGCGGCTAAACGTCGCAGTGTTTCACCAGTAGGCGTTGGAGGGCCAGGAAATCTGCGACGAAATTCACGTTGTGCCAAAGTCACCGACCGATTATTGGTCAAATAAATTGTCAGCAATATTCCGCGTTCTGGAGCAGTGTAGCGTAACATTGTTTATTAACGTGTATTTCGCATGTGTTTACTACACAAATGTCAAAACAGAACTGACATTAGGGGCCAATCGCAAAATTTATAACATTTTCTGATAGGAGGATTACTTTTGCGCCACCTTGTATTTATCATTCTTTAGTACTTTGTTTTAGTTCCTTATAGAATTATTTAGGAGGCAAACAATTTATATGTCGGTAGAAATGGCGGATATATATTAATTTGAATTTTTGTATGTAAAATATGTAATTGTATGTAAATTTTCAAAAAACATTTATGCGTTCTTATTTTAACAAAGCAGTATGTATTGTCATAAAGTATTGCTTTGCCTTGTAAACGAATTACTCTGCAGTGTTCCTTTGCAAACTGCGTTTATTAAGTCAGCCCAACTCTTAAGGTCTTATGGAGATCACAGTTATTAACTGGAAGCAACTTTCGAAATTCAATTACAAACTTATGTTTATAGAATATTATTTGATTTTATTACAAAAATATATCTAATATTTATCTTCAGAATATCAGACAAAAATTTAAATTATAATCTACAGATTTCTATTTTTTTCCCATTAAACATATGTGTACTTATTATTTGTGGTTATTTGAATAAAACCGGAAATTAAAATGTCAAATGTTTAAACTCGAATATAAAAAGATTGTCTTAAATTAAAAGTTGTTGATATTGAAGTAATCAAAATCAAGTCTTAAAAATTACAAATTAAATATTTGTCTATACTTTCGGACACTCCTTGCCACTGAAAATAATGAAAAAATTAATAAATTTTTAATGTTTTCGCTGTTAAAAAAAAAAGTTATTAAACCAAAGTCACGATTTATAATAGAACATTTACAACTACAATTAATGGCATTAATAAAATTGATCGCGATATAAATAAATTTAATGAAATTTTTCTAATTTAAAAATTAAAACATAAATATAAAATGTCATTCAATTTAAATGGCAGACATTTGGCCAATTTACAGCCGGTATTGTATCGAGGTATCTCTTAACCTAGATTGTGATTAAAAACAATTGTTTGAATTATGTTAAGATTGCAGTCAAACATCCATATATGTATGTATGTAATTTCCTTATTTCAATTATGGCCTCAATAAACGTTTCATTTAAGTTTAATGCTTAAACATTTCTTAATCATTCTACTGGATTTACTGCATTTTCAAGATAATCTTTATAATTTAGAAAAGCATTCAGGTGGAAAATTACAATAAAAAAAATTTTTACAATTTCCGCCGGTGATTTTTAAATTACACTCGCGCTCACTCACATAATCTATCAACAATCTACACTCTAGCTGATAATTTGCATTAAATTTTTGTATAAAATTGTGTGTTTTTTTTTTAGAAAAAAATTTATGAAATTCATGTGGGCCTGAAAAAGCTGGCTCAGTTAGAAAACACCACCACTACCAGCATTACCACCCTGACAACAACATCATCTTACATGTCAAAAACTTGTTGTTTATCTGTATTACGAGTATCTAACTATTAGTTAGATAGTTTTACATAAACTTTAACAATTTTATTTTTAAAAGCGCCCACAGAGCAAGTAATGGTCCACCTTCTTTTCGTAATGCAAAAAAAAAGTAAATCCAGTAGTAATACTGAATTGTTTATATCCCCTACATGCAAAATTTAAGATATAAAAATTTGTTTGTTTAAATTAGTTTTTAAAAGATATTAACTTGTCGTAGTTTAATGAGCAAACGCAATTGAGATTTTTTAAAATTATTTTTTTGTTGTTTTACAATTAGTTTGTTTTTTATTTTTGTTATACTGAAGTGCCAAGTCCATTTTTGGTATGCAAATGTCCACTTCTTTTTTGCTTTCTGTCACTTTGCTCGAACAGGTAGTCCATCTCCGTTTAAAATCTAACACACTTTTGGACACATTTTTTGTGCTCTTCAATTCTCGTTTAACAAGATCCCAATATCTCTTCACAGGCCTTAGCTCCGAGCAGTTTGGAGGATTTGTTCCTCTTGGTATAAATACCACATTATTGTTCTTGTACCACTCAAGAGCTTGTTTACCATAGTGACAGGATGCCAAGTCAGGGCAAAAATAAGTGGAAACATTATGAAGTCTTATGAATGGAAGAAGCCTTTTTTGTAAACAATCCTTGATGTACATTTCGGTATTTATAGAGGCCTTTGTAACAAATGATTGGATTCTTTTGCCGCAACTGCATATTGCATGCCATACCAACAACTTTTTGGGAAATTTTGTCTGCTTTTGGGTCCTAAACGTTTCTTCAACATTCCCTCGAGCATCTGCAACATAAAATATTTGATCAGAAAGTTGCGAAAAATCTGCTAGAACATACGTTTCGTCATCCATTATGCAGCAAGAATATTTTTTTATAAAACTGGACTTCAATTTCCGTGCTCTGTCTTTGGCCTCTAAATTTTTAGCAGAGTTCCTATCAGGAACTGTTTGAGCCTTGTATGCTTTTAAACCTTCATTGGCTTTAACTTTTCGTACCAAATAGTCCGAGTACTGACCTAACCGGGCTGCTTTCCTACCGCAGGTGTTGGGAACTGGTTTGAAAATTCTTTCTATTTTTTTTTGGCTTTAGAAACATCATGTGGGCAATTCCTTCTACCTGAACCAGGTTTTATATCAACGGACAAGTTCTCCCGGTACAGTTTATTTAACATTGGAAAAAGTTTGATACCAGACCTTTGATTGTGTGGCCAACTTTTTGTAGGACCAAGTTGGGTTTTGTTGAAATTATTTAATAATTTTAGTATGCACTTTTTTCTAGTCACTCATTTTAATCAGATTAACAACAAATGAATATAATTAACATTAAACATAATAACTGACATGCTTTACAAAAGTAACTTAATAAAAAAAAATCAAATAATACTTGGGTTAAAAGTTTTAATGAAAAACGTGTGTTAAGAATTTTACGATCTCACTCCTTACTTATTTTATGGACATTTGTAATATTTAATATAACTGGAGTTAACATTTGTATAAAAATCTAAAAATCTTAATTCTTCAGGAGTTATAAAACAAGAACTAGATACAGACATAAAACTAATGCAATAAAAACTATGTTTTTTATCGTCAGAAAGTATACTACGATGATCATCAGGCTTGAAATTGTGGCTATTATAACCACGGACCCTGTTTATAATAGCCACATTTCGATTTTTTTTTATTTAAAAATGTATTTGTAATAATTACCTTTCGAGTTTAATTTATTACTCGGAAAATAATATTTAGATTGATATAAATCGCAGCAATTTTATTTCTTTCCTTTAAAATTTCTTCGTAACCCTTATCATGTTCACACATTTTTGTTGTCAAAGTGTAGAACAAAGTCTCTTTCACGGTATCCATATACCTATATATGTTGAAATCCACTAAAACCGCATTTGGTAGAGTATTAGTAATTAAATTCTTTCGAGCTCGAACAGAGGTTGATTACTTTCCGTCATGTGAGAATTCCGAAAAATTAAGCTTAAAGGTTGACATTATCAACCAGGTCAGTAAATGTTTTATCATTCTTTAAGAGAGCCGAAACTAGTATTATCCTTAAGCCTTTTAACGAAGCTTTTCATAGTCTATTCAATACAAATTTGGTTTAAACTTCAATTACATACTAATATATTTCTAAATATCTTAATTAACTCCGAAGTTATTGTAAATGATCATGTAGAGTGTGTTTTTTTAGCCCTTTAAATTTTAATCAAAAAATTCTTGACAATGCGCATTCTGGACGTCATTTTTGGTGCACCTTTTCGAGCATTGCTAGCCGTATGTCATATATAACACGATGAATGTTGGCCAAGGCGTCAATTGTTGCTGGTTTATCAGCATAAACCAGTGTCTTCGCGTGACCCCACAGGAAATAATCGCACGTCCTTGGAGGCCAATTGAAAGGTCAATTTTTCGAAATCATGTTATCCTCAAATTTTGATTTCAATAAATCAATGGTTGAGGTCGCCGTAAGGCACGTGGCGCCATCCTGTTGAAATCATATCTCAATGTCATCCATATTTTTAATGGAGATCGTGTTGCGACAACGATCTCCATTGACAGAAACGCGAGCTCCAGCCTCAGTTCAGACAGTTCGTTTGACAGTTAACCGTTACCGCTAAAATTACGTTACCGAAATAATCGCAAATACCGACACCCCAAAATTACATTTACTTTTTAATCGTTTCGAAACGATATCCAACCTTAAACAAAATACTTAAGGTTTTTTTCAATCAAGACGACGAATTATTGAATAAAAAATTTGAAAAAAAAAATCTATAAACGAATGGGAAACATTCGTAAACGTATATTCAAACTTCAGATGTTTAGGGTGGATTAGACAACTTCGTATGAACCTCAAATCGTATAGTAGAATTCTATTTAATTCTGATTTTTCTGGGCGGCCACAATATCAAGCCTTCAACGATATTGAATTTACACAAATTAAACTTAATCAAATTTGAACCACATCTGTTTTATATCTAACATAACAATATTCCGACTCGAAGTACATTTTCAAAGAGGTCTTTTCACATTTTTCGAATTTAATTTAGAATCGCATAAGGATTCACAAGATCCACAAACTTCATACAAATTGTTACAAACAAAATGATAAATTAAAAATAACCCTTCAATATTTGATGGTGATTTAAATAACAAAACACATTCAAGCGGCATTTCATTTAGTTGAAATTATTTTATTTAAATTCTTAATTAATTGTAAATCTATACATGTCATTGTTCTTGTTGTAATTATTGTTGTAGCTGTTTAATGTTAATTAAATGTTGTTTAATTGATATTTGTTTTTTGTTTGCTTGTAAAATAATCAACTCAAGAAAATAAAATTCAGATAAGAAGAGCAACAGAACAGAGTCGAGTCGAGTCGTGCAAAGTGGAACGGAATGGAGCGGAGTAGAGTTGAGTGAAAGAAATATGACCGTTTGTTAGATATTTTCTCTCGTTATCGTTGTGACAGCTCAGTGACATGTTGATTGTGTAACTGTTAGTAGTTAATACAGTTAATACTTGTACGCTGTATGTATATAAATAAATTTATATTTACATACAGATACACATAGATACATACATACTCTTACTTGTAAGTAAATGCGAATTGTACCTACATAAACTTTGCAATAATATGGTCATTGATCTATCTCTAGTATTATTTCATTTCATTTCGATACTCTTAAGTATTTCAGTACTTAATAGTTTTCAAACAGACAGACAACAAATTCAGCGTGTAAAAAAATATTGTATGACAAACAATAACAAGTGTTTGTTGTTCACTATTAAATGGGTTAAAGCGATTTAGTTGTTTTGTTTGAGTTTTATTTATTTTACAATTAAATTAAATGGTGTTATTTATCATCCCATTCCATCAGCTCAACTGATATCATCAATCTTTATATGGATATTTCAATAGTTTTTGAATATTTATTTCATTAATTGCAACAGCACACTGGTGTTAACATATAAGTTGAATAAACTTTTCAAAAGACCTAGAGTGGGTTTGTTTTCATTAAAAAAAGGGTTCAGAAACTGAAAATCTCCCAGAAATTATATATATATGATTTGGTTATGACCTTAATTGTCTCTAATATCAATTTATTACACAGGACGACAGTATCAATTTAAAGAATATGATTTAAAGGCTTTTAGAACATCATTAACAAGTATGTATAACAAAATTGACTAATGAAACCCATTGACTGTCAAATGGAATACACAGAGAAAACAGATTCGTATTAGCAATCAAATTTGTTGCCAATCGATTTATTCTGTCTTCGTGAGCGAATTTTACAGTTGTAGTTTGATAGAACCGATAGGAAAGAAATGCCAGTTTGGTCTTCTCTGGCCGGCAAACAATCATTGTGTTAAAGTGATTAATCAGATAGTGGATTAACAAAGCGCAGAGCTTAGCAACTAGAAGTTTATTTCTGCTGCATTCAAACCTGAACAACAATGAGGTCGAATAAAATACATTTAAGGATGTTGTCTTGTTAATTTTCAAACAAAAAAAAAAAAGTAAAACGGCGCCACAAACCAAACAAAAAAATTCTGTTCAATACGCAGTCAAAACATTGCAATGAAAATTAAAAACCAACAACAAAACTGTACACAATTTAAAATATAAAATAAAATAAAATAGAAAATGTACTCTACTCGTACTTGCCAGACAAACTATTTTTTTTGTTTTGTTCACAGTCGGTATTCGGTGTTTGATGAATCATTTATCATGATACTTTATACATACACACAGCTACATGAACAAACACACCTCACTACACGATATAACTGCAAAAAAAAAAAAAATATCAACAACAACAAATTCACTTGCAATTTTAAGGACAGACGGACATACTAAATACTGTTTGTTAGAAAGAAAAACTAAATAAAAATAGAAAATAAAATAAAACAAAACAACTGATTAGATCTAAACTAGAAAGAGAGTGAATTTGTTTTTCTCTAAATAGTGTTGACAATTGGAAAATAATATTTAAACGATTCCACCTTCAATGATTTTACCAAAAAGTACTTTAAGAGGCCCGCGATTGTGGAAGGGATATCAGTGGTATTCCAATTAGTTTTTTGACAGGTTTTTGGCTAACAGTTATCTATATAGTTGTAATTGATGAGTGGAATTGGTTACTGTCCTATCTGCGTAACGGCATAACACGCTTATCTTAAGAGAAGGTCAAAGGAAACAGCCTTTCGGTACTATCTAAGAAAGTGTATGTTATGGTGAATACATATATCCAAATAATAACGAACAGGATGGGGAATATGCTGAAGAGCATTTGAAGAGCAAATTGTGGAATCATGGAATTAGATCTTGGCGTAATGCTATCAGGGTCCAGGGAAAACGGTTTCGGAGTCAATTATTACTTTTTACCAGAAGATAAAAAATTACGGAATTTAAAATCTTTGGAAAGAGATAAAGTTTCACACCTTTTATTTAATAGTAGATGTACCCAGCGGTTATAAGACCTATTCTGACACAAATTTACATTATGCGCAAGACTAGCTTGTCTTTCTATTACTGTGTCCAGTCTGGATACAATGCTGGTCCCACCACCCCTTGATATCTGTATCAAATGCATTTGTAGAAATTGTTCAAATTAATCACGACAACATCGTATACAAATTAGGCATTATATAGTACCTTAACCGAACTTTTATAGTACGCACAGTGGGGCAGAAACAAAATTTTTTGGAAATAAATCTGACATTTCTAAACGGCTTGTCCGATCAGTATAAAATTTGACATAGGCGCGGCCAAGGAGATTTAGAGTTTAAGTTATTAAAATGGATCCTACAAATGCTCCAGTGGCGGCGCTATGGGGGCTCAAATTAGGGTACCTTCGACATGTAAAATTTTTAAACACGTGCCATTTTTTTTTGTTTCCCATCCGATTTCAAAAATTTGTATATTTATGGAAAGCGCTTGGCTGGGTCTTGAAAAAACATGCTTTGGGATTAGAAAACGGAAAGCAGATTTGAAAACCTTGATGTGATCCCTATTTATTCCCAAAGTATTTTCCCAGCCCCAAAGGAAATGTGGACCCTATGGGCAAAACTGTAAAAAATACAATTTTTGGGATTTTCGCTCCAATTTTTAAGGAATTTCGGGATGCCCTTTGACCTTTTGACAAGTTTTTTTACACTTTGGGAAAATACTTTGGGAATAAATAGGGATCACATCAAAGTTTCTAAAGCTGCTTTCTGTTTTCTGATCCCAGCTTTGGGATTATAGAACATGTGGCCCAAAGTTGAAATTTCGATAAAAAATAGGTAAAATTCCGAAGGGCGTAGGACCAACATATTCGAAAAACATGACATGTCTTTTATATCAAAATGTTTTCCGTAAACATACCTTATGGAAACACATAAAATTGTTATATGTTCTTAAATAAAGTTTTTTTTAATAAAAAAAGAGTTATGTCACCTTTTCGTCCAAAAAACTGGAAAAATTTTTTTTTTTATTTTTAAATTGAAAATCGTTTATTTTTGGATCCATAATTGATATTGCCCTGAAATCTTTTGTATTTTACTGATAATTTAGTTGTCTAACTAACAAAAGAAATTCGAGTCCATTCGGTTCAAAAGTAAGCCATATATTTTTAAAAAAGCGGACCAAGGTATGGCAAAATTTTAAAAGTTCAATTTTGAAATGCCTGTAACTCTGAAATTATAAGAGATAAATAGCACACGCAAGCATGTTTTCTCAAGACCCAAGAAGAATACTGACAATTGATATTAACATGCAGAGAAAAAATATAGTTGTGCATGTTTACAGTAACATTTTCCACATTTTAGAAAGTTGTTTAATAATATATTAATAAGTAACTATTTACATGATTGCGGTAACCATAATATGGTTAACTTACGATTCACTTGATTAAATCAATCATATATATGGTTAAATTAAATTGCTGACAAATGCGCTGCAAGCGGGACGTCCCGTTTCTTGCGCAGGTTCTAGTGATAACAGGTTCTAGTTGTCACTAGTGACAATGATATCCCCTTGGATGCGATATCGAATATTATTGATTTGTAGAAGGCCCTGCTCTGGTACGGGAAGGACCTGGACTGTCTTGGTATAGTTTGATGATCAATATTTTATTTTTTTTCAAGTCCATATAAAAAAGTGAAGGACCTAATGGAATCAAATTTTCTCTAACTATTCACTGTTGATCACACAAATTGTCAGTTTATTCGAAGTTTAAAAATAAAACACGATAGGGCAAATTAAGCAAAAATAATTATTGCTAACTTATACGTCTAAAAATTAACATTCGTTTAAAGAGTTTGTACCCTTTATTGCAAAAACATGATATCGAAAAAATTCGAATGATCGGGACTAAAGTTTAGACATGCATTTACGAGGAATAAATTTGACTTTTTTCCCTTACGTTACCAGGACATGAGCTGCATTTCTGTAAGCATTTAGAAAAGGCTATGTACAGTAGATGAAGAAATTTAGCTCAAAATTATTATTATTTTTTGCTGGTCAGCTACACTCATACTATGTACTCAAATACAAATCCGCTAACAAGCCTAATTGCTAAACAAAAAAAAAAAATTACAGCAAATGTTTATAATTCCAGCACAAATTGCTGAGTATGTACTAGGGATGCCAAACGGGACTGGGTTTTACAAATCCCGGGATTCGGGATTTTAGAAATGTAAATCCCGGGATCCCGGGATTTTTCGGGACCCCGGGATTTTTCGGGATCCCGGGATTTTTCGGGATTTCGGGATTTTTCGGGACTTCGGGATTTTAGTTAAACGTCAAAAAATATAAAATTCAACAATAAAAACAATTTTTTTTCGTTAATATATTTATGTAAAAATATATCAAAGAAAAAACTAATGCATTGAATTAAAATAAATTTGACACAAATGATATTTCATATTTATACCCGTATTCTGAACTCTATAACAGTGAGAAACACAAAACTGTATTGAATGCATATGGTAGTTCATAGTAAAAGCATTTTTAGGAAAGCGAACATTACTATGAGACTAACAGTGTAAAAATTGGTAAGGCAGTTTAAAAGTTATTTGCAATTAAAACCGCACAATTTTTGTCAAAAATGTTTGTTCCTCCCTATATTAATATTGAAAATAAAATATCACTTTTTTTATCTGAAAACCTCAAAAATCTAAAATCCTTAATAACTTTGTTTAATCGAGAAAAGAAGCTCGATATGTGATCACTCATATTTCTGACCAAAGATCGATTTTTCATACGAAAAACTTAAAAATTCTAAGCTCCCTAATAACTTTGTTTACAAGAGTTTAATCGAGAAGAGGTGCTCGATCTGTGATCACTCATATTTCGTACCAAAAATATCAAAAATCTCGTAATTTTCCGGGATTTGTTAATCCCGAAAAATCCCGGGATTTTTTTTCACAAATCCCGGGATTCGGGAAATCCCGATCCCGAAAAATCCCGGGATTTTCGGGATCGGGATTTCGGGATTGGCATCCCTAGTATGTACCTATACATATTTATTCTCTCTAATTGTTTGTATAAATATTGAATTTTAAAAAGTTCCAAGTATTAAAATACTATTACTGCTAAATTATTAGATAAACATTTTACTACAAAGTTGTTTACATACAATAAGACAACAATTTCATTTAATTTTTATACAAATCAGCCATTAAGAGGGAAGTTGTATTATTATTATTTTTAAATAGTATTTATAATTTCTATGGATTTCCCATCATTGTTGCTTTATTTAATGTTTGACTTCATCAAACACAAACTGGAATCATTTTAAAAGGCAACTTAAACAACAATCCAAACTAAACACAATAAATAACGCAAAAAGAGCAGAAATTTTGTGGCATAATTTCCTTAATTCCATCTTTAATGCTGGCGAAAGTTTACAAAATGAAATGTATAAATATTTATTACAATATGTATAAACACAAACAAAGCCACAATAAACATATTAAATAATAATAGTTATAAACATTAATGCTAGATGATTGTACCTTTGTATAAAACTAGAAATAAAATAGAGAAACGACAAAAAAACCTCAAAAACAAAGTAAACTGAAAAACAACAACAACGAACGGCGTGTAAAACTTAGACTGGTTTAGTTTCATTTGGTCTCTCTTTGTTTGGGTACTACTTATTTGTGGATTTGGTGTATTGTTTAGTTAGTGAATTTGTTTGTGCAAAAAAAAAAAAAAAAAATAACAATTTTTCTTTAAAAACAACTTTATTTATAGACAGCAATACAAAGTAACCAATAATTGAAATTAATAAAAATCGTTAATCATAAAGTAAACATCCATAGAAAATTTCAGATTTTCAGATTTTTATATCGTTAGCTTATGTGTAAACATGCTAAGTCTCTTTTCTCAAATTCTTGGTTTTAAATATTTTTGAAATCTGTCTTCTAATTTGCCATATATAATGATAAATAATCACAGTTTAGAAGAAGTGCATTGGGGACCTATAAGTCCTTTTTTTGGCTTAGCACATTTTATATACAATACTATTGACAGACATCTGACAATCGTGTAAACACCTTATGTTGCTATTGCCAGATCATTGTAAGAAAATTGTCAGAAACTTTTTATTGTCATATGTGTGAAGTTTATGCATCTGACAATGGCATCATTGACAGATAAATTATTTCTATTGGCAACACTGTGCATATGTATTTAAAATAAACAAAAGTAAAGCAACCGTGTGAACTGACAATTTTTGTTGGCAGATAAATTTATTGTTTGACAATTGTCTGACAATGAAATTGTAATGTTTTCTTACAATCGTCTAAACTGACAATTTACCTTTTGCTTATAATATTTCATTGGCAGTACATTGCGAGCATATTGCCAGATCTGACAACATTGTAAAATCTGACAACCGTGTGTACGTGGCTTTACCTCTTTTGTATACCACAGTATAACAAAGAGAAATTACAAAATAATTGTAATCTGTTTTTACTCAAACAGTGTATTTTGACTTATTCTTGTGTGTTGCATTAAAATCTCAATTTTCATAAAAAGTGGACTTATAACGTTTTGCACACTAAGCTAAAGACAGAGTACATATGTGTATTAGAGTGTTCCGTAGAACAAATTTAGGAATTATTGTGCAGAATACGCGGACAATTTAACAAAATTATGTTATTAAGTCTTCAGTTCCTTACCAAAGATTAAAAATCTCGATATCAATAAAATTTGCTGAAAAAATTTTCATAATGGATCTCGAAAATTTCGTAATTTTTCACTTGTTATGGGGGGACAATATCTATAAATTTTGTTCGCAAATAATTTTCTCTCTTAAAATACTTGTTGAGCCTGAATGGAACAGTGGAAATGATTCGTAATTTTGAACGTACTATTCGAAAAATATTAGAAATTTGGACATTAAGAACAGGTTGTCCATCTCCGTTTAAAATCTACCACACTTTTGGACACCTTTTTTTTGCTCTTCAGTTCTCTTTTAACAAGAGCCCAATATCTCTCCACTGAACTCAGCTCCAAGCAGTTCGGAGGAATTGCCTCTCTTGGTACAAATACCACATTATTGTTCTTGTACCACTCAAAACCTTTATTATCATAGTGACAGATGCCAAATCAGGCCAAAAATAAGTGGCACATTAAGAAGTCTTATGAATGGAAACATCCTTTTTTGTAAACAATCCTTAACGTAAATTTCGGTATTTATAAAGCCCTTTGTAACAAATGTTTGGCTTTTTGCCGCAACTGCATATTGCTTACAAAGAACTTTTGGAAATTTTGTCTGCTTTTGGGTCCTAAACTTTTCATTAACATTCCCTCAAGCATCTGCAACATAAAAAAATTGACCCAGAAGCTGCGAAAAATTTTCCATACGTACATTTCGTCATCCATTATGCAGCAGGTATATTTTTTGTATACAATTTGACTTCAATTTCCATGCTCCGTCTTTGGCCTCTAAATTTGTAGTAGAGTTCCTGTTAGGAACTTTTTGAGCCTTGTATGCTTTTAAACCTGCATTGGCTTCTTACCAAATAGTCCGTGTGTTGGGAGCTGTTTAGAAAATGCTTTCTATTTTTTTGGATTTAGAAACATCATGTGGACTATTCCTTCTACCTGAACCAGGTTTTCTATCTACGGACAAGTTCTCCCGGTACTGTTTTATAACATTGGAAACAGTTTGATAGCAGACCTTGACCTTGACGGCAGACCTTTGAATGCTTGGCCAACTTTTTGTGGGACCAAGTTGGGTTTTGTTGAAAATATTTAATAATTTTAGTACACACTTTTTTCTGTTCACTCATTTTAATCAGATTAACAACAAATGAACATAATTGACATTAAACATAATAACTGACATGCTTTACAAAAGTAACTTAATAAAAAAAAATCAAATAATACTTGGGTTAAAAGTTTTAATGAAAAACGTGTGTTAAGAATTTTACGATCTCAGTCCTTATTCGGCATATCTATCCACCACCAATATAATACAGCAGTGGACTTTATATGGGAGCGATGACCAAGTATGGGCTGATCTTTTTAAAACTCGGTGCAACTATTTTTATGTACATGAATTTTAATATGATAACGATATTTATAAGAGATTTATGTATATTTAAATGATTTTCGGATGTGGACTTTATACAAGGGTTACAGTCAAATATGAACCGATCGAAAGAAAATATAGTTTCTGATTATTGCAAATTATCTGTTTTTAAATATATTTTATTAAATTAACCGAATATTAATTATTAGTTCCTTGATTATTCGAGGAAATTTAAAATTATAAACTTTTATTATATTAAAATTAAAGTCGAATAACTGAGAAAATTGCATATACTCAATATATATAGTATCATATGATCTGAATTACTGACAATACTGTCTGTTAAGAGAGTCCAATATATATTTCAAATGATTTTCTAATGCTCTAAATTCTGGGCTATTATAAAGATTATTATTCAAGTTTTGAATATTGTTACGTTTTTACCTTTTAAAAACGGGATACTTTTGATTGCAAATAAAAGTAGTTTAAAATTTGTAACAACTCTTTATTTATTTAAAATGTACAACAACAGTTCAAATAGTTACTCAGTATCTTTATCCACGTTTATCAATTCGCAGAATTGCACACACACTTTATAATGACAAGCTCAAATGTACACGACAGTTGATGTTATCTCTAACAGCGCCAATAATCAACTCAACTCACGCCTGCCAGCTCTGCCACTATTTATACACGCGCTATCTATCGGGAATCTTCTACAATGCTCTTAACGGACATACTAGTAAATTCGAATTCTAGAGCTCTCGATGTTAATGTTAGCAGCTTAAACATTTAGTGTTGCCATACTTACAAACAATGCTAATAACCTCATGATATCAACATTGTTGATAAGTAGAAGTTTCTACTGATGGACGTGTTTATAAACATGATGAATGTTGCAGGCAGTCGTTACGGACCGTTAAATTCAAATCGCTATTGCACATTCGTAACAATATAATGAATATCGTTAAGCTATCTTTGGAAGTAGTTAAAAGAAACTGTGACTGGACGGCAAAATATATATATTTTTCGCTAATAAGTACTTTAACATTTAATCTAGATATTGATAAAAATCCAGCTTGAGCCTTTGGATTTATTAGCTTTTATTGTAAAACAACGATAAATAACGATCAACTCTAATTCTGCAAGTACTATAAGCATTACTGAAAATGCATTTTCACTTCAGTTCATTGACTTTAATAATATTTATTACCAAGTGTACTGGACAAGAATACTGCTAGTAGAAATAAATATTTTTCAATTTTTAATCAGCTTAATTTGTGCAAATATTTAACTTATTGCGTTTTACTTTATATTTCTTTTCATTTCTAAATCAAAACAACAAATATTTTGCAATAATTTAATAATTGTTTATTGTTAAAGAAATAAAACGAATACATTCATACATATATAAATCGTATTGAATCTAATTATTTACAGTATGAGGCAAATATACTGTTGCAATCTCAAATCAAACGCTTAATTTATTCACTATTACGAATTCATAAATTGCCCTGGTAGTCGTATTTTCAAAGAGCTTTTAAAAACAAAATATTTGTAGCAATACCCAGAGTACAGACTGTACGTATGTACAATTCTTTACTTCTGCACAAGTTCAACGAGGTCAAAAGTAAATTGTTATTGTTGTTAAACCAACACAGATAACAGAGATAGATATAGACCAGAAAAGAAAATAAATTTGTTCATAAACAATCAAAAGAGTACCACAGATAATTTAACTTGTACGAGTATGTATGTTTTTTCATCCCAAGACGTAGACGGCGCGGCGCAATACGAAATTCAAAATTTCAACTTCATTAATCTTTCGCAAGATAATAATGCACACCGTCATTTGAACATGAAAATATTTAATGACATGAATACGTACAATGCTGGGGTACTTAATATTTACATGTACCCTACAATGTACCACTCAGTTGTTGGGTCATTATAATTTTGTGACCATTTTTATGAAATGTTTTAAAGTACAACCTTGAGCAAAATACAATGTCTTTGAAGTTGTTTCAAACAATGAAACTGTAATTCAAATTTCTGTTAAATAGAGCGTGTTTGTTTTGTTTAAAAATGTAAACTTTAATTAAATTTAAAATATTTATACATTGAACTGAAGTCATATGTTTTTTTTTTTTACACCAATTAACAGGATATTGAAATGTTCTTAGTAATTTTTATAATCACTCGTGCTTTTTTTTATATAAGGACTGAGATCGAAAAATTCTTAACACACGTTTTTCATTAAAACTTTAAACCCAAGTATTATTTGATATTTTCTTTGATCAAATTACTTTTGTAAAGCATGTCAGTTATTATGTTTAATGTCAATTATATTAATTTGTTGTTAATCTGATTAAAATGAGTGACCAGAAAAAAGTGCGTACTAAAGTTATTAAATATTTTCAACAAAACCCAACATGGTCCTACAAAAAGTTGGCCAAACAATCAAAGGTCTGCTATCAAACTGTTTCCAATGTTGTTAAGCAATACCGGGAGAACTTGTCCGTTGATATTAAACCTGGTTCAGGTAGAAGGACATGATGTTCCTAAAGCCAAACAAATAGAAAGCATTTTCATAGAGTTCCCAACGCATCCGGTAGGAAAGCAGGCCCGGTTAGGTCAGTACTCGGACTATTTCGTACGAAAAGTTAAAGCCAATGCAGGCTTAAAAATATATAATGCTCAAAAAGTTCCTGACAGAACTCTGCTACAAATTTAGAGGCCAAAGACAGAGCACGAAAATTTAAGTCAAATTTCATACAAAAAATATACCTGCTGCAAAATGGGTGACGAAACGTACGATGAAAATTTTTCACAGCTTTCGGGTCAATATTTTTATATTGCTGATGCTGGAGGGAATCCTGTAGAAAAGTTTAAGACCTAAAAGCAGAAAATGTTCCCAAAAAGTTCTTGGCAATATGCAGTTGCGGCAAAAGAAGCTAAACAATTGTTACAATGGGCTCTATAAATACCGAAATTAACATCAAGGAATGTTTACAAAAGAGGATGCTTCCATTCATAAGAATTCTTTGTGTGTCCACTTATTTTTGGCCTGATTTGGCACCCTGTCAATATGGTAAGAAAGGTCTTGAGTGGTAAAAGAACAATATTTGTACCTAGAGAGGCAATTCCTCCAAACTGCCTGGAGCTGAGTCCAGTGGAGAGATATTGGGCTCTTGTTAAAAGAGAATTGAAGAACACAAAAAAGGTGTCCAAAAGTGTGGTAGATTTTAAACGGAGATTGACAATCTGTTCGAGCAAAGTGACTATAAAAACCATAATGGAAGGGTTTCCGAAAAGGTTCAAAATTTCATCACTAGTGATTAGAACTATAAAAATATTTTTTTTTGTAAATTGTAATAATAATTTCAATCAAACAAAAAAAGATTCAAAACTGTAAGTTTAGTGGTTTCATTTTTATTAACATTTATGTATATTAAGAATTTTTCGATCTCAGTCCTTATATATAACTCTGCACAACAAAAGTCGAACAATTTTTTAACACATGATAACTTCATATAGTTCTAGGACTTAAAATTTGCAAAGGAAGTAAAATTTTAATTTCTTCTTTTGTTTATTTACACTTTGCCTAGTATGGCGGTATGGATGTCAACTGGAAGAGGATAATCTTGACATCTCTACATATACATTTGTTTTAATTTATCAAAATCAAAAAAACTATCAAAATGTCCTTAAAAACGTTAATCCTTTAATATCCTCGTGTTCATTACATTGTTCCAAAATTTCATATTTTTAGCTCAATTTGAAATTTTTAATTTTCTGATGGAGGAAAAATGTACTAATTTATTTACTAAATTAAGGAATTTAGTAATCCATTAGATTGTCTTGAAAATATAGAACAAGATATGGCAAAAGTTCAAAGATATCAAGGAACTTAAAAAAATAAAACATATAAATTTTCTGAAAATCATTTGATACCTATAAACGGTGCACCATATAACAAAAATTAAGAAATATTAAAGTACATAGAGGCTCTTTAATATTGTTCATATTGCTTTACCAATTTCTTAGGCAGATAGATGTTTACTTGATTATAGTACATATATTTTGTAAAAGAAAAAATTAAACAACATAAATATTTATTTAAAAGAAATAAAAATGTTTATTTTGTTAAATTAGAACAACAAAAATTTCAAAAAATTCTTTTTAAATTAACCGTTGAAATGTAATCCTTTAATATCCTTGCAAATTTCAAATAAGTCTTTCCAAATAATGTCTATATAAGAGACGTTGTTTATATGGAAATTTCTAAGATGACTTTATTTTAAAGTTTCCAGGATGTTTTCAGCGTTTTTAAGCATATTTAGAGATTATTTTGATGTTTTTACAAAATTGTTAAAAAAAAAAATATCAAAAAATTAACAAAATCAATAGTTAACGTTTTTAAGATTTGTAAAACATTTTACATGAATTTTTTGCTCAGTAATGGCTGTACAGCTAGAAATGGTCGACTTTGACCGTTAAAACTTTTGATTTCATGCTAAAATTAAATTTTTCATTTCCTACGATCAACCGATCGTATTTCGCACTTACATAACAAGTGTTTCAGCAGGCAGCCGTCATAGGCATCTTTATAACAGAGGAAAAACAAATTTTATCTTGTAGCTACAAGTATCTGTATCTTCTGGATTTCTAACTGAGATGCTTTCAGTCAGTATGTCTGCCCGCTTATTCATGTTACACTATAGCTCTATATTCCATACCTTGTGCTCGTACAATTATTCAGTAGCCAACACCAAAACTCAAAGTCTTCATATTTTGTTTACGATTTGCTTCTTTATTGACCACAAACAAGAAACATTTCCTAAAAAAAAAAAAGATCAACACTCTAAAGTGAATGGTGGTCACAACAATAGCAGATAAATACATATAACAACAGAAATAATCATAATAACAATAATCATAATAATAGCAATAAAAGAAACATGAAATGTGCGAACATTATGTGTTTGAAATAAAACTTTTTAGAAACCAATTTGTTTCCTCTTAAATTTATTTTTTCTGTTTAATTTTTTTATTTATTTATTTTACTTATTTTGTTTTTTCAATTTAACTAAACTAGCAGCTACTTGGTCTGAGGTCTGGTCGTACGAACTTATATTGTCTGAAACAGATCACGTTTATTAAAAGTATTTTGTTATTTATTTTTTTTTCTGTGTCAGGAGGGCTAATTGATTTATGGGTTTTTATTTTCTGTTTTCTTTTGTTTAAATTTGTTTCTTTTTTGTATTTTTCTTAAGTGATTTATTTACTATTTTGGATTTTTTTTTTAAATTTTTAGTTTTTGATCATTGGGAGGTAACTTGTTTCTTTTTTTTTGTTGGGTGGAGATGCCTTAAATAATTTTGTAACTTTTATGTTATTTTATTTCATAATTTTTAATTAGGTTTGTACAAAATTTAAATTAAAATGCAATTTTATTAAATTGTGTTTTAATTTTGAGGGAGAAAAAGAAACATTAAGAGGTCAGCTACTAATGGATTCAACATAGAGCGTAGGTCAAATATTTGAAAGTTTAACTAATTAACACTTACATTCTGAAGAGATTTTGTTAAAATAAAACAAATTTATGAGAATAATGTTTTTAAAAAAGCAGGAAATTTTTCCTAGATTTAGCATTAAATCTAAATGTTCTGTTTTCTATAATTAATCTATTTTTACATTTCATTTAAATATTATTATATTAAAAAATTGTTTATTGTTTATAACAGTATAACAAGAATTTATACGGTTTAGTTTAACTGCTACCCGTCCGTTAGTACAGTTCACTTGGCTGCATTCAATTGTTCTTTTTGTGTGAGAAGAGAAGATGTAAAGAAAGAGGAATATACGCAACACAATTTGCTGTCCACGCACGCATATAAGGACTGAAATCGAATAATGTTTAACATACATATATGTTAATAAAAATTAAACCACTAAACTTACAGTTTAGAATCTTTTTTTATTTGATTAAAATTATTGTTAAAATTTACAAAAAAAAAAAAAAAAATATTTTTATAGTTCTAGTCACTAATGATGAAATTTTGAACCTTTTTCGAAAACCCTTCCATTATGGTTTTTATAGAGCTTTATGTCACTTTGTTCGAACAGGTTGTCCATCTCCGTTTAAAATCTACCACACTTTTGGACACCTTTTTTGTGCTCTCCAAGTCTCTTTTAACAAGAGCTTAATATCTCTCCACTGGACTCAGCTCCAGGCAGTTTGAAGGAATTGCCTCTCTTGATACAAATACCACATTATTGTTCTTGTACCACTCAAGACTTTTTTTTATCATAGTGGCAGATGCCAAATCAGGCCAAAAATAAGTGTACACGTTAAGAAGTCTTATGAATGGAAACATCCTTTTTTTGTAAACATTCGTTGATGTAAATTTCGGTATTTGTAGATCCATTTGTAACAAATGTTTTGGCTTTTTTTGCCGCAACTGCATATTGCTTGCCATACCAAGAACTTTTTGGGAAATTTTGTCAGCTTTTGGGTCCTAAACTTTTCTTCAACATTCCCTCGAGCATCAGCAACATCAAAATTTTGACCCGGAAGTTGCGAAAAATCTGCCAGAACATACGTTTCGTCATCCATTTGAAGCAGGAATATTTTTTTATAAAATTTTACTTCAATTTCCGTGCTCTGTTTTTGGTCTCTAAATTTTTAGCAGAGTTCATGTCAGGAACTTTTTGAGCCTTGTATGTTTTTGAACCTGCATTGGCTTTAACTTTTTGTATCAAATAGTCTGAGTACTGAGCTAAGCGGGCTGATTTCATACCGGATGTGTTGGGAACTCTATGAAAATGCTTTCTATTTCCTCTAACTTTTATATCAACGGACAAGTTCTCCCGGTACTGTTGAATAACATTGGAAATAGTTTGACGGCAGACCTTTGATTGTTTGGCCAACTTTTTGTAGGACCAAGTTGGGTTTTGTTGAAAATATTTAATAATTTTGGTACACACTTTTTTCTGGCCACTCATTTTAATCAGATTAACAGCAAATAAATATAATTGACATTAAACATAATAACTGACATGCTTTACAAAGGTAACTTGATAAAAAAAATAATAATCAAATAATACTTGGGTTAAAAGTTCTAATGAAAAACGTGTGTTAAGAATTTTACGATCTCAGTCCTTAAGTGCGACTGTCGAATATCTCGCCATTTCATTTAAGAATACCGGCAATATTAGACTAGGCTTGATTGCGGTTTGACTATCAGTATAAATACGAATATCCTTATCCGATATTCTGTTGCATCTAAACTAGTTATTTGTCCTCTGAAGAATACTAAAGATATATGTAACCCAAATACCTAGATTGCTATGCCTATACGGCTTATTCAATGCTGGTTTCCTGACCATCAAATCTACCGGCATACAGACTACTAGTAGTCGTTCGTAGGACTCAGAATATTAGAATTTGCCATTCTCCTTAATATTCATCCATATCCAGTTTACCAAGTATTAATATTGGCCTAGTGCCCGCATTAATTAAGCAATTTCCTGCAGATATATGTATATTGCCGTCATGACCTGCGATGGCCATGTCAGAGTGTTGGGTTTCCAGAACTGTTTATTGTCAAGACAGTTGCTGTCCGCAAGTGTCAATTTAATCGCGGTAGTATGAAAATAGGAATCTTGCATTTGCTTGAAAACAATAAAAGTTCAGACTCCACATTGTAAAGCTCCTTCTATATCTAGAAAATGGAGAACTAAACCAAACTAAGGAGTACTTTTTCGTTCTTCAAAATGAATTTTCTATAATATTGAACTTAGAATCAGGAAATTACTTTGAAATTTCAAACTTGACAGTGGTTTAAGTGTGGAAAATTTTTACTTTTTCTTCTAATGGTACTTTTTATTATAATAAATTGTTTTACTTATTGTATATACATAATAGTTGGCTGATATGCTTCTGAGAAATGAAAGAATCAAGGATAGAGGGCATAATGATATTGAGGTAACAGAAACTATTATTAAAATTTCTATAATAATGTACCTATAAGCAGGATATTAAACACACATGATCCTGACTGAGTTATAATATAAAAAAGGGAATTGCAGGTACTTTTTCGAACTAGTAGTACTTTTTGAATATTTTATAACTTTAATTGTAGACAAATGATTCTGAATGAGTTAGAATTCACGAAAGGTGATTATAGCCTTACCTTTCTTTTGTATTTTCTATAATCAAGGATAAAATTAAACATTCATGAGTAGGAATACAAAATGTGGGTCTTTTTTCTAATAATACGTCTAGAATGAGCTACAATCCACATTACATTAAAAGTTACAAAAATGTTTAGCCTGCGAAATGTAGCCTGCTACATCATCTAAAGCAATTATTGTAATACAATTTAAAAAATTTAAACAAATCTTAAGATATTTTTACCGATCTGTGTTTAGAGATATTGGATGAAAAAGTTTGTTTCTCATTTCTAAATTTTGAATTTTTCTAGTGAAAATAGATTAAAAGTGAAAACCGAAGAATAATTGTCGGTTTCGGTTTTAGGCCTTGAAAAACCGCGGTTTCGGTTAAAACCGAATTGGAAACTCTAGGTTAAAAGTCTTGATGGCATAATTTAATTTATCATCTTCAATGGGCGAATGTCCGTCAAACAGTTGGGACCGACCCGCCATGTCGTTTAATTGCAAGTTGTCCGAAAAATGTGTATCATTGAGCACTTCTACTGTCTAATGGTCACAGGTAGTCCTGTTTGTATATAAATATTGTCTGTCGAAGTGCTTTATTTGTAGCATCACCAACACTATGCAGATGCTTAACCGATAAATTCAGTTTGAACGTAAAATAGAGCGGTTTTAGCTTTTCGTACAATTACCTTTCGTATTCAAGAATGTTTTATTATATTTATAAATTGCTCCATGATTTTAGTTATTTTTTTATCATCTGATTATTATATGGAATATTTTTAATTATCACTCATTAATTTTATTATCTGTTTTAATTTTCATGTAATTTACACAAAAACTTAATTGCACTTTTTAACATTTTAAATTTACAAAGTTGAAAAAACTGGTTTAATAACAATTATTTAAGAGAAAAGTAATATTAAAAAAATGTCAATTAATAAACTAAAATAACTGAATTAATTCATTAAACTGCAGTTACAAAATATTTACTACTTGCTCATATATGATTTTATTTGAAATATTCCAAAAAAAAAAAAAAAAAACTTTTAGAGTAACATTTTAATATTGGCTTTATAAAATGGGAGTACAATTGAATAGAATTAAGTAATTTAGATCCGAACATAAATGGAATAAAATGCTCATTTATGAAAGAACCAATGTTTCAAAATCCAACTTCTAAATCAGTTACCATAGAGACAAAGTATCCAATTATATTATTTCATTTGATCATTGACTCCAGCCAATTATTGTGTACCACAAGTTGTATTCCACAACATTATAATTAAACAAGTAAGAGGGCTATATTCGGCTGTGCCGAATCTTTATACCCTTCACCAAATTATACCTTAAAGTAAAATTAAAAAAATTTTTTTTTTTTCAAAATAGTTTTTTAAAAGTTTTTTCCAATTTTTTAAAAAAAAATTTTTTTAACTTATTAGTGAACAAAATTTTTGACAAAAGAAAGTTTTTTGTGAAAAAAAATTCGGGTTAAAAAATATTGACCCATTGTAGGTCCAACTTTGTATAGCCTTATATACATCGTTCCATGGACTTTGAAATATCTATCAGTAGATATCCATATTGTCTATATTTATGACTTAGTAATCGAGATATAGATAAAAAAAAATAGGCCAAAAATAGAGGTTGTCTCGGATTTTTGCTCATATCTCCGTTATTTATGGACGGATTTTTCTGATTTTAAATAGGAAACTTTTCGAAAGCATGTCTGACAGAATTATTGAGGATTTGGATCCCGAAGATATCTGGGGTCTTCAGAAAATTGATTTCAACAGACAGACAGACGGACATGGCTAAATCGACTCCGCTATCTATAAGGATTCAGAATATATATACTTTATAGGGTCGGAAAATTATATTGTGGAAATTACAAACGGAATGACAAATTTATATATACCATTCTCACGAAGGTGAAGGGTATAAAAATTACGACTCTTCCAGAAATTATATTTTTTTATTAATATTCGAAAGTTTAAGATATTTTAATTATATTTGGTCAATTCACAAGGTCTCTTATCAGTCATATTGTCATAATATCCTAATATATCACTACTCGGCTGCTCGGCTGCTCGGCTTAACCGACTCTTAGGCATTTGGCGTTGGTCTCTGCTGGTTCGTTACGATAACACAATAAACATAGCATAGAAAGTCGTATTATTTTAGGACATTTTTTGCTTGAAAAGCAATAAGAACCATTGTGAAATATTAGGACATCATGACAATATGACATGATAAGAGACCTTGTGAATTGACCAATTGTAGAACAAAAGTTAAATTGTTAAATATTAAATATTCCTATGCTATATTTGCATAATTTCTATTTCGTAAATTTTATTAATCCAATATTGTTAGTTTATGTTTACGGCATTGGACAACATTGTTAATATATAATTCAGACTTTTGGATATTTCATACTGGAAGCTATGAGCTCTAAATGCACAAACGTAAGCATTGGTTCAGAAAACTGCATCAGAAAAATTATTTGCGCATTAATTGAAATAAAAGCAGAGATATTGTTTTAGTTATGATGTAGCTATTTTATAGTTTAAAAAAATATTAATTTAATACAAAATGATCACTTGTTTGGAATGGATCTGTAACGACTAACACAAAATGCACAATGGGAATTATACATAAACAACATACTTTCTAAACACACAACAATTTCTGATTTTGTACAACTTAATTAATTAATACAATTTGTATAATCCCAATTCCAAAAAAAAATAACCAATACAAATATATATGCAATGTTTATAACAAAATTAAAACTGAATGTTTTCTTTTGTGTTAATTAACGAAAATTTCATCTTTTTTAAACCAAAAAACCCACCACCACAAATTTGTATCCAAAAAACAAAACCAGATTTATACCAAGAGACCGTTAAACGTTTTACACGTTCGTCTTTGTCACCCGAAATGGATAGATTTTCACCATCACGTTATTCTTTTAAGTCGAGTTCACCATTTCCGAATTCGGACTCAAGTCGACGACAATCTTGTAAGTTTTTAAATGATTTTCTGTTTTTCAATTAATTTCATTTATTTTTTTCATGCATTTTAATTTTATGTTTGTTAAAATTTTGTTTTATTAAAAAAAAATAACGAAATACCAAACAAATTTAAAGACGATTTGTATCTAGAGGCCACAGGCCGACGTCAAAGTTCAGGTAAGCAGCATAATTGAGCAATTTTAAAAAAATGAATTGACTAACAATGTCTTCTAATGTTTTTAATACAAATCTAACGTTCTGTTTCGATCGTTTTTTATATAAAAAATACTCAAACTAAATTAATCAATTAATTAATTAATCGTACTTTAACATATTTTAACTTAAATTTTTTACAAAAACGACAGACGTGTATAATTTCATCTATATTTATGCAGCTCTTATTGTTTTTGTTGTTGTTGGTATTAAACGTTGTCAATCGTTTATTTTTCTGTTGACTGTAATGTAAAGGCGCTTGCTTGCGCAGGTGGTTTCCTCTTCTATATTGGATATTTGCCATAAAATCTGTGTCACTTGATCTTGCCTTAAATGGTGGCAATAAGAAAATATTTTATTATTTATACGTTTCTGTTGCGGTGTAAACAATACATGCTATATGTTTATACATATTGTAAGTATTGTCGGCAAAACTCACAACTGCATTTGGCATTTATTTGTGTTCTGAAACCAAAAATATAAATAGAGAATTTCTTTGACATAAACATTAATCATTTTTAGCATAAAAACAAACTTTTTTCATTTGAATTGTTTTTTTTTTTTATTTTTTTTTTTATTTTTGAATAGACAATACGTGACTTTTATTAGATGCTAACTGGACAGTTTATGTGCAATCAGCAATCAACATACAATACACTTGATTGGAGTGATCTTATGCAGTGTTTCTTAAACACTGACGACATAGCACAATCTGCGCTGTACATACGATTTGGAATGAATTTTTTCCTAATTTGAATTTGGTTACTAAAAAAAAACAACATTAAAAAAGAAGAAAAGAAAAAAACTCACGTATTTTTTGAATTGACTTGACAGCTAATTGCTTTTCAATATTTAAGATAAATTTATGCAACCTACATACGGGACGACACTAATGTATCATCTAATGACAGTAGGTGTTTTAGTTTTGCATTTTATTTGTTCAAATATTTAAGAAGAAAATATTAAAGTGAACATTTTGCAATTGCAACATATTGTTAAATAAACAACAATAGCTGCATACACCTGACACCCTTTTAACATTATAAAAGTAAAAAATTTTAATTTGGTGATTATTATTACTTTAAAGAAAAATTTTAGATTGTGGTGAATCCATAAAGAACAGATAATTGCAATTTTCGGATTTGTCATCTGCGTTGAATTTTGTTTATATTTTTACTGGAGACCATTCTTGATTAATTGAAGAATTTAAATTTTTTATAAAAGAGTTCAATAGAGTGATTCATAAATGTAGGAACACAAGGGTATTTCATCTGCAATATCTTGACCTGTGAAAAGTGCACACAGTCATATCTATAAGATGATAATCACCGATTTTAGAGATAATAATAACACAGTGATACAAAAGTGAACGAAAACCAATATATAGGGGTTCTCATATAGCAATTATGTTTTATTGAAATCCATAAAGTACCGACATACTTATAGTTTTTCTCAATCACTTCGGTTTTGTAAAGTAACTGTATTCTTAGAGTTACAACTTCAAAGCATCATTACTATCTTCTTTAGACACTAAAATGGTTCCTTTTGAAATATATGACTTTTATCTTTTAAACATAAAAGATTTGTAAAAATCATTTGTTTCTTTAAACTTAAACGACCTTAATACAGCCATTTTCCAACCCATTTTCAAAAAGTATACATTGTAAGCAAATATGGGTAAATAAATGAAATACAAAAACTATTTGATTTATTCAAATTTTTTTTTTTTTAAATTAATTTAGTAGGATCCAAAACTTGAAATTTAAAAAAAATGATTTTGTCAAAATGTTCAGCATTTGGTTATTAGATGACTGAGAACATCGAAAATCCAAATCCAACTTATTTAATAAATATGTTATGTCCTGAAAAATACTCAAAAACACGTTTTTCATTCAAATTTATTTTTCACTTCACTTCACTTTTTTTTTTTTTTTTTGCTAGTGTAGCTTTTTTTATAAACTAATTAACCTTATAATAGAAGTTTTTATAAAATGTTAGTCAATATTCAGGCGATTTGAGTTTTTAAACAAAAAATATTCTTAATTGCTTTAACATTTCCTCAACAAATGTTTTTTTTTACATATTATAATATTGTTGTAATCATTAAATATAATCTTAAACATGAAAACAAAATTTGCATGAATATCGAAGCAAAACTGCTGCATTTAAAATATTAAAAAAAAAACTTGTTTTTCCATAAATAGCAATGGTTTTTGTTGTTTAGTTTTTTCTACAAAAACTCCCCCACATGAAAATTACAAAAGTATTTTTTTTGCAAAAATAAAAAACTACAACACAAATTTACTTAAACAATTGCATTTTAACATTTGTGTATTTTGACCATGATATAATTTATTATTATAAATAATTTTATTTTCTAAATTATTCATTGATATACAGTGTTGCACAGTAGTTAAGAAAAGTTTTTTTTGTTTGCGCTGTCCCTCAAAGTTGGTCACCTCGGGTCGCAATTTTTTTTTTAAAATAGCCAAAAATACATTTACGATGCCATTGAGCTGAAATTTAAAATATAAATAGTGCTTAAGAAGATCTAGGATATCTCTATTAGTTCAAGAGATATTTAGTTTTTTTTTTTTAATTTTGCTCGATCATTTTATTTTTTTTAGATGTGGCGGGCCTGCGGAGGGTCGAATTTTTTCTCTAAAATATCACCTATATTAGTGATAAAATTCTAAATAAAATAAGAAAAACTTGCTAACAGTTATCTTGTCCCTATAAAAAGTTAAACGCATCCAAAGTTGGAACATGTAAAAAGGGCCTTATTTTTTAAGTTTTTTCCCAAAAAGCCCCATATATTTTTTCTTTTGTAGAAAAAAATTTTCTTCGGGACTATATACAAGTTTTATATAATCTGGAAAGAAAATTTAATGCAAAAGCGTACAAAGTAATTTATGTCTCACTTAAGCGGACACAACACCCCACAAACCTATCCAAACTTCCCAATTTTTAAAAAAATTTTAGGTTTGAGTAAAAAATTCTAAGAAAGCAAAGCATCGATCCACGAAAAACCTTCATATTTGTATAACCGTATATGCTTCTTAATATCTACAAAGTTTCGTTTACGGTAAATGAAATATATGAAAAAATTTAAAAAATT
The DNA here is from genome assembly GCA_942486065.2 of Calliphora vomitoria. NCBI lineage: Eukaryota > Metazoa > Arthropoda > Insecta > Diptera > Calliphoridae > Calliphora > Calliphora vomitoria. The sequence goes on along the minus strand of OW818030.2, from coordinate 64,016,616 downwards.
TCGAAAGAGGGCAAGGTTTGTGGAACTTCTGAGGAGTAAATGAAGTATTTTTATATAAGTATTTGATATTGGTGAAATCTATACGACTTGAAGATTGATATTTTAGTAAAATTAAATAATTTTAAAAGTTTTTGGGACGTCATTTATCTTAAAAACTTAAAAAATTATAATATGATGATTTTCCATGAAGAAAAATATAAAATTTAAATTAATGTAAAATTTTAACGGTTAAAGATATAACAAAATTTGGAACTAAAAATGTCCTTAAATCAATGGCATTATAATTTTTGACATGTTTTATTTTTAAATACCGAAATTCTTAAAAAGGGGAAAATGTGTTCCAAAAACCGAGATTTTTTAGAAAAGTGTGAACTGTGACGTTATTTATCGTGTGATAGTAAAAATGCTTTGTAAGTATTTAAGAAACATATAGGGTTATACAAATGTGGAGTTTTTTTGAGGATCGGTGCTTTGCCTTTTTGTAACTTTTTACTCGAACCAAAATTTGTTTTTAAAAATTGGCCAAGTTTGGATAGGTCTGGGGAGTGTTGTGTCCGCTTAAGTGAGCCAAGTTTAACTTTGCACGCTTTTGCATTAAGTTCTCTTTCTGAATCATATAAACATTTTATATACTTCCGAAGAACATTTTTTTTAAAAAACTTAAAAAAATACGGCCCTTTTTAAATGTTCCAATTTTGTATGCATGTAGCATTTTATACACGCAGAAAAAAAATATAGTTGTACATTGTTACTGTAACCATTTCAACATTTGTGCATGGTTACTGCAACAATTTCAAAATGTTTAACAATATTATATTCGCAGTAACTATATATATGATTGCGTTAACAATAATATCGTTAATTTACGATTAACATGATTGTATCAACCATATATATGGTTACAGTAAACTTGTATATGTTTGTGACAACCATTTATATGATGAATAATTTTATCATAATATGTTGTTCTCAGATTATGATATGAGATAAATTAAACAAAATAAATCAATAAACCTAAATAGCTATTTAACTAATTGAGATAACCTATTTTTTGTAGAACTTCTCAAGGACTATTTATATTTTAAATTTAAGCTCATTGGCACCGTAAATGTATTTTTGGCGATTTTTTTTTTTTTTAAATTTGAGACCTGTGGTGACCAACTTTGAGAGGCCACGCACTGTACCCAATTTGCGCTAGGAAGCTTAGCAAATTTAAATCAACTTAAAAACACCTCAACTCCAACCATGTGAAATTTCGTAACAATATCTCTAATAGCTCCCGAGATACCATATTGTTTCAAAAAAAAAAATAATAATAATTTTTAAACCATTGTGTGTTGGGGGTGTTATTGGGGAAGTAATAAAAACAAGTAATAAGAAATGACTGCTCGAATGTAATTCAATGTTTGATTCACCTGCAGCTAAATTTACAATATCTGCCAGAGTGCAACAGTGAATATTAAATAATCGTGGCAATTCTTACTTAAGATAGTTTAAAACGTGGCAAACGTTTTTCAAAAAAACTATATTTGTTTCACAATTAGTTATACAACGCATAACATTGCTTTCGATAGCATTACAAAGCCATTAAACCCACCTTGGAACTAGTTTGTAACAAGTTCTCTAAACAATGATTTGTTCTTGAAATTGTCACCCTAAGGCAGCGTTAAATAACAAACATCCCTTCTTTAAAACTGTTCTAGAACTAGTTCTTTCATAGTTTTTTTTTTTTTTTTTTTGTTAGCTATTGTCAATTCTGAACTAGTTCCGAGAAGAACTTATGAAACATTTATGGTTTTTTTCATTATATTACTAATAATATATTTTAATTCCTCTGTTTATATGAAAAAAAAAACATATTTTACATAAGACACATCTCATAGAGATGTAGAGAGTCTTACAAAACCAACAAAAAATTGGCTAAAGATATTTATCTTTCTTCATTGTCACTTAAATATTTTTTTGTCTCCAAAACTTAAATTCTAAATCTCATACTAAAAATATCTATTGCAACACTAGGGGAAAGGAAACTGACTTAGAACTAGTTATATGACATTTATTCTGTTTTTTATTGCTTATTGAAAGCTGAGTCGATTGAAGTGCTCACGAAAAAAATACTGCGTACATTTAGGTTTATATTTTTATTTACACACCATATTAGTACCGTTTTAATTAATATATTTGTCACTACTGTCAGAAACGTCATGCTAAATCTTATTCAAATTTCATTTTTAGTTTTTTTGAAAATGGAGATTTTTGAAACTTTTAAACTAATATCAAAATTACTAGAAAAACAAGGTTGTATCCGAATATATTGTTTTTCAGTTGGCCCCAGGTATTGCGAAAACTTAATAATGCCTAGTTTACCAGATTTTAATGTCGTGTGAACGTATTCTCGTAGTTTATGTAAATTAAACAAGTAAGAGAGCTATATTCGGCTGTGCCGAATCTTATATACCTTTCACCAAATTATACTTTAAAAATTAATTTTTTTTAAAGTGTTTTCCAATTTTTAAAAACAAATATTTTTTTTATTTTTTAGTGAAAAAAAATATTTATGACAAAATAATGTTGTTTGTGAAAAAAAATTCGGGTTAAAAAATATTTGCCCCATTTTGACCCATTGTAGGTCCAACTTTGTATAGCCTTATATACATCGTTGCAATGGACTTTGAAATATCTATCATTAGATATCCATATTGTCTATATTTATGACTTAGTAATCGAAATATAGATAAAAAAATAGAGGTTGTCTCGGATTTTTGCTCATATCTCCGTTATTTATAGACGGATTTTGCTGATTTTAAATAGGAAACTTCTCGAAAGCTTGTCTGACAGAATTATTGAGGATTTGGATACCGAAGATATCTGGGTTCTTCAGAAAATTGATTTCAACAGACAGACAGACAGACGGACATGGCTAAATCGACTCCACTATTTATAAGGATTCAGAATGTATACACTTTACAGGGTCGGAAAATTATATTGTGGAAATTACAAACGGAATGACAAATTTATATATACCCTTCTCACGAAGGTGAAGGGTATAAAAATAACGAAGATTTTCGAAAAGCTTGTATATTGGCTAAAGTAATGTAGAAGGTGTTGTCAGAAATCAAAGCCATTCCGTCAGAACATTTTAGCTAAAACTTTAAAAATATTTAAATATATTGATCATTCATGAATGTTTATGATTTTTAATGTTCAGGATTTGACACATTGACACATGATGTTCTAAACACTGTACACTTTTACTGCCCATAATTATCTGCAGAATTAATTGTCAAATTAATAGCTTTTAGTTTTTAAACTTGAGTTATTTATTTAATATTTGTAATTTACATTTATAGTACATATTGTGTTGTATTTAAAAATAGTCGACAGGAATGACATCATTTTGGTATTTTAAACACAAAAGTAGCGGGTATATAAAAAATAACGTCATAAAAACAAATAATTTGTATAATAATTTTCAATATTCAATCTAACATGCAATTTGTATTTTAATTGGGAAAATGGCTAAAAACTAAATGCAATAAGTAACACAGTGCAACAGAGAAACAGTGGGTGGTGGACCCTTCCAAAACAGAGTGTAAAATTTGACCTTTGGTTGATAACTTTAATATTCGACGTTGAAAATAGTTGTAAGACATTGTAACCTATTAAAGGCGAAGTTAAATATTATTTAAATTTTAAAAAATTTAATTAAATCCGCCTAAAATGACCCACTAAAAAATTAAACATTGAACTCGGAATTATAATTATTATTTAACACATACCCAAGGTATCAACATATTTTAACATTATTTTTATGTACCAATATAGGGTTTTACTATATTTATCCATCTTCCAAATTGTGTCCCTCAATTTGTTGCACTGTGTAATAACCGGTTTATAATAAAAATTGAGATGAGTTGGTTTCTATTGGTGATAAGTTTCTAAGTATATCTAATACATTTGTAGAAATAAATTATTATAAAGACAAACAAACTATTATGAGAAATAAAAACTAATGATTTTGATATTCTATTCATTTAATTTTAGATCATGGCTCTATTTTGACACACGACACAGAACAGTTTATAATTGGCCAGAGAGTTTGGGTTGGTGGCATACGTCCGGGACAAATAGCCTACATTGGTGAGACACATTTTGCACCCGGCGAATGGGCAGGTGTTGTATTGGATGATCCTAGTGGTAAGTAAACATGGAATTCAAATTGATCTTTGAAATTAATAAATTTAACAAATAATTTTCTGAAATAAAAACTTAAAATAAAAGGTAAAAATGATGGTTGTGTTGCTGGTAAACGTTATTTCCAATGTGAACCGAAAAAGGGTATATTTTCCCGATTAACACGTCTTACCATGGCACCTTTGCCAGGAGCTCAAACGCCTACATCACCATTATCGAAACATTCGCCAGATCGTTCACGTACAGTATCGCCCACAGCCAGTATACGCAGTTCTTTCTTACGTAGTCCAGGAAGTAAGTTTAATCAACTTTTTTTTTTTTTTTTTGTAAAATATTTTCCAAAAAGAGAGATTTTTTTTCTATTTACTACATGGATTAAAAATGACACTGATCTATGATGGAACTGAAATCATTCATATTCGTCAACGTATTGTCTCAACGTAATTCTAGTGCTACTAGAATGGAATACATCTTGTGAAAAATCAGCCAATATCTCATGAATTTTAGAACATACAGAGTTGTATGTATTACATCAATGATATTCTCGATTAAATTTTCTTCAAAAAAAAGTAGAAAACTATATGTAATTTCACAATGGATAGTTAGATTTTAATACGTACAGTCGAGTTTAAGCTTTGAATTTGGACTTTATTTATATAATTCGGGGGGCGTGGCACCTCGGATATAAGCAAAATTTAAAACGTCCACAAAAGACCTAGTTTCTTCTATACATTATCTCGTATAGCTTACGAGATATTCGCATTAAGTCTGTTTATATGCCCCAATATATTCTAAATTATTTTACAAATTTTATAGTTGTTGGATGCTTTTTTGCCAGTCTAACATTTTAAACTGAAAATTCTATATAAAGTTCATTCGAAAACGTTTATAAATAAATATTTTATCACATAATAAAAAATGTTCATTTACACAAAAATCCAACTGAAAGTATTATTGCCTTGCTTTTGCAAAAAGTTTTCCATGAATTTTTAATTCAGTTTTTAAAATATTTGATATATATTATCCGTTCCGCTAGTCGCATAAATGTCTTCAAAATACACAACTAGCTGTATGTAGTCTTCTTGCATATTTGGTAATGCCGTAGTCGACAATACAGGCAAGGACATCTTTCAGTATGTCGGGGCCTTCGGGCACACTTGAATTCGGTGTCCTCTGAAATGTTACAAACATTTAAAAGGGAAAAAACATTTTTATGATATGATTTTATACCTGGAGAATCATTTTCTGAGTCGTTTAAAGGATGTCCGTCCATCTGGTTAGTTGGTTGTCCATGTAAACCTTGTGCGCAAGGTTCAGGTCGAAATTTAAAAGATATTTCGTTAAAATTTGGCACATGCATTATTTTATGTGATACAGTGAATAAAAACTTGGAAAACGACCTAGCAGTACATTACAAATTGTGTGAAAACATTTCAGAAACTACCTCAAATTCAGAAGTTATTCAGTCAATTTTTGTCCGATTTTATTTTTATTTTAACGGGTTTGTAACGATAAATGATTACCCTTTAAAATTACTTACATTTTTTGATACATTTGTTGATAATGTCTAAAAAATTCGAAATGTATTAACTTTTTAGTAGCATTTCATTGCTTATTTTGATATGAAAGCTTATAAAAATTATTCCAATGTATAAAGAAAATTGTAAAAGTTATTCAACTTTTCATAGTATTTTCTCACCCAGCGCAAAAAATATGACAAACAAACAAATATTTGTATAGTTTTTAATTTACAAGGTAAATTGGTTTTCATAGAAATAAATTAAAATAATTGTTGAGTTTGAAATTCGAAACTTAGCTAATTTCTTGGAATATACATTTTATGCATACACTTTATAAAAGCTTAATTCTTTGCCTTTTCAAAACTGTTTAAAATTTTGAAATCGGTCTAAACTATTACGACCTACCCGAAAACAATTTTTTCCAACGGTTTTTGTATGTCCACACCTAGGCCTAAACCTCCACTAGGTCGCTTTGCAAGTTCTGACAAAAAGCGTTTTTTTGTAGCAGTGTGTAATAAGTCATAGCTCCCTTATAAGGTCCTCTTCAGATAATCAGTTTCAGGAGCATAAATCTCCTAAACATTTGGTATCCACATATAATTAACAGAAATAAGTTTCTTATAGACATAAATCACATGACCTAATTTCATATTTCATATAAGACCCATTTCTGAAAATCACTCACGAAAATAAATAATTGAAATTTTAAAAGAAAAATGTTTTTGCTTATGTGGTCAGTGTAGGGTGTTATATTGACGCGCTTGACCTACCATACTTATTTACTGGTTTTTATTATCTTAAGTTGTGAAAATTAACGCTCCCATTACAATTTGTATTCCTTAAGGAAAGAAATATCATTGTAGCTACTTCGTTTGGATAAGTTTGCTGTAATCTATGGGACTTTATAAGTTTATTTATTACTGATATATTTAAATCCGCTGATTCTTTTTCTATGTTCTTAAAGTACTGCCTCAAATGAAAACATTATGACTTCAACTCATGAGCATTAATGTCTTCGTGATAGAATTCTGCAAACTCTTTAGATTTTTTTTTTTTTTTTGTCAACTGAATCTTTTATAATCTTTTGATAGAAGAGAAAAAAAAATTAAAAAATGTTTGGACTTATTGAAAGTAGAGTTTCCAAAAAACCGAAGAATTTCAAAACCGCGGTTTCGGTTTTAAAAAATCGAAAACGGATCGGTTTCGGTTCGGTTTTGTGATAATTTATTAACTATTAAATCAGTTGATAATATAGGAACTGCTAAACAAATTTAAAGTTCAAATTTGACGAGTGTTTACGAGGATAAAGGAAAATTGGTACTTTTTCTTTTAATTGTACTTTTTTAATATATTAAATTAGTTAAAGTTGGCTAATATGCTTCTCAGTAAAGAAGTAATCAAGAATAGGGGGCTCAATTGTATTACGATACTAAAAATGGAGAACTAGAACTAAGGAGTACTTTTTCCTTCTTCAAAATGATTTTTCTATAAAATTGAACCTAGAATCAGGAAATTACTTTGAAATTTCAAATAATAAATTATTTTACTTATTGTAAATACATAATAGTTGGCTGATATGCTTTTGAGTAAAGAAAGAATCAAGGATAGAGGGCATAATGATATTGAGGTAACAGAAACTATTATTGAAATTTCTATAATAATGAACCTATAAGCAGGATATTAAACACACATGATCCTGACTGAGTTACAATATAAAAAAGGGAATTGCAGGTACTTTTTCGAACAAGTAGTACTTTTTGAATATTTTATAACGATGGACCTAGAAACGCGAATTCAAAACGAATAATTAATGTTACTATTTCTTTATTGTAAAGCTACTTTTTGAATATTTTATAATAATAAAGCTTAAAATTAGGCACAAATGATTCTGAATGAGTTAGAATTCACGAAAGGTAATAATAGTCTTACCTTTCTTTTAAATTTTCTATAATAATGGACACAGAAATATGAAATTAAACATTCATGATGCTGAGTAGGAATACAAAATGTGGGTCTTTATGGTATTATTTTTATTCTAATATACGTCTAGAATGAGCTACAATCCACATTACAATGAATCAATAAACATGAAACTAGAGACATGTTTTCCTGAATAAGTAAGAATTCACAAAGGGAGACTTAATAGTAGTATTTCTTTATTCCAATTGAGGTACGAAGCGCACCGGTCAGCTAGTACTCCATACTTTTATCGGATATTTGAAAATAACTAAGACTTTGTTACAAAAATTTTGCATTATTTAGCCTGCGAAAGGTTATACAATTTAAAACATTTAAACAAATCTTAAGATATTTTTACCGATCTGTGTTTAGAGATATATTGAATAAATAATTAGATGAAAAAGTTTGTTTCTCATTTCTAAATTTTGAATTTTTCTAGTGAAAATAGATTAAAAGTGAAAACCGAAATATAATTGTCGGTTTCAGTTTTAGGCCTTGAAAAACCGCGGTTTCGGTTTCGGTTAAAACCGAATTGAAAACTCTAATTGAAAGTATATTAGTGCTTTTAAAACACATTCAACAGCTTGAACACCTACAAGGTTTAGTGAATTTGCTGCACATTTTTCTATTATTCTTTTCTGAACACCAGAATACTTTCCAGCCATATTTGATGCATTATCGTAACTCTGCCCGCGACAATCCTTTATAGGAATATCAAGGCATCCGTGTGACAAGGATTACTTTAGTGTACCTTATGCACACAACATTTCTCTTTCATCATTATTATTTTAGTTAAAATTTTAGTAATAATTATTATTTGCGGTCCGTCATATAAGTATATCGCCTATTAATGCTTAAGATCCATATTAAACAATGAAAAGCTTTGCTAATAAATATTTGTTAACATTTTGTTTTTTTTTTTTTTTTTGGTTTTATGTTAAATATATAAAAAACTTTAGTAAAACAATATTTCAGATACATTGAAAAATAAGATGAAAATGTTTTCAATCTTAGACCACGTAATTGTTAAACATTTTTAAACTGAATCTAGTATTGCCCAGATACATTTTAATCCATGTTTGTAGTAAGAAATTTTAAATCTTTGTGGAAAAATGATGCTCATTTATGTATGATGCAAATTTCAAGAGCATTAATAACAAAATATTATTGTATTAATAATGAAATTGGAATCATACAAAATGGAATTATTTATTAGAAACTGCATCTACATGGAAATTTGTTATTAACATTATTTTTTTTTTTACTTTAAATCATAAGAAAATGGTTTGACCGTGGGTGATCGCGTTATTGTTTCATCTGGTTTTGGCAGTCGTCCTGGAATTCTGCGTTATTTGGGTGAAACACAATTTGCGTCTGGAAATTGGTGTGGCATTGAGTTGGATGAGGCCAGTGGCAAAAACGATGGCTCCGTTGACGGTGTTAGGTTGGTGTCAATGCAAAAATATAAAAAAAAAAAACAATTATTTTCTAATTCCTAATCCATAGATATTTCGAATGTAAAGCCAAATATGGTGTTTTTGTGCCAATTGCAAAAGTCTCCCTATCACCATCATCTAAAAAGTCTCGCCTTTCCCGAACAGGATCCCGTGAATCTCTTACTTCCATTGGCACCATGAACAGCATTGCTACGACAAATACATCACGTTTGCGCTTGAATGCTCAGGTATAAGAATACAACTTTTGCTCTGCAAAAAATAAACGATGCTGCATGTTTCTTTTGAGTTTTTTTTCTTTGATTTTCCTTTACTATTTCTTCAATTTAATTTTATTAATTTGCTTTTATTTCTATTTTTATTTAAGTTAAAAGTTACGTTTCGATTTAAAAAAAAAAAGAAAGCAATACACAAAAGTATTAAATTAATTTAAAGTAAAAATGTTCAACTAAATCTACACAATAGTTTTGCATTCAATTCGATTAACAAATTTCCCATTAACCACTAATGTAACGAATCCTCCCTGTTTCTTTCAAGCAGCGCAAATCGTCGTCATTTAAACCCGTTGCTGTTACCACACCGAAAAGCCAATTTTCCATGCAGGTACGCTAAAGTCCTTCCCAATTAAATAATTTAATCTTAATAACAACTTACAAATGTTACAAACATTTACTTATACATATAATTATTTAAAAAAAACAACCCATCCAATCCAATATTGACCTACAAATAACCCCAATTAATTATTAAATTTTTACATATTTATGACACTATTTATATTTTATATCATATTTATCATTATTTATATATGTATATGTTTGAGGAAAAACCGTCTATAAAAAATAGCCGATAGCTATTAAGCTATTAATACGACTTAAAGTCGCTTTAATTTGTCTTTGGAATAATCGGAAATGCTTCCAACTTGTTACGACAAATCGCATTAAAATTGTGAAAAATTATTAAATTATTAGATTACATGTTAAAACTATTGCATATTGCATTAAAACTATATATTTATTAATATTACGAGTAAATTTCAATATTCTATTCCATATTTGCTATTTTCTACTTTATTCTGCGAATCTAACAAATTCAAGTAATAAACTATATTATAAAAAAAATTAATTGTACTAAAAGTGTAAGAGGCCGTTCGATCTGAAAATGTATAAATAACATTCTTCAGATTATCTTACAACAATATACATTCGTATAACGCGAATAATTGGATCATCACGATTCCAGCATTTGTTTATATACTTACTATACATAGAAGAAGTATTTACTTATATTTTTGAGACAGTTTTTCCTTCATACATATAAATATATGTCTGTTAAACTTGTAAAAAATTCCTTTTAACTCTTTTTTTTTTGTAAATTAACCAAATTTTGCTAAAATAATTAACACAACCCCCCACCACTTGTTCAAAATTAATTACTTTACATATATATATATTTTATTTATACTTAAATAAATATAATTTTTGAATAATATTATTTTTAATTTTTGGTCATTTCGAATTTTGAATTATTCATTATTTCTCTTTTATAATGTTTCATATTTTTTTTGTTTGTGTAAATAAAGCGCAGTTTATTGCAACTTAAAAAAAAAAATTACAAATAATTTGCACGCTTTTGTTTTATTTTATTTTTATATCTTTTTTATTATTATTTTTTGGTTTGTTTTACTTATTTATTTAAATATTTGATTATTTTGGTTCTCTACCTTTTGGATGCTTTTGTTGTAACAGTCTCATATGTAAACTATTCTCTCTCTCTCTCTCACTCTTCTATATATTCAGCATGTGAATGTTTAGTGAGTAAGTTTTTCGCCAACAAAAAGATCAATCTTTTATAAATGGAAGACGGCGATCAACATAATGTTTTGGAAATATAGTTGGGGCAATATGTTTACAAATTTTACAAAGTAATTTGTAAACTTTTAAAATAAATAAAAATCACACACATTCAGTAGCATCTGGAATACAACTATCAGAAGAAGACTGAACTTTTTAAACATCGGTTTTTAGCGGTGAGTCGTATTATTCGATAATGAGGTTCTCCCGGTGGGGTTATTGTGTAATTCGATTGCAAAGAAAACATTTTCGAATTTCCATGTAGGTATAAAGCATACAAATTCGAATGATTTTCTTTTCGAATCGAATTACACAACAAGTGTAAGTGTAAGATTCGGCTGGGCCGAATCTTATATACCCTTCACCAAACTATACTTCAAAATAAAAATTTTAAATATTTTTAGGTAAACAAAATTTATTTTTTTTCCAGTTGTTTTTTTTTTCATTTTTTGGAAAAAAAATTTTTTCGAATTTTTTTTTTTAATTTTTTATGTAAAATTTTTTCGAATTTTTTTTTTAAATTTAAAATTTTTGTTTTTAATATTTAGCGAAAAAAACTTTTGGTGAAAAAAAAATCTGGTTAAAAATTTTTTCCCGATTTTGACCCATTGTAGGTCCAACTTACTATGGTCTTATATACGTCGATGCAAAGGTCTTTGAAATATCTATCATTAGATATCCATATTGTCTATATTAATGACTTAGTAATCCAGATATAGGTCAAAAAATAGGTAAAAAATCGAGGTTGTCCTGGTTTTTTCCTTATATCTCAGCCATTTGTGGACCGATTTTGCTGATTTTAAATAGCAAACTTCTCGAAAGCAGGTCTGACAGAATTATTGAAGATTTGGATCCCGAAGATATCTGGAGTCTTCAGAAAATTGATTTCAACAGACAGACGGACAGACAGTCGGAAAATTATATTGTGGAAATTACAAACGGAATGACAAACTTATATATACCCTTCTCACGAAGGTGAAGGGTATAATAACCATCCAGGTTTGCCAATAAGCTGCAATCAACCAAACCTCCGTACGAATTCAACCGGATCCTTGTAGCATAGTCAATTGAACCTCTCGGTTCCGTGCCACAATGTGAAGCCGCGGCGGGTATTTAAACGATGTCATATTCCATACATAGTGGACATTTCAATATCGACTCGACTTATTGGAGAACCCTATTCGTTTATTAAACCCTGAATGACCATAATATTGTTCAAATGGACCGTAAATACTAATTTCATGACCATACGAAAATACGTAGGTCGTTTTAATTTTTGAGTTACGGCATACGGCTAATAATAATCGCTAAGCATACTTTCATCTAAGAAACCATATTTCTTCGTTAATCTTAAGGTAGGGTCACACATGGCAAATATTTGACGAAATGCATTTGAATTCATTTCTTTATTTCAAAAACTTATCTTATTTAGGATGATTCTAAAGTAATATTTAGTTTTTTATACCCTACACCACCATAGTGGGGAGGGTATAATGGATTTGTGCAGATGTTTGTAACGCCCAAAAATATTAATCTAACACCCAACTTAAAGTATACCGATCGATTCAGAATCACTTTCTGAGTCGATTAAACGATGTCCGTCCGTCCGTCTGGCTGGTTGTCCATGTAAACCTTGTGCGCAGAGTACAGGTCGCAATTTTGAAGATATTTCGATAAAATTTAGTACGTATCATTTTTTCTGCTCAAGGACCAAGCCTATTGAAATTGGCTGAAATCGATCCATTATTTCACCTAGCCCCCATACAAATGTCCTCCCGAAATTGGACTTTATCGGTCATAAATGTTTAATTTATATAGGTATCTACACAAGTTTTTCTCCAAATAAATTTTATATATGGTATACACATTAAATGCAACATAAATAACTCTCATATAGACATTAATCACATGACCAAATTTCATGGTGATCGGTCCATAATTTTTCATAGCTCCCATATAAGGCCCACTTCCGTAAATCACTCACGAATATAAATTATTGAAATTTCGAAAGAATAATGATTTTGCTCATTTACTTAGTGTAGGGTATTATAAGGTCGGGCTTGACCGACCATACTTTCTTACTTGTTTTTATTTGATGCTGTTTCATCTTACAAAACACTCGTAAGAGTAAACAACGTCAAACAAATTTGTGCTAAAAAAAGTGGTTACGCTTTTTTGAGTAAATATTTGCCGTGTGTGACCCTACCTTAAATCACTAGTTTCTGCAAAGTTGTTACTAAACAAAATCCCATATGGAGAAAATAGATCATTAAACCCATTTGTCCTTTAAAATTGTTGCAACATGTCGCTTGTAATCGTAACTTTTTATTTTACTAGGGAAGTATCGAACAATGTCCCTGCTGCTTTAATGAGCAAAAATTATTTGCCATAGTTGTCCTTCGGAGTCAATATTCTAATATATGGTCACGTTTGTTTTTAGCGTAGGAAATGTGACCTGATGGTGTACAACGAACTACGGACTTGATTTCAGAAAACTTGCAGTAGTTTTCATCTGTATTTTCACTATATTTCAAACGATTTCATTAAAAATTACGTTTTTCCAATATGTACTCTTTACACAAAATTTAGACTTGTGGGACAATATACATAAAGTGGCATTTAAGAAAACAGAATTTACTTACAGTAATGGTGAAGTGTAAAAAAATACCAAAAATTATAAAGAGCAGGGAACCTGTGTTATTTATATCATTTTTAATCATGGTGCAGTAAGTAGTACATTAACTTGATCTCCGATTGTTAGAGAATGAAAAGTAGATGGAAATGGAGAAAACATATCATTAACGTCATTTGAACATCCATTTTATGACAATTCTCCAAAATACTTGCAAAAATTCCGTTTATTTAACATCATCACGGTCGATTCTTTCCTACATCTAATAGGGCGTTTAAAAAGTTGCATAATATTTGCAACTTACCTAAGTGTATTTAAATTTATGTTTAAACTAAATTGTTTTTTTTGGGTGGTTTCCAATTTATTACAATAAAAATAAAATACCTATACAAAGTTTAGCTTGGGCATAAATGGGTTAAGACCCTTTTTTGGTATGTAAGTATTTCGTCTATATTTAAAAAGCTTGTTGATAAAAAGTATACGAAGAAAGTATTTTCAAATTAGCTATGAGTTTAAAAAGAGAATTTATTAAACCAAATCAAAAACTAGGTGTAGGCAAACTTCCAGTACAACACTTAAATCTAGTCCTTTATGATATGAATGCCCCAATTATATATTTTGTTTTTATCCAAAACATTATGATGATCGAAAAAAGGTTTGTAATATACATATTTACATAGATATTCGTGTTTGTTTTATTTATTCTTCTAATTTGTTCTTTCTATATTGGGGTGTTTATCTTATATTTTATAAAAATGTTCACAAAAATTGAATACATTTCTTCTATAATATTGTTTGCTTCATATGTTTATTTTCCAACAGGATTTATTACGTGAGAAACAACAACATATTGAACAACTTATGATCGAACGAGATTTGGATCGTGAGGATTCACAGAATACAGCTTTACAGTACCAGAAAAATATCAATGAGGTAATTATATACAGCGATATAACATATCCACCACCAACAATAACCCATACGCCGCTACAAGCTACAGCAACAACTGTGGCCTTACAAGCCGATCGAAGACGGCCATTTGGAGAGCTCTCCACAACATCGTTACAACAACCGATATCGAAACGATCAACGTTGGTCGAACGTTCGCAATCGCGTTCGCCCACACCAACAGCGAGTGGATCAAAAAAGAAAGTTTGGTTTTGCGATAAACAGAAATTGTATTTTCCTAATGGTTTCTAATTCATGGCAGTTAATGAATGATTCTGCTAATCATGCTTCAATATCTACAATACTACAGATATCAGTTTTAGCTGCTTCCTAAGGAGCTATTTACAAAGAACTTCTCATTCATATTTTCATTCATTCAGTTCAATCCAAGATTCGTTTCTTTGTGTGTTAATTTGTCACAATTAAATGCTAATTATTTGTTTATTTCTGATTTTCTTGTACGAATTTTTACAAATTTGTTTTTATTTTGCACAAAGTGTTTTAGTTTTACTTTCTTAGTGAAGTATTTTTAAGTATTTACCATGTAGTTTTCAAATACGTTTAATTTGTTGCTAAATTAAATTAATCTCTGTCTCCTCTTCCTTCACTTCTCTCTATTTATCTCTTGTGACATTTTTATTCCTTTTTTTTGTACACGATTTTTCATATTCGTTCAAAATTTGTTCAATTAATCTTAATCGAAATTGGTTTTAATAACAATTATTTTCATAAAACTAATTGCATGCTTAGGAATTATTATTTGTTGTCTTCGTATCGCACGTTTATTAAAATTTTAATTTTTTTTTTTCATCTACAGTATTAACAAATTTCTTTCATTCGATATTGTGAAACAGGCTATAAATGTACAATGCTGCAACGATAAATTACTCGCTAAGTGAGTATGGTACCGTGAAAAAACTGCCAATGAAAAAAATCCCAACTTTAAAATTCAAATAACTTGCAAATTCTAAAATTAAATTACTACCCATAATTATCAGTTTTCTAATAATGAAAAGATTATTCCCAAAAAATGTGAAATAATTCTCAATTCGAAAGCAATGTTTATTAAAACCGCCTTCGCTCAGTAAAGATATATTTTACTGCAGTTATGTTTTGAAATATGTACATCAAAAACTTTTCTTTACTGGGCGAACCCGCTATTTTATACATCCAAGAGTTGAAAGCGTTTGATCCCGGTAATCTCCAAAAAATTTCTATGGGCTTTATTTAATTTGTTATTTCACGGTACCAGGAGTGTTAGGCCTGGTTGATAAGATTTTAATACATATCAACAATTTAATTTTTGAAACTTCGCGTACTACTACTACTATGTACATGTCCTTACTCAATATTTCTTAATCGGTTTCAAATTCAAATTTAATATATATGAGAATAAAATCCATAGAGCTCTTTAATAATTTATTAAATTGAAAATTGTCTGATAATTGAAACTTTTTTCGATTTTCGGTGCTAAATGTTCAACATTTTTGCCATAGCGATAAAAAAAATTTAATTTAAAATAGTTTTTGTATTTCATTTACCCCAAAATATAAAATATAAACATTTTACATTTATATATACATAGGGACGACAAAAATAAAACAAATCATATGTTTGATACAACAACAAAATACATTGACTAGCATGTATTTTGTTGTTGCAAGAGTTAGGTTTTTGACAACAGACTTAGGATTTTGACAATTACTTCTCGTCTCTATGTTACCCTATGTACAATGTGGCGCAAAAGTAAACTTCCGATGTTTTTTGGCTGTAAATAGAACAAAAAATGAAAAACTTTGAATAGTCAGCAATATTCCGCGTTCTGGAGCAGTGTAGCGTAACATTGTTTATTAACGTGTATTTCGCATGTGTTTACTACACAAATGTTATAGCATTTTCTGATAGGAGGATTACTTTTGCGCCACCTTGTATATATACATAGATAAATACGCATAGATCGGGAACTCTCCTATCAAAGACCTAACTCAGTTGTCAAAAACCTAAGTGGTGAGAATGTATTAGTAAAATAAACTATGTGAAAACAAAAACAACACTCGTATGTGAAACATTTTTGAGTAATTTTTTTTTTGTTTGAGTTTTTTTCTAGTTTCCGCTCTATGTATATTTTCTTTATGTATATATAGTTAACCCATTATGACTTTATAATAATAAATTTTTGTATTTGAATATGGGTAGGAAAATTTTTCGAAAAGGCTCGACCTTACCCATTCCGAATTGGTTAAAATTTGGTACATTGGTTCTTTTTGGTCATTCAAAGTTTGAAATGGCTCAATCATATTAAATTCGGTTTGGGTTGTCTTTTATCGTGGTTCAAAGTTCAATTTTAATATAAGAATGGTGTAATATCAATCAGGTTCAATTGTATGTATCTTTTTAACCGCTTATCAAATTTGTACAATATTGATCTCATAGTATGGCTTAGTTTCAATATATTTTCCTAAAAATTATTTTCTTTTGAAAAGCCATATTCCATTTTCTAAAGATGTTTCTCAATTATAAGCCATTGTAGGACCATAAGGGGATCTCGATATAATACAAATTCAGTAAAAATTACCTTATATTTCGAATAATATAAGGACTGAGATTGAAAATTTGTTAACATACATATATGTTAATAAAAATGAAACCACTAAACTTACAGTTTCGAATCTTTTTTTTATTTGATTGAAATTATTGTTACAATTTACAAAAAAAAAATTATTTGTATAGTTCTAATCACTAATGATGAAATTTTGAACCTTTTTCGAAAACCCTTCCATTATGGTTTTTATAGTGCTTTATGTCACTTTGTTCGAACAGGTTGTCCATCTCCGTTTAAAATCTACCACACTTTTGGACACCTTTTTTGTGCTCTTCAATTCTCTTTTAACAAGAGCCCAATATCTCTTCACTGGACTCAGCTACAGGCAGTTTGGAGGAACTGCATCTCTTGGTACAAATACCACATTATTCGTCTTGTATCGATCAAGACCTTTCTTACCATAGTGACAGATGCCAAATCATGCCAAAAATAAATGGACACATTAAGAAGTCTTATGAATGGAAACACTCTTTTTTGTAAACATTCCTTGATGTAAATTTCGGTATTTATAGAGCCCTTTGTAACAAATGTTTGGCTTTTTTGCCGCAACTGCATATTGCTTGCCATGCCAAGAACTCTTTGGGAAAATTTTCTGCTTTTGGGTCCTAAACTTTACTACAACATTCCCTAAAGCATCAGCAAAATAAAAATATTGACCCGGAAGCTGCGAAAAAATTTCCATACGTACATTTCGTCATCCATTATGCAGCAGGTATATTTTTTGTATAAAATTTGACTTCAATTTCCGTGCTCTGTCTTTGGCCTCTAAATTTTTAGCAGAGTTCCTGTCAGGAACTTTTTGAGCCTTGTATGCTTTTAAACCTGCATTGGCTTTAACTTTTTGTACCAAATAGTCCGAGTACTGAGCTAACCGGGCTGCTTTCCTACCGGAGGTGTTGGGAACTCTACGAAAATGCTTTCTATTTGTTTGGTCTAGAAACATAATGTGGACCATTCCTTCTACCTGAACCAGGTTTTATATCAACGGACAAATTCTCCCGGTACTGTTTAATAATATTGGAAACAGTATGATAGCAGACCTTTGATTGTTTGGCCAACTTTTTGTAGGACCACCCAATTTGGTCCTACAAAAAGTTGTTGAAAATATTTAATAATTTTAGTACGCACTTTTTTCTGGTCACTCATTTTAATAAGATTAACAACAAATAAATATAATTGACATTAAACATAATAACATGCTTTTCAAAAGTAACTTGATCAAAAAAAAAAAAATCAAATAATACTTGGATTAAAAGTTTTAATGAAAAACGTGTGTTATGAATTTTACAATCTCAGTCCTTATGGTAGTTTTTTTTATTTATATTTTCTTATAAATCGCGAATACCCTTCGGCTGAATTGTTATTTTACTCAAGCGAATTTTTAACACAAAATTAAAAGCAATTTTCAATTTTTTTCGCTTCGCGACAGTATTATTCATCTTAAACTTTTCTTATTGAGCTTGCCAGTGTACTGTGTTTGACAAGGAAATGAATATATTGCTTACCCGTCAGTTCACAAAATATTCCCCCATTTGCTAGCAGACCATTTGGCATCTAACGATTTCCAAACGAGTACCACTATGTATTTTTGTGACATTTTCCTTGAACTTCGGCAGACTTTCAGTCATATCGATAACTTATAAATTTAATTCTGTTTTTATTTGCCTGACAGATTAAATGGATTACATTTGAAGATTCTAACGATATTTCGATCTTCCTGAGGTGAAGTTTTCCATCTGCATTCCCTATTATCTATTTTTTCTTTATATTCAATAGCGTATGATAGAGATTAGAATATCAGTATAAAATGATCCCTAATTTATTAAGTTTTCATTATGCAATGGTGCAATGTATTGCGCGACCCACTAAAACAGTAACCTTTATTTTATTACATTCTTAGAATCAAAATACAAAAATTAAGGACATGAGTTTCGAGATATCCATCTTAAAGGACCCAAATCATAATAATTATTCTCTCTCTGATAAAAAATATTTTTTTGTGTAATTCATTAGAATACAAAACTTTATAGGAGTAATACAAATTGGACAGAAAGTTATAAAAAATATGCACATCTGAATTTTATGTGTGGTTATAATCGTGCAATGGCTCATATTTAAGCAAAATCATTGGAAAATTGAAGATCTTCGATTTTTTATGTTACATCCTGTTTTAATTGGAAACGGATTTCTAGAAAAACTAAACTTTTAAATCTACGATTCATTAGCATTAATATAAAAAACAAAAATTATATAAAATCTGACTAAAGTTTTACTTTAGGTATTTTTCAAGCATCTATTAAAAGAACATGAACTTTAAATCTATATAAAAACCAAACTAAATTGAATTTCGGAATTATTTAGAACCTTGGCCATGGAAACATGTATACCAAATATTATCGAATTCAGACGAGTAAAGATACAAAAATTCATTATTTTTATAGAAATTTTTCTTTTTGCCCCTATAATAAACTATTTTTAATTGAACTTTTTTCAATTGTGTAACCTCTAAACGTTATCCGATCTTGGCAGCACCGAAAAAGAAAACAAACAATGTTTATTTACTTAAAAATCTAAACGATTTTTAAGCAAAAAGCAAAACATTACCCAATGAACCACAATTTGAACAATAAATTTATATGAAATACTATGTACCTATATCTTATTTTATTCAGACAAGCTTTTAAATTTCAAAATTAATTGCCGGCAATTAATTATTAATCGATTTATAAATGCCATTATTAGGTTTCAATAACAGAGCGCAAGGGAGGTCGCAAAAAACATATTATTGCACTAAGTCCAGATATTGGAAATATTAAGTATTTGATAAGGTTGATAAGCAGTCAGGCAATTTCAATAATTTATATTTTGTAGTATAGTGTTATGTTCATAACTTTACAGAGTCGTTTCAAGTTTGTCCCACTAAAATGTTATTTACGTTTAATTTCATTAACAAGCATTTCATTTCATTTACAGTGTGATTAAGAATTAATAATAAAATTAAATAATTTGCTCTAAATTCAATGTAAATTGACTAAATTAAACTAAATTATAATAAATTAAACAAAAACAAAAAAATCATTTACATAGATTTCTATGATTTATAATAATCATTTTCTATCTGCAACAAACTCAAAATACATACAAACACATGCATATTATTTAGAGCTCTATTTTTCATACTTTGGTTAAATGTTAATTTCTTGTTATTTATTATTTTCTGTTTTACTTGTTTGTTGTTTATTTAATTCAATTATTTTTAAAAATCTGTTTTTATTGTTGTTGCTGTTATTTTTTTTTTTTTTGACATGTCTACATTTATAATTTTATTTGTACGAAAAAAAAAAAATACAAAAAAAAAAAACAAAAAGATTTATAACAAATAAATTTTTGATTTTATGTTCAAATTGTTTATTATTATTTACAGAGAAATATTGCTACTGTTTGTTAGTTAGTTAGTCTGCTTTTATTTGAATGTTAATGTTTAATTGTTTGTGCGTTTCTATTTTTATATACATATATTGTGTTTTTTTTTTTTCAAAATTTTAAGGTTTCAAATCAAGATTGAAATGAAAAATCGTGTGCATTAAACTGTGAAACATGAGCAGTTGTAGCTTGAAAAACAAAAGCAAACTCTAACTGCGAATAATGTTCATGAATTAGTTAATAACAATAGATGGATAAATAGATAGTAAATTCAATTAACTTAAAGTTTAACAAATACCTACTTATGCACATGCATATGTGTGTGTGTATTTGTATTTTGACGTAATCTGTGTGTGCGTTGAAATCAGCTCTGAAAAAGTCAGATTAAAAGTTCGAGTGAAAAACGCAAAACTGAATTTTCTTTTGTTATCTATCGTAATTTGTATATTTTTCGTTTACTTTTCGTAATTGGTTGTTTTCAACGCATTTATATTTACATTTTCTTATTCACATTTCTATAGAAAGTACTTAGCGATGCTGATCGTTGGGCCAGACTCATTGCACGTCGTAGTTTTCGTTTGGCTGATCTGCGCCGGGAGTTTCGTGGCTGGAGTGGAAACCATGAGAAACATTGCATTCTCCATAGTGTACTCACGCCTCTACGCATTAAGTAGACGACACACGCACAATGTATATTTTTGTAATCTCGCACGAAGATCTTAAACGGAAACCTGGCTTTAAATTTTCTTTTAACATTGTTGTTGATGTAAGAGTAGGAATGAATACTGAAGGAGACCCTGTACCTCGTAGTGCTCAAAACATATATTCAAATAATCGAGTATGAAACCGTTATTGGATAATCTTTCAAATAGACTTTTAGATTTTTCCTTTAAACCTCCCAAAAAAAAAAAAAAACCCAAGTCCTCACAGATGACGTTAAATGATGGCGGCCGTAAACCAAACAACCAAATTTCTCAATATGTACACTAAATTGGTTTCAAACGAAATTATCTCTTGTACTTTTTTAATTTTCTTTTTTGCTGAAAAAAAAAATTTAAATTAAAAAACAAATTGTTACTGCTTTGAGAGCAGATTTATGAAACTATTTACTTCAACTATGCTAAATTACTTCAACTATACTTCTATAAATAATTCCAAACATTTTGATTATTTATAAGCGATATAAGCGAATTTTATTGCTTCTGTTATATTGTATATTTTAAAACTATTATTATTACTACACACATTTTTATATCAATATTTAATTATATATATATACATATATATGTACGATTTTAAATATAATTGTTTATATGTATTAATAATACTTATTAATATTTAATTATAAAATGAAAAATACATATAAATTTAATTTACGAAATACAAATATGCATTTTTATTTATTGTACAAAAAACAAAAGTATTAATTGGTGTTGGTTTTTTTATTTTCTCCATTATTTTTTTAGCTTAAAACTTATATCGCTCTTTTGGAGCGTCAGTTGAGTGAGGAACGTAAAAAGGCCGAAGATTTACAGTTCTCAATAGATGAGGCCACATTTTGTGGTGACGAATTAAATGTAAGATTTTGTACCCATCAATATTTTTCGCCCTATATCAATGGATACACAGATATTTTATTTGTATTATTAAGTTTCGTGTATTAAAAATTTACCGCGTGGGGGAAGAAAGGGAACCGATATTAATATTAAATCAGTTCCATCATTATTTAATTCGTTTTCTAAAAAATTAAAAAATCGTTTTTGATTTTTGATTAAAATTCCATAGATGTTTGTATACAAAGTTTCAACGGACTCAGAGAATAATGTATGCATAAACTTGGATCAATTTATCCGTTTTTTTTTTAGCATAAACAACTGTTATGATAAAAATAATGCTTATATATTTTATATTAAAAACTTGTAGAGTTCGATCGAAACTGAATCGAACCTAATATTCGACATAATCCGAAACAAACCGAAACTTTCCTAATGTACTATCATATTTCAAAATAATTAAATTTTCTTAATTTCAAAACATATTTCAACCAATCTTTTAGATGCCCCTTTTCATGATCTTGAACAGAAAAGTTTTTCTTGCCCTAATCCGATACCGAATATACTACGATCGAATGTAAAACACTAGTTATGTGTTATTAATCGATTAACAATATTTTCTGATTAATCTGAAATTATTAGATTAATCATTAATTTAAATGTTTACTATTCAAATTTGAATATTTTTTTAAAATTGTTTAATGGCAGAATTAAACGTTAAATAAAAAAAAAAATAAAAAACTCATAATTAAAGTAAACAAGTTCAAACAAATTTGCGCTGAAAATAAATATATGGGCTATTCCACGAGAATGACTACCACGACTGAAAACCCAAAAACCCTTGAAACTTTTTTTCAAAATGATTTTAATAGGAGAAAACACTAAAATATTACTATGTGTAAGTATTTAGAGCTTATTACAACATTTTATTGACAAAAATAATAGTTTAAACTGACTATATTTAATTTTTTTAATTGAATTGGTATGTTTTAGGCTAAAATTGCGGTCAAAACTAAGCTCCCATTTGTTATTTGCTATTATAATTTTGTTTATTGAAACCGAATGTATATTTGCTATTAATTTTTTTTAGTTTATGTATACATACATTTACAGAATATATATTTTTTTATTATAAGAGAAAAATCTCCCACGTACGGTATGTCACGTACGATATTAAATTTTATTTAATATAAAATTATCCAAAGATTGTTTTTATTTAATTATGACGGATTGTAAAGGAAAAATATTTGGTTTAATGTAAGAAATTAAAAGAAAACATAACAACTCTCACGATTCGAAAATTTTCGCATATTTCTACATGTACCTTAAAATTTCTTCCGTTTTATGTCACGTACGATATGCCTTTATTTCGCTCTATATTTTGGACAACAATGTTTCGAAAGAACTTATTATTTTTTTAAAATATAGTACACTCTGAATGGAACATAAAGACCAAATTATTTTTCAGATACTCTTTTTTTTGCAAAATCTATTTCACTATATAGGTGTACAAATGTCACGTACGATGACATGGAATTGCCCATATTTATGTTGTGAATTATAATAATATAAAAGAACTATTAACTTTTTCAACACAGACAAAATATTGAAATATCGAACACTACAATTTGTAAATTTTCTTATTAAAATTTTTAAAAATCCGAAATATCAAAAAATATTTTTAATAAAATTATCAAAAGAATAAATATTCAAACATTATTTATTTTTAATGGAATAAAAATAAAATTAAAAATCAATAAAAATTTTAACTAAATCAAATATAATTTAATTTTTTTTGGTTTTTTATTTGATATAAAAATGTTATGTTATTGTTAGAGAAAAAAAACTGTTATACACAATATTTTCTCTAAAAATTCTGTTATATAATGCAATGGAATGAAATTCTGTGGAAAAGACAGTTATACATACATATGGGCAATTCCACGAGAATGATATATATTTTCTATTATTTTTTTAAATTTTTTATACATATATTTACAGTATGTATATTGTTTTACTATAGGAGAAAAATCTGTCGCGTACGGTATGTCACGTACGATATTAAATTTTATTTATTATAAAATCATCCAAAGATTATTTTTATTTAAATATGGTGGATTGCAAAGGAAAAATATTTGGTTTAGTTTAAGAAATTAAAAGAAAACAACTCCTCTCACGATTCGCAAATTTTCGCATATTTCTACATGTACCTTAAAATTACTTCCGTTTTATGTCACGTACGATATACCCTTATTTCGCTTTATATTTTTGACAACAATGTTTCGATAGACTTATAATTTTTTTTAATATTGTACCCACTGAATGGAACATAAAAACCAAATTATTTTTCAGATACTCTTATTTTTGCAAAATCTATTCCACTCTATAGGCATACAAATACGATATCACGTACGATGATATGGAATTGCCCATATGTATGTATATTTATACATACATATGAATGTATATTGAATTAGGTACGAAGAAATTAATCAGTAAGCTGTCATCTAAATTTGTGCACTCTCCCAAAAAAACAGGATTCCAAATAAAACTGGGAACCTATTAGAAGATAGAGCAAAATTCACTTTTTACTGTAATTGTATTCGCGACTAATTAAAAACCAGACCTTTAGCGAAAACAGAATTTTTGCGATAACAGAACCCAAAATTTTATTAAATAATTTTTAAAATTTGAATTTTTTTTATTGATATATTTACATTTTAAACATTTTTAAAAAAATTGGAGATTTTGAGCTGCTTTTTTGGCAAATTATTTTTTTAAATAACAGCTGCATCACTTAGTTCATAAAGTGCTGTTGTCGGCTTATCATTTTCCAAAGCCCATTGTATGCATATGCATATCGATGTTAATTTTAATTTTTTTTCTTCATGACCACTATCGTACAAATCCTCCATATCTGATAACTCCTCATTACTTTCCACATGAAATTCTTCTTGAATCCAGTTTTTTATGTCAGCATTCGTGAAAAGATGTTCCGTACCAATTTGATAATAGTTGAATGATCTTCGTTTTCTTCCTGAATTCACTTCATTCAGTACCGAATTCGAGCAAGGAGTTACAGGATTTTCGGATATTGGATACTGATATTTTATTCCAGGACATAGCTAGAATCTGAACTTGTTTTTTGAGATTGAACTGACATCACTTTTTAGTTCCTCAACTATCTAAAAGTAAAACTTCTTTTTGCGGCAGACCTTTTGCAGACAAAAATTCTCGGACCTAAAAAATGTTTACTTATCAACAACTTACTTTTACTAATTGGTGAAAATTAACTTACGTGGGGAACAAATTCGTGACTAAACCAGTCCTTGAATATAAATGATGTCATCCAGACGTTATTATTGGAGTTGTATATTACAGGATTATTGAAAAATCATTTAAGGCGCGTGGGTTTTTCGATTTCCCAACAACCAACAATTTCAGTTTGTCTGTACCACTCGCATTTGAATAGGACAAAGAAGTAATTCGCTCTATACATATTTTTCTTCCGTGAGCCGTTTTCTCATTACATGTGACAAGAATGTGATTTGGAAGCATCCTATAATATATGCCGGATTCGTCGAGATTGTAGATTTGATGAAGAGTCAACCCATTCTCATCAACTTAATCCCTAAACTCTTTAACAAATTGATCAATAAGATGAGGTTTCGAAGATAATTTCTCGCCCGTAATTTTTAAAAATCTAATTCCATATCGACACTAAAATTTTGGAATACAAATGACTGGCTTTTGATCATAAAATCGATGCTGAATTGAAAAATTGTTTCGCATTGTTTTACAAACCACTTATAAAGTATTTTTTCCATTCTTGGGTACTCAGCTTTCTTTAAGGTGCAACGTTTGCCAGGCCAACTTTCTGTTGTACGTACGCACTTTTTTAATGAATTTTCTTGCTTTATAATGCGGTGCAACTTGTAATTCACGCAAATTGAATTTATGGAATCTCCACTTTTAAATTTTTCTTTAAATCTCTAGTTTTTGAGAAATCGTTTGTTTTAAAATACGTTGAACTTTTCCCATATTAAGAGATGTATTTACACAACAAGTGCCACAAATAAACTGATAAAATTGAAGATCAAAATCATTCAAGAGTGTTAATATACCAAAAAACAGATAAAAGATATATTAAAAATTAAGCCGTCGCTATAACCGGGCCGTCGCGGTAATGGGTAGTCGTGAATACCGAACTTACACTGTATTAATCATATTGAATAATCAATCCGGAATAGGCAGTGCAACAGAATGCTTAAAAATATTACCAAGCATTATAATCTCATACTTACCGAACTTTAAACGTGTGGAAAACTCCAACATCCCTTGTCATTACTGAACCCAATGGCATACATACTGACAATACTGCACAATATTTGAAACCAGCAAAGAATAATAACAAGAAGTGAAACGCTGTCAAAAAAAACCTAAGTCGGTTGTCATAAAAAACCTAACTCTATGAATGTATTGGTAACATTTTGTTTATATGTATTGGTAATCAAACCACTTTCACCACACTCCTCAAACACACAGAGTTGTAAAAAAGCGACCTTAAAAATTATAATAAAATTGTATAACAATTAAATTTAAAAATTCCAACTATTCTTAAATTATTTAACGTATATTTGACCTGGAAAGATTTTATAAATAGATGTTACTTCTTTTTATTCCATAATTTCTGCAAAAATTTAATTTATTTGAATTTTTTATACATTTTCAATACCAAATTTTACAAATGTGTTTTTTTCAGTTTTAAATTCAACACCCAAAAATTAAATGTCAGAAAAATTAAAAAAATATATTTTTCGTTTGAGCAAAATGTACATGTTTCGGTCACTTTAATTAAACTACAATGTGGAAAAAAATATAAAAATATTATGTGTTTGTGAAATAGTGTGTTTGAATTGCATTTTTATTGCAATTTTCAAGAAAAAGTTTTGAAGTTAAATTTCTCTCTCAAGTGTGTTGAATTCACATAGAACCTGTATGTGAGAAGAGAGAGAAGTTGTTGTTGTAGAAAAAATGAGAGCCTTCCCTTCTTGTTATTCTTTGGAAACCAGCCACATGAAACATTTGTTTTTTTTTTTTTCAAAATATTAATTTGTTTATTTTTCAATTGTCTGACAAATTACTTATTAAATTTGGTTTTGTTTTTGTTTTTATAATAAATAACAAAACTGTACAGTCATTTAAAAAAATATTTGATTCTATTAAAATGTTGTTAAAACCGGTACTAAAAATGTGCTGCAAAGTATTAAACAAATTTTCAAATATTGTGTATAAGTGACAAATATTATCCTATAAGTATGAAATTAGTAACGTGTATCATGTTGTCGTACTAACGAAGTATGAAAATCCCAAATTTTTGATTTTTTGAGGGTGGAGCTTCGATAAGTACGATAATTAGTATCGTGTCTCATGCTGTCGTACTACGAAATGTATTTCTTCAGCGGTTTATTCATATATGGGCAATTCCATATCATCGTACGTGACATTTGTATGCCTATAGAGTGGAATAGATTTTGCAAAAATAAGAATCTCTGAAAAATAATTTGGTCTTTATGTTCCATTCAGAGTGTACTATATTTTATAAAAATAAGTTTTTTTGAAAAATTACTGTCCAAAATATAGAGCGAAATAAAGGCATATCGTACGTGACATAAAACGGAAGCAATTTTAAGATACATATAGAAATAAGCGAAAATTTGCGAATCGTGAGAGGTGTTATGTTTTCTTTTAATTTCTTAAACTAAACCAAATATTTTTCCTTTACAATCCACCATATTTGAATAAAAATAATCTTTGGATGATTCACGTACGCAACAGATTTTTCTCCTATAGTAAAACAATATACATACTGTAAATGTAGAGTGCTATATTCGGCTATGCCGAATCTTAAATACCCTTCACCTAAATTAGATGAAAATTATAGAAATTACATTGGTATAAACACTATAATATTCAGTGTTTGTTATTGGAACATAGCTCCGATTATGAAGATTGGTAGAATGTTAATGTAATACAGTAGTTTTCCCTTATAGTCTACAAATACAGTTGCACAATTTTTGTGGACTATAAGCGAATTAGGACTATAACCGAATTTCTTTTTAAGCCACTTTATGGATTATAGATGAATCCTGATATAATACACATTTTGGACTATATACAAATTATGTACTTTCTTCAATAAAACCACTTTTTTTTAACAAAATAAAAGTTTATTTAAAATATAGTAGTATTGTAAGTAGTATTTTATATATTGTTAGAAAAACTAGTTTACGCAGAAGATATTTTATTTCAAATGTATAAAAATGTTATCTAATTCAGGAATTTATAATTGATATAACTACATATTCCTACCATTTCCAACAGAGTCTATAATTTTATAATAGGAATAAAATGCACTGTTTAACATTTTATATACTTAATAATTGGTTAACATTACCGATTGGCATTTTCGACATTTTCCTTATTCACCACAAGTGAAGAAAAAAAGAGTATAAAAAAGGGTAAACAAATATATATAGTCAAACTTCAAAAGTATATATTTGTTCTGTTTTAATGAATTTTCCGGATGTGAGCCTTATATATATAATTATGAACCCATAGTCACCAAATCTACTTCAAACTTATATCTGTTACATTTTTTACCGATATGAGTGTATATATGCGTTAATGTATTTTTCAGAATTTCTTAACATGCGACTTATTTGGAAGATATAATTAAATAATTTTAACGTGGTTTCTATGTATTTGAGGCCTATTTTGAAAAAGAAAAAATGGTTTAAAAGGAAACATTCAAATTATATTCTTTTTTTAAATATTATTTCAGTAGATATCACTAAAATCCTAAAAAAACTCACATGTGTATAGGATCTCAAATATTGAATTGAATTGTAATGTTTTGTGTATTTTTTGTTTCTGTTCTATTTATTAATAAAATACGTACACAAAATTTGTGGTTTTATTTTCAATTTAAAATTAAAATAGAAATTATAAGGTTATTCGAATAATTTAAAATTAACCGATTATTAACCCATTAAATCTAAACCCCGATTCATTATATGCTCGATTAACCGATTAAACCAGAAACCCGATTAATTGAATATCCTAATATTTACCATGGACAACCAGATGATTGTCTATATTTTTTAATTATTTCCTGAGTCGGTTGATTCTTAAGATATAGATGCAGTATTTTTTTCAATTTAATAATTATTGAATTCAAAATCAACTGTTATTGATATCAAGTAAGTATTAGATATGACAAATCAACAAAAGAGGGAATTACGATTTATGGACTAAAAGCGGGACAATCCCGTGAAAATCGGAGGATTTTAATATGACTAAAATCAAAGAAAACGATAGGAAATAAGATACTACTTTAACAGACATTCTTATATTGGACAGAAAATAATTCTGAATTTCTAGAAAGGCGTAAATGATTTATTGAAAAAAGTATTTTTTTTTTATTAAAAAAATGTTTAAAATTTGAAGAACAAAAATCGAAAAATATGTAAAATTACACTGTCCAACAAATTGCAACTTTTTGATTGGAACCGTATAGCGACCCTATAATTCTGAAAGGGCATGTTGAGTATATCATTTTTGTAGAATAAACTTATAGTCCAACTGGTCTGAACTTTTTTTACAGTTTGTCAAAGTTTTAATTTTTTGATCGAAGGAAGCATTATACTAAATGTAAAAAGTTGTCTGAGGGAATTCTTATGGTCAGAGTTATATTGTGGAATTTTATGGGGACCATTTTTTTCAATTTCTCTTTCTTTCGAGAAAATCAAAAAAAGTACTTTCAAAAAAGAACATTTAAAATATTCAATGAAAATGTTTGGCGAAAAATTTCAGATACCAAAGTAGTAAATAAAGCTCTTTACATTAATTAGCAAAATTACACGCCACCATTTGTTTTAAACATCACCAAAAATCCATTTATGGTCCGAATGAGCTGAAAATTAAAATAGTTAAAGAGGTTTATTTATCTTTATGTTGCTCGATTTTGTTTTTTCGATATGGCAGGCCTAAGGAGGGTTGGAACATGTTAAAATTACCGTAATTTTTAAGCTTTTTCCCAAAAAAGTGCTTATATTTTTCCTTATATAGAAAGAAATGTCTTCGGGACTAAATACAACTTTTATATGACCCGGAAGGAGGACTTAATGCAAAAGCGTGTAAAGTAAAATGTGGATCACTTGAGCGCACATATTCCCCCCAGACATATCTAAACTTGACCAATTTTTGTAAAAACATGTTAAGTTTGAGTAAATAATTCTAAAAACAAAATAATATAATAATAATAATTGTATAGCCCTATATGTTACTGAATTACATGCAAAGCTCTTTTACTATCATATGGTAAATAACTTCAAAGTGTGCACTTTTATAAAAAAAAACTCAGTTTTTGGAACATATTTTCTCCGTTTTAGGAATTTCGGGTTTCACCAATACCAACTACTTATATAAAGAGCTTATATTTTCTCTTTAGAAGTTTCAAAAACCTTGCCTCCTTTCAAAAATTTTAACGCTTTTTCATATATTCCATGCAAAATGTGTATACTTAAAAATACGGCCATTTTTACATATTCCAACTTTAGATGCATGTAACTTTTTATAGGGACGAGATGACTGTAAGCAAATTGTTCTTATTTTATTCGAAATTTTATCACAATTATAGCTGATATATCAAAAAAACTAAAAAAATCGAGCAAAATAAAGAAAAATAAATAAATGAATAAAAATATCTCTTGAACTAAAAGACACAGTCTTACAAAAGTCTTACAAAAGTTTACATACCCCTAATATATTTCATCTTTATTAATAAATATTTAGTGAATAATTCTTTAATTACTTTTTTTAAGCTATTTCGGATTTATTGAGATAAAATAAACACAAAACTAATTCATTTTCATTAAATTCTACTAAAAAATATAAAATAATTCATTTGTTGGCATAAAGCTAATTTACATAAGTTTACATACGGGATAAAAAAAACTTAAAAAAAATTTAATTAATATTTTGTGTGGCCTCTTTTGGCTTTAATTACAGCAGATAATCTATTTGGCATGGGCAATGCAAATTTTTTTGTTATTTCTGGAGTAATTTTGCTCCATTCTTCCATCAACGCTTCTTTGAGTGCTGGAACTGATGTTACTTGTCGATTTTTTAGACCTCGTTTTAAAATTTCCCATAAATGTTCAATAACATTAAGATCGGGGGACTGCGGGGGATGTTCCAATTTGTTTTTAACGTTATATAGAAGCCATTTCTTAACTAACTTTGATGAATACTTCGGATCGTTGTCCTGGAGAAATATTTCGTTGTCCTCCAGATCTACACCATTTCCAATTGTATTTCAGAAGTTTCTAATTGTATTTCAGAAATGTCCAATTGAATTTCAGAAATTTCTAATTATATTTCAGAAAATTCCAATTCAATTGGAAATACAATTAGAAAATTCTGAAATACAATTAGAAAGTTCTGAAATATAAATGGAAACTTCTGAAAATTCTGAAATATAATTGGAAATTTCTGAAATTCAATTGGAAACTTCTGAAATATAAATGGAAACTTCTGAAATTCAATTGGAATTTTCTGAAATATAATTGGAAATTTCTGAAATTCAATTGGAATTTTCTGAAATACAATTGGAAACTTCTGAAATACAATTGGAAATGGTGTAGAAGTTGGACGCTGGGAAGGTAGCTATCCTTTAAAATATCGATATACATGGCCTTATCCATAGTACCAACGATGAACCTGAGCAAACCGACACCATTTGCCGCCATACATCCCCAAACCATGACTGACTCGCCTCCATGTTTTACGGTGCAATTAACATTTTGTGGTAACAACTCTGCATAGGCTTTCGCCAAACTTTTGTTCGTCCATCACCTCCAAAAACCATAAATTTACATTCATCTGTGAATATTACCCTCTTCCAAAATGTAGGGACATTTACATGAGCATTTTCGCACTTTTGGGCATATTCTAAGCGCTTCTGGATATTCACAGATCTAAGTAATGTTTTTTTCTGGCAACTCTGCTATTGTACCCATTTCTCTTGATGCATCGGTGAACAGTCTGATCAGAAACGGTAATTTCTAGATTTGTTCTCATTTTCCGGTTAAGTTCGACGGCACTTAACTTAGGATTTTCTTAAATGGAACGTACAATAGACCGTTCTGTTCGTTTGTCGAGAATGCGGGGACGCCCACTACGAGCTTTGCTTTCATAACTTCCATTTTCTTTGAAATTTTTTATTATAGTTTGGACTGTGCTCTTACTTAGATTTAATTAAATTCCAATTTCATTAAGAGATTTGCCATCATTTCTCAACTTAATGACGGTTTTTCGAATTGGCTCAGAAATTTCTGTGCCTTTGCGCATTTTCTTCCACTAAAAATACTTTTTGATTTCATTTTGCCAGTGTGATCACTTTTAGTAAAAGTAAACTTTCTACCACTGATTTTACACAAAGCATCATAAAAATCGTAGCGGATGTTGTAACGGTACAACTTTTTTTTTTGTCGAGTACGTAAACTTATGTAACATTAAAAGGATACCAATTACTCGTGTTTTATTGTTATTTATTTAAAATACCAACAAAATATTATAAAATATGATGGAAATATATTTTTTAAGTGCATTAAACAAAAATGTAGTTACAACTCTTAATAAAATTATATATTTTCCAAAAAAATAGAAAAATTTCAAACGTATGTAAACTTTTGTAAGACTGTGTATGTATGTATGTAGATGTAAATCTTCTCAAGCAATATTTATATTTTTCAGCTCATTCGGATCATAAATGCATTTTTGGCGATTTTTTAAAAAAATGGATCCCCAATGTGGCCTGTAATTTCGCTAATTAAGCGTATAGAGCTTTATTTACAACTTTGGTAATTTTGGTGACCCCCACTAAAATTTTTCGTCAACAATTTTCGTATAATATTTGAATCCTTAAATGAGCTTTTTGAAAGGACTTTTTTTGATTTTCTCAAAAAAAGTGTAAACTTGACCCATACAGAGGGGAGCTCGAGGGTTAAGATCTTCCACAAAAATGATCTCCATAAAATTCCACAATACAACTCTGACAATAAGAATTCTCTCAGACATTAACTTACAACATTTTTTTCATTAAGTATAATTCTCTCTTCGATCAAAAAATTTAAACTTTGACCCACTGTAAAAAAAATAAGACCAGCTGGACTATAAGTTTATTCTACAAAAATTATATACTCAACATGCCCTTTCAGAATTATATTATTAATAAAACCAGTAAAACAATGTTTGGGGTTTAAAAAATATTCAAGATTACAATAGTTGTAAAAATTACAATGCACTATAGGTCAAATGACCACTTTCTCTGTGCAAAATTAATAATTAGTTTTGTAGTGGTATTCAAACCACAACGTGAAAGAATTTCATAAGTAAGAATAGCTCTATTAAAAAAAATGGAATTTAACCCACTAACTACCCAAAATTAACCATTTTGCAACCATAAATCAAACAAAATACATTGTATTCATTAATATATTTTAATTATACTAAAACATTTAGTAATTGTTAAAATCTAATTAATTTTGTAAATTTAAATGAAAAAGGTCCTTTTCACTTTCATTAATTTCATCGTCTTGATGGCTAAGGTGAAATTCTTCCATGGGTTCACTGCAACATAATAGTTCAATTAATTCAGGTGTGGAACGATTCCGCTTTTGTAACCGAATATTTAAAAATTATGTGGAAATTTGTGGATCTGAAGTATCGACAGCTTAATATTAATTCGGAGCTTAAAAAATTCGTCTTCTCCGTTTCCATTACAGCAATAGACTGAACTGGCAAGCACATTTTAAAAAAAAAATTGCATCGATTAACTTTGACGCACAAATGTGTAACGGTGTTTTATATTAGCACAAACAAAAAACACGTGTCTTTGAAGCTTTTCCAATTAATTATAATCACTTTAGCGCAGAAAAAGCTAGTATCATTTGACCTAGTGTACAATGCAATAACTAATATTACTTACCCGGACACGCTCGAAACTGGTTGGTAGTTTCAGATTACATTTCTCCCATCGACTGCCTGTATTTCTTCAATGACAAATTGTAATAATCCTATATAATAGAGAAATTTCATCCTTGTTTGTCCATGGTACACATTTACATATTTTTCCAAAAATGTTATTGAAATCTACATTAGTTTAGTGTGCAAACATGCGTTAGCTTAGTATGCAAACATGCAAAGTCTACTTTAATTAAATATATTGGGTGTATGACTTAAAAATGCGTAATTTTTTCAAATTTTTAGAATTTATTTTCAAACATTTGTACAATATAATTTTATTCAAAGTATTGGCCATTGTTAGCTATGACCTTTTCTCATCTGTCAAGCAACATATGGACTCCGAGTCAAAGGAACTGCTCATCTTTCGGATACTCTGTTCTTAAGTGATCGATCGAAACAAATAGTAGTCGGACGGGGCAAGCTCTGGACTATAAGGCGGGTAGGCAAAACTTCCCAACCACTTCTTTCTAAATAGTTTTAACAAATGTGGCCGAGCGTTTTCATGATGGAATATTACGGTTTCATGTATGGCCGCATATTCAGGGCGTTTTTCAGCCAATAGTCGCTTCAAGCGAATCAGTTGCGTGTTAAAGGGTTCCCTGTGATGGTCTGGCCAGATTTCGGCAGCTCATAATCATAATACAGAGAATTACCTTAGCGCCATGGATATTTGGCTTTGGTGTCGATCCGGCTGGTTGGCCGGGCAAGTAATGATTCGGTGCAAAAATTATTTTCTTTTATAGCGTTCAAGCATCAGTTCGGACATGCAATATCGTCTTTCAAGGTCTCTCGGCTTCAATTCGTATGATACCCAATTTCCCTGCATTTGGATGAATCCTCCTGCTTGCAAACGTTTTTAAATTGCTAATTGGGGGCCATTTGTTGAGTTTTACAACAATCTTCATGGAGTAATGTCTCCAATGCTTGGTATTCAAACTTTTTTTGGCTGCCCTGGCCGATCTTTATCTTCCTTGTATAGTATTTTTTCTCCCAGCGCATGAATAAAAAAAGAACAAAAAACTATACAAAAAAAATATTTGTACAATTTTTAATTTAAGGACTGAGATCAAAAAATGTTTAACATACATATATGTTAATAAAAATGGAACAACTAAACTTACAGTTTTGAATCTTTTTTTAGTTGATTGAAATTATTGTTACAATTTACAAAAAAAAATATTTTTATAGTTCTAATCACTAATGATGAGATTTTGAATCTTTTTCGAAAACCCTTCCTTTATGGTTTTTATAGTGCTTTATGTCACTTTGTTATAACAGGTTGTCCATCTCCGTTTAAAATCTACCACGCTTTTGGACACCTTTTTTGTGCTCTTCAATTCTCTTTTAACAAGAGCCCAATATCTCTCCACTGGACTCAGCTCCAGGCAGTTTGGAGGAATTGCCTCTCTTGGTACAAATACCACATTATTGTTCTTGTACCGCTCAAGACCTTTCTTACCATAGTGGCCTCTAAATTTTTAGCACAGTTCCTGTCAGTAACTTTTTGAGCCTTGTATGCTTTTAAAACTTCATTGGCTTTAACTTTTCGTACCAAATAGTCCGAGCACTGACCTAACCGGGCTGCTTTCCTACCGGATGTGTTGGGAACTCTTTTGAAAATGCTTTCTATTTGTTTGGCTTTAGAAACATCATGTGGACCATTTTTTCTAGCTGAACCTGGTTTTATATCAACGGCCAAGTTCTCCCGGTAATGTTTAATAACATGGGAAAAAGTTTGATAGCTGACATTTTATTGTTTGGCCAACTTTTTGTAGGACCAAGTTGGGTTTTGTTAAAAATATTTAATAATTTTAGTACGCACTTTTTTCTGGTCACTCATTTTAATCAGATTATCAACAAATAAACATAATTGACATTAAACATAATAACTGAAATGCTTTACAAAGGTAACTTAATCAAAAAAAAAAAAATCAAATTATTCTTCGGTTAAAAGTTTTAATGAAAAATGTGTGTTAAGAATTTTACAATCTCAGTCCTTAAAACATTTAGTAATTGTTTAAATTTAATTAATTTTGTAAATTTAAATCAAAAAGGTCCTCTTCACTTTCATTAATTTCATCGTCTTGATGGCTAAGGTGAAATTTTTCCATGGGTTCACTGCAACATAATAGTTCAATTAATTCAGTTGTGGAACGATTCCGCTTTTGTAAGCGAATATTTAAAAATATTCGCTTACAAAAGCTTAAAAAATTCGTCTTCTCCGCTTCCATTACAGCCAGAAAAAAGTATTTTTGTTTCTCAACAATTCTTTCAGCAATATGCATCGAAACATTAGCTTCTTAGCTTTTATCATTTTTCATTTAAAATTTAAATAATTTATATTCGTGAGTGATTTTCGGAAATGGTTCTTATATGGGACCTATAACCAAGTATTAACCGATCGCAATTAAATAAGGTGGTGTGATTATTTTCTATACTATCATTATTATTTAATCGATTTTTTAAATTTTAAAGACGTCAAATGGGGTCAAAATTTTTTAAAGCTTACGGAAAGTCGGCAGATTATTTATTTTCAGGTCTAGCGACATATGTAAATATAAAGCAGCTTTAAACACACATTTATACTTACTTGTCTCTTTATTCTCCATTTTATACCAATGAATTATTACGAACACAGTTCGAGAAACACAGACCTAAAATAGACCAAGCTCGACTGAACTGGCAAGCATATTTTAAAAAAATTATTGCACAGAAAAAGCTAGTATAATTTGACCTAGTGTGCAATGCAATAACTAATATTACTTACCTGGACACGCTCGAAACTGGTTGGTAGTTTACAAGTCTTAGGCCCGTTTTCTCAATCTATCGACAAACTGCCTGTTACTAAATGTCGACACAAATTTATTAGCCCGATAAACTGTCCGTTAACAATTTTGGTTTTCTCAATATACCGACAAATAACATTATTTTCTGTTGGCAATACCTCTCAAAATAGATGTGAAAGTTGGGAACCCTGCCTTCAAGTGACAAAATGTTTACATAAATCAGCTGTTTAATGTGGCCATCGACAGCCGGAATCTTTTGAAAAATGCATTATCCTCCATGTCTGCCAGGTAGTTAGGCCTGACATGATAAACTCTTTCAGCATTCACTTGGAACTCATGTTCTTTGAGTTCATCCTCCATCAAATTATTGTTATTAAACTTTTTTTTATAAAATCTATTTAATTTCGTTTACAAAAACACAAACACATAAAAACTGTGAACAGCAGTCAGCTGTTATTTATTTATCTTTACGATAAATAAATAATTGGCAGATGAGGTCGGGTTAGCTTTGCGACAGAATAGAAGCAAATGAGACATTGAGAAAACCAAATTTCTTTAATCTGCAGTTTTTCGTTGGGAAAGAAGATAATCACCTAATGAGAAAACGGCCCTTAACATTTCAGATTACATTTCTCCCTGCGATTGCCTGTATTTCTTTAATGACAAATTTTAATAGTCCATGGTACACATTTACATATTTTTCCAAAAATTGTATTGAAATCTACATTAGCTTAGTGTGCAAACATGTGTTACCTTAGTATGCAAATATGCTAAGTTTGCTTTTATTAAATATATTGGGTGTATTTTATTTTGAAACATTTGTACAATATAATTTTATTCAAAGTATTGGCCATTATTAGCTATGACATTTTCCAATCTATCTAGCAACATATGGAACTGCTCATCTTTTGAGGCCAAGTTCGGATACTCTGTTCTTCGAAACAAATAGTAGTCGGACGGGGCAAGGTCTGGACTATAAGGCGGGTAGGCAAAACTTTCTAAATAGTTTTTAACAGGTAACATGTAAAATGTGGCCGAGCGTTTTCATGTCTGGCCGCATATTCAGGGCGTTTTTCGGCCTCGGTTAACCGGTTAAGCAAAAATCAACATTTTATATTAACCGGTTCGCAAAAAACAGAGATTTCAATGAAAACCGGGTTTTCGGTTAACCGGTTATCCGGTTTATAAACACTAATAAAACTACTTTGTCTGATTTCTAAAATATTTAAAACCAAAGATTTTACAACGCTTTTGGTGTCTTTTTGTAAATTTTATTAATATTTAATTTAATTTATCATACGTTATCATACCATTACCGAAATAACTGAAATTACCGTTACCACTGAAATACCGTTACCAAAATAGTACAATTTAGAGTTGCCGTTTCGACTCGGTAGCCAACCTTGTGAAAAACTCATTAATAGTACGATATATAGTAACGTCTATCACAAAACCGTACTTCAACTCATACTACGATTAGTTCGAAAATTAATATCGTGTATATCCAGCATTATATATGTATATGGGGCATTTCATGTCAAGTGAAGAAACTTTTGAAATCGACGTCTTCCGATCGGGATGCAATTGGATAGTAATTCAGACACAATTTTTCAACAAGAGAACTCTCTAAAAATTTGACATTTTGGACAAGCAGGTGTATTTTCTCATCCATGTAACTTATTAGCTATTGTTCTTAGCAAAATTTGTCCCAAATAGCTATTTCTTAAATCTATCCAAAACAAACTTGAAAAAAAAAATAAAAAAAAATTTTTAATTTTTTTCCGAAATCAGAAAATTTCAACCAGACATCGTAAAAATGGGTCTTAAAGTTTTAAATATTGTAATTCAATGGCGTTGTTGACTTTGATGATCTTAAAGCAGATCCTCCCAATTTTCTTATACTAACGTATGTCGAAATAGAAACAAAAATAATTTTGACGTCGGCCAAAGAAAAAAATACTGTAGCTATAGGTTTTTCAGGACTCATTTTAAATTACGTTATGCTTTGTCACTACATTTGAAAATCTGGCCTTTAGTTATTTTAAAATGTTAACAAAAGAAAAACGATCTAGAAAAAATATTTGTAATTGTTTCGAAAAAGAGAATAAATTTCCCAATGTTTTTAAAGTAAAACGAATATATGTGACTTTTTAAAAAGTAGAAAAATAAAACCATCAAACTTAAATAAGAGCTCAAAAAAGTGCGCTGCACTTTTCCTTTTCAAATTAGAATGCTAACTAGCGGATTTCGTTTCTGAGTTTGAGTTATCTTTGCAAATACTGATTTTTTACTTATAAAATGCCCCTCAAACATTTAATTTTTAACAAGGAAATTTAATCTTAGGATGTTAAAATAAAGCACCTAAGCTAAAATGTTAATCAATTTTATGTTTCATAATCTAGTTTTTAATATAAAATCAACTTCCTATACCCGAATCGATCTATAAAAAATTCCAAATTAGGTGAAACGCTTCAATGCATCTCTCAATTACACAAATAAAATATCTGTTGTATCCCTTAAAATAAATACTTTATAAATTTACAATCATAAATATACTAATCCTATTTATAATTTCTTTAGGCTCAAACCCAAGTTTACAAAGAGAAAATTCATGAATTGGAGACAAAAATAAAGGACTTAACATCTGGTAAATATAACGCACAACTAATGAAATTTTTAATGATCAATTATTATTATTATTTTTTTTTTTTTTTTTTTAACAGGAAAAATTACCTCAGAGGAAATTACTGCTACAGCAAGTGCGGAAGTTGATGAATTAAAAGCCAAATTGCGGGAACAAACTCAACAATTTGAGTTGCAAATTGCTGAAAACCAGGATGAACTGCAACGTTTACAGGAAAACATTAAGTACCTTAAAGATCAGAATGAGTCATTACAAAAAGAACTTGTGGCAAAGGATGAGAGTCTGGAAAAATTCTCCCTATCAGAGTGTGGCCTCGAAAATATGCGCAAAGAGTTGACAGTTGTTAAAGAAGAATATGAAAAGGAGCGTCAAATAGTTCAGGCAGATTTTAGCACTAGACTGGAGGAAAAATCACAAGAAGTTAAACGTCTATTCGAAGAAAATGCAACAATTAAAAAATCCTTGGCTACAATTGAGACTGAACGAAATCATTTGGATGATGAATGTCGAGTATTACGTGATGAATGTAAAACTCGCAGTACCCATGTGGAGGAAATTAACAATCAATTGGTCAAGATAACTGCGGAATTAGCCATTAAACACGCAGAATGTGTGACATTGGACGAATTGGTCAAGGCCCAACAGGTTGGCAAGGCGGAAGAACACTCTCAACTGGAAGAAAAGATTCAAGAAATTTCTAAACTAAAACAAGAGGTTGTAAAATTACAGGAAACAAAGAACACACTCGAAACTAATCTCAAAAAAGCACAAGAAGAACTTCTAAAGCTGGCCGAACAACAAAGCAGCTTTGAAACGAAACTTAAAGAAGCTCTGAGTCAAGATCAGGAGAAAAACACAGCCATGGTTGTTTTGGAAGCATCTCTGCAAGAATTGCGCTTAGATTGCGAAAAGGTTCAAAATGAAAACAAACAGCTAAATGACACCATTAAAAGCTTGCAGAGTGAATTTGAACATGAGAAGGCCTCTAAAGAATCGGTAACTAAGACACTATCGGAAAATGAATCTTCTTTAGCTGAATGCAATAAAAATTTAGAAATAGCTCAGGAAACTATTGCTAAACTTAAAAAAGAGTTAGAGGAGACGTTAAAGAATCAGCAGGAAATAATCAATGATAAAACTAACGAAATTCAATTTCTAAAGGAACAACTAGCAAAATTACAAGACAAGACTGCTACCCTTGAAGGTGAATCCTCAATTACGGTT
Organism: Calliphora vomitoria; assembly: GCA_942486065.2. Lineage (NCBI taxonomy): Eukaryota > Metazoa > Arthropoda > Insecta > Diptera > Calliphoridae > Calliphora > Calliphora vomitoria. The sequence continues at coordinate 63,975,734 of OW818030.2, read as the reverse complement.
CAACAATTAAGTGCCAAAATTAACCAATTAGAAAGCCAAAATAAAAGACTTGAAGAGGATTTAAGAAACTCTACGAATACGATTGAAGATCAACGTCAAAAGTCCATCCAACAAGATGAAGTGATTACTTCAAAATCATCCGAGCTTAAGTCAACCACCGCGGCCTTGGAAACCACATCAAAATTATTGGAGAAGCTTAAAGGGGAACACGAAGCATCCCTGGCTAGGAGACAAGAATTAGAAGACGAAGTTAAGAAAATCGAAGAGAAAAACGGTCAACAGCAATTAGATTTAGGCGATTTAGCCCGCAAATTAGAAAGTTCAAATGCTAAATGTGACAATCTGGTAGCACAGAATGAAACATTACAACAGGAAATAATCGCTGCCCGCACATCCAGCTCAACCGTCCACAACGAGGTGAAACAACTTAATGAAGAAATTCAAAATAAACAAAACGAAATTTCTAATTTGATCAGCAGCCATGATAAGGAGCGTATTGAGATGACAGCTCAACTAGAAGAGCTACAACAAAAGTTATCAAATAGCATCAAAGACTTCAATGACCTTAAAGATGTTGTCCAGAAATCAAAAGAAGAAATCAACCAAAAAATGCAACAGATCACAGAACTGGAGGAGAAGACCATCAAACAAGAACTTCTCCTTAGCGACAATCAAAGGCACAGAGAGAACTTGCAAACCAAATACGAATCATTGGTCAAGCAGAACGAATCATTGCAACAAGATTTAACAACCCTTCGTACAACCAGTACCGATTCAAATGCGGAGCTCCTCAAGCTCTCACAAGAAATAGCAAACAAGCAGAAAGCATTCGAAGAACTTATGGATAAATCTAGTGGAGAGCGTGTCACTTTAGAAAGCCAATTGCAAGCCAGTCAACAGCGAATCGACGGCATGTGCAGTCAGGTAGAAATTCTAACGAATGAACTCAAAAATATCACAGAAGAAAGCTTCAATCGGTATGAACTTCTTAAACAGGAGCAGGAGAAGTGTGGCAAGCAAGAACTGGAGATGGCAGATCTGCATCGTAAGCTTGACAGTTTTGTTATCAAGTGCGATAGTTTGGAGGAGCAAAACAAAGCTCTACAAAACGATCTAAATGCTCTACGAAAAGGATCAGCCGGCTCTAATGCCGAAATTGTTAAACTTACAGAAGAACTGACCAACAAACAAAAACTCTTGCAGCAGCTCACAGATAAATCCAATGATGAACGTATTTCACTAGAAAGTCAATTGCAAGAACTCAAACAAAACCTTCAATCCCAACAATCTGAAATGGAAAGTTTGCGTAATGAGCTAAATTCGGTTGAAGATGCCAAAAGAGATCAACTGACAGAATTCGAAATTGCGAAAAAAGAACTAGAAGCTAAAGCTCAAGCTGAAGTAAACGAACTTAAAGCTGCGGAGACTGCAAAACAACAATCAATTATTGAGAGCTTCGAGGCTCAACTCAAAAACTCCGAACAGTCGAAAACATCACTCGACGAAGCCATCAGTAGTCTTCAAAAACAAATTCAACTTTTGCAGGATGAATTACTTAAATCTCAATTGGACTTTAAGGCAAAGGAGACCGAAATGCAAAAACAAATTGATTCTTACAAAGCGGAGAAGGAACATCTACATAAGAATTTGCAGAAAACACAAAACGAAGGATCGTCAGCGTTAACAAATTTACAAGAAGAAAATTCGAGACTTTTACAAAACATCGAGAAGCTAACGCAAGAACTTAAAGAGAAAGAAAACTCATTTGTTAAAGTTCACAGTGAAGCAGAGCAACTGCGTATTATGCAATCAAATACCAAGTCCGAACTTGAATTGCAAATGCAAAAACTTCAAAATGCTCTCGAGCTTACGAACGCCGATTGTGAACATAAAACAAAACTGGTCGAAGAAGATAAAAGGAAAATCGATGATCTTAAAGCCATGCTGGAAGCCCTTAAACTTTCCAACGAACAAATATCTGCAACCAACGCCCAACTCTCCGATGCTTTGGAAATTCTAGAACAAGAAAAATGTGAAACTGCCAACATATTTGAACTCTTCGAAATGGAATCGGATCAGAATATGGAAAAATTAATAGAAAAATTATCCAGCCTGAAACAAGAACTTACCACTACCCAAGAGCAATTACGCACAAAGGAGACTCAGCTCGAAGAAAGAAAGCAGCAGTTCGACTCAACTGATTCAACACTAAAAAATACTCAAACTTCACTAAACGAAGCCCAAAGCAGTATTCTCGAATTGAGAACTCAACTGAGCCAATCACAACAGGCCAACGAAGAACTTCGAAATCTGCAACAGGAATCAGAAGAAAAACTAAAGCAGCAAGAAGATTTAGAGTTGCAACTTGCCGAATATAAGAAAATAGTGGATGAGATGGACGAGACTTCATCTGAAAAATCTACTCAACTGCAAAAACTACAAGCTCATATCGCTCAATTGCAGCAAGAAAAGTCGAAATCAATTGAAACTGAACAAGCCTTAAAAATTGAATGTTCGAGTGTGCAGCGAAAACTAGAATTGATGGAAATGGAGAAAACCAAGGAAATTGTAAGTTTAAAGCAACGTATTAACGATTTACAATCGATAAGCAAATTGAAACAAAATGGTGCCGCTGGAGATAATTTCGGATTAGAGGTAAATTCCTTATACTAAATTTATTTATTTAAAAACTAAATAAAATATATAAATTGTTTCTACTTTAAATTAAGGGATTAACTGCGGATGAAAGCACGGCCCAGATAAATTTCCTTAATTCGATAATTGCCGACATGCAAAAGAAGAACGACACATTGAAAGCGAAAATCGAGGCTTTGGAGGCGTTACCTACAGATTTTACTAAGTAAGCATGAGCGCTATAATTTATTTGTTTGGCACTTGAATATCTCATTTTTGTTACATTAAAGACCGGCAGCTTTTGAACTAATCGCCAAGCGGAAACCGGCACCACGTGTATTTTGTGATATCTGTGATGAATTCGACAAACACGAAACCGAAGATTGTCCTTTGCAAGCATCAGATGATCGAGATTACTCACCAACACCCACAAACGAGAAAAACAATAATGATCGAAAGGAACGAAAACTTCCAGAACCTAGAAAATATTGTGAATCATGTGAAGGTTTGCATATTATTTATTTCTACTTAAATTTAATTAACAGAAAAACTAAGTTACGTTTTTTTTATTAATAGTATTTGGACACGAAGCTGGAGAATGTGATGATGAATGTTATTAATAAAACACGAGTACCGAGTGATTCTATTTACTACTAATTTATATAATTTTATGTTATACTTTCTTTAATTTTAATTTATTGTATTTTATGTTTTGTCAAAGCCGAGGAAACTTTCATTCTAAAGATATTTATTGTGATGATTAAGAAATTGTTTAATGTTTCCTTTATATCCTTGCAAGGAGCCTTATTTTTATACTAACTACAATATTAAATGTGTATGTAATTTAGAAACTGATTGTTAATTATTTAGTTTATGTTTAAATGCTAATTGTCCAACTTGCTTTCATTTTTTAAACTATGTATACAAAAAATAATAAATTTATTTATGTTTTTCTTTTTTCGAATTATAAAATTTTAGTCAATAAAATACTAATTTATTTGTTAGATAAATTTTCAAATACAATTGAAATTAATTCTAATCAAACAATCTATATTCCATGATCTGTAAATCAAAACGAAATACATTTTCTATCTCCAGAATATTATCATGTTTTTATTAATGCTTAACGTAGCATATATTTGCAAATATTCAAGGTAAAATTAATTAATGTATAAAATTTTATTTATCTTTATTATGTTAATTTTGATTTACGGAATATTGGAATATATTTTTCACTTTTATTTGGAAAATACACAATTACGTAACAGCAAGAAGAGCTTGGAATTATTTAATTTAACTTGAGTTTACTAAAGTTCATACTTAATAATATTAATCCGAAGAAACTAATTCTTTAGCTCCATTCAACCATAACTCGCTTAAGCTACTTAATGAAAACATAAAATTAATACACAGAACAAAGTTTCAACATACATAAATACTATAATTTAATTTCATTGATTTCAACTAAGGTATTTACAAACAACAATACTGTGTCAAGAACCTATGTATCATATTTGATTTTTTTGATTTACGTTCGGTACATAGAGAAAATATACATAGAGCGGAAACTCTGCTGTCAAAGATCAGTTGTCAAAAACCTAAGTGGTGAGAATGTATTATTAAAAAAAGCTATGTGAAAACAAAAACAACACTCGTATGTGTAACTTTTTTGAGTAATTTTTTTTTGTTTCAGTTTTTACTAGTTTCCGCCATAGGTAAATACACATAGATCGGAAACTCTACTGTCAAAGACCTAACTCAATTGTCAAAAACCTAAGTGGTGAGAATGTATTAGTAAAAAAAGCTATGTGAAAACAAAAACAACACTCGTATATGTAACTTTTTTGAGTAATTTTTTTTTTTTTGTTTCAGTTCATGGTACAATCATCCAGGTAGAATTATGTCAAATTACAGAAAAGAAGCAAAATAAAATATTAGACTGTTTCTTTAAAATAAGAACAAGTAAAACACTCTATTTTAAAATGACACATGACATTAACAATAAAATTACATACGGTAAATTCAAGAGTACTGTCTTTTCATTTATCAAACATAAAATTGTTCGGATCAATTTAATATTTGTTTCGAAAATGGCACTAAACGAACTGTTCCGTCGAAAATGAATTGCTAAATTTTGTGAAGAAAACCAAATAAAACCAAAAAGAAAATTTGTTGGCACATGGGATTCAAAAAAACCTTTATCTACAAGACAGTAAACTTATATGAGAACAATATGTCAATTGAAAGAAAAAGTGGATCTGGCCGAAAATGCAGGGGGGTTACCGCGTAACTCAATCCGAAAACGGAAATGTTCGAAAATGTGTGCTAAATACATTGAAATTCGAAACGATTTCCTTTCGAATCGAATTAGGGAGTAACCCCCCAGTTTATAAGACTCCTAACTACGCTCTAAATTAAAAAGTGAAGTATTAGGTGCCAGTGAAAATCGTATCGTCAATTGGGTAGGAAATATAATTGTGACAAAAACACAATTAAGAAATATTTAGAATCCATGGGAGTACAGAAAAGGAAGAAAAGAACAGCACCATTTAGCTTTCCAGAAATTACTTTTCTTGCTCATCAGAGTACAAATGTGTAATGGACGACGAGACATATTTTACCGTTGAAGGAAATGAATGGCAACCAAAACATTATTTTGAGTCTTCTAGTCACGCTGCCACTGAAAAAGTTAAATTTATTTATAAGACAAAGTTCCCAGGAAGAGTTTTGTTATGGTAAGCCATAAGTGAAAGTGGTATCAGTGAACCAGTTTTTTTTAAAGGTGGATTAGCTGTGAATACCCAAGTTTACAATGAAAAATGTGTGCCAGTACTTAAAAATTGTATCGAAATATATCATCGAAAACAAAAAATTATTTTTTGACCAGATTTGGCGTCCTCTCCCTATGCGAAATCCACAATAGAAAGCTTGAAAAATAAAAAAATAGAATTTGTCCCAAAGGAAATGAACCCTCCAAATGTTCCACAATTGCGACCTATTGAAACTTTTTGGGCTAATTTGAAACGAAAAGTTTATGAAAGAGGATTCAGAGCAAAAAATGTTGATTCCCTAATTCTGAAAATAAAAAAGAAGCTAAAAAGTATAAATACAGAAGGAATTTAGGTTTCAAGAGTAAGCTTCCCAAAAAAATAAAAAAAGCAAATGGCGAATGAGCTAATTTTTTTTGTAAATATACTTTAGTATGTAAGCTTAAATATTAATTACAATTTGAATTTTAATATTTCTTTCACCATACGTTACATACTTTTATTCAAAAGAACATTTACAAACACTATTTTTAAATTAAATTTGAATATGAAAAATTTTAATATTGTTTACATTGTTTAATATATTATGTACGTTTGCTTTAATTGTTTTTTCAGTTTTCTTTAGTTTGTATATGTTTGACATTTTAGGGAAATTATAATTGAGAACATACTTTCTAGTAATTCTACCTTGTTAGTTCTGCCATGGTTTCAGTTTTTTCTAGTTTCCGCTTTTAAAATTTTGAGTTATTTTAAAAAAACTGTTTCAAGGTAGGTTGTAGTACTTTAGTACCTCTACCTCTATGGAGAGGCAAAGAATTAAGCTTTCATAAAATATATATTCCAAAGAATTAGGTAAGTTTTTTTTTTCGTAATTTTCCAAATTCAACAATAATTATTTCTATTTTTTTCTATGGAAACCTATTATTTGCACAGTGTTTTAAAGACAATTTTATATAGACAAAAATTAGTCATTACTTGTTAAAATCGGTTTATATTTTCAAAAGTTATTAAACTTTTTCTAAAAATGTTCGAAATTAAAGACTACAAATATTTTTTGTTTGTATAGCTAATTTTTCTTTTATTCATATGCGCTGGGGCAGAAAATACTGTTACGAAATTGTACTTGAATTTAAATATAACTTAACGGCCGCATTAAATTTGTATAATGCCTCTCAACAGCAGTAAAAAATAGAATTTTCAATAAAATTGAAGAAAATATGAGTATTTATACATTCTAAAAGAAATAAAATAAGAAAATTGTGTTTATAAATTTAGGATCCAGTGCAGGCCACCAAGATTTGTAAGATATTGGGACCAACTTGGATCCAATTGTTACTGGAAAAGCGTTCATTTACTTTTTAATATTTTTGAGAGTAATTTTGTAAATTTTGATTTTATTCTCTCGTTGCAAGTATTTACTAGGAAAGTAAATGAACGACCTATTATCCCATCGAGTTTAGCCCTAAAGGCGCCATAATATGGGACTAAAACCATTAAAAAGTGCATTTTTTGCCAAGTGTCCCAATATTCATCAAAATTTAGTTTCTATACATTACACATTTTAAGATCTAAATGAAAAATTTGTTTGCATTATTCTAATAAAAATCTGATTTATTCTGTCGAATGAAATAGTTGCAGTACAATTAACTTAAAATTAGATTTTTTGTATATATTAATCGCCACCCTCTTTCTTTTCTTTTATAGCATCCTAAAGGCAATAGAAAATTATTAAATTTAATAGTTAATCAACAAGTTTGATTGTCCTATTTACCTTAAACCTTTCCTCAAAAAGTGAAAGTTCGGCTAAAAGATCAGTAATTGCATTCATAAACGCTTCATGAGGCGAATAATCGGCTGTAGTTTGAATACGTATAACGAATTTGTGTTCCAAAGGATGAGGTACTTTGTAGCCGGCAAACAAAACATTGGGATCCTTTAACAATTGACTGCAAATTAACGATAAATTAGCTCCATAGTTTTGGTGAACACTAAACTTACTTTCTAATCAGATTTCCCAATGTGTGATCTTCTTTGTTGACAGTAAATATGGCGGCATTCGTCACTTTTGTGTCCAATTCTTTGATGATTCTGGAAATGTGAAGGAAATATTAGCTTCTTGAATTTTATTCAAGGTCGGGTACTCACTTTTTTTCACCTTCGTAAAGTAAAAATGATTCAAATGTTGGAGGCGCATTCATTTTGAATAATTTTTTCTACAAATTATTAATATAAATTCTATTAGCAACTTAATTTCGCCAGAAATGCTCAAAAATGTCCGCACTAGAAAAATATTTTATATTATATTGTAATAAGACAGAGTTGTTAAACAACAGTGTTGCATATTGTAGTACTCAGTTGTATTATTTTCAACCGAGTTGCACAAAAGCGACTAAAAACAGTAAAACAAAACTAACTACGTATTAAAAAATTAATTGAATGCTTCTATTTATTATAAATTACATACAATAATAAGTACTAATAGAACGCAATCACTGGACAATTGTTTCAAGTAAACAATATTACGATAGAAATATATGTTTAAAATATATGGTTGTATATTTTCAAATGTAGAAATGAAACTTACAATTCACAAATTTTGTAATTTTTCATACGAATAAATGTTAAAATAATATTAATTAAAAGAGTTAGAATGTATTTAGCAATAATTAGATTTCTGTTACAATAATACATTAAATATTTGTTTTTAAACGAGTTTGTTTATTAAGCCTATGTCTCCACGTAGCAATTTGTATTGCTAAGCATAAGCAAAAACGTCGGCAGAACAACAGCGATTGCTGATTGCATTAGGTGGAGAAAATGTTTGTCACAAATACAAAATCTTCAACGTGAGAAGTTGTATGAAAAAACTGATGTGTATTTTGCTTATATTTTGTGTAGAAATAGTTTTTCCAATAATTTCTTTGTTTTTTTACTTTTAGTACTTAAATAAATTAAATGTGTATGCATTAATCACAAGGAATCATAGAAAGAAGAAATTTTACATTAATGGCAACTGAATAGACAGCTTATTGCTTAGCAATAATTGCTCAAGCAATAAGTAGAGAAATAATGGGCCAATGGATTGCTACATATGGCAAGAGATTTAACAGCGATTTTACGTTTTTGAGAAGGGCATAAATAATAAAATGTTTACTTAAAGAAACTTACAAGCTTTTACAAATTGTTAAAGAACTTTTTTGTTATTTTTAAGATTGAAAGTTAATTTATTTTTATTCTCTAAATTAAAGTTACTGGATAATTTGTACTGAAAAGTACGCGAACTCGCTTATTGTATATGACAATTTCAATAGTGTTTTTGTTATTGTGGTATTATTATTGTGTTATTTAGCTATTGGTATACGTAATAAAATGTATATTTTTAATCTATATATATAAAAGTGAATGTGTGTCTGTATGTATGTATGTTTATTATTATTAGTTTGGGATCTATAGACGGCTAAACGGCTGAACCGATTTGCTTGAAATTTTTTACAGTATATTTATGAATGTCTGGAAGGAGCTATAGGCTACTTTTTGTTTTGAAATTTCAAGTGGGCGTGGTACCTCCCATACAAAGTTAATTTTAAAAATCAAATATTTAGGAAACTATAATAGCTATAGTCCTCAAATTTTGCATGAGCAATTCCACTGTTTGTTTAAATATTTGCGGCAAAAATGGGAGTAGTAGCCACAGAGGGCGTGGCACCTCCCATATGATGATAATTAAAAAAAATGTATATATGAGAAACAATAAGATATATGGTACGGTTATTCTACCATCAATATTAATATTTAGGACAAGAATGGGCGGACTATCAATAGTGGGCGTGGCACCTCCTATACATATGATGACAAATTATAAATAGGGAAAGCTATATCATCTATCAATATTAATATTTAGGACAGAAATGCGCTGACTACCAACAATATTAAGTAAATGTTACAATTTGTATACATTTGAAACCCTTATCTATATATATAAAAGTGAATGTGTGTTTGTTTGTATAAAAGGAAAACTATAGATTTTAATAACTTAATAAATATATTTGTTTAACTCTAAACTTTTTATTTCATTACGATACGGGTAGCGAAGCACACCGGGTTTTAGCTAGTTTAGTATAAAAATAAATTATAGCTGTGTTGTCTTAAAAATTTAACATATTTTTTAAACTATGTCACTGAATATTTAGCTCTTTTCCAAAATTACAATACATTTTTGATTCTACATAGTATTTAAAACAGATGTTTAAAAAAAAAAAAAAAACTTAAACTTTATATGTATATCATTTTGTAATATTTTTAAACTAATTTTATTAACGATAATTACAAACATGGTGATGACAATAGATATGGCAACATTTTATTCTCTTCGCAAACTCTTTTGCTATGAACTTCGTTCACGAATGCTAAAATATGTAGTAGCACGTCTAGTAATATTTTAGTGGTATTATATATATTTTTTGGCATTGCTCATAGCAGTATAATATTTGTAGCTCTTTAAAAATTATTTACAAAATTTTGGCTATAAAATATATAATTTTATTTATCAATTGCACTTTGTAAATAAGTTTGAAGTGAATAAATATTATTTTCAAAATACCTTAAATACAACTCTGTGTTTGCTTTTTGCGCCAAACAGCATTTTTTGTTTTGTCTGCTTCGGGTTGATTTGTTGTTTTTGCAAAATTATTGTTTGGTATCGAGTGGAGACAAATTACACAAAATTTAATACAAGTGGAAAAATTCATCAGCAGTTTTACATAAATTTATTGCCATCTGTATCGATAAGAAGAGAAATACAATTAAAAAGCAAAAATGGTGAACGAAAACGATGTGGTCAAAGTGAGCAATGAGGATGAGTTATCTACGAATCCCTTGGAAGAATCAAGCGTTACTATGTTGGATGTTTTGGAAGAGGAAAAGGAGTTGGAAGAGGAATATGCCGCCGTACTTGGAGCATCCGACGAGAAAAGTTGCACGTACATTTTGGGCCCAGTAAAACGACAGGCATTGTATTCTTGTCTGACATGTTGCCCTGAGGGTCGCAACAATTTGGAGAAATGTGCTGGCATTTGCTTAGCCTGTTCTTACCAATGCCATGAGAATCATGAATTAATTGAATTGTACACAAAAAGGAACTTTCGTTGTGACTGCCCAACCGAGCGAACAGGTGCAAATCGTTGTACTTTAAATGTGGGTCTCAAGCAACCCGAAAAGGTAAACGCTGATAATTTGTACAATCAAAATTTCCAGGCCTTGTATTGTGCATGTCATCGCCCGTATCCAGATCCAGAACGTACGACAGATGAGCTTATGCTACAATGTGTTGTTTGTGAGGACTGGTTCCATTTGCAGCATTTAAATGCTCCCGCAAATGCCGATAAACTTGTGGATGCATGCAGTGAAATGATATGCGGCTCCTGCATGGATCAACATACAATTTTACAGAATTATACAGGGTTGGCATTGAAAAAAGTTGAATGTTTGGATGAAACGGTTGAAGGCAATTTAAGTGTTGTAGGCAGTGCAGATGTAACCAAATGTGAAGATAACGATGACAACAAATTGAAGAGTGATTTGGATAAAAGTATTTCTGAAATTATGAATATGAGCGAGAAAAATGGTTCGGTAGCAGCGGGAGAAGAACCATCTGCTAAGCGGCAGAAAATGGATGATGGTAATGAAAATAATGAGCAGAAATGTCGTCGACCCTCTCAAAAAGAAGATTACGAAAAAGGTTAGTTGTAATATATTTAAAGCTCGTACATTTTATTTAAATCTGTCAAAAAAAAAAAAAAAAAAAAATATCAAATGCAATATTGTAGTAGTATTTAAATTTATCATAATTTCTTAAAAAAAATATTGTATGGAACAAGGCGTATTGAATACACCTTGGTAAGGAAGTAAAAAGCGTAATATTTGATTTGATATTTTATTAAAATGTATTTTAAATTTTCACAAGACTAATGTGTAAAAAATCTTAGATAAAATTAATTAAGAAAAATTTAACATTGTCCGTTCGAACTGATACAACTAATTTTTTTCTTTAAAAGTTATATCTGTAAACATGTCTAAAAATGCTAGTAAGACGGTTGACTAATATAATTATTATCCTAAAACATGAACAACAAATCGTAGTTTTTCTTTCCATCTCCAATATAAAGAAAGCCCTGCTTTTGCGAGTTAACTTTATGGAAGAATGTCATACCCAACCAAATGCAAGATTTTATAATTACTAGACGATCGTTGCGCTGCAAATTTAATGAAAATGCCTGTCCTTTTGGTATGACATACTCAACGGAATCCAAAAAGTCTATAGGATAATTGTAATCGGACCGTTTTGATAGGTTAATTTTGAGATCATTTCGTGGCAAACGATAAATTTGGTAATAAGAAAGGTCTTCACACTGTAAATCATTCAAGCCACGAAACATTTGATTGGGGACAACACAGCCATCTGTTAGTTTGTACAAAGATCCACGCGGGCAAATGGCACATTCTTCAGTTATGATAAATATAATTGCAGCTAGACGTTCCTCTTCCTTCAGATGGATTTCTTCCGGTAGGCTGGTCGAAATTACTTGATTGGCATCTATATCAAAAATGGGATCCTTGACTTAAAGTTAGATTAAACTGTAGGCTTTTCAATATCCTACTTACTAATTTGACAGGTGTTATTAGACTAGGATCACCGGAAAAGTGTTCACGACACAGCATTGTAGCTTGAAAAGTCTTTGGATTATGTACAAAAGGTAACATTAGCCACTGATAGCCATCAGTACTAAAGAAATATTTGCGATCCCTTAGGCAATCTCTTTTATATCCAAATGCTATATAATAATCTTTTGCAATACCATTTATGCGCCCCCAAAAATAGATATCTGCAAAACGATTTTCATTTTGCAAAACTATAAGAGAATTTTCTATTAACATTTTTTGCTCGGGTGTTAATTTTATGCCGCAGTACATGAGGCAGTCGAGTCCTTCTTGAAAATATTGAACGTTCATTTCCTTAATTTTATTTTCTTCGTTTTCCCTCCTTGTTCTAGATAAACTGACAATTGAGTCAATCAGATCGAAATAATTTGTTTAAATACATAAAGAGGTGTTCAAAATAATAGGTGTGGTGGCATGATACAAAAATAGAAGGTAGTCTCACTTTCTCTTTTTGTCGCCATATTAACGTTCTGTCGTTTATTGGAATTACGAAAAATCGTGCTACCGTATTCATTCTTAAAATCCCATTTTTTGTTTATTTAAAAGTAAAAAAAAAAAATAAAACAGCAAACAAAAAATTCAATAAAAAAATTTTAATTAAAGAAATTCGTTTTTGAAATTATTATGAACTATCCCTTATACAGACTCCTATAAAGAAAAAACACAAAAAGCAAGAAGCCGAAACAGATTTTTAATATAAATTACACATTAAAATTAAATATTTCTTAAACGTTATTTCCCTTTTTTCATATGTGGCAAAGACTTTTTTATTGTTTACAAAAAACTAATTTCAAATAATTCCAATAAACTTCAAAAATATTTTTGTGAGAGAGAAGTGGAGGAACCTTGTATACCATGATTCAAATATACAAGGTTGCTCCACTTCTCTCTCACAAAAATATTTTTGAAGTTTATTGGAATTATTTGAAATTAGTTTTTTGTAAACAGTAAAAAAGTCTTTGCCACATATGAAAAAAGGGAAATAACGTTTAAGAAATATTTAATTTTAATGTGTAATTTATATGAAAAATTTGTTTCGGATTCTAGCTTTTTGTGTTTTTTCTTTCTTGGAGTCTGTATAAGAGATAGTTTATAATTATTTCAAAAACGAATTTCTTTAGTTAACATTTTTTTATTGAATTTTTTGTTTGCTGTTTTATTTTTTTTTTTTACTTTTAAATAAACATAAAATGGGATTTTAAGAATGAATATGGTAGCACGATTTTTCATAATTCCAATAAAAGTCAGAACGTTAATATGGCGACAAAAAGAGAAAGTGAGACTACCTTCTATTTTTGTATCATGTTGTATACATAGAATAATATATCCATAGAAGCGTTACTGAGAGGGAAAAAACCTAAGTCTGTTGTCAAAAACCTAAGTCGTGAGAATGTATTAGTACATATTTTTGAGGTAGTATTGGTGACTTTTTAATTTTCACCAGACACACAGAGTTCTATAAAAATGTTTACATTTTAATTAATTTACATTTTCTTCTATTTTCAATACCAAAAATAGAAACTCTGTTTCATAAATTAAATTCTACCACAGATAAAAAAAGTGTCAAAAATTAATAAAAAAATAAATTTTTTCATTTGAGCAAAATTAACGCGTTTTCTAAATAAAAGTGTCCAGCAAAGTATTAAAAAAAATTGCAAATAATTGTGTACAAGTGTAATAAAGCGGTTCGGTCTATATTTTGTCGGAAAATCGAAGTTAAAATTTAAAGTATTTTGATGTGTTAAATTCTCTCACAAGTATGGTGAATTCACATATCACGAGTACGTGTGAAGAGAGTAATTATTATTACTCTCAGCTTACTCTCAGTTGCGCCTCTAGTTGTACCCTATGCTTGCATATTTCAATCATGTGTGGTGGTACCCAATATTATTGAAAGATAAATTTGATACTATATATACTTTAAATCCAATCGTTTCTTAATTTTGCTACGGATTGTATTAATCGCAATAATAGGAGTGTTAGTGATTTACTACAAATTGAAGTGGTAAGGATTAAAAATCGTATATGGAATTGAAAAATAATTATGAAAAATAGTTGCGAGGATGTTATAAGTTTTTAATTTTGTAATAGTGGAACGCGGAAAGCCCTCTCAAAAAAGCGCGATAAACATATATTGTTGAGCTCCGACCAACTGATCGCAAAAGCCTAATTTTATATGTCTATACCTGTTATAAACTTCAAAATGATTGTCCAATTATTGCTTCGTTATGACAAAATATAAAAGTTACACAAAAGTTATATACATATCGCCCATTTGCTGCAACAACGTCATAATTCAAAAAAAGTCGTTTCGAGAAAAATGGCTTTGAATGTTGTATGACATTTAATTATTTCTTAAATAAATTTTCAACAAATCATGAGATTTCAGAAATAAAACCTAATTTAAATAGTATATGTTAATATCATTTTAATCACTATTTTACCCAAATTTTTTCTTGTCAAATATACGAGAAAACATGAAATTTGATTTTGATGTTTCCAACAAAAAAACACTCACGCAACAAATAATTGACTTTTTTGAAAACTGATAAAACTCAGTTCAAAAAACCCGGATTTTGAGTTATGACGTTGTTGCAGCAAATGAGCGATATGTATTTTAATCAAAAGAATATTATTGGAAACAAAATTGTTATTTTAACAATATGTACATAATTTGACAGAATGTTGGAAACAGGAAGACTTATGTAGAATATATTTCTTAAATTTTCATTCATTTAGGACCTACCTTTTGGGGACCAGATTGGAGGGCCGCCCTTTGCCACTGTACTGCATGCATGTCTGTATATGAGACTGAAAAAATTGAATATCTTTTGGATCCTGAAGATTCGGCTAAAAGTTATGAGGAACGTGGTATAAAGAAACATGGGACCGAATCATCATATGAACAAGGTATTCGTGCTTTAGCTTCTATTGATCGAGTACAGCAAATTGACGTCATCACTGAATACAACCGAATGAAGGATAAACTTAAGGAATATTTGCAAACATTTGTGGCCAGCAAAAAGGTAGTCACTGAAGAAGACATAAATCGTTTCTTTGCGGAAATGCGCAATGAGAAAAACGTTGAAATCGGTTTGCCCTACATGTGTCGCTAAGATTCTACATCTTAGTTACTATTATTAACATAAATTTAACATTTATACATACATAAATAACAAATATATTTATATGTCTATATACACATTTACATATACTAACTACTATTTGGAAAGCATATTCAATTAAATTGCTTCTAATCCATGATATGCATACATTCCCATTTATTGTCATTATTTTTATCTCTCTAAATAATTTGTCTTTATTTTTGTTGATGCAAGGTTCTTATTAATAAATTAAATTATACTCCTAACAATTATTGTTATCAATATTATTTGTTTCAGATTCTTAAGGAATTTCCATAGTAAGTACTGTATAGTCATTCGAATAAAAATTATTCGAATAATCGAGGAGAAAAAATAATTTTTATTCGAATGAATAAAACTTTTCAGTTTAGAATAGAAAATTTATCGATCAATAATAAAAATTTAAAAAAAGATTATATAGATAGAAATATTAAAAAAAAACTCGAATAATATCAAAAATCCAATAATTTATAATGCTACACCATGATACAACAATAACCAGGTAGAATCAGTAGGGAGAGTTTAAAATTGTATGCCTTGTTATGTCAAATATGAGAAAATGAGAAAAAAAATATATGAATAAAAATAAAGAAAATTTAAAACTGAATGCCAAGCTGTACTCCATTTTTTGTTCAGGACATTTTAAAAATCTTATATCCTTTTGTTCAAATGAACATTTACACACAGCACATTTCACACTCATATTTCTTGTTATATGGCTTAATGTTAAATTGATTTCTTCACAAAAATTCTTAAAAACTTTTTTTATTTTTTATTTTGTATATGTATTTGTCTGACAATTCAAGGCATGAAAAATTGAGAACTTACTTTTCTACTGATTCTACCTTGTAATAGTTATATTATGATGCTACACAAATATGTTAATCATTAGAAGCTTTATTAGAAGCAAGTGTCTAGATTTTTAATAGGTTCCCGAAGTTAATATCGAGATAAAATTCAACACGTATATGTTTCTTATAAACCATTTTTCCAATATGGCAATAAATAAATATAATATATAATTTTTAGCACACTTAAATAGTGATTTTTACTCAAATGGTATGCCTTTACTGATAGGGAGTCTTGAAACAAATTCTTTACGTCATATCAAAGAATTAAGGGTGTACATTTCAGTTTCAATTCGAATTAATTTAATCTAACTTATTTATTTATTTTTACGTTTTGTTAAACAAATACTTTTGGATTATTTAAATTGTTTATTAAAAAATACTATGTTGAATTGCCAAATCTGTTGTATTACAAATAAATAAATAATATAAAAATTTCATATAATCATTGTATCCTGTTCTGTAAACCAAATCCGAGTAACGTTTTTAAAACGAATGCATATAATTTTGTGTTCTGTAAATGGAATTTTCAAGATTAACACGTTTGCTTTCGAGTAAACAAACCTGTTTTAATGTATAAAATTGTCGTAAGAATTAGTTAAAATGTTAGCTTGGATTCCAGATACATACATATCGTTACCTTAATATTGAAAGACCCTAAATCGTGTTTTTTTAAAGTGTAGATTCGTTGGCTAAATATTATATATGAGCCGATACTTTATCGAAATAATCGAAAATCTGGGCTTATAAAAAAAACACGAGTTAGGGGCTTTCTATATTAAGGTATATGGGCAATTCCATATCATCGTACGTGACATTTGTACGCTTATAGAGTGGATAGATTTTGCAAAAATAAGCGTATCTGAAAAATAATTTGGTCTTTATGTTCCATTCAGAGTGTATTATATTTTAAAAAAATAATAAGTTCTTTTGAAACATTGTTGTCCAAAATATAGAGCGAAATAAAGGCATATCGTACGTGACATAAAACGGAAGTTATTTTGAGGTACATGTATAAATATGCGAACATTTGCGAATCGTGAGAAAGAGCAATGTTTTCTTTTAATTTCTTACACTAAACCAAATATTTTTGAAAAAATGAATTGACATACATAATTTCCATTTTTGCACTGTTATTGTATATTTTAGACTTTATGTTATATTTTTCTCAAGTTTCATTAAAATCGGCTCATCAGAAATTCCAAATATTGCTAAATTTTACCTTTGCCATTCACGGTTTAAGGGTTAACGTTTTCCGATTTTAGTAAAACTTTCATAGTATATCTAAAATTATCTGAGCTGTAAGATTCTATATAGGTTTTACTTAAAATTCGTAACAGTAGGGAAATTGCTCTCATTCGCCAAAATATGGCCAAAAAAATATTTTTTCCCTAAAATTACAAAATTTAAATCGTAGGTAGGGAAAAACTGTAAGAGGTATTGACATAATTTTTTCATATTTTTTTTCTCTATTATGATCTCAATAAATCCCAATGTGATGATCATAAAATTCTGAAATTTTTTTAACAAAATTTTTAAAAATTTGAGAATGGAGATTCGAAACTGCCGTTAAAAAAAATTATTTTTTTTCGCCATCCCTACGAATAGGTTAACGGTATTCTACAAAGACAAAAACTTATATAAATGTAAATACGGATATATATTAGCTTTTATTTCAATATTTCTTAAAATATGTTAATTTTGTTCCTACATTTCTTGTTCAAGTGGCCTGAGACGCGTTAATGGTCTGGGAAATTTTTAATAACTTTAACATTTTTTAACCAATTTTTGTATTTTATATCTCATTAGAACCACAATTAGGTACACATTTCGATTCTTTTTCATTCGATTGCAAAACTAATTATTTAGTATCAAAATTTTTACAAAAACTGAAAAATTTGCATTTTTTTTACTATAGACTCAGGAGCGTCTCAGTCTATCATCAGTAAATGTGAAGTTAACCATTGCCAACGTTAGTGTAAATCATGTATTTATTGTTGCCGACATTGTGGACGAAGTAATCATTGGTGCTGATTTAATGATTAGTCACGGCATTACTTTGGATATGGGACAAAAACATATGATTTGGTAAAAAGTGGAAATACCCCTTGACGTCGGATATGAAAATGAACTCAAGCATCAGAGACTACCACCACAGTCAGAAACTTTAGTACGGGACCGTATGGAGGGAGATTGTGGGGACAACAGTTTGTGGGTGGTAGAACCAGCAGAAATAAAAAGTGATCTTATAACAGCAAAAGCTCTAGTTAAACCCTCCAACAACAGAATAGTTCCTGTAAGAGTGCTTAACCTGTCAAGCTATAAAGAAGTCGTTAAACCAAACTTCGAAATAGGTCAATGAGCTTCAGCAGAGGCAGTATTCAATTTTGGATAATAAGGCCAAACAGCTCCTGAAGAAACATACCTCCATCTTCGCCTTAAAAAATCAAAACCAAGGTAGAACGGCAATTGTAAAGCACCAAAAAAATACTGGCAAAGCGAGGCCAATAAAGTAGACAGACGCCCAGAAGCATTCCCCTAGCAAAACGAAATGAAAGAGTTGGTCATCGAAATGGAGCGGAACGGTATAATCGAACCATCTTCAAGTCCTTGGAGCTCGCCTGTTGTTATAGTTAAGAAGAAAGGTGGCAGCACTAGATTTTGCGTCGATTATAGAAAGCCGAACTACGTCACTAAGAAAGACAGCTACCCGCTTCCAAGAATTGACGACACCCTGGACACACTAGCTGGAACAAAATGGTTCTCCACATTGGACTTGCAAAGTGGTTATCGGCAGGTATAGATTTCAGACAAATACAAGGAGAAAACTGCCTTTAGCGCGAGTGAAGAGTTATGGCAGTTTAATGTGATGCCATTTGGACTCTGCAATGCTCCAGCCATATTCGAGCGTTTAATGGAACATATATTGAAAAGACTTCACGGGAAGGCATGCGTTTAATGGAACATGTATTGAAAAGACTTCACGAGAAGGCATGCTTGGTGTACCTCGATGACATAATTGTCATGGGTAAGACTTTTGATGAACACCTGAAAAACCTTGAAAGTCAGCGGCTGGACTCAAACTCATTGTAAAGAAATGTGCATTGTTCCAAAAAGAAGTTAAATATTTGGGACATTGCGTAACATCACAAGATATATCAACAGACGAAGATAAAATACGAGCCGTAAATGGCCACGTCCGAGGAATCGCACCCACCTGAGGGTGCTGCAATTTAAACAACCTGAAGGGCAACTGGCTCTTTGGATTGAGCGGCTTCAGAGCTATGACTTTAGCATCGAGCACCGGAATGGTTTGCAACATGACAATGCGGACGTGGTCTCAAGAGGGCCCTGCAACGTGGAATGTAAGAATTGTACAAAAGCCGAGGAAAAGGAATGAGTCATCGATGTTCGATGAAGATTGGTCTGTAGCGCAAAGAAATGACCCCATACTGGCTAAAATAATATCGGCAAAAGAAGAAGCTAGAAGGCCAGCCCGCAATGAAATATCCGCCGAAAGTCCACTGATGAAATCATATTTGGCCCTATGGAATAGTCTACAGTTGTTAAATGGCTGCTTATATCGCATATGTGAAAGTGCTGACGGTTAAACGGTGACAAATCTAATTGTGGTACCATCCTCTAAAATAAACGAAGTAATGAAAGAGTTCCATGACGTCCCAGTGGTGGTCATATAGGTGTGACAAATACCTTAGAAAAATTAAAACAACGTTTTTTTATTGGGTTGACAGCAAGCAGTAGCCGATTGGGTAGCCAATTGCCCACAATGCATAGCAGCGAAGGGCCCAGTAAGAAGAAGTCGTGGATAACTTCAGCAGTATTACTCAGGTGCGCCATTCGAGCGGATTGCAATGGATGTAGCCCTTTCCTGTCAGTGATGACGGAAACCGTTACGTTCTAGTGGTAATGGATTATTTCAGCAAATGGCCAGAGGTATATGCCATACCCAATCAGGAATCTAAAACGGCTGTAAGCGTATTTGTGAACAACTGGGTGTGCCGCTATGGTGTTCCACTGGAGTTGCATTCTGATCAGGGTAGAAATTTTGAATCTGCCGTATTCAAGGAAATGTGCGATTTATACGGAATAAGAAAAACCAGAACAACCACACTGCATCCTCAATCTGATGGCATGGTCGAAAGATTCAATCGCACTCTGGAGGAATATTTAAGAAAAGTGGTCAGTACACATCAGAAGGATTGGGATGAACACATACCGAAATTTCTATTGGCATGCAGTTCACCTGTTCACGACTCAACCTCTCGAACACCTGCAAAAATTGTCTTCGGGACAGACCTCAAATCGCCTGGTGATTTGGAATTCGAATTTAAGCCCTCATCAACAAATAATGAAAACACTTCCCAAGAGCAAGATGACCTTAACGAACTTCATGAATTCGTACGCAGACGAATAAAAACAAGTAAGAAAGTATGGTCGGTCAAGCCCGACCATATAATACCCTACACTAAGTAAATGAGCAAAAACATTTTTCTTTCAAAATTTCAATAATTTATATTCATGAACGATTTTCGGAAGTGGGCCTTATATGGGAGCTATGACCAATTATGGACCGATCACCATGAAATTAAGTGGTGTGATTAATGTCTATATGGAAATTGTTTATGTTGCATTTTATGTGTATACCAACATTTTTAAGACATTTATGCTCGTTAAAGTGATTATCGGAAGCAGGCCTTATATGGGACCTATGACTAATTATGGACCGATCATAATAAAATTTGGCGACATGAATTTCGTATATATTAAACTTATTTGGAGAAAAACTTGTGTAGATACCTATATAAATTAAACATTTATGACCGATAAAGTCCAATTTCGGGAGGACATTTGTATGGGGGCTAGGTGAAATAATGAACCGATTTCAGCCAGTTTCAATAGGCCTGGTCCTTGGGCAGAAAAAATGATATGTACTAAATTTTATCGAAATATCTTCAAGATTGCGACCTGTACTCTGCGCACAAGGTTTACATGGACAACCAGCCAGACGGACGGACGAACGGACATTGTTTAATCGACCCAGAAAGTGATTCTGAGTCCATCGGTATACTTTAAGGTGGGTGCTAGACTAATATTTTTGGGCGTTACAAACATCTGCACAAATCCAATATACCCTCCCCACCATGGTGGTGTAGGGTATAATGACCAGCGACAAAATGAAAGCCAGATACGATCGAGCAGTGAATTCTAAAGGATTTAACGAAGGCCAGCTTGTATTGTTGTATAACCCACAACGTAAGAAAGGACTGTCTCCCAAACTACAAACCCATTGGGATGGACCATACAAGGTGATTAAGAAATTAAACGACGTGGTGTAGAGAATACAGAAAGAAAAGAGCCCGAGATCTAAAATGAAGGTCGTACATCTAGAACGACTAGCTGCCTACGGGAAAGGTAAATCTGTACCTATTGGGGACGAACAGGCTTAAGTGGGGGACAGTGTTACGCATTTGCAATATCGATTTGAATTTAACGGTCTGTAATGACTGCCACAACATTCATCATGTATATAAACATGTCCATCAGTAGAAGCTTCTCCTTATAAACAATGTTGATAGCATTCGGTCGATTAGCATTGTTTTTAAGTATGGCGACACTAAATGTGTAAGCTGCATACATTGTGTCTATAAATAGTGACTGCGGTTGCAGTAGTCATTGAGTCTTATTTGAAGCATCATTTAGTAAAGACATCAACTGCATTGCCAGCGTATACTTGTACATTCAAACGTGTATAAAAACACTGAGTGACTATTTGAACTGTTGTTGTTGAAGATTATAAATAAATAAAGAGTTGTTACAATTTTAAACTACTAAACGGATTTTATTTGCAATCAAAAGTATCCGGTTTATTTAAAGGAAATAAACCAACGTTTTAAAAATGTTAAAACGTAACTATACCCTCATTCACCACTAATGGTGGTGGAGGGTATAACAAGGTAGTTCCACTTCTCTCTCACAAAAATAAGTTTGAAGTTTACTGAAAAAAGTCGTTGCCACATATGAAAAAATGGAAAAAACGTTCAAGAAATTTTTACTTTTACCTCCTTATTCATAATCATTTTTTAATTTTATAAAAGGTTTATTAAACAGAATTTCCATACAAAATTTGTTTTATAAACCTGTAATAAATTTAAAAATCGATTATGAATAAGGGTTTTAATGTGTAATTAATATTAGTGCTTAAAAAATATATATTGTTACGAATTTGCAATAGCAATTTTAAATTTAGCAGTCTATAACGACTGCCTGCAGCATTCATCATGTTTTTAACACATCCATCAGTAGAAGTTTCTACCTATCAACAATGTTGATAGCATGCGCTTATTAGCATTGCTTATAAGCAGGGCAAGGATTTCTATGCAAATGCATGTTTGTAGTCAGTAACTCAAAATCACTTTTGACAATTTATCTTTCCGAATCGAAGAATTTGCAACAAAATGGCATCGATTTGTTGTTGCATATTTTTGCATATTTTGTTATAAATGCATATTTTGCATATTTTTCTTTTAAATGCATATATTTAGCATATTTTTCCATTGTATTGCATATTTAATTTTCATTTGGACATATTTTTATATCAGTGTACACTGTACATACATATGTTTGGCAACTCTATTTAGTGTTGTAAAAATAGTAAATATATTGACACTAGAATTATATTGTTGAAAGAAAAAGTCAACTTTTCAATTTATGAATCGATTTTTTAGCTTTTTGAAATTGTTTGTGACACATAATATTAAAGCCAATTAGCATTTCTGTGCTCAAATTACATCTTTATTTCTGAAAATGTTACTAAACTACAGGAATTCAATTCGATGAATGCACAAGTAAAATAAATTGATGTGCTGCCAATAAAATTAATAATGTAAACGGAGAAATTTCTTACCAAATTAAAACAAAACTAAAGAATATTGTACAGAAAAATACTGGATTTCATATAAAAAAAAAATTTTTTTACAATTAGATTTTAATTAAGAAAATCAAATTGAAAATGAATATTCTCCAATTGAACTGGCTTCATTTAAATATGCACCTTTAACTTCTGTTGACGTTGAGCGAACATTTTCAATGTATTAAAGCTGTTTTTATCCGAATAGATAAAGTTTTATTTTTGGAAATTTAAAAAAAAAAAATGTATTTGTTTATACAAATAAAAATCTAAATTAAGTAATTTTGTAACATGAAAATAAATAACTGACTGATTTTTTTAATATAAATATTGTATAATTTACGCACATACATGAATTTTCTTATTTTTACTTTTAAAAATATATATTTAAAACCTTTTATGTTCCTTTATATGTACATATATATTGAAAATGTGACCTGAAATGTATATCTGTATTTAATTAATAAATATATTTCAAATAAAAAACTTGTTTTTATTGCATATTTATGTCATTTTTAGTGCATATTTTCTATCTTTATAGTGCATATTATAAGCGCATATTTTTAATTTTTTAGTGCATGAAAATCCTTGCCTTGCTTATAAGTATGGCAACACTAAATGCTTATGCTGCTAACATTGACATCGAAAGCTCTAGAATTCGAATATACTAGTTTGTCCGTTAAGAGCATTGTAGAAAATTCCCGAAAGATGGCGTGTGTATAAATAGTGGCAGAGGTTGCAGTCGTGAGGGAGTTTGTTATAGGCGCTGTTAGAGTTAATATCAACAGTGTTGTTCATTTATGTTTGTGCATTATAAACATGTGTGTGTATTAAAAACGCATAGTGACTACTTAGACTATTGTTGTTGTACATTTGAATAAAAAAAAGAGTTGTTATAATTTTAAACTACTAAAACTGCTTTTTATTTGCAATCAAAAGTATCCGGTTTATTTAAAGGAAATAAACCAACGTTTTAAAAAGATTAAAGCGTAACAATATGTTAGTGGAAACACAGTAAAACTATTTGTTTCTTTTGTCAAATCAAATCATAGTGTAACCGACCATTTAAATTATTCTTAGATAATATTGCTTCATCCATACATTACCGAAAAGAGCTGACTTTTAATTTTGTTGAAGTATTATTTAAAAATATGCTGATCTGTCTGCTTTTTAAGCCAAACTTGAACCAGAGGAATATGTGCTAATTTTAGTGCTTGACGAAATTGCTTTAATTTGTCTATTTGCAGACGAATTTTATGATGAGACATCTCTCCGAGCTTAACAACAATATATATGTATGTTTAATTTGATGAAGAGAATTTTATATATTTACTCATTCTGAAAACTAAATATTAGTTTCAACATATTGTTTGACCGGAATTGTATTGAAAAATAAATTTATTTGGTTCTGTTTCTTGACATCCGTAACTTTTCTGTCTTTTGCTTTCTTGAAGGCTGAGTAAGATTTCTCTTCCTTTCAAATAGCATAAATAGTTTCTTGTTTTTTTATAATTTAGAAAACGAATTTCTTTTTCATTCCCTACACCACCATAGTATAATGCGTTTGTTTTGATGTTTGTAACGCCAAAAAATATTATTCTAACACTCACATTAATGTATACCGATCGACTCAGAATCACTTGCTGAGTCTATCTACGTCGTTTACACCATCCGCGTTTCTTTTAATTTGGACAAACCCTGGTGGAGACCATAAAAACTCTTCGATACTGGTGGAGTACCATTTAAAATGCATATCGTAAATTGTTTTAAGCGTTCCAGATTCCTATATGAAGATATAGGTCGAATAGGGACTTACTTAAATCGACGTGGGATTGGAGAATTCAAAAAACTGACTAATTAGGCATTTAAACTAATTTATATTTTCGTAGACGGCAATGAACAGATCTAGTGCTATCAAAATAATAGAACTACAAAATATTTCGTTTTATTAAACAAAAACGAACATAAAAAACATTAAATATTAAATAAATTGATTTGTTTTTACAGAAAAAACTATTTCCTAAATAGTTTCAATTCTAATATTTATCACATATTGAACTGGTTTCAATTATTTAATTTTCTACAAAATTTTGAGTTTTGAATGTGATATTTTTGATAATTGAATATACAATTTTCGTTATTGGTTGAACTTAATAAAAAAAATATATTGAATATACAATTTTCGTAATTGAAAACACATTTTAGTTATTTTTTGTGTTTTCAATTACGATAATTGTATATTCAATATTTTTTTATTAAATAATTTTTTTTTATTAAAGTTCAACCAATAACAAAAATTGTATATGCAATTATAAACTCAAAATTATTATATTCAGCAGCATAACGCCAGCTGACTATTTTTTTGCTCTACTCATGTTTTACCTTTTGAAATGTCAAAAACTTGTTTACAAAAATGTTTAAATTTGTTTTAGGAGTAAAAATATTATTTTATATTCATAAAGTGAGTTTTTGTCTCCGCATTATGTGCGTAAAATATTTAAACGTGCTAAAAAAACTATTTCCTCTTAAAAAGTGCGTTTTTGTGATTTTTTTTTGACAGTTTAGAAGGTTTTACACCAAGGCGAATTCATACAAGGTTTGGTCTTAACAAATGTCAAAAAACAAAAATGAATATTTAAACAAATATGTGTTAAAACTTAATATACATAGTGTAGATAATTGAATAGTGAGGGCTTTACTTAGTTATGTAAAAAATAAATATTTTGGCGGCAATTACTGCTAACGGCATTTGTAGTCGTGTAAGTGTGTAGCCTGCTGTATATAAAACCTTAATTTAATAAAAATAGTTTATTTATTGATTTATTTATTTTAAAAAATGTTTTACAACGAATTTGTTTTAAAAACTACTCGTAACATTTAGACGTTTTGTAATGAATAAAATTATAAAACAATTTGTATGTATGTATGTTATTGTCTATTACGTACTCGTATGTAGTTCTATGTATAATATTTAGATAATCTTAAAATTATTATGTTTATTTCTTATATAAAATATCAAAAATTGAGATTCTTTCTTTATTTATTATTCTTTTTATACAATTCAAGCCCTGAATTAATATGTATCACCTTTTTTGGGATCACAGAGAAGCCGAATATTTTCTATGAGAATCGATCACTGTGTACTGGTTAGCTTTTGTTGATTGTTCTTAAACAGAAATTTTAATCGAGTTGTGGTCCTGCTGTCGACATCTATCTGTCATTCCTACCAATGGGATGATTGTTTGGCACTGACATTTAAGTTGATATTGATAGATTGGACATCCTTAACTCGTCGGAATTCTGAAGTGGTACCAGATCATCCAATTGCGAGAGATTAAAAAGCGATGAATCGGCCGTTATATTTGAATCTTGAAATTGATTAAAAATCATATTGTTGGCCGTTTCGAAAACAGCTTGGACTTGTATGTTGTTCGCTGTATTCATTGATGGGAATTGTGCGTTGTTATTGTTGTTGCTACTGGGGTTGTCATTGGTGTAGATGGGTGTGAAGCTTCCGCCACTGGTGCGATTGACGAAAACATTGGATGCTGTGAATTGTGTTTGTTGTTGGGGACTTATCATGTTAAAGTTGCTGTTGTTGTTATTGCTATGACCACCTTCATAGAATGTATTCGTGTTATTATATTCATTATTTACAGCGGCAGTTTGAGACTGATTGCAGGTGATATTTGTCGACATATTAAAGTTGTTTGTTAAATTTTGATATTGTTCTTGATTCATTTGACTTTGATTGTAAAGATTTGACATTTGCGATTGACTCTCGGCACTGGAGTTTCTCATCAGTCCCGGTGATGGAGTGTTTATGTTTCGATTCATCATTGGCGATGTTGGCTGTGGTGATGGTGACGTCTGATAAGAATTTCTGTATGATCCACCATAATAGTTCGGAGATAAATCTGTGGCGAAAGAAACGAAAAATACAATATGTTATTGTTATACATACATATATCGCTTTCCAATGACATAATCTTCAAAACTTACATGGCTCAGGTTTCACCTCGTGAATAGTTGAAGCATTAGATGAAGGTGATTGTAGTGCCGGTTGTATGTTCCAAATGGAAGATGTGTCCATATTTGTGGCTTAAAAACAAAGCAAGCAAACAATATAAATTAATTGATAAATATATTTGTAAGTATTAAAAGCATATGTAGACAAAAATTTAAGCAGATGTGCAAAATACAATGAATACCATACTTATGACCTTTTCTATTCTGGAAAAAATTATGGTACTCCAATGGATATCTAATGCAGATACATTTTTGGAAATACATCAACATTTTATGAGATATATAAATATTTAAATTTAAATTATATATTCTACCAATTTGTAGAATTTTATAATTGGGAGATTGAAACGGTCTGCTATAAGGTGGTATTGCCATAATGTCCTAATATATTATGATAGTTTAAAAAAATTGGGTGTTTCAAACAACAAAGTTCTAAACTAATAACACTTTTTGAACTATGTATATTATTTTGCCATGAAATAACACATCTTTTGTGTTATTTCATGACATTTAACGGTCTGTAACGACTGCCTGCAGCATTCATCATGTTTATAAATACGTCCATCAGTAGAAGCATCTACTTATCAACAATGTAGATAGCATGCGGTTATTAGCATTGTTTGTAAGTATGGCAACACTAAATGTTTAAGCTACTAACATTAACACCGAAAGCTCTAGAAATCGAACATACGAGTTTTGACCGTTCAGAACAATCTGGGCTACTCGGATGAAGATGGCAGTGTGTATAAATAGTGACTGCGGTTGCAGTATTTGAACTGTTGTTGTTGTACATTTTAATTAAATATAGTGTTGTTACAAATTTTACTAAACGGCGTTTATTTTTTAATCAAAAGTATTCGGTTTGTTTAAAGAAAATAAACCAAGGTTTTAAAAAAGTTAAAACGTAACAATATATTAGGACATTATGAAAACATGACTTAATAGCAGACCTTTTGAATCCCCAAATATTTTTAATTTATTTTTTTTTTTTAAATAGAGGTCTTGAGAAGGGAAAAAATGTTTCCCAGAAAAGAAAAAGCCATCAATTAATATTAATACAACATACAGATTAGCTTAACTTTAGGATTTAATTGTACATACATATATGTATATACTGTGGACAATTCTAATTTAAGACGCCTTTATCAGTCATTTAAAACCAAGATTAACTATTGATTCAAAGCTGTTAAAAGTTAGCGGAAATGACATTACCGAATGTCATTTCCGCTTCCGGTATTTTAGACATAACAATATTTTGGGTTGCTTAGTTAACGTTAATTTAAAGACAGCGGTAATTCCCGTTGACAAAAAATTACCAATTAACTGGTAAAAATATTTTTTTCATCGAAATTCTTAATGCTTCAATCACAGGTAAGGCAAACCTATGATTTTTAACCTCTTTTCATGATAAAGTTTAAGCACTAAATAGTATTTTAAAAAAATAGTAAGAGCATTTCTTAAATTTTAAGAACTTGTTTAACAAAATTTAAAAAAAAATTTTGATTCGAATTTTGAAAGTTATCTTGTCTGGCCGTAGATGGGTATTCATATCATGAACAATATTTCTTGCAATTTCCATTGCATGTGTTCTTTGACACATAATGGTCAAGGAATTTTTAATAACACAAACATTTTTCAACCGATTTTTTACTTTTATAAATTCGAACTTCTCAAAGTTACCGCAAAAAAAAAATTTTTTTTTGAAAAACTTCGTAAAAACATAAAATTGGGAATTTAGCATATGAAAACTAAATCTTACCGAAACATCGTAACATTTAGTTTAAGTTGTGTAAATTTCAATAACTAAATTGTAAAAGTATTTGTATTTATTATAAAGCAAAGATATTGTAAAAATTGCATAAATAATAAAATTGTAATAAAGTTAGTAAAATAAACATACATATAAAGTACATACACACATGCAAAATTATAAATTACACTAACTCTATAATTCAAAATAATACGAAACATACAAAATGAACTTACAAATATGCCAAATAACATTTAAAAACCAATCACCTCTATTGTTTCTGATGAGTTGATGACTTTTCTAGCTTATTGCTAACGATGCACATTGTGGATCCTAAGCTATTTTCATAGATAAATAAAATACTAACTCCCATATTCTTCTCAAATAGAATGAGAATTGATAAAAGTTAGAGATTTTGAAGCTAAATTTTTATTTTTTAAATCATGTTTAACATTTATTTACACATTTAGTAATAGTAATCAATATAAAGGTTTTAATAACATTTGTTTAACTTAAAACTAAATTGTTTGTTGGTCCATTTGTGTTATTTATTTTATTCTACGATTATTAAAATAATTAAAAATATAAGTTATACATAACAATATGTATTCCATACCATATCAAATATGAATTGAATTTAAACTGACAATTTCATTAAATCGTTAAAATTATTTGCTTCATTTTCTTCTCATTGTCAAAAATCTGTTACTTTTGCCACTCTAAACAGTTTCTATTAAATTAATTTGATTTTCTGTATAAAAAATGTAATAATCATAGAGAATTATACATAGAGACGAGACACTCCGTATTGTCAAACAAAAAAACAACAAATTATATGTCTGTACAACAACAAAATACATTGACTAACATGTATTTTGTTGTTGCTAGAGATAGGTTTTTGACAACAGACTTAGGTTTTTGACAATTCCGTCTCGCCTCTATGTTACCCTATGGTAATAATCCTGAGCATTTTGATGTACATATGTACTATTTAGTACGAAGATATTATTCATATTGAAACGCAATGTCCTATTTTGGTTAATATAATATACATATGTAATAGGGATGCCAAATAAGTCTGGTTTACAAAATCTTGGGATTCCGGATTTTAAAAACTTCAATATCCCTCGATACCGAGTTATTTCTGGATCTCGAGATTTTTAGTAATTTTGGTATCGCGATTTCTAATTATACACTGATGATGAAATGTTTTTAAAAATATATTCCGTTTTGCACAACTAATTAAGAGATAATTATAAAAAGGATCAGTAATTAAAATACGTTTTGGAATTTTAATTTTCTTTATATCTATTTTTTCTATTATTATACAAAGTGTTTCATAAAAATTGGATTTTAGTAAAACAAAATTAGTTTGCAATTTTTGTAAATAACAAACAACATTTTCGCATAGAAACTTTGTATCGAAATTATTCAAAACTATTTTTAAATTGGCAAGTTTTGATCTGGAAGGAATGGGAATCAGGAATAGTTCGGTCAATTCAATAAATTAAAGAAACAAATTGTTTTACAATATTTTTGTTAAATCCCGGGATGAAACTAGCAATGATAAAATAGAAGCAATATCTTCAATTTCTGACATACATAAATGAAAGTAATTTCACAAACTTTTTTGAATGGTTTTAAATTTAAAATTGTGAAAATTTTTGCAAAAACCAAATAGCCAGGATACACTATTGACTCATCATTGCTTTGTAATATTTCTTTTCCTTCAGATTAGGACTAAAAAAACACTTGATTCGAGTTATTTTATACATAATTTCCTATAGACTTTATACATGAATTAATGCAACTACTTTCAAACTATGCTTACCATTCGAATATTCGAGGAGAAAAAATATTTTTGTTCGAAGGAATACAATTTTGCGGTTAATTTAAAAAAATTTTCGATCAATATTTGTCGAATAATCAAATACACGAACAAATTTATTTTGAAGCTAAAATTTGAAGAAAAAAAACTTTATATAAATAAATATTTGTAAGAAAATATCCAAAAGAAATCATACTATTAATTCGTAATGGTAAGCATGGATGTTCATTGAAGATAGTTCATCATTGGACAATTTTATTAGAAACGAATTTTAACATATATATATCAATAGATTTTGCAATAAGAACCCAGAATCAAATTGAACTAAAACATGAAAACATTGTGACTACTAGATACATAGAATAATATATCCATAGAAGCGTTACTGAGAGGGAAAAAAACTTAAGTCTGCCCAGCTGTTAAGCAAGTAGTCAATGTATCCCTTATAGATAGTAATCGTCACAAATGTCTTATCACTTGGCTGACACCAATTTATAAATTTTGGTCATTTGACACATATGTGCTCTTTGTAGAGCAGAGATAAGACAATTGGTTACTTTATACGTCCCAGGTAATCTAGCGTGGAGACAATTGTCACTTAAGTGTCTCTAAGTTATCTGGAGTGTAGTCACTTTAAACTTGTTGTGTGATAATTCGTTCAAACTGGCTTTATACAAATTGTATTGATATAATTCCCATACAGTTAATTTTAATTTTTGCTTAAGTATACTGATATCCTATCAAACATAGCAAGAAGTCAATAGTCACTTTAGTGTCTCTTAGTAACCTAAAGTGAAGTCTCTTTAAACGTTCTTTTTTGTACTGCACTTTAGAAAGTAGTTATTTTTCCCACCAGAAGCAATCCATTGGAGAGTTGTCGAAAAAAGGTTTGTTTACAAGCTTTCGTTTATTGGACTGACTATGATATGTCTTTTAGCTGACTATTTGAGGTCAATTAGCACTCGTAAATGTTAAAATAACTAGTTATGTAGTTGATCAAGTTACCACTTAGGTAACTGTCGCTATTTAACCAGTATGTGAATCCAATGCGTTGACTACTTTGGATCAGGTATTAGACAGTCTCACTGAAATCAAAAGGGTCAAATGACTCCCTGCTTAGGTCATGCCCGTGTTAAAATAACTAGTCACGTAGCTATTGAAGTAACTAGTTCCCACCCTAAATGATGGGTAAAATCACTCGTTCGGGACTGTCTCCTAGAACTGCTGGGTATTTGTAAAAATCCGCCACGAACGCATACATATTATTTGCAATCTAATTTTTCTAGAAAATTAAATAAATTTTTCGAAAAACATAAAAATCAGTTTTTCGAATAAAGCATATAATTCTTTATTATGTATACATATGTGTATTTCTTTTTACATTTCTTCATTGCTAACATTTAACATATTGAAAATTTGCTGGTTTCAAATACATTTTATTAAATTATTCGAATAATATTTTTAACTCGTTATGCGTTCGAAAAATCGACGAAAATTTGAAAATTAATCGATCACTCGAATTTAAAAAAAATTATTGAACTTTTATTCCATCAAAATTAAACTCGAATAATTGACAATCCCAGTCCGGACTATCAATAAATTGGAGTGCACAAGAACAAATCGTCGGTAGAATTACGGACACAAATTTGTTCATGTTCTTCTTAGTGGGAAATGCGTGTTCATAACACTTGTTTTGATCACAGTGAAAACGCAATATTAATTAAATCGAATTTGACATTTAAATAATTCTGTTTTTCGGGTTTTTAACAACGTACTAAAACAATTAAGTTCTGATTCACAGAACTTTGTATGCATATCCAACCGTAACCGCGAAAATATCTTAAGTGCATAACAACAAACTTTACAAGAGAAGCATTTTTGTGGTTGTTTGCATGTTTTAATTCAATTACAGATATGGACGATTTGGATTTGAGCTAAAATTGTTTTTGGTATAAAATTGGAACGGTACTTGGTACATCTATGAAATTTCATAACATTCGAATTAACATCGAATATATTGTTGGTTTAGATATTTTCATTTACATACTATGATAATAGTAGTATTATCATTTTTAAACAATTTATTTGGGATAATATACTATTATTTATTTGCATACATAAATATTTGTTTTATCAATAAAAAATACACATTAAATTATTAAGAACGAGAGTGAGTTAACAACTGTTTAATTTTTTTTTGTTAAACATCTACACATAAAATCAATTATATGAATAATAACGATATTATTTTTGTAGCTTTTTAAACAATAGGGTCCCTGTATTTGTTGTGTTTTAATATAAAAAAATAAATGTGGATATTATATCTTTACGAACATCCATTTGTATCTATGTATCTAGTATATTTTTATTTGAGTTTGTATTTGTGGCATGTGAGTATTAAGTACTTCATTAATGTAATTATAATATGGATATATAAATAGTTTTATAGATTTTATTGTAATGTAATGTAATGTATTTATATATTTATCAAATAATTATTAATTGTGCATGTGAGAGTATGTATGCATCCATGTTTTTTTTGTAAGTGTATGTGTAAACAACCACCATGATTAACCAATGAATTTGGAATATATTAAATACTTTTTTATATAATTAATAAAACTGCATATTTTAAATGTGTGTATGAAAACAAATATGTAGAATAATAAAAATATTGAATAAAATTAAAGAGAAAAAATAAAAAAAAAATAAACTTACAATTCGAAATATTACATTGGATTGGATTTTGTTCGAGTTGTTGTATATTTCGTAATAAATTCATTGGATCAATACGTTTTCGTTTGAAATTATCTAAAATAAATGTGAGTATTAAAAACAAAAAAAACAAAAAAGAAAAAAAAAATAAAAATATTTAAAACTAATTTGTTCACTTGACTAGAGTTGATTCGATTGCACACACATAATCTCTGTGAATGAATAATACTGATAATTTACTTGTCGCATTTAATTTTCTATTATTTAGTTTTCGAATACTTTACATTAAAATCATTAAAAATAATGGATAGAGAGAATATTAGTCAAGTCATAAATGTCTATTTTTCTTTATTGATCGCACTGCAAAAGATTGTCATTAAACTCTTAAGTATTCAGAGTCAATTTAATTCATTGTTGTTTGATTTGAAATTACGAAAATATTGCCGAAATTTTGAAAGTCTACATATCTTGTAAATAAGACAATACCAATACTTAACCCAGATCAAATGTTATGGGCAAGTAAAAGTATTTTTTAGATCTTTTATTTTCATA
This sequence comes from Calliphora vomitoria, assembly GCA_942486065.2. Classification (NCBI taxonomy): domain Eukaryota; kingdom Metazoa; phylum Arthropoda; class Insecta; order Diptera; family Calliphoridae; genus Calliphora; species Calliphora vomitoria. The sequence goes on along the minus strand of OW818030.2, from coordinate 63,941,822 downwards.
TCTCAATGCAGACCATTTGCAGCTGCTAAACGCATCGCCACTTCTTCGGGTGTCAAAACCGGTTGATTTGAGAAAACATTTTCATCGCAGGGATCATCACATTGTGATGGCATACTTGTATAGAGAGCAAAGTGTTCAGCCTCTGAAAGATCCACACCCGCATCAAGCACCACACCATAAGCTCCTTCACATAAATTCTTAATACTTTGACGATCGGCAATGGCTATAAGTTCCATATTACCATCCGATATGGGTATATCGGCCAATTGTAATGCACTTAAAGTCTTGCGATCCAACAGACCACCATCGTATCTTAAAGTACAGGAACTAGAATGGGATCTTTCCTTTTTAACCAAAGTTTCGGAGCTGTCACCCTTTAGGGGTATATGAATAACATCGGCATTACGTTGAGCAGGACGTTTTCCTGAAACACTGCTGGCACTACGACCTACAGCTTTTCCAGTTTTCTCATTGATTTTGGGCTCAAGTCCCATGGAATTTGGTTGCAATGATTTTACCGAACGTATCGAGGCACGACTGTTGTCATTCATTGAAAAGTTGCCAATGCTGGGTTCACGACTTTGGTTTGGGGTAGTCGCTTTCGAATTAGATTCATCTCCCGAAGCTGTGGCATCGGGTTTACTCTTTTTGCGTGAGAACAAGCGTGAAAAGAAACCTTGCTTTTTCTTGGGCGATGGCGTTGATGTGGCCGATCGTTTGGTAGGACTTTGATCGGGAGTACGCATGATAATAATTTGTGAGGGCGGACGTGAGGAAATGCTACCATTGCGACTACTATTAGCAGTACTATTGCAAGGTGAAGTATCAGTGTTTACGCCCGCCCATAATTCTTGGGATGGTTTGCGCTTGGGCGGTAATGGAGGCAGAAATTGTTCTCCAATAGGTGAAGGAGATCTGGGTGGCAATGGTATAGGTGGAGATGGCGGAGTTTGTGGCGTTTGAGCTGCGCTTAGTTTTATTCTTGGGGCCGGTGGGTTTTTCAAAACAACTAAATCATTTTCTAGACTTCTGAATGAGTTTTCCTTCTCAATATTTGTTTGTAGTTGAGTTTTTAATAACGAGTTTTCGTTGGGAATCTCAATAGGGTTCTTGAGAGCAATCTGAAGACTAGTGTAAGTAGCGGTTTCGTCAAAGTTCTCATCAATATCTACCGACACTTGCGCACTAGCGGAACAATTTAAATGTTCAACATCATCAGCCAGATCTCCACTATAGTCTCCCTGCAGCTGGTCAGCAATATTACGCTTGGCTAGTAATTCCAAACAAAATTTGTCATCTAGTTGTATGTCCTGCTCGATGAGGTCAGTGTTCATTCGATTGTCGTCCGTTATGGAAATTGTGTCTAGGCTTGTAACTATTACACCTTTAAACGTCTCAGTAGTTCCACTCAAAGATAAAATGTCGCCATTTTCAACTATAAGACTGTCGGTACGTTCGAATTCATTGGATTGCATCCATTCTGTGATTTTGTCTACAGTCGTTAATTCACGTGAATCTATTTCCCTATCCCCTAAAATCTCTTCAACCGGTGTCGAAGTTTGTGTGGCATCATCCATGGTGGGAAAAGTGATTTGTGGAACGGGTAATTCAATTTCTACATCACCGTTGGTACGTTCAATGTAGTTGTAATTGTCAGTGTCGTCATTGTCATTATCGTCGTCGTCATCATCATCGCCGTCATTGTCATCGTCGAAACTTTGCTTTTGCCGTTTCCGTGTCTCGTTTTGCTCATTTAATGTGTCGGAACTGAGAGGTTTACTAGCAGAGCTGTCACTGGTAACAGTATCATCGTTATCATTGTCATTATCACCTGCATCCGCCAAGGAGGGCACTGAATACTTGGTCGCAGTAGTTTCACTGTCTATGGATAGTATTTGCTGGAATATTTCCATGTCCTGTCTATGTTTTAGCTTGCGCTGTATACGCGGAAATGTTCGCATACCTAGATCGGGATGATATTCGAACTGCAACGCTTCACTTGTTTCTCCATCTGAAGGTCGGTACAATTGTATGTATACCTAGGAAAGAACGAGATAGTCATAACAAATTATCACAGATGATACTGAGCTTTGTTCATTTAAAATGTACCTGCACACTGTGCTTTACATCGGGATTGATGTAGCGGGGAGTCTTAAAGGTAATAGCGGCTTGTTTATGGACGTCGGTCGGTTGAAATTGCGCAAAGTCTTCCCAGAACACTTCATTGTTTCTCAATTCGAAAAATCGAATTTTAATATCATCTTTGGGCACTTTCTCACACAACAGAATAATTGTGTCACCGCCTGTTACTTTGGCCGCACAGCTACACAAACGACAGATAACTAAATCGTTTATAGACTTTTTATCATGGATGGGATCTGAGACCACTGGAGGTATTGGATACGGTTTTCTTACTCCGGGTATTGGTATGAAGGCTTGAAAGCACAAACGTACAACATTGAGATCTATAGATGATGGTTGATCTTTGTGGGCAAAACCCGCTAAAAAATACGATAAGAGCAACATTTCACAAATGTCTATAAATGACATACATATTTCATTAATACATACTTTTGAACGGGTCTATACGTTTTCTTTCCCGCTCCTCAAGTGCTGCTTTTATGTCTTTCTTTTTCACACACTGTATTCCTAAGTTGCTGAAAACTGCTCTCATCGGTGGCCCATTAATGGTCGTCAGACATACACCATATTCGCAGCCCTCTTTACCAACTAAATTATGGGGATGTGGTCGATAGGGTTCATCTTTGGTAACACATGAAACAACAACTTTAACTCTTCCCTCGTAGCCTTCTACTTCGATTGTGGGAAATGTTTTGTTTTCGGGCGTTGAGTGAACGCCCGGTATAGACCCAGCCGAACGTCCTTCGCAGATGTAGCGGAAGCGAAGACCCTTTAGTGCAGGTTGCTCCACAATTTTGAGACGAACCCCTTCCAAATTTGGTATACTGGGCTGTGACATATTTGTGAAAGTGGGTGACGAAGATGCTGATGAGGTGGATGATACAGACGGTGGGTTATACATTGTGTCTGTTATGGTACTAAGAACGTCATCTACTGCAAATAATTTAAAATATAAACATTAATTAATAAATACATATTATAATTGATGAAATGTAATGAACAAAATTCCATCAAAATCACCAATAAGATTTTGATAAAAATGTTTGCAAAAAATATTTATCTCGGTTGAACTATATCATATTGGAATCTAAAAATATTGAAATTTACACTTATATACCCTTAGGAAGAAAAATATGCAAAACAAATTGTCCACTTTTGCCTTCAACTGTATACAGTGCGACCTTAAATATATCAAAGCGTTAATTTTGACCAAAATTTAATCTTCAGACCTCGTGGAATAATTCTATGGAGTTTAAAAAATAGTTCACCTAAAATTCCTAAATAATAGTTCAATACTAGGGTATTCAATTGATCGGGTTTCTGGTTTAATCGGTTAATCGAGCAAATAATTAATCGTGGTTTAGATCTAATCGGTTAATTTTAAATTATTCGATTAACCGAATAATTTCTATTTTAATTTTAAATTGAAAATTAAACCATGAATTTTGTGTACTTATTTAAGCATTTCAACAAAAAAAAATAAATAATAGGAAAAAGTATGGTATTTGAAATCCTTTTTATATACACATGTGAGTTTTTCTTTAGGATTTTAGTGATATATTCTGAAATAAACTTTTAAGAAAAGAATATAATTTAAAAGGTTTCCTTTTAAACGATTTTTCTTTAGTTTTAATAGAACTTGACTTGGAAAAACTCTCTCACTGATTGTAGATGTTGGAGATTTCGAAAGTAATGCATGAGAAAGACTATCCAATTTCTCAGTTCTTTGTTCAGGTTTTTTTAAGCATATAAAATTCTTGATTATACCATTGGAGTCCTTTTGGGATTTTTTTTAGATTTTAAATACTTTTAATAGTTTCGTTAAATTCTGATAAAAGACTCGTTTCTGTAATGTCTTCAGTTTCGTCTATTATCATGTATTCTCTCTACTTAATAGGGCAAATTTCATCATGGAACATTCTAGAAAGAATGTCATTTCCAAATTCCTTAGTTTCAGTTTTTGAGCTATACTTCAAAAAACTATTGCTAGAAGGGAGTGTTCATGAGTTAAGAAATAAAATTTGTGTGTTTAAAACTATATTTTTATATATTAAGTACAATAAAAAAAGAAATTCCGGTTAATCGAAACAAATTAATCGGATTAACGGTTAATCGATTCAATACCCTATTATGAATAATTCCAAATTGTACCTTTAAAACCGGTATTGATTTTAGTAAAATTTTCAGAATATTTTTATCTATGGATTAATTAAAAATATTTATAATGATTAATAAATTCATAATTGAAATTTAATAAATTCATCATTGAAATTGCTTTTCTTAAAATTCTTCTCTCCCAATTATGGTAAAATTACGATTCGGTTGTAACTAAATGTGGAATTTTCAAACTTCAGAGCGGATGCGTCACGGTTTAAAATTATCCGATATTACTCAAAACAAATGCATTCGTAAAAAACAACCTAATTTTCATTAAAATCTTTACTCACGCTTGTAATCACATACGAGCTCATTCATATGAAATAATCACTCTGAAGCATTTATGAATGTTATTATGAATAATTCCAAATTGTACCTTTAAAACCGGTATTGATTTTAGTAAAATTTTCAGAATATTTTTATCTATGGATTAATTAAAAATATTTATAATGATTAATAAATTCATAATTGAAATTTAATAAATTCATCATTGAAATTGCTTTTCTTAAAATTCTTCTCTCCCAATTATGGTAAAATTACGATTCGGTTGTAACTAAATGTGGAATTTTCAAACTTCAGAGCGGATGCGTCACGGTTTAAAATTATCCGATATTACTCAAAACAAATGCATTCGTAAAAAACAACCTAATTTTCATTAAAATCTTTACTCACGCTTGTAATCACATACGAGCTCATTCATATGAAATAATCACTCTGAAGCATTTATGAATGTTAAAGTTTTTTTTCCTTATTTGCTATATTTAAAAATATTATTTGTAAAATCTGAAAAATAAGTGTCTGAAATTCAATTGGAAATATCTGAAAGATAATTATACATTTCTGGCAAATAATTGGAGAGTTTCAATATCTTTAAAAATGTTTGAGTTTTCTAGAGTTTTATTATAATTAAGAAACAATTCCTTTAATGATCAATGTAAATATACAAATGGTTTAATTGAATTATGCAATCTCATGGCAAATAAGGAAGAAAAACTTTAACATTCATAAATACTTCAGAGTGATCATTTCATATGAATGAGCTTTTATGTGGTTGTGAGCGTGAGTAAAGATTTTAATGAAAATTATTTTCATTGTTATTTTTTTTGATAGATTTTCCTCTGCCAGATGGATAAAAAGTCTGACGTCAGTAATAAACAAATCGAATATTGATCGCACCGATACCATTACGAATACACAAGTATCCGCGTTAGTTTATTTTTGTTTATTTTACCGGTTGGTTCGTTCATTAATGTTGAAATACATAAATATTAAGAACAAAAATTTAATTGTGTACATTTCGAATGTTTATTTCGAAATTACAATTGAAATTTTGTTGTTCAATTGCTTGTTTATTTCATTTACGTGTGTGCGAGTATAAATTCCATGTAGTACCACAAATTAAATTACTAGAAAATGTTTAATTTTCAATATGGTTTTCGTTTTGTTTTGAAAATTACACAAATATTTTATTATTTCTTTAATGTCTAAAGTAGAATTGGCAAACAAATATGTATATATATTTATAATCGTACAATTGACATTGAAAACAATTGAAAACAAAATCGCGACGCATCATGATAATGGTAAAATATTAAGGGAAAAATTGTACCGCACACTGGGGCGTATGAATACACATAAAAACATTTAGTTACTCATACGTCACACAGGCAACCGAAAGTAAATTGGAATTTATTGATCTCAAAACTAATGGCCGGGTTAGCCAACAGTCGATGGAATGTAATTTATTTAGCTTAATTTTATGGCATTAAATTTCCATTTATTATACATGGACCATCAGTTTCAATGTGGCAGAGAATGTTTGTGCGGTTTAGAAGTGGTGATTTTGACACGGAAGACAAAAGATCGCCCAGGACAACCAAAAAAGTTTGAATACCAAAAATTGTTGGAAAACTCAACAAAACCTTGCAAAATCATTGACAGCTACTCAAGCAGCAATATCAAAACGTTTGCGAACAGCAGTATTCATCCAAAAGCAAGGAAATTTGGAAAGACTGTTTTGCATGCCCGAATTAGAATAACTTGACGAATCGACACCAAAGTCATGGCGCTAAGCTAATTCTCTGTATTTGGTGGGACCAAAATGGTCCTATCTATTTTGAGCTGCTGAAATCTGACCAGATCATCACAGGGAACCTGTACCGAACGCAAATGATTCGTTTGAAGCGATCTAAAAAGTATTTAGAATAAAGTGATTGAGAAGTTTTGCCTCATCCGCTTTATAGACCAGACCGTGCCCGTCCGACTACTATTTGTTTCGATTGATGCAGAACGCTCTTTCTGGGATACGCTTCTCTTTGGAACAGGGTATCCGAAATTGGATTGATTCGTTTTTGGCATAAAAAGATGAACAGGAATCCATATGATGCCAGAAATATGGAAAAGATCATAGTTAACAATGTCAAATACTTTGTATAAATTTTTATTGTACAAATATATTAAAATAAAATCCAAAAATTTGAAAAATCTCCTATTTTTAGGTTATACACCCAATATATACATATTTTGTATTTGTTACAATAACAAAATACATATTAAATTTTCACTCAACTTCTCGCTTGTGTTGTAGAAACTCGTATTAAAACTAGTATTGGAACAAAGAATATTCGAAATGTCTTAGACAATAGTGAGCGTGTAAATTTGCAATAAACAGATTTTCCATCCGTTTTTTTCTTTCTTAATTATTTGATTAATCAAGAGACATTCAAACTGAAATAACATTAAAAACCTAGCATTATCAATTTCCAATTATCATTATCATATGAAAGGTTTTAAATATCTTCTGTATGAACGAGTGTGTCTGAGTTTACTTACGCATTGCACTGTAATCATTATTGGGTTGTTCATACTGAAGAACATTTTCTACAAAGAAAAAAAGAAAAGAAAAAAAAAGTGAAAATGTTGTTAAGAATTACATAATTTACACATATACAAACACACGGGCATTTACAATAAAGTACATGTATTAATAACATATAAACGTTTGGTTTGTTAAAACAAACCAAAAGAATTAATTACATTGTTCAATCGTTGCGTTTAAGATTCACATACATACATATGTACTCATATGTATGCATACATCTGCTACATTTTACATGGATTAAATGAAATGAACTGTGAAACCAATGAATCATGTTGCATATTCAATTTGCAAGAGTGTCGTAACCTGTGTGTAAAATCTATAGGATTTACTTGTATGTGATTCCAGATGCTTGTAAAGTACATTTAATAAGTGATTTATTTATTCAATGAAAAAAAGAAACATACAGCTTTATAGGGTTTTCTAAGATCTTGACTTGTATTCCCAAATAACTAGTAGCATATACAAATCTGGTATACAACATGAAATTTACAGTAAAGGAATATCTAAAAATATAATAACCATGAACAAATTTGGTTTCCCTGCTCTTTAGACGCATAAACAAATCATGTGTTGAACATTTACCAAAACGGCAAGAAATCGCTTCGCCTTTAGCTGTTTGTCAATAATTATTTGTCCATCAAAAGTTTTAGAGAATAAAACCAATTATTTCATACATTACTTAGTATTAAATACATATGTATTTATTAGTAAAATGTAGTTATGGCAGTTTGATATCAGTCTTAACTGACCTCCAGTGATCTAATGCCACTGTTTTTTATATTTATTTTGAATCTGTAAATAACTTTTTAAATAAATATTTATTTAAAATTTCTTTAAACTATTTTGAACTAAATAAGAATATTTGTTATGTGTGTGCCCACATACCAATAATTTTCAATAATTTTAAAAGAATTTAACTACAATATATAGAGAATACAATTTGTGGTAAATAGAATTTGTGTTTGTATAATTTTACTTTATTCCGTAGTCTCATATACTACCTACATTTAACAAGAAAAATATTAATACAGACTATTTTGCTGTACAATATTGATAAATATTTGCAAAATATTATGAGTTTATTATCCTATGGGTGCCATTACTAAGTAAACAATTTTATTATAAATATTTAAATAATTGAAATAATAAAACATTTACAAACAATAGAAACGAATTAATTATTTGTCCGTTCATTAAAACTATATACATTTATTTCACACCTTTGGAGATCTGTTTCAATTCATTTGGATTCATTCAATGAATAGAACTGACTGCGTTGGGTAACATTAAGTCCATTCGCTTAGCATAAATAAATACTATTTACTATTATTGAAATAAGAAAAAGTATCTTAAATGAAAAACATTGAGTAATTATTGTAAAATACTAAAAGGGTCATAAACCTTGGAACTCCAGGCCCTTTAGTTTCTAAAAAATGACTTCTCGAAAATTTACAAGCATATTCAACGATATTCATAAATTTACAAATTATAAGTTTGTTGTTTTGAAATTGATTTTATAATTATATACTTATTAGCTCTGTTCAATAACTAAAAGTTGTTACTAGTTAGTAACAATTGTTACTGGAAAAGCGTTCATTAACTCAAAAAACTAGCAAGTAGAGAAAAATCAAGAGCGTATAAATTTTAGAGAGTGTTCTCTCGTTTCAAACTATTACAAGTTCTATTTTGAACTCGTAATAGTTAGCAGCTTATATTTCATATGTTTTGTGTTATTGTTTATTTATTTACAATTTTATTTTTGTGCTGAAAAAAATAAAATTGAAGAAAATGTGAATATTTATACATTTTAAAAGGAAAAAATATGAAAATTGTGTGTATAAATTTTTTGTTACTGGAAAAGCGTTCATTTACTTTTAACTATTTTTGAGAATTTAAGAGAGTAATTTTGTATATTTTGATTTTATTCTCTCGTTGCAAGTATTTACTGGGAAAGTAAATGAACAGACCTATTATGTTTTGAATTTATAACTTTAACCCTCTAACCGGTAAGACTACCTCAAGGCGATCTTCGATTTTTGCGCCCCAATGCTGTATTAAACATTTTTTCGCTTCAAAATAGTGAAAACTGTCTTTAGACAACACATTTTTACATTTTCTTTATACCTCTCAATATATTCTGACAAGTCGTTTGTCAGCTATGATCAATCAAGTGCAAAAAGTCATCAAATTAACATCGAAAATTATTTCGCAAATTTAACTATTAAAATACAACATTTAGAATAAAATGATCGACATCAAAATTTTACGGTAAGTAGATAACATTTTATATTTAAATTTTAAAACGTATATGAAGTGGAAAAGAAATAAAAAGTGTACAAAAATCCCTCTGTCTTACTCTATTGTTTGCTTATGGTTCAATTATTATTGTGTTAAAGATGGATATTACTAAACGTCCTTATACGAAAAATATCAATTTGAAGCAAATGTCTGATGAACAATTTCTCGAGTTCATCGATTCTGTAGACAGCACAGATGAAATTATTGATAGCGATGACAGTGTTGCCGATTCCACTTATGCCTACCGGTTTTAAATCTACAATGGGTCCGAAGATAATATCATTCTACCTGTTATAACGGACATTTGAGCTATCTAAAATGTTTGGAGATTCTTAATTTCATGCATCACATCCTGTATTTTGATAACTTTTACAAATCGAGGCCGCTGTTAGTCTATTTACGAGCCAGAGGAATTTAAGGTTTGGGCAAAACGAGAGGTAGTAATTTTGTTTTGTCATATTTCTTGCTGATCATGATTTGCTTTTGTGTAAGCTGTGAAATGAACTAAGAGCAGAGGTGATTTTGCATAGAATACATGACCTCAATACATGTAGTCGATGTGAATGCTGTATTATGGAAGGATAACAAATATGTCTTCCCAATTCAGAAGTACCAATCGAAAGCAGAAGAAATTCATAGAAATTAACTGCCCTCAAATTATTCGAGAATACAATGATCGCATGGTGGAGTAGATCTCATGGATGGTCTCCAGGGTCGATACCATATTTGAGCTAAGACTCGAAATATTGTGATTAGGTTGTTCTACCATTTTGTGGACATGGTCTTTACAAATGCATTATTTTTATACAAACGATTAAAGAACTGCTTTTACAGCTTCCAGGTTTGCGTGTGGAAATAGCTACTGGACTTGTTTCCTTCAAAAATATACGGTCTGTAGAATGGCCATCTATTCAAGATCTCGGTGAGTCTTTATAACTAGAAAAAAGATGTGCTCATCAAGATACTGATGTTCAGTTCGATGCTGATTCTTGTTTGGGTGGAGAGAAAAGCAACATTGCAAAAAATATGACACCCAAGTCGTTTGTTCCAAATCAGACATGGCTTTATGCGGTCAATTTAATAAAAATTGTTTCTGGAACTACCACCATCGAAAATAATGCGTATTTGAACTTTGTTTGTTCCCTTCTCTCAATAAAATTTGTTTATATAAAAAATTTACCTTTGGTATCATATTACACGTAAACTGGCAAGACCGCCTGATGATGCATTTTCGCCAGACACAACAATTGTCATGGCTGGATCACATAACTCTATTTTTAACCGCATAAAGAATCTGATGCCAATTCGTACACCTAGTTGGCTTAAAATCATGATAGAAGTTAGAAAAGTTCAATTGAGGATATGTTGAGGAATATCACGGAATATTTTAGATAACCACAATATTAATAGTCAATCTGCTCCATGATGGCCCTCATTTAAATCATGTGCAGACCGAACTCTAAAGCAACACACAGCTTAGGAGGACTATTTTCGCTTAGAAATTTTTAAAAACCCCAGTGGTTTAAAAAGTTTATAAAAACAATCTAAAACTATTTAGAGTTTTGCTATATAAAAACAGTATTGAACAGAATTAAGCATAAGGATTTTCAAAAGTATTACAAATTTAAAAAAAAATTATCGTAATTCAATATAACGCACCATAGATTAGTACAGATATGCAATAAATGACAATTGTCAAAAAAGTAATATCGAACCGTATGGTTGTGGTTTACTGAAGTAGAGAGAAAAAATAAAATTTTCAATAGGCAAAGGGTGTGATATATATTTGTCCCAATTTCCAAACCACAACCATTTTGACATTTTATTTTTTTAGTTTTCTATTGCCATATTTCTGAAAAACCAGCTGATTCATATCTGTATAATTTGTGTAACGCACCATATATATTCAATCATAAACTCTTCAATATTCACGCCTTCTTCCAAATCAATTTACTTCTTGAAAGATTAAGTACTAGTGTATAACTTTTTAATTGATTTCTTTTTTGAAATTTTCCAAACGAATAAAAAGTTTGTTTAATTTTACATTAAATATATATATATTTTTTTTTTAATTTGTGTATGTTTGTAATTAATTGAATTGTGAAAAGTTTTTTAGCAAAATAATTAAAACCAGGTGATGTTTTCATTATTTAAATTTATTAATATGAAAATAAAATTAGCCAAAAATATACACTGTTCTTAATTAAACAAAACATTTCGCTGTTCAATCAATAATCAGTTAAATAAGTATTTAACAAAGTTGGCTACCGATTCAAAAAGCCTATAAACGCTAATTTGGAATATTTCGGTAACGGTATTTTAGCGGTATCGGTAATTGCAGTCATTTCGAAAACGGTGGCTTAGCGGTAACGGTTTTTTCTGTTATTTTTTCAATGGTATTTTAATGATAACAGTAATTTGAACCTAAATTATTAATAAAAGTTACAATAATTAAATTTTGTAGATTTCATTAAACTCAATTATTAAAATTAAAACTTTAAAAATAATTTTAATTATTTACAGATTATCGGTAGCAGTATTTACAGGTAACGCTATTTACGATTATATCGGTAACGGTGTTTTGTCGGTAACGGTAATCGCAATTATTTCGATAACGGCAGCTTAGCTATAACGGTAATTGAGCTGAAAGGGTAATTTAGGGATAACGGTTGCTTAACGGTAACCGTTGCCATCCTTGGTATTTAATTATATTTCGAAATGGAAATTAACATTTCATAAATAGTCGGTTAAACCCGAACGTGAAACCGATTTAGACATATCGCACTCCTTCAACAATACTGTATTAACTAAATTTTTTTTTTATCTTTTTGGCAAAAAACAATACATAACACTATTTGCAAACAATGAACAAATAAAATGGTTATGCAGCGGAATAAAAAAAATTATGGATTTTCTTAATATTGCGGAATTTTCATTAAAGAAAACTTTCTAAGCATTAAGAAAACAGTTTTTTGTCTCCTCAACACTTATATGTGTTAAATATTTACGCACGTTAAAATTATATCCGAAATTCCGCCTTATATAGGACCCAGAGGCAGATTTCGTAGTATGATTTCTTTATACATGTACTTATTTATGTCTCCACTATAGTGGTGTATTATTACCTTCCATCTTAGTATAATCATGTGTTACATTCATTCAGTGATGATGATAATTTCCACAACAGTAACTAAATATTTTTGTTAAAATCAAATATTTACTGAATGTTTGACATATCAATAAAATAAACCGCGTGCCCTTTTGATGTTTTTATTTGACATGTAAACAAGTCAATTTAAATCCTTTGTGAATATTTACTTTGGGATTTTTCATCAATCAAACTCGTTGAGGACTAATATTTGTTTGATTTGCCACTTTAATTTACATAAAAAGAATGTATAATTTAAAATTGATTAAATTTCATAAACAGACATTGAAGCTTATGTAACATTTGATATGTAATGAAATTTACATTTCCAATTAAAATCAAAATAGGACAATAAAAAGGTGTGAGTAAGTGTATTTAAATGTTAAATATTTAATAACGATATTAATCAATATTACATAAATATACATATTTACACATTGTTTTAAAACTGTAACAAGTACCAAATATTAAATAAATATGTATGTATGTATATTAGATCTGCCTATAAAAATAATGTTTTCTTGAATGTTTAAAATTTTGTTCTTTAGTATTTAACTCTAACTGTGGAATAAATTGGAGCCATTATTTCTAAAAGCATTATTTATCCAAATGTTTGTATACAAAAATCTTGTAAACAATGTTTTTGTATACCTACATCTGGGTAAAATATTTTTTTGTTATTAAAACTTGAAATTAGTAATAGTAGATTTGTAAAATGTAAAATTTATTTCAAACATTTAAAACGATAATGTAAAACGCAATGTTTTGTAAAAATCAAAAAAGCTGGTACATTGAAACCTACTTAAATGTTGCCTTAATAAATTATAGGCAGAAATGAACAAATCTAAAGGACAGGTCTAATAGACATCATCCCACAAATAATAATGTATGTATGTGTATGTGTTCATGCAAAACCCAGCAGTTCTACATTGACTACATTTTACACTGTATTTTTTCCTAATGTGTAATTCATTAGGTGACTCCAATTTCAATGTTTATTTTGGTAATTTAATATTTAATGCTCTTTGTAATGGAAATAAAAGTGAGAAGTAAACTTTAATATTTGTTCGTGTTACACTTTTGAAAGTAGTTATTTTGTCTAACAGAAGTAATCTATTGGAGAGTCAATTGACGCCAAGTGACCTTTTGTAATCCGGAGTTTAGTCAATTTTTAAATTCTTAAAAATTGTATACATTTTTATTATATTATATATCAACGAGTAGAAAAATTTATCTTCTTTTAAAAAATGTATATAATTGTATAGAAATTTTTGATAAAAAATCAAATCAAAATAGCCCGAGGCCCGGACTATAAATTCCCTTTGCAAAATAGTTAGGAATTGGGTCATACAAAAGTGGTTTCAATTATTTGAAAGCAGCTACACTATAGGTCTACATTGGAAGACTCTGGACCTAGCAGTAATACAAATTTTGAAATTAATTTTCTTCCCATAATTCTTCCCATAATGTTACCTTTCAGAAAAATATAAACACATTATTTATTTTGTTTTTATTTTCTGTATAACTAAACATTAACGTAAGTACTTTTTTCGAAAAAAAAATTTGCGAAAAACTTACTTTCTAATTTTTTTTTAATTTAAATGCACATAACTTTTTATTCAGTACCGATTTTGACTTTTTTCCCATAAAAAAATCCAGTCTAAGGTAGGTAAAAAACCTGAAATTATTATTTTCAAAAGGTGAATATCTCGTAAATTATAAGAGATAACATATAGTTATAACTGGCTATGTTTTTTGCAGCTCTCTTCTTGTAGATATACAAATCTCAAGCCATAGAGAAACGTAGAGCGGAAACTAGAAAAAAACTCAAACAAAAAAATTACTCAATATAATCACACATACGAGTGTTGTTTTTTGTTTTCACATAGTTTTTTCTACTAATACAATTTCAGCACTTAGGTTTCTGACAACTGAGTTAGATTTTTGATTTCCACTCTATGTCTATTCTCTATGGCTCGAACAGAAACCTAAAAGTTTTTATACAAAATTATGTTCGACTCTTCGAAAATAAAAAACAAAATCAATCACTTAGTTTTCTATATATACAAAGGTAGAGGAATCCAATCAAACGACTTTGAATTAACTTCTCGTTCAAGATTAAGTAACAGCCCGTATATTCGAAATTGACATAAGTTGAGCATTCAAAACACACGAACAAAGCATGTTGATCAACTTAATTTGTCTAAATTGTCTCTAATAAGTTATATTGAAGACATTTTGCTAAAGTTCTAGTAAGTGGCAGATTTTCTAATAAACTTTTTACGAAACTTTTTTAGTTCGAACTATATGATACTACTTAGTTGTAGTGAAATTACTTGACAATAATAATTAAAATACGTACTTAGAGACATTCTACTACCATGGAAATTGTCTAATGAATTATAATTTATAATTTTAGTAAAATATCGTTAATATATGCCTTAAATGAAAATACTTTATTTCAAATATTATATCAAATAATAATTGTAAATTACACCATTTCCAATTGTATTTCAGAAGTTTCCAATTGTATTTCAGAAAATTCCAATTGAATTTCAGAAATTTCTAATTATATTTCAGAATTTTCTAATTATACTTCAGAATATTCCAATTATATTTCAGAAGTTTCCATTTATATTTCAGAACTTTCAGAATTTTCTAATTGTATTTCAGAATTTTCCAATTGTATTTCAGAAGTTTTAATTTATACTTAAAAAGTTTCTAATTGTATTTCAGAAATTTCCAATTGTATTTCAGAAATTCCTATTTGTATTTCAGAATTTTCTATTTGTATTTCAGAAATTTCCATTGGAATTGCTATTAGAATTTTCTGAAATACAAATGGAAATTTCTGAAATACAATTAGAAACATTTTAAGTATAAATTAAAACTTCTGAAATACAAATGGAAATTTCTGAATACAATTGGAAAATTCTGAAATACAATTAGAAAATTCTGAAATACAATTAGAAAGTTCTAAAATATAAATGGAAACTTCTGAAATATAATTGGAAATTTCTGAAATTGAATTGGAATTTTCTGAAATATAATTAGAAACTTCTGAAATACAATTGGAAATGGTGTAGTATAAGTAAAATAAAATCTAACAACCGTGGTTACTAGTTCGCAGTACAGTTATGCAGAACAGTTGAGAAGTAATTGTGTAATTTAGTGTGTATGTGTTTTTGATAGGGCGGTACATAATTCGATAAATTACTCAAACCAATTACATAGATTTGCCTTTAAGCAATAGATAAAGTATGTAAATCAATTACTTAGAAATCTATTATTGTCTGTGTGATTATTTATAAGAAACGTATTTACAAATTGAGTATTAATTACCATAGTTTCAATTCCATTTTAATGAAAGACCTTGTAAATGTCAAAGGTGAAAGTAATAAATACTATCAATCTGTTTACGCCCATGGCAAATTTATTAGAGAAATTGTACGTAGTAACTAAGTATTAAACGAATTTATATGAAAAATAAATCATGTGCAAACGGGATAAGAAGGGACTTAGGGACTAATTTTACAGGAGGCACAAAAAACGTATATGACGTAGTAAATTTTCTATTACATTTCTTGTAATGTTTTTTCTTTATTTTTATCGTTTTTTGATTTAAAGTCTCTATTGTCACTGATGTTCCTGTCAAAAGGCAATGAAGCAATATTGTTGATATCAATGATAGATGATAATAAATTTAAAAATTATTCAATATATTTTTAAAAAATTTATAATTTACTTTTTTTTTTGGTTAAAATTAAAAAAGGCAATATGAATTATGTCAATTCGCCTGAGATAATTATTTGGCAATGGACTTAGTAATTTTGCATACCTCAATATAATAATAAGAAAAGTTTAAATAATTGCAAACACTTTTTAAGAAAACAGTGTATTTTAGCTTATTTTAACGTTTTGCATTAAAATCTCAATGCTCAGACTTAGCACATTTGTGCACTAAGCTAACGAAATTATAATTGGAAAATGCACTAACTCTTAAAGTAATAATAGGCCAGTAGAATTAGGAGACAAATTCACTAAACTATTATACGATATAAAAGATTTACATTCACAAACATGAATAGTGTTAGATAGACTGTGTAATACTTAACAAAAATTCTAGTTTTTAATTTCGTATTTAAATACTTATTTTGTTAATTTTTACTTAAAATTAAGTGGTATTTAAATACAGTTTGGGTTTTTCTGTGCTATATAATTTTTCTTATTTAAATAAGATAAAAGTATGGTAGCACTACTAAATGTCAAAAAATGTTCGATAGTTTTGCATAAAACAGGTGTTCAACCAAAACAAAAATAAAATTTATCAAACAATAAAATTATTGGTAAGAAAATGGCCTACATCGGAAGTGTAGTTTTTGCTACATGCTGTAAAAAAATACAGCGTTACAATCAAGGCGAATTTATACAAGGTAGAGTCAGTCAATCAGCTGATAACTTTTTTTTTCGCTTTTTGGTTCTAACAGTTGTCAAAGGTTTTGTTTATATTTAAATATCTAAATATTCTAACTTAGAATAAATTAACAGGCAGTTAATTTATCATTACTTAACTATGTACAGTGGGGCTAGAGTATCCAAAATATCTTTGTAAAACCGACCGGTTTCGTTTTTTTTAACTTTTCGGTTTTCTGACAAACCGGTTTTTTTAAGACGGTTAACCGGTTTTAACAAAATATACATATAACACCTTCTGACTTTCCAAAATTGTCTATAAATTTAAATAGGCATTTTTCATATTAAATAAAAATTAATATAAAACCGGTTAACCGGTTTTTATAATGACATCACCGTAACCGGTTTTTTTAGAATGAGAAAACCGAAACCGGGTTTTTTTTATAAAACACAGTTTTCGGTTAAACCGGTAACCGGTTTTTTGAATTTTCCGGTTTTTTTGGACACTCTAATTCTAAGCTAATTAACAAAATATTTATTTTTTACATAAATAAGTAAAGCGCTCACTATTCAATTATCTACACTATATTAAGTTATTTGTTTAATTTTTAATTTTTGTTTTTTGACATTTGTTAAGACCAATTGTTGTTTTTGTAGAACTGCCACCACCTTGTATGAATTCGCCTTGGTTACAATAGAGTGAAAAAGAAAACAGACAATAAAAGTAAGCTGTCAAAAACATATGGTAGCTTATGAAACTTTAATAGATTTTAAATGACCAGAGTTGCACAATAAAAAGTTTTAACAAATTTAATAGATTTAATATATTTGAAAAAAGAAAATAGTACAAATGGCAATTAATGCGTATCATTTTCGTAAAAAACACCATTTTTATGAGTTTTTAAAAAAAAAATTGTTAAAACAAAAATTTTTCCCGGAAATATTTGTATTTGAAAATTATGTTGACACTTTATTGTATTTAATTAGGTGTGTTTGCGTACTTTCCAGTAAAAAATATCCAGTAACTTTATTTTAGAGAGTAAAAATAAATTACTCTCATGCATTGAACACATTGAAGACAGCAGACTACCAACTGCAATCTGTCAAAAATAAAATACACACGTTTATATGAAGACGATTATTTTGACGACAGCACAGCTACACGACCACTCGACTACTTTTGCCGCTGCAGCCGAATAAAGCTTATTTCTATTTTTGTCAACCCCAAAACAGAAATAGTGCTGCTAATATAATAAAAAAATGTAAATCAAATTAGTGCTTAAAAATACAATATTTTTTTTACTTTATTAAGAGAAGTTTCTGATAACCATATTGTAATAAATACTAACAGGTACATAAATTATTACCACATATAATTACTTTGGAATTTTGTACTGTTATTTTTTATTAAAGTAAAAATCAACAAAAATAAAGTGACACTACTGAATTATAAATCAGCTGTTTGCTTTGTAGCTGTCGTCAGTAGCTGACACAAGACTACAACTGCAGCCACCAGCATTTGTGTTCGTGTAGTCTGCTGTCTTCAATTTGTTCAATGCATCAAACTGAAAAATATCCCAAAAAAGTACGCGAACAACAATTTGTAAAAATAAGTTATATTTTATTATAAAACAATTTAAAACGTTTGTTTTATATCATTTTACTTCTTTTCTAAGCAAAACTTGTAAATTGTTTTAATTTTCAACTCATTAGTTTTGTTTACATTTGCAACCATATGTTTAAAACATATTTTTTATGTTGATATTTTTTACTGGACATTTTTTGTCCATGTTCTCTATCTACGAACTGTTACTTTCAAAACTCTCTTGCTCTCTCGTTACAAGTTTTTAAAAGTAAACGAACGGAATCCCGTAACTTCCAGTGATAATTTGATAATAACAAAATTTGGTTTCAAGCCGCAAATGGACTTAAAAATAGCAAATGCTGATAATACAAAGGTTTATTTATTTAATTCGCTGTAATTTTCTTATATTTGTGGCTTTTTGGCGACATCATTCTCCTTCGCTAACATTTGCAAAATTAACTTTTACTTGCATACATATGTAAACACTCAAGCAACTTGTAGGCATTTCGATGTATTTTTCGACATTTTCGATAATAACACGTATCCCAGCAGTTAAGCAAGTAGTCAATGTATTTCTTATAGACAGTAATCATCACATATGTCTTATCACTTGGCTGACTCCAGTTTATATATTTTGGTCATTTGACAGGTATGTGCTCTTTGTAGTACAGAGAGAAGACAATTGGTTACTTTATACATCCCAGGTAATCTAGCGTGAAGACAATTATCACTTAAGTGTCTCTAAGTAATCTGGAGTGTAGTCGATTTAAACGTTTTGGGAGTAATTCGTTTAAACTGGTTCTATACAAATTGTGTTGATATAATTCGCATACACTTAATTTTTATTTTGGCTTAAGTATACTGATATCCCATGTAACATAGCGTGATGTCAATTGTCACTTTAGTGTCTCTTAGTAACTTATAGTGAGGTCACTTTAAACGTTTATCTTGTACTGCACTTTAGAAAGTAGTTATTTTACCCACCAGAAGCAATTCATTGGAGAGTTGTCGAAGAAAGGTTTGTTTACAAGCAATACCTATGATATGTCTTTTTAGCTGACTATTTAAGGTCAATTAGCACCCGAACATGTTGAAATGACTAGTTATGTTATCAATTTACCAGTTAGGTAGCTCGTAAAGTAACTAACGCTATTTAACCAGTATGTGAATCCAATGCGTTGAATACTTTGGACCAACTATTAGACAGTCTCATTGTAGTCAAAAAGGGTCAAACTAGTCACGTAGCTATTGATGTAACTAGTTCCCACCCTAAATGATGGGTTAAATCACTAGTTCAGGACTGTTTCCTAGAACTGCTGGGATACTGAACTTTTATTATTCTACTTGCTTGTGTAAATGCGGGGTAAATACCTCTTAATTTTAAGTAAAAATTAACTAAATAAGTATTTAAATACGAAGTCAAAAACTCGCTATAAGTACTTACGTATCCTAGATAATGGTTATGATAACAATACATTAATGAAAATAAGGTACATTTTTTCTTTTAGGATAAATTAAAAATAGATCCAAAATAAAGAACGAAAAGAAAAATGCCCCAAGAAAATTTGTCAAAATTACAACGTCTTTTTTATTTTAAATTTGGAACAGTTTTTCATTATTTTGGGGTAAAATTTCATTTAAAAAGTGGAAATATTTCCGAATATTTAAAAGAAAAGAAAATAAAAAGCTTTCGTTTTCAAAATCGATTCTAAATACGAAATCTGAAGAAGATGTATAGTTTGTTGATAGATCTGTTTATATGATAATTTAAAACTGATTTTGATTAGTATGATTTATTGTGTGTTTATTTCCCTTTAAATTTTTTATTAAAACACAAATTTGCATTCGCTACTAAAATGTAAAGAAAAACTGGTTAACCGTTTTTTTCATCTAAAACAATATTTGAAACCGGTTTATTTGAAGACTTTAATGCGTTGCGCTTTTATCCTTGTGAATAAACATTACTTTTGTGGGCAATAATTTGGTCTGCCTTGATAAACATACACACATAAATATATAAACAGTAGACATGCCATTAAAAAAATCTATTTTTTAAGGACCTGTCTAATGTACATACATATATTTATGTAAGTATGGATTTTTTGTTTTGTATGAACCTTTTGTTATTTATTTTTTTTTTTTTTTCATAAATTTCGTTACTACCTTTGACGGTGTTGTTTGTTTTTGTGTTAATGTGTATTTATTTTCGGTTCAACAACGCGATTTTCCAATCGATTGCGCACGTGACAAGCTACTGAAGTAAGTGGTAAATTATGTATGAATGTATGTAACTATAAAAGTAAGTTAAGTAGTATCTACCCGCTAGTTCTAAATGTGACAATACATCCCCTGGTCACATAACTGATTTAAATACATCTAAACTGTTTTTCCTTAACAGTGTAAAAACAAATAACAAGAATCATCGGTTCTATTGAAACGATTTGGCTGATTTTTAGCCTCAGCGTGTTTTATACAGATTGTATATCAATCTAATTAGCTAAATCGATTTTAATATAAATTAACCAATATGTTTTATTACATTATTGCTTTTAAGTTGTCTGATCCTATTCACATGAGCAAAAAATGTATACATTTTCGAATTTGAAAGCTCATAAAAAATTTCCGTTTAAAGTATTGTGAGAATTTTTTCAATATGTATCTAAAAGATTATGTTTATAACCCCCTGTCTATACTTAACAAATATTTATCATAACAATTAATGACGTTTGTTGTCAAGACAAAGTTGTCTAAGCAAAAGCACTAACAATTTTGTCATAACAAAGCAATAATACTAATAAATGGAGACTATACCTGATCATTTTTTATATTGACAACCATTTTGACGTTTGTCATGATAAAAATTTATCAGGTATAGACAGGGGGTAATGAACAATAGAAAAATAAATGTTAGAATAATTTGACACAAGAACTATAGGTTAGAAATTGAGTTATATTAACGCTATTTTTTGATGTTGTTTACATACCGGCATATACATCCATACACACATATATACACAAAATACATTTATTACCATAGATTCATAATTATGAATAATAATTACACTCTACATCAACATTTCATATTTAGACTAAAATGTATAGTATATATCACATTATACAATTTAGTGCTTATACTAATTCTCATAGACTTTATCGTAAGTCTTGTATAAGATATTTCTAGTTTTCCAAATATTTGGGAAAGGTTTCGGGATGTGCTTGCTTAAGCAATTAGCGAAATGCGCACTAGCTTATCCCCTCAATGATACATTTAAATTTTTGAAAAAATAAGGGAGTTCTAGCACATAACAAATTAATTTACTTAAGTTCTTCAAAATCAGTGAGGATCTGTCGATAGCTTTCATAAATGTATAATATATATAATACTCTCTATATATAAAAACTCTCTCCAAACATGACTAACACCTAGTACATTCGACCTATACGTAAGCATACATTTTTAGCCATGGCCTACAGGTGATCTATCTCTGTAGTGTAATAATAATTCGACCAAGTTGACAATGATGTGAGTAAGTTGAAGCTAAATAGAGTGAGGGCTGTCTATATACGTATAAAAAACAATTTTTACAAAAAAAAAAAACTTGTGCACAATATGTTTTTTATATATAAATTTTTGTTGTTTTGAAGATACGAGTAAAATTTTCTTTCCTACCGTTTTTTTGTTGTTGTTGTTAAAGTTTATTCCATATTTAGTATGTCAACCAAAATTAAGCCTTCCTTCCATATTTTTCTATTAGAACATTAGATTTATTTTGTGTTTATGTTTATTTTCCCTTTAATTTTTTATTGTATAAATTAATTTAATTTGTCAAACATACAATATATAAATTAATAGTCAGATACAGGGCAGACAGTCCAAGAGAGATATGTTTCATACTTGATTAACTTTTTATAATGTTTCTTACATACATACATACATACTTTTCTATTGGTCAATCTACATTACCAGGGCTGTCACACGTTACTGAATATTTTTGGCATTTTAATAACTGAAACTGCAATTTGTTTATCGATTTTTTTTAAATTTCTATACCATGAGTGGAAAGGGCATGGAGAATTATACATAGAAACGAGATACTTAGTTTTGTCAAACAAAAATGTTTTGACTAATGCATTGAACACATTGAAGACTGCAGACTACAAAACTACAGGAACACAAATGCTGCTGGCTGCAGTTGTAGTCGTGTGGTAGCTACTGAATTATTTTAAAGACGACAGCTACAAAGCAAACAGCTGATTTATAATTCAGTGGTGTCACTTTATTTTTGTTGGTTTTTACTTTAATAAAAAATAATAGTACACAACTCCAAAGTAATTAAGATTTAAACAATTATTTTGAGTAAAAATATATATGTGGGAATTATTATGTTATTATTTATTACAATATGGTTATCAGAAACTTCTCTGAAAGTAAAAAAAAAATTGTATTTTTAAGCACTAATTTGATTTACATTTTTTATTATATTAGCAGCTCTATTTCTGTTTTATGGTTGATAAAAATAGAAATTAGCTTAATTCGGCTGCAGCGTCAAAAGTAGTCGAGTGGTCGTGTAGCTGTGAAAGAATCGTCTTCATATAAACGTGTGTCTTTTATTTTTGACAGATTGCAGTTAGTAGTCTGCTGTCTTCAATGTGTTCAATGCATAACATGTATTTTGTTGCTGCGAGAGTTAGGTTTTGACAATTACGAAATCTAGGCGACTAGATTTTGAAAATGAAAATAGATGATATAAAGAAAAAAGTAATAAATTTATTTGAATTCAACATTTTTTATAGAAAAAATTTACTTTCAGATGTATGTATATACGTAAAATTAATAAAATAAAAATAATGGCTAATTTTCTGCATCGTCGTCATAATTCAAAAAATTGTAGTTTTCAGATTCGTGAACTATCTTTAAAATAACGTCATTTGATTCATAGTATTTTTTAATCGATATATTACTCTTTTCTTGGGTCCAAATATCATTATTTAATGAAAACATTCTTTCCAAAGCTGCACTAGTTCCTGGAAGACTAAAAGCAATTTCAACAAGTTTTAAACTTTCTGTAAAGGATATTGATTATGTACTTATAAAGCTTACAATAAGAACAAGCACGGCACGACATTTTCCATACCATTTT
Source organism: Calliphora vomitoria (assembly GCA_942486065.2). Lineage (NCBI taxonomy): Eukaryota > Metazoa > Arthropoda > Insecta > Diptera > Calliphoridae > Calliphora > Calliphora vomitoria. The sequence continues at coordinate 63,918,057 of OW818030.2, read as the reverse complement.
ACAGAAAAAAACGGTGACCGGCGTGAAAAGTCCACAACATTTGGACTAGTAATCCGCAACCGATTTTTCAGTATAATGAAGATGAGAAAATCAATTCTGTTGTCACTAGGGATGCCAAACGGGACTGGGTTTTACATATCCCGGGATTAGGGATTTTAAAAATGTAAATCCCTGGATTTTTCCGGACCCCGGGATTTTTCGGGATCCCGAGATTTTTTGTGATTTCGGGATTTTTCGAGACTTCGGGATTTTAGTTAAACGTCAAGAAACATAAAATTCAACAATTAAAACTATTCTTTCGTTAATATATTTAAGTAAAAATATAACAAAGGAAAAATTAATGCATTCAATTAAAATAAATTTGACACAAAAGATATTTCATATTTCTACCCGTATTCTGAACATTATAACAGTGAGAAATCCATAACAAACCGGTATTGAGTACATATGCAAAGTTCATAGTAAAAGGATTTTTAGGAAAGCGTACAGTACCATTACTATGAGACTAATAGTGTAAAACTCCACAAATACTCTCTGTTGATAAGGCTTGTTTGGAATTGAGTCCCATACAATTGTCCCCCGGAATACTGTTTGAGCAGTCATAAGTATGTTGATTATGTGACAATCTTTATAAAATTTTGCACGATATAAGTTCTAAGTACTCTGAAATTATACTGTAAAGTATTGCGGAAATCGGGCTACATTTGTCCCAAGTCCCGATACATGGTCCCCTTCAGAAAATAACTTGAACATTCATAATTGTCTTATAATAATTAATATCGTAATGAATTGTATATAAAAATAAATCCTTTCCTATATCAGAAAAATATTTTGCATTTGAAGCGAAATTAGTATTATAAGTATGCTGAAAATAAGCTTTCTAGGTATTTCGGGAGTTTCAAAAATCTTCCTAAAATAATAAAAATCTCGTAATTTTCCGGGATTTGTTAATCCAGAAAAATTCCGGGATTTTTTCTTCACAAATCCCGGGATTCGGGAAAACCCGATACCGAAAAATCCCGGGATTGGCATTCCCTAATTGTCACTCACTGTAAAATAAATAAATAATTAAAAATTAACACGAAATACATTATTTTACTATTTAAATACGTTCAATACACATAACATTTTTCTTATATTTTAAAAAAATATAAATATTTGTATGGCCCTCATGAAATAATATCCAATATTTATTAATATCAAAGTTATTTGTGAATTTTATAAAAATCTGTCTAAATAATTTAATGTGATTTTATTACAGTATTTTTGTAGTACCAGTTACATAACTAGTTATGTGTTAATTTCATTTTCCCTATGGAAGTAATAACGTACTAATGTTTTATTTAATTGTTCATTATTGTTGTGTAGCATTTGCATATGTGTGTGTATGTACTATTTGTTAAAAATTTTAGTTATCATCATTTTCTATATGAATTTACGTATTTCACATTAAATTTTCCCCAACTAACTAACTAATATACTTATTATATGGGACAGTAATCAAAAACCTTTGTTTTATATTTTTTCCATCTTGTTAATTCGATTTAGTTGACATGATATTTTAATATTCAAATGCTGACATATATGCTCAATTCACAAGATCTCTTATCAGTCATATTGTCATAATGTCCTAATATATCACGACTCGGCGGCTCGGATTAACCGACTCTTAGGCATTCGGCGTTGGTCTCTGCTGGTTCGATACGATAACACAATAAACATAGCATAGAAAGTAGTAATATTTTAGGACATTTTTTGCTTAAAAAGCAATAAAACCCAATGTGAAATATTAGGATATTATGACAATATAACATGATAAGACACCTTATGAATTGAGCAATTATTTCAATATAAATACGATTTTATGAGATTTCATAAATTTTCGGGAGTCAACTTTTCTATTTTTCTGTTTTTTTTTATACCCTCCACCACCAAATAATCACCATATATACAAAAACCGCTGTATTGAATTTTATGAATTTATATACAATTTCAAAAAGATCAATAATTTCTATCCAAGAATCAGTACTTGATTTTATGTAGATTCAATGATTCTCGGAATCACTATAATATCCATGCAACTTTTGTAAATACCGTAATTAGGATGATAGATCCAATAAAAGGCCCACATCCGAAAAATAGATTAACGTACATAAACATCGATATCGATAAAATATTTAACAGACTGGATTTATGTGGCTATCGGAAAAATTCATTAAACGCGAATATATCCTGAAATCCTGTGATGAAACTTTTTTCCCATATGAAAAATTGAGTCAGAACAAAAAAAAAAAAATACTTTTGAAGTTTGCCTAAATATATTTATATACCCTTTTCCTTAACTTATTGTATATAAACCAACTATAAAATAGCATATTTTATTCCTATAATAAAAGGACAAACTATATTCAAAATGCTAAGAATGTGTAGTTATTTCAATCATAAATTGCTGAATTAAATACAATTTCTAAATATTTGAAATAAAATATAGCCCCAAGAACAAACTCTGAATATGGATATTTTAGTGTTTATTCCAATATAGTTTCTATAATTCTCATTATATTTAGGTGGGGGTATTTATAATTCGGCACTGCCGAATATTGTATTCTAGCTTGTTTTATATATGAGCAATTCCATGTCATCGTACGTGACATTTGTATGCCTATAGTGTGGAATAGATTTTGTAAATATAAGAGTATCTGAAAAATAATTTGGTCTTTATGTTCCATTTATATGGTACTATATTTTAAAAAAATATTAAGTTCTTTCAAAACATTGTTGTCAAAAATATCGAGCGAAATAAGGGTATATCGAACATGACATAAAATGGAAGTAATTTTGAGGTACATGTAGAAATGTACGAACATTTGCTAATCGTGAGAGACGTTATGTTTTCTTTTAATTTCTTACACTAAAGCAAAGATATTTCATTTACAATCAATCATTTCTAAATAATAACAATCTTTAACTTCGTACGTGACAGATTTTTCTCTTATAGTAAAACAATATATAAATAGAAAATATATATTCGGTTTCAATAAACAATTTGATAATAGCAAAAAAACAATCTGAGTCAAATTCATTTCATACTACATGCTAATTGGGAGCTTAGTTTTCGCCGCAATCTTAGCCTAAAACATACCAATTAAATTAAAAATTAAATATAGTCAGTTTAACAATTATTTTTACCCTTAAAATGTTGTAATAAGCTCTAAATAGTTTCACATAGTAACATTTTAGTGTATTCTGCTATTCAAATCATCTTGAAAAAAAGTTTCCAGGGTTTTTGTTTTTTCAGTCATGTTTATCATTCTCATGGAATTGCCCATATGTATCTACTTTACTGACATCCAAATTTTTTGCTCCATTACAAGATAATTTTTAAGAATGAAGATAAAGCATGATGGGTAAACAAATATTATGGGGCAAACTTATAATTAAGTTTCGGTTTTAATACTGAAATGAAACGAAAATGTTCGTTAATAAAAAACCAAATTTTAACAATTTTGACATGTTGACATAAGTGAGTTTCATAAACGTGTGCAGAAGCCCGCCTTAAAGAGTCTTCTTCAGCCTGCATCAACTTCTTTATTTGTACTCGCATAAATAACAATTTATATACATATACACATATTATTTATGTATTTACGTATGTAAGTACATCATTTAAAATGCTTCATAATTATTTGACAAAGAAAAAACTTGTAGAAATGAAAATGTAATTTAATACTCATAATTGTGCACTGTATTCTTATTACAGAGACAATTATTTAAAATATTTCTTAATATATGAACGATGTCTGCGTAATTGCGATGTCTGTTGCAATTGTTTGTATAAAAACATAATACGAGTAGATAAAATAAATTTTTTAAATGGAAAATTTTCATTCATAAACATGAATTGTGTGCGTATGTATGCTTATCTGAATTTTCCACTCATACATTAGAAATGTGAAATATGTAGATATAAAACCATGGAGTAAATATATAGAGGTATGGATTTGTGGCACAACCCAGCAGTTCTGCATTGACTACGAAAGAAGTCAATGTATCCTTTGTAGACAGTAATTTGCCCAAATATTTTATTACTTTATTTATAGAGTATGTAATTTATATAGCAATCATGCGTAAAGTCTGTCGTCACTTAAGTGTTTATACCCTTCACCATCGTGAGAAGGGTATTATATATAAGTTTGTCATTCCGTTTGTAATTTCCACAATATAATTTTCCGACCCTATAAAGTATATATGTTCTGGGTCTTTATAGATAGCGGAGTCGATTTAGCCATGTCCGTCTGTCTGTCTGTTGAAATCTATTTTCTGAAGACCCCAGATATCTTCGGGATCCAAACCTTAAATAATTCTGTCAGACATGCTATCTAGAAATCCGTCCATAAATAACGGAGATATGTGCAAAAATCCAAGAGAACCTCTATTTTTGGCCTATTTTTGATCTATATCTCGATTACTAAGTTATAATTATAGACAATATGGATATCTAATGATAGATATTTCAATGCAACGATGTATATAAAGCTATAGTAGGTTGGGCCTACAATGGGTCACAATCGGGAAAAATATTTTTTAACCCGAATTTTTTTTCTCAAAAAACATTTTTTGCACTAATAAATGAAAAAAAAAAATTAAAAATATTAAAAAAAAAAAAAAAATTTAAAAACGTTATATCATAATCTGAGAACAACATATTATGATAAAATTATTCATCATATAAATGGTTGTCACAAACATATATATGTTTTATGTGAATCGTAAATTAACCATATTATTGTTACCACAATCATATATATAGTTACTGTGACTATAATATTGTTAAAAATCTTGAAATGGTTACAGTAACAATGCACAACTATATTTTTTTTCTGCGTGCAAAACTGTGATTTTAGTGCATATTTTTTAATAGATTTAAACAATGAAAGTATTATTTCTGTTTATGTAATACATTACTTATATTTCTTTATTTTTATACCCTTCAGCTTCGTGAGAAGGGCATATATAAATTTGTCAAAATTATATTGTGGAAATTACATATTCCACAATATAATATTCCGACCCTACAAAGTATATATATTCTAGATCCTTATAGATAGCGGAGTCTATTAAGCCATGTCCGTCTGTCTGTCTGGCTTTCTGTCTGTTGAAATAAATTTTCTGAAGACCCCAGATATATTCGGGATCCAAATCTTCAATAATTCTGTCAGTCATGCTTTCGAGAAGTTTTCTATTTAAAATCAACAAACTCCGTCCATAAATAAAGGAGATATGAGCAAAAATCCGCGACAACCTCTGAAAATGCTTTGACAAAAAAGCAACAAAACGTACATGTGTTTGGATGTGTGTTGGCTTCATTGCTTTGCGTATTTTGTTTTTTGGTGTTTCGTTTCGATTGGCGTTGTTGTTTTTATACTCTTCACCTTCGTGAGAAGGGTATATATAAGATTGTTATTTCGTTTGTAACTTCTACAATATAATCTGTTCGTCAGCAATTAAATGTAAAATTTTTAAAAACTTTCTTGATATATTTAGGATGCTATACGCTGAAAATGGGCAATTAATGCATCCACAACAAAGGTGAATGGTATATAAGATTCGGCATAGCCGAATATAGCACTCTTACTTGTTTAAAAATAAATACTTTTTCGAGTAGTCTCTAAAAAATTCTGATACGAATGATATCTAAATATTGGAACCGGCAACTTTTTTTGTTTTCTTTCAGAGACAAACTCTGTCATGAGATATGTTTAATACGAAAACCAGAAAATATTGTCAAAAATTGTTAAAAAAAGTTTAATAAGTTATTTTTGAACAAAAACTAAAAAAAAAAAATCGGTAGAAAAAAATCGCAAAAAAATCATACAAAAATATACTGGGAATAGATATTGAATGGAAATATTTGTTCTTGATTTCAATTAAAGAAAACATGAATTATTTATTATATATATAATTGAGAAGAATCGAATATTTAAATCGCAATTGCGATTATAAAAAAATGGGATTAATACATACGATGCATAGTATACACTCTAATAAATTTTCATGTAAATTTACTCCATTTATAGTAGGTAACTTTTCTCCTACTATAATTAGGGTAAAAATACATGCTACGTGTAAATTCAAATACTTAAACACATTGTATGTAAATAAATATACAAAAAAAGGTGTAAATTTACATATTTATTTGTTTAAAAAATGTTTAGCAACCTACAAATGTCATATAAATTTAAATTGTTTGTGTCTAAAACGACATGTCAAATACATATAATTATACATACAAATTATTTTTTATTAAACAAATCTTACGACTCCATATATTTTTAAATGATATTTTTATATATTGAACAATTACTACATGCGTTAAATTAAATATAATAGTCCGGAAAGGATACTGATCTTGATGGCTTCACATTCGGTGGCAGTCAATATACACACGTCTCTTTAATCAATTTTGGCGTTTTTTACATTTGTGTTCTTTTATTTGGAGAAGCAATCCATATTGTACATTATATTACCATCAACATGTTCTTGAAATGAAGGCTGTAAATTTTAGTAATATTGCAGGAAGGAGAGATCACATGCAAATACTATATTTGTTCATCTTTCATGGTCGCTATTAAAATGATAATGCTTTAAACTAAAGAGCAACTGAATGGAAATACAATTTTTGTTGGATGACTTACATGTCTGATTTCCCAGAATTTTAAAATAATTTTCAGGCGTTTTAGTTCGTTTTTTCCGCATCATTATCAATGTAAATAAATTTTAAGACTTTCTGATTTTATAATTAAAATAAATATTTTTTTTGACAATTTCGACATTACTCGTTTAATATAAGTACTTTTACACACATTTTGTTTAAAACTTACATTTTAAGCATAATTATAATTATAAAGTAAATATATTTATTATGTTATAAACACTTTTACAAATAGCAAATATACCAAATGTTTTCTGTATTTTTGCCATCAAAAGTATGTAATTAATTTTGTGCTTAAAAATGTGCCTAAATTTACGCATTTTCTGTAATTTTACATGAAAACTTACTCACTTTATAGTATTAATTTTACATTCATTTTTTAGAGTGTATATTAAGTATTACGTACATACCAGTTCGACATTTCTAGATATTTTCGGAAATATCGTAATAAAATATTCGAAAAATTTAATTATTAAGATGAATTTAGTCTATGAATTAATTCGTAAATAATTCTTTAATTGAATGGTTGAGAGATAAAATTTAATTTGATTTTGAAAATTGAATTAATAATTAATTATTTCCAAACTTTATATATTATTCCAAACTTATATATAAAAAACTAAAAGAGAATTGAAGATACTTGCCAGTACAAGCAAGTGTGTACCCCTCTTCTTTCTTCTTGCCTCTCTCTCCTATAAACTCAGACTTGCGGCAAGAAAACTTGCCCTGTGTAAAAGCAGACTTAATTTCAATGTTATTAAAATATGTACAATATAACAAATATCCTTTGGTAACAATGTTATACTCAAATACAGAATTTCATTTATATATGTATGTATATGTTTGAGTAAAAAAACAAAAGCAATTTTCGTTTTTTGCTATTTTGATTTAATAAGAAATTTAATCTTATCACTTAAGCTGATAATAATTACATAAGTAAACTGTATCAATTAGGTTTGGACAAATAAAGAAAGAATATTTATATGTTTGGTGGCCACAGGCTAAAATTTCAATTTGTCATGATTTAAGTACATACACACATTCAATAGTTCCGATTTTTAGCGAAAACATCTGTAACTAAGTATTTACGACGAACTCGTGCCGACATCAAATTTAAACTCTATTTAATTTTTATACTCACCACCAAAAAGATGGCGGGTATAATGAGTTTGTCATTCCGTTTGTAACATATCGAAATATTGGTTATACAACCAAAAAGTATATATGTATATTATGGGTCCTAATAAAATTCTAAGACGATATTTTCTCATGAAATATTCTTTGTTGATCAAGAAAGTTTGGTATTGATAATCAGTCAAATTGGTCAGTAAAACCCAAAATGTAAGACAACCTCGAAAAAAAATCATATTTTTAAAAAATGTTTTGGCCAAGCTCTGTTGAAAATTGTAAGAATCGGCCCGTGATTTCTCCCACCTCACATATTGGTCACATGAATGCCTATAGAATACCAGTATCCATACAAAATTCAACAAAAAAATAAAAAGAAATCACAAAACTATTTTGTGTTTGGATCGATCCATAGCCCCCATAATATGTCATACATAAACGTACGTAATTTTGTGAAGATTGGCATAGCTCCCATATAAGGACCACTTTCGAAAAATATATTAACCAACATAAATAACTTTTAAATATCGATTTCGAAGCAATATTTTACACAAATCAGTTTTACGAATTCATAATTGGACATATCTTCCACATAATTTCCACTTTCGAGAATAACTTTTAGGGTATGAAATTTGTTGTTCAGAAATGTTTGGTGTTGCAAATGCGCAAAATCGGTCCGTCCTATGTTTCAAATACTAGGAGACCTAGAAATAGTTATTGCTAAAAGCTAACTTATGTATCTAGAAATAGGTTAAATCGTTTGGACTATTTTGATTCCAATCGTACAAGGTGAAATTTACAACTAATATTTTCTAATAATAGAAAATAAAAAAATCTAAACAAATCGGATGAACCAGATAAATATTTTAAACAAAATGCACAACAACCAACCAGTGCCCGTATTATATTGGTAGTGGTTATATTAGATTCGGCACACCCGAATATAACACTCTTACTTGTTTGAATTGAATTGAAGACAGAATTTAAGATTTTTTAAACCCCACGCACAGTTCCTTTAGAACTTGTTCTTGTCTTTTGTTTCTACTCCGCCTAATAATTAATTAAACAGAAAAATATGTCAAGCGTGTTTTTCGGTTTAAACTTTGAAGCAACATGTTGGTTTATTTGTTTGTTTGTTTTTATCATTTGAGGAGTTGAAGCATCCAAAAATCACTTTACTTTGTTGGCATTTATATTGTTGGCTGTGGTATGTGAAAACGAAGGCAATCAAAATAGGGTCTGCAATTTGAAGTGTTTCCCTGTCATTGTGAGCAAATGACTCAACCAATTAATTAGCTATAAAACAAAAATAAATACACAATGTCATAAATTTGTTCGGCTTTAACTTTGTACATAAACTGTTGGTTAAAGTGAAATAGTAGTAGATACTTACTTTATGTTACAAGGGAAATATTAAGGAAACAGTGGCAAAAGGTATGAAAATTCATCAGTATGTCAAAAAATGCGATTTGTATGTTCTTCAATTTTATGTAAAAGCCAGGTTGTCCTTTACATAAAATTAAGATGTGAAAAAATGTTTCCCTCAATGAATATTATTTACATACTTATGTAGTATGCTTATTATTTTTACAATAAGTGCTTCCTACTTGCAGAGCGTTTTTTTGTTTGTTTGTTTACAAAGCCGCAAAAATAAAAAATACAATTGGTCAATTCACAAGGTCTCTTATCAGTCATATTGTTATAATGTCCTAATATATCACGAAGCGGCGGCTCGGCTTCGTTACGATAACACAATAAACATAGCATAGCAAGTAGTATTTTTTTATGACATTTTTTGCTTGAAAAGCAATAAAATACAGTCTGAAATATTAGGACATTATGACGATATGAAATGATAAGAGACCTTGTGAATTGACCAAATATCTCTTCTTAGTTCTCTTGCGGTAGCATTTGTAAACCATATACATATATTTGTTGATCATATTTCTCTGTTGTATAATGTTGATGAAGAGAGATCAGCTTGGGTATCACATCTTACTCGATCCAAAAACAGTTTTGGATATCAGATAAAGTTTTTTTTTTTTAAACTGATTGATAAATTATTAAGGTTTTGCCACAATTGGACAAGTGAATTGAAAATAGCATGTTAAATTTGGACAATATTAATTTTTAAATTAAAATTAAACTGTCACTGTGACCCACTGTAACATGTAACTATGTTTATGAGTACGTGTGGGAGTAAATTAATCAATGTGAATTTATTGACGAAAATCACAACAGACAGTGGTCAAGTAATGATGTTCTCCTTCCATGTAATTACATTAAAGTGTAAGTGACAGCTCTTGATAGAGATCAATATAAGCAATGACCCAATTAGAAATTGTTATAGAATGTTATCAAACTCAATCTCTGACATTCGAATTTGTTGCTTTAGTTTTAGAAATAAAAAATCTTTTATGTTGTAAGTTAATTAATATTTATATATACATTTTAAAAATATAGCAAATACACCAATACGAAAAGTAAAGAGTAAAGAGCATTACAACTCATTATTTTAACACGATGATGTCATTGGAGGCAAGTATACAACTGCTTATAAATAAGTCATTATATGATCAATCTATGTAATGAAGACGGTATGTAGTAGTCATTGACAGGTTAGTTATATAGAAAATTACTCATCTTAATGATTTGATAAACTCTTGTAATACACAATATCTATGGTAAATTTCGTTAAAATTAAAGGAGTCGGACAAATCCAACTGGTGTCCATTTTAATATGTATTGCATATGGCATGTGCAATATTGAAGAACTTTAAAATATAAAAACATTTAGTATTGCCTAAAGGGATAAATCACCCGTCCTTAATTGCTTCATTTAATATTTTATTAAATCAATTTCTTGTAATTTTATCAATAGGAATTTCCCTGGAAATTTAACAGAAATAGAAAACCAAGCAAATTAAAAAGGAAAGAGAACGCAATAAAAAATTACACAATGTTTAATTATTTATATGGGTCGAACTGTTTTTAAAAAGGACAAATATGTTTCCCTTTTTTAATTAAAATAATAAACAAAAAAGAAAATAGAGTATAGCCTGCAACAAGTAGGTTTATAACAATATATACTTATAACAATAATAAAAGTAAAGTAAAAATTTTTCTCTCATATATTCAAAAATAGGAAAAAGGTAAGTTAACACCACTTTACCAATAAAAACTTGTAGGAAAATAAATGCTTAATTTTTGTAAAGTTTATATTTTTTAAATGTCGGTTATGTATAAGAAATAAATTTTATGTCACACTTAAAATATTATCTTCCGAACTGCTTTTATTTAAAAATACACATCAGAAAAGAAAATATGGTGGTGAAATGATTTCAGTTCATATGAAATTCATTTTGGAAGAATTTCACATACATATATATATAAGTAAAATACTTATGTCGAGTGTAGTTCTTAATGAGAGCTGTGATCAATTATGGAGTATATGAACTTGTGATTTTTGAACGAAAAACAATTATTCCGGCATTAAATTTGTATTGGAGCTGGATAATATAATAAACCGAACACAACCAATTTCAATAAGTTTCGTCCATGTAGCAAAATAATATCATGTCCCAAATTTCAAAAACATATTGAATCAATAAGAAACATTAACGAAAGTCTAGTAATGTTGAAATTATTTATTTCAATATGGGACAATATTAATTTAAAGTTGAAAATGATTGATTTATCGTATTTCAATATATGGGCAATTCCACGAGAAAAACAACCACGACTGAAAAACCAAAAACCCTTAAAACATTTGAATTGATGAATTGAATAGGAGAAAATACAAAAATGTTACTATGTGAAAGTATTTAGAGCTTATTACAACATTTTAAGTGCAAAAATAATAGTTTAAACTGACTATATTTAATTGTTTAACTCAATTGGTATGTTTTAGGCTAAAATTGCGGCGAAAACCAAGCTCCCAGTTAGTATGTAGTATGAAATGAATTTGACTCTGATTGTTTTTTTGTTATTATCAAATTGTTTATTGAAACCGAATATATGTTTTCTATTTATTTTTTTAGTTTTTGTATACATATATTTACAGAATATATCGCTCATTTGCTGCAACAACGACATAACTCAAAATCCGTGTGTTTTGAACTGACTAATACGAAATATGCGCCGTTCTATAGTCTTTCATATAGTTTTATCAGTTTTCAGAAAAGTCAATAATTTTTTCCGTGAGAGAGTTTTTTTGTTGTAAACGTCAAAACCAATATTCATGTTTTCTCGTATATTTGACAAGAAAAAATTTGGGTTAAATACAGATTGGAAGGATATTAACATCTACTATTCAAATCAGGTTTTGTTTCTAAAATCTCATGATTTGTAGAAAATTTATTTAAGAAACAGTCAAATGTCATAAAACATTCAAAGCCGTTTTTCTCGAAACGACTTTTTTTGAATTATGACGTTGTTGCAGCAAATGAGCGATATATTGTTTTAGTATAAGAGAAAAATCTGTCACGTACGGTATGTTACTTACGATATTAAATTTTATTTAATATAAAATTATCCAAAAATTGTTTTTATTTAATTATGACGGATTGTAAAGGAAAAATATTTGGTTTAGTGTAAGAAATTAAAAGAAAACATAACTTCTCTCACGATTAGCAAATTTTCGCATATTTCTACATGTACCTCAAAATTACTGCCGTTTTCTGTCACGTACGATATACCCTTATTTCGTTCGATATTTTGGACAACAATGTTTCGAAAGAACTTTTTTTAAATAAACATAAAGACCAAATAATTTTTCAGATACTCTTATTTTTTGCAAAATCTATTACACTCTATAAACGTACAAATGTCACGTACGATGATGGCCCATATTTTTTCTATTATAATGAACATTATTGAATTAATATTTTTAATTTGCAGCTTTTCCCTGAGTGTTCGATTGTTGAGAATGAGATATTTCAACAAATTTTGTTCTATATTAATTAAAAAATATTTTTGTCAAATATCTCCTAACCCCCTGCTATACCTGATACATTTTTATCATGATAAACTTCAAAATGGTTGTCAAGATAAAAAATAATCAGGTATAGTCCCCATTTATTAATATTATTGCTTCGTTATGACAAAATTGTTAGTGCTTTTGCTCAGACAACTTTGTCTTGACAACAAACGTCATTAATTGTTATGATAAATATTTGTCAAGTATAGACAGGGGGTAAAGAATAAAAATATTATAGTGATGAATACCGAAAAACCGAAAAAATATTAAATATATTGAAATCAATATAATTTGTTCGAAATGGGTTTTAACAATTTTATAACTTTGAGCTTATGTTTCCAAAAGTTTTTATTATATACAAACAGATATGCCCACTAGGGATATAAGTATTGGCATTTTTTTGCAAATATGCAAACTGGCATAGCATAGTCGAAACCACTGTATTATCTTTTCGCGGTTGTTAAAAAAATTCACAATAAAATTTTGCATTAAATATTTTCTATTATTTTGAAATATATACTTATTTTAGAAATTGGTGTTGGTGCGTGATGTTTTTGATTCTAAATGACCTAAAAAAATGATTTTCATTATTTATACAACATTGGCCAACAACATTTCGCCAAAATTAGTTATATCCCTAATGCCTACTATAGCGACTCACTTCGAATGGAAAGGAAAAATGTTATCCCCTTCAAATTAAACCCTGATTTGTTTTAGAATGTCTCCCAAAGAAATATCAATGGAAATAATAACTGTCTTTTCATACATACGGGTGACACAATAACAAAATACATGCAATCCATTCTCATGAATTAGGTTTTTGACAACAGATTTAGGTTTTTGGCTCTTCCATGGGTATACAACTCAATACTTGTCATATCCAAGCTTACTATTAACATAAATTTATTCCATAATATAGATTTTCCAAGGATTTTTGAAAGTAAATTTAAATTTTGATTTACAAAATAGTTTGTTAATTTTATTTTCAATATTTAAATTTTTCTAAATTAATACATTTTCAACGATGCTGTACTGTAAATTGAATTAAAATTGTATATTGACTCAGTATGAATGAACTAATTAATATTATTTTTATTTTGTCAAATTTTAATATTTCGAGCAAAATTAAGAACTGCCGCAAAACAATTTCTAATTTTAATTAACTTTGCTCTACAATATAAAACATTGCACAAATTTAGCAAAATTCCAATTTTTTTGCGCACTACGAGTCAGTGTTGTCAGATTAGGAGATTTCTCCCCAAATTGGGGACTTTTTCTTGAAGTTGGGGATGAAAATTTGCCTTTGGGGATTTGATGGGGATGTTAACTACATTTCTGGGATTTTTAGGGTAATTTCAAAAATGAAATTTGTTCGTTTATTTGCTATTTTATTTTATAAATTAAAGCAATTACTAGAGAATATAGAAAGGAATTTAGTTTCATAAGTAAAGCAGCGAATGTTTTTACTGAATTATGAAATGTGAAAACAAAATACTGATCTCAAAAATATGTATTATTTAGATAAATTCCCAAATTTGCTTAAGGTATGTTTACATTATACCACAAGTAATTAGATTTGTCAAATGACTTTCTTTTTTTTATGAAATGGTTGAAGTCTCATTATCCGGGCAAGTTTAAAAATGCTAGCAATAAAGCTAAAAAAAAAACTGGAAAATATGCATATTAGAATCAAAATTAAAGTTAACGTTTTATTTTATTGTAATAACAAATTTGGTTAAAAAGTACAAACAAATTATTTTATTTAAAAAATAATATTTTGTAAACTAAATTTAAAAATTGTATAAATAAAATCTGATGACAGAAAATATTTTGGCTTTCATCAGGCAGGCAAACGAATCGAAGTAGCTACATCGTATTTGAGTTTTATAAGGACCTAAAGCATCTAAATTATGAGGTCTAAAACCAATATTCGATTGGTAAACAACTCAAAAGTTATATTTTCTTTAACAAATTATAGTCGAAGTGCGTAATATGCACATTTATGCAAGGATCAGCAAAAAATCACTTCTTAAATGTATAAAATATGCAAGAGCTTATTTTTCAAGCTTGAACAACTTGCCCTACTTACTGCAGCAGATATTTATTTCATTTCGTTCTATTTATATTTATTGTTTAATTTCATATCTTTAATATTTTTTACTGGGGATTTTTGGGGACAAGAAAAACTGTGTTTTGGGGATTTTTGGGGATAAAAACTAATTTGTTAGGGATAAGACACAAAAAAACCTGGGAACCCTGCTACGAGTATCTACTTGTCAAAACGATCATATTAATACCCATATTAACACATGCTGTTTACCAGATTGAAAGTCCGATAACAAACTATTTCTTAAATCAAGTAAATTTTTAAATTTTAAATTTACTTTCAAAATAATAAACATTTTCATACAAAATCCTTGAAAATCTAATAAATTATGGAATTTCTCTATATTAAGGATAATACTGGACAAGACAAATATTGAGTTGTAAGCGGCTGGAGGAACTCTTTCAAATGATACCCGATATTATATGTGTTGTTTTGGGAGAAAATACAAATATTTAAAAAAAAAAAAAACTAAAAAAATTATTTTCTTTTAACAGGTCCAGCTCAGGAACCCGAAATATTTTGAATGACATCCCAAAACAAACCAAGGTTTTTTTTTGAGGGGGGTTAATGCCCCTAATAAGTTCTACATTGAAAACAAAATGAATTTTTATAAACGAGTATTATTTATTAGATGTTTTGAAATGAACTTACCAATAGCATCATTTGGCTCCATATTTCATTTAATTTGAATTAATTGTGAGATGTTTTTTTTTATATATATTTTTTTAATTTTTTTTTTATATTTTTTTTTTTATACAAAATACCACACAAATTGTTTTATATTTAAGTGCAAATGTGTTTGTAGGGTTTCAAAACTACAAAAGAAAAAAATCAACAACAACAAAACAATAAAAAAAAAGTTTGGTGATAAAAATCAAATAACAACACAAAAGTACAACAAGCTTAAATTGTATTTATTGTATACGATACGAGAATTGAGAATAATCACCGCAACTGACACTGGTCACGACATTAACACCGACACGACAAAATGCACAAAACACACACACACACATTTCGTACTGGCAGAGTCTTTTAAGAATGTATTATTTATTAAATTGTAATTTTTTTTTTTTACTAAACTATATAAAACTATATTATCTTGATGACAGTTATGTATATCAGTACATTGTTTCTTTGATTGGCTTGATTTTCTTATTACTTCTGAAAGTAAGGCAGAATATTTTGTGTTGTTGTATTTTCGAAAATAAAACAATTAGAAAGTATTGCCGTCTGTATTACAATAATTCGAATTAAAAAAGGTTTGAAGAATGCTTAATATTTGCTCGAGATTCTTTGACTAGAAGCTCTTCTTCAATGCTTAATATTCGCTTCATAAGAAGCTTCATAATTAGAGGAACTATACCAGAAGCGATAAAGTATTGAATAAATTTTCTGTAATCCACATTAGTTTTAATATTTCACAGACAAATAATCACGTATTTGAATGGTGAAACAATTCTCTAAAAGTCTGTTCATAAATATACTAAGTATGTATGTATATCAGTGTTGCCCACACACATACTACAACAGTTTCGTTTGTGTTTGTTAGGCAGCGGAGAGCAAAATTCATCACAATATTTTAAGTCGTACACTGAAAAGCTTAAAGTAAAATGAAAAATGTTTTTGTTTCGTGTTTGTTTTTTATTAAAAAAAATCATACTCCCAATTCTCATCAAACATTTTGCTGTGTGTATTTGCAAAAAAATATAAGAGCATTCAAAAAAGTTGCGTAACAAGATCTTGCTTCAACAAGTGCTAAACAGCGACTGATTTGATTTTGTTCTCTGAGATGAAAACAAAGCAACAAACACATGATCATTATAAGAAACCACACAAGTAAGCTTATAGTGTATGTGTGTCAACGTAACGTTGGCAGAATTTGCTTGTCCTATCTCGCGTGATAGGAAAGCAAAATTGTGGGCAACAATGATGTATATAAAGGTATTAATTTTAATTTTTTATACACACATTACTCTACAGTTTACTTGAATAAATAATTAAAAAGAACAAATCCAAAGTCAGTTGACACATGCAATTATATATTAAATATTTGTTTAATCCAATAACATTCAAATTTCAAATTATTATTATTTAATTATATGATTGTCGTTTAGTTGTGGTTAACGAATTTCAATTCTTTAATTTCATGTTCTCTTAAATTCAATAGAAAGTTAGCAACTTGTTAAGGTTTCAATACTACATATTTTATCAATAACATATAATTTGTAAGTGTGAAACTGTTAGTGGTCACAAACTACGTTTTTTATGTCTACCTTTCTGTTGACAATGGGTCTGATCGCAAAATAAATGATAATAAATATGTAACTATTGGCCATGTCAACTCGCCCCTTGGGGCATGGATAATCATCTTGGTGAGCTTCACACCTTGATGTTATGCCTCAAAAATTTAATTTATTAAATTCGCAGCTGACTAGAGACTTATCTAGTATAGCGGGGATCCTATGGCCCAAGGACATCGGTCCTGTAGGATCATTGGTGAGGTCACTTCGGTGTACACGCTAGTGGTTGTGGTTGAAACCCAAAGCAGGAGAAGATCGTTGGTTAAAGGACTGATATTTGGGCTAGTGCTAAATTTCGGACTATCAAATGTATCTTACTAGGTGCTGTTGCTGACTCAATAGAACCGTTGAAAGTAGCAGATACCAACTGGCGTTTGCTTAGGAACCTTATTGAGGTAGAAGCATTCGTGATGTACTGGTCGTTGGACTTGGTTCTCGGTCGAGGTCAAAAGTGTGTGATAAAGTAAACTCACTTTGACTTTTATCGGCCGAGAACTTTTGAAGTCAGAGACCATACATTGGACTGGATTACCAGGCCGGATGTTGCAGCTTTGATAATTGTCCTGGGCTGGTCAGTTGACTAGCTAGCTATCTATGGCAGGGATTATATAGCCCGAGCTCTCGAACAAGGGAATTGTGCATTGTTTCTTGCAAGTCACTCAATGGCGGTGATAGACGCATTATTTCTATCCGGTGTTAAGACCACCGTGCGGTTTAAGCCTATGCGGCAGGTACCCACGTAAATCTTAGACACATCTGGCCATGTCAACTACTGGGCAAATTTCATTGAAATCTGGAACAACAGTAAACAAGGAAGTTGGATTTTAGGAATATTGTCTATGAATGTATGAGTTTCAAGCACGGTGGACCAAAGTTGGTCACCTCAAATGTGAAAAAACATTTCCGGTCCTGTAGCTTTCCCACCGTGCAGTAGTAACGATAGCAATCGTTACTACTTAATTTTGCAGAGGGTGTCAACTGGTTTACTCTACATTACCTTTCATCAAGTACCAAGGTTGGCTACCGTTACTACTAAAATGCTCTTTCAGCTCAACTACCGTTACCGCAAAGCCACCGTTACCGAAATGATTACAATTATAGTTAAAATATCTGATAATATAAGTTCTCAAGAATTTCGAAATTAGCTTTAGTTTGAGTTTTATATAGGTTCAAAGTTCATATTTTTTAAGAGACGCAGTGTTATTCAGATTTGATAATTTTTGATCTCATATTAACGCAAATGAATCATAGATTTTAAAGTTTTTTTTTTTTAGAAATCAAAACGGGATGTACTAAGTATAGTCAAAGAACATCTCAAAAAAGTCATCTTCCATTTTACAAAGATTTTACTTAAATATGAGCCATTGCACGATTAATAAAATATATAAAATTTAGAATGACACCATTGCCATTCTCGAGAAAATTTAAAAAATGTATTTACGTTTTTATGTACATACATTTTTATAACTAATTGTTCAATTTTATTTATTATAAACTTAGGGCCGTTTTCTCATTATGTTATTATCTTTTTTCCCAACGAAAAACTGCAGATTAAAGAAATTTGGTTTTCTCAATGTCTCTTTTGCTTCTATTCTGTCGCAAAGCTAACCCGGCCTCATCTGCCAATTATTTATTTATCGTACAGATAAATTCAATCAGCTGACTGCTGTTCATAGTTTTAATGTGTATGTGTTTTTGTAAACGAAATTAAATAGATTTTATAAAAAAAAGTTTAATAGAGGAATTAACGTTAATTTTATGGAGGATAAACTCGAAGAACATGAGTTTCAAGTAAATGCTGAAAGAGTTTATCAGGATCATAGATGGGCACTTTGCAGTACCAGTAAAATTTCAGTAAAAATTGATTTTTACTGAATACTGAAAAAATTTTCAGTATTCAGTAAAGTTTTACTGATTACTGAAAAAAAAATCAGTAATCAGTAAATTTTTACTGATTACTGAAAAAACAAACAGTATTCAGTAAATTTTTACTGAATACTGAAAAAAAAAATCAGTAATCAGTAAAATTTTACTGAATACTGAAAAAAATCAGTATCAGTAAATTGAAATCCATTATGCAATTACAGGTAAAATTTTATTAATTATTTAAACGAAACTTGTTATTTTTTCAAGTTGCAACTTTAAGAAAATCCCCTTATTACTACTTTTGCTACAAAAAGTGCTAAATTGTCATGCCTGATTGTAGGATAGTAAGTGAAGTTTTTGTTGAGAATATAAAATATTTTAAATTTAAAATTTCTTTTTTAAAATATAAAAAATAATTAACACGTCTAGGATTCGAACCAGCGATGTCAATCTTGTAGTCCACTGTTCTAGCCACAACACCACTGCGTAGCTATCTGATTCTATGTAAATTATTTTTAAATATAAATAACAGTTTCCTTTCCGTTTTAAACAAAATATTTAAAAATAAATTCGGTCAATTGACAAAAAATAACAATTACTTACATTTTTTGTTTATAAACACTTTCACGTATGCGGTCACCGGTGCTCCAAGATTTTCTTTAAATTATTCTCAATATAGAGCGAAATTTTGAGTTCACAGATACAGTAAATGGTTATTTTCAAAGAAAGCTAATTTATTATTAAGAAATGAGTGATTTATCAGATCTTGATAGTGATGATACTCAAAATTCTAACATATAATTCATAAAATTTTACCGGTAATGCATAATAGACTTCAGTTTAATGATACTGATTTTTTTTTCAGTATTCAGTAAAAATTTACTGAATACTGAATTTTTTTTCAGTAATCAGTAAAATTTTACTGAATACTGATTTGTTTTTCAGTAATCAGTAAAGTTGTACTGAATACTGAATTTTTTTTCAGTAATCAGTAAAATTTTACTGGTAATGAAATTTAGATTGCATTACCAGTAAAAGTTTACTGAATACTGCAATGCTTAATGCATTAGAAATATAATGCAGTGTGCCCATGTATGATCAGGATAATGATTTTTTCAAAAGATTCCGGCTTTCGATGGCCACATTAAACAGCTGATTTATGTAAACATGTTGTCACTTGAAGGCAGGGTTCCCAACTTTCACATCTATTTTGAGTGGTATTGCCAACTGAAAATAACGTTTTTTGTCGGTATATTGAGAAAACCAAAATTGTTAACGGACAGTTTGTCGGCCTAATAAATTTATGTCGACATTTAGTAACAGGCAGTTTGTCGATACATTGAGAAAACGGGCCTTAGTCTTATATTAATCCTTGAAAGTTGTTTATTCTAATGTATTACTAAAAAAACATTGTTATCACAAAGAGGAAATTAGTATGATTAGGGTCCTTTGAAGAAGGATATCTCACAATTCATGTTTTAGTTCATACTATAGGAAAAAACGTGCCAAACATTAAAATTGTGATTCTAAGTGTGTCATATTGTTTACATTTAAAATTTTAGATAGTAGATTTCATTAAACTCAATTATTGAAATTAAAAATTTTTATTTTTATAATTTAAATTATTTATAGAATATCTGTAACTGTATTTAGACGTATCCAACCTTGGTAAATAGAGAAAAGTATTCCTTCATGTTTAAAATATAAAATTCATATATAAACAAGATGAAAGTATAGTTGGTCAAGCCCAACCACATGATACCCTACACCGAGAAGATTATTATAAACAGTTTTCTTTTAAAATTTATATGGGGGCTATGATTAATAATGGACCAACCGCTATAAAATTACGTAGCATGTCTTCTGTATGTATGAAACTTATTTGTGTTGAATTTTAATTGAATACCAACAATTTGTAAGAAATCTATATCGTTAAAACGAATTTCGGAAGTGTGTCTTATATGGGTGACATGATTTTTTGTATATACATTTATAACTTATTTGTATTGGATTTTATTTGAATACCAACATTTTTAAGAGATTTATGCAGTTAAAATGTTCTTCGAAATGAGCCTTATATGGGAGCTATGACTAATTATGGACCTATCGTCACAAAATTTTGTAATGCGATTTCGGCATATATAAACTTTATTTGTGCTGAATTTCGTTTGGATATCTATATAAATAAGGTATTAATGAATTAAATGATTCTAACCAAATTCAATAGGCTTCATCCTTGGGGCAATAGAAAAGCTTGTACCAAATTTTGTTTCGACTCAGAGAGTGAGGAAGTGGAATTGGGACAATATTTTTGCACGTTACAAACATCAGCACTAACCCAATATACCCTCCACAATATGGTGGTGTAGGGTATACAAATTTAACAATCTGAATTACGGTGTTAATACAAAATAAAACAAATGTAAACACTATTTTTAGCATTCGCAATTAATGTCAAAATCAGTATGATGAGTTAAAAGCCTTGCAAGTAGATTGGTGGGTAACCAGTGGTGTACACATTCGTACATATAATCAGGCCCTTATTCATAACAAATAAAAAACTCTAAACAAGAAGTAAAGACATTTTCCTCATGAGAATTTGCACAGAAAAAAAGTTAGACACTGATGGTTCAAAGTATGTTTCATGTTATGAACAAACATCCATCCATCTGTTGGATTCATACAAACATATTTACCTACTTCTAATACTAAGTCTTTAAAAATATGTATAAAAAAAAGTAGTATACAAAACATATTTAAATATGTCTTTAAAGTTAAATTGTATTTAGATTCTAAGAAAACCATATTCAATCTATGTAATTGTAATGTGGTTTGTTAACACAATTCTGAAGAACTGGGAGGAGGTAAACTCGTATTTATTTATATTATTTATTATATTATTATATCATAATTCTATTTTTAAATTTCCTCTGATTGATAACATTAAGATTTAATATATTTTTTTTTTTCATTTCCACATCATAACTTATACAGCAGCTTAAATTTTATAATTTAAATTACAATAAAATAATAGGATAATAATTTTAAATAAACGAATGCATGATTTCTGTATGGTTCATTATATGATACTTCTTTGATACATGTTACACCAGAATAACTAGAATCCTTTTTATGGTTTTGTAAAACTTTTGTATCAGACCTTTATGTAAATTATAAATACCCTAAACTCAGAATATTTGTTGGACATATTTCAGTAATTTCTAATGGTCTTTGACATAACATACTGCATTTTATATGTGTTACTTTTCAAAGGCAGTATGTAAACAATTATTGTAATACAAGTTTAGAAAGTTTAAATAAAACTCGTACTGTATTTTAATATAAAAACAATAACATTTATAAACATTTACTTGTTTTGAACAAATGATTTTAAGATTTGGAATTATTTTATGAGAAGCATTTTGAATACGAATGTGCAGGTGGTGTAGGTTAACCCTCTAATGTTTAAGCATGCCAATAAATGGAAATAAGTATAACTGAGTTTTCATTTCAAAAACTCATGTAACGTACTTAAATTATTTGAAAAAGTTTTCAAAGGTTTTGAAATAAAATATCAATATATTTGCATTTTGCGATGAGTGCCTTGCGGCATGCTTAAGCATTAGAGGGTTAAATGTTGTATTTGCAGTTAATACAATCTCATTATTTTGAGAAGCAATAGCAATTTAGAACATAACTATAGAAATGTCAACAGTAGGAACATATCATTTGCAATCCCCATATCAAAATATATTACAATTTCTACTTAAATTACTGTCTTAGATTAATTTAATGTTTATTGAGATAATATTAGGCTTAATGAAAAGCTGTTCAAATGCTATTTAAAGAATCTTAAAGCAGTGCTTTTAAATCAGTTATCATTTATTTTGCTGGGATGCTGCCCATACAGACGTTTTCCCTGGATGCTGCTGCTACATTTATCAAACGAACAAAATACTCGAACTAAATTGTATACGCTTTGATAAATTAAATTCAATGTTTAAAGACGACATTTGCAATTTTTTTTTGATATTAAATTGCGCGTTAAAATACAATTTGTATTTTATTTCGTTCATTATTTACTACATGTGTGGGAATATATGGCATGCGATCTGTTGGACCCGAGGGGTACTTGTTTTACATGATTAGAACATGATGATGATGATTGAATATTTGGCGGGTTGTTTCTGACAATCTATCTACCGAGTTTGTGGTTGTAAATTAAGAATTGTTTGAATTCAAAAAAAGAAAAATAAAGAAATATTTGAAATTTGTCTATCAGTCATTTAAGTTTGGATTAGTGTGCTTTTATTTGTTTCGGTGTGTGTGTGTGTGAAAGAGTAAATTTTAGTTTAACTAGTTTATTGTGTTGTTGTTATCGTATGACGTGTGTGTATTTTGTGTATGTTTCAATTCATGAGATACTTTTCAGATTCCGATTCAATTGCGTTATAAATTTGAATGCAGACTGTATGGGATAATTGATTTAGAACTTATTTTAAATCATTTATGCTGTTGCTTGTTTTCGTTTTATTATAATTGTATTGTTATTATTATTATTATGATATTTGTCTTTTATTTAGTTCGATTATACGTATGTGTACACTAGAGTTTATTTATTTTTATAAATATTGTATTATTTGTTGTTGTTTGAGACAATAAACAACCATTCTTTGAAACTGGTTTTGAATTTGTATGCTTTGTTATTTTGTATAGATACATAAATACATACATCCATACATACGATTATAGATATGTATCTATAGTTATATGTACGGGCTTTTTCTATTTATTTGTAACTTTTTTCTGTTGTATTCAATAACATACGATGGATTCACAATATATTGTGAATATGGAAACACACACACACATGTAGACTTGAATAAATGATGAATATAATTCAAATATTTTATGGATTATTTTGATATTTCACAATCTGCGATCGCCACCGATCAGCGAGCGACTCAGCCAGTCTGCCACCTAAAAGCTCCGGCGGCAGCTACCAACCTGAGCAGAGTCAAAACGCAACTGCTAATAAAAAGCAAATCATAAATTTTGTGCTATTTATCAAACACACAAAAAATCAATGTATTAAAAGTATTTTGCTTTTAATAACACTTGTCCGTCCGTCCGTCTGTCCGTTCATCCGTCGTATTAAACAATCGAAATATTTAGCACTTCATACATCGATACATCCATCTGTACATCGATACATATATTATTTATTCGTACATCCGAACGTACGAGTATTAATAACACTTGTTCTTTTATTATTAGCCGTATTATTTAGTTGTTGTTGTTGTTGTTCTTTATACATTTATTTATTTATTTATTATTCTTTGGTTTAATAATTGAATTGAAATACATTTGTACTCGTAGACGCGATTATAAGTATCTACACACTTTCGGATTTTAAACTGCTAGTATCTGTGTGTTTATTATTTTTTATTCACGATTAAATTGTTTGATTGGCAAGCTTAAGATTTGATTTGCTACTGTTTTATAAACTACCAATAGTAGGGTATTATGCCTTTGTACGAGTACGAATGACAGATAAATATAAAGATTATTAAGTTAAGCTAATTGTAGTTGTTTTAATTTTTTATTTTTTTTTATTTTTGCTAATACTAACATTTTTCGTTTTATTTTTTAATAATTTGTACACATGATAAGGATTTAATACTAATTTTTAATTATTTTTTGTTATTTTGAAAATTTTTTATTTTTTTTTTTTGCAATCTTTGCGCTTAAAAAACACAGTGATTATTATTATTATTATTACTTATTTCATTTGAACAAAATCTACCGAACTCTAAGTATTCGTACGATGTTTAGCTTACGGTTTCAAAATAACAACTAACTCTCGGTTGATTAGTGAGCGAGTATCTTTAACACCACAAGTAGCTTTTGAGCGAAACATGTATTTCGAATACGTTTGTTATTCAAAAGGCATTCGTTAAATTCATCCATCACATACTACATACACTACGACGCGTCGCGAAGCTACAGTGCCAGTAGTTAAACTACGACCCACCGACTGACTCTATTATACGAAACACCCACAAATTAATGTTAGTAATATATACATATGCAACTTTATTTTACTTTATTTATTCTGCGATAGTAAGGTAGTTTGCCTTTGAATGGTAGTTAAATATAAATACCATTCAATTAATCTATTGTAATATGCCTTATGTTAGTATGCCTGTCAGTTTTATTTTGCAAAAAAAGCGGGACAAATCTTAATTCTAACTTTTTCCAACAATTCTTTACTACAAATATGAAAATATTTTTTATCATATCTGCTTTTTAATTTAATATTGGATCCAGTGATGCCAGGAGATTTTTTTCAAAAATCCCTACGCCAATGAAAAAAAATCCTTTTTTTCCCTACACCCACATTTAATTTTCCCTACATTATTCCCTACACCATTTTTTCCGTTTTTTTTTCAAAAAACTTAAATTTTATTTTAAATTTGTACATTTTTAATTCAGGTACATACATTTATAATCCAAAAATAACATAAAAATAACAATTATTATAAATTAATGAAAAAAACATAAAAATAACAAATATTATAAATTAATGGAAAAAAGTTATTTATACAATTCTGTATAATTCATTTTTTTTAAATGACTCGATGTGCATTTAAAATTTATGCAATTAATTAAATTAGCTTGTAAATGAGATCTTATAATGCAAATAGAATTTAATAACTCATGACTTAATTTGTTCCTTTTTTTGGTACGAACGTCAGTTACAACAGAAAAAATTCTTTCTGCGTCAGCATTGGCATGTGGCAAACTCAGTAAAATTTTTATAATTTTTGCAAAATTTGGGAAAATCAAATTGTCATTAAAATTTGTTGATTTACAGATTTTTGACCAAAATGCTTCAACATCTAATTTCGACAATGTTTGTTTCTCATATTCAGAAAAACTATATTCTAAAGTTAACCATTCTTGCGTAAGTAGATTTAAGTCAACTTTATACTTATCACATATCAATTTAAATTTATATAAACTTTTGTTATTTTGTCCAATGGCCACTTCGGGGTTTAAAAATTCCATTTCTTTGAAAATTGATTTGTCATTAAGTGGCAGTCTTCTTTGCGTTTCTTCAAGTGCAGTTATGTAGAATTGTAGACAATCAGATTTTACCTGATGAGCACTGGCTTTTGGAAATGTTTTCAACAATTCTTCACATTCACTGCCGACATAAATGTCATTTATTGGCAATAAAATATGAGATGACCTTATGACACAATCAATTTTCAAATATTCTTTTTTAATAAAATTTTGTCCAAGTTTGAAAAAAATTTTTGTTGACTCTGAATGTAAAACATGAACCAACATTTTTTTGGACTGAAAAAGTGCATTTAATGAGTTAAAATAATTTAACACATATTTCAAAAAAAGTAAGTAAGCTTTATTACACTCATTTGTAAGTTCAGTCAATATAACATCTGCAGATTTCAACTTGTCCTGTTTAATTGCAAATTTAAAATATTCAACTAGAACTTGCCAATTATCCAATATTCTTTCGATGCATTTTTGATGATACAGCCACCTGGTTGTTGATGTTCTTAATATTTTTCTTTTTTCTTCGTTCATCATTTCTTGGAACTCCTCCAGCTGAGAACATCTTTTAGAACTGCCGGAAATGTATGTTCCTATTTGTCTTACCAAATCCTCTGGGGCTCTTGGCAACATTAGGCAATTTTTGTTTGCTATGATGGCGGCAGTGTGGCATATGCATTTGATTGTTATTACGTCGGGATTATCCTTTAAAAGTCTGGATGCGAACGAATTGTTTTGTCCGACCATAACATTAGCGCCATCGCAACACAGTCCAATGATATTATCAAAGGGAATATTAAATGATAAAATACATTTTTTAAAAAGGCCATAAAGTGCTTCGGCGGTGCAATCAGCTCCCACGTGGATTAACTCCAACAATTGGACAAACGTTTTTTCTTGCTCCTCGTCATAATACCTTACAAGAAGACACATAGTTTTTTGCGAAGAAACATCAGTACTCTCATCCAATAGCACAGAAAATTTATATATTTGAAGCTTTCTGATTAGATTTTCCCTTTCTTCTCTGGCTAAAACATTCTGAATAATTTTTGCACATTTAGTTCGCCCTAATTGGCATTTTTTTATAATTGAAGAATCTGGTGCAATTTCTTTTAACAATGGTATTAAGTGATCAATAGCTTGAACAGCTAAATTGTGTTCAGCAAAAAAAAGACTTAAGCGGATTTCGAAAACGGCCACATCATTTTTTTCAGGGACTTGCTTGCCAAAGTATGATTCCATTGTGTTGGTTTTTGTTTTTGAGACATTTTTTTTATGCATTTGGGTATTAGCATGTTTATTTAAATCTGATTTACCGCAATTTAATATTTTACCACAAGCCTTGCATCTGCATTTAAATTCGTCATCTTTGACCGGCTCCAGCCATCCCAGTAACTTCTCATCTCTCAACCAACTTGAACAAAATCGTTGTTTTCGGTATTTTTTTGGTGTGCTTTCATCACCATCGGAAGACGAATCGGACATTTTTCTAAAATTAGTAATGTTTTAATTAATAATGTTTTAATGTCATTTATTTTTTATAAACTTACTTGTTAAATTGAAAGAGACCAGTAACGATGGCGTACGTACATATGTATGTATAAAAAAACAAATGAACTGCATAAAAATTTAAGTGTTTTGTTTTTTTAACTTGTCATTGTTATGAAAGATGCCACATATTTATTTACTTTATATTACAGAGGTATTACCAGATTTACGAAATTACAATGATACACTTAAAAAAATATATTTTTTGTAATTTATAGTATACAATTGGAAGAAATATAGTTTTTAAATGATAAAAAATTGAAATTAAAAAAAATCCCTACAATTCGAAAAATCTAGGAAATCTTTCCCTTTTTCCCTACATGTGAAATTTTTGAAAAAAATCCCTACAAAAAGGGAAAAATCCCTACACTTGGCATCACTGATTGGATCACACAAACATTTTTGTTTAATATTTTTGTACATGCACGGTATCTAACTGTCGTTTTCTCATGTAGAGATGAGCCTTGATGGTTTGAATGCAGCTGTGAAGGTCATCCGCAATGGATAACACTAAAAACTTTGCGTAATTGATCACTGAAGGTAGCCAACAAGATTTCTTTGTCCATGACCTTTGATTCTAAAGGATGATTCATTTAGATTTTTGCAGATCACACGTGACAAGTATTATAACGTCATGATTTTTATTCGGTATTGTATGACAATTTATCATGGAGTCTTTCCACCGCACACCGCAATTACTTCTCCAAATTAAAAGACCTGTTCACTTTTAATACACTACACCAGCGTTCGTGCTGCTGTTAGCAACAAACACCCAACTTATAGTATACCGATCTAGTTAGAATCACTTTCTGAGCCGATTAAACGATATTCGTCCGTCAGACTGGTGCCTTTTGTTCGGTCCAAGGACGAAGCCTATTGAAGTCGGTTTATGTCAAATGTGCTCCCGAAATATGACTTATAAGCTCCAAACAATTTTTGTATATACGGAAGTCATGTCACCTAATTTTAAGACGATATGTTCATAATTGGTCGTAGCACCGATATGAGGCAATCACTTTAACATGTACACATATTTTACAAGTATTAATATAGAGATATAATTTAAATCAAAAAGGTTTGATTTTCACAGAAGTTAAGCTACAAAACTTTTTGTGATTATAGGGTACTAATAGGTCCGGCTTGAACGACTATACTTTCTTCCTTATCTTTTTTTTTTTTGTTTAGGGTTATGTGAAATTAAAACTCCCAGATACGACTTAGGACTTGGATGCTAACATTACTAGAAAGTGTGATCGAAAATTATACCTTCCGAAGTGTTGTTGGTGCCAACATTTGAATACAATTTTAAAAAGTAAATGTCAGAGATTGTTTTCTCGGGTAATAATAAAGATTCCGACTTGGAATTCTATTTTAAGTGTGTCTCTAAACGATTCACCTTTTCTTCGCGATCTTTGCATAATTGCAGCTGTGATGGAGTGAGAAACTGGTGCGGTGACGGTTTCACTTCATTGAAGAGTTGATAAATTCTCAGCAAAATCGTGAGTCTCTTATGAATTCTCTGAATAAAATATATTTCCCTTGTCCTCGTTTCTAAAACTGTTGATTTTATAGATCAGCATGGGTTCAGTTGAAACGAATCAAGCAACAACTGCGGTGACTGTTTCGCGAAGCTTACTCTTGGCTTTGTGTTTGTTAGAGGGTATCGTTACAACATTGAAGAGTCATACTTACACGCATACCTAAATTGGAGCGGAAGACGTTTTTTACTTGTCAAAAATTGTCATGCCCATACAATTTGTATGCAGCATACCGAAATAACGCGGCGGCAACGCTTTGCAATTGGAAAATCCGATTTTGACAGCGCGTTTAATAGTGAAGTTAGTTGCAAAACACAATAAATGTAAACACATACATACAAAAGGAGAAACAAATATGCAAGAAATTCATTTTTTAAACTTTAATATTTAGTTTTTTTGATAAAATTTTAGTTTACAAATCACAAAACAAAAATCAGAAACACCAATACTGCAATGTACTTTATTGTTTATATAATCCGGGTTGTTATATTTATTTGTTTGATAACCTTGTTTTTATTGTTTGACGTAGCGTTGGCGCTTTTATTTAGGTATGACATTTCAGCGTTAAAGCTAAGCGCAAAAAAACGTTCAGCCTTACGCTTTTATTTAGGTAGGCCAGTTATTCGTCGGGTTGGAAAGAAAACTGTGGACCATATTTGCTAACTTCCGTTCTAAAGTTGCAGTTTTTATTTTAAAAATATTCTGCTTCCAATTGGTTTTTGAATAAGGTAAGTGGAGAAAATTACAGTACGCCAATTAACCATAATCCATGTACGAGAATCGTAGTTAAGGCTGTAGATGCTGGATTCGTTATTTGTTACGACAACAATTGTTCGTCAGTTTTGTCTTGTGACTAATCGGGAAGCAAATCTTCATACATATGCATGTTATGTACTTATATGATCTTTAATGTTTTTATATTTATAAATAAACCATAAATATTATTGTGAAATTAACTAATTATATTGTTTGAGTGTATTTAATGTAACTAAATTTTTTTTGAGTCGACGACATTCCCCTCTCCACATGCCCCACTCACTCACCACAACGCATCATCAACACTCACACACATTTTAAGCTAATAAGCAATGAAGAAATGAGTTACGTGTGTGTAAATATTTTTAAATTGATCGGTTACAATTTATTTTTATTATTTGTTCATATTTTTTATATGCAAAAGTGTGTGTTTTTCTCTGTATACAGTGGCACAGATAAAAGTACGTACTCCCTCTAAAATTTCGGTTTAAGAATAACCCTGGATTTCTGATCGATATTTTTGCTTGCTTTTGAAAGGCATCGAAACACTGTCAAAAACTAACTACAAAAAGTCCGGTTAACTTTCCGCTTATTGTACTTTTACACATAAAACTTAATATGGCAGCACAGATAATTATACGTACGATGCCAAATAGAAACGGTACTTTTTAAAAATAAGTAGATTTAATAAAAAAAAAATATTATACGGAAAGTGTTAAAAGCTTAGTTTGTAAGCAATTCTTAAAGACTGCAGTAATTTTAGAAAAAAAATTTACTTTTTTGTTAAAATGGGTAAGAAAACAAAGGACATTTGTATCGAAATGCGTGAACATATTTTAAAATTGAGCAAAGATGGGAATTCCTTAAGTTCAATTGCTCAAATTGTTGGACGTGCCAAGTCTACGGTGCAGACCGTAATAAAAAACTTTTCTGAATCTCAATCCCTAGCAAGCAAGCCAAAAACTGGACGTCCACCCAAAATTACCCCACGAGTTGAGCGATTTATAAAAAGTGCTGTTAGTAAAAATCCTAAAACAACAGCCGTGGAAATTCGAAATACTTTGGAAAATGACCACAATATTAATGTTCATTCAGAAACAGTGCGAAGTGTTTTGCGAAAAAACGGATTCCATAGCCGCGTACCAAGAAAAAAACCATTAATAAGCGAAATAAACAGAAAAAAGCGGCTCGACTTCGCACTTAAGTATGTGTACAAAACAACAGATTTCTGGGCGAATGTGATTTTTAGTGATGAAAGCAAGTACAATTTATTCGGTTGTGATGGCAAACAAAAAATTTGGCGCAAACCTAATGAAGAGCTGCAACCGAAGAACCTCATTCCAACAGTTAAGCACGGTGGTGGTTCGGTCATGGTTTGGGGCTGCATGTCGGCGAATGGAGTTGGAAAACTGCGATTTGTGGAAACAAATATGGACCGATTTCTTTATTTAGATATTTTGAAAAGCAGTTTGAAAGATTCCGCAAGTGTTTTGGGTCTTAGTGGCACCTGGTATTTCCAGCAGGACAACGACCCAAAGCACACTTCGCATATTGTCAAAGAATGGCTTCTCTATAATGTCCCGAAACAACTCCATTCGCCTCCCCAATCACCAGACCTGAATCCCATAGAGCATTTATGGGATGAATTGGAACGGCGCATTCGAAAAAAAACTTACAGAAACAAACAACAACTTAAAGATGGCTTGGAATATGAGTGGAATAAAATAACGTCTGAGACAACAAAAAAACTGGTATTTTCAATGAGTAATCGATTGAAAGCAGTAATTGAGCCAAAGGAGGTCCAACAAAATACTAATGAAATAATATATACCTGAAATTCTTTTTGTACATTAATCTTTTTTAGAGTACGTATAATTATTTGTGATATTAAATAGGCTTTTGTGTTTTTTTTATTAAATTGAAGTTTTTAATTTTAAATTTAAATAATGAAATAAATATTTGTGTTCATTTAAAAATTATTGATTCATTTACTTTTTTTAAATATCACCAATTTTTGGAAAATTAAAGAATTTTTAAGGGGTACGTACTATTATCTGTGTGACTGTATATGTATGTGTAATAATCTTTTACTGTCGTTGTTTTATATTTTAAAGCTTTAACATGCTACTAACATGCTAAGCCTCTCATTAAACGCGCTTGGGTCAATTATTTCATATATCTGTACGCCTGACCGACAACTTTTTATAAGAGATATTTTTCATTTCACTCTCGTTTCATAAAAACAATAATACGATCGATACAAACGAAACCTCTTTTGTTTTCTTTTTTATTCTGTTGTTTATTACACTCTCTGTGTCTGGTTCGAAAATAAAATATTTCAAATTGTAATCAAAAAAAGAAGCAAAACAAGTTGGTTGCATTTAATGTTAAAACTGTATGAGCGATCTTACTTCATGTTTATATGTTTTTATTGTTGTTTCCTACAAATTCGAATCTCGTTTGCAAATGTGATGCAATTAATTTTAGCCAAAATGCAACGATTTTTGCACCAAAAACCATCAGAGTTTTTAAGGAATTTAATCCTTCAAAGAAAATGGATTTCTT
The DNA here is from genome assembly GCA_942486065.2 of Calliphora vomitoria. Classification (NCBI taxonomy): domain Eukaryota; kingdom Metazoa; phylum Arthropoda; class Insecta; order Diptera; family Calliphoridae; genus Calliphora; species Calliphora vomitoria. The sequence continues at coordinate 63,885,476 of OW818030.2, read as the reverse complement.
GAAAACGATTACGATCAGAATAATTGAATATGAATGACTAATATTTTATTCCAGTTATCAAAATTCTCTAAATGCAAATGATTTTCCATTTTTAAGAAATCTATATAAATAAAAATTAGATGTAGTCGTTGCTAATTAAATCAGTTGAGAACATCTGGACCGACTGGACAATTTTTTTTTAAATGTTCGTCATAGTAGGTTAGGTTTTTACGGAAAGAAAAATTTACCACGCCCACTTTTTTCGATTTATCTAAAATAGGGAAACGGCTGCACCAATATGGCTAATTTTTTTTTAATGTTCGTAGTAATGCAATTTAAGTTTTTACTAAAAGAAAAATTGACCACGTCCACATTTACGCCCACTTTTTTCGATATATCTAAAATCGCAGAACGCCTGGACTTTTTTTTTAAATGTTTTGTCCACGCCTACTAATTTGCTCACTCATACATCCTCTTATTAAATAAATGTACAAATATGTAACCAAACGTAAATATGTAACTCAATTTCAAATGGGACGCTATGTTAGCAGTAACTAAGCAATTTGGCGCATTTTTTCATTTGCCATTCATGAAAGGCATCCAACTGTTGTTCATTTAGACGTACATCTGGAAAATGGTCAAAGAGTATTAGAAGTTGATTGATCGCCATCTACAACATTGACCAGCTTTTTTGAAATGTGCCGGAATGATGAATTTGCTGGATTGGAATCAAACGTCAAAGAAATTTCGACGGCGGAAACAAGGAAATGCATTTCCAGTTTTCCCCCATTTATTTTTCACCGACGCATTAGGTCGCATTTACACAGTCCATCCAAGAAATGATGAGTGACCCAACATCATTCCAAGAATTGCGAACTATAAATGGTGTATTGTGTGACACGTATAGAGAAGCATGTCAACGCCTGCGATTGTTAGAGAATGATACTCATTGGAATACACCCTCGGATATGCTGTGCTTTCGTTAAATGCTTTCGTTAAATGCGAACATTGTTTTCGATAATTATCTCAACATGCTTCCCATCCAAACCGACTGATTTGTGGAGCAAATACAAAGATGGAACAAACACTCCACTGTTTAATTAATAATGAATGATATTGCATTTGCATCATCAGGATTTGCAACTACGTTCTCGGAAGTCAATGTAACTGCTCATTAAGCACTCAAGCAAATCAATGAAAATCCAGCATGCAAAAGTGTGGTTACATTCAATATACAATTTAATGTAACCAGATCCAAAACTGGAGTTCTCATCTAGAAATGTTTATTATTTTTAAAGAGAAAAGTGGACAAACATTTATTTAAAAAAATTAAATTAAATTCTATTCTATACATTAAATTCTACCACAAACAAAATTAAATGTCAAAAATTAACAGAAAAAAAGTGTTCTGCAAAGTATTCAAAAAATTTGCTAAATATTGTGTAGAAGTGTAATAAAGTGGTTCGGCCTGTATTTAGTCGGAAAATCAAGTTAGAATTTAAATTTTGATTAAATATAGACCGAACCACATTATTACACTTCTACACAATTTTTGGCAAATTTTTTTTAATACTTTGCTGGACATTTTTATTTCGGAAACACTTTAATTTTGCTAAAACGAAAAAAAAAAATATTTTTCTTAATTTTTGACACTTAATTTTATCTGTGGTAAAATTTTATTTACAGAACAGAGTTTCAATTTTTGGTATAGAAAATATAAGAGAATTTAAATTAATTAAAATTTAATCATTTTTATAGAACTCTGTGTGTCTGGTGAAAATTAAAAAGGCACCAATACAACCTCAAAACTATGTACTAATACATTCTCACGACTTAGTTTTTTGACAACAGACTTAGGTTTTTTCCTCTCAGTAACGCTTCTATGGATATATTATTCTATGCTTTAAACTTCCAAATTTGTTTGTCCATAGAAATTATTCACTTTGTACTTCAAAGATTATTGTTTAAAACATAGGGTAACATAGAGACGAGACGTAATTGTCAAAAACCTAAGTCTGTTGTCAGAAACCTAACTCTTGCAACAACAAAATACATGCTAGTCAATGTATTTTGTTTTTGTATCAAATATATGATTTGTTGTATTTTTGTTTGACAAATCGGAGTGTCTTGTCTCTATGTACAATTCTCTATGGTTTAAAACATAAAGTTATTTATAAATGTTCGAGTTTTCAATACCCTTAAAAGTCCATGCATTTATAAAGCTAAAATATATCCCAACTTTTTTTAATTAAAACGAATTGAGAGTTATTGGACTTACTGAAATATATATATATATATTACTATAACCTTCACCATGAGTGGCAAGGGTATATATAAGTTTGTTATTCCGTTTGTAATTTCTACATTTTTCATTTGCGACCCCATAAAGTATATATATTCTGGATCGTTATAGATAGCGGAGTCGATCAGGATTACTAAGTCATTAATATGGACAATATGGATATCTAATAATAGATATTTCAAAGTCCATTACAACGATGTATATAAGGCTATAGTAATTTGGACCTACAATGAATCAAAATCAGGAAAAATATTTTTTAACCCGATTTTTTTTTACCAAAAAAATGTTTTTTCTTTAATTATTTTTCACTAATAAATTTAAAAAATTAAAAAAAAAAAAAAAAAAATTAAAAAAAAAAAAATTGGAAATAAATAAACAAAACCAATTTCGAAAAGAATTTTTTATTTTTTTTTTTTAAATTTAAAAAAAAAAAAAAATTATTTTATTTACCTAAAAATATTTAAAATTTTTATTTTAAAGTATTATTTGGTGAAGGGTATATTAGATTCGGCACAGTCGAATGTAGTTCTCTTACTTGTTTTTAATTAAAAACTGAGAAAAATAAGTCAATTAAATTCAAATTAGAGCTTCAATACTAGTTTTATATAATATTTTGTTTAACGTTATAATTTTATTTTTGGTTTATGCCCATTTTCTGATCAACAGAGAATTTTTGGGAAAATTTCATTCCCATAGGTTCTTTCCTCTAGGCCCTATCGTGCATTTACCAGTCGGGTGGATATAGCTAGATCGATCATTTTGTTCAATTCTGTAATATTTTCCTGAATTGAAAGCACCATAATGTCTATGCAGATTGTGACATTGGACGTTATGAAATTCCACCGTTTCAACACATGTGAGGAATTAAAAAAAAAGATGATCTTTGTTATTAATTAAACAAATTTAAATTTTCGTAGAGTTATTTTTTTTTGCTTTTGAAATTTCTTAGAATTTTCGATTTATAATAAATTCTCGGAAATAAACTTTCAAGTTGAAAAAAATCGATCTTAGACAATTTAAACATCATGAGAAGCTACATATTTTCAAAATCAAGTTTGAAGAGGTGATGTTGTCAGTAATGTAATCAATTTATATATATAACTTAAGTACCTATGTACATATTTCAAAACGCTGACTGATTTACAATTTTTGTTTTTTATTTATATTTACAATTGGAAAAACCCAACGAATACTTGTATTGTTCATAACAAATACGTATAATTAGATTTTATAATGAATAATGTTCGTGGGGAAAACCCAACTATTTTCATTAAGTTTAGTTCAATACAAGTAAAACGAGAATTTCTACTCGTAGTCGTTCAATACGTAGTAAAAAATAAATATAAACAATAACACGGTGCTACAGGAAAAAAAAACTCGCCGTCAGATTTAGTGGGTTTTAGGTCTGGCTTGTTATATACAAAAAATTGGGAAAATTCGACCATTTTTATCAAATTACATAAATTAAATTAGAGTTTCCAAAAAACCAAAGAATTTCAAAACCGCGGTTTCGGTTTTAAAAAATTGAAAACCGATCGGTTTCGGTTCGGTTTTGTGATAATTTATTTACTATTAAATCAGTTGATAATATAGGAAATGCTATACAAATTTAAAGTAAACGAGTGTTTACGAGGATAAAGGAAAATTGGTACTTTTTCTTTTAATGGTACCTTTTTAATACATTAAATTAGTTAGCTTATATACAACAAAATTGGCTAATATGTTTCTCAGTAAAGAAATAATCAATGCTACATCATCTGATGCAATTATTAATTAATTAATACAACTTAAAAAATTTAAACAAATCTTAAGATATTTTTACCGATCTGTGTTTAGAGATATTGGATAAATAATTGAATGAAAAAGTTTGTTTCTCATTTCTAAATATTGAATTTTTCTAGTGATAATAGATTAAAAGTGAAAACCGAAGAATAATTGTCGGTTTCGGTTTCGGTTTTAGGCCTTGAAAAACCGCGGTTTCGGTTTCGGTTAAAACCGAATTGGAAACTCTAAATTAAATAATATAACTGTACATATTTTACAGCTTTGTTCATATTTCAATATTTGCAAAAACATATCTTGTAAACTATTAAATGTTCAACTTCAATTTTATCTCAATAACTGACTTTTTATAAATTCTTAAAAAATATATACATATATTACAACCAAGTATTATTATGAACCATAATATGGTCTAAAGTCAGTTTTTTCTATGAATTCATATGAAAAATACAACACAGAGCAAAATGAGATTTCAAAGTAAAAGGAAAATATCACTGTACTAGGAAATTTTACAATTTTTTTTGCTAAAAATTCAGAATTACAGTTTTTACAATAACATTAACAAATTAAACAAATTTACTGTAGCTTTATCGGTTTCTAAAAAACGTTTATTTAATAAGTTAGCAAATAACTATTGAGTGCAGTAAATTACTTATGTGTCAACTTTGGACAAAAGTTTTGTCAAATTTTATCCCGATCTCACCAGCCGTTTGGAAATACCTGATTTTTTTCCAAAAAATGTTGATTTTGCCGCACTGTGCAGGAGCAAAATATAATCATTTCGACACTTGGCAAAAACCATGACACGTTTTGAATTTCGGGAATGAAGAAATATCTGCATATCAGTAACAATAATGACTTGGACAAAAAATGATCGCTTTGTCAAACTAAGACCTTTGATGATGGATTAAACAAACAATGTATGCAATTCGGATAATCGTTGGACCGATCTATTTGTCTATTTTCAATAGTAAACATTTCTGATCAACGAAGAATATTTTTTAAATCCTTCCCTCTAGGCTCTATAGTGCCTTAAACAGATAGACGGCCACAGATCGTCTTAGAATTTTATAAAGACCCTGAATATATATACTATTGCGGGTTTACGATCAATAGATCGATAGTTACAAAATCCAGTATTGATTTACATATAGATACTTGAATCAAATATGTGGAGAAATCATATACAGATTTTTACTATATACAAAACATATACAGTACGTGAAAAAAAAAGTTGTCAGATATTTTTTAATAAATATTTTATATTTTTTTCTCCTTAGCGTTATTTGAGAAATCTTGTATGACTTGTAGCTACTCTAGATTGCAAATTATTTAATTTTATTAACTTTTTGAAAAATAGTCATTTGTTCAGTGTTTCAAAAGAAAGTTGACAAGTCATAATATTATGTTTATTTAATCAAATTGGACGCTAATATTATAATTAGTGACTAATTCTTATAAAAGATACCTTGAAGCAGTATTTAATACTGATTTAAATCCTCTGAAAGGTAACTATATCATTTAATTATATCTCCAACATTATTCAAATTTAGTTTGTTTAAAAATTCTCAGCGTTCAAAACAAAGTGGCAAACATGGGCAATTTCAAGCAATTGACGGACGAAGAACGTAAAATAATAATCAATTTATTTAAATATGGCCATACACAAAGGTATATCGCAGAAAAAGTATGGAATGTGATTGCTCTGTATGGAAAGTGATTGCTGCATAAAAGAATGAGAAAATCTAGAAACTCACGCTCTGATCGTCCAAAAACTACAACATAAAAAATCGAGAGACGAATTTTAGAAATTTCGTACTCAGATCCATTGAAATCAGTACTAAAAATTAAAGCACAGTTACTAAGTGAAGATAAAATGGCTCCTTCTGTATACACAATTAGAAACAGGTTGCGCCAGAATAATAAACATGGCCGTGTTGCTCGTAAAATACCGTACCTAAGTAAAATTAATAATTATGTGGAGCATGCCTTAAAATCAAAAGAATTTTGGCATAATGTGTTGTAGACTGACGAATCCATGATCAGATTGAGATATTCGCACTGCATGGTATACGTTTGGCGAAACCCAAATGAACAACTCTCCCATAAGTATATCTTACCCACTGTTTTGGCAGTAGAAAAAGGTCTAATGGTTTGTTGATATCTATCGGCAAATGATACTGGTAATATAGTGTTGTTACATGGGAAAGTTACTGCAGCTGTATATTTAGACATTTTGAAAGAACATGCAATTCCCGATGGTAGACGTCTTATAGGACGAAATATCATATTTCAGCAGGGAAATGCGCCAATCCACACAGCAAAAAAGGTTTTGGAATATCTTCAAAACGATAATACAAACGTTTTAAAATGGCTACCACAAAGTCCCGATATGTCTCCAATCGAGAATGCATGGGCAATTCTTAAAATTCGTATATTAGAAGAAATACCCAAAAATCTCGACGATTTAAAGGACTATGTTCTTAGAAATTGGAGTATCCAAAACGGAATGCTTAAAGCTGGCAGCAGAGAATTGGAAAATTACCTTCTCGTAACTATGGCGTACTGGATACTAAAGCTTTGAAAACTTACTTTTACAACAAAAATCCTTGAAGTTATTTTGTTTTGCTTTAGAATTAAAAGAAATGTGACTTTATTTCTTATCGCTTTTATGATTTTTAAATAAGATAATTTAATTAAAATAATTTTGTAAAATAATTTAATCCATAACATGTAAGAGTGCTATATTCGGCTATGCCGAATCTTATATACCCTTCACCTTTGTTGTGGATGCATTAATTGCCCATTTTCAGCGTATAACATCCTAAATATATCAAGAAAACTTTTAAAAATAGTACATTTAATTGCCGACGAACATATTATATTGTAGAAGTTACAAACGAAATAACAATCTTATATATACCCTTCTCACGAAGGTGAAGAGTATAAAAACAACAACGCCAATCGAAACGAAACACCAAAAAAACAAAAACAAAATACGCAAAGCAATGAAGCCAACACACATCCAAACATATGTACGTTTTGTTGCTTTTTGTTAAAGCATGCAATAAATTGTCTTTTTTAGATGAAATTTTTAGAGGTTGTTCCATATTTTTGCTTATATCTCCGTTATTTATGGACAGATTTTGCAGATTTTAAATAGGAAACTTCTCGAAAGCATGTCTGACAGAATTATTGAAGATTTGGATCCCGAAGATATCTGGGGTCTTCAGAAAATTAATTTCAACAGAGGACAGACGGACATGGCTTAATCGACTCCGCTATCTATAAGGATCCAGAATATATATACTTTATAGGGTCGGAAAATTATATTGTGGAAATTACAAACGGAATGACAAATTTAAATGAACCCTTCTCACGAAGGTGAAGGGTATAACAAGGTGAAATTACAAACACAGCTGATTATTGTTTGTTTACTTATGATGAGTTTGAGTTTGTAAAATTTTCTTTACATTTTTTGTTGTTATTGAAAAATAAAAAAAATTCTCAATAGAAAATATTAAAAAAATTGTGTTTCAAACGAACAAGTTTGTAAAAAAATAGCAAGAAAATACGTTAAACATTAAAATCGGATGAGTAGCAGTGAGATTGAATCCTTAAAAGTCCAATAGATGACCAAAATAACATAATTTTTTGTTTGTTTTGTTTTATGTGTTACAACATATTTTGATATTCTCAATCATTTGACAAATAACAAATATTGTCTTTGTTGCCGAGACGCTCTCACCTGATTAATACGCCTTGATCCATAGTATATAAATAAAAAATATTAAAACATTATTTTGACAGAACTTATTATTTCCATGTACTGTATGTCATTTTATCATAAGAATGACGTGTGCAAAATTGCTGATCAACAAAGAATTTTTGGGTAAAATTTTATACCCGTAAGCCCTATCGTGACTTTAACATATAAACGGACATAGCTACGTCGTCTAAGAATTTTATAAGGACCCAGAAATAGACTTTTGTGGGTCTACGGCCATACTGCGATGTGTTACAAACGGAATGATAAAATCAATTTACCCCCATATCTTTGGTGAGGGTATAACAATGAAAACATAAATATTTTTTAAACTCGAACAGTTAGCTTTAGCATTGCAAGCTGATTTATATAATAAGTACAGCCAAATGAGAATTTATCTGTGGATGTTAAAGCATTTTTACAGTCAAAACCCCGTTTTCAAAAAACGTTTTATTTCGGAAAGTAATCAAACTTAAATAAAAAAAACTATACATCTATTTATATAACTATTGCAAATGTTTTTAGAACAATTTCATCATAAAATAGTTTGTGGTCATATCTTCAAATTTCATATTTTCAAAATTTCCAAAAAAAATTTAAAAAAATATTTTGATGTGCGGTGTAATTAATCGCAAACTGCATTAGCAGTATAAAATTATTCTACATTTTTATTATTATTTAATCAGTGCATTGGTTAGCGAAACAATTAGCAGATTATTATACAGCTAAGTAAGTACCTACATATGTATACTACCGTACATAAATGTAGTTGTAAACCGAAATGCAAAACCGAGCCAAGCAAAAAGCTTAGATCGAAAATAACTGATGATTCAATTGACTGAAATTTTAAATGTTTAAATGTAGTAGTAGTGCCAGAGCTTGCATACTATTTAAAACACGTTACTTGGTTTTACATTTCAGTCAACGATATACATATGTGGATATTGTTTTATTAAACGTATTTGGTTCTTGGAACCCACTTTTTGTTTTCGTATTAAAACACGAAGAGAAGATCAAATTATTATTGATAATTTCAACCCTTTATGAAAAGCTCTCAGAAAACACTTTTACTGCTAAGAAAGTCTCGTAAACTGTCAGTTAAAATAATTCTATATCTATATTCCAAGAATTAAACAAACTTATAAATATAAATATGTACATCCAGATCAGTGTTGTCAATAGAATTTTATAAAAATCCCTACTATGGGTCTTATATTCTAAACTGTAGATTTTCTTAATAAAACAATTACATACATAGAATAAATTTTTCTTAACATCGAAAAAAGAATTCTTAGATTGAAAATTGTGAATTAAGGAATTATTCCATACATACATACTATTAAGTAAGTATATGTAGTAGGGTTTAAGATTTGTCACTATTTTTTCCGAAAAATATAAAAACCTACATATTGTTACGTTTTTACCTTTTAACAAGTAAGAGAACTATATTCGGCTTTGCCGAATCTTATATACCCTTCACCAAATTATACTTTAAAATAAAAATTTTAAATATTTTTAGGTAAACAAAATTATTTTCTTCTTTCAAAATTGTTTTTCAAAACTTAAAAAAAATTTTTTTTTTGGAAATTTAAAAAATAATATTATTTTTTTAAAATTGTTTTCAAAATTTTTTATTAAAATAGTTTTTTTTAAATTTTTTTTTTCAAAAATTTTGTTTAATTTTTAAAACTACTAGTGAAAAAAATGTATGACAAACATATTTTTTTGGTAATAATAAAAAATTCGGGTTAAAATATATTTTTTCCGATTTTGACCCATTGTAGGTCCAAATTACTATAGTTTTATATAGATCGTTGCAATGCACTTTGAAATATATAGATATCCATATTGTCTATATTAATGACTTAGTAATCCAGATATAGATCAAAAATAGGCCCAAAATCGAGTTTGGCCCAGTTCTTTCCTTATTTAAATAGCAACCGAGCAGGAAGAATTCCCGATATATTGATGTATTAATCTGCGATCTTCAGAAAATTGATTTGAACAGACAGTCCGACGGACATGGGTTAATCGACTCCGCTATCTATAAGGATCCAGAATATATATACTTTGTGGGGCAAATGAAAAATGTGGAAATTACTAACGGAATGACAAACTTATACATACCCTTCTCACGAAGGTGAAGGGTATAAAAACGGGGTTTATTTCCTTTAAATAAACCGGATACTTTTGATTTCAAATAAAAGCCATTTAGTTTAAAATTTGTTTAAAATTAGTTTAAAATTTGTAAGCCTATTGATGCTTTCAAGTAAGGATCTATCTACGTTCCAAATTTCAATAAAATCGGTTCAGCCGTTTAGTCGTGATGCTCAAGCAAACAAACAAACTTATGTATAACAACAGTTCAAATAGTCACTCAGTGTCTTTATACACGCTTATCAATTCGCAGAAATGCACACACACTTTAAAATGTACAAACTCAAATGTACACGACAGTTGATGTTAACTATAACAGCGCCAATCATCAACTGATTCATGACTGCTACTTCTGTCACTATTTATACACACGCCTACTTTCGTGAATCTTCTACAATGATCTTAACGGACATACTAGTACATTCGAATTCTAGATCTTTCGATGTTAATGTTAGCAGCTTAAACATTTAGTGTTGCCATACTTACAAACAATGTTAATAACCGCATGCTATGGACGTGTTTATAAACATGATGAATGCTGCAGGCAGTCGTTACAGACCATTAAATTCAAATCGCTATTGCAAATTTGTAACAATATAGTTACATATGGGTATTTCAATGTCATCGTGCGTGACATTTATACGCTTATATAGTGGAATAGATTTTGTAAAAATAAGAGTAATTGAAAAATAATTTGGTCTTTATGTTCCATTCAGAGGGTACCAAGTTCTATCGAAACATTGTTGTCCAATATATCGAGCGAAATAAGAGTATATCGCACGTGATATGAAGCGAAAGTGATTTTGAAGTACATTTCAAACAATCCGTCATATTTAAGTTTAAACAATCTTTGGATAATTTTATAATAAATACAATTTAATCGTTCATTACATAGCGTACCCGACAGAATTTTCTATTATAGTAATAAAATATATATTCTGTAATAGCAAAATATATTTTCGGTTTTAGAAAACATAATTATATACCCAATTTTACAACTTTTAATCGATTTCCGGCACGGGTTATATTTATCCGATTGCACTTAAATTTTTCATAACAATAATCTGAACCTAAATCCAATTAAAATAATGTTGTTACAATTCTAAACACAGAAAATAGGTCAACTATGTAGATTTTTAATAACAATATAAAAATATTGATTTAGCTTATTAAATTTCTATAATTGTAACCTCTTTCCAATCAATATTTTTTCTGTGTGTGTAATAAGCTCTAAATTCATTCACATAATCAAATTTTAGTATTTTTTCCTATACAACTCATCTTGCAAAAAGATTCAAGGGATTTTGTTTTTTCAGTTGTGGTAGACATATTCATGGAATTGCCCATATGTATTTATTATTTAAGGCTTTATTCATAATCAATTTTAAATTTATTACAGGTTTATAAAACTAATTTTGTATGAAAATTCTGTTTTATAAACCTTTTATTAAATTAAAAATTGATTATGAGTAAGGGGGTTAGTGTATATTTGCAACACACTTTCCTAAATTAATAAATAGGGTGTTGGCTGATCTGAGATTGAAAGTCTCTCACACTTCTGCGGAAGCAATCGTCATCTTACATGGCTCAGTGGTTTCAATTTTGAATAAACACTTGGGTATGAGAAAGCTTTCCGCAAGATGGCTATCGCGTTTGCTTACAATCGGGTCTACTAAAGTGTACAGACTTGAGCAGCATCCATGATTAGGCTATGAAATGCACCCATTTCGGCCCTATTCTCCGGATTTAGCACCAAACCTGAAACCTGAACACAACAAATTTAAGAAACGTTGGACAAATTGCATAGGGCTCAAAGGAGTCTATGTTGAAAAATAAAATGATTTTTTATCCAAAAGCCTGTGTTTCATTCAAAAAGGCACGGTCCTTTTGTATTTTGATTTTCCCAGTGTCTGCGTGGGGAGTTAAGCATGTATTCTTCATTGATCAAATACATACAAATTTTACTTTTCTTTATTTTTAGTTTTCATTCAATGTACATCAAATGCATGTGTAAATTGTTATGGTAAAATTATGTAAATATGAAAGTATGTATGAATGAATGTCAATCAGATTGTACGTGTATTATTCTTACTTAATTCATTATTATATTAAATAAATCTATTTTCGACATCTATCGATAGTTGTTTGTTTGTGTATGTTTGTATGTATGTAGGTGGTAATTTTAACAATAACAACAACATTGTCTTCAAAATAGAAATATTTTGATTACAAGTGAATTTTGTGAAGGTCGTATTGGAAAAACATTGGAAACTTAGGTATGTTTGGTTTTTTTGTTTTACTAGTACTATATTGTGCGTGTTTTGAAATTGTATTGGATTGGTTTCATTACGTCTGCACCCGCAACTAAATATACAATTCTTTTACTCCAAAAAAAAAACATAAATATGTAAATACAAACAAAATGAGTTTATTATTCCAGGCGTGTAAGACGGGCACGAGAATATGCAGATAGAAAAGATAAATAAATAAATTTATTTTAATCGATAAACCATAGAGAAAGTGTTAAATATTTAAACAATAATGTTTACAACAACATAACTGAAAACATAAACAATTTAAATATGTATAACAGAAATATGTTTTTGAAATTTCTTAAACACGCGGTTGCAAGAATTTAATTATGCAATTTTTATTTCATAAATAAATTAGAAATCAATGTAAACAAACTATTCACAGTGGGACAGAATCAAAATATTTTTTTCATTTCTTACTGGGTGTTCCGATTGACATGATATTCCACACGGACGTAGCAATTGAGTATTCAAGAGGAGTTTTAATGATGCAACCCGCCGATATTCCAGGTTCTAGAAGTGGTGATGTGTGGTACCGAAGTAGGTTACCTCAGACATGTAGGTTTTTTAAATGTTTAGCAATTGTTTGAGTTTAATTAGTTCGATATCAAATATTTTAATATCATATTTTATGAACTATGTTAAATATTTCATTCCGATATGTTAACTAAAAAATATTCTATATTCTTCCCAGTTTAACGAATACAAACAATTTGTATACCCACCATCAAACAAGATGAGGGGTATATTGATTCTGTCATACCTTTTGTAACACATCAAAATTCTTGTTGCAAACCCACAAAAGTATATATGATTAGCCTGAAACTAAAGTGGTCTATGATACATAATACGAATTTTGAGATAACAATCGAAAAGCGTTTGAAGTTTGAAAAAAGTGAAAAAAGCAATAAATTCTTAAGTGGTAGTTTAACGATAACCATATTTTGGTGAAGTAATAACACGTATATCACTTTGCCTGGATTGATTTATCGTATTTGTGTTCGACAATGCTCATAGGTGGATTTAGCCAAACATGTTGCTTAGACCACTTTAGTTCCAGGCTAGTCATATATTCTGGTTCCTCATAAGATTCTAAGACAGTCTTGGCAATATCGATCCTAGCCCCCAAACAAATGTCTCCCCGGAATACTGTTTGAGCAGTCATAAATATTGTTACGTTTTTACCTTTTAAAAACGGGTTTTATTTCCTTTAAATAAACTGGATACTTTTAATTGCAAATAAAAGCAGTTTTAGTAGTTTAAAATTGTAACAACTCTTTATTTATTTAGAATGTACAACAACAACAGAATTAAGTAGTCACTCAGTGTCTTTATACACGATTATCAATTGGCAGAAATGAACACAAACTTTATAATGTACAAACCCACATGTACACGACAATTGATGTCAACTCTAACAGCGACAATTATCAACTCACAACTGCAGTCTCTGCCACTATTTATACACACGCCATCTCTCGGGAATCTTCTACAATGCTCTTAACGGACAAAACTCGTATGTTCGAATTCTAGAGCATTCGATGTTATTGCCAGCAGCCCAAACATTTAGTGTTGCCATACTTACAAATGATGGACGTGCCTTCAAACATGATGAATGCTACAGGCAGTCGTTACAGACTGTTAAATTCAAATCGTCATTGCACATTCGTAACAATATGTTGGTTATGCGGTAATGGTGATACAATTTTGCACAAATTAGTTCTAAGTACTCTGAAATTATACTGTAAAGTATAGCGAAATCGGGCAACATTGGCCTAGTCCCCTCAGAAAATGACTTCAACCTTAATAATAATTAATAATTAATATCGTGTTGAAATTAGACATAAACAAGTTTTATATGAACCTGAATCTTTCTACCAACTAGTCTGAGGATCAGAGCATAATTGATATTACGAATTTCTATTTAAAAAAAAATCATGTAACGGAAGTGAAAATAAAAAAATAATAAAATCAAATTTCAGAATTTATTATTGCAATACATTTAAAAGAACATAGTATTATTTTTTTCTCACAAGGCAAATATTGGGTGTTGAAACTTTATCCGCTTTCTTCATTATAAAACTTCCAAAAACTAATAAATGTGTTTCATCTTTCCTCATTGTGTATGGCCTTGTGTGGGATTTTTAATAACTCCAACCGATTTTTTACTTGTACTTGTGTCTATATCTTTCTAGCAAGGAAACTCTTTATAGATTACGATTCTGTTATTTCAAAAACTGAAAAGAAAAAAATGTTTCTCCAAGTAAATGCATACTACTCCTTAAAATACATTTTACTTATTTGTATAACTAAGAGAACTTGACACTTTTTTGATTAAAGTAACTGACATTGAGTACTAAGTACATAAATACTACAAGTATTTATTTGTATACCCTTCACCATGAGTGACAAGGGTATATGTATATAAGTTTGTCATGTCGTTTGTAATTTCCACGTTCTTCCTATGTGACCTCAGAAAGTATATGAGTAAAGTCGATATAGCCATGGCCGTCTGGCTATTGAAATTAACTTTCCGAAACCCCCAATTAACATTCATATATGATTGATATAGCAATATATCAGCTATAGTCCAACTTAGGTTGCTATTTACAAATGGCTGAAATATAACCAAAAAATAAAAAAACGCGTTTACCTGGATGATTTTTCGCCTACATTTTCCACCAAAAAAATAGTTTTTTTATATATATCTTAAAGTAGACTTTAATGAAAGGTATATAAGACTCGGCATAGCCGAATTTAAAGGTAAGGTCAGACTACGCATAGCCGAATTTAAAGGTAAGGTCAGACTACGCAAATTATTTGACACAAAATGTTTCATGTGTTTGATCAAAACTACATCAAATAATCCATGGCTTGATTTTGTGTTTCATCTAACTACACCGAAATACTATGAAACACACGAAGGGGAAAATATATTTGTCTTGTGGTCACATTTATGGTAATATTTTTTCTAAATAATTATTAAATAAAGCTGTAAAAAAACTTTAATTTCTTTCTTCAATACAAAATACATATCTAGGAAGTAAAATACTACTAGATTTTGCTTTATATTCAAAATCTAACAGAAAATATTTTTGCACGGCAAACAAGAAAACAGCTGAATTTGGTCAAACAAATTTATTTGCCGATAAGAAAACTTTCTTGTAATGTGACCAATGTGTGACCACTAAACAGCAAATATTTTCCTCAATTTTTTATTTGATCTTGCAATTCATTTGCAAGATCAAACAGCGTCAAATAACAGCTGTTGCATCATGTGTTATCGCAAAAGTAGTGTTGCTATATCTTAAATTAAAAATCGCTAAATAATGAAAACAAATCGCGAAAAGAACTCAAGCTTGAACAATTTAATAATATAATTATTAAAAGTTTATTTATTAAATTATATTACATCAACGTATTAAAATTTGTAGGTATAATTGTACTTAAAATCTACCAAATATCCCTAATGTAATTAACAATTTTGGAATTTGGCTTTGTTTGGATTTTGAACTAAAAATCGCATTATTCAAACAAAACGAATATTACTATGATGAACTTAACAATAATCAAATAAGCGAACCGTTAAAAAGAAAAAGTATATTAAAATGTTGAAACCAAAGTACATACAAGTAGTCCAACTCTTTGACAGCAGTACCTAACTATATATTAGACGCAAAACGAAATGAAAATGTGCTAGAAATGTAAATAAAATTATAAAATTATGTGTGTTAAAGAATTGACGAGAATTGAACTATATTTAATCGAACATTTTTTCTTAAAATATCGAGATATTTGATGTGTATATTTATCACAAGTTGAATTCACACGGTACTCATTTATGTGAGAGAGTAATATTGAAAAATAGAGTCGGACTACTTGTTATACTTTGGTTGAAACTATACTTATATGTAGAAGGAAAATTTAAATTCATAATTGAAATTATTTTTTTGTAATTTTCACAAATATTATATTCGCATTAAAAAAAAATTAAGCAGATCATACTGTTTAAGAATTAATTTTTAATTGCAATCCAATCATAATATTTATGTATGTCTAAACTATTTTCTTTGATTTTAAATTCAATAAATATTCCATACATTTGAACAATTTTAAATTTTGTAAATAGAAAAACTCCATATATAAAAACAATCAAACATCAGACTATGTTATACGTATACAAATATAATCGCATACAAATGCAAAAAATCGCAACATAGACTTCATGTCTTCAATTATTTTTTCTCCCAGAATGTCATTCCAGGCTGAATGACTTTTATGTGAAGAAGAAGACTTCATTTATTGATGCCATTTTTTTAGTGAAAATAATTTAAATAAGAAATTTACAAGAAATATTGATATGTATTATAGTTAAAGAATAAAAATAGTGCAATTTTGTTTTTAATTTAGTACCAAAAATATTTAAATATTCTCCTTTTTAATCCGCCGTGTTGAGCAAATAATTTTCTTTGTTTGCTCTATTTGATCAAACAATTATTTCATGAAAGTATTTGATATAGTGTGACCACACGGCAAATATATTTAGTGATTCTTTTTCGCAGCAGTTTGGTCAAACAAAAAGTGAAAAATTAAATTCACTATATGATAACAAAATTCAATAAAACTTTAATAAAATAATTGTTTTACAATTCGAAATAAGTGCGTTAACCTTAAAAAGATTTGTAAGATCAAATTATATATTTTTTATGTATTTATATAGCTAGTGGTCACACTTTGTTCACATTAAGAAAATATTTTGTTTGCCGACAAATAAATTTGTTTGACTAAAATCATCTGTTTTGTTGTTTGCTCTAAATTTTATTTGTGGTCAGATTCAGACAATGAAATATTTGACGATAATCGTCAAATATTAGCTGTGTCTGACCGTACCTTAACACTCTTACTTGTTTTGTATAACTAGTATACTCCCTGTGCCGAATCGATGGTATGATGGATGAAGACAAAGGACAATAATTGTATTAAAATAAACGCTGATATTATTGATTTTCAAAATGTTATTAATAGGTTTCTTTGGCGTGTTTGGTTTTCATTCAAAATCCAATAAATTTCTCTATTAAAGACAGAAAAAGAACAACAATAGCTAAAAAAGAAAACATCAATAAAAAAATGTATTTGAACAATGTCATTTTTAACCATTTCATTTATGTGTATAAACATTTGACCATACCATTTCGTACATTCGTCTCCAATGTATTATGTACACAATATCATGCACTAACAGGGAAAATATCTTAACCAACAATATTTACGATTTTAATTTTTTTAATGCAAATCGACAATAGATATAACAAGATGCGTTGCAATTTTATATTTACTTTAGATTATAACATGCAAACAATCACAAAAATGCTTCTCCTGTAAAGTTTGTTGTTATGCACTTAAGATATTTTTGCGGTTAGGGCTCGATATGTAGTATATACTTTTTATTCTTACAAACAGACAGTCAAAGCAACTGGAAGACTCACACTAACATTCGTTTGAAGATATTTTCCTTTTAAATGCAATACTTAAGAATGAGAATTTAAGCGTAGATGCACATTTTGTTGGGGATCATTGAAAAATTGTAGAATTTTTATGTGAGCAAATCTATGACAATATTATTAGCATTTTGTAAGTTCTTCTATTAGTCCCCATCCATACTGTGAAACATTTGCTGCAAAACATTTGAGTTTGTCGATGAAAGGGGAAAGAGGAATGGAAAAGGGTACTATGTTTCATGTACATGAAGTTTTTGTTGAGTATGTCATCCACATTTATTCGTTCATATTCGTTCTGTACAAAAATGTCAAAAACTGAAAAGCAAAAACTTCTCTGTGTAGACACGAATGCAGTTTCAAAAGAGAATTTAAAAATGTTTTGCAGCAAATGTTTCACAGTGTGGACCGGGACTTATCGAATTCTTTTTAGCATTTAATCTGTATATGTTAATTACAAAAATTGACCTATAAATAGTAAATTTAATTCTGTATAGAAGAATGATTTTTATTGCTTGTTTAAATACATTTTTGTAAGAACATTTTGTTTTATAAACCTTTGATGATATTTAAGTTGTAGTTGATTTCAACAAAAAAAAAATGTGGCCTATTAGATTTTTTATTTTTTCATCTGCTACCGCATTACATGTTTTTGCTAAAGCTGAAAATAATAAATTAAAACCTTAAAGAAAAGTACTTGGTTGGTACAATAATATGTACAAAATTTTTAAAGTTTCATGATTGGATGACGCTCGCAACGTTCACAAATTGCAGTTTAGTTCAGTTTATTATTTTGTTTGTTTTCAAATACATATGTAAGTAAAATGCTAAATAAATTTACAAATAAAATCTGCAATTTATAGAAACTACCAGAATTTGCAATTTACTAATAAATTTTACAATCGAATTCAACGTTCAATTTGAGTTTTTAGGTTATTTGTTATTTATTTGCTTAGCATTAATAAAATAATCTGTAGAAGAAATATTTTATACATAAAATTTATTATTTGTGGAAAATTTATAAAACAATCGAAACAATATACAATAGATTTTGTATTTAGATAAATCTTAAACAAACATGAACACATATTTGTAGTATATTCAGATCAAAATGAAAATATTTACACAGGTACACAACTTAAATTGCATTACATGGCAATAGATAAAGAAACAAATTTGGTTAACATTTTTAAGCCAATTGGTAAGCAATGTGTTTAGAAGTTTTTTAACAATATTAAAGTATTCATATTTTCATCCAAAGTAATCGTATTATCATTCAAAGTAGTCATATTATCATTACAATTTAAATATTATTGATAAATTCACTGCAATTCATTATTGTTAGCTTTTGGAATGCTCAAGATAAACATACTATGAGTACACATATAGAAACCTAACATATAATGGTTAATTGTAAGTTCAAATGGTTATAAATAATAAATATGTTTGTAGAGTTATCATTCTTTACTTTACTACACTGATGGTTCAAAGACAGAAAGAGGCACGGGCTCGGGAATTTTCTCCGATGAACTGGACCTTTTGTTGTTGTGTCTTCGATTACCGAATACCTGCACGGTTTTCCAAGCTGATATATATCCCATCGATACAGCCGCGAGAAGAATCCGGGAACTGAAAATCGAAAATTCGACTATACATATTTACTTGGACAGCCTTGCTTCAATCAAGGCTCTTAACTCCATCTTTACTAAGTCGAAATGTCTTCTCAACTGCATCCAATCACTGGCACAACTGACACAACATCACGTCGAGTTGATATGGGTCCCAGGACATGAGGGCATCCGGGGAAATGAAGTATCCGACGAATGCGCAACGAACGGGTCGTCCCTGGATGTATCTCTTGCGCAAAGGGATATTCACACTCCCTTGGTGAACGTATCAAAATTGATAAATGAATGGGCTTTGAGTGAGACGGAACTCAGGTGGTCAAATATCATCACTTGTAGAATATCCAGATTGCTCTGGTCCACTCTGACAGAGAATAGGACTAAGACTCTTTTGTCTCTTAGTAGAAATTCGATCAGGCTTCTTACGGGTATATTCACTGGGCACTGTATGATTGGACGCATGTCGGAACGTATGGGCTACCCACGTTATAGCTATTGTAGAAGTTGTTTGGATGAGGAGGAGGAAGAATCGGTACAACACCTTCTATGTGACTGCCCAGCCTTACAAGAGCATAGACTACTACATCTTGGTAGAGCTCTTTTCCATGATCTGGACTGTCTCAGAGATGTGCCACTAGTAAATATGATCAGATTTATTAGAAGTACCGGCTGGTTCTCACGGGGATCACAAGAAGTACATAGTCAACGAAATTAGGGTGGGCAACCATTCTCCCTTTATGTATGAAATTTGAAAATAAGGGAATGGTAATTCTAAGGGTATCACAATGGGCCACAAGGCCTCCGAGTGAACTCGCTAACTTGCGAGCAACCCACGTAACCTAACCTATCATTCTTTAGTTATTTAACAAATAATTATGTTTCAGTGAAACATACTCAAATTTATCATTATTTAGTTGTTTGAAAAATAATTAAGTTTTAGTGAACCATACTGAAATTTATAATTGCGATGAGCACAAAAATGTTTACAGTAAAAACAATATTGTTGAAATTAAATTAAAATAAAAATTAGTATTGTACGACAACAACATATTGTTAAGAAGAACACAGTGTTGTTATCGTAACCATGTTTTTTCTCTGTTATCATATGACGACTATTTTTCAAAATATTTATCCATAAAATAAATTTTCTAATAATGTCTTTAACTTATTTGTCAAATGTTCTTGGTACTCTTTTTGATCTCTCGGTCTGTTTAATTATGATTTGTCCATGTTTTACGATTTGATTTCATGGAATATATTCATATTCCAAAAATTTCTGTAATTTGAAAAAAGATAAAAAATATAAGAATAAAATAATAATCTGACAATTTACCATAAAAAAAACCATATTTGTCCATTTGAAAACTGCGTGAAATTTCTTGTCATAATTGCTCATATAATTTTCTTAAATTTTTTATAATATCTCGATATTTATCTTATATTCACTAAAAATGTTAATTTTTTATCTAAGTACATATAATTTTTATCTGTACCACATTTCTATAACTTCTGAGTAGTTTGTATGAAAACTATCAGTTTAACTGAAGGTTAAAACATAACTTTAAACTGTGAAATTAATTTTTTAACAGGATCATTTAAATAATGTTAATGTGACTACATTGAAAGAACAAATACAGTAAATGATTAAACCTTACTCGCTCTATGCAAAGTGGTTTAGAAACGCTTTTTTTTTTTTGAAAATAATAAATAAACTATTAGAGATATTGTTACAAAATTAAACATGGTTATAGCTGAGGTGTTTTCGAGTTGCATGAAATATATATAAAAAAACGTAAAAATTTGTCAAAGGGGGCAAGGTTTGTGAAACTTCTGAGGAGTACATAAAGGCTATTTATATAAGTATTTGACATTGGTGTCATTTATTTTAGAACTTGAAGATTGATATTTTAGTAAAATTTAATAATTTAAAAAATGTTTGGTACGTTAAAAACTAAAAAAATTATAATTTGAATTAATATTAAATTTTACCAGTAAAAGATATTATAACAAAATGTATGTCCTTATTATCCTCAAGTGTCCTTAAATCAGTGGCATTACAGTTTTTGACATTTTTTTTTTCAAATACCCAAAATTCCTAAAACGGGGAAACTGAGTTTTCTTAAGAAAAGTGTCTACTGTGACGATATTTACCGCGTGATAGTAAAAAAACTTTATAATTATTTAAGAAACATATAGGGTTATACAAATATGGAGCTCATTCGGTGCTTTGCCTTTTTAGCATTTTTTACTCAAACTGAATTTTTTTGTTTTTTTAAATTGGCCAAGTTTGGATAGGTCGCTTAAGTGAGCCAAATTTTACTTTACACGCTTTTGCATTAAGTTATCTTTCCGGATCATATTAAAATTGTATATAGTCCCAAAAAAATGTTTTCTCTACAAAAGGAAAAATATATGGGATTTTTTTTGGAAAAAAAACGTAAAAAATATGGTCCTTTTTACATGTTCCAACTTTGGATGCGTATAACTTTTTATAGGGAAGAGATAACTTCGAATTTTATCGCCAATATAGCTGATATTTTAAAAATAAATTTCGACCGCCATATCTAAAAAACCATAAAAAGATCGAACAAAATTTAAAAAAAAAAAATCAGTAAACCTGAATATCTGTTCAAGAGATAACCTATATATGTATGTACTATTTATATTTAAAATTTCAGCTCATTCGGACAATAATTTTGGCGATTTTTAACAAAAATTGAGACCCGAGGTGACCAACTTTGAGGGGCTACACACTGGCCGCCATTGGCGCTAAGAAGCTGAACAAACGTAAATTAATTCAAAAACACCTCAGCTCCAACCATAACAATATCTCTAATAGTTCCAAAAAAAAAAAATTTCTAAACCACTGTGCTATGTTCAACAAGAGGTTTGTAAATTTTTCGAATAAAAAATGTCTCACATAAAAATGTAAAACAAATGTAATTAAAAAATGTTAAATAAAAATATAAAATAAAACATCAATATAATACTGATACTTATTTTTGTACATTTTGTATAAAAACTTTTATTTTTATCAGATTTTGCCCATTTTCAATATCAAATTTTATATATACCACTATTCTATAAACATTTATGTATCACAAATCCATATTCCTGGAAGAATTTTGTATGGGTGCTAAGAAAAAACATAATAATATATTTAAATAATTCCATAACTTTAGTTTTGGTTCATAACTCTGATTATAGATGAGCAATTTTACACATTTTCAATACCAAACATTTCTGATCAACAAAGAATATCCAGGCCCCATAGATGCCAACATCCTTTTGGTGGTGGGTATTAGGATATTCAATTAATTGGGTTTCTGGTTTAATCTGGGTTTAGATTAAATCGGTTAATAATCGGTTAATTTTTAATTATTCGTTTAACCGAATAATTTATATTTTAATTTTAAATTGAAAATACAACCATGAGTTTAGTGTACTTATGCATTTCAACAAAAAAATAAATAATAGCAAAAAAATTTGGTATTTGACACATGCGAGTTTTTTTTATAGGGTTTTAGTGAGATATTCTGAAATAATCTTTAAAGAAAAAAATATAACTTAAAAGGTTTAAACGATTTTTCTTTAGTTTTAAAAAAACTTGACTTGGAAAAAACTCTCTCACTGATTGTACACCCACAGAAAAAATGAACACATCCGTGTACAATTTGACACCATTCGGTGTCAATAGTGTATCAACCCCGTATGTGCACAAATCGTACACGAACGGTGTCAATTTGACAACGAAGAAATGACACCATACCGTTGCAGATCCGTTGTCGATTTGTCACCATGCCGTTGTCGATTTGACACCGTCCGTTGTCAGTTTGGCACCGTTTTAATACCGTCCGTTGTTGATTAAAAAAATTATCAGTGGCTATTGTTTCCAGGTACTATCTCCACATTGATCTTATTAGTTTCACTGCATTTATTTTGTTCACTTTTTATTCACAAAACCTAATTTATTAGCACTTATTCAATAATTTGTACTTTTGCGTTATAAAAAACAAAAACTTAGTGAAAAATACCATTACGTTCGTCGTAATAAAAACCAACTGGTTTGTTATTCACGGTGAGATGAGACGTCGCATAATTTGACAACATTGTGTTGTCGATTCATACCCGTTTGTTTACAAATTGTAAACGTACGGTGTCGAAAAAAAGTGACACCAACCGTTGTCGATTTTGCAACGTCGTTTTTCCCTCAGTGTATATGTTGGAGAAATCGAAAGTAATTCATGAGAAAGCCTATCCAATTTCTCAGTTCTTTATTCAGTTATTTTTTTCGAAGCATATAAAATCCTCCAGTATACCATTGGAGTCCTTTTGGGATTTTTTAGTTTTTGAATACTTTTAAAAGTTTCGTTAAGTTCTGATAAAAACCTCGATTCAGTAATGTCTTCAGTTTCGTCTATTATCATGTCTTCCTCCGATTCATTAGGACAAAGTTCATCATGGAACATTTCCAAATTCCTTAGTTTCAGTTTTTGAGCTATACTTCAAAAAAACTATTGCTAAAATCCATTCCAGTCATGAGTTAAGAAAATAAATTTGTGTGTTTAAAACTATATTTCTATATAAAGTTCAAAAAAAAAAAAAAAAAATTAGGTTAATCGACACAATTTAATCGGTTTATTTGTTATTTGAAAATCGGGAATTATACATTATTCGAACAGTTAACCGACTAAAATTAATCGGTTAACTGATTAACGGTTAATCGATAGAATATCACTCTGGGTATAAAAATTTCAGAAATTGATTATGGTGCGTGAAGTTTACTAGCATCTATGTTAACAATATGCTTAGCTAGACAGACTCAATTTTATTTTCATTTTAGCCTATTTTAATAAAATTGCTGTTGTACTCGTACATATGTGTTGTCTTTAAATATAACGTAATTTCTGTCTGTGTCCCAATCTGTCTTTCTAATCAATTAAGTTAATGAAACCAATTTCATTTCATCTCATTTGCGAATATTAAACGGACACCTGTTGCTAAATCAACGGAAAGAACAATTTTTGTTTTATGTCATCGTCCCCCGTCCGTCCTAAAACATGTGATATTTAACTAAACGTCAAATCTACGGGTATTTCTTATGCTTTTCATCTTGTTGTTTGTTGTTTTAACTTTTGTTGTTATTCTTCAAATAACAAAAATTACATAAATTAGCATAATTTGTCTACAAGTTGAGATTGATTTTTTTTTTTTTTTCGTTTTTTGTTTGCTTTTAGTATTTTTACGTACGTACATATTTATTTGTTATTATTTTTATTTTATGTATTTGTTAAATCAGTCTCAGATTTAGTTGGTAGTTGTTGTATTCAGAAGTAGTTCGGCAGCAGCAGAAGTAGTAGTTCTGTTGTTGGTAGTAATGTTTACGTGTAGAGTTGTGGTTGGAAGCAGTAGCAATCTCAAGGTCGTTCACATACATTCGTACAATAATTACGCACATCTACATGCAAAGTTAATGAAAACAGTCACTCTCTCAGTCAATAAATACGACGGCAAGAAAATCAACAAAGTCAACCAAACCGACTGACAAAGTATTAACTAAAGTTAAAGACGGTCGGATAAACCATCCATCTATGCTATCAATGCCAATGACTAAACAATTTAAAGAAGACTATGAAAAATATATGTATAATACCACCAATAACAACAACAATATACATATGTATGTATTTTGATATAATAATCCAGGAATGGACAAGTTGATAGACATTTTGGTGTTGAAAAGTACAGCAGAACTGCGGCAACTCATTTGGCCCAGCAAATATTTGGTAATGACTTGCAATTAGCGAACAACTTTCTTTCCAATGACTACTTCATACAGTGTTGGCAGTTTTATTTTTGCAAAATAAGTGAAAAATTGGGGGATTGTCAAAACCCACGGGGTCCAAAAAATAAGAAACCTGATTCCATTATCTTATAATAATATAATATCTTTTCTAACAAATTATGCAATCCATTACAATCTAAAAATTATAATAAATCTAAATCGGTTTAAATAAGCTCTAGTTAAAGAGGACATTTTAATTGGGATAGATAAAATAATAAACCGATCACAATCATAGCATTCGTCGTTGTACCAACATAATGACATGTTCCAAATACTTAATATTAAAATATGTATTTTTAACATTACGATCCGTAGTTTGACCACATATGTAGTTTTCATGTACAGTCACCAGATGGACAGATCCAAGGGCATCAATCTTTTAATCTCCTTAACATCGGTTAAAAAATAACTGCGGGACATTTGTTAAGTACACGAAGTTACCCAATAACACTTTTTTGAATATTTAAACAGAAAATACATATGTACATTAGGCATATAATTAATTTTGGCGAAATTTTTGGCATACCTCCATGTGATGGCCAATGTTGTATAAGAAATGAAAATAATTTTTTTATCTCATTTGGAATCAAAAACATCACGCACCAACACCAATTTCTAAAATAAGCCAAATTTTGTTTTTCTCTGAAAAATGATTTAAATTATTTCATATTCTTTTTTTGCAAGTGTGAGGGATACTTCCCATATTTAAAATTATCTTTTGAAGTATGTCCGCAGTTATTACTAAAATAAAATATGTTGTATTTCAAAATAGCTGAACATATTTAATGAAAAACTTTATTGCGTTTGGGTCGTGAACTTTTTTAATAACCGCGAAAAAATAACACCATGGTATTTCATCTTTTTAATGCTCTATTCGACTATGCTATGCCAATTTGCATATTTGCAAAAAATGTCAATAGTTATATCCCTAACATATCAGTACCATATAATTGTTTTTTGATTTTTTTATATAAATTGAACATAAATATAGTGGCCCATAATCATAGTCAAACAATAAAGTCGGTTCTTTTTAAAAACTACTTTAAAATAAAAACCCGCTTTTTATTATTTCCCAACTATAGTCAAAATTAAAATACGTTTTAAATTGAACCGACTTTAACTGGGTGTCACCTTAAATGTAGAAAATCTTTTCATACAATATACAACAAAATATAGACAAGTGGCATCGCTGAAAAGCTGACTTAGAAATTTAAAAAAAAAAAAAAGTGACAAACAATAAATGTAACCGGGAAACTAAAGAAAAAACAGTTTGTCGTGGAAAAATAGAAAAGGAAAGATTAATATCAAATTTATTCTATATTGGTACTAATTTATTGATTCAATATTCAATAATTGCAAAATCTCTGCCAATATCTTGTAACTTAAACATTTTTGACTTTTTGTCGAACTTTTTTATATGGCGAAGAACAGCTGATGCTGTTGTTAAATGAGTTAAAAACATCTTCAGCTAGTTTTATATTTACAGTCGACTTTAACTTTAGAAGTATACTTTAACTTGTCTATGGTAGACCTAAAGTCCACTCTTAAGTAAAGACGACTTTATTTCTCTTAAAATATACTTTATTTTCGACTATGATTATGGGCCAGTATTTTTTAAATTTAATAATTACTCTACTCGATATCCAAAAAGATTTTCTGCATGAGGAGAAAATCTTTCGAGATATTTTCACATTTAGGTTTTCACTAAAAACTTTTATTTTAAATTTTATCTCAGGAACATGGAATTTAATTAAAAATTTAAAAAAAATGTTTATGGCTTCAAAATCTACAGAAGTTGAGTACCATTTCATAGTTTAATAGTTATGGATGTTTGCAGTAGTTTTTATCACCGGTAATATATTTAAGTTTTGTTTTACTTTAATGCAAAATATTAATTGCAAAATCGTTTAATTTCTGAGATTGCAATATTTTGAATTAAAAATTAAACAATTTTTTCAAATTAAACTTTTTTTAAATTTAAATTTCAGCAAAATTTCCTTACAAAATTTGATTTTAAAACGTTGTTTAAATTTAAAAATTATTTATGAGTAAGGCCTTAAATGTTTTAGCAACTTTATTGCATATTAATAATCGCAAAATTGTCTAGTTTATGAATAGGAATTTCCGAACTTTGTCAGTTGATAGCTGTCATTATTGTTGAAGCTACACCTGTCGAATTGGCTGTAATTTATTCAATTTGTTTTGTCAAATAGAGTTAGGATATAGAGTTCAACAGCACGTGCAAATGTTCTGTTCAGGCAAAGTTCTGCTCGCTTCGCCCATTTTTTACGTTTACAAACAAAATTTTAGAATTGTGGACGATACTAATCCACATGAGATCCAAGAGCGTCGAATGCATTCCGAAAAAGTCACAGTTTGGTGTTGATTTTGGACTGGCGGCGTCATCGGTCCATATTTATTTGATAACGACTGCTGGTATTTAAATTAAAAAAGTGGGATAATCCTGTGAAAATTGGGACACTTGGTAACAGTATTACTTTGAAGTAGTTTGGTAATGGCTGACATATAATCTTATATATAAGTACTTGTTTTCGGAATTCAGAATTAATTCATAATAAAATTTAATCAACATTTAAAGCATTTGTTTTTTTTATCTATTTAGCTAATACTACACGGTTGTCAGATCTTTCAACATTTTCAGAAAAATTTTCAGAAAATGGTTAACAACCATGCGAATTTATGTGTTGAAACATATGGTTGTTAGTCAATTACTGAGCATTTATCTGACAACGTTGTATGAAAATTAAATGTATAATTTTGCAATGACAATGTATATTGGGTGTTTGACTTAATAATGTATCCAAAGTATTGACCATTGTTAGCTATAAAATTTTCCCATCATTCTGACAACATATGGATTCCGCGCCAAAAAGTTTTTTGGCTGGTCTTGGCGATCTTTGTCTTCCGTGTCAAAATCACTACTTCTGAACTTCTTTTTATCAAATTAAAGAAATAAATCGAAACTTATGACGCTATGCTGACACAATATTCGACATTTTCAAAGCAAACAAAAAAAAAAAAACGTTGTTTACACTATATTGTTCAATAACAAAGTGAGAATAAATGACAGATATGTCATCTAGATTCAATAGTAATAACTTATTTAAGTGAATATTTGCAAGCGTTTGTGGTAAGTAGGTGCTTGTATTGACATTATCGTGTAAAAAAAGTGGATTGAAATGATATATATAAATAGTGAAGAGGTTTATATATAAGTATTTTAAATCATTACGTAGTAATGTAAGTTTTTGCTGGTTATTTGTTTCCGTTTATTATTGAATTAGAACTTTATATTCTGGACAATATTAATTTCATCCCACATATTATTACCAACTTCACTTATCAACAACATAATTTTACTGGTTCTACGTAGCCCGTTACAGATTTACGGCAGATATTTTAAAATGTTTTTGATGCATATTTTTCTGAGTTCGACATAAAATAAGAAACATGTATGAAGTTTTATCCGTTGGACCGAAATATTAGTTCGTTTTAACCAGGGTTTCGTTACGGCAGATGTTTTCAGTATGAAAATAGTTACCAAAAT
This sequence comes from Calliphora vomitoria, assembly GCA_942486065.2. Taxonomy (NCBI): domain Eukaryota; kingdom Metazoa; phylum Arthropoda; class Insecta; order Diptera; family Calliphoridae; genus Calliphora; species Calliphora vomitoria. The sequence goes on along the minus strand of OW818030.2, from coordinate 63,856,645 downwards.
ATTGAGGCTTTAACATATGGTAGCAATAAGCGAGAATTCGGTATAACGAGAGCTAAGATTTTCATGCAAAGCGTGTTTGTAGTCAGTAACTTAAAATCAATTTTGACCAAATACTTTTCCATTTCAGATGATTTCCAACAAACTTGAACCCTCTTGCAAATCCTGGAATCTTCGGATTTCGCATCCTTGTGGAAATAAATAAATCTAGGATTTCAAGCCTGATTTGTATTAAAGTATTGCCGAATTTCTACTTTCTAGGCCTTTGGGATATTATACATACATATGCATTCTTTAAGATTTTTATTTTATTTAATGCGAATACTATTGATAGCAAAAATTATAAAAAAATTAAATTTTCCGTCTCTGTAACAAACACACTGTTGTTATTGTTGCTGTTTTAATCATTCATACCAGACTCATGCTTGCAAAATGAAAGAGAATTGAAACTATTTATTTGCCATAACTGTGGATATTGAATGTCATCAAAAATGTAGAAGGAAAACATTTTATTATTTACACAAATTATTGAAATTCAAATCTTAACCCTCTGTCTATTCCTGATACATTTTTATCATAATAAACGTCAAAATAGTTGTCAATATAGTCTCAATTTATTAGTATTATTGCTTCGTTATGACAATATTGTTAGTCCCGGTCCACACTGTGAAACATTTACTGCAAAACATTTTTAAATTCTCTTTTGAAACTGCATTCGTGTCCACACAGTGAAGTTTTTGCTTTTCAGTTTTTGACATTTCTGTACAGAACGAATATGAACGAATAAATGTGAATGACATACTCAACAAAAGTTTCATGTACGTGAAACATAGTACCCTTTTCCATTCCTCTTTCCCCTTTCATCGACAAGCTCAAATGTTTTGCAGCAAATGTTTCACAGTATGGATGGGGACTTAGTGCTTTTGCTTAGACAACTTTGTCTTGACAACAAACGTCATTACTTGTTATGCTAAATATTTGTCAAGTATAGACAGGGGGTAATGAAATTAGACACAAATACTTAATACTAAATTTTGGAATGAAAGACAGAGAAATAAAAATTGATATAGTCTTTGTGATAAATCACGTGCCCGTTATTCGAGATAGATAGAGGTTAAAGGTCGATTATATCTTAGTATAATACGTCCTAAGAGTTTGGGAGATATTAAAAACATGTTTACATTTTCTCCAAGATTTTGGTTATTGACGGTTTTTGAGTTATAGTGCATTTATTTTGCGATATAAATACATTACGGGTTTTTCCAATCGTAGTATATTCGTTACGGATAAAGTTTTTATAATTATTTTTATTTCCTTGTATTGATCATATGTCCAACAACAATTTTTACTACATATTTTGCTTGAGAGATGTATACCGAGATTTTACTGACTTGCAAATATTAAATCTATTTGCATATCACTTATTATTATGTTGTTTTAGGTTGGCGTTGGCTGAAATTTTAGATATATTAGAGACATTATTGAGGGTACTGTCTATACATGTTCACCCAGCAATCATATGTTGAGTGATGGTGATAGTGACGAAGAAGATGCTCTTGTTAGAGATTTGAACCATTTGACAGGAAACCAATTCCAGACTGAATGGAAGTTAAATGCGTGCGCAAATCAGGATATGCATTACTTTTAGAAATGAAGACTTTATGAAAAAGGAAGTATATAAAAAAAAGAAATTGATTTACCGGAACACCAGATAAGGCAATAAAAACGCCCTGAGTTTTTGGATACCAACAGGTATCCTGTTAAATGATTTGAATTATTTTACGACCAAGAAATAAAAAAAATACTATGGCCAGCGGTAGCATTTTACTTTCAAAAACCCTATAATTCATATCACTTAGACTTACATACATATAAATCAAAAAAATTTGAGCATATAATGTCATTCTTAATGAATAATATCATCCATGATAAAAATATAGAAGGTAGTTCCAATCAAATTTTTTTTTTTTCAAATAAGGTTTTTTGAAGTTTCCTTTTTTTGTGAGCATTATAAAAAGCGTTGCCACATTCCTAAAAATGATTTTGATTTTCGAGACATTTTTTACAAAAAATGTGTAATTTATAATTTAGTATTTAATTAAATATGTATTATGTTGTGTTGGAAGTTATTAATTCAATTCCTAACGTTCGCTTACTTATAATTAAATCGCATTGACTATTTTTATACGTATAAAGTATGTATTTTTTCATTTTTTGTATTACTATTCAAATATTTTATATCGAAGGTGCCCTACTTTGTGTCCCCTTAGCGCCGCATGTGGGGTCCATTTTCAAATCTAAAACCCGAACACTGCTTGGTTATGCCCATGTTATCCCGATTGAAGCGGTCGTTTAGAATTGCGAGATAAATTTCGATTCTGCTCTACTGTGCATAGTTAATGCATTATGATCCGTAATAATCGTACATATGTATATACCCCAAAACATGTTTACATATTAAGTAGTATTTTGAAGTTACCTTGTGGTCATTGGGACAGCAATCCTATCCAATCTCACATGTTTTGTTTTAACTGAAATATAACTTTTAAGGAAATGGTCGGAGCAGACCATTGGCTGTTTTGGCAAATCTTCTTCGCAAGTTTTACGTATATCCAGCCACTGTTGTCGTTTATTGGGCAATGTATCATTCATCATTAGAAAATGATCCTTTGATTCCAATTTAAAATAAATATTTTTTATATTTGTTTAATGTGCTGTTTTTCTAATCCAAACGATTACTTTGAGTGGAAATTTAACATGTGTTTTGTTATTGTAACAAAAACAAAATACATGTAAAATTTCCACTCAAAGCACTCATTGGCTATAGAAAAACAGCACATAATACATATTCAATTTAATGAAAATTATGTATTCCCAAAGAATGCAAGGGAAAATTTAAAATTAATATGGCATTACTATTTTTATGAAAACTTCATAATCCTTAAGCATGTCAGAAATAGAATTTGAAAAATAAAGAGAGAATGAAACTACCTTCTATTTTTCTACTATGATATCATCTATGTTTCATTTGTAGTAGACCTTGTAAATGGAATTGTCTCCTCCGATTTTTATTGAGCCAGATATCTTTAAATGTTCCACAACATTCATTACGATTTAAGAATTCATTATATCTTAAACAAATTTTACAATGGCGGATCCGCTTAGAAAGTCATGTTGTTGTTTTAACGAAATGTTTAACTTTGTAGATTTTTCATTAGATGTTAACATTATAAAACTTTACATGATATTAAATTTAAATAATTAAATGAAATCTATCTTATAATATATGAAATAATTATGTACATATGTAAATAAAAAAATATCGACCCTCTACATGTGAACGCCCCTGCTTGAAGTCACAAAAACTTTATTAGTCGTCGTAGTTGTTAAGAAGTCTCTGTAAGTAAACCAGTCCTGTTGGTGACGTTTGGCACAAGCGACGGGAAATTTGTACTGCAAATGACACAATGTGAAATAAAAGAATGTATAAGATAAATAAATACAAGGAAAACAAAAAACAATAAACAGCAGCAGCTACAGCAACAATAACAAAAAAAAACAAAATATGCTCGTACGTAAAAATGTCGTCAAAGAAACTGATTAAAATTCAAAACGCACAAGAACAAAAACTGGCAAAATAAAACAAAAAAATGTGTATGTATGTATATTAGGGTGAACTTTAAATTCGACTTTTTTAATTTTCGGTGATGATTGTGCAAGTCTAAAATTATTTCCATAATCTAAAACCAAACGCTGAAAATTTGTGCAAAATTAAATAATAAGGGTACTCATTTAAACGCTTAAGTTTCCCAATTGTGCAAATTTGCACAACGTGTTTCATGAACACACCTTTTAAATTTTGTGCAATTTTAAACAGAAAATGTCAGTCCGTCTCTCTGTTGAAATCAATTTTCTGAAGACCCCAGATATCTTCGGAATCCAAATCTTCAATAATTCTGTCAGACATGCTTTCGAGAAGTTTCCAATTTAAAATCAGCAAAATCCATCCATAAATAACGGAGATATGGGCAAAAATCCGAGACAACCTCTATTTTTGGCCTATTTTTTATCTATATCTCGATTATTAAGTCATAAATATAGACAATATGGATATCTAATGATAGATATTTCAAAGTCCATTGCAACGATATATATAAGGCTTTACAAATGGGTTAAAATCGGGAAAAATATTTCTTAACCCGAATTTTTTTTTTCACAAAAAAATATTTTTTTTGTCATACATTTTTTTCATTAATAAATTAAAAAAATAAATTTTTGAATTAAAAAAATTGGAAAAAACTTTTAAAAAACAATTGCGAAAAAAAAATTTTAAACAAATTTTTAAAAATATAAATTTTTTTTTTTTAATTTTATTTCAGAGTATAATTACGTAAAGGGTATGTAAGATTTGGCACAGCCGAATATAGCTCTCTTAATTGTTTTTTAACTAAATATACTGACAGCTTTTATACAAAATTAATTTTAACAGGAGTATAACATTAGGTTAATCAAGTAAAAAAGTCAATCCTGACCATATAATATCCTACACTGAGTATATAAGCAAACACATGTAAATTTGTAAATTGTCCGATATTTTTGGTATCAAGTTATTTTATTCTCAAACATCTATGGGTAAATGAAATACAAAAACTATTTTTAATTGGAAAACTGCAAAATTTCCAAAAAAATCTACAACTTTAAATTTTAAGCATTTGGTTTTTAGATGACAGAGAATTAGCATCGAAAATCGCAAAAGTCCAATTTAAGAACCACCCTAATTAATGTACTTCTGAATGTATGTTTGTGTATCTATTGGACATGTATTGTATGTTCATCATAATCATCGCAAAGCTTGATTTCTTACCAAAGTGCTTTTTAAGTAAAAATATTCGTTTACACACAAATATTATTGTTGTTCAATAGTAAACAAATTAAGAGTTTGAGTATCTGGTAGATGCAAACGAACCAGCACATTTTTGTCTTTCTTATTGTTTACTTATTTCTTCAGCTTGATCTTGATTTTTTTTTTTATTATTTTCCTTAAATATTAGACAGTCTCTATACATATATACTACAAATACTAACACACTTACTGAGCACAATTATGTTAAAAAAAATATATTATTTATTTTGAATAACGTGCTTTATAACACCTTTAGTTTGTTTTTATGGATTCCCCGAATCGAAGAATGAATCATCGCAATAATAATAGTTTGGCCATAACAATGTGATAATTTTAAGTAATTTGATAAAAATTAAAAAAAAAAATACTTACAGCTACTAAAGCTTTGTATTGATATTGTTAAATTATAACAGCAAATTGTACAATTCCCAAAAAATATTAAAAAATGCCTTAAATGGTAATTTTAATTTTTTATCCGTCCCGTTTTCGGTTAAATATCATACAGATAAATCGATTCCTATGAAGTTTGAATATTGTCACAAATATAGTTCTGTTGATATTCGAAAATACTTATTTACTTTGTATGGGAGGTGCCACGCCTACTTAAAATTTCCAAATAAAAAATAGCCTATTGATCGTTTCATATATACAGGAATAAACGGTAAATTTCAACAGGAACGGACCAGTGGTTTAGCCCCCTAGAAGGTACAAACAAACAAATAAACAGACATAAATATGGATAAACACAAAATTCCTAATTTTACGCGTTTTTTGCCCCCCTGAAGGTAGACTTTTCAAAAGGTAATTTCTAAATACATATTTTTGTGCCTATAAAATTTTCATTTTAAACAAATATTCAATGTTTAAAAACTAAAGGTACATATTTTAATAAAATCGGTTCAGCCGTTTAGTATTTATTGTTTAAGAACTAAAGGTACCAATTTTAACGGTTTTCCCCCTGTTTATCCCTTTTTGGTCCAAGTATTGAAAAAAATTTTAGCCTATTGACGCTTCCAATTAAGGATCTATCTACGTTCCAAATTTCAATAAAATCGGTTCAGCCGTTTAGGCGTCATGCTCAAACAAACCAACAAATAAACAAACTTACAAAGACATTTATATTATTAGTTTTTACCTTTTAAAAACGGGGTTTATTTCCTTTAAATAAACCGGATACCTTTGATTGCAAATAAAAAGCAGTTTTAGTAGTTTAAAACGCTTTACTTATTTAAATGTACACCAACAACAGTTCAAATATTCACTTTATACACGCGCCATCTATCGGGAAAATTCTACAATGCTCTTAACGGACATACTAGTACATTCGAATTCTAGAGCTTTCGATGTTAATGTTAACAGCTTAAACATACAGTGTTGCCATACTTACAGACAATGCTAATAACCGCATGCTATCAACATTGATGATAAGTAGAAGCTTCTACTGATGGACGTGTTTATAAACATGATGAATGTTCCACGCAGTCGTTGCGGACCGTTAAATTCAAATCGCTATTGCACATTCGTAACAATATATTTATATGGATATGGATTAAAAATATTCTGCTTTTGTAAACATAATTTTTCCAGGGGCTAAGATTTATACATATATGGGTTTTTGCTTAAATATCTATGAAATTTAAAATGTCTGCAATATTCAACTTAAAAGTCACCTATTTTTGGACTCGTAGAAAATATTGATTTACTATTATTGGAATTCTTAGTGAAATTGTCTCCCGTATTTTAAAAATACAGCAAAATACAAAATTCTGATAACAAATGTAAAAATGAAAACATTTACTATATGGTGTAATTTCGCCCATAAATTCAACATTTGGTCCAGGACTGGTAAAATAATAATATGAACAATGATGTATTCCAACATCATAATATCAAAAATGTTTGCCCATTTTGGGAATTTGAATTTTCAAATGCGTATAACTCAATTACTATAATAGATAAATAGCACATACCACTAATATAGTTTTTATATCTAGGGCTTTAAGAATATACTTATTAATATATTTGATTTTTAACAAATCAGTAAATTAGCAACAGTTTAAAAATTTAGCATATTTGCATTTAGACTCCACAGCACCGCTCCAGAGGGTTCTTTGAAATCCGTCGTCAAAAAATAAACTCAAATACTCCTCCTCTACGCCTACATGAAGTTGTATGCCAGGCAGATGGGTCAGTTAGAAATGGCAGATTTATTTCCAAAATATTTTGATTCTGACCACTGTTCGGTGGCGGGCAAAAGTGTAGCATGGTTCAGAGAGCTCTCAAATGAAGCCCAATATACAGTGGTGGTGAAATGAGTAAGGTACGTTTTTTGATAAGTTTTATTTGAACAATTACTCTTTTAATCGTTAATTTATATGATGTCAATTGGATTAAGTTCAAAAAAGAGAGTATGTCATAATATTTGGTGCCTTAAAGCATTGCATTTTAAATCGTGTTTCCTAAGAACCAAACAATTGTTTATCGCCACATTAACGTTCATCCATACCTTTTGGGAGGTCTTCCAAATCGAACTGTTAAAACCTAAATAATCTACCATTACCAATCGAAAATACCGTTAGCTTTTAACTGTTTCGAACCGGTAGCCATCCTTGGGCTTTTTTATTTCTGAGAATGAAAAATTACTCCGAACATCAATTTAAAACTCGGTCCAGCCGATTTTGTTATAACTGAACAATGGTGAGATACAGCAATGGATCAAGTTTCGACTGGTTTTATACTTTGGATAAGATGATCTTGACACAACAGAACGACTTATGCGTAAAACAGTAAACATTTATTTTGTATGACGCGTTGTAGTTATTCGTGTTTGCATTTAATTGGTTATAAAGCTAATAAAAAGTCATTACAATTAATGCAGATATTATTATAAAGTAGTCATTGAAAAGTATGCTAATTGCAAGTTATTAACAAGTTTTTGCTGGGTTCATAATGAACATTTTATTAAAGAGTTATTACCTGCAAGTGGAAATGTTTTGTAATATTTAGTTCAAAAATAACATCAAGCCAATAAACCAGTGTTTATCTCAAAGAGCCCACCCATTGTATTTGATGTCTCCTTGAAACTCTTGACTTCCTTGTATTAATGGCATTGTGGATGGATGTCCTCTTCAATACATGACAATTTAAGAATATCTCAAAGAAAAAGTAATTAACTCATTCTTGTCCAAATATATATTAATTAAATGTTTGGGTAAGTTTCGTTAAATCCACTTATAATAAATATAAGCCATACAATTAATGCGAATTTATCAATTATTATGAACATTTTATTAGAATTTCACATATATCAAATACAAACATATGTATGTACATCCAAAGTTATTTGAATGTTAAGTTATTAATAGAAGTACTAAAAAAAACCCCCTACAAAAGATTTGTAAATACCCTTAAATCAAGTTGAACTTAACAGGCGCGTACAATTTAACGGATTAATTGCATTATTATTTATTAAAATTGAATCGTGTGATCATTTTAAAAATAAATTTTATAGCGCTGTTTAAATTTGATTTATTTAAGCTAATAAATTAATTAATTGGTCTGAGTTTTACGATGACTTCTTAATTTGTATAAGCTCAGTTAGTTACAGACACAATAATATTACAATCAAGTAAGAGTGTTATGTATATTAGGCTGTGCCGAATCTTGTATACTCACCGTCAATAAGTGGGTGTACATCAGTGTTGCCAGGGGTAGCTTGGAAAAAGTTACAACTTTTCTCATTCAAAGTTACATTTTTTCATATAACTAACAATAATAATTTTGTCCGTATTAAACCGGTCGATATCTAGTAAAACTGATCGTAATTATTATGGGATTCGATATCGAGCCAGAAATATAGTAAATTTTATTTTAATTTCAATATAAATTTTTTTTTTTCGATACGATATCTCATTCGATCACGAAAGCGGTAATTCGGCCAGATTTTTTGTATAAGTTTTAGTTGGCTAAATATCTACACAACATTCATTAGATTGTAAACTTAATCCCGGTATTCACCAGCACAACATTCTTTATGTAAATCTTGCATAATATTATTTAAATTAGGAAATTTACTTAATAAATCTATTCTATCAATTCTCCGGAACATTTGTAGGGGTTTCAAACATTTCTGAGCGAAAATATTCCTATAAAGCTGTGTGTTGCTCTAGAGTTCCGTCTACACTTGATTTAAATAAAAACTATATTGTTACTGCTGGACTTAAAATTGTATGGTTGTCTAATTAAAAGAAAGTTTGGTATTTTGAAATTTATACAACCTTTTGGAGTTTCATCAAAAATATACCGCGATATTTCTCATCATGTCCTCAATTGAATTTTTCTAACTTCTAGCATGACTACTAGGTGCATGAAATGATTACATACGATATTTTAAACACACTTCTTCAAGTGTCTAAAATCAGAGTTATATGATCCAGCCATATAATTTTTTGTATCTGACGAAATCTTCCAAATGCACAAAATTTGATATTAGACAGCTCAAATGTACATTACTAAGATCTTTCGCATTTCCAGAGTCTGTCTCAAAATGATCTAGACCAAGGTGGTAATAAATTACAAAGTAGTCACACTATTGGTTAATAGAAACATATGTGGCATTTAATGTACTAAAAATGGGTACCACTTTCTCATATTGTACTTTAATTAGATGATGGGCTGAAAAGTTACGAAAATTAGGTCCAAAAAAGTAAAATTATACATGTTACGTAAAGGGTCGAAAAGTTACGAAAAATGTAACAAATGTAACCAAACGGCATCACTGGTGTACATAGATATTTTTCTGATATAGGGGGAGAAAGATTCAGGTTTATATAAATCATCAGAATATTAATTACTATCAAACAATTATGAATGTTCAAGTTATTTTCAGAGGCGGATCTTGTATGGCGACTATGGACAAATGTTGTATCCCACTCGTATCCCACTAAGACACCAAAAAGCTCTTAAAGGAATAGACCTAGGCTTTCTTTTCAGTAAACAAAAAATTTTAAAGAAAGGGCCCATTTAGGAAAAAAAAGTTCGATTTTGCAAAAAAAAAAAATTAAAAATTGTATGACTTTGGTTACAAAATATTTATTTTGATATATATCCCACTAAGCAACTAAAAACCTCTCAAAGCAATGGACCTAAGCTTTCTTTTGAGCAAAAATAGAAAAGGTGGCCATTTTGGAGAAAAATTTAGATTTTGCAAAAAAAGTCAAAAATTTTATGTCTTGAGTTACAAAATATTTATTTTGATAGATATCCCACTCACATCCCACTAAGCGACCAAAAACATCTTAAAGAAATGTAACTAAGCTGTCTTTTGAGCAAAAAAAAAAAATTAAAAAGGCCCATTTTGAATAAAAAAGTCAACAAAGTTTTTGATTTTGCGAAAAAAGGCAAAAATTTTATGTTTTAAGTTACAAAACATTTGTTTTGATATATATCGAAGCTTTCTTTTGAGAAAAAAGGGTACATTTTAAAAAAAAAGTCAAAAAAGTTTTTGATTTTGGAAAAAAAATTACAAAAATTTTTTATTTTTAATTTTTTATTTCGAAAGATTGATGAAATAGCTATCTAAACTATTTGGGATACATTTTGCTAAGAACAATAGGTAATAAGTTACATGAATGAGAAAAAATACCTGGTTGGCCAAAATGTCAAATTTTGACCATCCTCTAACTCAGAAAGTTCTTGACCGATCTTGTTGAAAAAAGACATCGATTTCAAAAGTTGGTTCACTTGACATAAAATGCCCCATATACAAATAAGGGTGAGCGACAAATATTTTGGTGTGTTACAAACGGAATGACTAAAACAATATACCCCCCATCTTTTTTGATGGTGGGTATAAAAATACAAAAGAAGTGATAAGAAAGTTGTAAAATGAAATAATTTTATTGAAATAAATCAAAAAGATAATCGTATTTAATATTTGACGATTTTGCTAATAAAATATACCTATAAATTCTCTAATCATACTACATATCGAAAAGACTATCTGCAAAAATAAAATTGTTCTGGAGAACAAAAAAAAAACTGTTTATTTCAGGGACCGAAAATAATAATTAATCTTCTTATTTTAACTCAATAGCCCAATAATGAATTCAAAATAAACGTGTTTTATAGATAACTAAAAGTATTGCATACAAAAAATTTAATTAAATCAAAAAGAATTTCAACTGACTTGATAGAATTGACTTCTAAAGACCTGTCACAGAGTGCATAAATAGTGGTAGTTATCCTATGCCTTTAAATGAACTAAATATTCCACGTTGAAACCGGTAATTCAATATTATTTTGTAAGTTAGAAAAATTGAAGCACAATTGCTCATTTGTTCAAATTTTGTATTTTTATATGTATTTATTGTTTAGTTAATATAGTTAACAATAGTTATAATACAGAGTAGTTAAGAGTTTAGCTTTTCATCTTAAGTTTAATTATATGTACATGTAATGATTCATTCTTTTTAATTAACATATAACATTATAATTTACAATATTTTTTCGTTTTAACTATTGATAGGTGAAATTAAAAATTAACGACCTTAATTTAAGTAAAAGTCGTAAAATATTTCACTAACTACTTTAAGAGTTAAACTCTCCATTTAGCTTGACGTTTTCGTTTTTAAGTGTCTAGTACAAGCAGACACAACTACAATGAATGCATCTTTAAATGTTTTTAATACAATAGAATATTAATATTTATTATGGTATTAAAATATAAAATTTGATAAAAAAAACAACTGTAGACTTTCTAACAACTACTAACTAATATTTCAGTTTCTACAATATTCATATACGATCCTATAAACTTCTGGATACTTATGTGTAGAGAAGTCGATAATAACGAAGCTTGTCTAACCGTATAGCCGTGTGTTGGTTGAATTATGTTTTCCGAACCCCGAATTTCCTACGGATCACATGTGGTACATACTTTGAGTTGATACTGTTTTGTTGATAAAATAATAAAAAAAAATATCGAGAAGTTGCAGATTAATTTTGCAATAATTGAAAAAATGTTAAAGAAAAACATTGTAAATATATTTTCAAATGGAATTTGCTTTATTTGATGTATTCGGATTATCAAATGCTCTTAAAATGTAACCACAAACAAAAAAGTCTCTCCTGAACACTTAAACGTTTTTGAGTTAATAAAATATTGTTGATATGTAAGTACCTAATTACATACATACATACATATCTCAGCAGTTCTGGGTGACTGTCCCTAGTGATTTTACCTATGATTTATTTAAACATGTGCTTATCCCAAGCTGAACCTCTGCTTGCCCTTATATAGATTATAAATAGACTGTATAATAGCTGGACCGATGTAGAAAACGCACATACCGGTTACATAGCATCAGTTACTTTACTAGCTACCTGGTTACTTGATAAGCTAAATGACTGGTTACTTGATAAGCTACATAACATTTTAAAAATACATCTCCTATACGGTCCAATAATCGATTGCTTGTAAACAAACATTCATCTAACTACTATCCAATAGATAACTACTTTCTAACGTGCAAAGTTTAAAGTGTCTACACTCTAGATTACTTAGAGACAATAAAGTAACAACTGACTTCATGCTTGACTATCTGGAATGTATAAAGAAACTAATTGATTTCCCTCTGCACCACAAAAAGCACATATGTGTCAAATGACCCAAAATACATATAAATTGGAGTCAGCCAGTGATTAGACATTAAGTAGTAACAATTACTGTCTCTAAGGGATACATTGACTTCATGTAAATATGCTGGGATGTTTCTAAAAACCCACACTAAATAATGTTATTATTTTTAACTTACCACCAGATTGTTCCACATCAGCATTTTGATCCATTTTAATAGCAAAAAGTATTGGTATTTAATTATTTCCACAATATAAACTCGACACTTTTACTCAAATATTAATTCAAATTAATATTAATTTTTTGTTAAACATTCGTTATTTTCAAAATAATCGTTTTTTTTTATTTTTATTTATTTTTTCTTGAATTTTTATTTACAATTCTTTTTTAATGCCACATAAAACTTATTTTTTTCATAGACAATAAAGTGGCCATTACAAAATAAAAAAACACACGTAAAATTAAAATGTTTTCAACTGAATCAATCTGCATCTAATACAAAAAACATCCGTATGCGTTACTTTACGTACGATTTTAAATGAATTCAATAGAATTTTAGCGAGAACAAGAGCAGCGAGTGTAGGAGCAAGATTAAGTATAAACCGATTGCCACAAGACCCAAATGGACAATGTGATTCCAATTGAATGTTTAAAATTGGAGCAGAGCTATTATTAATTCACTCCAGAAAAGAATTAATATCCGCGCAAACGCAATCAAATGGGGAGACTTGTTTTTTTTTGTACAAAAAGTCTCTATTCAACGTACAACTAGTGACAAAAAATATTCCATTTGTTTGTGGTGATAAGTTTTTCTAATAAATTATATTTTTGCGCTCAATTTCTTTAAAATACATACATATATTCAGGGAGAGAATTAAATAGTTAATTTTTATTCGCTTATTAGGCAGATGGTTCAAAAATTTATTTACTTCAACACAAAGATAAAAGAGAAAAATCATATACAAAATAAAAAAAGAATTTGTAAATAAAATTTAACCAAAATTATAATTTTCAGCACTTTTATTTCTGTTAAACCACATTAGGTCATTGATATCCCTATGGATGTTATTGTTTTTAATTTATCATAAAGCCTCCGTCATTATTCTGAAGAGTCTTCATAGTTTTCTCTGCAGTTTTATTTTGGGAATAATTCGGAAGTCGGTGAACGCGTGGTGATATCTTAATGAAATTTTAGAGATAAATTTATGAAATACAAAAAAAAAAAAAAAACGAAAGAAAAAATGTTTCCGATTAAATTTCTTAATAACATTTCAATCTAGATATCTCTAGAACTAAGAGGAATAACCCACAAAAGTGTAGAACAATAATCAGTGGACTCTACGCCGAAAATAGATATAATTATTCATACCAATTGAAGAGACCTAATTAATTAGTGAACTGTTTTTATATTCTAATTTTTAATTAAAGTCATATTAAGTTAAGTTATAACATTATTTTATTTATATTTAATGTAAATAAATATATGCATTAGGGTGGGTCGATTTATTTCACGAAAAATCGTATATCAGAAACGCATTCTAATCTGTTTAAATCAAATCCTATCTTGCGCATCGTATCGAAAAATAATTATGATAACGAAATTATAGTAAAATATACTAAGGTGCCTATTATGAACTAAATTCGATTTTCGACTGTAGTCGAAATAGCTGATCGAACGAATTGTTATTTGGTATTATGGCGCACATTCGTTGAAGAAAAGCACTAATGTGAATTTTACTGATTTGGTTTATTCACAGTAGTACAATTCTTTCAGCTGACACTACAAATAAAAAAATTTTGTTTACAAAATAAAAAAAAAATATTAAATTAAACATGACCACGACGTTGAAAAATTCGATGCACAACGACATTTTCGACAGCAATGCCAACTTATAATACGAATTTTACATTCGATAGTCGATATTCGATAGTCAACGAATATCGTTTGTCGAATGCAACTCATAATAGGGGCCTAAATTTATCAAATGCCATAATATCAAATAAAAAGTTTTCATTAAAAAATAGCTCAAAATGTCAAAAGTCGTGAGCAGGAAATTAAAAGTTTAGCGTTCGAAAAAGCATATTTGCCATTGTTGCTTTACGTCAAAGTTTTTTAATGCATATTCTTGACAGCAAATTTGTGCACCCAAATAAAATTTTTATATTATACCGCTAATTCCATCTATTCATATAAAAAACGGCTGGACCGTTGTTGATGAAATTTTTAGGGAATCTTCAGAGTAATACTGTAAAGTCAGATTTTTGAATTTCGATCTGTGACGGAATGACGTGGCAAAATCAAATTTTTATATTATACCACTAATGAAATTCAAATGACGTCGGATTCATGCCCACCTTTAAAGTTCAAGGCCAAATGTACCACAGAATTGGATCATTGCTCCCGATTTAATGATGATGCGAAGTTCCTTTCAATTTGTTTCACTGGAAATGAAGCTAAAGTAGCCGAACGCTATGAACGAACATGTGTCTACATTTGCTGCAATACCCTTCTGCCGGGCCAGCAACGCGGACCGGGTTCAGCTAGTTATCGAATATTTTGGGAACGACTATGCACGCAGAAAAAAAATATAGTTGTGCATTGTTAATATAACCATTTCAAAATGTTTAGCAATATTATAGTCACAGTAAGTATTTATATGATTGTGGTAACAATAATATGGTTAATTTGCGATTCACATGATTGTATCAACCATATATATGTAAACATGTATATGTATGTGACAACCATTTATATGATAAAGGACTTACCAGCCAGCCAGACGGACGGACGGGCGAACATCGTTTAATCGACTCAGAGATTCTTATTCTATCGGTATACGTTAGACTAATATCAGCACAAACGCATAGTACCCTCCCTAATATGGTGGTGTAGGGTATAATGAAGCTTTTCAGGATTCTGACTGATTCGAATTACTGTATATGATTTAATCCGAATAGAAAGGTCAAAATATATTTCATACTTACGCAACAATTTGAATGATATAAAAGTGAACTTAGTTCCGATATCTTAAGTTCGTTCTTAACATGAGATTTCTACAGTACAATACAAAAATGTTTGTCAAGATTCGTGATCAGCATATCCATATTAGTAAGAAAACATATATTGCAAGTAGAAATAATTCAAAATAAAAGTAATTATTTAAAAACATAAATTAAGATTTAAAGGTAGTGCTTGCTTAAATATAACAACATTTTGTCCGTAAATACCGATTCGATATTGATGAGTCGTTTTGTATAATAATTATGTTGCGTTTTTTTGCCGTCGAATGTATAGTAAATATAAATAATGTTGTGCATGTGATGAGTTGAGATGAGAATATTTTCTTTCGCATGAATTGCTTTCTATGAAAATTTGGTGGTGATTTTTCGGTTAATAGTGGAAAACAGAAGCTTTCTGCCATGCTTTTTGTTTATTGTTTTATTTGAGATAAATATTGTTAACAATTTTCGTTTATCCATTTAAAATTATTGAATGAATGAACGAAGTGGTTGGCATGTATGTTCAGAATATAAAAGGTGGAGGTGATGATGATGATGAGTGTATACAAAATGTTTTATACACCTAATGGAGTGTGTCCAGGCAAAGTGGTTGCGATTGTTTTTAAACGTCCTCAACGTTCACAAACCAAAATATTTTAAATTTAAAACACTTTTTAACCACCTTTCTTCCATTCCACTCCACTACGGCTAAAATAAGTTCAAATTTAATTACGATGGTATTAAGTATTTTAAATAACATCAATTTACAGGTATTTACATTTATACAATGTTTATTTGTTTGATAAAAAACATGAGGCAAAATAAAATTACTTACATATTTTCAAAAAAAAAATATTTAAAATAAATAAACTACAAAACACACATTCATACGATTATACGAGTATATAGACACGTACAACAAATATAAACATAATCACACTTCAGGAAAATCTACAATTTCCATCATTCATTCCGCCATATTTAACGCTTGACAATGCTCAGCGCCTTGTCCAAAGACAGACCGAAAGGCAAGGCCTTCATTTTTGGAGGTGGCGTTGCCGGCAGGACATAATACGCCAACCAGTGTAACATTTGCAAAGTCATTTTTTGGTATGTCAACGAATTACTCCAACAACTCTTGAGACGGCTACCAAAAGTTTCCTCCAAACATTTGTGCAACATTTTCAGCTCATTTTCCAACATTTCTATTTCTTGTTTCATTCGATCTTCTCTGGCTTTACTCTCGCTTAACTGTTGGTTTGTGGACCTAATAATCAAAGGGAATAAAAATGCGTTTTTATTGCAATAAAAATTATAATTTTCTGAAAACTTTTTCGTATAATTTTCTACGATTTTGAAATCGCAGACTTTATGTAGCAAACCAGGCAAAACAAAATACAACATGCATAACGTCGTTGCGATGTAGACCAACATCGCCATAATTCCCGGAAATTTTCTCAATTTCGCGGAATTTCGCGTTTCCCGTAAAAAATACTAGTTCTGATTCATAGAGCTGTAAAGAAGCCATGAAGTTCTATGGAACATGAATCTTTCGTTATATAGACGATATGATGGCATATTGAAAAGTCAAATTGCTTTCAAGTTGCGTGCAGCCTACGTCACGTTTACACATACTGACAAGCAGTATGTGTAAAAAAACTTGAAAGCAAAACCGGCGGGGTAAGAGAAGTATGATTTGCTATCAAAAAGTTATGTAGTGATAAAGTCGTAAATACGATTTTTTATAAATTTTTGCACATTTTAGGCCACGAAATCGACATGTCATCGTATAATTAAAAATAATATACATATAAACAATAATAAATGACGTAAATACCCGTCGTTTGGGGAACGTCAAGACAAAGTGCCCGAAGTGCAAACCAAGAAATCAGTTGTTTTTATAGAAAGTGCAGACAAAATAATATTAATTGTAGATAATTTGTAATATTTTCGAGATTCTTTATAGCATCATAATATATTATTTGCAATTGTTAACCGTTAAAAAAATCATGTATCCTAAATTCAAAACTGTTAAAAAAAATAAATCACTTTTAATTTACGTGTAAACCGCGATTATGTTCAAAAATATGGATTTTTCTTAGGGTTATGGTGCATAAATCAGACCAGCTACAGAGTTCTATTCATAGGGTAGAACTAGAGGCATAGCAGAGAGTAAAATATATTAAAAATAGTTATTACTATTTCCCATGTTTTGTGGTATTTTGTTGTTGCAATTCTTAGGGTTTTTTCTGTCTCAGTAATGCTTCAATGAAGGAGAAATAAATCAACGCAGTAAAATCAATTGGTCAATTTACAAGGTCTCTTATCATGTCATATTGTCATAATGTCCTAATATTTCATAGTGGATTTTATTGATTTTCAAGCAAAAAATTTCCTAAAATAATATGCTATGTTTATTGTGTTATTGTAACGAACCAGCAGAGACCAACGCCGAATGCCTAAGAGTCGGTTAAGCCGAGCAGCTGCGTCGTGATATATTAGGACATTATGACAATATGACTGATAAGAGACCTTGTGAATTGACCAAATATAATTTCAAAAATAACACAGAAAAACATTAATTTTTAAACTGTTTAAGATAATTTCATATTTTCTTCTGTTTTATGTTAAGCGTAGAATTCAGAAATATTTTTGTAAAAATTTTGTCATCAATCGTTTTTGTAAAATTGGCCAAAACGTTCCACGGGGGATTTAAAATAAACACTTTATTGACATTATCCTTTTAGATAAGCCTGAAACCAACAAAATATCTAAATCATTATGTAGCCCTGGTAAAACACCACCAAGTTCTGAAACATTTTTTAAAGAAACCTCCGTATATATGACGTGCTTCCGTGAATATATTTTACGCGAACGAATTTGATATGGTTACACTAAGTCTGGTCATGTGTTAACTAATAGTTATACTGACAGTTTTCATACAAAAATAATTTTAACCAGCATTATAACTACTAGTTCACAGATAACCAGTCTTCGTGGTAATGGAAGTAAGAATAGATCTTTATTTTTTGAATGGACAACGATGTGCCACTTAAAAAAGTTATACATTTTGTCACTATCCAAATCTGGAATATTTAACATTCACCTTTATTAAAGTTTATATATTTAAATTTAACTCCATATTCATAATTAATTTTTAAATTTATCAAAGGTTAATTAATCCATATAAATATATAAATGTCTTTGTAAGTTTGTTTGTTTGAACATCACGCCTAAAGATTTTATTGAAATTTGGAACGTATATAGATCCTTACTTGGAAGCGTCAATACTTTTACCAGAAAGGGATAAACAGGGGGAAAAACTGGTAAAATTGGTACCTTTACGGCTGAACCGATTTTTACTACGACAGGGGTAGCGAAGCGCACCGGGTCAAGCTAGTTTGTTTATAAACCTTTAATAAATTTAAAAATGTATTATGAATAAGACCTTTAAAAAACAAGTAAATACAGTATAGTTGGGTATATCCGACATGTTCCAAGTACATAATCATATTGTTAAATTTGAGTAAGTTAAACCTAAAACATTAAACCGAATATTTTGATCTTTATCTGAAGAATGCTAAAACGATGAATCGATTTATTATTATAATTTTCTTTATGATTAAAATATCATTTTGATACTTTTGAAATATTTTCAAATCGATCCATTTTCCACCCATACCTTATTGATTATGAATCACGTAAAGTAAAGTACCTTTAAAATACAATAAAAAATAATTACTAACAATACGGCCTCTAATAGTTCTAATAATCAAACTCAGATTATTCCTATAAGTGTCATTGAAATCTTGTTAACATACCGAGTCTATCGACCAGTCCCTTATTATCTAGCTACTTACTGTTTTAGTGTTTTAATTTGCTCTTCAGCATCATTGAGTTTGTTATTTAGTTGGAAAAATTCAGTGCTTTTCATTTGAATTTCCTTACGTAGACCCTTTTCTTTTTGCATCGCTTCATTATTAAGATCACAAATCTAAATGGGAAATATAAATTTAAACAATCGACCACTAAATACGACTAATTTTGTACCTCATTGATGAGTTCGTTTTTTTGATTTTCCAATGTTTGAATTTTACGCTGTTCCATGGACAGTGACGCTTGCAGTTCTCTTTGGATGGTCATACTTTTGAATAGATCCGATTTTGTTTGTGTTAGTAACGAATTGAGACTTTCGAATTCCTGTTCTTTGTTTTGTAATTGTTGTTCGAGTAAAGCTTTATCGGCTTTAAGACTGATCAAAGATGTCGTTAAACTTTCGCATGAAGACTTTGTAAGATGTATGTCCTCTAGCGATCTTTTCAGTTGGCAATTAAGTTCGTCATTGCGTTTTTGTTCCACTCGAAAAAGAGTGTTAAAGACATGAAGTTGATTTTTAGATTTTATGGCCTAGGCAATAATAATAATAATAATTAAAGTAAAAAGTTTAAGAGTAGAGTGATTCCAATTCAACTTACGCCACGTTTTAGATCCGCTACTTCATCCATTAAATGTTTCACTTCATCACGCCTCTTGCGCCAGGCGTTTAACATTATTGTAGCAAATATTCTCATGCCTGCCATTTGAGGATCACGTCCTGGCATCGCCAAATAGTAGTTGTCCCGATTATACAATTTGTGAACTAATGAATTCTGAGAATATGCAATCGTCATATTCTCTCTACAAGTGCTTGATATTAGTGCTTTGTTCTTCTCAATATCATCTTTACTCTGCTGCGTTGGAGTTGTGGAAATGGGAAAGTTCATTTGGCGTCGCGCATGGTTAAAATCCATTTGCGAAATTGATTTTCTCTGACGAAAGGCCAAAATAATTCCAGACCTCTGACGTATTATGCACGACCTGCTACTGATTTTCGCTTCCAATTGATTTTCTTGTATTGGTGTCTTGGAAATGGGTATCAATGGCGATGGCAAGGAATCGTTTGTTGTAAGCGAAGTTGTTGATGAAGATGGTGTTAGCACTAGAGCTCTTGGTATGTGCGATTTTAGTTGAAGTGCGCTTGTTGCCTTTTGCTGAGAACTTTTAGTAAATCGAAAATTATGCTATTATAGACTAACTTTTTGCGTTCACTTTAAAATAAATTTAAAAACCAACTACTTGTTGTATAAATTCGCGTTATAATTCCGAAATATTTAACTTATTTTATTACTTAAATTTTTAGTTTTTTTTTAGTAATAATATGAATTAAATAAAATTTTCTAATAGACGAATAATTTTCCAAAAGAACAATCAAAAATTAAAAAAATATATTCGTCTGTTGCTGTGAAAATTTTTGAAAACTATAACATCCAGTGTCAAAGTATTTAAATTTATTTTCGTCATTGATATTACAGTCAGATACTTACGTTAACGGTCGCAATTGCGTTTTCTTTTGGAATCTTTTTCCATACGATTTTCGCAATTTGTGTTTGCTCTGAGATTCCACAGAGTGTTTTTTCTTAGTAACTCCCACTTGACGATCATCACGGCGACTGTTGGTAGATCGATCGGTTACCTCTGCGGTTGTTGAGGAGTTTTCAAACTCACTAGAATTCTCTGAAGGTATTTGAAGTGGTGGTACTGCTACAAGTGCTTCCGGCATTTTAGTTTATAATAATTTGCTTTTAGTCTGCAATTAGCGTATACAATAAAGGGTTATTGTTAATAAGTATACAAATAAATAAATATTATTTTTTCTATGAAAAATTGTTTGAAGTTTCGTTATTCGAATTGATCTGCTGTTGAATGTTTGCTTTAATTTTATAATACAATAAAAATCGATTTTATGATTGAAAACTCAACATTAATTTGATTAATTTTTAAGTAGAACAGTATTTAATTTAATACAATCGAATATTCTAGTGAGGTCGATCACAAAATAATCGTTTGACATAGAACCATAGGGACACAATAGAAGAGCCGTTATATTTTAAGAATATTAACACCAAGGATATGAATTAAACACAATTCGCTTTATATATTCGCTTCGAAATGAGCGAAGACTGTAATTTCTTAATAAAACTTCGCATGGCTGATCCGAGTTGTACTACATATTATGAAAACATCATTACACAAATAAGTTATCTCTCAATTTTACGAAAAGTTTGCATTTCTTTACTATTTGTTGGTTATAAAAGTATTTATCAAAGTATAACAAGTAGTCCGACTCTTTGACAACAGTACCTACTTCTATATATGTGTTAGTAAAAATGTTAAATTAATGTAGTTTAATAACAACAAAATTACTTGTCAAAAATTCTGAAAAGAGCAGAAATCATTTTGGATCATTTTTAAAGTTTGATTTTTTTTTTGTATACTTTTTTATTCAAATTTATTTTCTAAATAAAATACCAAGAAATATTGTTGTCTAAATTACTTTTTACAAATAATTAATATGAAAATTTTCGAATAATTATTTTTACATGAGTAAAGGGACCTTTTTAGGTAAAGTTAACGGATTAATATATTTAAAATAACCACACAAAACGGTAGGCAAACTTCAGTATAAATTTGTTGGTAATTTTTGAAATTAATTTTTAAATAGGGACGTGCGATTAATCTAACATCCTGATTAATTAAATTTCATTTTGATTATGTTGATAATTAATTGAATTATTTTGGTTTTGATTGTTCAAAGCAAAGAATAATTAGTTTAGATTAGTTAGAAATTTGAATAAAAAATTGAAATTGAAAAAAGAATCAAATAAATTATTTGAATTTCGTGAAACGGTTGTTTTTATGTTTTTTTTTTTTTTTTTTAAATAATATTCAAATTTGAAAAATGTAAATCCAAATTAATTCATCATAGATTTGGTTAATCAGAAATGTTGATTAATTCATTAATCAGTATATTGATTAATAAATTCGAAAAGAATCAATCGATTTTTATGCTCGATATCTCATTTTGTTCCAATGCTAGTGATAACAAATTACCAAAATAAATTGATTTTCATAACTATAGAAAACTTAAAAAATAAAACGTTATATTCTATGAGAGTTAAAATCCAAGGAAAAATGTCTTTAACAAAATTTTAAAAAAATTTAAAATAGAGTTTTGAAACTGACTTATGTCAGACAATAGGTCAAAGTTATCTCATATATAAATACGGATCTATTTTATATATAAATACGGATCTATTTAAAGTAAAAATATGCATTTATTTGAATATTTATCAGAATATGTTAATTTTTGTCTGCATTTCATATTAAAGTAACCTGGGGGATTTTTAATAACTTTCACATTTTGCATTAAAATGCAAATTTAATTCCGTGGCCTCTTCAAATTTTTAAGGAGAACGTAGAAACTGTTGATTTGATCGATAATTACATGATATAAAACAATAACAAGGTAGTTTTATGTTGTCTTTATGTCAACCTTATTAAGCATTTGACAATAAAGGAGATTTGAACATATTCATTAAAATGAATCCCATTTTTTTAAATTAAAACTTATTTTATTCAAAATATTGTTACGAATGTGCAATAGCGATTTGAATTTAACGGTCTGTAACGACTGCCTGCAACATCCATCATGATTATAAACACGTCCATCAGTAGAAGCTTCTACTTATCAACAATGTTGATAGCATGCGAATAACATTAACATCGAAAGCTCTAGAATAAGATTAACTAAAGATGGCGTGTGTATAAATAGTGGCAGAGGTGGCAGTCGTGAGTTGAGTTTATCATAGGCGCTGCTAGAGTTAACATCAACTGTCTTGTACATTTAAGTTTGTGCATTATAAACATGTGTGTGTGTGTATTAAAAACACATAGTGACCATTTAATTCTGTTGTGTTGTACATTTTAAGTAAATAAAGAGTTGTTTCAAATTTTATACTACTAAACTGCTTTTATTTGTCAGATTTTTATATTTTTTGTCAGGAATATTTCTCAGACTTGGATTTTTTTTTCTGTCAGACATATTTGCAAGGAATTATTTTTATTTTTTGGCAGATACAAAAATTAATTATTGAGTTTTATTTACATATATGTAAGAGTCTGACAAATATGTAAATAAAACTCAAAAATTAATTTGTATATCTACAATAAAAAAATAAAAATCATAGTCTGACAAATATGTTTGACAAAAAAAATAACAATTATTTCTGAAAAAAAAAATAAATAAAAATCGAAGTCTGACAAATATTTCTGACAAAAAAAATAACAAATATTTTTGCCAAAAAAATAAATAAAAAGCATGTTAATTTACGAAAATATAGTTGAAAGCTATCAAAATGTTATGCTTGACTTGTCTCTCAGAAATTTTCTTGTGATGGCTTTTTCCTTTGAAATTTCAAGAATAATTATTATTTTCGGTCCCTGATGTTAATTAAAAAAAATCGAATATATACTATAAGAGGTAAAGTCCAAACATTTTGTACGGTTATTCTACCATCAATATTAATATTTTGGACAATAATGGGCGAACTATCAATAGTGGGCGTGACACCTCCCATACAAACTAATTACTACAATTCATATCTATCTGTATAATTGTAATAACTAAGGCTGGAAACTTTGTATGAATTACTTATTTAGACCAAAAATGGGCACCTCCCATAGAAAAATTACAAACTATATATAGGGGAAGATACAGCAGCTATCAGTATTAATATTTTGGACAAAAATACGCTGACTACCAACAATATTGTATGGATCCAAAATCGTAATCTACGATGAATTCTAAGAAGGATTGCCGAAGAAACCATGGGCCTAAAAGCAAAATCGAGCTTCCCATTTTTAACGCGAAAATTTTGCAAATTTTACAAACAATGCTCAACTCAAAGCTTTTTTTCAATGTTGTATGTTCTACAGCAATGTTAATAATGCCCACATATTTGTTATAGTTTTAGAAGGACTGCTGTTGAGAGGCATTATACAACTTTAAACCAGCCGTTAAAACAGTTATATTTAAATTCAAGTACAATTTCGTAACAAAATCAATAAAATGAGAGCAAATATGAACAAAAATCTATTTGTGTATTTTAAAATATTTAACAGTTTTATATGTTGCTTTCTGTATATATGATAACTTTAATTAGAAGTTAAAAATTTAATTACAAAGCTATTATTAAATATGTTGCTATCATGAGCTGATCCTGGCCACCTACAAACAATATCCATAATTTCTTACGTCTGCAACCTCTTCCATTATTTATACACACGCCATCTCTGGGGAATCTTCTACAATGCTCTTAACGGACATACTAGTACATTCGAATTCTAGAGCTTTCGATGTTAATGTTAGCAGCTTAAACATGCCGTGTTGCCATACTCACAAACAATGCTAATAAACGCATGCTATCAACATTGTTGATAAGTAGAAGCTTGTACTGATGGAAGTGTTTATAAACATGATGAATGTTGCAGGCAGTCGTTACAGACCGTTGAATTCAAATCGCTATTGCACATTCGTATCACTATATTTTTCTTTAAATATGATAAAATTTAATTGAGCCTTTTAAGAAACTTGACTATGTTTGGGCTAGTTCGAAAGGAAAGAAATGCATAATAGATAAATCTTTGCAAATGGAGAAGATTAACAGTAAACTTCACCCGAGGATGGTTAAAAAAATCTCATATCGTGGTTGTTCGAGAACCTAAAACCGATCTTTTGGGTCACAGTTGGGGAAATGAAAATAAAAAAGTGCAAATAAATCTGTAACTTCTAAACTAACAATCCGATTTTAATAAAATTTTCCACGACTACAGAGGAGGTGTTGCAGAGCTTAAGTATTGAATTTAGACTTTCAACACTAAGGTGGAGCGGATCTTCAGGCCCCAAATTGGGGTGTCTCAGGTATATTAAAAATTAAAAATGCTGGAAAATTGTTGTTCTCGATCCGATATGAAAGATTTGTATATATGTAGAATCTAAAAGAAGAGAGCTATAACTATATTTTATAGTTTTCGAGATATTCACCATTGAAAATTAAAATTTTATGTTTTTTGCTTACCTTGGTCTGGATTTTTGCAAATAGCAGATACAAATTTCTCCCGATTTTTTTTATCAAATATAAATTTTTTAATTAACAACAAATGTGTTAGTATTATAAGGAAAGAACTATTTCAAAATCGATACCAAGTCAAAAGTTATGTGCACTTAAATTAAAAAAAATTAAAAAGTAGTTTTTTTACGTTTTTTTTTTTTTTTTTTTTTTGAAAAAATTACTTACATTAATCTTTATTTATATATCTTTCTCAACGGCAACATTTTGGGAAGTAGTATAGAAGAAAAATAATTTCAATATTAGTATAACTGCGTGGTCAAGAGCCTTTCAAAGTAGACCTATTTTGTAAATTTATGCTAAATTTTCACTAATCGCATAGCTGCTTTCAAAAAATTACAAACTCTATTATATGCTTCACTATATTCTTAAATATTTTGCAAAGGGAGTTTAAAGCCCGAATCTCGGTACCGTCAACAGAGTCAAAAATCTTTTTTTTTAATTTTTTTGGGAATTGTTGGATTGTCAGTAACAATTCACAAATTTCTTTTTCACTTTTACATTTTAATAAAAAAATTGTGTATAAGCGTAAAATTTCACTGCCTTGCCGACTACTGCATTACCAAACATCAGAGAACACTACAAGATTAAGCTATTTATTGCGTTTTATGTATTTTAAAGTCGTTAATGGGACTAGTGGAATAAACAAGATATACATATTATATATCAGCGTATGGGAATAAAAAAGCTAGTTTCTGGGATAAAGATAATCGACATTCTTAGTTTAAACCTAGATTATACTAAAAATTGTGTTTCTAACTTATTGTTTATTTACTATATAATCTAGGTTTAACTGAGCATCATTTGTGAGTTAATCTTAAGTATAAAATGCCAAAGCGCAAACTCATGAAAAATAAAATAAAAAATTCAGCACATTAGCTCTTTGTTTTGATTTGCCTTATTAACATCAATATAATTTATAATATACATTTCATATACTTTAATGTCATTTATTCTTTTAAAAAGTTAAAATTTACAAAAAAAGTTATATACGCTGTTGCTTTTTCTTATAAAATTTAAAGTATTGCCATATTTATATGAAAAATTTAGAGGAATGCACATGTGATTTGACTGAAAAGTATGGCAATGCTAACAAAATTAATCCATTAGTGAGAAACACAATCATTGGTTAAATCCCGGCTAAATATGTTTCAGGTTTAATATAACAGCGTGTTAAGCTACGTTTAGCTGACTAGTAAGAAACTATCTCTAAATGATACAAAATATGTTGGTAACATTTTGTGTCAGAAAAGAAAACGCAATAAGCTAACGTTACGAACATTTATTTATTCCTGCCAGATTTTGAGTTTCTACCACTGTGAGACTTAAAAAATAGTTTTCTTACCCAGTCAATTTTCATCACATCAAACATAAGATAAATTCAAAATTCGTATTGTTTCCATAATCTTTATTTATATTTTTCGTTCGCAAATATGTTGGTTTTTGTGCCACTTACACAAGAGAAACAAATCAACATAAAACATTTTTGTCTTTTTATTTATTATTTCAATTTGTTGTCGCATCATCATTAATTATTTTTAAATAAGTATTATGTATTAATTAATTAATTTTAATGTAATTATTTATGTATAATATTCCATTGCCTAAACAAAATCTATAAATACTTAAATACAATGAAAGAATTCAGAAGGATGAAAGGTTGCTACGAAAAACGTTATGTGAAGAGGACAGGGGAGGAGAGGGGTGGAGAGTGGAATGTGGAATGTGGGTTACATAAATGAACACTATGTTGATATTGAAAGATTTGAAATCTGAAGATCTTCTGAGTTGAGTCGCAACATTTGTTGATCCTCGGAATTGATGCGAACTAATTGCTCGCTGTCAAAGGTTAGAAGATTGCTGAGACCATGTTCATTATTGTTGTTATTATTATTATTGTTGTTGTTGGTATTATTGCCGTTATTAGCATTTGTCACTGTTGCATTGGCAAGGCCGCCATTATTATTAGTTGCCACAGCATCATTTGCTGTTTGATGCTGTTGATATTGCTGCTGCTGCTGTTGTTGCTGCTGCTGCTGTTGCAGGTGATGTTGATGAGGATGCTATGATTGTATACCAATAATTTAAAATCATTTTAAATCTAATTAAACTACATGTACTTACAAAATGATTGGGAGCTAAATTCCAGCCGCCTCCGGTCGCACTTGTACCATTTCCGGGACCACCAGCTGCATTGGCAGGTGTTAAAAGATTGTGCATTGTGAATGTATTATTGAGATTGCTCAGATTATTGTTTGCAGTCGCTGCTGCTGGATTGAATTTTGTCTCCCAATGGGTTGCGCCTGCGCTCCCAAAATTATTGCCATGATATTGCTGCTGCTGCTGTTGTTGTTGCGTCTGCTGGCCAAAGGCATTATAATCACTAATATCCATTGGTGGTTGAGCATTTGGATTGATACTATTGCCGCCACCAGGGCCTGTGTTGGCAGCATTGTACTGTTGGTTTGGCGAAATCAATTGTTGGTTGGCCTGTGTGGCTGCGCCAACTGTCGAGGCCATGCTGTAGGGCGACGGTGTGTTGTGAGTATACGCGCTGGAAGGTGACAGTGGCTGGGGCGACGGTGTTAGTTCCGGTGGGGCACGATACATACCAAATGGCTGTGGTGATGTATCTATAAGAGAGAATTTTAGGAATAATTACTTTTTAATTCAATTTTCTTACTAATTTGCACATACTGATCACGAATTGACTAAAGTGTTTTCGAATTATCGTCCATTAAATGTTTATATATAAATACATATATATTTGAGCCTTAAAAAATACTGTATAACCCACAAGTTAAGAAAAATCTTGAGGTATCTTTACAAAGGTCACTCTTATATCTTCCAAATTATAGTGTATAAAATAAATGTTGACCTTGCTATTCGAATTGAACCATATACAACTCATATTAAAGTCAAACACCTATATTCTAGTCCACTTTCAATAACTACAAATAAATTGTATATTTTACAAGCTTTGAATGGCGTAAAACCCCCGGAATACAATTCTTTCTACGATCATTTGAACCAGTACAAAAAGCCATAATTTTACAATAATAAATGTTTATTATTTATAATTGAGTTGTATATCACACCTTAAAAACAAAATGAATTTTTTTTTCAAATTTAAAAAATTATTTTTTTTTTAAATTTTTTTTTTTTCGAAATAGTCTTTTTAAATTTTCTTTTTAATTTACTACTGAAAAAAATTAAAAAAAAAAATCGGGTTAGAAAATATTTTTCCCGATTTTGACCCATTGTAGGTCCAAATTAATATAGTCTTATACAGATCGTTGCAATGGACTTTGAAATATCTATCATTAGATATCCATATTGTCTTAGTAATCGAGATATAGATCAAAAATAGGCCAAAAATAGAGGTTGTCTCGGATTTTTGCTCATATTTATATTATTTATGCTGATTTTAAATAGGAAACTTCTCGAAAGCATGCCTGACAAAATTATTGAAGATTTGGATCCCGAAGATATCTGGGGTCCTCAGAAAATTGATTTCAACAGACAGACGGACATGGCATAATCGACTCCGCTATCTATAAGGATCCAGAATATATATACTTTATAGGGACGGAAAATTATATTGTGGAAATTACAAACGGAATGACAAACTTATGTATACCCTTCTCACTAAGGTGAATGGTATAACAAGTAAGAGTGTATAACATAATACCCAACACTGAGTAAATGAGCAAAAACATTTTTTTTTTAATTTCAATAATTTATTAATTAGATTGTGTAATTTATGTCTATACGAGGCTTATTTCTGATGCATTTTATGTAGATACCAACATCTTTAAGAGATTTATGATCGTTAAAGTGGTTTTCGGAATCGGGTCTTATATGGGAACTATGACTAATTATGAACCGATCATCAAAAACTAATTCATTGAATTAAAATAAATTTTACACAAAAGATATTTCATATTAATTCCCGTATTC
This sequence comes from Calliphora vomitoria, assembly GCA_942486065.2. Classification (NCBI taxonomy): domain Eukaryota; kingdom Metazoa; phylum Arthropoda; class Insecta; order Diptera; family Calliphoridae; genus Calliphora; species Calliphora vomitoria. Next base: position 63,827,142 of record OW818030.2, on the reverse strand, counting down.
TGAATTTTATGACAAAACAGAAAATTGTATAACTTTTGTATGAAAACTGATATCAAAATACGGTGGTTAATATATATATGTTTGATAACAAAAGTAGTAATGATATTCTTCATTAAATACTATGTTTTGAGTTCATATCCTGTGTTCATAAAAATTGATTTTAAGGGAAATATATTGATACTAGGGTACATTACATTTACTATGAGACCAATCGTGTTAAAATTAGTGAGGCAGTTTAAATATTATTTACAATTGAAAAATAGGCCTCGTCCTCAGGAAACTATACCCTACACCACTATAAATAGTTATAATGGATATAGTCTATAGAAGACCACAAAAAAAAATCTTTTAATCGTTATAGGAGGACTAACATTTTTTTGAGTTATTTATAATTGCTATTACGGGACCTTTTTTTTTAAAAAAATAACAGTTATTTCGGGTCCCTAGTTATAAAATATAGATTGTTTACTGCATAAATAAACAAAAATTTATTGACTAATTAACGTTTTATATAGAAAATAATTTATTCGTACCTCTTGGTTCAGTTTTAATTGCAGGTATATTTGAAGCGTTCCAACAGGACATATTTGCTTGACCTATAAAAATAGACAAAGGAAATTAGTAAAAAAATACAAGAAATTAAATTTTGTTTAAAATTAATAAAAACCAAGAAGAACTACATGCAATGAATTTGTTAAAATTTTCAAATATAAAATAAATATGTATAATCTAAATAATAAAATATTAGAGGCAGTTTTTATAAAACAATAACAAATTCGTCTAACAATGTCTATCCCCGTTTTTAAATTTTAAAAGGTTTATAAAACAAATTATTTATGGAAATCTTGCCTTATAAACCTTTAATAAATTTAAAAAACTTTTTATGAATATTTGGGTTAGTTACGTTGCATCTAAAAAAGCGAAAACATTGAAAAACTCTTTAAATTATAAAAAAAAATAAAAAAAATTAAAAATTGCGCCCATATTCAAAAACTGTTTATGAATATGGGTGTAAATGTTTAATAGCCAAAATAAATATTTAGTAGCAGTGTTTTGAAATCAAGCAAAATAATGAAAGCTAAAACACAACATAGTATCTAAAAATTAATTACCGGATATTTTTTTCCTTATTTCGAGAATCCTTTGCTAGAAATCTGAGATAAAATATGAAAATAATGCCCAATTGCTAAGAAGATATTTCTTAACCGACATTCAACCAACAACAAATTTAATAGTTTTGAATGGGGAATTATTTTAATTCGAAATTTGAACAACTACATAATTAATTTAATCACAAATTGTCTTTAAAAAACAGTTAATTAAATTCGTAAATTCAATTTAAAAATTAAATGTTGTCCAAACGAATTTGAAAAGATTTACTGATAATACTGTTTTATTGACCTTAAATTTTATATAAATTGACAGCACTCATAATGGAAAATATTGATTCGAGAGAAATCAAGAAATAATTACATATACAGTGCACTCGCGGTAACGTGAACACCGTCTAACGTGAACACCGCCTAACGTGAACAAGCTTTTGTTTACATTGACTACTCTGTAACGTGAACAAACTCAGAAAGCTCTATAACGTGAACAATTTATTTCACTCCATTTGTTTTCTAAGGATGTCGACAACACTGAAATACATACATTAAATTCGATTTTTAAAGTTTAGGGTATCTCCTTATATTAAAAATCAGTTTGTATCCTCTAAATTAATATTTTTTGTATGGCAACGAATGAGTAATTTATTTGCTATGTAATGTGTTTTGTATGTATTGTTTTGTAATGCATTTTAATCAATAATTTTTGTTTTATATTTTAGTAATGCAAATAATAATAAAAGAATTTCACCTTCAAGTGTGTAAAACACAGGTTTATATTATAAAATTTTATATTTTTTCTATGAAATTCGACAATCGCTAACGTGAACAATTTCACTAACATGAACTCCCTTGGTTTTAATTAGTTCACGTTACCGCGAGTGCACTGTATGTTTAAAAACCATGAGTGTCAATTAATCTGCAATACGATTCGCCAATGAAAGTATTAGAATTCGAACGTGTAAAAGCCCTTTGCTATTCTTTCAAATTTTAAAAAAAATTCAACCTCGATTCAATTTAAAAATACATTAAAAATTATTTATTTAGCTGGTTGTTTTTGTATTTCTACTAAATATTTATTCGTCAGTATAAAATGTTTATTCTTAAAGTGAGGAACTTATGCATATTCATACAATTTTTTTAATTTTATAAAATTACGATTTTTTATTCAATTATACATATATGTATGTATGTATATTATTAAAAATATAGTTGTTTATTAATTGATTATATTTATATTTCAAAACAATTTTCTTGATTACATAAAATGTGTCTACACATTTTTTTTTTTTTTTTTTTTATATTTTAACATTCGACAAAAAATTATTTGAAAATCGTTAAATCATTAATTAATTAGTTTGTTGCTACTTAATATTAATTAAGCATTATTGTTTTTGTTTTAAAGGTATACAAATTTTAAAGTTTTAACAACATTTTCTAATTTTAGGCCATAGATTGAAGCAAATTTTCATTTGTTTTATGATGTGTTTTGTGTATAATTATCTTAATTTTTTTACATACGAACATACATTTTCTAAGCTACAAGATTTTAACGAAAACAATTTTGAATTTTATTTAAACATTTTCAACTAAACTTATGCAATAGAAAAAAATTTAAATTATTGTCTTCGCTCCACATTATAGAAAAGCTAAAAGTGCTTTTATAAATTGTTGCTATAAAAATGTGCTTTCCAAGGTGCAAAGAGCTTTTGCTATAAAATTAATTTTATATGTAAATATTCAGCTCCAATACAAGATTCGGGATGATAGTCAAAGTTGTTTAAAAATTAATTGTTATCTTTTAATATTTATTGATATCAATTTTAAAAAAATCTACCCGACAATATTAGTCCTAATAAGGCTGATTGTTGCATAAAATTTATTTTTGTATCCAGTACAAAATTAGTTGTAGTTTTAAATATTTTTACTTTTTTTTTTTTTTTTAACAATGAAAACATTTTAGTTTAACTTAAATGTTTAATATCTTACTTATTTTGTATTATTGGCAAAGTTTTTTTTTTTTAATATTTTGTGCAAATATTGCGCTTTTTATAATCAAGTCTAATAATAAGTTCCGGTCCACACTGTGAAACATTTGCTGCAAAACATTAGAGTTTATGGATGAATAGTTCTGTTCTGTATTTCGTTCTGTACAGAAATGTCAAAAACTGAAAAGCAAAAACTTCACTGTGTGGACACAAATGCAGTTTCAAAAGAGAATTTAAAACTATTTTGCAGCAAATGCTTCAAAGTGTGGACCGGGACATATAAGGAAAAAAAATTATAATAATTTGTATAACATAAATTTTTTTATTATTTAAATCAGCTAAAATTATAATATCATTTTTGTAAAACTTTTTTATTTCGAGCAAATACAAAGCAACTCTACATTTCATCAACAAAATACCATAAGTCGATATAAGAACACAAATATACCTTTATATTTATCGATCAGTCCAAGGGTCTATATGCTGTAAAAATGGTTCGAAAGAATTATTTCAAAATCAAATTAAATTCCGCTACCATTCCATTAATGCATTCAGCATGAATTAATACGCTGTACTTAATTCCTTAGTACTTCAAACGAATTGTTTATTTATAGAATTAATTTCTTATAGAATCATTCAAGTTTTCTGTAATTCAAATCCATTACAAATTAGCTTAATCAAATTTATTGAATGAATAAATTGTTCAAGGTGTATTAATAAGGTGAAGTTACGAACACAGCTGATTATTGTATGTTTTTTTGTTTATGTTGCGTTTGAGTTTGTCAAATTTTCTTTTTATTTTATGTTGTTATTGAAAGAAACAAATATTGTAAATAGAAAATTAAAATTTGTGTAGAAAATATTAATACGCCTTGAAATTGTTCTTCAATTCAAATCATTTTTTAAATGATTAAAAGCAAAAGAAGATGATGTAATTCATGGAATAAATTGCTTAAAAAATTCTTTGACACTTGATAGTGATGGAATATCTGCGTTTTTATTAAAGAAATGTGCTCCATCCATTGTTTCAGCACTGACCCAAATTTTCAATAAATCATTATCGGAGGGTGTTTTTTTATAGATCGATGGAAACTTTCATACATTACGCCCATTTTCAAATCGTAAAAATCATGTTAATTGCTATAGAATCTATATCCAAACTAACAGTTGGAAATAGAACACGTTGTTTATAAAAAATTATATTTTGCTACGAAATCATTAATTATTTCAAAACAGCATGGCTTTCGTGAAGGTAGATCTACAGTTTCAAATTTAATGTTATTCACTGATTACTGCTTTTCATCTGTTGAATGTGGATTTCAAGTTGAGTCAATTTACACAGACTTTATGAAAGCTTTTGATAAAGTGTCACATAAGTAATATACTTCTAAGAAAATTGTCTAAAATTGGTATTTATTCAAATTTACTTTCTGGATATCCTCATATATTCAGAATAGAATTTGTATTGTAGATATTGAAGGATACGAATCTGTTCCCTATGAATTGACTTCGGGCATCCCACAGGGAAGTATTTTAGGTCCTTTATTATACCCTTCACCATGAGTGGCAAGGGTATATATAATTTGTCATTATAATTTGGACCTATAATGGGTCAAAATTGGGAAAAAAATGTTTTAACCCGAATTTTATTTTAAACAAAAACAATTTTTTTTTCAAAAATTTTTTTTTCACTAATAAATTTAAAAAAAAAAAATTTTTTGAAATTAAAAAAAAATATTGAAAAAAATTAAATCAAAACAATTTCGAAAAAAATTTAAAACAATTTTGAAAAACAGCTTTGATAAAATTTTTTTTTAAATTTTGAAAAAAAAAGATTTAATTTTGTTTACCTAAAAATATTTAAAATTTTTATTTTAAAGTATAATTTGGTGAAGGGTATATAAGATTCGCCACAGCCGAATATAGCTCTCTTACTTGTTTTTTTATTCACCCCTATTGTGAAAAACATGTGAAATTTATGTTCCTATGAAATATCAATTTCCCTCGAAGGGAAGATTACTATCGTGCTATTCCCATGAACTTTTCATTCACAATAGTTGGTTTTGTTCGTAACAGCTGTTTATTGTTTACAAAATTCCATCTAAAATTTTAAAAATTCAATTTAAACAAATGTGTTCATATGTCATTTTCACATTCTCGAAATCCTCTTTAAGTATATTTCAATATTGGCACTTATTCGCTAACCTCTGTTCATGAAGTTAATGATTTAGGTATAATATTTGACTTAAAGTTGAGTTTTATTCGGCATTTAGAATCAATTATTCCCAAAGCATACTCTACTCTGGCTTTCATCAAAAGAAGCAGCTTAGATTTTTATGATTCGTATACTATGAAAATTTTATATACATCTTGCGTCAGATCAAAATTAGAATATGGTGCAATTGTTTGGAGTTTTTATGCTAGAACTCACATAGATCTTATTGAAAAAGTAGAGAACAAATTTTGTAAATTTAGCTTTGAAACATCTAAAATTTACTCGGCCTTATTGGACTTGATACGCTTTAACTTCGACGTAAAATTCATTCTATGTTATGATCTTCTTGACAAAATTGATCTTAATGTGCCATCTAGAAATTTTCGTCATCACAATGTATTCTATATAAAACTGCATCGTTCGGAATTTGTTTTAAATAGTCCGTTTATTCGGCCCTTAACATATTTCAATAATTTACCTTCTGATTTACAGAGTTGTAAATTAATCATTCATTTTTGAATTACTTAATTCGCGAATCATTCACACAAAAAAATGAATTGAATGAAATTTGAGTCAATTCAAATGAATTTGGTAAAAATTAATTGCAATTCATTTACAATTCATTTGAATTGAATTGATTTTGAATTAAATCAAATGAATTTGGTAAAAATTAATTGCAATTCATTTATAATTCATTTGAATTGAATTATTTTTAATTAATTCAAATGAATTAGAAAAAAGAATTAGCCATTCATTTCCAACTCATTTGAATTGATTGAAATATGAATTGATTTTGTAATCTACAGTAAGCATCACTGTTGTTTTGTTATTCAAGTAATTTTTTATGTAAAAGACTTATTGTCTTTCCAAAGACAAAAAAATTCTTAGATTTAAACTTTAGCAATCATTTTTTGTTTAAATAATATCATATTTGTATATTGTGGAAAATTTCTTTTTTGAAAAATTTTCAATCGAATTTTAAAGATTCGAATGTCCTTGAGCCGTCAAAGATGACTTTGATTAAAGTTTATTGTTTGTGATTGAGAGTCAAGCGTATTTCAAAATAAAAATCAGTTCTTCTTGAAGTAACAAACTCCAAACATCATGTTCCAGGCACGGATCCAGGACAAGGCTTTTCGATTTTTGTACTGAATATTTTCATTTTGGTAGGAGAAATTTTTCATTCCCCCTAGAGATCTGCTCTTGAATTTGATTGATTGCAACTCATTTTTGATTTCATTCATTTGAATTCCTAATTCTTTTTTCTAATTCATTTGAATTAATTCAAAATCAATTCAATTCAAATGAATTGAAAACGAATTGCAATTCATTTTTACAAATTCATTTGATTTAGAAATGAATTGAAATTCATTTCTGACTAATTCGTTTGAATCGATTCAAATTTCATTCAATTCATTTTTGTTGTAAAATGAATTAATTCAAAATGCAGCTAATTCATAATGAATTAGAATCGAAAAAGAATGATTCATTTACAGCTCTGCTGATTTATTAGTGGAATTTAATTCTTCAAAATAGAATTTTAAATGTTTTCTTTTGTATAAATTATAATAGTACATAACCGATATTTTTTTTTTTTTTTGTATTTATGTATATTTTTTGTAAAACTATAAGTTTTTTTTTTCATAGTCTGTAGAGGAATTTTGTAATTCTATAGACTTTAAATAAATAACCAAATAAAGAAAACAAATATCAAACTGATTGAAGAAAACCATTTAAATTAACAAAAACTTAATCATTCAAAGGTGGATTGAAATCATTCCATTATGATTTAATTCAACGATGAATGAATTATATGGGAGTTATGGTCACTATATTGTAATTCCTATTGACTATAAATCTCTGATATCTAATGGTAATAAATAATATATTATCCCTCACAAACTGGTTTTATGTTGGTAAGAATCATAGTAAAAATTACTGTAATTATCATAACTTTCATATTAGACTCTCCCTGGAAAATCACTTTAGCGCACATTAAGACCGTCTAGAAGTTTTGATCGATATATAATTCACTCTAACACACGATCATAGAAAATTATTCGAAGTACATTAGTAAAAATAGAAACGTTTATTTAAAAGAAGTGGCATCAGAATAGATATTTTTCAATTTCAATGTTAATGGATATTTGTATGTATATTTGAAAATTGAAATTATTGGTTTATTTTTTTTTATCAAATAAAAAACTATGTACATGAAAAACACGGCAAAGATCTTTTCTTACAATACTTTTACGATTTTTGTCCAAAATTTTTCACTTTTGCACCCAATATATGTACATATTTATATATGACTATAGATATCTTACAATTGGGATCATTGTCATCAGGAAACATTTATTGACGTTTAACAAAAAAAAATCGTCAAATTAATTATATTTGTTACAGAAAAATAGAAAATAACAGCTGAAAAGGTGTCTTTAAAAATTTGTAATATTAATTTTTTTTTTTAATAAAATATCTAATTTAACTATCGAAATAATAAAAGAGCACATCAAATTATTTATTTACAAATTTCCCAGCTAAGTGTTAACAAAAATAAGCAAGTGATTTGAAAACGAAACATAATTTGTGATTTCAAACCACTTTGATAAAATGTGATTTTCACGTTGATGAACAGTTTCACGATCATCATTGATAAACTTGCTTGCAATCTTAATTATCGAGTTTAAACGATTTGTCTATTTATCTTTAGGGCAAGTTTCTGCAATTTGTATAATTTTCTAGACGATTATTCGGTTCGGCTTGCAGAAATAAGCCTTTAATTTAACTGCTATTTATTTTGTTCCTCTACAAAATCTAAAGGCTACTCAGTTCTTAAAAAATAAGTATGAACAATCTTCATAAAGATTTTGTTTCGTTCGAAATACAGAAACAGACACAAAAAAAAATAATTCCCAAATATATAATATAATACTACATCAAGGGTATTCACGATTTTAGATACAATATAAATAAAAAAAAAATACGTACATATGTAAAATGTTTAAATCGTGAATGCCATAAATATGTATAAATATATATATTTTTAAGATACCAATACCAATCTAAAATACAACCAACCACCACCAAAATATATTTACAACGAGATACTTAGATGGAGAGAGCGGACTACCAAGATAATGCAAATACGATGTGAATAAATGATTGTAACTGAAACAGAAACTTACGACCATCTTGGTGATCAATTTGGTGTTGATTTTGCTGTTGTTGTAGTAACAAATGCACGGGATCGCCGTTTGTTTTTTGACGTTTACGTCTCAAATGCGCGGGATCTAAAAAAGAGCACAATTTATTTTTATTTTATATTATTAGAAACAAAAAAAAAAAAAATAATAAAAAACAAAATATTCAAATACAATAAAATTAAATACATCGTGAAAAGGCACTCAAAGTAACCATGTTCATCACTTGATTTTTATAAATTTCAAATAAATAGACTTAAAGACTAATTAATATTCAATAATAATTCTTTTACAATGAACTATTTATAGATTCACTATTAAGTACAATATTTAATTACATACACATCTGCATGTATAAGTTTATATGTATACAAACAATTAATACATAATTTTCTTAATTTAATACACAATTTAATTTTCAATAGAAAAAACAATTATTCAAAATGTTCGTATAAAATTTTTAATTTAAAAACTATTAACAAATACGAGTAGTTTTTAGTATTCGGTTACAATTTGAATTCGATGGGCTCATTTTCATGACGACGTTTGAGCACTTTAAGCTAAAGGACAAGAGGCCGAGATATTAAAAATTATTAATATGTGATCAGATATCAATAAATTCAATGTCGGCACTTAGTATATAGTTGTAATATTTAGTACAACACAACAATTTTTACACACAATAAATAGTGTATCTAATTAAAACAACGTGTCGGAGAGTAGTAGGTGACAATTTCTCAAACTAGTCTTAAAATAATAATATTGCTGTTTTGCGTAAATTGAAGAATTTCTCAATAATTCATTATCGTTTACAAACCAATCACCCTACCACATATCCACCCACTCACTCAGGCATATTCATACATTCTACATAAACAAATATAAGTATATTTTGATTTATGTATGAAAGTATTTCGAGAGAGAGATAGAGAAAGAGACATCAAAATATTATGGAGGAGATAAGGAGTTCCACCACCACCAACATCAAATCCATTTACATATATGTACGTATGTAGATAATATGGACCGATAAATCTCTTTCTCTGTATACAAAAAAATATATATATATATTGTCCAATGACAACAATTACAACAAACACTAGTATGGTGAGATTACATACTGATGATGTGAATTCTCAGCCACAAAAATTCGTACAAATTAATTTAGGCGATTCGCAGCTACTAAACGTTCTGCCACCTCTTCGGGCGTTAAAATCTCGCCAGCATCAACGGGAGCATAGTATGCCGAGGTATCGTCAAATTCGCTGACCGTGGCTTGAGGTGGTATGCTAGTGTACAAGGCGAAATGTTCGGCCTCGGTCAAATCGACATTGGGATCAAGTTGAACATTAAATTCGCCCTCGCATAAATTGCGTAAACTTTGTCGATCTGTTATAGCCACCAACTCCATGTTGCCATCACAAATCGGTATGTCAGCCAGTTGGAGGGCAGACACAGTCTTGCGGTCCAATGTGTTGCTGAGTGTTAGAGTACTGGCATGAGAGTATTCCTCATGGTGAGGCAAACTATTGACGCTGTCACCCTTAAGGGGAATGTGTATGACATTAGCATTTAAGTGAGCTGGTCGCTTGCCCGAGACACTGCTAACACTACGTCCCACAGGTTTGCCCACCTTCTGGACTTTTTTCTCTGGGGAGTTTGGCAACGATGTGGGTTGTAACGATTTGATTGAGCGCATGGATGCACGATTAGAATCGTTCAAATTGAAATGACCAATGCTGGGTTCACGGCTCACAGTTGGAGTAGCTGTTTTGGATCCTGCCTTTGAACCAGCTGTTAGGTCGCCAGCCTGGCTGAGATCGGATTTGCTTTTGCGTCGGGAGAACAGTTTGGAAAAGAAGCCTGGTTTCTTTTGCTTCGGCAAGGTACTGCTATTACCAGCTCCGGGTTTTTGTGGCAGACGTTTAGTAGGTGGTGATTGATCTGGAGTTTTCATAATGATAATGGGTGTTTGTTGGCGTGATTTACGATCTAAAGTGCCGCCAATATTCGCTTCAATTGAGCGATTTTCAGCATTGCTGTCTTGCTTGCGCAGCCGTTTAGGCGGTAAGGGTGGTAGTTTTTCCTCTTCGGCTGCCGTAACATGCATGTGAGGAGAATGGATTTTTGGTGGTGCTGGTCTAGGTGGAGTTTGCAATTGTGGTTGAGATTGAGCTAAAATATCGGGTTTTTGATTAATGGCTACTGGTGTTGGGGGAGAAGATGTGGCTGATGCTGGACTAGATCTAACTTCTATTGGATCGTAATGATCATTTTCAAAATCATCTGGTAAATTAGATGCTGGTGGTGTAGGTGGCATGATGTCATCCATTGGTATGGAAATGGGATTCTTAAAAGCAATTTGTAAACTACTATAAGTTGCAGCGTCATCGAAACTCTCCTCCACCTCCATTGCTGTCTGACCCCCATCTACCAAGGTGCCATCTGTATCGGGGGCACACGAATCAATGCCATTTAATTCATTGATTAGCGTACTGTTGTAAGTATCGCGACGTATGACATGATCTGAATATATATCATCCAATTCGGCAACCTGTTCCAGCAGGTCGCTTAATGTCTTGTCATCCGCGTCATTGGCGGCCACCTGGGTAGTTGCGGTAGTAGTTGAGGAGGTGGTGTTGGTTTCAATTGATTCATTGGTAGTTGGATTTTCCAACTCTTGCAATTCATTTGAATTCATCCATTCAGTGATTTTTTCATTTGTATCCATTAAGGATTGTTGATTGCTCTGTTCAGCATTTGGCTGTTGATCAGCATTTAATAGCTCAACGACTTCTTTCAAGGAATCGCATTGATCTTGAGTAGTTTGTAACTGCTGCTGTTGCTCAAGCTCACGCATTTTCTCATCAATAATTGTATCAATTTCCTGTTGGCTACGTCGTTTGGCTGCTTCTTCGTCGTCTATGCTCGTTAGGTCGTTTGTCGGAGTCAGTACAGTATCGCCTTGAGATGGCTGAGTTTCAGGTATTGGTAACTCCTCAACAGTTGGAGTATTCAAATCAATCACCTCCATTTTTTCATCGCTAGCAAGAATTTCTTGGAAAATATCTAAGTCGGGTTTCCTCTTGAGGTTCCGACGAAGGTCCAAAAATCGTTTCCTACCTGAATCCAAGGGTACATATTCAAATGGAAGTGGTTCACTCGTAACACCATCCGATGGCCGCTTCAATTGTATAAACACCTATAAAAGTATCGAAAGATTGATTAAGTTCTAATAAAAATCTTAATAGCAAAGAAACACTAACCTTCGCGGGCTCTGCTATGTCAATTTTACGATATCGCGGCGTTTTAAATGCTATGGCAGTCTGTTTGTGTACATCGGTATGTTGAAAATCTCCAAATGCCTCCCATATCGTTTGGCCATTATTTTCTTCATAAAAACGCACGGAAATATCTTCTTTGGCTACTTTTTCGCACAACAAAATGATCTGGGTATTGCCCAGAACCGTGGCCGAACAACTGCACAGTCGACAGATGACCAGATCGGACATGGCTTTCTTATCGTATATTGGTTCGGAGACCACTGGCGGCAAAGGCTGTGTAAAACGACCCTTCTGATCGCTCTCCATGAACACTTGAAAACACAACCTAACAGAGTTTAAGTCAATACTAGAGGGTTGAAACCGATGCGCAAATCCAGCTAAATAAAACCATTTTTTACATTTTCAGCATAAACGAATAAATGAATAAATGAAAAACAGAAAGAGAAATCTTACTTTTGAATGGATCTACGCGAATTTCTTCACGAGCTTTAAGTGCTGCCTCTATGTCCTTTTTCTTAACGCACTGTATTCCCAGATTGCTAAACACAGCTCTCATTGTTTCTGAGTTGATTTCAAGCGTACACACACCCTTCTTGCAACCCTCTTTACCGACTAGATTATGAGGATGAGGTCTGTAACAGGGTAGATATTTTGTAAAATTTACCACTATCCCATTGAGTAAATAAGAAAGATTGGGTGGGGGGGGGTCTTACCTATAGGGTTGATCTTTGGTGACACATGACACAACAACTACGGCTCGTCCTTTATAGCCTACAATCTCGATGGTGGGATATGTTTTGTTTTCTGGAGTCGAATTAACGCCCGGTATTGAACCAGCTGAACGCCCTTCACACTCGTAACGGAATCTTAAAGCTTTGCCGGCCGGCTGTTCCGTTATTTTTACGTAGGGTTTTTTGCGCACATTTTTATTGTTATTTGATGGTTGTTGCTGCTGCTGCTGTTGTTGCTGTGGTTGCATTCCATTATAATTAATATTTTGTTGCTGTTGCTGCTGCTGTTGAATTGGATCCATATTTTGAGCGTTTGGATTATTGGCTGTCACACCACCACCGGCTCCTCCTCCACCAGCTAAAACGTTATTATTGGCAGGATTTTGATACATTAGTAGATCAAAATATCAACTGTAAATTGAAATTAAGACAAGTAAACTGTTAGTGTTATCGAAAAATAATTCATGTTTTTTTTTTTACATAAAACTAATATTTATTTGGAATTTTTGAGAAGTGCGGATCGTATTATTGCGACACTTGATATAATATTAAATAAATTTGATAATACAGTGATGCAGAAATGCCTGGGTAGTTATACTATTTTTCTGGTGGATGTCGACTACGACTTTGTTTTTGAAATTTTCCAGTAACTTAGTTGAATATCAACTGATTTTAAGTTTCTCAGCGTTTAGATAGAAGAAACTTTGCCCTTTCGTAAATATGATGTTTATTAATTAAAAATAAAATAAATTTTTAATAATTTTTTTTAAACTCATTTCTAAACTTCAGAATCGATACGTCACCAAGAGTCACACTATTCCGACCCAAACTCCTCGAAATACGATAAGAAAAAATCCAAATGTACATATTTTGTAATAGTGAATCTGTTTTATTTTTGCAAAAGTTTGTTTAAGAAAACTACATACATATGTACAATGTATGTTAACATAAATTTATGTCTTGAGACGGTACTATGATGAATATTGTCTAAAAATAGTCCAGACGACGTCGACCACAGAACAATCGACAGCGACAACAAAAAGTTTCAATATTTCTCCTTGAGAATAGTGGAATAGAGAGAGAAGAAAACTCACGCACTCATTCACTTACTCACACATTAAAGTAATAGCGTTGAGGTGGAAAATAAAAGTTTTCGTTTTGAAAAAATAATTTTCTTTACTATCTTCTTCTTCGTTCTTATTTATTTTATACGAATATACTGACTGTGGTGATCTCGGAGGAAAGTGTCGATAGATACTAAAGATTTAAAATCACTTCGAAACATTTTACACTCTAGCAAATAAAAAAGAATCGAAAGATTGCTGAAAATAATAGCAAACTTTCTCTCTTTTTTTATTCTCATTCAGATCCATGGACCACAACAACACAGCAGAAAACGAAAAATTATTTATGGATGTATTCTTTTTCCAACACTCTACGTTTCCTTCGTCTTTCGCGGGAGACTTCATTAGACCGACACTTTAACGCTTTTTAGTTTTTACGTTGTAAAACAAAAGCAGCAGTTTTATTAAAAATTGTGCATAAAACTTATAAAGACATTTCTTGATTTGTTTTGTATATTTTCTTGTAAATTTTCGCTTATCATCATCCATTTGTTTTGAAAAGAGAAACACAAACTTTTGTCCCAAACAAAAATAAATACAGAAAAAAAAACAAAGTTGCGACAAAATTGTCTCTATTAGCTCCGGAAAATTGGATAAAAATAACATTTTGCGTAACTCGTCGTCAAGTATAAAACACAAAAAGAAAATAAAAGAGAAGAAAATCATACCAACTGACTGCATTGAAAATGGACATTGGCTGGCCTCCACATGTTTAGATTTAAACTGAAATCTTTTTATTATTAAATTTTCGTCTAATTATGAACAAACAGATATTTTACTGGAAAATGGTTTGTGAAAAAAATATTTTAAAAAACAAACAAACCGAACTCATCTACATACATAAAGGAATAAAAATGTTGTAGATATTTACAAATAAAAAAATAAAGTTTTTAACATTTTAAAATACCATTTCTGAAAATATTTGTTTTGGGGTTTTCAATTGGTGGGCTGGACAATGAAAGGATAAAAATCTCCCTTTTCAGATTCAATTTATTATTAAAATTCCAATTACTTATATTGCGAGATGAGTTGCTATAAACTATGGTCAAAAACCATTCTCATCACAATGTACTAGTAAAAAAAATATGTAAAAACAAAAACAACACTCGTATACTCGTATGTGTAACTTTTTTGAGTAATTTTTTTGTTTGGGTTTTTTTCTAGTTTCCGCTCTATGTACATTTTCTCTATGGACCTAACAATAACAAATCGTTACCTCAAAATACGAATGTCGTAAGTGCAAAGTTTCGATTATTTTATATTTATTATACACTTCACAAGCTCCTTCGAATGGTATCATCAGTTTTATCCTAAATCTTATAACTACCAAGATATTCAGCATGCATTTCATCGTACGTCACAAAATTTTATCGTCCTCAACATGTATTTTGTCGTATGTGCACCAAAAATACGAAATTTTTTGTGTGCAAAATGATGATATTTCATATTGAAAATACAATTGTTGTACGTCATACAATTTTATTATTTTCTTTAATGAAAAAGTAAATAAAATAACTAAGACAATAATAAAAAATAATAAAGAAAATAACTGTTTAGTTTGATAAAATTCTTAAAAGTTATATTTTATAGTTGGCTTTGAAAGAAATTAATAGAGAAAATAACTGATAAAGAAACCAGGACACTCACAGATTCAGGAAGTGGATTGTGTCCACAGTGTTATTGATTTAAAAGATTTATAAATCCCAAGTCAAACGGCATTGGAATGTATGTTAAGGAATGCTGAATACGAAAAAACGAAGCTTAGTTAAAAGCAGACACACTTCAGAAAAATTAAATATATTTGGTCGATTCACAGGGTCTCCTATCATGTCATATTGTCACAATGTCCTAATATTTCACAATGGTTTGAAAATGTTGTTATTGCCTTTCAAGCAAAAAATGTCCTGATATAATACTGATATAATGTTTATTGTGTTATCGTAACCAACCAGCAGAGTCATGCGCCGAACGCCTAAAAGTCGGTTAAGCCGAGCCACCGAGTCGTAAAAGATTAGGACATTGTGACAATATGATTGATAGGAGACCTTGTGAATCATCCAATTGAATATAATAATACAACCATTTATCAAATCGAATATAGACTGATGCATGGTAAGGATGAATTGATTATAAAACTGTTAAAAAAGAAATTTTTGCCACGCATAGTCGAAGAAATACCGGATAATTTTTTGCAAATAAAATTAGCTATATTAAGACCCAAAAAACTTGATATCAACAAAGTAAGAGAGTGGTGATTTGTAATTTCACTCTATCAAATTATATATTTCCAGTCGTCTTTCTGTCGTATGTTCAATGAAAATAATTTGCTGGGAAAAAATGTAACATTGGCGTATGTTATATTTTTTGTATTCTGAAGCAAAAAGGAGAGTAACGCCTTTGTTACTATAATTACAATAAATTGGACTTAGGCTTATGAAAATAAGACATTCAACTTATATTCCATCCAAAACTAGAGAAATCCATAGGGCCATTTTTAAGAAATTTAATGTTAAACACTTAAAACCATCTGTTGAAAAGTTAGCTTTTTGCTACATACGACATCCGTATTTAAAGGTAACGAAATGTGCTCGTTTACACAAAAAATTGTAGCAGGCATTTAAAGAGAAAATATTTTTTTTTTTTACATTTTGTACTTGAAAAAATTTACTTGTAAAATAAAAAAATTTTTTTTTTTTTTTGAATTTTTTGGAAAAAAATTTAATACAATTTGCTTCATAGGTAACTGAGAGCCAAAAACCTAAGCCTGTTGTCAAAAATCTAATTCATGAGAATGTATTGCATGTATTTTGTTATTGTATCACCCGTATGTGTGAAAAGAGAGTAATTTTTTCCATTGGTATACCCTTCACCTTCGTGAGAATGGTATATATAAATTTGCCATTCTGTTTGTAATTTCCATAATATAATTTTCCGACCCTATAAAGTATATATATTCTGAATCCTTATAGATAGCGCAGTCGATTTAGCCATGTCCGTCTGTCTGTCTGTTGAAATCAATTTTCTGAAGACCCCAGATATCTTCGGGATCCAAATCCTCAATAATTCTGTCAGACATGCTTTCGAAAAGTTTCCTATTTAAAATCAGCAAAATCCGTCCATAAATAACGGAGATATGAGCAAAAATCCGATATTTTTGGCCTATTTTTTTATCTATATCTCGATTACTAATTCATAAATATGGACAATATGGATATCTAATGATAGATATTTCAAAGTCCATTCCAACGATGTATATAATGCTATACAAAGTTGGACCTACAATGGCTCAAAATCGGGAAAAATATTTTTTAACCCAAATTTTTTTTTCACAAAAAACTCTTTTTTCACTAATAAATTACAAAAAAAATGTTTAAATTAAAAAAATTTTTTTTTTTAAAAAT
Source organism: Calliphora vomitoria (assembly GCA_942486065.2). Taxonomy (NCBI): domain Eukaryota; kingdom Metazoa; phylum Arthropoda; class Insecta; order Diptera; family Calliphoridae; genus Calliphora; species Calliphora vomitoria. The sequence goes on along the minus strand of OW818030.2, from coordinate 63,810,090 downwards.
TGGAAAAAACTTAAAAAAAAATTTCGAAAAATTTTTTTTTAAAAAATAAGAATATTAAAATTTTATTTTAAAGTATAATTTGGTGAAAGGTATATAAGATTCGGCACAGGCGAATATAGCTCTCTTACTTGTTTTTTTACATTTTGTACTTGAAAAAATTTACTTGTAAAATAAAATTTTTTTTTTTTTTTAATTTTTTGGAAAAAAATTTAATACAATTTCCTTCATAGGTAACCAAAATAGGAGAGCCAAAAACCTAAGTCTGTTGTCAAAAATCTAATTCATGATAATATATTGCATTTATTTTGTTATTGTATCACCAGTATGTGTGAAAGAAGAGTAATTTTTTCCATTGATAAATCGGTCCCCACGCTAACCCATATTAGTTACAAAAGTTAAATTTTGCAATTTTATACCCTCCACCACCACAAGTGGTGAAAGAGGGTATATATACGTTTGTCATTCCGTGTGTAACATTGAGAAATATTCATCTGAGACCCAACAAAGTATAAATATTATTGATCCTTATGAAATTCTAAGTCGATTGAGCAATGTCCGTCTGTCTGTCCGTCTGTCTGTCTGTCTGTCTGTGTAAAACACTCTTACGTCCAAAATACATAAGTGAAATTAATGAAATGTATACCAAAATGTTTATAATTTTTGTAAGCAGTTTGGTATTGAAAATCAGCAAAATTGAATTGGTAGAACCAGGGTTATGGATCAAAATGTAAGACAACCTCCAAACATTTTTATAATTTTCACATGATTTTTGTGACTTTTGGTAAATTCATTGCAACACATTGAAATTTTGCACTTATTATTTATATGATAAAAGGACAAATTCTGTTGAAAATGGAAAGAATCGGTCCATAATTTCTCGTAACCCCCATACAAATTTCTTCCCGAAATATGGTGCTATAGTCTATAAATGCCTACAGAATTGCAGTATCCATACAAAATTCAGCAAAAATAAGTTTCGTGCTAAGGGAAATCACAAGACTGAATTTTTCGTGGATCGGCCCATATTTGGTCATAGCCCCCATATAAAGTTCACTTACGAAAATCACTTAAACATGCATAAATACCTCATAAATATCGCTATTGAGTTGAAATTCGACACAAATAATCTCCATGTATACAAAAGTCGCTGCACCGAATTCTATTAAGATCGGTTCATATTTGTTTATAACTCTCATGTAAGGACCTCATCCGAACAACACATTAACCGGCATAAATATCTAATAATTATCAATATCAAACCATATCAAACAATATCAAAATTTTACACAGATCCGTAATTTATATATGGAAGTCATACTGCAGGATTTTGTGAATATCGGTCCATATTTGACCGTAGCTCCAATTTAAGGTCACAAATCTCTTATAATTATTTTAATAATGCTAAAATTCGACATACATAAAACTGATATACATAGCAATAACTGTACCAAATTTTATGAAGTTTGGCCCATAATTGGTCATAGCTCCCATATAAGGACCACTTCCGAAAAACACATTAACCTGTATAAATATCTAAAACATATCGATATCAAAATAAAATTATACACAGATGAGTAATTTGTATCTAGTAATCATACTACTGTAGTTTGCGAATATCTGTCCATATTTGACCATAGCTCCATATAAGGTCCACTCCCGAAAATCACTAAAACCCTCATAAATTTCTTACAAATATAGTCATCAAGTTGAAATTCGAATCCAAAAATTACAATATATGTAAAAATCATTGTACGAAATTTTATGATGATCGGCCAATAATTGGTCATAGCCTCTATATAAGTACCACTTCTGGAAAACACATTAACCTACACAAATATTCAAAAAAAATATTTGTACTGAACCAAAATTGTACACCGATCAGTAATTTGAATTCAAGAATCATATTAAAAGATTTTTTAAATATCGGTCCATAATTCGATATAGTTGTCATATAAGGTCCACACTTGTTAATAGCGTTGTTTAAATTAAGTTTTATTAATTTTTTTATTTATAAATGTTACAAAAATAGCCCACAAATACTTTGAAATCAACGTTACAGTATTATATGGCGATAGTCCCATAATAGGTCAGCTCCAACATGTTGAACCAAAATTTGAATCCAAAAATCATACTACTGAATATTATGAATATCGGTCCATAATTGGCAACAGCCCTCATATAAGTTCCACTTTCGGTAATAACTATAATACCCATAAAACTCTTGTAAAGATGAAATTCAATTAAAATACATAGAAATCACGTTAAACTATTTTATGATGATTGACTCATAATAGGTCATAGCTTTCAATTAGTTCCACAACCCAAAAATACATTAACGCATATAAACATTGATATCGATCAAAAATTCAACAGAAATTAGTTACAAGTAGACAGAAATCATACTGCTGGAATTTTTGATTATGGGTTCATAATTATATATAAGACACATATCCGGAAAATTCATTAATCCCGAATATATATTAAAATTTTGTGATTTAACTCATTTCCATATGCAAAATTTTGAATTTTGTCTAAATATATTTGTATACGCTTTTTTATATTCTTTTTCTTCACTTATGGTGAATAAGTATAATGTTGATCCAATCGGATAATGATAACCAATTATTAGGTACATATATAAATTGTTAAATGTCATACGTTATAATATGAATAAATGACAAACTCTATTCAAAATGGTAAGAATCTGCAGTTAAAGTATCTTCTGCTTAAACTAGTCTTTCTTACAATTGTTATATTATTTCATATATTTATTTTATAGTATTTCGATAACATTGTCTTAATCCTCATAATAACAAATATTGAATATGCATATTAAAGTGTTTATGCCAATGTAACTTCTACACCTCTCATCATATTTAGGTGGAGGGTATTTAAGATTCGGCACGGCCGAATATAGTACTCTTACTTGTTAATTCTCATTTAGTCTTTAATAGAATGGGAAGCATTTTTTAATTTTTTGAAATTCCGTTTAACCCCTATGTGTGTGACAGAGTACCCGGGTAACTTTTTGTAATTTAATTGCAATTTTCTATGTATGCAGAATTCCTAAGCGCTTGAAACTTTTTGAGAACTCTTAACTTTTTGTTATATTTATTTTTTATAATGGACACATTTGTGTCTCGATTTGGGAGGGAGTGGTAAATCATTTTATATTTTACACCCTTAACAGGTGCCCTGGGTACCACATACAAATTATATGGAAAATATTACGTATACGCTCACAACACAATACTGAGTAGTAGGGTTCTATAAGTCGATTGTTCGAACAATCGACTTTTTGCTGAAAAAAGTCGAAATCGACTTTTTGGTCGGAAAAAAGTCGAACAATCGATTAGTTATCACAAAAGTCGATAAAAGTCGAAAAAAGTCGACTTTTTACATTGCTAAACAAATTTTTAATTGCAACATTATACTAAAACGAAATATGCACAGAATAAAATAATAATTTTATGTTATTGCAATTTGATACACTTTAATTTTTTCTAGTGTGTGCAAAATAAATAATAAGTAAATGTTTTTAAAAAAATGCTCTTTCTACACAAAATATTTTATATAAATATTTTGTGTGGAAAGAGCATTTTAAAAAGTTTTTAGACATATCGTATATACTCGAGTTACAGAAACTTTTAGGAAAATATTTGATAATAAACATACCAAATTGGTAATGTAAATTTGTTTACTATTTTATAAATTTAAATGTAACTATTAGAAACAAAAGTGATAATATCATTTAATTTATTATCGCCTTAATACATATAATTTCTATTTCTAAACATTACAGAAGGCGCATCAATAAATGCAGAAACCATATTTTTTTTACAAGAAATTGTAAAAAGTTGAAAAAAGTCGAAAATTGTCGAAAAGTCGAAAATAGTCGAAAAAAATCGATTTAACTAAAACGTCGAAAGTTCGAAAAGTCGACTTTTTGTTTCAACTATAGAACCCTACTGAGTAGTGTTTCTACTGGCGGAATTTATTTGAGTACTGTGTATATAAAAGGGAATCCCCATTTATTGAATTGATGTTAGGCTAAACTTAAACATTTTTTTACCATTTCGTAATATGGAGCATTCCTGTCACCCTGTTAAAGCTGTTTTTTTTTTTTTTTTTGTCACACACATAAGGGTTACAATTTTTTTTGAAAATTTGCGGTTTGAGATATGATAGAATTTTAATTATATATGGTATCAAGTCATAGTGAGTTATTGATGTAAGAAATGTTTATATTTAAACATATATTTGAGTTCAAAAACATCAACAAAATACTTTGCAGTCATAACTTTGTCAAAGTAAGCAAAAACAGTTAAAATTATTTATAATTATTATGTGTTTTGCAAGATGAAACATTGTCCAAGTTTACACGCTTTCGCTAAGAAACGCATAACTTTTTTCGGTTCCTTTGCACACAAATGTTTTGTTATTTACCCTATTGCTACTTTAGCCCAAAGCTCGAAACTTCATATAAAATGTGCAACTTCTAAACTAAAAGTTATCCGATTTTGCTCATATTTTCAGCAGTTGGTGTTTAGTTGACGGAGAATAATTTTAGACATAGGGACAATCTAAAAAGTGCAAATTAAGGGCCACACTAATGTACATTAAAGCGACTCACTTCGTATGATGTATTTATTTCCCAGATGATATACGGATAAAAATTTGGCTAAAAATAAATCACTGATCGCTTTTTGCCTCTATAATTTTTTTAACGTATTTAAGAATAATTTCCATTATAAAGCAACCTTGATATTAAATTGTTAATATCTACTGCAAACTAACTGCAATTATCGTTAACGCTAAAATATCTTTATGGATATAATCGCAACTACCGTTATCTTTAAATACTGTTACAGAAATTCTATAAATAATTTAAATTAAAAAATACCAATGACAAAGACTTCAGAACTAGCTTCTGAAATCACACGCAGAATCGCCATAGAAGCATTTTATTATAATTTCATAACATATTGTCTATTACTTGCAATAACGTATTATTTCAGTTGTGCTTTGCCGTTTGTGTGTTCAAATTAACGTTTTAACCAGATGTTATGTGACCAAATTGGACTATAATGTTATTTTCCTTAAAAAGTTAAAGAAAAGTTTATCGGTTTCAAAACTAAAAATGCGTCACCTGAAAAATAAATTTGCAAATGAACGATATTTAATCAAAATTTTTTAACTGTATTAAAAACGATTTTCTAAGTTTTGTTACAAATTAATTTATATGTACTTTATACAACTAAATATACAATACACAAAGGTATTCTGGAGCAGAATAAATTCTAAATTCATTGTTTTAAATTTGTATAATGATATACAAATCCTATATGGGTACCATTGCTAGGTGCAAATTTGAGAAGAAAAAAAAATATTTGTAAAATTGAAATTGATTTTTTTTTTTTTTTTTTTTTTTGTTTAATAAACAATTCCCACGCAACCATTACTGTTTGCTGATGAACGCCTGGCTGTTTAAAAATTCTATTTAAATTATAAAATTTTTGGCTACAAAACAATCGGAAATGACGAAATTTTAAAAATATTTACGAAATTTTAAAGGAAACTTTTTCACGGTTTGTTGTGTTTTAATAAGTTAAATAATTATAAATTTATAGTTGATCAAACTAAGTCGACTTTGTTGAACCCAAAAAATTAAATAAAATTTTTATTAAAATGTTAAATTTAAACGCTTTCATGATGGATCAAATTTAACTTATATTTGTTATGTTATATTGTCGTTATATTAGGGAAAGATTCAATAGTTTCCAAACCGTATAAATAAGTAATATCTGAATCTGTTAAATTGTGTAGGGTGAATAATAAAAACAAAATTAAAATCAACACAACAAATGTGCATGTCTTCAACAAATGCTGTTTAATTCTTTTGTCTAAAGGTGTGCATGGTTGTTTTTAAAGATTTGCAGTCTGAAATCCGTTTTTTAGTTTAAAAAAATAAACTTTATTGTTAGAAACTGACGTCATTAAATCATTTTAATTGAGAATGTGGTGAAAATAATTTTTACATTTCAAATGTCGAATTACCCTTTTTAAATTGTTTTATATTAGGAAACTCAATATCGCTGTTATAATAATGCGTTTAATTAATTGTAGATCAAAATCAGGCATCTGTTTAACTCATTTTACGATATGATTTACGACGCATAGCTATTTTCGTTAACTCCTAGATCAAGAGTGACTTGATCATAAAACCGATGTGGTGTTATGGCATACAGCTATGGGGCACGGCCTCAGAAAAGATCCAAAGACGCCAAAACAAGTTTTTAAGAATGATCACAGTTGCCCCCTGGTATATCAAAAACGCGAATATACACAAAGATCTAAACGTGCCCCTTGTAAAAACTGAGATCACGAAAAATGTGGAAAAATATTAAAAAAAAAACTTGAAATTTACCCAAACCCACTGGACCGCAACATATTAGATAACCGTGGCCACACTCTATTAAGAAGGAGGGACACAGCAGACCTAATCCTAAGACTAGAAGGAAAAATGCATATTTAATCAAAGCAACAATGAATAAACAATTTTTCGTCCGACACTGGCTGGACTAATTAAATTACAATTACAGTGCACTCGCGGTAACGCGAACTAATTAAAACCAAGGGAGTTCATGTTAGTGAAATTGTTCACGTTTTCGATTGTCGAATTTCATGGAAAAAATATAAAATTTTATAATAGAAACCTGTGTTTTACACGCTTAAACGTGAAATTCTTTTATTATTATTTTCATTATTAAGAAATAAAACAAAAATTATTGATTAAAATGCATTACAAAACAAAACGAGATCACGATAAAATATACATTGAAATAAAATTACATAGCAAATAAAATTACATCCAAAAAATATTAGTTTAGAGGATACAAACACATTTTTAATACAAGGAGATTCCTTAAACTTTAAAAATCGAATTTAATGTGTTGTCTACATGCTTAGAAAACAAATGCAGTGAAAAAAATTGTTCACGTTATAGAGCTTTCTGAGTTTGTTCACGTTACAGAGTAGTCAATGTAAACAAAAGCTTGTTCATGTTAGGCGGTGTTTACGTTAGACGGTGTTCACGTTACCGCGAGTGCACTGTATTAGATATAAGATTTGAAATACTTGTTGTTAGTTCATTAAGTAATGAAGTAATGAATAATAAAATAAAATTAAAAAAAATTTAATTTCCTGGCATCGCACATTGGATCCAAATGTGTTCAAAGTGGCGCTTTATTGAAATTTAAGAATTAAGTTTTTTAAAAAAAAACTTGAATTTACGAGAATAGAATATGTCTGTGGTTCAAAAATTACTCTTCAAATCGATCGATTTTCATCATATACATTTATGTGGAATTTCAACCATATTAGTTGTTTACATATTCCGTAGTTAGCTGTTAAATACAAATATTTTAAATTACGGATTCCCTGAATTAATCACCACTTTTGACTCATTTGAACCCACTGTGCATCGTTGAACTTGCTCCAGTTGATACCAAAGAAATTATAAAAGTTTATTAACATCACAAATCCGAAATTTTACATTTACAAAATTATTTTTAAACCATGGCAGAATCTACCAAGTACAATTATTAAAAACAATGTTCTCAATTATAATTTCCCTAAATTGTCAAACAAGAGAAAATTAACAAGTAAGAGAGCTATATTCGGCTGTGCTGAATCTTATATACCCTTCACCTAATTATACTTTAAAATAAAATTTAAATATTTTTTTTTTTCTAAATTGTTTTTTAAAAGTTTTTTCAAATTTTTTTTTTAATTTAATAGTGAAAAAAATTTATTACAAAGAATGTTTTTTGTGAAAAAAAATCGTGTTAAAAAATATTTTTCCAGATTTTGACCCATTGTAGGTCCAACTTTGTATAGCCTTATATACATCGTTGCAATGGACTTTGAAATATCTATCATTAGATATCCATATTGTCTATATTTGTGACTTTGTAATAGAGATATAGATAAAAACATAGAGGTTGTCTCGGATTTTTGCTCATATCTCCGTTATTTATGGACGGATTTTGCTGATTTTAAATAGGAAACTTCTCGAAAGCATTTCTGACAGAATTATTGAGCATTTGGACCCCGAAGATATCTGGGGTCTTCAGAAAATTGATTTCAACAGACAGACAGACGGATACGGCTAAATCGACTCCGCTATCTATAAGGATTCAGAATATATATACTTTATAGGGTCGGAAAATTATATTGTGGAAATTACAAACGGAATGACAAATTTATATATACCCTTCTCACGAAGGTGAAGGGTATATAAATATCAAAATGGAATGTCCAAGAAAAAAAAAATTGTTATAAATTAAAGTTTAACGTTCAAAACGTCTAAACCGCGCACAAATCAAATTAAAATATAAAGTGGTAACATCCATAGTTTCACGTTGTAGGGGTAAATATTGACAACTCTCCCTAATAGTTGTACCTGGTTGATTCTGCCTTAATTTTAAACGAAATTGTTTTCAACAAAATGTTTTCTCAATTAAAAAAACGGTTCATCCATTTTTTGGTTAACATTTAAATTAATTTCTTTAAAGTGAATTTTGAAGAAATGTTTAAAAGTAGTTTTGTAGCTCTTTTTGTTGACGCAGCGACCATATAAAACTCATGCCTTGGTTGTAAAAGGGTATTAATACGGATAGCTTTCTAAAGATCTGAATCTGTTCACAAACATCTGTTTGCCAACGTTTGTGAATACATATGTAGTGCTTAAAATAGTCTTGACGTATTCGTTGCTATTATTTTGATGTCATGATTTTAATTTATATATTAAACTAGCTAAAACCCGGTGTGCTTCGCTACCCGTATCGTAATGAAATAAAAAGTTTAGAGTTAAACAAATATATTTATTAAGTTATTTAAATCTACAGTTTTCCTTTTAAATTAATTCTTATTATATTATCTTATGATTTACAATATACTTATTTAGTTTATCTAAAATTAGTTTATATTTTAATAAGTAGTACATTATTTGTTTCTTATTTATAACCTTAATGTTAAATATAGAAGTTTATAGAAAAACATTTTTTATTTAATGTTTGATATATACATTACTTTTATTAATTATTTTTTATTCTAATGACTTAGGATATACAATATTTTTGGTTTTTCCTTCTGGTGCATATACATATAAGTCTGTGGGTTTTCCCACTCGCGAACATGTAAAATAAAGCTGTCCATGTGAAAAACATGTATTTTCTAGATTTAGTCCACAAACTTGCAAAGACTGACCTTGAGCTTTATTAATTGTAATTGCAAATGCTAGGCGAATAGGAAACTGCAATCGCTTAAAATCAAATGGCATTTCCGAAGTTATCATCGGAATACGTGGCAGAAATACATCTGATCCATTGTACTTTACAGTTATAATGGTCGCCTCGATTAGATTGTTCATTAATTTCTTTACTATAAGTCGAGTGCCATTACAAAGTCGTGGTGGATCAATGTTTCTTAGTAAAATAATAGGAGCACCAATTTTCAACTGCAAGTCATGTGGTGGAAAGCCCGGTAAATCTAACGAATTTAAAAATTCGACTGGATAATTGACGACATCCTCAATATTTGTAACAGTGTCGATTGATTTATAAATTTTTATATTACCATCGATGGTATTCAGAATGTTGCTGTTGATGGAGATAACGTCTATATTTTTGGCTGCCAGTAACGCGCGTTCACATAACCATAGCTTGTTTTTAAAATTTTTTCCGATATTGGGGAAAACGCAATTTATTAACTCTTCTATAGATTGCGTCATGCTGCAGAAGTTAGATGGAAATGTTATACATTTCATACATACATACATACATACAAACACACATTCACTTTTATATATATTTATATATATAGATAAGGGTTTCAAATGTATACAAATTTTAACATTTACTTAATATTGTTGGTAGTCAGCGCATTTCTGTCCTAAATATTAATATTGATAGATGATATATCTTTCCCTATTTATAATTTGTCATCATATGTATGGAAGGTGCCACGCCCACTATTGATAGTCCGCCCATTTTTGTCCTAAATATTAATATTGATGGTAGAATAACCGTACCATATATCTTATTGTTTCCCATATATAAATTTTTTTTAATTATCATCATATGGGAGGTGCCACGCCCTCTGTGGCTACTACTCCCATTTTTGCCGCACATATTTAAACAAACAGTGGAATTGCTCATGCAAAATTTGAAAACAATAGCTATTATAATTTCCTAAATATTTGATTTTTAAAATTAACTTTGTATGGGAGGTACCACGCCCACTTAAAATTTCAAAACAAAAAGTAGCCTATAGCTCCTTCCAGGCATACATAAATATACTGTAAAAATTTCAAGCAAATCGGTTCAGCCGTTTAGCCGTCTATAAAGCCCAAACTAATAATAATAAACATACATACATACAGACACACATTCACTTTTATATATATAGATAAACAAAACAAAATTTCGTAAAAATTTTATTGTAGACTGTCTTTAGAAGCCCAATTGGCCAATTGGATTAAAGCCAACAATTCGATCATGCTGAAATGTTCGCCTGCTTAAATGATTTTGCTTTTTTTTCGTTTTCGTTTTATGTCACTTTACAATCAAATAAATAAATAAATAAATAATTTAAATATCTAGTACATATTTCGTTGAAATAAATAAAAAGGCGTTCGTGCACGCTTTTCTTGGATTAATTTTTATTCGATTGAATTCATGTACATAAATATGTATTTATCTCTATGGCAGATAGATAGATAGATAAATAAATTTATAATAATCGGTTAATAGAAAGATAAATAGATAAAATGTTCAAGCGTGTATGGGCTAAATTGGCTATTTCTAATCACCTTGATTTTATTATTATTATTTTTGTTGTTGTTGTAGCGTTTGTTGCTGTAATATTATCTCTCGTTTAATACACCTGCAACACCATTAAAATACTTAATCGATTGCAAATGCTTAGATATATGGATGTATTTCTGGCCGGAGAACGTCTACACTTGAATGCGAATCATAAAATACGGCAGCAGACAATTAAACTGTTTGGCTACTGACGAAGAAGACGGGCGTTTGATTAAATACGAGTAGTTAGAATTAAAAAAAAAGTACTTGACGCTTACACTCACACACCTGATCGGTTATTAGCACTCGAAGAGTTTAAGTTCTGAATGTTTCATGTAGAGGTAGACGATTTTGTTTTTATTTGTTTTATTCGTTTACAATCAATTCAAATTTATTATGTAGTTTTGTTTTCGGTCTATTTTGCTTTAATGCACTTTATCAGTTAAATTGCTTGATTTTAAAACACATAAAGTGTGATTTATTTTAGCAATAAAAATACTGATATTTTTCTCGTTTTAGTTTTTTTTTATTTTGCTTTTTAAATTTCACTTTTTGAATTTGTTTCTTTTTTCTGGTATCACGACCATCCGTTGTTCTTTATTTGAGCTTTTGAACTGACAACACGAAAGACATTTTGTATCTGAAAGATTTTGTTTTTCTATTTTCCGATCGCAGTAGATATTTGTCGTGTATGTGGATGTGTTTTTAGTACATTCTATTTTTGTACACTCGAAAAAATTCATGTATTTTGTTTTTTTCTCATGTAGTAAAAAATAAAACAAAATAGCTTTGGTAGATTTTTAAAGCTTGTAACTAACAAATAGGGTGATCGGCCCGGTTTTTCAATAACCGGTTATAACCGGTTTCGGTTTTTTTGAAAAGCTCACATTTCGAATATCGAAGAAACCGGGATTTTCTCCTCGAATAGCCGGTTTTTTCTAAAATGTGTTTTTATGAGTTTTAGTGTATTAAAAACTTTAAAAATTATTGAAAATCCAAAAAAAAAAAAAATTAAAGCAAGTACTCCAACTATTTTAGAGGACTTTTTATATTTAGGAAAATGTCGCAAGCGATCTGGAAAGCTTGAAAACTTACTCAATGCTTTGTTAACTATATGTCCAACTGAGTACACTGAGTGAAAGATCATTTTCAATGTCTAGCTTTATAAAAACAAACACAAAAAATCGATATACTCCAATGCATTTAAACTGTTTTTTTTTTTTTTTTTTTTGTTTTCTTAAGAGAAGTAATCAAAATTAGCATTAACAAGTAAGAGTGCTATATTCGGCTATGCAGAATCTTATATACCCTTCACCTTTCTTGTGGATGCATTAATTGCCCATTTTCAGCGTCCTAAATATATCAAGAAAAATTTTACATTTAATTGCTGACGAACAGATTATATTGTGGAAATTATAATCGAAATAACAATCTTATATATACCCTTCTCACGAAGGTGAAGAGTATAAAAACAACAACGCCAAACGAAACACCAAAAAACAAAAACAAAATACGCAAAGCAATGAAGCCAACACACATCCAAACATTTGTTGCTTTTTTGCCAAAGCTGAAATTTTCAGAGGTTGTCTCGGATTTTGCTGATTTTAAATAGGAAACTTCTCGAAAGCATGTCTGACAGAATTATTGAAGATTTAGATTCCGAAGATATCTGGGGTCTTCAGAAAATTGATTTCAACAGACAGACGGACATGGCTTAATCGACTCCGCTATCTATAAGGATCCAGAATGTATACACTTTATAGGGTCGGAAAATTATATTGTGGAAATTACAAACGAAATGACAAATTTATATATAACCTTCTCACGAAGGTGACGGGTAAACAAAGTATTTAAGCGTTTGCTTTAATAACTACTAAGATCACCTGGTGTTCGAAATTCGACCACTTTTAAAACGCTTTTTACCACTTTTATGGAAAGAATTTTAAAAAAATTTTTTATATTGTGCATATCTATAGAATATAACCTTTTAAATCATATATGTTTCATCAATATTGGTGGACAACAACATACTTTAAGGTGTAGCACAAAAAAACGTGTGGCCTATTTATATCGTTACACTAATATAGAAGGGCCCTAACTCGTGTTTTTTTTTAAATATGATATATTTATAAATAAATGAAAGTCTGGGCTTGCAAAAAAAAACTCGAGTTAGGGCCTTTCTATATTAGTGTAACGATATATAAGATTATTTTAATAAATACAACTTTTTTCTTCTTATTTCTAGTCGTTTTAATATTTTGCCAAAAACCCGGTTATTATTAAAAAATCTTAACCGAAACCGGTTTATATTAAACTGAAATTTTTCGAAGAAACAAGTGTACAAAAATGTATTAATTTATTTTCATATTAGCGCTGTTGCAAGTCTTCGGTTAGATGTTCTAGATTATATACAGTTATATTAAAGACGTTGCAAAGAAAATACTGTTATACTGAAGATTTCCTTTATAAAATACAGTTAAACTGGACATTTTCTTTATAAGGTACTGCTAAACACAAGATTTTGTAAATTAGTGTTTATACAAGAAATACTGAAAATTATTTGATCGTATCAAATGTGTCTCTAGAGTACCATGGTAATTTTCAATATGAAATATTATAATAAAAAGTACGATCGTATCAACTCTTCCATACCATTATAACCAACCGGTTGGTTGTATTGGACAGTGAGCTACATTGGCCAAATTGTTTAAAGTGCTAAATTTTAGAATCTTTAGTATTATAATACCAACAAGTGACAAGTCACAGTATGTTTAAAAAGCAACGATTCGAAACGGTTAAAAGGTAACGTTACCGCTAATTGGAATTATTTCGGTAACGCTTAGCTTTGACTTAACGGTAACTTCCCCCTGACTTAAATGATTAATAAAAAAAATAAGGTGACATAGGTGGTATTAAACTACATTTTAAATTCTCCATATTTCAATAAACTCAATTATTTAAAATCATGTTTAGAATAGCGGTAATGGTATTTGCGATTTTATCGGTAACGGTAATTGCAGTTATTTCGATAACACTAGTTTAGCGGTAATGGTAGCCAACCTTGTGAAAAAGCTCTATATTACGTTTATTTTGAGCTACTGTTTGGTTTGTTACTTAAATTAGCTTAACACAATGACTGACGGAATGAAGATTAACAAGTAAGAGAGCTATATTCGGCTGTGCCGAATTTTATATACCCTATTTAATAAAAGTTTATTTCAATGAAATGAATTATGAGTTATTTAGTTATTTAGTTAAGCTTTATATTTGTTAGATATTTTTAAACTAAAAATTGTGCGATGTTGGGTTAAACTTCTCTTATGAAAACCAAACGACCAATAAAAAAACAGCTTTACATTATATCAGACCAAGTTCTTAGCTATTATAAACCTTCAACCTATAAGCCTTGAAGGCAAGAGAATTGGGAACTACTCAAGCAGCTATTTCAAAATGTTTGAGAGCTGCAGGATTCTTCCAAAATCAAGGAAATTGAGTACCTTACGAATTGAAGCCGACGATTTTGCATATCCGAAATGATGTTTGAACGCTATAAAGGAAAATCATGTTTGCACCGAATTATTACTTGCGACGAAAAATGGGTCCATTACAATTACCCGAAGCGTAGGATATCGTACGTGAAGCCTGGCCAACCAGCCGTATCGACACCAAAGCCATGGCGCTAAGGTAATTCTCCGTATTTGGTGGGGGCAAAAGCGTCCTATCTATTATGAGCAGCTGAAAGCTGACCAGACCATCACAACCGTAAAATTCCATCATGGCAAGGCTCGGCCACATTTTGAAATACCTGTTAAAAACTATTTAGAATTAAGTAGTTGGGAAGTTTTGCCTCACCCGCCTTATAGTCCAGACATTTATATTGTACAAAATTTTAAAATAATAGCTAATTACTTGGTATCACATTTGAAATCGTGAGAAATGTTGTATTTCTGCATACGGCTAAATTATATTTACATATTTTATTTATAGTTAACGAAATAATACTTAAAAAATAAAAAAAATAATTTTAATATAAAAACGTACTTACGTTCTGTACTTTGTTTTTAATAATAATTTTATTCACATAATGCCTTGTAGATCTGAAATGAAAATGAAAATAAACATAATAATTCCAGTAACGTTTAATTATTCAATAAATAAGTATAATAAATTGTTTAATTATAATCCTTATAGGGAAAAATTTAAAAGAAAATATGTATAATAAGTATACGAATGTTTGTATTTAAGAGAAAACAAAATAAAAATTTATTGAAAATATTTTAAATGTCCACGCATTAGAGGAATGAACTTTTCTTAATTTTTTTTCCAAAGAATTTCTTAAAAACACAAATTTTCTTCATATGAATCACGTAAATTCATTGAGAAATTATATTCATTAAAAATACGAACACACATATATGTACATAGTATACCTATGTATGTACATATAAATACATATCTGACCATTGAAATGTTTGTATGAATATTATAGAAAATATGTATTTATACTTAATGTACACAAATGCACAAACACACTTACTTGATCAACCAATAACACGAGGATTTCTATTATAAATTTTTTATAGCACAGAAAAAGAAAAGCCAAAAACAAAAATAAATAAAACAAAACAAAACAAGTTGTTCATACATTCACAAACACACAAATAAACATATCTATGAATGTATGTATGTATGAAAATTCAAAATATTGGACATTAACATTAACAATAATTTTGGAAAAAGGCCAAAATTTATGGGAATTTTCTGAGAGATTCAAAAATGTGTCGTACAATAAATGGTGATACACATATTGTAGATAATAACCATATGCATCAGTGTTACCAGAACTTAATTACAAACAACAAAAGAAAACGTTTAAATCTGTGCGAATAATGACTCTGCTTTTACACAGAGCAAGTTTTCTTGCCGTACTGGCAAGTATTTTCAATTCTCTTTTGTTTTTTCATTTTCACTATGGCGTCTATTAGGTTTTGACATACAAAATTGAACACAGACTTGCTTGCTGTGTGTAAACAGACGAGCAATTTTAAAAGAGATTCGAAGAGACTTGCTTCAAGTAAACTTGCTGTGTGTAAAAGCAGACTAAACAATATTTAATAGAAAAATCAATATTTAAAAAAAAAAAAAAAAAAAAAATCGTCTAAATACCTTACAAAATGTTAAAGATTTTTGTAGGAAGTTGTTATTTTCAAGTAATTACACATGGGTCCAGGCCAATTCTTTAGACCACAAACAAAGTTCCGAAAGACAATTCTTGAAACCGATTGAAAGAACTTTTATTTTGTTTAATAAAAAAAAATTATTTAGCAAAAAACTCAAATTGATGAAAAATCAAAAAATTTTGTTTAATAACGAAAAATAATAATAAGTAAGAGGATTATAATTCGCGAAGACGATTAACAAATCCCGAGATTTCAAACTGAGGATGACAATTCCTAGTAAAAATCATTGATTAGACAACTAGTTCCAAAACCATTCCAAGGTGACAATTTCAACAAAGATTACAAACAGATTTTGAAACCAAGTACATTAAAGTGTTAATTTTGACAAAAATTGTATCTTTTGACTAGAGTGTCCAAAAAACCGGCAAATTCAAAAAACCGGTTTCCGGTTTAACCGAAAACAGTGTTTTATAAAAAAACCGGTTTCGGTTTTCTCATTCTAAAAAAACCGGGTTCGGTTTTGTTATTCTAAAAACCGGTTAACCGGTTTTTTCTAAAAAATAAATGAATATTTTTAAAAATGTTATCAAAATATTTTTAAGTTATATGTTCAAATAAGCTTTACAAAGTATTTCGTTAAAACCGGTTAACCGCCTTAAAAAAACCGGTTTGTCAAAAAACCGAAAAGTTAAAGAAAACCGAAACCGGTCGGTTTTACAAAGATGAAAAAACCGGTTGACCGGTTTTCGGTTTTGGATACTCTACTTTTGACCTTATCGAATTTTTATTTAAAGAAAATCCCAAGAAAAATATAATAATTCAATATATTTTAATTAAAATTTCTAAATATTCAAAAATATGATATTTGACGACCGCATTGAAAGTGTGTCTCATTTCCCGATTTGAATAAAATCAGTATATTGTTACGTTTTTACCTTTTAAAAACGTGGGTTTATTTCCTATAAATAAACCGGCTACTTTTCATTGCAAATAAAAGCAGTTTTAGTAGTTTAAAATTGTAACAACTCTTTATTTATTTAAAATGTACAACAACAACAGAATTAAATAGTCACTCTGTGTCTTTATACACGTATATCAATTCGCAGAAATACACACACACACTGTATAACGTACAAGACAGTTGATATTAACTCTAACACCGCCAATGATCAACTCAACACACGACTGCAGCCTCTGGCACTATTTATACACGCACTGCCATCTTGATCCGAGTAGTCGAGATTGTTATTAACGGTCAACTAGTATGTTCGATTTCTAGAGCTTTCGATGTCATTGCCAGCAGCCCAAACATTTAGTGTTGCCATACTTACAAACAATGTCAATGATGGACGTGCCTTCAAACATGATGAATGCTGCAGGCAGTCGTTACATACCGTTGAATTCAAATCGTCATTGTACATTCGTAACAATATATTTGCTAAAGATTAAGTAATAATATGCTGAATTTTTTTTATTAAAACTGAGCAACTGTATATAATAATGGCATTATAGTTTTTAAGAAAAATGATATATGGAAGCAAGACAAGTCATTGCTTAGACTGAAATGAAATTTAGAATACAGAATTAGCAACAACATCCTATTTTTGATACATTATGACCATAATTGTAGCATTGATGATAGGTATGGCTTTGTTCCCATTTTGCAAAAAATTAACTTTTTTTTCTTAATTTAGCTATAAAGCTTATTTTATTTATCTGGAATCAAAGCAGTGCCAAGACACATGAAAAAATAACAAGAAAAAGCAATTTCAATGTGTGACTGATAAGAAATTATTTCTTATTTTTATGAATAATTGTTATATTTAAATGTATGTATTAAAAAGTTATTAAAGATTTTTGGAAAAAATAAATAAAAATCTAGAATTTAACCCTTTCACGACCATAAGACTATTTGGATGAAAGTAATAATTTTTTCTATTTAATGTGAATAAGTTAGCGCCAAGAAAACATATTTTGAAATTAAAAGAAAAAAAATTTATCGGATTTAATGGAATTTTGGTCGTAAAGTGCAAATGTTCGTTCCACATACTCATGTTTATGGACTAGATAACAATGAACGGAACATGAATAATGATTTTATAACAAAAATGCTCTTAGCAGGCCTAATATATATCCCAATATTAAATTAAAAAAATCAGTTTTGCACAATTTTTGAACACAGTACCAAAATAAAACTGTCATTTTCAAAGACAATAAAAACTAAATGCTATAACCGAACTTGTTTTAATCTAAACACGTTTAGGAACTAATTAAAATGGCACCCATTAAATTTTTCGTTATTTAGTTATTCAATATTTTTGTGTTGGGACACCGGTTTCCCTGTGGTCTTCAAAGGGTTAATTATAAAAAAAATATTTAATAATAAAAAATTATCTTTTTAAAAAGACAAAAATCTGTTCAAGTTATTACAAATTCCTCCGATCAATAGTGCTAAGTCCGCTTGAAAAAGAAATGTTTAAAAAACTTTAAATTTTTGTGACTTTTTTTAATGCAAGAGGATTTTTGACGGGATTCATAAATGCTCAGATGTAAAGGTCTGTCTAACTAGGATAACATCTACCCATTTCCAAGTACGATCATTGTTTTAGAAACATTTTATTCTGGAAATAATTCGGTAGTAAGTCAGTGTGATTCTTAGTTCATTTGTATTTACATGGCTTCCTAGTTGAAATGGGGGCTAATGTCGGCCCCCTAAGATGGTCGCTAAAAAAAATTCACCAAAAACTTGAAAATTTGTAAAAACACGTTCACATGTGTGAATTATCTCTTTTAGTTCAAGATATATTTATTTAGGTTGAAAAACAATTTTTTAAAAATTGTTGGGCAACTTTTTTTTTTTTTTTTCTTTTTATCAGACGGACCCTCCTAGGGATTTTTTAAATCGCATGTATATTTTCAATAAATTATAGAAAAGTTCCATACAGTAATCTGGTCATGTAAAATAGAGCAAATTTTTTTTTTTTTTTGTTTTTGTTCTTAAAAGGACTTTATATTATTTCTCTTTTAGAAAAATTATTTAAGCAGACTCGTATACATTTTGTATATGTTTCTGAAAGAAAACTTAACGTGAATGCGGGTAAAATTAGCTCATTTAAAGGAACAGAGCTCCTCAGCCCTATTCAAAATTGGGAAGAAAAATTTAAGATTTATCTAAAATTTTCTAAAAAGGCAAAGCAAAAAAAAAAAACACCTTTGAAATTTAGGTATTTAAATAGTCAAATGGCATTTTCAATTCATTGATATAAATTAGAGTTTCCAGTTCGGTTTTAACCGAAACCGAAACCGCGGTTTTTCAAGGCCTAAAACCGAAACCGACAATTATTCTTCGGTTTTAACTTTTAATCTATTTTCAGTTGAAAAATTCAAAATTTAGAAATGAGAAACAAACTTTTTCATTCAATGATTCATCCAATATCTCTAATAACAGATCGGTAAAAATATCTTAAGATTTCTTTAATTTTTTTTAAATTGTATTACAATAATTGCTTCAGATGATATAGCTAGCGGCTATGCAAGGAAACCTGTTAATAAAGAATGACACAAACTCATTTAAAAATATTTATCAACGAGTAATTTCCTGACAATTAAACTGAAAATGGCTCTTTATTTATTTAAAAATAATGCAAAATTTTTGTAGCAAAAACTTTGTAATTTTCAAATATCCGATAAAAGTATGGAGTACTAACTGACCAGGTGCACTTCGCCACCCCAATTGGAAGAAAGAAATAGTACTATTAAGTCTCCCTTTGTGAATTAATACTTATTCAGGATTTGATTCATTGTAATGTGTATTCTAGCTCATTCGAAACATATTATTAGAATAAAAAAAATACCATATAGACCCACATTTTGTATTCCCACTCAGGATCATGATTCTGGATCCATTATTATAGAAAATGTCACCTTTTGTGAATTCTAACTCATTCAAAATCATGTGATAATACTTAGTTTTTGTTACCTCAATGTCATATAGATGGCTTAATGACTTTCTTTCTTTCTTTACTCAAAAGCATATCAGCCAATTATTATGTATACATATAAGTAAAATAATTTAGTATAATAAAAAGTACCTTTAGAAGAAAAAGTACAAATTTTCAAGACTAGAACCCACGTCAAGTTTGAAATAAAAGTAATTTCCTGATTCTAGGTTCAATATTATAGAAAATTCAAAAAATTTAAATTTGTATAGCATTTCCTATATTATCAACTGATTTTGTTTCTATAACACTTAATATTTAACAAATTATCACTAAACCGAAACCGATAGGTTTTCAATGTTTTAAAACTGAAACCGAAACTCTAATATAAATATCTTTCGATCTATATAAGTTCCACTACACTAATTCGAATAGTAAATGTTTTTGAACGAAAAGTCACCACATCATGAAACTTTAAGTTTTTATGGTAAATGTCATTCTGAAAAACGGGGTTTTATTTCCTTTAAATAAACCGTATACTTTTGATTGCAAATAAAAGCAGTTTTAGTAGTTTAAAATTGTAACAACTCTTTATTTATTTAGAATGTACAACAACAACAGAATTAAAAAGTCACTCAGTGTCTTTATACACGTCTATCAATTCGCAGAAATGCACACACACTTTACAACGTACAAGTATACACGACAAGACAGTTGATGTTAACTCTAACACCACCAATGATCAACTCAACTCACGACTGCCAGCTCTGCCACTATTTATACACGCGCCATCTATACTAGTACGGATATACTAGTACATTCGAATTCTAGAGCTTTCGATGTTAATGTTAGCAGCTTAAACATTTAGTGTTGCCTTACTTACAAACAATGCTAATAACCGCATCCTATCAACATTGTTGATAAGTAGAAACTTCTACTGATGGACGTGCTTATAAACATAATGAATGTTCCAGGCAGTGGTTACAGACTGTTAAATTCAAATTCGTAACATTATTTAAAATTTGAATTTAACGGTCATCATGCTTATAAACATTTCCATCAGTAGAACCTTCTACTTATCAACAATGTTGTTATTAATATTCTTTATAAGTATGACAGTATTAACTGTTACAGTTGCTAAATGCTCTAGAAATAGAACATTCTTGTTTTATCCTTTAAGATAATTAATGAAACTACTAGCAATTGGCACTGTGTATATAAATAGTAGCAGTGGGTTGTAGTCAGTCAGTTTATCTTAAGCGCTGTTAGAATTAACATCAACTGTATTACCAGTGTATTCTTCTACATTACCAATGTGTTTTTAAAGTGTGTGTATTAAAATAGAGTGACGACTATTTAAATTGTTGTGTAAATTTAAATAAATAAAGAGTTGTTACAAATTTTAAACTACTGATCGCTTTTATTTGGTAAAAACGTAACAATACCAAATACATGTACATAATACTTATATCTACCCTTTAGGAGACTAACAACCCTTGCCTTTATCACAGCTCTGACTGTGTTAAATTTTATTTAGATATCTCCAATCGATCACGAGCTACCGCTTTATTTCCAAGATGAAATGTTGCTAAACCACTGTGGTACAATCAATACATATTAAGTTGTTTCCAACAATGGAAAATTGCATATACATGTTTCTTAATAAAATAAAAATAAGCTCAATTCCTCTTACAATTTAGCCGTATCCTCAATTTGATGGTCACAAGATTGATGAAGTTTTACGGTTATGAAATGTGTACATAGAGTTTTTAAATAATGTTTTTTTGCATATACATATATTTTAAGATACGAATACTAAAACTTATCAACAAATACACATTTTAGAAAATAATCAAATCTAAATTAATTTTCGTCATATAAATAGTAGTCAGTTTAGCCTCAAAACGAACTAATTATCGAAAAAGTGATTTCAATTTTTGGATAACTAAATATTTAACAATATATGAGTAATTTAGATATTAATTTGTGTACGAGATTAGAGGGTGCTTCAAAACTACGCTACTACTACTGCTGCTCATACATACAAGTTTTGTAATAAAACAAATAGATAAGCTACCGATGCTAATTATGGAACTTTGCACAATGGGTCTTCATAGACCAAAAAGTGTTTTTACGTGTAAATAAAATTAAAATAAAAAATACACATTAAATTTGCAAACTGGTTAACATATATTTATTTGCAAAAAGTTTGTTTGCTAAGGTCAATGAACTGATTTTATTAAAAAATTGTACTTTTCAGTTATTTGTTTGCTTATTGAAAATAAACTGACGGAAATACATATATACTTCTATATACATATGTATATATAGAAGAAAAACAACCAACGAATTACCTCGATAATTTGTTTTGAAAAACTTAAATCCGAAAATAGTTGCAGCCTAATTTTGAATACATATTTTTAATAGTTTAAAGTACTGTATACATAAAAGTGTTTTTTGATTTTAGTTAAACTTCAGAAACACTGTTTCATCGAAAACCCAGATACTTATGTATGTATCAATAGCGAAATACTAATACCGTACACACAAACGTGAATAGAATAGTTATTTATTTATTTAAATATTTATTTTTATTTTGTTAAGTATTTATTTTAGATAACTAACAAACAAATAATACTTATAAATACATATGTATCTGTATACATATTTATATATGAAGTCTATATTATGAACAACATACCTATATAAATATACATACGAACATATGCATTTATACATATTTGTTGATAAATATATGAATGTACATATTTATGTTATTCATATAACCCAGCAAACAAAGCTTTTAAACCGGAATAATTTTTCAAAATAAAAAAAAAAAAAAAATAAAAAAATACCAAATTTAAGAATTCTTAAAATTTATATATGTAAAACAAATATTAAAATTCTTTCAAGTACCTCGACAAGACCCATGATCAGTAGCAATAAAAAGGCACAATATAAAACCAGCTTATATACGATTCATAATTTCCTCTAGTAGTTTATTGAATTGTTGATATATAGTTACTATTTAATAAGATATATAGTTAATATATGTTTAAATCAAAATATGGGCAATTCCACGAGAATGACTACCACGACTGAAAAAAAAACAAAAATACTTGAAACTTTTTTTCAAGATGATTTGATTAATAGAAAACACTAAAATGTTAATATGTGAAAGTATTTAGAGCTTATTACAACATTTTAAGTGCAAAAATAATAGTTTAAACTGACTATATTTAATTGTTTAACTTAATTGGTATGTTTTATGCTAAAATTGTGGCGAAAACTAAGCTCCCAATTAGCATGTACATAGTATGATATGAATTTGACTCCGATTGTTTTTTTGCTATTATCAAATTGTTTATTGAAACCGAATATACTATATGCTATTTATTTTTTTAGTTTTTGTATACATATATTTACAGAATATATATTTTTTTACTATAAGAGAAAAATCTGTCACGTACGGTATGTCACGTACGATATTAAATTTTATTTATTATAAAATCATCCAATGATTGTTTTTACTTAAATATGACGGATTGTAAAGTAAAAATATTTCGTTTAGTGTAAGAAATTAAAAGAAAACATAACACATCTCACGATTAGCAAATTTTCGCACATTTCTACATGTACCTCAAAATTACTTCCGTTTTATGTCACGTACGATATACCCTCATTTCGCTCGATATTTTGGACAACAAGGTTTCGAAAGAACTTATTATTTTTTTTTAAATATAGTACCCTCTGAATGGAACATAAAGACTAAATATTTTTTTAGATACTCTTATTTTTGCCAAATCTATTCCATTCTATAGGCGTACAAATGTCACGTACGATGACATGGATTTGTGATTTCATGTCAAGTGTACCAACTTTTGAAATCGATGTCTTCCGATCGGCATGGAATTTATTCCAAGGTTAGTCCTTTTGGATAGTAATTCAAATAGTTTAGATTTTTTCTTCAATCTTTTGAAAAATAAAAATTTTTAAAAAATATATATTTTTGCAAAATCAAAAACTTTTTTGACTTTTTTTCAAAAGAAAGCTTAGGTATTTTTCTTTAAGAGCTTTTTGGTCGCTTAGTGGGATATATATCCAATTAAATGTTTTGTAACTCAACCATACATAAAATTTTTGACTTCTTTTTTTTTTTTTGCAGAATCAAAAACTTTTTTTGGTAAAAATTTCATTCTCGATATATTTAATTTATTTTGCACTCACACATTGTTTTATTGGGTGTATGACTAAAAAATTCAGGATTTTTTCATATTTTTAGCTTTAATTTCGAAATATTTGTACAATATAAATTTATTCAAAGTATTGGCTATTGTTTTCCATGACATTTTCACATCTTTCTGGCAACATAAGGATTCCGAGCCAAAAAAACTACTTATCTTTTGAGGCCAAGAACGAATCAAGTCTATTCTGAAGTAATGCGTATCCCAGAGAGTGTGTTCTGCATCAATCGGAACAAATAGTAGTCGGACGGGGCAATGAATGAACTATAAGGTAGGTGAGGCAAAACTTCCCAACCACTTATTTCTAAATAGTTTTTAACGATGTCAAGATGGAATATTACGGGTTTATGTCTGGCCACATATTCTGAGCATTTTTGGTCAATGCTTGCTTCAAACTAATATGTTGCGTACGATACATCCATGTGATGGTCCGGTCAGATTTCAGCAGCATTGGTGTGTCACATATGATCTCTTACGTAATGGATCTATTTATCATCGCTAGTAATAATTCGGGGCAAACATTTTTTTCTTTTATAGGGTTCAAGCAGCATTTCAGACATACAAAATCGTCTTGCAAGGTCTCTCAGCTTCAATTCGTATGGTACCCAATTTACCTGCTTTGAGTAACTCCCAATGAAGCACTTAATGCCTATAATTCTTAGTCTTCAAACTTGTTTCGCTAACCTGTCTATCTATGTCAAAATCATCACTTCTGAACCGCACAAACCATCTATCTCCATAAGTTTCGATGAGTAATCGGTGTGCATCAGCGGCACAAAATTTCCATACAAAAAAACGGTTTCTAACGGCTGATTTCAAGTTGCATCATGTTTCTCAACATTTCTATTTCTGCAGGCTTCTAATTGTTGAAAATGTTGGTTACCGGCCGATTAACAGCAGTGAACATAACTGTGGACATTATTAACAAGATGTGAAACACACAACATTGAATAAAAGCTTTGACTTGGTCATTGTAGAAATAGAACTTTCATGAAGCTACTAGAAGGAAGATGGCGCTGTGTGTAAATATTTGCAATGGTTACAGTTGGTAATCACTTTATGATAGACGCTGTTTTACCAGTGTATACTTGTACATTATAAAATTTGTAATATAAGTGTGTGTATTAAAACACAGATTGTACATTTGAATAAATGAAGACTTGTTACAACTTTTAAACTACTAAACTGCCTTTATTTGCAATCAACAGAATACGGTTTATTTGAAGGAAATAAACCACCGTTTTTAAAATGTAAACACATAACAATATGTATAGAGCCGAACTTAAGTATTGGCACAGGATGCTCATTGTACTTTAAGGTCGATATAAAGGCCGTATTGTAGAGATTTTTAATAAAAAAAAATATATCTACTAGATAGATCAAATCAAAAACCACAGATTTAAAAATATTCAGAAAATTATATGATAATCATCAAAGTCTGTTGCATATTTGCACAAATTTCTAAGTTAGACACTTATTTAGTTTGAGAGTTATTCGCTCAAAAAGAAGTCGATGATATGATAAACACTTACAATACATAAATACTTAATACGTAAATTCCGTTTAAATCGGAAATGAGAAATCCGAAAAGTGCTGTTTTATGTCCGCTTTGGGATGGATTCTCCCAATTGTTTAATTCTATATCATACCTAAATGTTTGCTGTGTAATTAACTACAAAATATAAATTCAAATTCAATACATATTTAATGTAGATATGTGAGATATTTAAAACGCTACACTGAACTGTAGCATTCAAACCTTTAGGAATGGCGATTAAGAAATTATTAAATAAATAAAAAATAATATAAAAATTAACTTAAATGAAAGAATTTAATTTGCCTAATTTGATATCTTTTTGATAACTCATCTATCTATATACTTTTCAATATTAATGTCCGGAGTACGAACAAAGCAAACAAGTTACGTAGAACAAATATGCGGAGATAAAATAAAAAATTTAATAATTTCGTAAACTTTAATTTATTCCATTGATATTGACTGCTTTGGCGCCATCGTCACAAATTATATTAAGAACAAGAAATAGATTAAAAAAAAAAAAACAAACAGAGGGAATGACTAAATTAAAAAAAAATATATATATAAAAACTTTAATTTAATAACAACAACAATGCCCCAAGAACTTAAAGACAACAAATAACAGTCACTTACAAACTCTATTGATTTATTGGAATTTTTCTCACCACTATTCGACAAATGATCATTAGACTGCTCGAAAAATTAAATGAATTTGCAATTTTTTTTCGCGTTAACGCCTTTCCCTGGCATTGTAACATGGATTGTAGAACAAAATACAATAACGCAATTCCATGCCGCACATAAAAAAGGAAAATATTGATTTTCTAGTATTTGCCAAAAAATGGGTTTTAAATATTCGGTTTATTGGATTCACATTTAAAATCCGGCAAAATAAATATATTCATGATATTTTAATATATTTAAATTAAAAATTCGAAAAATTTAAGAATTTGATCTTTGACCCCAGAAGTGAAAAGTCATCTTAATAACTTGAACATTATTTATCAACTATTTATCAATTATTTATTTGGATAATTCAACGAAATGTGGTTATACTAGGCCCATAAAGACTTCTCCCAAAAACTAAGTTAGGGATAATCATTCATAGTTCACACATAAGGTATACTTTTGAAAATTACTTCAAGGTTCATAAACAAATACAGTCGAACTTCTCTATAGTGAACTTCTATACAATGAAGCTCTCCCTATTATGAATTGATTTCAAACACACAACTTTTTCCGTTCCAATTTCATTGTTTTTAATCTCCTTATAATGAATTTCCATACAATGAAGATTTCTATACAATGAAGCAATTTTGCAGGTGTAATATTTGACTCACATGCGTTTTTGTCTCCATATAATGAATTTTTCAAACAATTTTCTGTTACGCATACTAACAACTCTGTGTACCGAGAAAGATACCACATATAATGAGCGGATTCACAAAAAAGGAAAATAAGAACAACAAAAAAGGAGAAAGCCACATTAATAACAATTTTGACATCAGTTGCCGGTTTTTAGTGATCGGAAATGACGCAGCGAAGTAGCATTTCTCTTGAAAAAAATTATTAATTATTAATAAAGTTGAAGATGGATTAAAAAAAAAGATGTGGCTAGGCAGTTTGGAATTCTTCCCAGCACATTATCAAATATTTTAAAAAACAAGGCTGTGATTCTAAAAAATGTAGAAGACGAGCAATTGAGCACTAAACGCAAAAGGCTTCGAACCTGCTTTTTTGAGGATATTGATGAAGCAATGCTTAAATGGGTAACTGCCGCACGTGGTAGGAATCTGCCTATATCTGGGCAATTAATGAAGCAAAAAGCCAAAGAGTTCGCTGATGCATTGGGACACGAAGATTTTGAAGCTAGCACAGGATGGTTAGACAATTTCAAAAAACGGCATGGTATTGTAGCAAAAAGTACTTTTGTGGAGATGAGGAGTAACGTGCCGACTAATGCATTTAAATATCTTAATGTATTAGAAGGTTTTGTTGAGGAAGAGAAATGGAAGAGTGTAATCCAAACTAAAGTACCTGATTATTTAAAATAAAAATGGAAAAAAATATAATTTTTATATAATGGTTTTGTTATTTGGTATTACAAGGTTTTGATGTGGAAGAAAAATGGAAAAGTGTAACCCAAACTAATATGCCTAATTATTTTAAATAAAAAGTGGGGGAAAAATATAATTTCTGTATAATGAAGTTTCTATATAATGAAGTGATTTTCTGGTCCCGTCAAGATTCATTATAGGGAAGTTCGACTGTACCTAATAATTACCAATATCTAGATAATATTTAACACAAATAAGTTTCATTTAGCAGAATTTTATTATGGACATACACAAACAATGAAAATTTATTTATTAATTAATTAACATGTGATCATCGCGTGTCAAAATGTTGATTTTAGGAAACCCCTTTTTCTACAACTTTCTTTACGGTTCTTTTCCAAAAGTCATATGAACTCCGATTGTCTAACGATATAAATCACATATCACGAAGAAATTTTCCACGAGGGTTAAAACAATAAGTTAATGCGTGTGCTACATAATGTTACTTTGGCGTACGAAATACAGTGGAAGCTCGGTATTCGCGACTAACCATTATCGCGACGGCTTATTTTTTAACATTGCAGGTTCTATAATCGCGACAGTTTACGAAAAACAGATTCTATTTTCGTGACTTTTATCTGTTTGTTTTAAATTTGATTACAAAGTCTATAACCAAAAAAAGGGAAATCCTCGTCTTTTGGTATATTAATCTTTATGATTTTGATCTTCAATTTTGTCAGTTTATTCGTGTCATTTGTTGTATAAATACATCTTTTAACTAATATGGGAAAAGTTCAACATATTGTAAAACCAACGATTTCTTAAAAAATTAAAGATTTTAAAAAAATTGTCTTCGAAACCTTAACTTATTGATCCATTTGTGAAAGAATTTAAAAATTATGTTGATGAGCAGGGGTTGACTCTTCATCAAATCGACAATGCCGACAAAACTGATTTATATTATAGGATGCTTCCAAAACACACTCTTGTCACATGTAATGACAATAAGTAAACATTTTTTAGTTCCGAGAATTTTTGGCTTCAAAAGGTCTGCCGCAAAAAGCAGTTTGCTTTTAGATAACTCGACGTGTTACCCAGTAGAGGAATTAAAAAGTGATGATGGTTTAATTATAGCAATGAATCTACAACCGTTAGATCAAAACGTTATCAACTTGGTCAAATTAAATTATAAAAAGCAACTGCTCACCCACTTGCTTGACCAGAAGGGAACAAATTTGGAGCTCAACTGGATTCAAGAAGAATTTCATGTGGAAAGTAATGAGGAGCAAATGGAATTATCAGTTATGGAATTGGAGGATTTATACGATAGTGGTCATGAAGAAAACAAAATTAAAGTGGACGATTGTTTAACATCGGTAAACAAAATCTCCAATTTCTTTAAAAATGTTTAATATGTAATATGTATATCAATAAAAAGGATTCTAATTTTAAAAATTACATACATTTTTTCAATAAAATTTTGGGTTCTGTTTTCGCGAAAATTCAGTTTGCGCGACAGGTCTGATTTTAGTCACGAATACCGAGCTTGCACTGTATGTGTTAAATAATACATATGCATTAATTAGTTTTTGGTTCTTCTTAGCGAAATCGAGTTCAAATCTCAATGTAAATCATAATTTTCAAAATACTTTTGCTCTTATAAATAAACTATATACTAGTGTTGTAAAATGTCGATACTTTTAAATACTTTAATTTAAATAATAAAATATAAGCAAACAAAATTTCAACTTTCCTTATATCAAGCCATAGAAATTATTTTTTTGATATTTACTTTAAAAAAGTATATTTTTTTAAATTAATTAAAAA
Organism: Calliphora vomitoria; assembly: GCA_942486065.2. Classification (NCBI taxonomy): domain Eukaryota; kingdom Metazoa; phylum Arthropoda; class Insecta; order Diptera; family Calliphoridae; genus Calliphora; species Calliphora vomitoria. The sequence goes on along the minus strand of OW818030.2, from coordinate 63,780,439 downwards.
ATATGTGGAATATAAAATAAATACAATACAATAAAATAATTGTTCATTCAAACAAGTACATTCAAAATGTATACATACTTTTGTAAGATATATCCCAGTAATAAATTGAGCTTCTTTTAAAGTAATTCCATTTTATTGACCCAGTTTGGATTTTTACCATTTCTGATTTTATTTAAATTCAAGTAAACATTCTACTCTTAAATGGACATTTAATGGCTTATAAGCCGGCCCATATCGTATTTGGTTCATATTTAGGTTGATTTAGAAATTATTTTAAAATTGTACCAAATGGTCAATCGATTTATTGATTGTTTTGCTGAAAATTTTTCAAAAAGTCAATATCGACTTTTTGGTTGGAAAAAAGTCATAAAAGTCGAATAGTCGAAAAAAATATTTAATTTCAATAGTATACAAAAACTAAATATGCACACAATAACAGATATAAAACAAGTATGAGAGCAATATTCGGCTGTGTCGAATCTTATATACATACGTTTCACCAAATTATACTTTAAAATAAAAAATTTTAAATATTTTTAGGTAAACAAAACTAAATCTTTTTTTTCAAATTGTTTTTCAAAATTAAAATTTTTTTTTTTTCAAAATTGTTTTCAATTTTTTTTTAATTTTTCCAATTTTTTACCAAATTTTTTTTAAATTATTTTTTTTAAATTTATTAGTGAAAAAAAATTATAAAAAAAATGTTTGTGGTAAAAAAAATATTCGGGTTAAAAAATAATTTTCCCGATTTTGACCCATTGTAGGTCCAAACTACTATACCCTTATTTAAATCGTTGCAATGGACGTTGAAATATCTATCATTAGATATCCATATTGTCTATATTAATAACTTAGTAATCCAGATATAGATCAAAAATAGGCCAAAAATCTCAGCCATTTGTGGGCCGATTTTAAATAGCGACCGAGCCGGAAGAATTCCCGATATATTAATGTATCAATTATGTTTGGAAGTTATTTGGGGGCTACTGAAAGTTGATTTCAACATACAGCAGACATGGCTATATCGACTTCGCTATATATAACGATCCAGAATAAATATACTTTGTGGGGTCGAATGACAAACTTATATATACCCTTGGCACTCATGGTGAAGGGTATAATAATATCCTGCAATTTGCCACACTTGCATTTTTTCTAGTGTATGCAAAAATAAATAATAAATACATTTTTATAAAATAATGCTCTTTCTACACAAAAGTTTTCAAATTGTTCTATACTATATACTCGAATTACTTTTCATCTTCGAATTGTTACATTTGTTAAATTTTTCGTAACTTTCCAACCTTCTACGTAATATGTATAATTTTCTTATTTTGGGCCTAATTTTCATAACATTTCAGCCCTGCAAATGTGTGTTTATTATGTGTTTTATTATCATACAACCATACAATCCTTTTGATATGCTCTTGATCTGGATAATATCAAATTTAGTACATTTGTTAGATTTCGTTAGACGCTCGTCAGATACAACAAATGTTATGGCAGGATCACATAGCAATGTTTTTCGACAATTTAAGAAGGCGGTTGAAAATATCGTAAGTAATTAGTGAAGCTGTCATTTCATATACTTAGTGGCCTTAATAACATGGTAGAAGTTAGAAAATTTTAATTAAAGACATGATGAAATGTTATACATATAAATTTCAAAATATGTACCAACATTTCATTTAATTAAAATACCATAAAATTTTGAGTCCAGCTGTAACAAGATAGCTTTCATTTAAATCAAGTGTAGACAGAAGTCTAAAGTAACACACAGCTTTAAAGGAATATTTTTGCTTAGAAATGTTTGAAACCTTTACTAATGTCCCGTAGAATTGATTGTTTAAACATCGACATAACAAAAATATATTTGCAGTTCGTTTCTAGATCTTTAAAAAGATGTCAACAAAATTTTCTAACAAAAAAAAAACAGCTGCTACATATTTCGCAACCAGACATTAAACGAATTATAAACTGTTTAGAATTTTACCATACACAAAAAATCTTTGATTTTGAAATTTATTTTTCAAATAAAAATTACCTTTTACCATTGGAAAAAATTTTTTCTACGAGATTTAGCTCAATCAATTTAAAAAAGCTATATCAGAAAGAATTACCGATTTATTAAATCAAGTTCCTAATTTAAGTAATATGTATTATGTAAGCTTTACATATAGAATGTCGTGAGTCCCTGTTTTAAGTGCTGACGAAAACCGGGATTAAGTTTTCATTCTAAAGAATGTTGTGCAGATAATATTTAGCCAACCTATACATTTAGGACGAATTACCGCATTCGTGATCGAATGAGCTATCGTATCGAAAAAAGATTTCGATATTGAAATTATAAAAAAAATAAAATGTACTACATTTCTTGCTCAGTTTTACTCGATATCGAATGCAGTAATTCGGCCTCTGAATAACAAAAATTAATATTTTTTGTTATATGTTATAAAACCTAATTATATATAGTATTTATTTGGGAAGAATTCGTAAATGTAACTTTTTATGAAAAACTGTAACTTTTTATGAGAAAAGTTGAAACTTTTTTCAAACTAACCCTGGCAACACCTTTATATAGATCGTCATGTTTAAAGAAAACTCAAAAAAATATCACTCAAGTAAACTTCAAATCGAGGTGAATTCATTATATGGTGAGAGCGATTCGACAACAAGTACATCATTTACAAAAAACACGGGCAATTTGTTTATATTCATGTTGGCTGGAGCTGTTATTTTTGTTGCTCTTGTGTTTGTTGTAGTATTCGTATCGAGAAACACTAGAGAATTTGACAGCTAGAACGTCTAAACAAGTGAAGAAAAAAATAATCAACTGAGCAATCGACATCACCTTAAAATGAATTCAAATTGCTCCAAATGTTCGGTATAGACCACGTAATTGTCTTATCAGTAAAAACACAAAATTTTTCAAACAGAAATGTGTGTTCAATAATAATTGTAGAACTAACGAGTATAAACGTGCGTTTGTTTGTTTGTTTGTATGCAATAATTGGTATTAAAAACTAATTAAATATAAATACATCATATTTAATTAACAGACATGTGAATATTAAAACAATTTGGAATTATAAACCACTTTATGCATGGGTTTTGTAGTTTTCCTGTTCCCAGATAATTATCAAATATACTTAAAAAGAATTCAGCATTTTCAAGCATTTAACTTGAAAATAGTTTTCACGAAATGCGACAAATGGAGAGGAGAGTATTGTGATATTTGGATTTCAGAATATTAGGCTATTATGCGATCCATCAAAACTGCATGCTACACGTTTAATAAATATCGCGATACTGGATCGCGGTCAAATACGTCACAACTCCAAAAAATCTTAATACATACTTTGTTAATATACTAAGTATGTATTTAGATTAGAACATAATTCAATTCTGAAAATAGAAATTAAACTAAGAATTATTTATTAAGTATTATGGTATTGACGAAACAATGGAAAATTACGTTTAATTTTTACAAAAATTGTCTGGACCTTTCAGTGACTTTAGGACGACAAAAATACAAAAAAAGTTTATTTACCCTTTCTTAAAAAGTAGTCCCAAATTAACTTGAATTTTTGTGATTCTTGTATAGCTGTTACTTTGTATTCTTATAACGATACTATGAATGACAGTTAAAAGTAAATAAAGAAAACCGAAAAAATTGTGCGCGAAATAGGTATAAGTTTGGAAGTTAATGAGAAGTATTTTAGCTAAAATATCTTAAAAATTATTTTAATATTAAAATTGTTGTAGTATTTCAAAAGAACGCGCAAAATTACATTAATTTCTAATTAAAGGTAAGTTTATAATTTAATGTTATGTTAACTGACGCTTTTTTACAATTATTAACAAACAAACAAAATTTTGTTAGACGAAATCTTTTGATCGCCATCCGATAAACCGTATCTGCAAACGATTTTGTAATCTGTGAACCCTTCTTTTAAATTATATAAACAGAAATTCTGACCGAAACTGCCACCGTTGAAAAATTTTTTCAAAAGTGCAATATCACCTATTTTGTTAATTTATGAGAACTATTTTTTATTTAACTTTATTTTAAAATACGTACATATCCCTCATTTGCTGTAGTAAGACGGGATCCCCAGAATGAAGGTGTACCATTGTAATCGCTAGCTGATATATGTATTGGAACTAATTTCCTACACTTGCGGAAATTGCTGTAATTCAGCATTCCAGAAACATATTTTTATACCCTTCACCTTCGAGAGAAGGGTATATATAAATTTGTCATTCCGCAATATAATTTTCCGACCCTATAAAGTATATTCTGAATCCTTATAGATAGCGGAGTCGATTTAGCCATGTCTCTCTGTCTGTCTGTTGAAATCAATTTTCTGAAGACCCCAGATATCTTCGGGATCCGAATCCTCAATAATTCTGTCAGACATGCTTTCGAAAAAAAATTAGCAAAATCCGTCCATAAACGGAGATATGTATGAGCCAAAATCGGAGACAACCTCTATTTTTGGCCTATTTTTTTATCTATATCTCGATTACTAAGTCATAAATATAGACAATATGTATATGTAATGATAGATATTTCAAAGTCCATTGCAACGATGTATATAAGGCTATACAAAGTTGGACCTACAATGAGTCAAAATCGGGAAAAATATTGTATAACCCGAATTTTTTTTTTTTACAGAAAAAATTCTTTTGTCATACATTTTTTTCACTAATAAATTAAAAAAAAAAAAATTTTAAAAATTGGAAAAAACTTTTAAAAAACAATTTTGAAAAAAAATATTTAAAAAAAAAAATTTTTTTTTAATTTTATTTTAAAGTATAATTTGGTAAAGGGTATATAAGATTCGGTACAGTCGAATATAGCTCCCTTACTTGTTAACAATTAATTTTTTCTTTAGCAGTATATGCATAAGCATTCTTTGATTGTTGTAAAATTTGTTGTATATTCATCATAAAGCTGTTCATGGTTTGAATTAGATTCTCAATAGAGCTTTGAGTGTTTCAATGGGGTATTGCTGAACCCTCTTCGCAAATCTTGACTTTAGTCATTTTTATTAACATCTTAAAAATCTAAATAAAATAAATATTGAAATAACGGTAAAACATTATGTTTTTTATATCGTTTTCTTACATCATTTTTATGTTTTAGGAGGCATTTACATTATGACTTAAAGTCATGACTTAAAATCATGGGCTTTTTTTTGTACTAGCAAATTGTGACGTCTAAACAAAAGGCAAGTTCTCATGACTTTTTTTGATATTCTGCTTTGAGCTCTTTTCATGGTTAAAAAAAGGTATCGTATAAATGCAAGGAGATTTTCGTAGGGGTTTCAAAAGAGAAACAGAAAAAAATGCATGACTTTAAATCAAGGTGTAAATGTCGACTTAGTCTTCTTTCTTGAAGTTTAAAAGTTTCCATTCTATAAATGTATTTTTGTAAAACTTTAATAGAAATCCTAGTGAATTTAAATTGATCTTACAAAAAACACATTTCTAATGGATTTTTACTCACTGTATATGGAATATATTAATTAAAGTTCTCAAAAAGTATCGATACAATCTATAGATTATCTCTTATGGTTTACGAAAAGTACGTATACTACTTTTAAAATTGTTCAAAATAAAATAATTTAAAAATTGTTGTTACAGCGTAGGTCAGAACCTTCCAAATGAGTGGCGAAGGCAATTCTGAAAATGAAGACGAAGAAATACAAAATAAACATATAATAAAAGAGGAAAATTTAAAGAGTTTTATATTCAGAGATAATTGTGATATTTTACAAGATCTATTTTCAAAAAATACGAAACAAGTTCTCGAGAGATTTGAAATTCTTATATACTTTTTTAACGAATACCCGCATTATTGGAATGTGTTGGAGGAGTACGTTTGAGGCAAAAATATCGTCCAAAACTTAAGAATACCAAGGCAAAATAACAAAATATGAGGAACAGCAGCAACATTTGGTGAATGTAGCTATCTTATTTTATTGTACGTTAAGCATATTTTTGATAACGTTTTTATATTTGACATGTGGTACAAAATAAAAGTAAAATTTTCATATATCAGACCTTTGACCGTAGTCCGATTTGGCTAAAATTTTTAGAACTTAACTTTTAGACCTAGTGTCACAATATTCTACCCGGCACACTTTGAAATCTAAAAAAAATATGGATGTCAACCTTATGTACATAAATATGTATAAAGAATGAATCATTTAATGGTTAATTACACAGTAAATAAGTTCATGAATGTATCTACATTAAGGTAGCTCACAAAATGATAAGGGTGTGAAGATAAATTCGTAAGTTAAATACGTCCCACATCTATGTTAACTACTTAACATAGCACTGTTAAATAAAGTGAATTTGAAAAACTTAGTTTTTTTTGACAAAAAAAAAAAATAAAATTAATTATTTTTATTCATCAATTAAAGAAAATACTTTAAATTAAAACTTTTAGTAAAAAATAAAAAAAAACTTCTTCATATTAAGATTAAAATTACAGTAGAAATATGTAGTATTCAAGTTCATTGGCGGGCCACTTAGGACAGACCTGAATGGGGTTTGGATATACTGGGTGAAAGCTGGGAGGGAGTAGATGTCAAAACTATATAGGGTATATCCAGTTGTTTCTCAGGGAGGGCGCTACGAGGGGTGTAATTTGTTTCAAAATTGTTTGAACGTTAATGTTCAAAGTGTTATAGGGGCCATTTAGGACAGACCTGAATGGGGTTTGGATATACTGGGTGAAAGCTGGGAGGGAGTAGATGTCAAAACTATATAGGGTATACCCAGTTGTTTCTCAGGGAGGGCGCTACGAGGGGTGTAATTTGTTTCAAAATTGTTGAACGTTAATGTTCAAAGTGTTATAGGGGCCATTTAGGACAGACCTGAATGGGGTTTCGATACACTGGGTGAAAGCTGGGAGGGAGTAGATGTCAAAACTATATAGGGTATACCCAGTTGTTTCTCAGGGAGGGCGCTACGAGGGGTGGAATTTGTTCAATTACTTTTTTGACGTTACTGTTCAAAGTGTTATAGGGGCCATTTAGGACAGACCTGAATGGGGTCTGGATATACTGGGTGAAATCTGGGAGGGAGTAGATGTCAAAACTATATAGGGTATATCCAGTTGTTTCTCAGGGAGGGCGCTACGAGTGGTTGAATTTGTTCAATTACTTTTTTAACGTAAATTTTCAAAGTGTTATAGGGGCCATTTAGGACAGACCTGAATGGGGTTTCGATACACTGGGTGAAAGCTGGGAGGGAGTAGATGTCAAAACTATATAGGGTATATCCAGTTGTTTCTCAGGGAGGGCGCTACAAGGGGTGGAATTTGTTCAATTACTTTTTTGACGTTACTGTTCAAAGTGTTATAGGGGCCATTTAGGACAGACCTGAATGGGGTCTGGATATACTGGGTGAAAGCTGGGAGGGAGTAGATGTCAAAACTATATAGGGTATATTCAGTTGTTTCTCAGGGAGGGCGCTACGAGTGGTTGAATTTGTTCAATTACTTTTTTAACGTAAATTTTCAAAGTGTTATAGGGGCCATTTAGGACAGACCTGAATGGGGTTTGGATACACTGGGTGAAAGCTTGGAGGGAGTAGATGTCAAAACTATATAGGGTATATCCAGTTGTTTCTCAGGGAGGGCGCTACAAGGGGTGGAATTTGTTCCAAAATTGTTTTAACGTTAATGTTCAAAGTGTTATAGGGGCCATTTAGGACAGACCTGAATGGGGTTTGGATATACTGGGTGAAAGCTGGGAGGGAGTAGATGTCAAAACTATATAGGGTATACCCAGTTGTTTCTCAGGGAGGGCGCTACGAGGGGTGTAATTTGTTTCAAAATTGTTTTAACGTTAATGTTCAAAGTGTTATAGGGGCCATTTAGGACAGACCTGAATGGGGGTTGGATATACTGGGTGAAAGCTGGGAGGGAGTAGATGTCAAAACTATATAGGGTATACCCAGTTGTTTCTCAGGGAGGGCGCTACGAGGGGTGTAATTTGTTTCAAAATTGTTTGAACGTTAATGTTCAAAGTGTTATAGGGGCCATTTAGGACAGACCTGAATGGGGTTTGGATATACTGGGTGAAAGCTGGGAGGGAGTAGATGTCAAAACTATATAGGGTATATCCAGTTGTTTCTCAGGGAGGGCGCTACAAGGGGTGGAATTTGTTCAATTACTTTTTTAAAGTAAATGTTCAAAGTGTTATAGGGGCCATTTAGGGCAGACCTGAATGGGGTTTCGATACACTGGGTGAAAGCTGGGAGGGAGTAGATGTCAAAACTATATAGGGTATATCCAGTTGTTTCTCAGGGAGGGCGCTACAAGGGGTGGAATTTGTTCAATTACTTTTTTGACGTTACTGTTCAAAGTGTTATAGGGGCCATTTAGGACAGACCTGAATGGGGTCTGGATATACTGGGAAAAAGCTGGGAGGGAGTAGATGTCAAAACTATATACGGTATACCCAGTTGTTTCTCAGGGAGGGCGCTACGAGGGGTGGAATTTGTTCAATTACTTTTTTGACGTTACTGTTCAAAGTGTTATAGGGGCCATTTAGGACAGACCTGAATGGGGTCTGGATATACTGGGAAAAAGCTGGGAGGGAGTAGATGTCAAAACTATATAGGGTATATCCAGTTGTTTCTCAGGGAGGGCGCTACGTGGGATGGAATTTGTTCAATTACTTTTTTAACGTTAATGTTCAAAGTGTTATAGGGGCCATTTAGGACAGACCTGAATGGGGTCTGGATATACTGGGTGAAAGCTGGGAGGGAGTAGATGTCAAAACTATATAGGGTATATCCAGTTGTTTCTCAGGGAGGGCGCTACAAGGGGTGGAATTTGTTCCAAAATTGTTTTAACGTTGATGTTCAAAGTGTTATAGGGGCCATTTAGGACAGACCTGAATGGGGTTTCGACATGGTGGGTGAAAGCTGGGAGCTTTTAAAATCCAATAAAGACCGCTTTAAACTTACAATTAAAAAATATGTTTATTAAAATTTTATTTTATAAACATCATCGTTATATGCGATCTTACAATTTAACTTAAATCAGAATGCTGTTTAAAATGTAATCATACTAAAATTTAAACAGTAGATAAGAGGAAACATGCATATAGTAAGTTTTTATTTTGAGAGGTTTTAAATCAATTCATTGTGGTTCGCTGTTACCACTGTAATTTGTTATTAATTTTAGACTCAGTATCCACTGTAACTTATTTCGTTAATGAACCGTTAGCTTTGAGTATTTGTTTCTCACTTCTATTCTTATAACTATTATGTTGTTGTAAACAAGAATGCAGTACCCAACAGTTTTAGGAGACTGTCCCGGACTAATGATTTTACCTATCATTTACAGAGTAACCAATTTACTTCTCTCTGCACTACAAAGAGTACATACGTGTCAAATGATCTAAAATATATCAATTGGAGTTAGCCAAGTGATCAGAAATTAGCGACAATTACTGTCTATAAGGGATACATTGACTACTCGATAAACTGCTGGGTGGCACATTGAATGTGAGACACAAATAAAACAACAACAGTGTGGCATTTATGAACATGTAGAATAGTTAGCAGGGATAGCAAATGTTCGATTATAAGTTTTATCTAAAAATACTTTTTAATAATTATAATTATTATTTGACTTTTATTTTATACTTTAATATATGTGTGTGAAGTTAGCTCCGAAAGTTAGCTCCGTTTTTTCACATTACCTATGTTAATGTGTAAACTAACATACCTCGTACTCAAAGACTGTTAGGTTAACAGAGGAGTATTATTTTCAGCTCAGTTAACATTTTATGATTTAAAACCAAAAAAAAAAATGGTTTTACCGATCATTCAGTTTAAATATATAGTAACTAAATTTTTTTTACAAATTACTTAAATACATGAATAAAAAAAAATAAATATTTATTTATGAACTATCGTCGATGTCTTTGCTTTTAGCGTATTCTAAATTGTGGTAGAAATAGCCCTAACAGGGCGGAAAGCCTTGATTTCAGAAATGCATAGTTGATATTCTGAATTTATTTCATATTAATTTAAAAATAGTGAAATTTCATATTTTGTTAAAAGGCGCACATTAAAATTTCGAAAAAATTGATAAATTTTGGAATTGTGCTCGATCTTGTCCTAATGGATTGGAAAGCCATTACTTCAGAGAGCTCAAAACTGTTTAGCTTATATTCAGAATTTATTTCAGATCGGAGTTATATAACTTTTAAAATAGTGAAATTTCAGATTTTGTTAAAAGGTTCATATGGAAATTTGGAAAAATCGGTTAAATTTTGGAATTGTGCTCGATCTAGTCCTAATGGAGTGGAAAGCCATTACTTCAGAGAGTTCAGAACAGTTTAGCTTATATTCAGAATTTATTTCAGATCGGAGTAATTTTCATTTTAAAATAGTAAAATTTCATATTTTGTTAAAAGGCGCACATTAAAATTTCGAAAAAATTGATAAATTTTGGAATTGTGCTCGATCTAGTCCTAATGGGGTGGAAAGCCATTACTTCAGAGAGTTCAGAACAGTTTAGCTTATATTCAGAATTTGTTTCAGATCGGAGTTATATAACTTCTAAAATAGTGAAATTTCAGATTTTGTTAAAAGGGTCATTTGGAAATTTAGAAAAATCGGTTAAATTTTGGAATTGTGCTCGATCTAGTCCTAATGGGGTGTAAAGCCATTACTTTAGAGAGTTCAGAACTGCTTAGGTAATATTCAGAATTTATTTCAGATCGGAGTAATTTTCATTTTAAAATAGTGAAATTTCACATTTTGTTAAAAGGCGCATATTAAAATTTCGAAAAAATTGATAAATTTTGGAATTGTGCTCGATCTTGTCCTAATGGGGTGGAAAGCCATTACTTCAGAGAGTTCAGAACAGTTTAGGTTATATTCAGAATTTGTTTCAGATCGGAGTTATATAACTTTTAAAATAGTGAAATTTCATATTTTGTTAAAAGGCGCACATTAAAATTTCGAAAAAATTGATAAATTTTGGAATTGTGCTCGATCTTGTCCTAATGGGGTGTAAAGCCATTACTTCAGAGAGTTCAGAACAGTTTAGGTTATATTCAGAATTTGTTTCAGATCGGAGTTATATAACTTTTAAAATAGTGAAATTTCATATTTTGTTAAAAGGCGCACATTAAAATTTCGAAAAAATTGATAAATTTTGGAATTGTGCTCGATCTTGTCCTAATGGGGTGGAAAGCCATTACTTCAGAGAGTTCAGAACAGTTTAGCTTATATTCAGAATTTATTTCAGATCGGAGTTATATAACTTTTAAAATAGTCAAATTTCATATTTTGTTAAAAGGGTCATATGGAAATTTGGAAAAATCGGTTAAATTTTGGAATTGTGCTCGACCTAGTCCTAATGGGGTGGAAAGCCATTACCTCAGAGAGTTCAAAACTGTTTAGCTTATATTCAGGATTTATTTCAGATCGGAGTTATATAACTTTTAAAATAGTGAAATTTCATATTTTGTTAAAAGGCGCACATTAAAATTTCGAAAAAATTGATAAATTTTGGAATTGTGCTGGATCTTGTCCTAATGGGGTGGAAAGCCATTACTTCAGAGAGCTCAAAACTGTTTAGCTTATATTCAGAATTTATTTCAGATCGGAGTTATATAACTTCTAAAATAGTGAAATTTCATATTTTGTTAAAAGGGTCATATGGAAATTTGGAAAAATCGGTTAAATTTTGGAATTGTGCTCGATCTTGTCCTAATGGGGTGGAAAGCCATTACTTCAGAGAGTTCAGAACAGTTTAGCTTATATTCAGAATTTATTTCAGATCGGAGTTATATAACTTCTAAAATAGTGAAATTTCATATTTTGTTAAAAGGGTCATATGGAAATTTGGAAAAGTCGGTTAAATTTTGGAATTGTGCTCGATCTTGTCCTAATGGGGTGTAAAGCCATTACTTTAGAGAGTTCAGAACTGCTTAGTTAATATTCAGAATTTATTTCAGATCGGAGTAATTTTATTTTAAAATAATGAAATTTCACATTTTGTTAAAAGGCGCACATTAAAATTTCGAAAAAATTTGTTTGTTTAGAACGAGATCATAGTTAAAATAAAGAAAGTTATTTTTTTGTCTGTATTTACATAGGAAATAAATTTAAAATATTCAATTTTAAAAATAAAAATTTTTAAGATTTTGTTGTTGAATTCAGATTTTGTTGTTTAAAACAAAATCATGGCTAAAATATAAAATTCAGATTTTGAGTATGTATTTACATAGATAAATAATACAAAATATTTTATTTAAAAATAAAATTTACATAACTCCGATCTGAAATAAATTCTGAATATATGCTAAACAGTTTTGAACTTAACGAAGTAATGGCTTTCCACTCCATTAGGACTAGATCGAGCACAATTCCAAAATTTAACCGATTTTTCCAAATTTCCATATGACCCTTTTAACAAAATATGAAATTTCACTATTTTAGAAGTTATATAACTCCGATCTGAAATAAATTCTGAATATAAGCTAAACTGTTCTGAACTCTCTGAAGTAATGGCTTTACACCCCATTAGGACTAGATCGAGCACAATTCCAAAATTTAACCGATTTTTCCAAATTTCCATATGACCCTTTTAACAAAATCTGAAATTTCACTATTTTAAAAGTTATATAACTCCGATCTGAAATAAATTCTGAATATAAGCTAAACTGTTCTGAACTCTCTGAAGTAATGGCTTTACACCCCATTAGGACTAGATCGAGCACAATTCCAAAATTTATCAATTTTTTCGAAATTTTAATGTGCGCCTTTTAACAAAATATGAAATTTCACTATTTTAAAAGTTATATAACTCCGATCTGAAATAAATTCTGAATATAAGCTAAACAGTTTTGAACTCTCTGAGGTAATGGCTTTCCACCCCATTAGGACTAGATCGAGCACAATTCCAAAATTTAACCGATTTTTCCAAATTTCCATATGACCCTTTTAACAAAATATGAAATTTCACTATTTTAGAAGTTATATAACTCCGATCTGAAATAAATTCTGAATATAAGCTAAACTGTTCTGAACTCTCTGAAGTAATGGCTTTCCACCCCATTAGGACAAGATCGAGCACAATTCCAAAATTTATCAATTTTTTCGAAATTTTAATGTGCGCCTTTTAACAAAATATGAAATTTGACTATTTTAAAAGTTATATAACTCCGATCTGAAATAAATTCTGAATATAAGCTAAACTGTTCTGAACTCTCTGAAGTAATGGCTTTCCACCCCATTAGGACAAGATCGAGCACAATTCCAAAATTTATCAATTTTTTCGAAATTTTAATATGCGCCTTTTAACAAAATATGAAATTTCACTATTTTAAAAGTTATATAACTCCGATCTGAAATAAATTCTGAATATAAGCTAAACTGTTCTGAACTCTCTGAAGTAATGGCTTTACACCCCATTAGGACCAGATCGAGCACAATTCCAAAATTTAACCGATTTTTCCAAATTTCCATATGACCCTTTTAACAAAATCTGAAATTTCACTATTTTAAAAGTTATATAACTCCGATCTGAAATAAATTCTGAATATAAGCTAAACAGTTTTGAACTCTCTGAGGTAATGGCTTTACACCCCATTAGGACTAGGTCGAGCACAATTCCAAAATTTAACTGATTTTTCCAAATTTCCATATGACCCTTTTAACAAAATCTGAAATTTCACTATTTTAGAAGTTATATAACTCCGATCTGAAATAAATTCTGAATATAAGCTAAACTGTTCTGAACTCTCTGAAGTAATGGCTTTCCACCCCATTAGGACAAGATCGAGCACAATTCCAAAATTTATCAATTTTTTCGAAATTTTAATGTGCGCCTTTTAACAAAATATGAAATTTCACTATTTTAAAAGTTATATAACTCCGATCTGAAATAAATTCTGAATATAAGCTAAACTGTTCTGAACTCTCTGAAGTAATGGCTTTACACCCCATTAGGACTAGATCGAGCACAATTCCAAAATTTATCAATTTTTTCGAAATTTTAATGTGCGCCTTTTAACAAAATATGAAATTTCACTATTTTAAAAGTTATATAACTCCGATCTGAAATAAATTCTGAATATAAGCTAAACAGTTTTGAACTCTCTGAGGTAATGGCTTTCCACCCCATTAGGACTAGATCGAGCACAATTCCAAAATTTAACCGATTTTTCCAAATTTCCATATGACCCTTTTAACAAAATATGAAATTTCACTATTTTAAAAGTTATATAACTCCGATCTGAAATAAATTCTTAATATAAGCTAAACTGTTCTGAACTCTCTGAAGTAATGGCTTTCCACCCCATTAGGACAAGATCGAGCACAATTCCAAAATTTATCAATTTTTTCGAAATTTTAATATGCGCCTTTTAACAAAATATGAAATTTCACTATTTTAAAAGTTATATAACTCCGATCTGAAATAAATTCTGAATATAAGCTAAACTGTTCTGAACTCTCTGAAGTAATGGCTTTCCACCCCATTAGGACAAGATCGAGCACAATTCCAAAATTTAACCGATTTTTCCAAATTTCCATATGACCCTTTTAACAAAATATGAAATTTCACTATTTTAGAAGTTATATAACTCCGATCTGAAATAAATTCTGAATATAAGCTAAACAGTTTTGAGCTCTCTGAAGTAATGGCTTTCCACCCCATTAGGACAAGATCGAGCACAATTCCAAAATTTATCAATTTTTTCGAAATTTTAATGTGCGCCTTTTAACAAAATATGAAATTTCACTATTTTAAAAGTTATATAACTCCGATCTGAAATAAATCCTGAATATAAGCTAAACAGTTTTGAACTCTCTGAGGTAATGGCTTTCCACCCCATTAGGACTAGGTCGAGCACAATTCCAAAATTTAACCGATTTTTCCAAATTTCCATATGACCCTTTTAACAAAATCTGAAATTTCACTATTTTAGAAGTTATATAACTCCGATCTGAAATAAATTCTGAATATAAGCTAAACTGTTCTGAACTCTCTGAAGTAATGGCTTTCCACCCCATTAGGACAAGAACGAGCACAATTCCAAAATTTATCAATTTTTTCGAAATTTTAATGTGCGCCTTTTAACAAAATATGAAATTTCACTATTTTAAAAGTTATATAACTCCGATCTGATATAAATTCTGAATATATGCTAAACAGTTTTGAACTCTCTGAGGTAATGGCTTTACACCCCATTAGGACTAGGTCGAGCACAATTCCAAAATTTAACCGATTTTTCCAAATTTCCATATGACCCTTTTAACAAAATCTGAAATTTCACTATTTTAAAAGTTATATAACTCCGATCTGAAATAAATTCTGAATATAAGCTAAACAGTTTTGAACTCTCTGAGGTAATGGCTTTACACCCCATTAGAACTAGATCGAGCACAATTCCAAAATTTAACCGATTTTTCCAAATTTCCATATGACCCTTTTAACAAAATATGAAATTTCACTATTTTAGAAGTTACATAACTCCGATCTGAAATAAATTCTGAATATAAGCTAAACAGTTTTGAACTCTCTGAGGTAATGGCTTTACACCCCATTAGGACTAGGTCGAGCACAATTCCAAAATTTAACCGATTTTTCCAAATTTCCATATGACCCTTTTAACAAAATCTGAAATTTCACTATTTTAGAAGTTATATAACTCCGATCTGAAATAAATTCTGAATATAAGCTAAACAGTTCTGAACTCTCTGAAGTGATGGCTTTCCACCCCATTAGGACTAGATCGAGCACAATTCCAAAATTTATCAATTTTTTCGAAATTTTAATATGCGCCTTTTAACAAAATATGAAATTTTACTATTTTAAAAGTTATATAACTCCGATCTGAAATAAATTCTGAATATAAGCTAAACTGTTCTGAACTCTCTGAAGTAATGGCTTTCCACCCCATTAGGACAAGATCGAGCACAATTCCAAAATTTATCAATTTTTTCGAAATTTTAATATGCGCCTTTTAACAAAATATGAAATTTGACTATTTTAAAAGTTATATAACTCCGATCTGAAATAAATTCTGAATATAAGCTAAACTGTTCTGAACTCTCTGAAGTAATGGCTTTCCACCCCATTAGGACAAGATCGAGCACAATTCCAAAATTTAACCGATTTTTCCAAATTTTAATATGCGCCTTTTAACAAAATATGAAATTTCACTATTTTAAAAGTTATATAACTCCGATCTGAAATAAATTCTGAATATAAGCTAAACTGTTCTGAACTCTCTGAAGTAATGGCTTTCCACCCCATTAGGACAAGATCGAGCACAATTCCAAAATTTATCAATTTTTTCGAAATTTTAATGTGCGCCTTTTAACAAAATATAAAATTTCACTATTTTTAAATTAATATGAAATAAATTCAGAATATCAACTATGCATTTCTGAAATCAAGGCTTTCCGCCCTGTTAGGACTATTTCTACCACAATTTAGAATACGCTAAAAGCAAAGACATCGACGATAGTTCATAAATAAATATTTATTTTTTTTTATTCATGTATTTAAGTAATTTGTAAAAAAAATTTAGTTACTATATATTTAAACTGAATGATCGGTAAAACCATTTTTTTTTTTGGTTTTAAATCATAAAATGTTAACTGAGCTGAAAATAATACTCCTCTGTTAACCTAACAGTCTTTGAGTACGAGGTATGTTAGTTTACACATTAACATAGGTAATGTGAAAAAACGGAGCTAACTTTCGGAGCTAACTTCACACACATCTTTAATATAACAGTTTTTTGTGATTTTTTTTATTTTGCTCGAAAAAAAAAATGTAGAAAATAAAATTCGTTTGTAATTTCCACAATATAATTTTCCGACCCTATAAAGTATATATATTCTAAATCCTTATAGATAGCGGAGTCGATTAAGGTATGTCCGTCTATCTGTCTGTCCGTCTGTTTGTTGAAATCAATTTTCTGAAGTCCCCAGATATCTTCGGGATCCAAATCTTTAATAATTCTGTCAGACATGCTTTCGAGAAGTTTGCTATTTAAAATCAGCAAAATCGGTCCACAAATGGCTGAGATATAAGGAAAAAACCAGGACAACCTCGATTTTTTACATATTTTTTGACCTATATCTGGATTACTAAGTCATTAATATAGACAATATGGATATCTAATGATAGATATTTCAAAGACCTTTGCAACGACGTATATAAGACCATAGTAAGTTGGACCTACAATGGGTCAAAATCGGGAAAAAAATTTTAACCAAATTTTTTTTTTCACCAAACGTTTCTTTTTGCTAAATATTAAAAAAAAATTAAAATTAAAAAAAAAATTTGAAAAAAAAAAATTTTACAAAAAATGGAAAAAAACAACTGGAAAAAAAATAAATTTTGTTTACCTAAAAATATTTAAAATTTTTATTTTAAAGTATAGTTCGGTGAAGGGTATATAAGATTCGGCCCAGCCGAATATATCTCTCTTACTTGTTTTAATTTAAGATCGATCTTTTCTCCAAAGTCCGTGCATAAAAACTTATTTGTCAAACTATTGTCTAAGCGGAAAATAAAAATTTTAGCTTTATGGTTTAAGGATTTTGCATTGTGATATGCAAAAAATGTTTGATTTAAAAAGAATAACAGTAATGAAATTTCAAAAAATTACAAGCAAATAATTTATTCCCTAAATACGCAGAATTCTAATCGCAAATTAAAACGGATGCTTAACAAAATTTAAAAACAGAATTTTTAATTTTTTTGGTCACACAAATTCGCAAATTAATTTTTTTCAAGCACTCTAATTTACAAATTAGTTTACGTTTACTTAGAAGAAAATTCTGTTATTCTCAGGTATTTTTGGAAAAATTCTAAAACGGTGGGTTTTTTTGTGATATTGCCCTTTTATTTATCATAATGAACCCTTTTGCATGTATTTTGAGTTTCTTCAAAAAGCACAGAAAAAACTCAAGTTCTTAACCTTGGGTCTTCCGATTTTTACCATATTCTGCAATCATATACCATCTGGTGTGTGTGAAGATATTAATTTTTTTAAATAAAAAAAACGACTTATTCATGCTTTTAATTTTTTTAAAATCAAGAAAATTTGCTTGGGCTTATTTTTAAATAGGTACTCGTATCGTAAGGAAGCAAAAATCCTTCTATTTCAACAAATAAGTGTTTTATATGTTTTCGTACAAATAGAGTACAACTACAAATATACAATAACCATTTTTTGTATTACTCCTTATCGAATTTTGAAAAATTTATTGTATTATTCAAATATGTAATTTTTACTAAATAATTTAATATAATATTGTTTGTGGTACATGCATTCTCCATTTTTAATAAAAAAAGGGTTTAAGAAGAAAATAAAAGAATTGTATTTATTTTGGAAATATTTAAACAAATGCCCAAAAATGTCGAAACCCCACTTTGAACATTTACGTCAAGAAAGTAATTGGACAAATTCAGGTCTGTCCTAAATGGCCCCTATAACACTTTGAACATTAACGTTATAACAATTTTGGAACAAATTCCACCCCTTGTAGCGCCCTCCCTGAGAAACAACTGGATATACCCTATATAGTTTTGACATCTACTCCCTCCCAGCTTTCACCCAGTGTATCGAAACCCCATTCAGGTCTGTCCTAAATGGCCCCTATAACACTTTGAACATTTACGTTAAAAAAGTAATTGAACAAATTCCACCCCTTGTAGCGCCCTCCCTGAGAAACAACTGGATATACCCTATATAGTTTTGACATCTACTCCCTCCCAGCTTTCACCCAGTATATCCAAACCCCATTCAGGTCTGTCCTAAATGGCCCCTATAACACTTTGAACATTAACGTTCAAACAATTTTGAAACAAATTACACCCCTCGTAGCGCCCTCCCTGAGAAACAACTGGGTATACCCTATATAGTTTTGAGATCTACTCCCTCCCAGCTTTCACCCAGTGTATCGAAACCCCATTCAGGTCTGTCCTAAATGGCCCCTATAACACTTTGAACATTAACGTTCAAACAATTTTGAAACAAATTACACCCATCGTAGCGCCCTCCCTGAGAAACAACTGGGTATACCCTATATAGTTTTGACATCTACTCCCTCCCAGCTTTTTCCCAGTATATCCAGACCCCATTCAGGTCTGTCCTAAATGGCCCCTATAACACTTTGAACAGTAACGTCAAAAAAGTAATTGAACAAATTCCACCCCTCGTAGCGCCCTCCCTGAGAAACAACTGGGTATACCCTATATAGTTTTGAGATCTACTCCCTCCCAGCTTTCACCCAGTGTATCGAAACCCCATTCAGGTCTGTCCTAAATGGCCCCTATAACACTTTGAACATTAACGTTCAAACAATTTTGAAACAAATTACACCCCTCGTAGCGCCCTCCCTGAGAAACAACTGGGTATACCCTATATAGTTTTGACATCTACTCCCTCCCAGCTTTCACCCAGTATATCCAAACCCCATTCAGGTCTGTCCTAAATGGCCCCTATAACACTTTGAACATTTACGTTAAAAAAGTAATTGAACAAATTCCACCCCTTGTAGCGCCCTCCCTGAGAAACAACTGGATATACCCTATATAGTTTTGACATCTACTCCCTCCCAGCTTTCACCCAGTATATCCAAACCCCATTCAGGTCTGTCCTAAATGGCCCCTATAACACTTTGAACATTAACGTTAAAACAATTTTGGAACAAATTCCACCCCTTGTAGCGCCCTCCCTGAGAAACAACTGGGTATACCCTATATAGTTTTGACATCTACTCCCTCCCAGCTTTCACCCAGTGTATCGAAACCCCATTCAGGTCTGTCCTAAATGGCCCCTATAACACTTTGAACATTAACGTTCAAACAATTTTGAA
Source organism: Calliphora vomitoria (assembly GCA_942486065.2). Lineage (NCBI taxonomy): Eukaryota > Metazoa > Arthropoda > Insecta > Diptera > Calliphoridae > Calliphora > Calliphora vomitoria. Next base: position 63,760,549 of record OW818030.2, on the reverse strand, counting down.
ACAAATTACACCCCTCGTAGCGCCCTCCCTGAGAAACAACTGGATATACCCTATATAGTTTTGACATCTACTCCCTCCCAGCTTTCACCCAGTGTATCGAAACCCCATTCAGGTCTGTCCTAAATGGCCCCTATAACACTTTGAACATTTACGTTAAAAAAGTAATTGAACAAATTCCACCCCTTGTAGCGCCCTCCCTGAGAAACAACTGGATATACCCTATATAGTTTTGACATCTACTCCCTCCCAGCTTTCACCCAGTGTATCGAAACCCCATTCAGGTCTGTCCTAAATGGCCCCTATAACACTTTGAACATTTACGTTAAAAAAGTAATTGAACAAATTCCACCCCTTGTAGCGCCCTCCCTGAGAAACAACTGGATATACCCTATATAGTTTTGACATCTACTCCCTCCCAGCTTTCACCCAGTATATCCAAACCCCATTCAGGTCTGTCCTAAATGGCCCCTATAACACTTTGAACATTTACGTTAAAAAAGTAATTGAACAAATTCCACCCCTTGTAGCGCCCTCCCTGAGAAACAACTGAATATACCCTATATAGTTTTGACATCTACTCCCTCCCAGCTTTCACCCAGTATATCCAGACCCCATTCAGGTCTGTCCTAAATGGCCCCTATAACACTTTGAACAGTAACGTCAAAAAAGTAATTGAACAAATTCCACCCCTCGTAGCGCCCTCCCTGAGAAACAACTGGGTATACGCTATATAGTTTTGACATCTACTCCCTCCCAGCTTTCACCCAGTGTATCGAAACCCCATTCAGGTCTGTCCTAAATGGCCCCTATAACACTTTGAACATTTACGTTAAAAAAGTAATTGAACAAATTCCACCCCTTGTAGCGCCCTCCCTGAGAAACAACTGGATATACCCTATATAGTTTTGACATCTACTCCCTCCCAGCTTTCACCCACTATATCCAGACCCATTCAGGTCTGTCCTAAATGGCCCCTATAACACTTTGAACATTAACGTTAAAACAATTTTGGAACAAATTCCACCCCTTGTAGCGCCCTCCCTGAGAAACAACTGGATATACCCTATATAGTTTTGACATCTACTCCCTCCCAGCTTTCACCCAGTGTATCGAAACCCCATTCAGGTCTGTCCTAAATGGCCCCTATAACACTTTGAACATTTACGTTAAAAAAGTAATTGAACAAATTCCACCCCTTGTAGCGCCCTCCCTGAGAAACAACTGGATATACCCTATATAGTTTTGACATCTACTCCCTCCCAGCTTTCACCCAGTATATCCAAACCCCATTCAGGTCTGTCCTAAATGGCCCCTATAACACTTTGAACATTAACGTTAAAACAATTTTGGAACAAATTCCACCCCTTGTAGCGCCCTCCCTGAGAAACAACTGGATATACCCTATATAGTTTTGACATCTACTCCCTCCCAGCTTTCACCCAGTGTATCGAAACCCCATTCAGGTCTGTCCTAAATGGCCCCTATAACACTTTGAACATTTACGTTAAAAAAGTAATTGAACAAATTCCACCCCTTGTAGCGCCCTCCCTGAGAAACAACTGGATATACCCTATATAGTTTTGACATCTACTCCCTCCCAGCTTTCACCCAGTATATCCAAACCCCATTCAGGTCTGTCCTAAATGGCCCCTATAACACTTTGAACATTAACGTTAAAACAATTTTGGAACAAATTCCACCCCTTGTAGCGCCCTCCCTGAGAAACAAATGGATATACCCTATATAGTTTTGACATCTACTCCCTCCCAGCTTTCACCCAGTGTATCGAAACCCCATTCAGGTCTGTCCTAAATGGCCCCTATAACATTTTGAACATTTACGTTAAAAAAGTAATTGAACAAATTCCACCCCTTGTAGCGCCCTCCCTGAGAAACAACTGGATATACCCTATATAGTTTTGACATCTACTCCCTCCCAGCTTTCACCCAGTATATCCAAACCCCATTCAGGTCTGTCCTAAATGGCCCCTATAACACTTTGAACATTTACGTTAAAAAAGTAATTGAACAAATTCCACCCCTTGTAGCGCCCTCCCTGAGAAACAACTGGATATACCCTATATAGTTTTGACATCTACTCCCTTCCAGCTTTCACCCGGTGTATCCAAACCCCATTCAGGTCTGTCCTAAATGGCCCCTATAACACTTTGAAAATTTACGTTAAAAAAGTAATTGAACAAATTCAACCACTCGTAGCGCCCTCCCTGAGAAACAACTGAATATACCCTATATAGTTTTGACATCTACTCCCTCCCAGCTTTCACCCAGTGTATCCAAACCCCATTCAGGTCTGTCCTAAATGGCCCCTATAACACTTTGAAAATTTACGTTAAAAAAGTAATTGAACAAATTCAACCACTCGTAGCGCCCTCCCTGAGAAACAACTGAATATACCCTATATAGTTTTGACATCTACTCCCTCCCAGCTTTCACCCAGTATATCCAAACCCCATTCAGGTCTGTCCTAAATGGCCCCTATAACACTTTGAACATTTACGTTAAAAAAGTAATTGAACAAATTCCACCCCTTGTAGCGCCCTCCCTGAGAAACAACTGGATATACCCTATATAGTTTTGACATCTACTCCCTCCCAGCTTTCACCCAGTATATCGAAACCCCATTCAGGTCTGTCCTAAGTGGCCCGCCAATGAACTTGAATACTACATATTTCTATTGTAATTGTAATCTTAATATGAAGAAGTTTTTTTTTATTTTTTACTAAAAGTTTTAATTTAAAGTATTTTCTTTAATTGATGAATAAAAATAATTAATTTTATTTTTTTTTTGTCAAAAAAAACTAAGTTTTTCAAATTCACTTTATTTAACAGTGCTATGTTAAGTAGTTAACATAGATGTGGGACGTATTTAACTTACGAATTTATCTTCACACCCTTCAAAATGATAAACTGTGGTTATTCTGTTTTATGACACTATAGATATTAAAGGTATACATATTGTCCTTAAACATAGCTAACATCACTTAAGGGAGAGAATTGATTACGAAAGATTCAAATAAAATTCAAACTAGATTGAAATTAGAAAAAACGGGAAAAAACTTATTCGATGAATTTATATATGAACATTTAAACTAAATGCTTTAAAAAATTCTTTGTATAAATTTAAAAGCTTTCACGTTTAGTAGTTTTCCGGTTTAACGAACATTAGTTTTCACGAATATCGTATTTAGCGAACAAGCTATTTTTTCCTATTGTTAACAAACAAATGACATTTAGCAAAAATAAACACAATTTTAAAATTTAAAATTATATTTTCGAAAATATTAATTTTAGATCCATGTTTCCGGAATAATTTACTGAGCAACGCCAGTGGATATACGTCAGAGTAGAAAACCATTGAACCAGGATGACGTTCGGATATGCTGGAATCTAAATATGAAAGAAATTTGTGATTTTTCTTTAACATTGTTGGCCAATTTCTTTATTATTGTCTGAAATATCAATTTTTTCTTGTAGGGCATTTTTCATTAATTTTTTTTTTAAATTTTTTTTTAATTTAAAATTTTTTTTTAATTTATTAGTGAAAAAAATTTATAATAAAAATATGTTTTTTGTGAAAAAAAAAATTCGGGTTAAAAAATATTTTTCCCGATTTTGACCCATTGTAGATCCAACTTACTATAGCCTTATATACATCGTTGCAATGGACTTTGAAATATCTATCATTAGATATCATTATTGTCTATATTTATGACTTAGTAATCGAAATATAGATCAAAAATTGGCCAAAAATAGAGGTTGTCTCGGATTTTTGCTCACATCTCCGTTATTTATGGACAGATTTTGCTGATTTTAAATAGGAAACTTTTCGAAAGCATGTCTGACAGAATTATTGAAGATTTGGACCCCGAAGATATCTGAGTCTTCAGAAAATTGATTTCAACAGACAGACAGACTGACGGACATGGCTTAATCGATTCCGCTATCTATAAGGATCCAGAATATATATACAAACGGAATGACAAACTTATATATACCCTTCTCACGAAGGTGAAGGGTATAAAAAAATATAAACACCATTAAAAACACCTTAAACGGTGTCTTAGAATTTTCCTTCAAATAAACGGGCCCACCTTAATGCATATATGTATGTACGTCAAACTACGGCTCTCGTAATGTTTTATTTAAAATTCACACAAACAAACACTTACCAAGTAAATCAAGTTTAATCCGGCAATTGTTGGATAAGATCTACAAAAGCGAATTTTACGGTTAAAAATTGTATTTATTTTTGTATATTTTCTAGAGATTTCTCTCTTTTTATTTTTAGTATTTTTAGTTGTTACAAGAAATAAAACTACACAAATTTGTTGCACCAACTGACAAAAGCAAAAAAATAATATTTCTTTATTTTCGCTCAATTTGTTGTCGTTTGTAAAAGTTGCATTTAATTAATTTGTAATTGAAATCACACAAGATTTATTTTTGTTTTGTTCATTAATTTATTTACATTTTTTTTTTTTTTTAATATTTTAGTTTTGCTTCCGAATTCTTAGAAAATATTGAGTAAGATTATTTTTCAAACTTTTTTTTTTAATTTCTTATCAACACAAATATTAGAACACTATGTATTTGTTTTTTTTTTATGTGAATTGAATTCGTTTTAGAGAATATTACGAGCAAAAATTAAAAGAAACAAAACAAACGCATCCGTTGAATGCCGCGTTAACTGTAATAGTGGTGTTGTGGTAAAAGATTCTAAACAATTTATTTAGTCGCACAAACAAAACCAACCAACAAACACATGTTGGCAATTGAAAAGTTGCTGCTTGCTGTTGCAGTTGAAAAGCTTTTTATTCAGTTTCAATTTGCAGACTGGCCTGTCGGTCGGTAGCATGCGATTTTCCTTTGTGCTTGTATTCTATGTATGAATGTGTGTGTGAGTATCTGTACACGAGATGTTTTGTAAACAGTATTTCCAATATTTGTTTTTGTTTAGATCGGCCAATACTTTAACCGAGATAAGAAAATCCAAACAAACAATCAATTATTTAGTAACATTGTCTAGATTTACGCGCTGTTGTTTGTGTTTTCAATGTAAAAGCTTTCATTTGTCGCAGGGGTTAAAAAAGCTCTACCATCTAAAGGATAAGGCGCATTAACAAAACTAATCATACCCCTTCAATCCTTTGAAAATATACCTTAATTTTAAGCTAACATTTGTATACCTTTCATTCCGTTTGTAATTTCTGGATCCCTATAGATAGGCGGATTTGTTTAATAGATGACCATATGTTCGCTTAAATATGTTTTTTAAAGTACCTTATTATGGCATGACAATTATGTTATTCAAAATCAGCCAAATCAGTCCATAAATGACAGAGATATAAACAAAAACCAAAGGCTATTCCGATTTTTTACCTAAAATTGTATAAAAGTTTATTTTTGTGTATAACAAAAATCAACTATAAATAATATTATTTTATGAAAATACAAAGTTTTGATTTACATAATTGAATTTATTGGAATGTACAGAATTTATATTCTATAACGAATGTAATACCTATGTCAGCTTATATACAATTTTTGTAAACTTTATTGATCACTTAAGTCAGACTGAAATTACCTTTACCGCAATGCTACAGTTAACGAAATAACAGCAAATACCGTAACCATTACCTTTTAGCCGTTTCAAATCGGTAGCCAACCTTGAAACATTGTAATAAATCGGAATATCTTTTAAAATGTTTCCAGAATAAGAAACTATTTGTACGATTCGTCGCACAATCTTAATTTATCCGATGGAATTCTATATAACCTTAGATGTTGACATATGTATATGCAGGGGGGTACTCTCTATTGCGATAAGAATACAATTTGGTACCCTGCATCGTCTACGCAAATGATTTCGCAAAAAGTAGCAACACTGGCACCACAAAATAAACAATAGCGAAGAATGACAAAATGAAATGTCAAAACTAGTAAATAAAAACATTTTAAACAAATTTTGTGTGCGATGCGAAAACGCGGTACCCTTTATTTATCGAGTGACTATATTCAAAACCCTCTATCTTAGAAAACACAAGTTTTCAGGAAAGTAAAAATAGTTTATTTCGCTTATTTATGAGCAATTTCAAATTCAGTCATCTAATAAAATAATGGTTTTATGTTTAATTAAGCTTTTTGGGATTTTAGGAAAAGTATGGTATTCCGGTTTTATTATTAAAATTTTGTAAATTAAACAATTTATTTGAGGGTATTGAAAATGAACCAGAATATTCTTAATTAATCGGTTAAATGTAACTTGTATATGGTTTCATTCGCATAGGAAGATCAAAATTAGAAGATATAAAAGTGACCTTGGTTCAGCTACCGTAGGATAGTTCTTATCATTATGTTTATACAGTATTTATTCCGATTCAAAAATATATTTATATATATACTAGCTGAACCGGCAAACGTTGTCCTGCCATACAAATTATTTCTAGTGAATATTTTGATTGTTAAATCAAAAATAACGAATGTATTCTAAGTGAATTTTACATTTTAGGTATTTTTGATGCCTAATGAAGAGAAATACAAACAAAATTTTTTGGCGAAAAATATTTTAAAAAATGGGTGGATAGGGACCTCCTATTGACCTAGTGATATGAAATCTACTTTACGACCTATTCTCGTACCTACCAAATATATATAAAAAAATCATAAAAAATGGTAAATACAGTGCGCTTGCGGTAACGTAAACACCGTCTAACGTGAACAAGCTTTTGTTTACATTGACTACTCTATAGCGTGAACAAACTCAGAAAGCTCTATAACGTGAACTATTTTTTTCACTGCATTTGTTTTCTAAGCATGTAGACAACACTGAAATACAGTGAGGCCTCGATTATCCGTGATTAGATTAACCGGCTACGTCAATTATCCGGGAAAGAAAAAGAAAATGTTTTTGGATCGATTTAAATTTGTTTGCATCGATTAACCGTAATTACCTCTATTATCCAGGATTATAATTTTTTTCGATTATTTTTGAACAATTTAATACAATGTGAATAAAACGAAAACGGGAAATTCCTTCGATCAATTTGTAAGGCCAACATTTTTTGATATTGTGCCATCGATTTTTCGATAGCTTTTGGCATGAGAAGTGTTAGACATTATAAAAAACAAAGTGATTCTGTTATTGGCATTGGAAACCGAAAATCTTTAAAAAACTGCTAAAAACCATAGGAAGATTTTGCAGTTAATAATAATTCGGGAAGGAACGATTTAAAGGAACTCCAATTTCTGGATTAACAGCGAGGGAAAATCTAAAATATTCCACTCAAAATTTAAGATAAAAAACGACATTGTATTCATAAACTTAAATATTCAGCTAATTAGCTGCCAAAATTTTTGTGGAAAAATTAAATGAATTCAAATCAATGAAAAAACTCACCAATGAGATAATGGAGAATGGCTCGCCATAATGAAAATTTCATAGAATGACACAAGGTCTCAAAGGAGAGACTAACCTCATTAGTTTGCGTTAATGCTGCTGGTACACACAAGTGCAAAGCATTAGTTATTGAAAATAGCTTTAAAAACCGATGGATCAGTGCAATATGGAGTTTTAAATTTCATTATCGAAACAATGGCATTATTAAAAAACTACTAAAAATTAGTACTCAATTAATCGGGAAAATTTATTATCCAGAATGCTTCCGGTCCCGACCATTACATATAAATGTGTGTGAAGTTAAATTCGAATTTAACTAGCACAGACAAAAACCAAATTTTTTAACATTGATGATGTTACAGTCAACATAGCACTGTTAAGCACTTAACAGTCATCATAAATAAATTATAGTACATAAAATATGTCTGAAATATGTATCTGAAATAAGTTCAGAACTCCAAAAAATAAAAAAAAAAATTATAAAAAAATAAATTTCTGACCTGAAATAATAATAAGATATCAGAAGTAATATTGGAATTTAAATAAATTTGAGTTTTTTGAAAACAAATGCTGGAGAGGATTAGTGACCATTTTGGGAATTGGGTGAATGGTTCGCATACTACACTATATAGAAATGTTGGTCGAAGAGGTACTTGTTGGAACTGTAATAGTGGGATAGCTGAAATAATCTTGGAATTTAAATAAATTTGAGTTTTTTGAAAAAAAAGCTCGAGAGGATATGTGACCATTTTGGAAACTGGGTGAATGGTTCGCATACTACACTATATGAAAATGTTGGTCCAAGGAGCACTTACTAGAACTGTTATAGTGGGATATCTGAAATAATCTTGGGATTTGAGAAAATTTAATTTGAAAAAATTGTATTTTTTTGAAAAATTTTCTGGAAGGGATTTGTGACCATTTTGGGAATTGGGTGAATGGTTCGCATATTACACTATATAGATATGGTGGTCCAAGAGATACTTGTTGGAACTGTAGTTGTGGGATATCTGAAATAGTCTTGGGATTTGAGAAATTTCGATTTGAAAAATGTAATATTGCTGGAGAGGATTAGTGACCATTTTGGGAATTGGGTGAATGGTTCGCATACTACACTATATGGAAATGTTGGTCCAAGGAGCACTTACTAGAAGTGTTATTGTGGGATATCTGAAATAATCTTGGGATTTGAGAAAATTTAATTTGAAAAATTGTATTTTTTTGAAAAATTTTCTGGAGGGGATTTGTGACCATTTTGGGAATTGGGTGAATGGTTCGCATATTACACTATATAGATATGGTGGTCCAAGAGATACTTGTTGGAACTGTAGTAGTGGGATATCTGAAATAATCTTGGGATTTGAGAAATTTCGATTTGAAAAATGTAATATTGCTGGAGAGGATTAGTGACCATTTTGGGAATTGAGTGAATGGTTCGCATATTACACTATATAGATATGGTGGTCCAAGAGATACTTGGAACTGTAGTAGTGGGATATCTGAAATAATCTTGGGATTTGAGAAAATTTAATTTGAAAAATTGTATTTTTTTGAAAAATTTTCTGGAGGGGATTTGTGACCATTTTGGGAATTGGGTGAATGGTTCGCAATTTACACTATATAGATATGGTGGTCCAAGAGATACTTGTTGGAACTGTAGTAGTGGGATATCTGAAATAATCTTGGGATTTGAGAAATTTCGATTTGAAAAATGTAATATTGCTGGAGAGGATTAGTGACCATTTTGGGCATTGGGTGAATGGTTCGCATACTACACTATATAGAAATGTTGGTCGAAGAGTACTTGTTGGAACTGTAATAGTGGGATAGCTGAAATAATCTTGGAATTTAAATAAATTTGAGTTTTTTGAAAAAAAAAGCTCGAGAGGATATGTGACCATTTTGGAAACTGGGTGAATGGTTCGCATACTACACTATATGAAAATGTTGGTCCAAGGAGCACTTACTAGAACTGTTATAGTGGGATATCTGAAATAATCTTGGGATTTGAGAAAATTTAATTTGAAAAAATTGTATTTTTTTGAAAAATTTTCTGGAAGGGATTTGTGATCATTTTGGGAATTGGGTGAATGGTTCGCATATTACACTATATAGATATGGTGGTCCAAGAGATACTTGTTGGAACTGTAGTTGTGGGATATCTGAAATAATCTTGGAATTTGAGAAAATTTAATTTGAAAAATTGTATTTTTTTTTTAAATTTTCTGGAGGGGATTTGTGACCATTTTGGGAATTGGGTGAATGGTTCGCATATTACACTATATGGATATGGTGGTCCAAGAGATACTTGTTGGAACTGTAGTAGTGGGATATCTGAAATAATCTTGGGATTTGAGAAATTTCGATTTGAAAAATGTAATATTGCTGGAGAGGATTAGTGACCATTTTGGGAATTGGGTGAATGGTTCGCATACTACACTATATAGAAATGTTGGTCGAAGAGGTACTTGTTGGAACTGTAATAGTGGAATAGCTGAAATAATCTTGGAATTTAAATAAATTTGAGTTTTTTGACAAAAAAGCTCGAGAGGATATGTGACCATTTTGGAAACTGGGTGAATGGTTCGGATACTACACTATATGGAAATGTTGGTCCAAGGAGCACTTACTGGAACTGTTATAATGGGATATCTGAAATGATCTTGGAATTTGAGAAAATTAAATTTTTAAATTAAATTAAATTTTTTAAATCAAAAATACTTAGATTCCAAGATAATATCAAATATCGCAGACTTCCAAGAAGAACCTAGTTCAAGTAGCGGCATGTGGAACTTACCTCAATTCTGTATACATAATTATTTCAGATATCATACTACTACAGTTCCAACAAGTATCTCTTGGACCACCATATCTATATAGTGTAATATGCGAACCATTCACTCAATTCCCAAAATGGTCACTAATCCTCTCCAGCAATATTACATTTTTCAAATCGAAATTTCTCAAATCCCAAGATTATTTCAGATATCCCACTACTACAGTTCCAACAAGTATCTCTTGGACCACCATATCTATATAGTGTAATATGCGAACCATTCACTCAATTCCCAAAATGGTCACTAATCCTCTCCAGCAATATTACATTTTTCAAATCGAAATTTCTCAAATCCCAAGATTATTTCAGATATCCCACTACTACAGTTCCAACAAGTATCTCTTGTTCCTCCATATCTATATAGTGTAATATGCGAACCATTCACCCAATTCCCAAAATGGTCACAAATCCCCTCCAGAAAATTTTTCAAAAAAATACAATTTTTCAAATTAAATTTTCTCAAATCCCAAGATTATTTCAGATATCCCACTACTACAGTTCCAACAAGTATCTCTTGGACCACCATATCTATATAGTGTAGTATGCGAACCATTCACTCAATTCCCAAAATGGTCACTAATCCTCTCCAGCATTTGTTTTCAAAAAACTCAAATTTATTTAAATTCCAATATTACTTCTGATATCTTATTATTTCAGGTCAGAATTTTTTTTTTTATAATTTTTTTATTTTTTGGAGTTCTGAACTTATTTCAGATACATATTTCAGACATATTTTATGTACTATAATTTATTTATGATGACAGTTAAGTGCTTAACAGTGCTACGTTGACTGTAACATCATCAATGTTAAAAAATTTGGTTTTTGTCTGTGCTAGTTAAATTCGAATTTAACTTCACACACATTTTTAATTAGTTCACGTTACCGCGAGTGCACTGTATGTATTGATATTTGGATATTGCGCATACAACATACTAAAATCTCGGCTAAAAAATGGGTGTGTGAGGGTCCGTAATTAGGTAATTTTGAATGCCAAATAAAAAAATGCGAATAAAAAGTTTTTGGGAAAAAAATTGTAAATACAAATTCTGGATAGGGACCTAGCGGTATGATATATACTTTACGACCTATTCTCATAGCTCCCAAATATACATACAAAATTTCATAAAAATTGATTTAGTCGTTTCGGAGGAGTTGACACGAGATTTTTATATATTAACGCATTAGTCAAATTAAAATATTTTCGTGATCAGCATGTCCAAATTAGTAGGGAAACATATTTTTCAAGTGAAAATTATGGAGAATAATTGAATTAAAATTAGTTTTGCATTCAGAAATATATATTTTTTTAAGATAAAAAAATTATAAAATGTCGTTTGAAATACCTTTGAAACCTTTGAATAAAGCCATGTCTTTATTTTAGCAAAATAAACAGAGGTAGTAATTTGAATGCGCTTTGAAAAATTCTCTGGAACCGAATATCTCAGCCATGCATTAACGGAAATTGCTGTTATTTTGCTAACGGTGGTAGAGCTGAAAGGGCCATTTTTACATTACATTTTACATTTTTACATTAATGCAAGCAGGGATTTTCCAAAATAAACAAAATAATTTAAGGTCATACATAGTGGACCCTGCATTAAAAAACGTATACAATATTAAAGTTTGATAAATAAAATCAATATTTATTTATTTTCAGTTTTTTCTTTGTTTAATTGTTTGTTTTTAAATATTTATTTACAAAAATATAAGAAAACAACAATCCATAAGATCTTTTGATTTCCTTGTTATGTCTGTACTCATTCATTTAATTGTAAATGTACACGCGCCCTTATCAATTTCTAAAGAGGAACTGATCTTAATAAATTATATAACACCAGAAATATGAAAATTAATTTTAAAAAATGATGGTGATCGTCCAAGCCTCTAGATTTGATGGATTGCATTTGTTATTTAGAAGTTTATGTCAAATAATGCTGAATCCATTCAACTATTAATGAAGTAAATAAAACAGAATACTCAAAACTATAAGTCATACCTCGTATATAATATGGACTAATAAGTGTTAAAAATATATAATTAACACCAAACCCCTTTATAAAAGAAAAATTGTAAGGCAATGTGGGCACCAACTTCTGAATTTTTTTTATCTAATTTTGCCTATTTTCAATACCAAATTTTGTATGCAGCCATATTCCGGGACGATATGTGTATGGATGCTAGGAGAAATCATGGACCGATTCTTACCATTTTTAACACAAATTATAGGAATAACGAGTTCAAGTCATTTTCTTAGGGGGACCTTCTATGGGAACTAGGGACAATTGTTGGCCGATATTCGCCATACTTTACAGTACAATTTCAAAGTATTTAGAACTAATTTGTAAAAAATTTTGGCAGGATTTCCGCATAATCAACCTATTTATGACCGCTCAAACAGTATTCCGTGAAGGACATTTGTATGGGTGCTAGGTGAAATCATGAACCGATATTGCTCATTTTCAAAACCAAACCCTATCGTATTTTCAACGGAATAATGACAAAACCAATCATCATACAAAGTAAATAGTTATTTTCGAATATCTATAGAACTATAGTCTCGAAAGTCTTCACACTTGGTGAGAGCAACTTTCTTATTATTCTAGGTAGTTTGGTTGAAAATTGGTGGAATCGGATCAGTGGGCATGGCCTTTACCATATGCAGTAAAAAGTTATTATTGAATAACTAGAGAATGAGTTATTTTGTTATTATTATACGTAGATTAAATAAAAATGAGTGGGATCAGAACAGTGGACTTGGCACGTCCCATACCAAGTAATTAGCTATTTTAGAATATCTGAAGAACTGACTAACTATAATAGTAAGATACTCAAAACTTTGCGTGAGTTATTTTGTAGTTGGGATCAAAATGGGCGAGATAGAATTACGCCTCCCATACAAAGCTAATATTTATTATCGGTTATTATGGAAACTATTTTAGTCAAAGTTTTCAAACATTTATTAAATTGCCGCCAGTATCCGTTGTTGAGCTAAAATCGGAACAGTTGGGATGACCCATCAATTATTGAATATATGGAGAACTATATAAGTTTAATACTCAATGCTTTGGATTGCAATGCTTTGGATTTGGAAAGCAAATGATTGTGATCTTTGCGGTGGGCTTGACACCTCCAACCAGTGTTACCATTTGTCCAGTTTTCCCTTTTTTTGCAAGTTTTTTCAGATGCAAAAAGTTTTATTTTTTTAAAAAAAAGTTTTTTGGAAAATTGTAAACCTATGTTATCAATAAGTTGAACCGTTTATTTCAAAATTATTGTCTCCAAATTCGTTTACTAAATGTGGAGATTGATTTGAATATATTTAAAGTACTAAATTCACATAAATTATCTCAGTTTGATTTATATACGAATTAAGTTTTGTAATTTTAGTATGTATGTACTTAAAAAAAGTTTTTTTGTTGGAAAAAAAGTTTTTTTTTAGAAATAAAAAGTTTTCTTCAAAAAATATATGGCAACACTGCCTCCAACACAAAGTAAATATTTATTTTCGAATATCTAGGAAACTAATATTGTAAGAGTCTTCTCTTACTTCTCTTTAATTCTAAGTAGTTTGACTAAAAGAAAGTGAAATAATGGACTGAATTCAACCAACTTCAATAGGTTTCAAATATACTAATATTTTGGGCATTACACACCTTTGCACAAACGCCATATACCCTCCCCACTTTGATGGTGTAGGGTACAAGAAAACGGTTCATAAATTACCGAGATATAGTAATGACGAGTGCAAAATATTAAATTATTTTGTTGGGTTTTGCTAGAGATCGACGAATATTCGGTTTAGCCATAAAATCGGATTTTCGCCAGTACTCCCGAAAAATTTAGTCGAACTCCGAGACTTTTATAAAGAAACAAGTAACAGAGCTATATTCGGCTGTGTCGAATCTTATATACCCTTCACCATATTATACCTTAATATTTTTAATTTTTTTTTAATTTTTTTTTTTTTTAAATAGTTTTTTAAAAAAATTTTTTTTAATTTAGTATTGAAAAAAATTTATGACAAAAGAAAGTTTTTTGTCATAAAAAATTCGGGTTAAAAAATATTTTTCCCGATTTTGACCCATTGTAGGTCCAACTTTGTATAGCCTTATATACATCGTTGAAATGGACTTTGAAATATCTATCATTAGATATCCATATTGTCTATATTTATGACTTAGTAATCGAGATATAGATAAAAAAATAGGCCAAAAATAGAAGTTGTCTCGGATTTGTGCTCATACATATCTCCTGATTTTTGCTGATTTTAAATAGGAAACTTCTCGAAAGCATGTCTGACATAATTATTGAAGATTTGGATGCCGAAGATATCTGGGGTCTTCAGAAAATTGATTTCAACAGACAGACAGACGGACATGGCTTAATCGACTCCGCTATCTATAAGGATTCAGAATATATATACTTTATAGGGTCGGAAAATTATATTGTGGAAATTGCAAACGGAATGACAAATTTATATATACCTTTCTCACGAAGGTGAAGGGTATAAAACATATATTATGGAAAACCAATTTGAAAAGTTTAAAATATAAAATATTGTTTTAAAATTTAAACTAATTTCAAAAGGACAGTTAAGTACACGAAGTCACCCAAGAATTATTTTTTTTTAAATATTTATATACTACATGAAGATTCAACACCCAAACAAACATATCAATCAATCAATGCCTTTGAATAGTTTTGTTGATTTTTTATATACACATTTCCTACTTAAAACAATTAAAACAATTTAGTTCAAAATCAACTGTTTCTAATAAAATGAAATCATGTTAGTATAAGATGTGGAAAACCCAAAAAAAAAGCGGGAATAATGATAACGAGCTCGACGTGGTATTCAATGACTAAAGGCGGGACAATCCCGCGAAAAATGTATTGTTTGGCAACACTAATACGGTATCTCCATGATTCAAAATTAAGTATATTTAAAAAAATTTTACTTAATTTGCGGTTTTACTCTTAATTCTTTAAAGATGATTTTTTACTAGATTCTCCTCGAGATATTTTATTTATTACTTTTGATGTTATAAACATGAAAAACTCATTTTTGGAACTAGCAGAATCACGATATGAAAATAATGTTTTATTTGAAAAGTTATATGTTGTTAATACTTAGTAAGTATGCAATTGGTCAATTCACAAGGTCTCTTCTCAGTCATATTGTTATAATGTCCTAATATATCACGACTCGGCTTAACCGATTCTTAGGCATTCGGGGTTGGTCTCTGCTGGTTCGTTACGATAACACAATAAACATAGCATAGAAAGTAGTATTATTTTAGGACACTTTTTGCTTGAAAAGCAATAAAAACCATTGTGAAATATTAGGACATTATGACATAATAAGCGGCCTTGTGAATTGACCAAATATATGTATGTATGTATTTGTAAATGTGACAAGATTTGTATATATAATTGATTCGTTTTTTTCTTAACTATAAAAGTTAGTGTTCGATAACTTTGTTTTTTTTTTTTTTTTGATACGGCGAAGCAATTATTTTACTTGGTTACTTACCATTTAGAAGGAATTGTTGCAAATCCACAATTGTTATTTTTAATTTTTTTATATTTAAATTTTTAAGGGGGTTTTTACAAAAGAAAAAAAATTATTGAAAATTCTTAGAAAATGAAAAAAGTTAATATGTAATTCAATTGAATGAATAAATAATAGAGGAGAAATTAATAATAATGATCATAAGAATATCTGTACTTTAAATCAATGAATTATTGAGTATAAACACTATTCGATAGCTATTATAAAATTACGTACGAGTATAACGAAAGAAAATAATAAAAACAAAAATAATTTTGAACAACAATTAAATTATAAAATTAAAACCGGTTTTACATTTAAATTATTATTATTTTTATACTATTATAAATGTACATTAGGGTGGTAAGCTTTCTTGTTTGAAAAAAAAAAACGTTTAAAAGTTTCGAATAAAAAAGTTTAACTCTGAAAATTTCATTCAAATCTAATAATGGTAAATCGTGCCGCCGCATCGTCTCTGAAGAAAACAACAAATGTTTTCTCAAAGGGGCAATTTGATATATTTTTTTGGTTTTTTATAACAGGTAAAAATCGGTTGAAAAATGTTGGACTTATTAAATATTACACTAAGCATTATTTGCCTCAGGACAAATGTAAAGGAAGTTTTTCTCTAACTAGGATAACATTCCCTTCGGCGACCATGAAAGCTAAATTTCTTATATATAATTTTCAAAAGTCCAATTTCAAACAAAAATTTTTTCAAAATTTTCGAAAATTTAATAGATTTGAGATATTTACAAGAATAAATGCCTAAAAGAATTAGGTTAATACCTCTCATACTTTTGCAGTACCTACTTGCGATTAGATCTTTAAGGATTTCGGGAAAAATTATTTTTTTGGCAATAATTTGATACTAATCAGAATGTTATGTAATACAATGAAATGTTTTGTATTTTACTAGCTTTTAAATTTAAACTACAATTAAAAGAAAATAATATGGTCCTAAAATAATATTTAATTTTAAACTTATTAAACTCAAAATTCCCAAATAAATCTCCATTTTAGTAAAATGTTCAGTATATATGTATTTCTAGAGTTTCCAAAAAACCGAAGAATTTCAAAACCGAGGTTTCGGTTTTAAAAAATTGAAAACCGATCGGTTTCGGTTTTTTTCGGTTTTGTGATAATTTGTTAAATATTAAGTGTTATAGAAACAAAATGAGTTGATAATATAAGAAATGTTAATGCTATTTCGTTCTTCAAAATGGTACTTTTTGAATTTTCTATAATATTGAACCTAGAATCAATTATCAGGAAATACTCGTAGATCAATATTTTTAAATGAGTTTGTGTTATTCTTTATTAACGTTGCCTAGCCTGCGATAGGTAGCCTGCTACATCGTCTGAAGCAATCATTGTAATACAATTTAAAAAATTTAAAGAAATCTTAAGATATTTTTACCGATTTGTTTTTAAAGATATTGAATGAATCATTGGATGAAAAAGGTTGTTTCTCATTTCTAAATTTTTATTTTTTCTACTGAAAATAGATAGAAACCGAAGAATAATTGTCGGTTTCGGTTTTAGGACATGAAAAACCGCGGTTTCGGTTTCGAACTGGAAACTCTATGTATTTCCAATAAATCAGATTTTTTTTTTTTTTTGGGAAAAAATTATATTATATCAAGTTTTTCTCCAAATCATTAAATATTGAACGAAACTTTCAGAATTCATTTAACAAAAATCGTTGAACAAATTTACCTTTTTTGGACGAAAATGGAAATAGAAAAACGTTGGACAAAAAAATCATATCAGATTTTTTGCAAATTTAAGAAATGTTTAAATAGTCTTACTTATCACAAAGTATGGTGAAGTGCCAATTGGAAACCTTACTCTAGATATAGGTATGTATTACTATTTGTACAACAATTTCAATAATAATCAATACCTATTCGATATATGTAGCTCTTAAGTTTTTGAAAATAAATTCAAGAAATATAAAATCTTCTAAAATATACCACATGTATGTATGTAATGCTGAATATGGCCGTTGGAAGTTTGGTACTCACTGATGATGCAAAAATTGGAATTCTTAATAACAAATAGATAGCACAAGAAATAATACCTATATGGCCTATTAGCGGTTTTGACTACAAAAGGAGAGTTGAAATTCCACTAGAAATAGTTGTTAGTGGCTAACTAATAAGACGGAAAATGTCGGAACTAGTTCAATGAACTGCAGGACTGTTTTAACTAAATGCAATTTTTATGCATAAAATATTTCTGCTGTAACCAATTTCTCAAACGTCATAGCCGGCTCCGATTTGATTCAAATTTTAAGCGGTACAGTTTCATACTCCTCGAAATTCGAAAACAACGTTTAAAGAAAAAACCCACCCTAATGTACATATCTACATTCATACATATACATATATATGTATGCATTTATGTATGTTTGTATGTATGTATGTATATAGTAAATGTGGTAGTATTTGTAAGCATGTACCTATACTGTATATATTATATACTATATATAATACTACTTATATTAACTTTGTTTTTGTCTGATTTTTTATTGTTATTGTTGTTTTATTCGTTTATTTCTTTTGAGGTGTTTAAAACAAATTAAAATAAAAAGTATTTGCAAACGTGTTATTGTTGTTGCTGTTGTTAAAATTACACAAACAAAAACGGCGCACGAAACAAAACGAAAAAGAATAACAAACAACAACTTTTATTAAAAATATTCGAGAGTGAAAAGGGTGAGAGAGAGGGAGAGGTTGATAGAAAAGTATAGAAATGAGATTTCGACAGTGACGTTTTTGGGAATTCCCGGATTTATGTTACCACTAAAGAAACGTTTTTTTTTCTTTTAATTTTATTTTGTAAAATATTTAAATATTTTTTTATATTTTTTATTTTCGTAGTACTATGCGATGTGATGCGATCATCATTGTTTCGCCGTCAATACTGACTACTGCATATTGAGAGCAAATCCAAAGCAAACGAAAATAAATAACAAAGCTCACACGTCAATATTGTGTGTGTTTTTTTTTTTTTTCGACCGATAAAAACGTTTATTATTAATTCAAAAGAGCAAGTCAAGTGAATGTATGGTTAGTTGGATTAATCATTTTTCGTTTTTCTTTATTACAATTTTTCTTTTTTGCTTTCATGTGCTGTAAATGTACTATTGTACATGAAATTCAAAGTATTAATATTTTTTTTTATTTTTTTTTAAAGGTACTTCGTTTTTTAAATCTTATATTGATGATTTTTCTTTAATATTTCGTCAACACAATTCGTTTGCGATATTCACAAAAAAAATATAAACTTCCGTTACTTTTTAATGTCAAACCCGACTTGTTTCACTCTGTTGTATTTTCACTTGATTTTAGACAATTCAATGCTTTGATCATTAAAATTGAAAGCTAAACTTACAAAGCAAAACACTAATTAAATGATCAAATAATAATATTTATGTGTTGGAGATACTAATAAAATGAAAAGCAACAAGTACAAATAATATTCAGACACACGCACTTATTCAAACCCGTTTAAAATCCGCTTTTTACCACGATTTATCACGAAAGCTAAACACTGACTAACAGCATTTTGCAAAATGAAGTGTAAAGCGAATAGAAAATAATAAAAATAAAACTCAACACTCACTCAGTTACTCACACATACCTATAAACAACTTTTTAACTAATTACTTTAAATACAATTTATCAGTTTTGTTTATACGATCGTTACGATCTGACTTGAATTTGTATTGTTAGCTGACCCATAATATTTATTTGCTCAACGACTAATTAACTGATTTATTGACGAACTGACTGATTGACTCTTGGCTGGTGAACTTAGTGAAGACATAGATAAGTACGTGCTCACAATGGTGAAAATCATCATGATCGGAGTGGTGAAGATTGATGAATTAATTGAAATGTTGCTTTATGCACGCACCGGGGATGGCAAAATGAAGTTAAAAATTGTACTAATCGGCATAAACAATTGTACTTTTTCGAAAGTAATTGTACCAACACTGATAAGTTTTGACACACAAATTTAAAATTTTTCAGCCACACTTTAAAAATAAGGTCATTAAGAATGAACCATTCGATTAGCAAAATACTTTTTTATCTGCGTTACAAACACAGAACAATTTTTATTTAAAACACTAAAATTTATATTTAATACAAATTGATATTTGAAGTTCTTAAGGACTTAATAAGGTGCCTAACATTACAACTTCTAATAATATTCTTATTTAAAGAAAATAATGACTATAATAGTGGCTTAAATTTAGTTATGTACTTTGAAAAACGATTAAAACTACTAAAGTGACTAGACCGCTAACTATTGCTTCTTATTTATAAACTATTGTATTAATTGCTATAACTTTCATTATTTAAAATAAAATAATTGTAACATATTTGTATAAGTATTGTTAATATTTTGTTAATTGTTAAAGAAGAAAAACTGCAAGTATAATATTTAAAAATTCATAATGAACTGCAATTCCTAAATTTGTTTCAATATATTAACTGTGAAATAAATTTTCAAATTGTTCCAAATGAGGCATTTTCTATATCGAATTGTACCATGAAAAAGTTCAATTGTACCAACTTTCCCATCCCTAGCACGCACGCACACTCACCTGTTTATTTCTGAACCAAATAATGTTGCTCTCTGTGTTACTTCTCGAACAAACAATGCACAGTGGCTTAGAAACTTTTTATTTTGCAAATAATTCGGTAGCTCGTGCACGATTGAAGATATCTCCAAATTCTGAACATCTAAACTAGAGCATATTTTTTTTTATTTTTCCCAAAAATGTTTTTCTTATTTCTCTTATTGAAAAAAATTATTCGGGCTCGTATATATTTGTATAGGTATCTGAAAGAAAACTTAACGTAAATATGTGTAAAAAAATTTCAGATTTATTTAAAAATTTCTAAAAACGCAAAGCCCAGATGTATAAAAATCGTCGTACCAAATTTTATGATGATCGGTCCATAATTGGTCATAGCTCAACATTTTACACAGATAAGTAATATGTATGTGAAAATCAATTTCCTGGTTTTTGTATATATCGGTCTATATTCATAGTCCCCATGTTTTAAATTCGACTTAATGAAGATCGGAACATAATTGGTCATAGGTCCCATATAAGGACCACTTCATAACGTATTAATCAAAATTTAATCTCATAAATATCGAACTATTGGGTTTTGTGACGATTTGTCCATAATTTGTCATATCTAACATATAAGATATGTACATGGATCAACGCACAAAATTGTATAACATATAAGGCCAACATCGATATTGATAAAAAAATT
Organism: Calliphora vomitoria; assembly: GCA_942486065.2. Classification (NCBI taxonomy): domain Eukaryota; kingdom Metazoa; phylum Arthropoda; class Insecta; order Diptera; family Calliphoridae; genus Calliphora; species Calliphora vomitoria. The sequence goes on along the minus strand of OW818030.2, from coordinate 63,739,442 downwards.
AACACAAATTTGTTTAAGGTATGCATAAGTATATCTTACTACTGACATTTATGACTATCAATCCATAATTATACATATCACCTATATAAAGGTTCACATGTGTGAAGTTTACTACTTATATTTTATAAAAGCTACTCAAAAACACTGACTATGTGAAATTCCAATAGTTCACGAGCTACCGAATAATTTCCAAAATAAAAAGTTTCTACCATAACTTTAAGTTTAAACAAAAATCTACATTGTGATAATGGAGGTTAGTGTCAGGCTATGATCGATAAGTGTAAATATTCAAGCTTTCTGTGTGGATTATTCGCTTTAATTTACAAATAAATTCGTTGATGTGGGAAATGGAAAATCCCAGCTCTTATATACATACACCAACTCAAACAATTGCCCGTAAATTAAACAGTTGAAAATAGAGTTTCCAAAAAACCGAAGAATTTCAAAATCGGGGTTTCGGTTTTAAAAAATTTAAAACCGATCGGTTTCGGTTCGGTTTTGTGGTAATTTATTAAGTATTAAATCAGTTGATAATATAGGAAATGCTATACAAATTTAAAGTTCAAACTTGACGAGTGTTCAAGAAGATAAAGGAAATTGGTACTTTTTCTTTTAATGGTACCTTTTTAATATACTAAATTAGTTAGCTTATATACATTAAAGTTGGCTAATATGCTTATCAGTAAAGAAATAATCATGAATAGGGGTCTCAATTGTATTATGATACCAAAAATTGAGAACTAAACCAAACTAAGCAGCATTTTTTCGTACTTCAAATAGTACTTTTTGAATTTTCTATAATATTGAACCTAGAATCACGAAATTATTTTTAAATTTCAAACTTGATGGTGGTTTAAGTGTGGAAAATTGTTACTTTTTATTCTAATGGTACTTTTTATTATATTAGGCCCTAATTTTGTAAATCACGTCACCAAAGTGATATTTATGTGGAAAGCAAAAACAAAATTAAAAAAAAAATTTTTTAAATAACAATTATTTTACTGACATAAAATAATTGTTGAAGTTTCTATAATAATGAACCTGTAAGCAGGAAATTAAACACACATGATCCTGACTGAGTTAGAATATAAAAAGGGACTTGCAGGTACTTTTTCCAACTAATAGTACTTTTTGAATTTTTTATAACGATTGACCTAGAAACACGAAATTAAGCATTCATGGTTTAGTGAATCCGAATTCAAGAGGGATAATTACTGTTACTATTTCTTCATTGTAAAGGCACTTTTTGAATATTTTATAATAATAAACCTTAATATTGAAAATTAGGCACAAATGATTCAAAATGAGTTAGAATTCACAAAAGGTGATTATAGTGGTATCTTTCTTTTGCATTTTTTACAATAATGTACACAGAAATATGAAATTAGACATTCATGATGCTGAGTAGGAATACAAAATGTGGGTTTTTATGGTACTGTTTTTATTCTAATAATACGTTTCGAATGAGCTAGAATCCACATAACAAAGAATCAATAAACATGAAACATTAAACTGGAGGCATGCTTTCCTAAATTAATATTAATTCACAAAGGGAGACTTAATAGTACTATTTCTATCTTCCAATTTGCACCGGCTCAGCTAGTACAATTTTTTCGAAATTGTTTTCTAAAAGATTTTTCCAATTTTTTTTTCTTAATTTTTTTTTAATTTAAAAATTTTTTTTTTTTTTTAATTTATTAGTGAAGCAAATTTTTGACAAAAAAGTGTTTTTTGTGAAAAAAAAAAATCGGGTTAAAAAATATTTTTCTCGATTTTGACCCATTGTAGGTCCAACTTACTATAGCCTTATATACATCGTTGCAATGGACTTTAAAATATCTATCATTAGATATCCATATTGTCTATATCTATGACTTAGCAATCGAGATATAGATCAAAAATAGGCCAAAAATAGAGGTTGTCGCGGATTAAAAACAATACCATAATTTTACTGTAATTCAATAACAAATATAATAATTCAGACCAAAATTAAACAATTTCATATATGCATATACAATAAATAACTCCGAGATATTAGTGAAAAGTCAATGGTGCAAATTAATTGTATTGTTATGATCAAGATTTGAAAAAAACAAGTAAGAGGCTTTATATACGGATTTTGGTAAGCTACGATAAATCTGAACACATTGGCCCATAATCATAGTCAAACAATAAAGTTGGTTCTTTTTAAAAACAACTTTAAAATAAAAACCCGCATTTTATTATTTTCTACTATAATTAAAATTAAAGTATGTTTTAAATTGAACCGACTTTAACTGGGTGTCACCTTAAAAGTAGAAAATATTTTCTACAATATACAACAAAATATAGACAAGTGGCATCGCTGAACAGCTGACTTAGAAAATTAAAAAAAACAAAAAGTGACAAACAATAAATGTAACCGGGAAGCTAAAGAAAAAAGCAGTTTGTAGTGGAAAAAGGAAAGATTAATATCAAATGTATTCTATTTTGGTACTAATTTTATTGATTCAATTTTCATTAATTGCAAAATCTCTGCCAATATCTTGCAACTTAAACATTTTTGACTTTTTGTCGAACTTTTTTACATGGCGAAGAACAGCTGATGCTGTTGTTAGATGAGTTAAAAACAACTTCTGCTAGTTTTATATTTACAGTCGACTTTAACGTTAGAAGTATACTTTAACTTGTCTATGGTAGACCTAAAGTCGACTCTTAAGTAAAGACGACTTTATTTCTATTAAAATATACTTTATTTTTGACTATGATTATGGGCCATTAGTATTATTTAGATCAAAATAATGAAACCATGAAGAATTTTCTTATGCCAGAATAGTAAAATATGTTTTCATTTTAAGCTATTAACATATTATACATTTAATTTACATACATATTTTAATTATTTCAAAATTAAGTATAATACATTTTATGTAAATTGTGTAGTCTTTTTAAATTATTTGATGATTTGTTGCATAATTGTGCCATTTTTATTATTTTATTTTATTGAATGGCACTAAGGCGGGGTCGATATAATTTTGACACTTTTCTAAATATTACGAATAAAACTAAAAACAATTGTGTTGAGGATTAATTTCGGAATACTTCTTTGTTAAGCTATATAAAAATCTTTTTCCAGATACTAGGGATGACAAATTCACCAAGTGTATTTTTTCAGTACAAATCGGATTTCAAAAGTACTGCAGTACTTTAAAGATTTATTAAGATACATTTAAAATTATGATAAAACTTGAAATTAAATACCACTACTTTTTAAGAAATTATATAAAATAAATCCAATTTATGTTCTGAAAAGTAATTTGTAACTATTAGTCGCACTTTGTCAAGTTTTAGACATCAATTTGGCACTAAATATACATTTTTAAATCCCATCACTGCTTTACTTATTGTCAGAATTACCGAAATCACAATAGGAACGGATCAATATAGAAATTTTCAAATATTTCAAATTTGGTAGGAAAAATATTTTATGAGTGGCAACGCTGATCATGACTACAATTCATCAAGTATAGACATATGGTATGAAACATAGAGAAAATATACATAGAGCGGAAACTAGAAAAAAAACTCAAACAAAAAAATTACTCAAAAATGTTACACATACGAGTGTTGTTTTTGCTTTTACATAGTTGTTTTTACTAATACATTCTCACCACTTAGGTTTTTGACAACTGAGTTAGGTCTTTGACAGGAGAGTTTCCGGTCTATGTGAATTTATCTATGGTATGAAATTCCTGTTGGTATTGTAATTAGTTAAGAAAATAAAGAAGATGTTGCTAAACTATTGGAATATTATACATAACATTAAGACTGACATTGGTCAAACATTTCGGAGTTAGTACTCATATATTATAGAAATATATTATTATACCAGCAAGAATATAGTGTCAATGAAACATATGATATAACCTTATTCGACTGTTTGGAGGAGGACATTGAAATGAGATTGTAAAGCTAAGTACACACGGTTGTCAGATTTTACAATATTGTCAGATCTGGCAATGTGCTCGTAATGTACTGCCAATGAAATATTATTAGCAAAAGGTAAATTGTCAGTTTAGACGATTGTAAGAAAACATTACAGAGAATTGTCAAACAATAAATTTATCTGCCAACAAAAATTGGCAGTTCACACGGTTGCTTCACTTTTGTTTATTTTAAATACATATGCACAGTGTTGCCAATAGAAATAATTTATCTGACAATGATGCCATTGTCAGATGCATAAACTTCGCACATATGACAATAAAAAGTTTCTGACAATCATCTTATACTGATCTGGCAATGGCAACGTAAGGTGTTTACACGATTGTCAGATGTCTGACAATAGTATTGTCTTGCAATGTACTGACAAATATTTTTTCTGACAACGTTGTAAGACAAAAATTGTAAGTTCATACGGTTGTAAGACAATCTGGCAACCGTGTGTACGTAGCTTAACACAGTGTTGATTTTTTGTAATACATATATGAATGTGATTTAGGGGTTTGAATATTATAAATATCGTTAATAATATTATAAAATTGTTTATAATTTTCCTATAAAACTCTTATAAAAGATATAATTACTATTTAATTCAAATCAAAAAGTTTTAATTCAAAACCTAGTTCATATCAAAATGCAATATTGCCAATCGGTTTCATAACAAAATGAAATAACTAATGTGAATCGGACCAAAACGCAACATGTCCAAATTTGTTTTCGAAATAAAATAAAAGTTAATAAAATAATTTATTTAAGATTTGTATTGTATCCTACTGACTTAAATTAAGTTTATTTGTTTACCAAAAAAATCGTTATATTACGTTTTGTTATGGACCTCCTGAATTATTATTTTGTAAAACTGTAATACTAATACATCAGTCTTGTTTGTAGTGGGGAATATTCCAGGTGATGGGCCGGCCACCTATGTGCTTGCGAATAATCGAAGGATAAAAAATGCAAATGAATTGCCACAATACATCATATTTAATAATATATTTCGTATTCATGCTCCTACCAATCGACAGTTCCCTCCTCACACGACACGAAAACTTCATTTCAATAATCGCAATGAGTCAGACACAAAAATAATGAATGAGTAACAAATTCATAGACATTTTTAAGCAGTAGTAAGCTTTTGTCTGCAAAACAATCTAAAGCTTTTATGAATGAAAAGCTCTATGAAGCTAAAGTGAAAGGAGCCTAGATGTCTTGTTGTATAGACTATTTACTAAACAAATTCCTGTCTCCTCGTCATGTTTGGATTCGTGGACAATATACACATTGAATCGTATTGTGATTCAGTGATTATTTCTAGGAATTGTTGCTGATGACATTTGTTTGTGCCACAAACTTTCGTTCATTTCATTTTCATTACCATGGCCGTGACTCATTGCCAAACAGGACATTATTTCACACAACTCAATGTGGAAAGTGTAACTTATGTTTGTGTACTTAATATGAGGCAACTGTAATTTATTTGTAAACAGCGTAACACCATCTCACTCCAATTTCGAAAACAAAAAATGTTCCTTCCACATTTGTGTGTAAGGCTTTTGGGGCGATATCAAGTACTTGTCTGTCGTTTAATATTACATACTTTGATTATTTGATTAATTATTTCGCAGAATATCCTTTAGTAAATGACATTTTAATTCGACAAATTAAATATTTTATTCCATACACTTATTATCTAGTACTGAGTATTAAATTAATGTTTTCCTCTGAAATCACTTTTAATTTCTGTGAAAATCACGGTTCAAGCTCTAATATATCAAACGTTGTAGAGTTATTTATTACAGAAGCAGTCAGTCTGAAATACTTTTTATTGAATCGGAAGATAAACATTAACAAATACGGTTGAGTAGCACAGTGTTCCAGTTTTGAAATTGGATGGAATATTTTTTTTTTTTTTAAACAAACACAAACTGCGAAGCGTTTTGCTTGTCTGCAGATACACCCAGAGTCTCTGGCAGGAATCGAACCCGCAACCCCAAGATTGATAGTCCAGCACACAATGTAGTCTATCGGGCACTCACTCGAATCCCACTAAACGACCAAAAAGCTCTTTAAGGAATGAACCTAAGCTTTCTTTTGAGCAAAAAAAAATTTTAAAAAGGAAAAAAGTTCGATTTTGCAAAAAAAAAAAAACTCAAAAATTATATGACTTGGGTTACAAATAGGTCTTCAAGGAAAATATCTAAACTTTATTTTGAGAAAAAAAAAAATAAAAAGAGCACATTTTGAAAAAAAGTTTTTGGTTTTGGAAAAAAATTACAAAAATTTTTAATTTTTTTTCTGCAAGATTGAGGAAATAGCTATCTAAACTATTTGGGACACATTTTGATAAGAACAATAGGTAATAAGTTAGATGGATGAGAAAAAACACCTGCTTGGCCAAAATGTCAAATGTTGACCCCCTCTAACTCAAAAAGTTGTGTCTAAAAATTGTGTTTAAATTACTGTCAAATAGAACTAACTATGGTGCAAATTTCATCCCAATCGGAAGATTTCAAAAGTTGAAATGCCCCATATATATTTTCTTTTGATTTAAAATTCTGTGTAATTTGTATGTCAAAAATATTAAATAAGTTTAAAGTCATAAGTAAACCAACTGTTTAAATAATTTCATAGATAGTACGGTTCCTTTTAAACATTGTGGGCAAAAACATCTCCGAAAATTAGCAAAAAATTAAAAGAAATTGTTTGCAAGTCTTGCTGTACTGGCAAGTATCTTCAATTCTCTTTCATTTTCTCATTTTCATTATGGCGTCTATTAGGTTTTGACATGCAAAATTGAACACAGACTTGCTGTGTGTAAACAGACGAGCAAGTTTAAAGGAGAATCGAAGAGACTTGCTACAAGTAAACTTGCCCTGTGTAAAAGCAGACTTTTTATTTAAAAATTATACCCTGATTTCCTAAGACTACTTAAATAACGTACATACCATTCGAAAATCCTAAATATTTATATAAACACTAGGTGGTCGCCCCGGCTTCGCTCGGTAGCTATTAATAAATTTTTATTTCGTATGGGAGGTGCCACGCCCATTGAACCTATATAGGTTAATTGTGAATTTAACTCATCATAAATATTTGTCAAGTATAGACAATATTTGCCATCTAATATATTTTCAGAATATTCCAATTTCTGAAATATAATTAGAAATTTCTGAAATTTAATTGAAATTTTCTGAAATACAATTGGAACTGGTGTAATTGCAACATACATCATGTTTCATAGTACATGAAATAAATACTTATTTAGGTGATTCCAAAAAACGGAAAAATATATTATTACACTCAGACATATCTTTAAACAGCTAGTTTATTCACACTTTAATATTCTTTAATAAACCTTTTTACTAAGAAAATAATTCATAAAACGAAAGATAATTTTTTAAATTTTATTTGAATTTAGAAATTATTATTAACTAGCTTGACCCGGTGCACTTCGCTACCCCTGTCGTAGTCAAAAAAAAATATATAAGGATTTTATTAAAAAAATAAATGAATATAATTAGCACCGGAATCCAAGTAGTGAAAAAGGGTATAGCCTAATTATGCTTCTAAATAACAGTCTATCTATGTTGGAAATCGGTTCGGCCGTTTAGTATTTATTGTTTAAGAACTAAAGGTACCAATTTTACCGGTTTTCCCCTGTTTATCCCTTTCTGGTCCAAATATTGAAAAAAAGTTATAGCCTATTGACGCTTCCAAGTAAGGATCTATCTACGTTCCAATTTTCAATAAAATCGATTCAGCCGTTTAGGCGTGATGCTCAAACAAACAAATAAACAAACAAACTTACAAAGACATTTATATAGATAGATTTTTTGTCATTTCTCTATCTTAAAAAATTATATTTCTGAATGCAAAACTCTCTATCTTTTAAAATAAATACTTTAAGCTTCTATTATTTTGTATAATTTCTACATCCAAAAATATGTTTTCTTACTAATTTGAACAAATTGACTAAAGGGTTTTCGAGATATCGCCTATACAATATTTATATACTTATAAATATATATGTATATGAGTCGCAATAAATGCTGGTATTTTAATCAAGGTAACTCTTATATCTTCCAAATTATAGCGTAGAGTATAAAATAAATCTTGACTTTCCTGTTTAAATTAAACTACATATATACAGTCATGAGTTTCCAGTTCGGTTTTAACCGAAACCGCGGTTTTTTTAATATATTTTCAGTAGAAAAATTCAAAATTTAGAAATGAGAAATAAACTTTTTCATCCAATATCTCTAAAAACAAATCGGTAAAAATATCTTAAGATTTATTATTTTCAAATATCCGATAAAAGTATGGAGCTGACTTGGTGCGCTTGGCCACCTTAATTGGAAGAAATAAATAGTACTATTAAGTCTCCCTTTGTGAATTAATACTAATTCAGGAAAATATGTCTCTAGTTTCAAGTTTATTGATAAAGACCCACATTTTGTATTTATACTCAGCATAATGTATGTCTAATTTCATATTTCTGTGTCCATTATTATAGAAAATACAAAAGAAAGTTACCACTATAATCACCTTTAGTAAATTCTAACTCATTCAGAATCATTTGTGCCTAATTTTCAATTTTAAGGTTCATTATTATAAAATATTCAAAAAGTTTATAAAATATTCAAAAAGTACCTTCACAATAAAGAAATAATAACATTATTATCCCTTTTGAATTCGCGTTCCAAGGTCGATCATTATAAAATATTCAAAAAGTACTATTAGTTGGAAAAAGTCCCTTTTTTATATTCTAACTCAGTCAGGATCATGTGTGTTTAATTTCCTGCTTATAGGTTCATTGCTATAGAAATTCCAATAATAGTTTCTGTTACCTTAATATCATGATGCCCTCTATCCTTGATTCTTTCTTTACTCAGAAGCAATATAATTTAATATAATAAAAGGTACCATTAGAAGAAAAAGTAAAAATTTTCCACACTTTTGACTGTCTAGTTGGAAATTTCAAAGTAATTTCCTGATTATAGGTTCAATATTATAGAAAATTCAAAAAGTACTATTTGAAGAACGAAAAAATACTCCTTAGTTTATTTTAGTTCTCCATTTTTGGTATCATAATACAATTGAGCACCCTATTCTTGATTATTTCTTTACTGAGAAGCATATTAGCCAATTTTAATGTATATAAGCTAACTATTTAATGTACGTGTTGTAAATCGTCCAGTGTTGTAAATCCCCTAGTCTGACAACACTGGATGTAGTTGGTGCTAACACACATACGGTATAATCCTGTTCCTACAATAATTTATTGAATTATCCAATGATTGTCTGTAAATTTTGCAAAACTTATAAGGAAATTGGTACGTTCATATGTATGTACGATTTATATCGACATTTAAAACGCAAAATTTCCATTCAACTATTCGTTTTACAATTTATTCTCGTTTTAACAGGTTTTGGGATGTAGAAAGGAAAATCGATCAAACAACTTTTGATGAATCCTTATGGTTGAGTACAAAAAATTATAACTGTAATTGACTAAAAATTCTACGAAATATACAAAATATAATAATACATACATTTTTATACATTATTTAATAAAATATGAATTGTTCTAGTGAATTGGGGGTTAACACATTTTATACCAACCATTCATAAACTTTAACCTACATTTGAATAACTTGTGCACAGTGGCACAAGCAGTAAATTAAATTTAAATTTTTTGAAATTTCCAAATATGCTTAATGAAATGTAAAGTCAAAACTATGCAAAGTTGTTGTGCTGTGAAAGAATTATATTAGACTAAAAATATGTTTCCGTGAAAAATAATAGATCGATTCACAAGGTATCTTATCATGTCATATTGTCATAATGATTTAATATTACACGACTTGGCGATTTCGATAATATTTGGCTGATTCAAAAAAAAAAAAATGTAAACAAACACAAATCGCATGAGAAACATAATATTATGAACCTGTCACATTTATTCATATACAATCGACATTATTCTATTTTCCAGCACAAATATGCTTTTTGACAGATCTAACGACGATCTGAAATCCAAAAAAACAGAAGAATGTCAAAACCGCGGTTTCGGATTTTTTTCCGGTTTTGTCATGATTTTTTAATTATTAAGATATTATAGAAACAAAATCAGTTGATAATATAGAATAATTCTATATAATACACATATATACTACATATTATATATACTACATATTTACTACATATACAGTTAAATCTCTATATTTTCTAAATTAATACAGATACCACTTGACTGCTGTTCAAGAAGATAAAGAATAATTTGTAATTTTTCTTTTAATGGTACTTTTTTAATATATTAAATTAGTTAATTTCTCAGAAAGAAATTATCAAGAATAGGAGGCTTAATGGAGGCTAAATGGTACTTAAAAAGGAGAACTAATAGTACTTTGTGTTCTTCAAATAGTACTTTTTGAATTTTCTATAATATTGAACCTATAATCAGGAAATTACTTTGATATTTCAGACTTGACGGGGGTTCAAGTATGGAAAATTGGTACTTTTTCTTCTAATGGTATTTTTATTTATTGTAATATTAATTATTTTACTTATAAACATAATAGTTGGCTGATATGCTTCTAAGTAAATAAAGAATTAAGCATAGGGCGCTTAGTGGTACTGAGGTATTTTTTTCGTTCTTCAAATAGTACTTTTTGAATTTTCTATAATAATGAACCTATAAGCAGGCATTTAAACACACATGATCCTGACTGAGTTCGAATCTAAAAGGTACATTTTTCCTACTAATAGTACTTTTTGAATATTTTATAACGATGGACATAGAAACACGTAATTATGCAATTTATTTATTGTAATGGTACTTTTTGAAGATTTTATAATAATAAACAAAAGGTAACTGTAGTGGTACCAGTGGTACTATTAAGAGGATTTAATAGTACTTTTTGTATTTTGTATAACAATGGACCCAGAAATATGAAATGAGAATACAAATTGTGGGTCTTCATGTTACTTTTTTATTCTAATGAGAAACCACATTACAATCAACCAATAAATATGAAACTAGAGATATGTTATCCTGAATGAGTACGAATTCACAAAGGCAGACTTAACAGTACTTTTTATTTCTTCTAATTATGGTGGCGAAGCGAACTGGGACAGCCGGTACTCCATACTTTTATACAATTTTTAAAAATATCGGACTTTGTATACAAATTTTATTTTATTTTTTAATTTCTAAATTTTTATTCGTTCTACTAAAAATAGTTTTAAAAGTAAAAACCGAAGAATAATTATTGGTTTTCGGTTTTAGGCCCCGAAAAACCGCGCTTTCGGTTAAAACCGAATACGAAACTCTAGTGTTGATAGTAAGACATGGACTTCTATATTATGTGGTTTTAAAATAATGGTCGGCATGAAGAGAACGTGGAATATCGATTATATTAAAATGTTGTTCGCTTTCATTATCTGTTGTAATCCGACCAGATTTAACTCAGATTTATATTTCTTATTTAATAATTTAAAAGAACTTCTTTGACATTCGAATTGTTTACTACACTGTTTTAAAATATTTATGAGATTTCCAAAATGTGTCTTTATTGATTGGTTATTATAATTTGGAAATTTGTTGCCATTCTAATTACTGTCGAAAATGTTACATACACATGACCACATCTCACTTTCCGCTATTAGACCTTAACATGAACTACCTATAGTTATTGCACGTGCCACACAGCCAGCAATTGAAGAAAGTTTGCTATTTTTCTTTTTTTTTTTGAGTTTTTGTTTTTGCTATTGATTTTTTTTGTGGTGTTATGGCAACGAACTCAGCAAACATGCCTCTTTTTTTACTTAGAATTATATAGTGGCCCATCGATTTCCCACTCTTTCTCTCACGTGTGTTGTTGTGTTATGTTCTGCAGAAGGTGGCCTTGACGTTGACTTTACCGGAAAGTAAAAGTAGGAAACCTTGTTTGAGTTTGTTCCACCTTGCGAATTATTGACAAGGACACGATAATATTGAATACATTATCCAAGGGAAAATGGTGACATTTAATCAAATTTGACTAATAAATAGTTTTTAACACTTTATATGAAACCTTAATATGACTTTGCTTTAGAAACTCTTTTACGAGTCTCAGATCTAAACTTAACCATATGTCTATACTTGATAAATGTTTCTCAAGATAAACTTCGAAATGGTTGTCAAGAGAAGCAAGTTTGAGCACTATATTCGGCTGTGTCGATTCTTAAATAATAGGGTATACGATTAATCTGGTTTCTGGTTTAATCGGTTAATCCAGCAAATAATTAATCGGGGCTTAGATTTAATCGGTTAATAATTGGTTAATTATACCCTACACCACCATAGTGAGGAGGGTATATTGGATTTGTGCAGATGTTTGTAACGCCCAAAAATATTAGTTAGTAACACCCACCTTAAAGCATACCGATCGACTCAGAATCACTTTCTGAGTCGATTAAACGATGTCCGTCCGTGGCTAGCTGGTTGTCCATGTAAACCTTGTGCGCAGAGTACAGGTCGCAATTTTGAATATATTTCGATAAAATTTAGTACATATCATTTTTTCTGCCCAAGGACCAAGCCTATTGAAACTGGCTAAAATCGGTTCTTTATTTCACCTAGCCACCATACAAATGTCCTCCCGAAATTGGACTTTATCGGTCATAAACTTTAACGAGCATAAATATCCTTAAAATGTTGGTATGCACATAAAATGCAACATAAATAACTTTCATATAGACATTAATCACATGACCAAATTTCATGGTGATCGGTCCATAATTTGTTATAGCTCTCATATAAGGCCCACTTCCGAAAATCGCTCACTAATATAAATTATTGAAATTTTGGAAGAAAAATGGTTTGTGTCTAAGGGCCGTTTTCTCATTAGGTGATTATCTTTTTTCCCAACGAAAAACTGCAGATTAAAGAAATTTGGTTTTCTCAATGTCTCATTTGCTTCTATTCTATCGCAAAGCTAACCCGACCTCATCTGCCAATTATTTATTTATCGTACAGATAAATAAATAACAGCTGACTGCTGTTCATAGTTTTTATGTGTTTGTGTTTTTGTAAACGAAATTAAATAGATTTTATAAAAAAAGTTTAATAACATTAATTTGATGGAGGATGAACTCAAATAACATGAGTTCCAAGTGAATGCTAAAAGAGTTTATCATGCCAGGCCTAACTACCTGACAGATATGGAGGATAATGGATTTTTCAAAAGATTCCGGCTGTCGATGGCCACATTAAACAGCTGATTTATGTAAACATGTTGTCACTTGAAGGCAGGGTTCCCACCTTTCACATCTATTTTGAGAGGTATTGCCAACAGAAAATATTGTTTTTTGTCGGTATATTGAGAAAACCAAAATTTTTAACGGACAGTTTATCGGCCTAATAAATTTATGTCGACATTTACTAACAGGCAGTTTGTCGATACATTGAGAAAACGGGCCTAAGACTTGCAATCAATGTACAAATCGCAATTCTATTTTCCATTTGATCAAAAGGCAAACATTTATTTACATTTTAAATGATTATAATAGGGTTATGCATTTCTTCGAGATTTCCGAATAGTTCACTACATACTAAATTAAACCAAACAAGTTAGAGTATTGAACTTTCGACTTTGCCGAATCGTATATACCCTTCACCTTGGCAAAAATTCAAATAACTTCATTTGCTGGAAAAAAATGTTGTGAAAAAACTTAATGAAAGTGAGAAATTATAAAAAACATTTTTTCTATAATTTAGTCACTATCATAAAGTTCAACATACAGCGGATAACCAAATAGATTTTATACTACTGTTAGAAATAATACCTTGCGAAGAAATCGTATAAAGAATTACGTTCTTGAAATTTTTTAGAAGTACGAACCATAGGTATGAAGCTTAAATGAAGGTACAATGTTAATGAATTCGCAGAGAAATGATCCGAAATTAACTTTTTACACATTATGCAGTTGGTAGCGGCCATATTGTTGAAGCCACATCTGTCGAAGTGGCTGTCATTTATTCAGTTCGTTTCGCCAAATCACCATGAACAGATATAGCGTTCAACAACAACATGATTAAATTGTTTTATTAAAACCGGTGTTCTCTTCGAGCAAAGTCCTGCGCGCTTTATCTATTTTAGGTGATGAGACCCATTTCTGGATGAATGAATGGAAACGCATCTAGGCTGGCGGCGTCATCGGTCCATATTTCATTAAGAACGACGTTGACCAGGCCATCACCGTCAATATATGGCGATAATAACCATGAATTGAATGATATGGACAACAACGACATGTGGTTTCAACAAGACATAGCATTGGACATTCTGCCCGAATTGATTTGAACATGCCAGTGAGATCGTGCTATTTCAATTTTTTCGTGTGGTGTTGTCTTAAGTCGCAGGTCTATGCGAAAAAGCCACACATCACAGCGGCCCTCAAAGCCATCATAACCCACGCCATCGGTCAAATTCAGCCAGATTTATGCGCCAGAGTCATGGAAAATTTGACATTTGCACGATGTTATATTCCATATATAATGGAATCGATAGGATTCTCAAATGAATAAAAAATTTCGATAATATCTCACACACACTTTGTTTTAATTAAATTTAAATATAGAAAGCGCTTAATGACATTTTTTCAGAAATAACAAATTATATAAAATCTATAATTCATAACTAGGTGGCGGATTTTCATGCATTTATTATTGGAAAATATGAACTAAAAATTTAAAAAATATGCACTTATATTTTTGTCAATAAACATAAAATAATTAACTATGGATCACGCAATGTCCAAAAAATACACAACAGTATTCCCAGAACTCTTTAAATAATAGCAAGATTTAAATAGTAAACATTTCTAAGTTATACTTGTTTTGCTGAGAAAACGATAGATATATTAATTATAATATCTTGTTGTGAGTACTTGTTTAAAGCCATAATCTTTAGAAGTTCTATCTTGAGACATGCCTTTTAAAATCATCAATATTTTGATCGTGCTGAAAAGTATAATCCAACTTTAATTTTCATCTCGTAATAACCCAGCTGTGAAGCAGGTAGTATATGTATTCCTTATAGACAGTAATTGTCAATAAAGTCTGATCACTTGGCTGACTCCAATTTATATATTATGGGTATGTGCTATTTATAACGCAGAGAGAAGTTAATACGTTACTTTATACATCCAATGTAATCTAGCGTAATGACAATTGTCACTTAAGTGTCTCTAAGTAATCTATAGTGTAGTCACATTTAACAGTAATTGTGAAGTGTATTTGTGTATATGTAATCCAAAAGGGTCATGCTTAGGACATGTTAAAATGTTATGTAACCTAAAACTGCTGGGAAATAACTTAACTGCCAGTAGCGGTAACTGTGTATGTGAAGTTACAAAATCTTTCGATAACGAAGTCTCTTAAAAATCGAAATTGCAATGAAAATAAATATGAATTTTTGATACTTAAAAAAATTCTAAACTTTTTTAAGCAAAATTTTCCGAAGTTATAATTTTCAATTGCTGATAGAGAAATAAAACTTGCTGCCAGTTTCTCGATGTCGAAAGAAGTTAGTCAATAACATTTAATGCTAAGCTTTTTGTCGTCAATGGGCAACAAAAAATTATATTTTTATTAAAAAGTTTAATAATATGCATATAAATATGTATTTTGAAGTAAAATATAACAAAATATGCATTATCAATAAAATATGCAAAAATATGCACTAACATATCGATGCCATTTTACAACAAAATATGCGATTCAGATAGATAATTAGTCTACATTGTATTTGAACGTTCGAGATATAAATCCGCCCCTCTTCATAACTAACACGATTCGTAACTTTTGTGAATATGTATCTCTATTTTCACAAGTAACGGACGAGAGATATATGTTAAGTTGGGTCGTTTTACCAACAACAACATTGTGATATTTTATAAGGATATTTCTGATTAAGGTATGATTTTTAACACCTTCGATGTCCATTTCATGTGATTATAACAAATCATAAAAATGGTACAACCACAAGAAAAACACGAAAAAATAAAATTATTTTTCGTTCAGTTGGGAATAGCGACAACTTTATTGACCATAGTTTTGAAAGATTATTTAAACATATATCTTACGGTAGAAAAAAGTTTCAACAGAAATTGTGTGATTTTATTCACTTATTTCAATTCATAACATTTATTAAATTAATAGTATGTTTTTTTATATTTTTTTGCAAACTACAATAAGTAGTCCGACTCGAGAGAATTAAACTCATCAAAATACTTGAAATTTTAACTTCGATTTTCCCACTAAATAAGGGCCGAACCACTTTATTACACTTCTACACAATATTTTACGAATTTTTTTAACACTTTGCATCACACTTTTATTTCCAAAAAGCATTTTATTTGAAG
Organism: Calliphora vomitoria; assembly: GCA_942486065.2. Classification (NCBI taxonomy): domain Eukaryota; kingdom Metazoa; phylum Arthropoda; class Insecta; order Diptera; family Calliphoridae; genus Calliphora; species Calliphora vomitoria. The sequence goes on along the minus strand of OW818030.2, from coordinate 63,723,053 downwards.
AAATGAACAAAATTATTTTTTCTAATTTTTGACACTTAATTTTATTTGTGGTAGAATTTCAATTATAGAACAGAGTTTCAATGTTTGGTATTGAAAATCAAACAAAATTTAAATTTAACCCAATTTTATAAAAATCTGTAAGTCTGGTGAAAATTAAAAAGCCACCAACACATACACATTTTTGCTACTAACACATATTTAGACTTAAGCTGTGTTTCTGAAGCATTTTTTGTTCGGAACATATTTTTTTTTTTATATGTAGTTTGACTTTTTATTTTTGAGAGAGACTTCAAACCACATATAACAAAAAAATATGTTCGGAACAAAAAATGTTTCAGAAACACATGGGTGAATTCAACTTTAGGTACTTTTTCACTAACACATGTTTAGAGTTAGGTACTGCTGTCAAAGAGTTGGACTACTTGTTATACTTTGTTAGGAGTCTTGAAAAAAAAATATTTTAATTTTCATTTACATACATTTATGTGTATGTTGTTCAAAAATGTTTGAAATTATCCTTGGAATTTTTTTAAAGTTTTTTATGTACCAAATGAGAAAATATGCGATCTAAAGATGAAATGCTAATTAATGTTTGATTATGTTTAATGATATTTTTTACGTTTCAGGTTTTGTTAATTCATTTTGAAAGATTTGACAACTTAGTACTATTATTAGAGTGGTCAATTGGTTTGCGAATTATTCGAAAAATGGATTTTTTACAATTTTCCTGTTTTTTAAACTGGTTTTTACAAAAGGACGGTATTCGATTTATTCTACAAACCGGGTTTTTTTCTCGAATTATTCGACAAAATCGAATATTTTTTAAATTTATTTTAAGATTATTAGTTATACATCAAGACGCAGTCGCAACAGCCGATTTTCTTTTAATTTGGATAAGTCCATAAAAAATCATTAATGGTGGAGTGCAATTTATAACACAAATCGTAAATTGGTAGAGTACCATTTATAAATTGACGTATGAACTGGTGGAGTACCATTATCACTCTGGATTTTAATAACAAGGTTTGCGCGATCCAGCTTCCTATACGAAGAAATACGCTTTTTCGAATATATGTCTAATGTTTGATCACTCTAGCCATAGAGACGAGACACTCCGATTTGTCAAACAAAAATACAACAAATCATATGTCTGATACAACAACAAAATACATTGACTAGCATGTATTTTGTTGTTGCAAGAGTTAGGTTTTTGACAATTACGTCTCGTCTCTATGTTACCCTATGACTCTAGCTATTATACAACATATTTGAACTAAATTATTAGATATTCCAATTGTAATGCAATTTATTACAAAATATCATAAAATATATGTATATAAAAATATCAAAAATTTCCGCCATTATTCTGAATGAAAAGAAATTGGAGAAAATAAGTCATGTTCGATTTATAGAGAAATGTAATTCTATGTTTGTATAGATCCAATGATTTATTTCAGAATAGAAAATATTTTTTCATTTTGTTATAAGTTCAAAAACCTACTTATATAAATTAATAAATTTCAATACAATTTAACAAAGTATAAAACTAACAAGTTTGTAATAATTATAATACATATTCCAATACCCTTCCTTAATTAATACAATTGAAACAAACTTCTAAATTTCGAAAATTTAATATGAGACAAAGGTTTTGTCAATATATCGGCTTGCATTTCTTCTGTAGGACAATACGATAACATCAGAATATTTTGATTTTTCAGATCACGTACAAAATGATATTTAGTGTCCACATGCTTTGTTCGCTTGCTAAATTTGTCTGAACCAACTAACTTTATGCAGCTTTGGTTATCTTCGAAAATTTTTGTAGGTTCGTGGAGTTTTATACCAAAGTCTTCAATGAGTTTTCTTAACCATACAGTTTCTTGTGCTGCTTCAGCTAGCGCTATGTATTCGGCTTCTGTTGACGATAGTGATACACTTTGTTGTTTATGACACGACCAGCTTACACATCCACCATGATATTTAAAAACATAGCCACTGAATGATTTTCTGTCTATGCGGTTTTGTGCCCAATCAGCATCTACGTAGCCAATAAGTTTTTCAGATCTATTCCCTCCAAGTTTTAATTTTAAATTCATGGTTCCTTTAAGATATTTTATTAATCTTTTAAGCTCCATCCAATCTTCTTCAGCTGCTTGAGAAACATGTTGGCTTAATATAGAAACTGCAGCTGAAATATCTGGACGGCTATTTATGGACAGGTATATCAGACATCCAATAAGCTCTTGATACTTTTTGTTATTATCCATAATTTTAAAATTTGTTCGATCTAAGCCAATATATCCGACATCCATTGGTATTTTCGAGACTTTGCTTTCCTGCAAATTAGCTCTTGAAACGATTGAATCAATATATTGACTTTGACAAATATTATAAAAACCATCGATCTCCCGCTCAATTTTGACACCGAGATAAAAATGTACGTCTCCAAGTATTGTATATTCAAAATTGCCTTGTAAAATATCTTCAACTATTTTGAAATATTCGTTGGTTTTTGTTGTTACTAAAATGTCATCTACATAGACAAGTATGAAAATAAATTCATTATCAATTTGCTTTTTCAGAAAACAAGGATCTGCATTTCCTTGAACAAACCCTTCCTGTTTAAGTATATCAAATAGTTTTGTGTTCCAGCATCGCGCTGCTTGTTTGAGGCCATACAAACTTTTTTGTAGTTTACATACCATTACTGCTTTGCTATTTTTGCATACTTCATATCCAACTGGTTGTCGCATGTATATATCTTCAACAAGATTGCCGTTTAAAAATGCTGTTTTTATATCGTAGTGCTTGACTTTGTAATTCCTGGAACCAGCAATTGTTAGAAACATTCTTAATGTAGATTGTCTTACGACTGGTGCGAAAACTTCGTCGTAATCAACTCCATATTTTTGGCTAAAGCCCTGTGCAACCAGCCGAGCTTTGTATTTCAAAATTTCGCCATTGGAACATCGTTTAATTTTATAAATCCACCTGCATCCAATAGCTTTTCGTCCCTCGGGTAATGGTACCACCTTCCAAGTTTTGTTGTTTTCTAACGATTTCATTTCTTCATTCATAGCTTTAACCCATTCTTCCTTCTCGTCGCATTCTATGGCTTGTTTATAAGTACTGGGTTCAAACTTTTTTACTAAATTTACATACCGTTTTGGCAGTACACCTTTATTTGAACGATTTGATCTTCTCAAAGGTACTTGTGGCTCTGAAATTTGTTCTAAATCATTAGATTTACTTGAATTTGAAATTACCTTCAAATCATTGGAATCACTGGAAGCACTAATAGTATCTTCATCTTCAGATTGCACTAAAAACTCTTCATCTGCTGAATAATAATCTTCATTATAATAGTTTGGACTTTCATTGCAATGAATGACTGTGTCTGAATCTTTGCTGCTCAAATTGACTTCAACTTCTTCTGTTTTAGAGTGTACCATTTCGATTTTTCTTGAAGTAGACTTAAGTATTTTGTAATCTCGACTTATTACTATTCTTAAATTCGTCAAATTTAAAAAACGTAGTGCTTTTGACTCTTCTGAGTATCCCACAAATATCAATACTTCAGTTTTCTGATCTAACTTTTTACGTTTTTGTGTTGGTATAAGTACATGAGCTTCAGAACCGAAAACTTCAAATAGATTTACGTCAACCTTCTTATTTTCCCATATTTCAAAAGGAATGCTTTTATTAGATCTTGTACTGATTCGATTTTGAATAAAATTCGCAGTTATCACTGCTTCTCCCCAAAATATATTTGATAGATTAGCATCTGCAAGCATACATCTTACCATCTCGACCAAATAACGATTTCTCCTCTCTGCAATTCCATTTTGTTGCGGAGTGTATGGCGCGGTCAAATGTTGTTGTGTACCCATACTCTTGAGGAATTCCTTAACATTATCTCCAAGGTATTCACCGCCACGATCTGAACGCAATATTTTAGGAATCTTATTAAATTTGGTCTTAACGTAATGAAAATATTCCTTGAGTTTCATAACTACATCACCCTTGTTTTTCAGCAAGTATATTACGCAATATCGGCTGAAATCATCAATGAAAGTAACGAAATATCGATATCCACTTGGAGTAGATACATTCATTACTGCTACATCTGTATGCACTAAATCAAGTACGGTTTTCGACTGTTCACTTGATTCATTTGGAAATGATTTTCGTGTCATCTTACCACTGAGACATATTTCGCACTCCTCATTACAATCACAATTACTTGGTTTAATATTTGCATCCTTTAAAACATTTTTTACAGCATTAATATCTCTATGACCCATTTTTCGATGCCAATCGTGTATGCATCCATTGTGTTTTTCATTGTTTACCATGTTTACTTCATTGGATTTCACCCTTAATTTGTAAAGATCTTCCACTAAATCGCCAATCGCCACAGTAACGTTATTTTTTATAATTCTACATATTTTATTTTCAAAAAATACACCGTAACCCTTTTCAGCCAACATTTTTACTGATAAAAGATTACATTCAATTGATGGAACATAAATAGCTTCCTTAATAAAAATTCTTTCGGTTGAATTATCCTCTTTAATTACTTCGATATATCCCGAACCTTTACCTTGAGAATTAATTTGGTAACCATTTGCTACGTTTACCGACTCAATGTGGTTTTCATCCAGATTTGTAAAGAAATTTTTCTGATTAGATATATGGCAAGTAGCCCCAGAGTCTAAAAACCAGTCGCCTTTACCACATTTACCAAGCCAAAAACAATGCTCTTGATTGCTTTCTTTTACCTCAGGACTTCCTGTCATATTGACTTTATTCTTCTTTGCCAAGAATTCTTTATAAAATCTGCAGTCCTTCTTAAAATGGCCAGTTTTATCACAATAGTAACATTTTTTAGAACTGTTATGTTGGTCTTTTTGCTGTTTTCCTTTGTGAACTTTCATTACTGTTGTATCTGATGATGACCTTTTATATACCTTACGTGTTGCTTCTTCAATCAACTTTCCTTTCACAAAGTTTAGATTTAGATCTTCATCACTTCGAGCCTCTAAAGCGACAATAAGTGGATCATACGTATCAGGAAGACTTCTTAATAACATTGCTACTGCCCATGAATCACTTAACGGATCACCCATGACAGCTAGTTGATCAACGTATGACATCATTTCATTAATATGAGCTTCCATTTTTTCATCATCTGCTAGTTGCATCTTACATATAGTTTTCATTATATGTACCCTTGTATTTAAAGATGGTTTCTCATAATGATCTTGCAAATTTTTCCAATAATCAGACGCATTTGCGGAATTTTTGAAATAAATTAATTGTGCATCCTCCACCATAAGTCCAATACATGCTTTTGCCTGCCCATCTCTCTTTATCCAGTTGGCATCCGGCTCTGTGGGTTTTGGCTTTGATACAATATCCCACAGATCTTCCTTAATTAAAATTAATTCCATTTTAATCTTCCATACTGAATAATTTGCTCCATTGAGCTTGCTGACGGTAGATTTAATTTCTTCTCTTGAATACATTTCTAAATTAATGGCCCATAACCTATAGAGAAATGTAATTCTATGTTTGTATAGATCCAATGATTTATTTCAGAATAGAAAATATTTTTTCATTTTGTTATAAGTTCAAAAACCTACTTATATAAATTAATAAATTTCAATACAATTTAACAAAGTATAAAACTAACAAGTTTGTAATAATTATAATACATATTCCAATACGATTAATAATATTTTACTTATAATCATTCCAATTATGAATTTATTTTTGTTTGTACGGAAAAAACAAAAGTTATATTTTAGAATAAATATGACCAAGGCGTATTAATCAGGTGAGAGCGTCTCGGCAACAAATAAATACAACAAATACAATAATTATAATGTAAAAATATGTTGTTGCACATGATATATGTAAAAAACAAACAAACAAAACAAGTAAGAGTGTTATATTCGGCTGTTACAGAGTACTTAGATAAAATTTCACCAAAATTTTGTTAGGATTGCCGCATATTCAACATTTTTATGGCTGCTCAAGCAGTATTTCGGATGGTCAGTTTTATGGGGGCTAGGTGAACACATTTTCAATACCAAACAGAGACTATTTGTAGAAAATTTCGACCAGCTAGCTCCTTTTGTTTGGGCCTATCATGTTTTCAATAGACTGACGGACATAGATATATCGTCTTAGAATCCTATGAGGACCCAGAATATATACACATTTTGGTTCTACAAAATCAATATACCCCTATATGTGGGTATACAAATTAAGTTATTTTGGTCATCCATTGGAATTTTGAGGATCTCACTGTTACTTATCAGATTTTATTGTTTTATGTATTTTCTTGCATTTATTTACAAAATTATACGTTTAAAACTCAATTCACATAATTTAAAATTTTTAAATATTTCCTACCAAGGCGAATTTGCTTTACAGGTGGCGTTAACAGCACAGCTGATCTACTTTTTTATTTCGCCTTGGGGGTCGACTTGTCAAAAATTGTATACAGGCGAATTTATTTTGTGTCAAAAGTTGTTTTGTTTACCTTTTCAATTAAAAAAAAGTTACTTTCAAAATTAAATTATTTTAAATTTGAAATTAGTTTTTGTGCTAAACTTACGTTTCGCAGGCTTTAGGTACATACTCTTTGGTGGTATGTTCTTGTTGGAGCTGGCCGCCTTGGAGTTCCTTGTTTTGCACCGCAAAACATTTTAAATTTTTTTATTTTTTAGTAAATTTATTTTTATTTATTTTCACAAATATTTGATTATTCTTTTTGTTTTACAAATTTTGTTTTGTTTTTTTTTTTTGACACATTTGCCCCTCAAGCAACAATAAAACACAATGTTGTTTTTGCAATGTTGTACTTGTTGTAATATCAACTCCACCTGTACAATAAATTCGCCTTGTTTCCTACTTAAAATAATTTTTTTAATGACAACAAAAAATATGCAGAAAGTTTGAACATCGAAAACACAACATAAACACACAAACAAGGCGAATTAACAAGGTGAGTGCGTCCCGGCAACAAATACAACAATGCAAAAACAACAGGCATTTTGTTTTTGTTAAAATGTAGAACAAATGTCAAAATCAAGGCGAATTAAAATATTACTATGTTATTTACAATAACAAATGTAAACATAAACATAGTTTGACAGAAGACTTACATTAAACTACGGCGAATTAAGAAACAGCTGATCTTGTGCACTCACCTTATTAATACGCCTTGCACACAAATAATTACTTATTATACACTTTGAATACGACTTTAACAAAAATTAACTCTCAGATATTTTTTTGGTTAGGCTGTATGTGTTAAAATATTTGTTTACATATTTTTCAATTTTTAGAATTATATTTGTTTAAATTTTAATTTATTTAAAATTATTATATCTCTTCCAGTCCATATTTGGTACCCATCATTTCATAATTATATACATTTTGTGTACATATAAAATTCAAGTAAGACAGACAGACGAATTGGAAGAATTCTCATGCAATCGATATCAATTGAAAAATAAACAAATTGGATACACTACATATTTTTGGAGTGAACAAAACCAAATAAGGAACTTTTTAGGATGAATTTTAATCATTTGAATGTAAATTTAAGATCTGAATACTGTATTGTATGTAATGATGAAAGTTTTGAAGATAGCTGCATCAATTGCGCAAGTTGTCCCAACAGACATGACATTAGAATGGTGGCAGGTTTGAAGATATTTTCTTTCATAATACTGCAGGCTTGGCGTAAGAGGAGACGCGAAATGAAACAATTAATACAATCTATGGAAGATCTTAAAAAGTCAGTAAGTAACTACATACTGGTGGGTCATTCCATAACGTTACGATCCACCAACGATTTCATTGATATTCAGAATATAAATTTTACTCTTAGATTCTCATTATGTTACGATCTAATAATTTTCGAATGCTTCATGCGATAACAAATGAGAAGTCATCTGAAAGTTTTTAGTTTTCATAAAGAATACATATGTATCTTCCTGGCAAAAGAACCTTTAAAATTGGAAAACTGAATAATGTGTGCAAAAATTTTAATTTGGGATTTCAATGTGTTCTGAAGTTATGGTAGCTTTTCTATAACTACTTAAATTGACTTTTATGTATTTTAGTACATTTTTAATGCGGAATTGAATACAAATTCAATTCTTCTTTACTTCTCTTATCAGACGCATAGGTGAAAAGAGACAACAAACATTGCAATACATTAAGTTTGTGACATCAGACTTAGGTTTTTGACCAAAGGGTAGCATAGAGACGGGGAGTAATTGTCAAAAACCTAAGTCTGTTGTAAAAAACCTAACCTAACTCTTGCAACAACAAAATATATGTTAGTCAATGTATTTTGGTGTTGCATGAACATACGATTTGTTGTATTTTTGTTTGCATAATTCTCTATGCTTTTTACTCTCAGTTACATATCTTTGCTTCTAAATAAGATGTTAAAAGTTTCAATAAATTAAATTTTAATTTTAACAAAATATATATAATTCAATTGTCTATTTTTCATTACAAAAAATAAGAAACGGATTGGGGACATTTTCTCCAATTTAAATAATAATTTAATTTGTTAAAAACGGATACCGCATTACAAAGTTATTCAATCCCGAACATTGCTAATTTTTCAAGAAAAAACTTCCAACTTTACAGGGTTATAAAATATGAACCGTCTAAGGTCTGGGTCTAGTCATATAATCATTAAAATTTATTTTGATAAACATTTTGTTACAAATTTAGTGCATGAGAACAGAAAATCAATTGCGTGTCTACAGCTCTTTAATACGAGTGGAACAAAATCAAAATGATGAATTAACTGTTCAACTTAAAAGAACTCTGGATAATTTAAAATGCAAAACAGCATCCTGTAAATCCACTTCAATGTCGTTGTCCAAATTGAAGGCGAACAAAAAACTATTAGAGCAAGAACTAAAAACTAGATACGAGGAATATGATGCTCAGCATGAAGTTTTGACACAAACCAAAACAGAACTTTTCCGATCCATGATGAAACAAAGAAATTTGCAATCGAAACTTTGCAAGGAACAACGGTCTGTACAATTATTGGAATGTCACAATAAGATTCTCCTAAAACAGGTAGAACATGTTTATTTGCAATTAACTACTAATTGATCAAATTTATATGGTAGTGTTTCATTGTTTTTTAGATCTGCAAACTCAATACGGAACATCGTAAAATAGAAGAAAATTTTGTAAAAAAATTTAAAGATAAAGATAGTGAAGTTATTAAAGCCAAACAGATGATGGTGGGGAAAAGCCAAGCAACATTAATTGGTGTTCCAAAGTAGGCTTTCTGTTGTTTTTTTTTTCAGTTTAAACTTATCATTTCATTATTACTAATCGTTTTCAGAAATGTTATTTTCGATGATCTAATTATTCCAAAGACAGTTTCTGACATTATAGATAAGGACTTACGTTTGGAACAAAAAGAACATCCCAATAATCCACTATGTCGTCGTTTAAGCATGTATTGGACTCGGTTTTTGGAATATCCAAAATATACCTTGCATTGTGTCCACAGTTTAACCTACTACCTATTGCCTGCCATGCCCCAACCAACGACAAAAATTGCATTTAAAAATAAATTTAGTTGATACTTTACGAATGTATGTACTTATATGTATGCATATTCGTCAATATTTGTAATGTGTAAATCTGTGTTTGGCTTAGATATTACAGGTTATCTTGCAAAGTACTTGATTTCTGAAAATAAGTTCTAAAAATAAGTTATTTGCTGATCTGTAATATCATAGACCTTAAAATAAAAATCAATTTAAATAAAATGTTAAAATAATTTACATTACTGATTAAATTTAAAGAAATAATGTAAACGTACCTTATTGAAAAGAGAAGAGATACGAGAGATAAAGAGAGAGGAGAGGAGATTATTATTTGGTCACTCCATGGAGATCCCTATATTTGGTCTGGTTAGCCAATTACTATTCCTTACAAAGGCATTAATGCACTCAAGCCTCAAATTAGAGAGCTCAGAGAGACTAGTTAGTGAACGATGTCCCAGGAACCTTAAGCGTAGATTTTCCTATGCCGACCAGTGACAATGAAGATGAAATATTGTCTCATCCTCCTCGTTTTGACAACTTCTGCAGAAGTCGTTGTAGGCCAAGTCTCCTCGCGTGGTTGCCAAAAGTACGGTGACCTGTAATGACCGCCACCACACCACTCAATTGTGAGCGTGTCAAGCCAAGGAGATATGTTGTTCGTCCGCGATTCAGTCGGAGCGATATGATTCTGTTAATAGTACATGTGGGTTCAGAACCCCATCTTGTCTGAGCAAGCTCATAGTATAAGTTACTAATGTGAAGCTTGCATTTGGATAACGGAATCTCACATAGGAAGTGTCCGTCAGGCAGCATGGTGCCTTTTTTCGACAATTCATCAGCAACACAGTTGCCTGTAGTATCTCCGTGTCCACGTACCCACTTGAGTACGACCGTTGAATGTCTCGCCATCCTGTTTAAGGATGCCCGGCATTCCTAGACCAATTTAGATGTTGTATATATACCTGTTTTATTTATTTTTTTTATATTTTATTCCGGCCTGACTGTCAGTATATATACGAATATCCCTGCCTGATATCTTGTTATAACTGAGCCAGTTAGCCGCCCTTTTATGGCTGATATTTCAGCCTGGATAATGCTACATTCATTTGGAAGTCCAAAAGATAACCAAGTTTCGAATGTAGGCACCTACGCCAACTCGATCTACCTTCCTAGAGCCGTCCGTATAGACTGAGAGTCCCCTTGTGTCGTGTAGAGGTCCGTGCACTGCAAAAAAAAAAAAAAGAGCGACTTTGTTGCTGCCGTTCTTAGAGCTCCTATTATCAGGATTGACATTCTTCTCAAAACCTTATTTATGGCCAGATTCCACAGAAGTGGAGATAAGACGCCTCCTTCAGGCGTACCCCTGGTGGCCATTCTCTTGAACACTGCCGTTTCCTTTTAGGAACGAATGATCCTGCATCGTAGAAAGTTCTTGATGAACCTTACAGTTGACTGGTCCAGACCAAGATCATGTAGAGCTAAAACAATGGTTGCAGATTCTACATTATTGAAGGCTCCTTCTATATCCAGAAAGGCCACTAATGAAAAATTACCGAATTCATGGGATTTCTCAATATATCCCACTAAGGAGTAAAGTGCTGTCTCAACAGATTTGCCCTTCTAAAGACGCCCGTATGTGGATGCCGATGATTCTTTCAAGGGTTTTTAGCAAGAATGATGATAGACTTATTGGTCTGAAATCTTTTGCTATGGTGTGATGCTTTGCCTGCTTTTGGAATGAATATCACAGTGCATTCGGTCCACGACCATATAAGACAGGCATGGTAAATAGCTATAAGCCAAGGAGTTACTAGATCTATATTATTTTGTTGATCAGCAGGTATAATGCCATCCGGGTCCGGAGACTCACAAGAGTCAAAACTCCGAATGGCCCATTTTATCAATTGCTCGTCGATTATAATTGACGGAGTTGTCCGGTTATAGTGGCAAATTCCGAATAGTGGCAAATTCCTCGGAAAAAGTGTGTCCATGAGTACTTCTAGTGTCTCACGTCCATCAGTGGTCCACCTACCATCCTGTTTTTGAATATAATCTTGAACAGTTGGTGTTTTCGACAGGATCTTGCGCAAGCGATTGGTCTCAGAGGAACTTTCGACGCCGCTGCAGAAATTCCTCCAGGACCTACGTTTCGCGCTTCTAACCTGATTCTTACATTTGTTCAACATAGACTTATACGGTGACCAGTTGCCTGATTGACTCGCCTCGTTGACTAGTTTGCGACAACTACGCCTAGTGTTCGCTATATATAAAGACCACCACGGAGGTCTAACCTTTCCTCTGCGTGTAGAGGGAGTGCACTTACGTCTAGTGGCCTCACTAAGAGAAAGTGTGAGCTTTTCCAAAGCGCTTTCAATATCCCTAGTGTTACCTATCAGAGGGGGTGGGGGAAGTAAACCATGAAGGATCCGCGAATGATCATCCCATTTGGTTTCCTCCTGTTTAGAAAAGCAGTTCCCTTTTCAACTTCTAATTCTATTGAAAAAGTCAGATACCGATGATCCGAGAGAGAGTAGACATCCGAAACCTTCCAATTCCTAATGAGTTGCGAATTGCTTGCACTAACAAGCGTAATGTCCAGAACTTCCTGGCTGTTCGTCACCACGAAAGTAAGTTCTGAACCATGATTGGCAACTACCAGATTAAAGTCTAATATGAGGTCTAGAATGTACTCACCCCGTTTATTGATGTCTGAGCTACCCCAGATTGAAACGTGAGCGTTTGCATCAGCCCCGATTATCACCGGAGTTTTTGGCCTGGTTTGCAGCACGCATCATAGTTGATACCAGGTTGTTTGGTGTAGGTTCAACCTGGTCGTGCGCCACATAACTTGAAAGCAGCCACACCTTACCGGCGTCTTTTTCCCAAGCAGCAGCTACTGTATCTTCATCGCTATAGTCAGGAAGAATGAAGATATTAAGATGGTTCTTAGCCAGAATACAAGATCTTATTTTACCTGTGCGTTTTATGTACAATAGTTTATACTCTGTGGCATCCTATTTCGCCATTGTGGATCCATGGCTCCTGGGCCAACGCAGCAGAAGCTGCTTTAGAGTGGAGAAGGTTCACATGGATCACCTTCACCATGATCTGGTGGACGTCTACTGGGTCTGGTTCCAGAAGAACATCTTCGAATATACCCTAGCATACCCCGACGGAACTTCAACCATTTATCCTGGGAGATAGCACCGTCTTCTACACTCTCGTCGATAATGGCTCTTACAAGTGGATTGCTGCATTAGATCTATTCGGTCTATTTGTGAAGCTGATTTTCGAATTTTCCCATACAACAAAGTTTTGAAAATTTGTATGTAGGGACCTCTCCCGATGTGTAGATCCGCTAAGAATTGATTTTTGGAAATTCGAAAAACGTATAAAATTGGTATCTCTATATCATAACAACTTTTTGATTTGTGTACATTTAAAGCAGTGGTGCCCAAACACATACCATCGAAGCTTTGGTTGTGTTGGTAAAACAGCGGATAATAAAAATGAACTCAACATATGAATGTCGTACACTGAGAAACTGAAAGAAAAAAAAAGTTGTTCTCTGAGATGAAAACAAAGCTACAAACACTTATGTGTAAGTGTATGTGTATCAAAGTAACGTCAGCAGAATTTTCTTGCCCTATTGGGCGACACTGATTTAAAGGGATAAAACGAGCAATATGACTGAGGCAAACAAAAAAAAATTTACGAAAAATTAACAAAAGAAAATGTATAATAAACCACGGAAGATTTAAAAGAGGGACAAACATATAAATTTATCTTTCTATCTCGTCTCACACACTCATCGATTTTTTACTACATTTTATTTTTTCTCTCGCTCTAAGATCTGCCTTAATGCTGGAATTGAAAAAATGGTAAAAAAAATGTAAACAAAACCATACGGTTCAAAATTACTTTTTTGACAGGTGTCAATGGTCTCTTATCTGTAATAATCTGTGGTTGTGCCGCTCTAAACTAAAACGCTCTTTTTTAGTGATTCAGATAAAAGGTTATACTACACCTACCAAACAATTACAAAAACAACAGACACATTGTATTAATGTATCACAAATTGGCGGTTGTTTTTGTAATTGTTTTGTAGACGTAGTACAACCTTTTAACTGAATGACTAAAAAAGAGCGTTTTAGTTCAATGTAATACCCTACACTAAGTAAATGAGCAAAAATATTTTTCTTCAAAATTTCAATAATTTATATTCGTGAGTGATTTTCGGAAGTGGGCCTTATATGGGAGCTATGACAGATTATGGACCGATCACCATGAAATTTGGTCATGTAATTAATGTCTATATGAAAGTTATTTATGTTTAATTTTATGTGTATACCAACATTTTTAGGAGATTTATGCTCGTTAAAGTGATTATCAGAAGCAATAAAATTAGGTGACATGAATTCCGTATATATAAAACTTATTTGGAGAAAAAATTGTATAGATAGCTACATAAATTAAACATTTATGACCGATAAAGTCCAATTTCGGGAGGACATTTGTATGGGGGCTAGATGAAATAATGGACCGATTTCAGCCAGTTTTAATAGGCTTGGTCCTTAGGCCGAAAAATTATATGTACCAAATTTTATCGAAATATCTTCAAAATTTAAATAAATACATTGAATACTTCTGTTAAAATTCTGTTGCCAAAATTCAAATTAAACACCAATTATAAGACTAATTAAGAGCTATAAATTAACAGCCATATGCATAAAAATTTACAAGAGCTTTATAAAACAATTATAAGCAAATTTTCATAAAGTTGTATTCATAAACGATTAATAGCTCAAAATACATTTGATAAACCTTTAATAAGTGTACAAATTTTAAAGTTCGTTCGACCCTTCTTTAAACCTACTATAAAGTATTCTTTTTACATTTTATCTTGAAAAAAGGGAATTTTAAAGATAATTCTTTATAAATTTGCAGTAATAGTCGATACTATTGCAATTGATAAACATAATTTTAACTCCGCTGGGAAATATGGTCCACTTTAATAATATAAGATTTTGTTCCATATTTCTCCGGCAGCGAACTACATGAGGTTCGCAAGTGAGTTTTATTGCCATTTTTGCAATTTATTGTTAACCTGTAACGGCATATAGTAACTAAATGCGTAAACATTGTGAAAGAAGGTCCACACAATCTAATATATCCACTCCGGAATTAAAATTATGTGTTTCCTCATAGAAATATTAATTTTTGTTAAAATTTAACAAAATGACAATCAAAATAAATAAATAAAACAAATTATAAAACAGTGATGTTTATTTTATCACAGAATATTCGTCATTCGAATACTTTTAATAATAATTGAACTAAAATATATAAAAACGTTTATATATTAATGCATTTTAGCTGAATATAAATTTACTAGAATCAAATAAAAATTTGTTCTCTAAATATTAGTATTTATCTTCAAAAATGTATTATTACTAAAAACAAACAATGAAAAAAAGAGAATTAACGAATATTTTATCCTAATAGCAAGCAACACTAACAACGAAAAATGAGAAATAACAGAGAAGCATTGCCAGCTTAGACAAAAAACAGTGCATTAGTTATTGTGCCTTTAACAAACGTTTATGAATACTATACTTTTATAAATGATTTTTAAAGCTAAAGTGTTTGTTAACAAATTTGTCTTTTAAATCTACAATAAGTTTTTTTATGCATATAGCCGTAAGCCTTTTGTTAAAATATTCAGCTTAAATTCAGCAACACCTAATCTATAGTCGCGGGAGATTTTATTAAAATCGCACTATCCACTTTTTTCATTTCCCCACTGTGCGACGATATTATGACACATGAATATTAAACAAAAAAAATATAATCCATCAACACATATCATTGTATAGAATTAATTTTTCTCCGTGTTGTTATTGTTGGGTGAGTGTGACTGTGACAATTAAACACAGCCTTTATTACAAAGGTTCGTGTCTATGATAGTTTATTTTATTTATTTTTAACGGCGCCATCTAGAGGTATGTAGTAAATTCACAACATTTAATATGTAAACAATATGGAACAGTGTTTAAAAAACTACACTATACGAAGCAGTAGCAACGAAAAAACACAAATATTTGGGTTACATCAACAAAGGATTGAAAGTAGTTTATAATTTTATTGAATTTTGTTACTTCGTTTTTCTATTTTTGTTTAAAAATAGTTTTACTACTTTTTTGTTAACATTTTACCCCTTTATGTATTCAAAAAAGAAGATGAAAGTTAACAATGGTATACAAAATCCTGCTACAAACGATTAATAACTTTAATAATCGTTTATGAAAACAGATGTTAGTATGGTAACAAATCTAAAAAAAAAATACCTAAAACAAATAAAGTGTATCATTAAAAAACTAGTTATGTTGAAAGAGTTAAAGTTACGTAACTAAATTTAATATTGTATAGAACGTTAATAATTTCCTTGCAAATAATATGGCAAAGAATGAAATATCTTTGTATACTCAGAGCACACGATATTTCTGTTAGTAACACGAACATGATATGAATAAAAACAAATTAATTTTTCAAACACTCCGAAACAACACACAAATTTTATTTCTGTCATTTTAGGTATTAGGCTAACTCAACTAATACAAAACTGCTATGACAAATTCTACCTCAGCTGCTACTCTAAAGCTAAGGTTACACAATTCCTTGTTCGTTGAGAAATTAATTTCCTTTGGCTGGTGGAACAGAAAACACCCCAAGCTCATATGTAAATAACGAAGCAAAGTCTATTCGTGAAGAATTTGAAAATTATTTTATATCAGTGACGAACAAAATTTTCATTTCAAATAACAAAATATTTTTTTTTTTCATTTTAAGTCCTTATCACATTCTTATGATAATATTATTAAAAATATTATGTTCGGCTGTGCCGAATCTTATATACCAACCAAATTATACTTTAAAATAAAAATTTTAAATATTTTTAAGTAAACAAAAATTTTTTTTTTTTTTTTCAAAATTTTCAAATAAAGAGTTGTTACAATTTTAAACTACTAAAACTGCTTTTATTTGCAATCAAAAGTATCCGGTTTATTTAAAGGAAATAAACCCACGTTTTTTAAAAGGTAAAAACGTAACAATATGTATTTGACATCTTAGGTAAACTATAACTGAGAACATAATCTATCTAGTTCTGCCATGGTATCAAGTAGAAAAAAGTCGCATTGGCTAAATATTATTTTTTGAACACAAATGTTTGTTTTTTTGATTAGAATAAAAATAAAAAGTTGGTTTGAAAAGTATTCAAATCAGAACACCGATTTTTCATTAATATTTATAATGAAATGTCAATCATACAGATGCAAAGTTAACTCAAATGACGTTGAAAGATATTTAAATTAATTGTTCATTTGCCGTTAAAATCTACGTTTAGTTTAGATTCTAAACTTCTACAGAATTCAAAGTTGATTAAATCTGAGATCAAAAATATTTAAAAACCTTGAATTGCATCCAAATCCACTGGCCCACATCAAATTATATAATAGTGTCCACAATTTATTAAGAATTAGAAATATAGCAGACCTGAGTCAAAGACATGAAATAAGAATGTTAATTTTATCGTCCAACAACATTATTTATTTAGTATTAAGGTATGGTCGCACATGATAAATATATACTCAAAAATGCGTATCCACTTTTACCAGCACAAATTTGTTAGACGTTATTTGCTCTTACAAGTGATTTGTAAGATCAAACAGCGTCAAATAAAACTAATTATTTGTTTTGAAGTGACCTAAGTAAAAGGAGTTTTTGAAATAAAATAATTACAATGAAAAAATTATATTTAGTGGTTACGTCTTTTTCGTCAAATATTTGCCATGTGTGACCCTACCTTTAGATATGAAACACTTATTGTTAGTACATTAAATAATGAAGAAAAAAACAATTTAATAGATTTACATTTTTTCTATTCTGATTGAGTCTTTTTTCAAAATCTTTTTACGGTTTTTTTTTCAAAACACCCAAAAAAGACGTGGCTGTAATACGCATTATAAGCGCAATTAAAGCCAATCTCTAAAAGGGGTACAAATTCCATTGAATGGAATATTTATAATAAAGTAAATAACGAAGCAATTTTAACTTCAAATCATATTTAATGCTCAATTATTTTGTTCAGATTTCAAGTTCATTGTCAAGTATTTCAAACACACATTTTTACCACACATTTACCAACCATCCGTAGATCGCTAAAACAAATACTCTATGCACAGTGTCGATTAAAACTGAACTTGGTTTTATTTTTTAAATTTCTAGTCTCTTCTAAAAATATATACAATGACTCAATTCACAATCTTGTGTAAATGGTCTTGCATCATTGTATATGCATTGCATTTTTACTTTACACTAACAAAATATACATACATACAGATATACACCATTGCATAAATTTGCAATATAAATACACAAGATTGTGAATTGGGCTAATGTTATATTTTTGCACCAGAATGTTTTTCCAGTTATTTACTTTAATAACTGTTGTAATATTTTGTTCTAAAATCTGAGGATGAGTTTTGTTATGCACTTTTATGATATAATATTGTTACGTTTTAACCTTTTTAAAACGTTAGCTTATTTCCTTTAAATAAGACGGATACTTTTGATTGCAAATAAAAAGAAATTTTAGTAGTTGTATTTGTAACTCTTTATTCAAATGTACAACAACAACAGTCTTTAGACTCTAAATAGTCACTCAGTATATATTTACACGTTTATCAATTCGCAGAAATGCACACACACTTTATAATGTACAAGCTTAAATGTACAAGACAGTAGATGTTAACTCTAACAGCGCCTATGATAAACTCAACTGACTACTGTAACCGCAGTCACTATTAATACACACTGCCATCTTCATTCGAGTAGTCTAGATTGTTCTTAACGGTCAAAACTCGTATGTTCGAATTCTAAAGCTTTCGATGTTAATGCTTAAATGTTTTTAAAAATGTTTTGGAGCAAATGTTTCACAGTGTGGACCGGGACTTATCAATATTTACCATAATAAAACCAAATTTCTTTAAAATATATTGACGCATACATAACAGGATTCAGATGTTGGTTCCATCTATTCGATTGAAGAAAATACGACTTAAAATGGAATATTATACATATGTTTACAATATAAAAATGTTGCAGAAATACATAAATATATTAAACATACATACATATTGTTACTTTAATATTGTTACGTTTTTACCTTTTAAAAGCGGGGTTTATTTCCTTTAAATAAACCGGATACTTTTGATTGAAAATAAAAGCAGTTTTAGTAGTTTAAAATTGTAACAACTCTTTATTTATTTAGAATGTACAACAACAACAGAATTAAATAGTCACTCAGTGTCTTTATACACGTTTATGAATTCGCAGAAATGCACACAAACTTTATAATGTACAAACACACATGTACACGACAATTGATGTTAACTCTAACAGCGAAAATGATCAACTCACTCACGACTGCAGCCTCTGCCACTATTTATACACGCACTGCCATCTCTCGGGAATCTGCTACAATGCTCTTAACGGACATACTAGTACATTCGAATTCTAGAGCTTTCAATGTTAACGTTAGCAGTTTAAACATACAGTGCTGCCATTCTACAAACAATGCCAACAACCGCAACTGATGGACGTGCCCTCAAATATGATGAATGATGCAGGCAGTCGTTACAGACCGTTAAACTCAAATCGTCATTGCACATTCGTAACAATATAGAAAGGCCCTAACTCGTGTTTTTTTTAAGTCGAGATTTGTTTGGCTAAATACGGTATTGAGCGGACCATAAACGACAATCTAGGTTTACAAAAAAAAAAAAACACGAGTTAGGGCCTTTCTATATTAAGGTAACGATATATTAAATAACATATGGGCAATTCCATGTCATCGTACGTGACATTTGTACGCCTATAGAGTGAAATAGATTTTGCAAAAATAAGAGTATCTAAAAAAAATATTTAGTCTTTCTCCATTCATAGGGTACTATATTTTAAAAAAATAATAAGTTCTTTCGAAACATTGTTGTCCAATATATCGAACGATATAATGGTATATCGTACGTGACATAAAACGGAAGTCATTTTGAGGTACATGTAGAAATGTACGAACATTTGCTAATCGTGAGAGGCGTTATGTTTTCTTTTAATTTCTTACACTAAACCAAATATTTTTCCTTTACAATCCATCATATTTAAATAAAAATAATCTTTGGATGATTTGATAATAAATAAAATTTAATATCTTACGTGACATACCGAACATGACTGATTTTTGTCTTATAGTAAAACAATATATATTCTGAATATATACAGTAAGGGACAAAATTGTTCACAAAACAACCAATATTAAATATAAATAACTTGCTATTTCTTCTTCATTGTTTTTATTGAAATTTTTTAAATTGATTTTAATCTTTACATTATGCTTTAATAAAAAAGAGATAAAACTAACAAAAAATATTAAATTCACTTTTTAAATATTGAAAAGGTTTCACATGTTAGCTGTGAACAATTATGACCCTTGACGAAAATCCTTACGTTTTTGGCTGTTAATATTTCGTGTGCAGTTTTAACAGCTTTTATTCGTTTTGGCATACTATTTACAAGATTTATTAGCACCTGTGGGTTAATATTTACCCACGCCTCTATAGAACGCTCCCAAAGTTCATTGATGGTTTTCGCTGGGTCTTTTTTAGCCAATATTTTCCTTTTCAATATTGACCAAAGGTGTTCAATCGGATTTAAATCGGGAGACTGGGGTGGACAATCTAAAAGTTTAATCCCATTTTCTTCTAACCACTTTTTAGTAATTCCGGCAGTGTACTTCGGGTGGTTGTCTTGCATGAAGATGTCCTGACCCGTCTCTAAACCAAATATATCCAAAGTTGGCAGGTATGAGTCTTCAAGGATTGTAATGTAATCTTTGGCACACATTCTGCCAGTTATTCGGCGTAATACACTCAACTGGTTTCCACGAAAACAGCCCCAAGCCATCCAAAATAAACCTCCAAATTTCATTGTGCTGGCAATATTCCGCACTTGGACTCCAATTATTTTATCAACCCATGTCCATTGGCGCCCATCAGACCCAATAAGGTTGATTTTTGTCTCATCTGACCAAGTTACCTTCATCCAGTCGTCTGTCGTAAAATGCTCGTACTTTTTTGCAAAAATAAGGTTTTTTAAGTTTTGTTCTTGTCGCTAGGCCGTTGGATTTTAAACATCTTCGAACGGTTTTAGAACATATGTTTAAACTCTTGGTTGCGTATTTGTGTGACCTCAACAGCTGTATTAGCCTTACCAGACACAATCAATCGACAAGCTTCTCGAGCATCGGCAAGCGAAAGTTTTTTTGGACGACCATATTTATTTCCCGTGGAGTTTCAACTATTCTGATTCGTTATTTTATTCATTAACCCCATTGATATATTATATTTTTAAGCGATTTCGCGATATGGGACACCTTCCATTATGTCTTTTGCCACATTTTGATTCAATAGGGGAGTCTTAGCTTTTCCCATTATAAAAGGCTAAATAAATTATTTAAAAGAGTGATATTTTATTTAAATAACTCTAAATAATGTCCTTTACTTACGTTATTAAAAAAATTTTGTTTTTATATTTTTTAAAAATTGAGAAATAGATCTGAGGGTCAAAAATGTTCACACACGTGGATATAGTTGTTTAATTTCTTTTTAGTAAAAAAGTAACGGTAATCCAAAAAAAATGTTGCCATACAATAAACAACATTGTGCCAGACTACATAACACAAAATGGGTTGTTTGTAAAAAAAAATGTTTCTAGATATATCTTTAATCATACTTTTTGTGAACAATTTTGTCCCTTACTGTATATATATATATATATATATATATATATATATATACAAAAACTAAAAAAATAAGTAGCAAATATATATTCGGTTTCAATAAACAATTTGATAATAACAAAAAAACAATCAGAGTCATATTCATATCATACTAAGTACATGCTAATTGGGAGCTTAGTTTTTGCCACAATTTTAGCCTAAAACATACCAATTAAGTTAAACAATTAAATATATTCGGTAAAACTATTATTTTTGCATTTAAAATGTTGTAATAATCTCTAAATACTTTCACATAATAATATTGTAGTGTTTTCTCCTATTCAAATCATCTTGAAAAAAGGTTCCAAGGGTTTTTGTTTTTTCAGTCATGGTTGTCATTCTCTAGGAATTGCCCATATTCATTTTGTATTATTTTAATTTGAAACTTTTGCTCGTCACTGTACAATGACATTTTGATACCATACTGTAAACTTAGTAATATGTTCATCTAGTATGTTTGTCAACAAATATAATTAAAGTTGTGAAATGTTAATATTTTTAAAAACAAATATTTATATTGTAATGCCATTTAATTTTATTTGGCAAATAAATTTAACAAATATTGATTGTGTTAATAAAATGCACACGCACAACTGTCTACATAGGTGCGTATGTATATTTACATATTCGTAAAATGAATTACACAAAAATTAAAACTAGATTTGATTTTGAAAGAAGACTTACATACATATTAGCGGTATTCACAATGTAGAGTACTTGGCAAGGCGAATTTATACAAGGTGGTGGCAGTTCTACAAAAACAACAATTGGTCTTAACAAATGTCAAAAAACAAAAATGAAAAATTAAACAAATATGTATTAAAACTTAATATAGTGTTGATAATTGAGTAGTGAGGGCTTTACTTATTTATGTAAAAAATAAATATTTTGTTAATAAGCTTAGAATATGTAGATATTTAAATATAAACAAAAGCTTTGACAACTGTTAAAACCAAAAAGCGAAAAAAAAAATTATCAGCTGATTGACTGACTCCACCTTGTATAAATTCGCCTTGGTACTTGGCCTAGTAAAAAAGCAGAAAAGCTATTTATTGACAAACATTTCAATTTCTAATGTATTTTGTTTTTATTTTTTGATATTCTGCTCTTTTACTACATTACCAGGCCAAGTACTATACATTGTGAATACCGCTATTGTTTTGTTTTTTACAATTTGAGCTGCGGAAAAATGTAATGTTAAAATAAAGTGGGAACAATTCATAAACTAATTTGCAGTCAATCGAATATTTGATTTAGGATTAGGTCCATAATCAGGTTTCTTTTAAAAATATACGTACATATGTATGTATGCGACAATGTGATTATCACATACTATTTTTTTCCACCACTTATCATAAAGAAAGAGAGAATTTACACATTTGTATGTCTTACAGGCCTACCTAAATAAAAGCGTAAGGCGGAACGTTTTTTTCCGCTTAGCTTTAACGCTGAAATGTCATACCTAAATAAAAGCGCCAACACTACGTCGAACAATAAAAACAAGGTTATCAAAAAAATAAATATAACAACCCGGATTATTTAAACAATAAACTACATTGCATCATTGCAGTTTAAAAAATAAGTATCTTGAATATTTGTTTCTCCTTTTGTATGTATGTGTTTACATTTATTGTGTTTTGCAACTAACTTCACTATTAAACGCGCTGTCAAAATCGGATTTATCAATTGCAAAGCGTTGCCGCCGTGTTATTTCGGTATGCTGCA
Organism: Calliphora vomitoria; assembly: GCA_942486065.2. Taxonomy (NCBI): domain Eukaryota; kingdom Metazoa; phylum Arthropoda; class Insecta; order Diptera; family Calliphoridae; genus Calliphora; species Calliphora vomitoria. The sequence goes on along the minus strand of OW818030.2, from coordinate 63,699,824 downwards.
TACAAATTGTATGGGCATGAGAATTTTTGACAAGCAAAAAACGCCTTGCGCTCCAATTTAGGTATGCGTGTTAGAAAGTTATGTTTCTCTATATGGAGTAGAAAATTGAGTGGTTAAAATAAGTCGTGGGAGGTGCAAGAAAGATTTAAATCATTGATCAGAAGGAGCTATAACAATTTGTTGTTGTGAGCTAAAAATAGTATCAGATTTATGGGCTCATACTTTGACATCTAAACATGTTGAAAGAACTGCAGCTGTACAAATTCACAAAAGATCTAAAGTATCACTAAGCGATTCAGGCAAGAAAAGTGCCAAAATATCAAATATTGAACTCCACTTAGCAGAACAAATACAAATACATGGTGAAAAAATATATTATATATTTTTTGGCGTTTTTATGTGTCAAAAATATATAAAACTTTTGACAATTAAAAAATTCATGGAATTCATGGCTAGCCAAGGAAACCTTTTAATAAAGAATGACTCAAAGTCATTTCAAAATATTGATCATACGAGTATTTCCTGACAATTAAACTTCAAATGACTGTTTATTTTTTTAATTTTTAAACAAATTATGCAACATTTTTGTAACAAAGTAATTTTCAAATATCCAATAAAAGTATAAAATACTAGTTGACCCGGTTCTCTTCGCCACCACAACTAAATAAAATGCAAGAAAATACACTAAACAATAAAATCAGGTGAGCGAGTAGCAGTGAGATTGAACCCTCAAAAATCCAATGGATCAAAATACAGTCGAACTTCCCTATAATGAATCTTGACGGGACCAGAAAATCTCTTCATTATATAGAAACTTCATTATACAGAAATTATATTTTTTCCCCACTTTTTATTTTAAATAATTAGGCATCAAAACCTTGTAATACCAAATAACAAAGCCATTATATAAAAATTATATTTTTTTCCATTTTTATTTAAAACTAGCTAAAACCCGGTGTGCTTCGCTACCCGTATCGTAATGAAATAAAAAGTTTAGAGTTAAACAAATATATTTATTAAGTTATTTAAATCTACAGTTTTCCTTTTAAATTAATTCTTATTATATTATCTTATGATTTACAATATACTTATTTAGTTTATCTAAAATTAGTTTATATTTTAATAAGTAGTACATTATTTGTTTCTTATTTATAACCTTAATGTTAAATATAGAAGTTTATAGAAAAACATTTTTTATTTAATGTTTGATATATACATTACTTTTATTAATTATTTTTTATTCTAATGACTTAGGATATACAATATTTTTGGTTTTTCCTTCTGGTGCATATACATATAAGTCTGTGGGTTTTCCCACTCGCGAACATGTAAAATAAAGCTGTCCATGTGAAAAACATGTATTTTCTAGATTTAGTCCACAAACTTGCAAAGACTGACCTTGAGCTTTATTAATTGTAATTGCAAATGCTAGGCGAATAGGAAACTGCAATCGCTTAAAATCAAATGGCATTTCCGAAGTTATCATCGGAATACGTGGCAGAAATACATCTGATCCATTGTACTTTACAGTTATAATGGTCGCCTCGATTAGATTGTTCATTAATTTCTTTACTATAAGTCGAGTGCCATTACAAAGTCGTGGTGGATCAATGTTTCTTAGTAAAATAATAGGAGCACCAATTTTCAACTGCAAGTCATGTGGTGGAAAGCCCGGTAAATCTAACGAATTTAAAAATTCGACTGGATAATTGACGACATCCTCAATATTTGTAACAGTGTCGATTGATTTATAAATTTTTATATTACCATCGATGGTATTCAGAATGTTGCTGTTGATGGAGATAACGTCTATATTTTTGGCTGCCAGTAACGCGCGTTCACATAACCATAGCTTGTTTTTAAAATTTTTTCCGATATTGGGGAAAACGCAATTTATTAACTCTTCTATAGATTGCGTCATGCTGCAGAAGTTAGATGGAAATGTTATACATTTCATACATACATACATACATACATACAAACACACATTCACTTTTATATATATTTATATATATAGATAAGGGTTTCAAATGTATACAAATTTTAACATTTACTTAATATTGTTGGTAGTCAGCGCATTTCTGTCCTAAATATTAATATTGATAGATGATATATCTTTCCCTATTTATAATTTGTCATCATATGTATGGAAGGTGCCACGCCCACTATTGATAGTCCGCCCATTTTTGTCCTAAATATTAATATTGATGGTAGAATAACCGTACCATATATCTTATTGTTTCCCATATATAAATTTTTTTTAATTATCATCATATGGGAGGTGCCACGCCCTCTGTGGCTACTACTCCCATTTTTGCCGCACATATTTAAACAAACAGTGGAATTGCTCATGCAAAATTTGAAAACAATAGCTATTATAATTTCCTAAATATTTGATTTTTAAAATTAACTTTGTATGGGAGGTACCACGCCCACTTAAAATTTCAAAACAAAAAGTAGCCTATAGCTCCTTCCAGGCATACATAAATATACTGTAAAAATTTCAAGCAAATCGGTTCAGCCGTTTAGCCGTCTATAAAGCCCAAACTAATAATAATAAACATACATACATACAGACACACATTCACTTTTATATATATAGATAAGGGTTTCAAATGTATACAAATTTTAACATTTACTTAATATTGTTGGTATTCAGCGCATTTCTGTCCTAAATATTAATATTGATAGATGATATAGCTTTCCCTATTTATAATTTGTCATCATATGTATGGGAGGTGGCACGGCCACTATTGATAGTCCGCCCATTCTTGTCCTAAATATTAATATTGATGGTAGAATAACCGTACCATATATCTTATTGTTTCCCATATATAAAATTTTTTTAATTATCATCATATGAGAGGTGCCACGCCCTCTGTGGCTACTACTCCCATTTTTTCTGCAAATATTTAAACAAACAGTGGAATTGCTCATGCAAAATTTGATGACTATAGCTATTATAGTTTCCTAAATATTTGATTTTTAAAATTAACTTTGTATGGGAGGTACCACGCCCACTTAAAATTTCAAAACAAAAAGTAGCCTATTGCTCCTTCCAGACATACATAAATATACTGTAAAAATTTCAAGCAAATCGGTTCAGCCTTTTAGCCGTCTATAGAGCCCAAACTAATAATAATAAACATACATACATACAGACACACATTCACTTTTATATATATAGAAAAGGGTTTCAAATGTATACACATTTTAACATTTACTTAATATTGTTGGTAGTCAGCGCATTTCTGTCCTAAATATTAATATTGATAGATGATATATCTTTCCCTATTTATAATTTGTCATCATATGTATGGAAGGTGCCACGCCCACTATTGATAGTCCGCCCATTTTTGTCCTAAATATTAATATTGATGGTAGAATAACCGTACCATATATCTTATTGTTTCCCATATATACATTTTTTTTAATTATCATCATATGGGAGGTGCCACGCCCTCTGTGGCTACTACTCCCATTTTTGCCGCAAATATTTAAACAAACAGTGGAATTGCTCATGCAAAATTCGAGAACAATAGCTATTATAGTTTTCTAAATATTTGATTTTTAAAATTAACTTTGTATGGGAGGTACCACGCCCACTTAAAATTTCAAAACAAAAAGTAGCCTATAGCTCCTTCCAGGCATACATAAATATACTGTAGAAATTTCAAGCAAATCGGTTCAGCCGTTTAGCCGTCTATAAAGCCCAAACTAATAATAATAAACATACATACATACAGACACACATTCACTTTTATACATATAGATAAGGGTTTCAAATGTATACAAATTTTAACATTTACTTAATATTGTTGGTAGTCAGCGCATTTCTGTCCTAAATATTAATATTGATAGATGATATATCTTTCCCTATTTATAATTTGTCATCATATGTATGGAAGGTGCCACGCCCACTATTGATAGTCCGCCCATTTTTGTCCTAAATATTAATATTGATGGTAGAATAACCGTACCATATATCTTATTGTTTCCCATATATACATTTTTTTTAATTATCATCATATGGGAGGTGCCACGCCCTCTGTGGCTACTACTCCCATTTTTGCCGCAAATATTTAAACAAACAGTGGAATTGCTCATGCAAAATTCGAGAACAATAGCTATTATAGTTTTCTAAATATTTGATTTTTAAAATTAACTTTGTATGGGAGGTACCACGCCCACTTAAAATTTCAAAACAAAAAGTAGCCTATAGCTCCTTCCATGCATACATAAATATACTGTAAAAATTTCAAGCAAATCGGTTCAGCCGTTTAGCCGTCTATAAAGCCCAAACTAATAATAATAAACATACATACATACAGACACACATTCACTTTTATATATATAGATAAGGGTTTCAAATGTATACAAATTTTAACATTTACTTAATATTGTTGGTAGTCAGCGCATTTCTGTCCTAAATATTAATATTGATAGATGATATATCTTTCCCTATTTATAATTTGTCATCATATGTATGGAAGGTGCCACGCCCACTATTGATAGTCCGCCCATTTTTGTCCTAAATATTAATATTGATGGTAGAATAACCGTACCATATATCTTATTGTTTCCCATATATACATTTTTTTTAATTATCATCATATGGGAGGTGCCACGCCCTCTGTGGCTACTACTCCCATTTTTGCCGCAAATATTTAAACAAACAGTGGAATTGCTCATGCAAAATTCGAGAACAATAGCTATTATAGTTTTCTAAATATTTGATTTTTAAAATTAACTTTGTATGGGAGGTACCACGCCCACTTAAAATTTCAAAACAAAAAGTAGCCTATAGCTCCTTCCAGGCATACATAAATATACTGTAAAAATTTCAAGCAAATCGGTTCAGCCGTTTAGCCGTCTATAAAGCCCAAACTAATAATAATAAACATACATACATACAGACACACATTCACTTTTATATATATAGATAATCAGGTATTTTAGTTTGGATTAGACAAAAGTTCGAAGTACATCTATTGATGAAGAAACGTGCTCCAATATAGGTATCGTCTTATTGACGTAAGCCAATTCTTCACCAATCAGCCAATTCTTGACTCTATAAATGTAAAATTAATGTACATCACACATTTATTTGTCATTAGGATTAAAATATGTATGTATGCACACAAAACTAATAAATAAATATGTATGCACCTGCCATAGCCGAAACTCAACGAGTTTCCAGATGACTAATGAGAATATTCTCATCGGATGGGATGCCCATGGTCTGCTCATCAATATCAACATTGACATAATCTTCAAATGATGCATCAACGTTCGTTAATTCCCTAAATGAAGCCTGTAAAGCAGGCAAATCAGCTAACGGAAGAAAGTCTTCCTCATCCCAATGAGTCCGCACGCCATCTTTGGAAAATCCTGCCTTTCTGGAACAATTCGCAATTGTTTCTGATTTTACTACTGTGCAAAATTGTTATTGATGTGGCTTTCTTTTTTTTTTTTTTTTTTGTGCTTATTTTCCTCTTTTGGGAATCCCCTCATTCTTTCTCGGTACACAGAGTTGTTTGAAAATTGTTTGAAAAATTCATTATATGGAGACAAAAACGCATGTGAGTCAAATATTACACCTGCAAAATTGCTTCATTGTATAGAAAACTTCATTGTATGGAAATTCATTATAAGGAGATCAAAAACCATGAAATTGGAAGGGAAAAAGTTGTGTATTTGAAATCAATTCATAATAGGGAGAGCTTCATTGTATAGAAGTTCACTATAGAGAAGTTCGACTGTAATTAAATTTTTTTGTTTGTTTTTTTGTTTTTCACAATTTTCATAAGTTTTAATATTCTCATTCTATTTTAAATTTGGAATATTAATATAATCAGAACAAAAATATTCTTAGATGTGTTAATGGATTAAATGTGGGATATAATATCACATTAGGTAACAAACCATAAGTCTACTTAGATAATAAATGTATGTGTAGTAATTAATATACAAACCATTTTTCGTAAGCTAGAAAGCGTGCGTAAATGCATGCATATGGGCAATTCCATGAATATGTCAACCACGACTAAAAAAGAGGAAACTCTGGCAAATTTGTTCAAGGAATGTTCAAGCAATGTATCCCTTATAGACAGTAATCGTAACAAATGTCTTATCACTTGGCTGATTCCAATTTATATATTATGGTCATTTGACACGTATGTGCTCTTTGTAGTGCAGAGAGACGACAATTGGTTACTTTATACATCCCAGGTAATCTAGCGTGAAGACAATTGTCACTTAAGTGTCTCTTAGTAATCTGGAGTGTAGTCACTTTAAACAATTTGTGAGTAATTCGTTCAAACTGATTTTATAGAAATTGTGTTGATATAATTCTCATACAGTTTATTTTTGCTCAAGTCACATTAGTGTCTCTTAGTAACCTATAGTGAAGTCACTTTAAACGTTTATTTTGTACTGCACTTTAGAAAGTAGTTATTTTACCCACCAGAAGCAATCCATTGGAGAGATGTCGAAGAAAGGTTTGTTTACAAGCTAACGTTTATTGGACTATTTAAGGTCAATTAGCAGCCGTACATGTTAAAATAACTAGTTATGTAGCTGATCACGATACCAATTAGGTAGCTAGTAAGGTAACAGACGATATTTAACCAGTATGTGAAACCAATACGTTGACTACTTTGGACCAGCTATTAAATAGTCTCATTGTAGTCAAAAAGGGTCAATTGACCCCCTGCTTAGGACATGTACATGTTAAAATAACTAGTCACGTACTTATTGAAGTAATTAGTTCCGCTAAATGATGGGTAAAATTAATAGTTCGGGACTGTCTCCTAGAACTGGTAGTATTACACTTTTTAAGAGTAAAAATAAGAGTGAAAACTGACTATCTTTAATTTAATTATGTATTAGGATGTAGTAAGAAATCAATTTGTTTTCTAAAAATCTAAAATATATTTTTTATTAGTTTTTTAATTGTTGTATGCATATATTTATGGAATACATAATACAAAATTGTATTACTATAAGAGAAAAATCTGTCGCGTACGGTATGTCACGAACGATATTAAATTTTATTAATTGTAAAATCATCAAAAGATTGTGTTTAGTTATATATGATAGATTGTAAAGGAAAAATATTTGGTTTAGTGTAAAAAATTAAAAGAAAAAACCTCCCACGATTCGAACATTGTTGTTCACGATATTGTGAACAGCAGTGTTCCGAATGTACAAATTATTTTTCAGATACTAAAATTTTTGGAAAATCTATTCCACTCTATAGACGTACAAATGTCATGTAAGATGATATGGAAATGCCCATATGTGTATTTCATAATACGTTATTACCATAATCGTCTACTGGTCGTAACTACTGCCGTCAGAGGAAACGTTTTTTTTTAATGGGCGCAACAAAATACATATTGAATGAAAACAAATGAGTCAAACGCGAGTATGTGATAAAACATACAAAGCCAAAAATAAAGAAAGCAATTAAATATTCCATTCAAGTACAATTTGTTAGAGACTGTAAACAAAAACACTGAATTTACCTAAGTAAATGCGAGACTATGTGCCTGCCTTCAACTTGAATTTTAATTTGCAGCTGACAAACATCAATATCTTCAAAGTGTTGTTTGAACAATTAAGACATGGTACAGTGGCATCAACGTATTAAGTTTTCTTCTTAAGCTTGTATGTAGGAATACATGGGACAGTTTTAGATAAACTAATGAAATGGACTTTGCTAGTGACTCGATTTAATACAATTTTAAATCTAAAGTTCAGTTTCTCTTCAGTTAATCTGCAAAAGTTAAATTGGAGACGTTAAATTGAAAGAAATGAAGTAAGATGGACTCCCCCTAAAGTTGTCGCCACCGCAAACGTTTTAGGGATCATGATTTATGGATATGCACTTGGAATGTACAAACAGAAATACGATAATTACGATTAAGTAATAACCCAACCTCAAGAGCCGGCGGAAAATAATTACGACAGTACATTATTGGGACAACCATGATATTAAAATCGATAACATCCAGCTGCCGGAAAATTCATCCACTTCTACAAATCCATAAAGCCACATAACTATCACTTGATGATAAAACACGAAATTTGAAAGACGGAAGTTATGTACTCTGATTATATCTGAATATTAACTTGTAACACGAAAGGTAACAAGTCCACAGGTGCGATGGAATAAAAGATGTAAGTCCATTTACAACTACCTCGAAATTAGTATCTTATCCAAGCTTTCGTCGGATAATATTCATTAGTTATTTCTAACCGAGGAGTACATCGATCGGATTGCATTCATAGTTTTTATTCCCAATAACCAGTCATTAGCCAAGAGGCAGGCGAAGAATTTATCTCAACTGATTACATTATTATCCCCAATAACTATTCGTTAGCTGGTCCACGCCCAACGCATACCGCCGCCCATGCAATCCAAATCGATTTTTTCGTATAAAATTTTTCCTATCCAAACCAAAGTCTAGAAGTTTGGCACATACATTTTCTGAAACAAAAAAAGAACGCATGGCGAGTTTCAATAAAATCTGACACGTCCACCGCCCATGAAACCCATACATAGATAAGAATTTGTTTAATATTTCGTTTATCATTCGACAAAAATAAGAGTTTTCGTCCTTTGATTTTATTAAAACGTCAGCTTGAGGGAAAGTGGAGCTACATTTTTTTTTTCATGAAAAATCACAAATAAAATAATTTTAAGAGGCTTATAGATTTGGGCATATCTTTTTCAAATGCTATATTTTCCAAATATGTTAAAGGTAAATGGTATTATGAGGAAAATTATACATATTCCTTTCAGACCGTGTACAAACAATTGTGCGAGTAAGTTTAAGTCCCTATAATTTCATTAATATATGACACTAGCTAAAACCCGGTGTGCTTCGCTACCCGTATCGTAATGAAATAAAAAGTTTAGAGTTAAACAAATATATTTATTAAGTTATTTAAATCTACAGTTTTCCTTTTAAATTAATTCTTATTATATTATCTTATGATTTACAATATACTTATTTAGTTTATCTAAAATTAGTTTATATTTTAATAAGTAGTACATTATTTGTTTCTTATTTATAACCTTAATGTTAAATATAGAAGTTTATAGAAAAACATTTTTTATTTAATGTTTGATATATACATTACTTTTATTAATTATTTTTTATTCTAATGACTTAGGATATACAATATTTTTGGTTTTTCCTTCTGGTGCATATACATATAAGTCTGTGGGTTTTCCCACTCGCGAACATGTAAAATAAAGCTGTCCATGTGAAAAACATGTATTTTCTAGATTTAGTCCACAAACTTGCAAAGACTGACCTTGAGCTTTATTAATTGTAATTGCAAATGCTAGGCGAATAGGAAACTGCAATCGCTTAAAATCAAATGGCATTTCCGAAGTTATCATCGGAATACGTGGCAGAAATACATCTGATCCATTGTACTTTACAGTTATAATGGTCGCCTCGATTAGATTGTTCATTAATTTCTTTACTATAAGTCGAGTGCCATTACAAAGTCGTGGTGGATCAATGTTTCTTAGTAAAATAATAGGAGCACCAATTTTCAACTGCAAGTCATGTGGTGGAAAGCCCGGTAAATCTAACGAATTTAAAAATTCGACTGGATAATTGACGACATCCTCAATATTTGTAACAGTGTCGATTGATTTATAAATTTTTATATTACCATCGATGGTATTCAGAATGTTGCTGTTGATGGAGATAACGTCTATATTTTTGGCTGCCAGTAACGCGCGTTCACATAACCATAGCTTGTTTTTAAAATTTTTTCCGATATTGGGGAAAACGCAATTTATTAACTCTTCTATAGATTGCGTCATGCTGCAGAAGTTAGATGGAAATGTTATACATTTCATACATACATACATACATACATCCAAACACACATTCACTTTTATATATATTTATATATATAGATAAGGGTTTCAAATGTATACAAATTTTAACATTTACTTAATATTGTTGGTAGTCAGCGCATTTCTGTCCTAAATATTAATATTGATAGATGATATATCTTTCCCTATTTATAATTTGTCATCATATGTATGGAAGGTGCCACGCCCACTATTGATAGTCCGCCCATTTTTGTCCTAAATATTAATATTGATGGTAGAATAACCGTACCATATATCTTATTGTTTCCCATATATAAATTTTTTTTAATTATCATCATATGGGAGGTGCCACGCCCTCTGTGGCTACTACTCCCATTTTTGCCGCACATATTTAAACAAACAGTGGAATTGCTCATGCAAAATTTGAAAACAATAGCTATTATAATTTCCTAAATATTTGATTTTTAAAATTAACTTTGTATGGGAGGTACCACGCCCACTTAAAATTTCAAAACAAAAAGTAGCCTATAGCTCCTTCCAGGCATACATAAATATACTGTAAAAATTTCAAGCAAATCGGTTCAGCCGTTTAGCCGTCTATAAAGCCCAAACTAATAATAATAAACATACATACATACAGACACACATTCACTTTTATATATATAGATAAGGGTTTCAAATGTATACAAATTTTAACATTTACTTAATATTGTTGGTATTCAGCGCATTTCTGTCCTAAATATTAATATTGATAGATGATATAGCTTTCCCTATTTATAATTTGTCATCATATGTATGGGAGGTGGCACGGCCACTATTGATAGTCCGCCCATTCTTGTCCTAAATATTAATATTGATGGTAGAATAACCGTACCATATATCTTATTGTTTCCCATATATAAAATTTTTTTAATTATCATCATATGAGAGGTGCCACGCCCTCTGTGGCTACTACTCCCATTTTTTCTGCAAATATTTAAACAAACAGTGGAATTGCTCATGCAAAATTTGATGACTATAGCTATTATAGTTTCCTAAATATTTGATTTTTAAAATTAACTTTGTATGGGAGGTACCACGCCCACTTAAAATTTCAAAACAAAAAGTAGCCTATAGCTCCTTCCAGACATACATAAATATACTGTAAAAATTTCAAGCAAATCGGTTCAGCCTTTTAGCCGTCTATAGATCCCAAACTAATAATAATAAACATACATACATACAGACACACATTCACTTTTATATATATAGATAAGGGTTTCAAATGTATACAAATTTTAACATTTACTTAATATTGTTGGTAGTCAGCGCATTTCTGTCCTAAATATTAATATTGATAGATGATATATCTTTCCCTATTTATAATTTGTCATCATATGTATGGAAGGTGCCACGCCCACTATTGATAGTCCGCCCATTTTTGTCCTAAATATTAATATTGATGGTAGAATAACCGTACCATATATCTTATTGTTTCCCATATATACATTTTTTTTAATTATCATCATATGGGAGGTGCCACGCCCTCTGTGGCTACTACTCCCATTTTTGCCGCAAATATTTAAACAAACAGTGGAATTGCTCATGCAAAATTCGAGAACAATAGCTATTATAGTTTTCTAAATATTTGATTTTTAAAATTAACTTTGTATGGGAGGTACCACGCCCACTTAAAATTTCAAAACAAAAAGTAGCCTATAGCTCCTTCCAGGCATACATAAATATACTGTAAAAATTTCAAGCAAATCGGTTCAGCCGTTTAGCCGTCTATAAAGCCCAAACTAATAATAATAAACATACATACATACAGACACACATTCACTTTTATACATATAGACTAGCTAAAACCCGGTGTGCTTCGCTACCCGTATCGTAATGAAATAAAAAGTTTAGAGTTAAACAAATATATTTATTAAGTTATTTAAATCTACAGTTTTCCTTTTAAATTAATTCTTATTATATTATCTTATGATTTACAATATACTTATTTAGTTTATCTAAAATTAGTTTATATTTTAATAAGTAGTACATTATTTGTTTCTTATTTATAACCTTAATGTTAAATATAGAAGTTTATAGAAAAACATTTTTTATTTAATGTTTGATATATACATTACTTTTATTAATTATTTTTTATTCTAATGACTTAGGATATACAATATTTTTGGTTTTTCCTTCTGGTGCATATACATATAAGTCTGTGGGTTTTCCCACTCGCGAACATGTAAAATAAAGCTGTCCATGTGAAAAACATGTATTTTCTAGATTTAGTCCACAAACTTGCAAAGACTGACCTTGAGCTTTATTAATTGTAATTGCAAATGCTAGGCGAATAGGAAACTGCAATCGCTTAAAATCAAATGGCATTTCCGAAGTTATCATCGGAATACGTGGCAGAAATACATCTGATCCATTGTACTTTACAGTTATAATGGTCGCCTCGATTAGATTGTTCATTAATTTCTTTACTATAAGTCGAGTGCCATTACAAAGTCGTGGTGGATCAATGTTTCTTAGTAAAATAATAGGAGCACCAATTTTCAACTGCAAGTCATGTGGTGGAAAGCCCGGTAAATCTAACGAATTTAAAAATTCGACTGGATAATTGACGACATCCTCAATATTTGTAACAGTGTCGATTGATTTATAAATTTTTATATTACCATCGATGGTATTCAGAATGTTGCTGTTGATGGAGATAACGTCTATATTTTTGGCTGCCAGTAACGCGCGTTCACATAACCATAGCTTGTTTTTAAAATTTTTTCCGATATTGGGGAAAACGCAATTTATTAAATCTTCTATAGATTGCGTCATGCTGCAGAAGTTAGATGGAAATGTTATACATTTCATACATACATACATACATACATCCAAACACACATTCACTTTTATATATATTTATATATATAGATAAGGGTTTCAAATGTATACAAATTTTAACATTTACTTAATATTGTTGGTAGTCAGCGCATTTCTGTCCTAAATATTAATATTGATAGATGATATATCTTTCCCTATTTATAATTTGTCATCATATGTATGGAAGGTGCCACGCCCACTATTGATAGTCCGCCCATTTTTGTCCTAAATATTAATATTGATGGTAGAATAACCGTACCATATATCTTATTGTTTCCCATATATAAATTTTTTTTAATTATCATCATATGGGAGGTGCCACGCCCTCTGTGGCTACTACTCCCATTTTTGCCGCACATATTTAAACAAACAGTGGAATTGCTCATGCAAAATTTGAAAACAATAGCTATTATAATTTCCTAAATATTTGATTTTTAAAATTAACTTTGTATGGGAGGTACCACGCCCACTTAAAATTTCAAAACAAAAAGTAGCCTATAGCTCCTTCCAGGCATACATAAATATACTGTAAAAATTTCAAGCAAATCGGTTCAGCCGTTTAGCCGTCTATAAAGCCCAAACTAATAATAATAAACATACATACATACAGACACACATTCACTTTTATATATATAGATAAGGGTTTCAAATGTATACAAATTTTAACATTTACTTAATATTGTTGGTATTCAGCGCATTTCTGTCCTAAATATTAATATTGATAGATGATATAGCTTTCCCTATTTATAATTTGTCATCATATGTATGGGAGGTGGCACGGCCACTATTGATAGTCCGCCCATTCTTGTCCTAAATATTAATATTGATGGTAGAATAACCGTACCATATATCTTATTGTTTCCCATATATAAAATTTTTTTAATTATCATCATATGAGAGGTGCCACGCCCTCTGTGGCTACTACTCCCATTTTTTCTGCAAATATTTAAACAAACAGTGGAATTGCTCATGCAAAATTTGATGACTATAGCTATTATAGTTTCCTAAATATTTGATTTTTAAAATTAACTTTGTATGGGAGGTACCACGCCCACTTAAAATTTCAAAACAAAAAGTAGCCTATTGCTCCTTCCAGACATACATAAATATACTGTAAAAATTTCAAGCAAATCGGTTCAGCCTTTTAGCCGTCTATAGAGCCCAAACTAATAATAATAAACATACATACATACAGACACACATTCACTTTTATATATATAGATAAGGGTTTCAAATGTATACACATTTTAACATTTACTTAATATTGTTGGTAGTCAGCGCATTTCTGTCCTAAATATTAATATTGATAGATGATATATCTTTCCCTATTTATAATTTGTCATCATATGTATGGAAGGTGCCACGCCCACTATTGATAGTCCGCCCATTTTTGTCCTAAATATTAATATTGATGGTAGAATAACCGTACCATATATCTTATTGTTTCCCATATATACATTTTTTTTAATTATCATCATATGGGAGGTGCCACGCCCTCTGTGGCTACTACTCCCATTTTTGCCGCAAATATTTAAACAAACAGTGGAATTGCTCATGCAAAATTCGAGAACAATAGCTATTATAGTTTTCTAAATATTTGATTTTTAAAATTAACTTTGTATGGGAGGTACCACGCCCACTTAAAATTTCAAAACAAAAAGTAGCCTATAGCTCCTTCCAGGCATACATAAATATACTGTAGAAATTTCAAGCAAATCGGTTCAGCCGTTTAGCCGTCTATAAAGCCCAAACTAATAATAATAAACATACATACATACAGACACACATTCACTTTTATACATAAAGATAAGGGTTTCAAATGTATACAAATTTTAACATTTACTTAATATTGTTGGTAGTCAGCGCATTTCTGTCCTAAATATTAATATTGATAGATGATATATCTTTCCCTATTTATAATTTGTCATCATATGTATGGAAGGTGCCACGCCCACTATTGATAGTCCGCCCATTTTTGTCCTAAATATTAATATTGATGGTAGAATAACCGTACCATATATCTTATTGTTTCCCATATATACATTTTTTTTAATTATCATCATATGGGAGGTGCCACGCCCTCTGTGGCTACTACTCCCATTTTTGCCGCAAATATTTAAACAAACAGTGGAATTGCTCATGCAAAATTCGAGAACAATAGCTATTATAGTTTTCTAAATATTTGATTTTTAAAATTAACTTTGTATGGGAGGTACCACGCCCACTTAAAATTTCAAAACAAAAAGTAGCCTATAGCTCCTTCCAGGCATACATAAATATACTGTAAAAATTTCAAGCAAATCGGTTCAGCCGTTTAGCCGTCTATAAAGCCCAAACTAATAATAATAAACATACATACATACAGACACACATTCACTTTTATACATAAAGATAAGGGTTTCAAATGTATACAAATTTTAACATTTACTTAATATTGTTGGTAGTCAGCGCATTTCTGTCCTAAATATTAATATTGATAGATGATATATCTTTCCCTATTTATAATTTGTCATCATATGTATGGAAGGTGCCACGCCCACTATTGATAGTCCGCCCATTTTTGTCCTAAATATTAATATTGATGGTAGAATAACCGTACCATATATCTTATTGTTTCCCATATATACATTTTTTTTAATTATCATCATATGGGAGGTGCCACGCCCTCTGTGGCTACTACTCCCATTTTTGCCGCAAATATTTAAACAAACAGTGGAATTGCTCATGCAAAATTCGAGAACAATAGCTATTATAGTTTTCTAAATATTTGATTTTTAAAATTAACTTTGTATGGGAGGTACCACGCCCACTTAAAATTTCAAAACAAAAAGTAGCCTATAGCTCCTTCCAGGCATACATAAATATACTGTAAAAATTTCAAGCAAATCGGTTCAGCCGTTTAGCCGTCTATAAAGCCCAAACTAATAATAATAAACATACATACATACAGACACACATTCACTTTTATATATATAGAATCTATATTATAGATTATGGGATAAGACAGGCAAAACATAATAGGGTGAGCTCTGTCTTTGTTTATCATTGTGAAGTAGCGTTATCAGTTTTTGTTTTTTCATATTAATTTCATAGTTTCAGTTATGTACTTTGCGCAGATGTAAAAATTAGTCAAATTGTGAAATCCTTTATCAAACAAGAGTTTTCAATAAGAAAAAATATTATATATTGTATGATAAGTGTAACTTCGTGATTCCTTTTCTAGTTATTTTTCGTGATATTTGGAAAAGGCCGTTTAAGAATCAGTTGGAAAACAGCTAATGTGCAACTACGAACACAAACACACCTATAGAGACCCCTTATCATTATTTAGAGAGTTTTATTGCCTGGTCGGTGTCCTATTAGACAAAGCGTCCCAAATAAACCTAGAGGAGTGGAATTGAAAAACGAAGTTTTAACAATCTCTGAGGGGCTGGTCCTTGATTTTGAGATCAATCAAGGCTCGAATTTGATCGAATTTAGGATTAAGACCAGGCTTTGTTATACGTTTGGCTGAAACACTTCCTGAAGGTTACAAACTGTTTTTTGACCTTTATTTCACGACAATACTACTACTATAAGCTATGTTGGAACATGGAATCTATGCTACTGGAACAATAATAAGGAATAAAATGGAAAAACGTACATTCCACATATGAAAAACACATAAATAAGGGTGATATAGCGAAATTTTGTCATAATGAACACAATATAGTCGTGGTGCTGTGCATCTTCAGCTTACGGGTCTGGCCCAGTTGAACACGTGAAACGCTGTGAAAAAAAAGAGAAAAGTATGTGGAAGTTCCAGCTCCTAGAATCGTCAGGGAATACAACAAGTGTATGGGCGAAGTTGATGTTTATGTATAATTCGAAAATGAACTTTAGAAGTTTTTATGGGTCGATTATGGATATCAACCGAACTTCAGTTGCGTTGTCAGTTGCCTAAATGATATTACAGATGACTGGCAGCTATCATTTCTGTTGCCAACAGAAATAACAGAATTCAAAAATTTAGATGACTCTATCACCACTGAATTGCGTGAAAATTTAAGTAAATTTCTGCTTTACACCCTTGCATGGACTTTACTTCAATTTTTAAAAATAAAATAAAATTTTTCTTAAAACTATAAATGCACATTTCATCTTTAAACATTTCATCTACAAAACTGCATTATTCGATTTTTGAAATTGAGTGGTCGAAAAATAGGGGTTTTGACACCAAAATCCCTCTGTGCGCTGTAGTGATGTACACTTCAAAGGATGAAAAAAAGGGAAGACGCATGTTCGATCCGCCATCTTGAATAATTCGAAAATCACGGCGTTTGTGGTCCATCGTGGTTTTTTTGCACACATCCGTTTTTTTTATTATTATTTTATTAAGTTAACAAACTTTTACATTATCTATTGGATTTGAGCAAACCTGTCCACTGTACATTGTGTTTATAATAAAAAGACAATATAAAATACAAATTCAATTGTTTACATGTCTCGAATACACAATATAAAAAAATTACCGTCAAATTTAACATACGCTGTTATTTTGAACATTAACGATGCTTATTATCGGATCATTTAATTCGCATTTTAAAAATATGTTTACAAATAATGAATTTAATTATTTTGTAGAGTAAATATTTAGATATTTAATTAGAAAACCATGTCAACTCACTCTTTTATCATTCACATCAATTCGATTTGTTAGTTTTTTTTAAATAAAAATGAATATGTATTAAATATATTTAATACTCTTCCGTAAATATAATTTTTGTAGGAATACCACTCAAGCGATTCGTATTCATTGTTAAGCTGAATTCGGAAAATATTAGAAAACAAATTTTAATAATGTCTTCAGTTCACTGCCAGTCTTAATCAGATATAGATGTTGCAACAGAAATATTAATTATACCCAACAACAGCACAGTGGGGAGGGTATATTGGGTTAGTGCTGATGTTTGTAATGCGAAAAAAAATATATGCTCATGATCACTTTCTGAGTCGATTAATTGGCACAAGCTTTTATATTGCCTCAAAGACTAAGCCTTTTGAATTTAGTTAGAATCGGTCCATTAGTTCTGCTAGCCCCCAAACAACAGTCCCATCTGAAAATAGTTAAGATTTCTTAATTATAAACATATCCAAACAAAATTCAGCACAAATAAGTTTTATATAAGCTGAACTCGTTGTATAGCTCCCATATTAGCACCATTCTCGACAATTTCATTACTGTGCATAAATCTCTGAAATATGTTAGTATCCAGCACAAATATGTTTCATATATATGCAATTCATCCCATCATCAAATTTTGTGACGATCGGATCATAATTAGTCATCACTCCCACTTCCGAAAATCACTTTATCAAGCATAAATATCTTAAAAATGTTGGTATTCAAATAAGATTCAATACAAATAAGTTTCATATCAAAAGAAATCTGTTTATAATCACATATTCGCTGTAAGGTATCATAAGGTCGAGCATGTCCGACTATACTTTCTTACTTGTTTTTTTTTTCATAACATGAGCAGTAATTTATTGAAAAGTAAATTTTTCATTATATTCTCTCCACTCCTTCAAACAAAATCAGCTAAGAAGTGATTGAGCTAAAGTTATAAAAGTAAGAAAAGTCAACAAAACATTGATTGTAACTAAAACATTTTAAAAATCGGTTGATGAAGTACTCAATAAAGTTGTCATTCGAATAAAAATTATTCGAATAATCGAGGAAAAAATATATTTTTTATTCAATTTAAAATAAAAAACTATTCGATCAATAATTGTCGATTTCAAGTTTGTTGCATTGTAAATTTTATTCGAAACGACTTTCTACATTTATTTTAAAATCGACTTTGGATTAACACACCACGATCAGAATATTATGAAACATAAAATGAAAAAAAAAAATTTAAAACCTATCTACAATTGAGTTAGTAGATTTAGCAATTAATGATAAAGAATATAAGAATAAGTTATATTCTATTTTAGTCAAACGCCTTAACAACTTACTGTATACCAATTTGGAATGTTAAGTCTTTCAAACACCAATTATTTCATAAAATATTTTACGCAATGCTCTAATTTATTAAATTATTATTATTTATGTCTATTTATTATTAATTTAGTATTTTTATTCATTGTTAAAAAATAAATTATTAAAAGTTGTCTGGTTGTAAATATATTTTATTAAATTATGCTAATAAAATCCATTAGTATAATAAAACCCGAATAATTGACAACCCTAGTACTCCACCTACAGCTTCCACCATGACATTTGTCAAATGTATTAATCACTGTAGCATCGTGTAATTTAGCTACAAAATTAACAAATAATAGATGTAAAAAATCCACTTTTAATTATTTTTATTTATTGTTATTTCTTTAGCGTCTTAAATCGTGTACCACGACTGACACAAATAAATTTAAAAAACATGCGTAAAACTTGAACTGAATTTCTATTTAAAAAAACTTTGCAAAAATTATGTTTTTTATAATGAAAAGACAAAAAAATAACAACCGAAACAAATGTGTGGCCTTTGGAAGAAAGTTAATACATAATTAAGTAAGAAGAAATACAAATATAAAAGACACACTACAATAATATTGTAAGAAATTTCATAATATGAATAACCCAAATACATAGTGGCAATAATCATGGATTTAAGTGTTGAAATATCCCGCTTGACCAAACATTCGAAAAATGTTTAAAAATATAAACAACTGCTTGCAGTAAGAACAATTATAAATACAGGGGCACAATTATAGTAAAAAAAACTGAAACAGAAAACCAATCAACCGGTTCTTACAAAATATTATTTTTGTAATTTTATGTAATGTTATTTAATTTTGAAAACTTAGAAGAACACTCACTGTATTTTTATTTGTAACACAATTTTTTTATTACAATAAAATTAATTTTAATTTAGATTTTTTTTTAAATTTTAAAAACATATTTGTAGGCATATTCTTCAGTTTTTTCCTTGCTAATTTTTTTATTTTTAGCGTCCACAAAATTGAAATAGGATGGCAAAACAATAACCATTAAATTCATAAATTAGTATTTAAAGGTAAATGTAACCCCATTATGCAAACTAGACCCAAATTAATATTTTTTATAATAGCAAAGCAATTATAAAGCCCGTTTATTTATATCGTTATTCCAAGCTGACCATACGTCCTCTTTTTTAGAGGACAATCATCTATTTCAACTGGCTTCTGTCATCTTTTTCCATAATCCGCTATCTTTTGTCATCTTAATTTTTAAAAGCATTTTTTTTCATGCCGGTCACCAGTTTTTCCTGTCAAATCGTATGGAAAATGTCGTGCAGTGCTTGTTCTGTTCATACTGATCTTTGAAAATAAATGGTAACACTTATTTTCTTATTGTAAGCCATAGAGAATTATACATGGAGACGAGACACTCCGTATTGTCAAACAAAAAAAAAAAACAACAAATTATATGTCTGATAACACAACCAAATACATTGACTAAAGCTACGTACACACGGTTGTCAGATTTTACAATGTTGTCAGATCTGGCAATATGCTCGCAATGTACTGCCAATGAAATATTATTAGCAAAAAATAAATTGTCAGTTTAGACGATTGTAAGAAAACCTTACAATTTCATTGTCTGACAATTGTCAAACAATAAATTTATCTGCCAACAAAAATTGTCAGTTCACACGGTTGCTTCACTTTTGTTTATTTCTATTGGCACAGTGTTGCCAATAGAAATAATTAATGCATAAACTTCGCACATATGACAATAAAAAGTTTCTGACAATGATCTTGCAATGGCAACGTAAGGTGTTTACACGATTGTCAGATGTCTGACAATAGTATTGTCTTACAATGTACTGACAATACTTTTTCTGACAACGTTATAAGACAAAAATTGTAAGTTCACACGGTTGTTAGACATTTTCTGAACATTTTTCTGACAATATTGTGCAATCTGACAACCGTGTTTTGTTGTTGCAAGAGATAGGTTTTTGACAACAGACTTAGGCATAGAGTAACATATACTACGTTTATACGCACGGCTTATTTGCAAATAAAAATATTGCAATTAGAAAAATTTGCCGCATAAACACTGAATTAACTTTTTATTTGCGAATAGCTAACTCACGAAAACAATTCCTGATTAACGACACTATTTGCAAATAAGATTTTAAACATTGCCATATGTTTTAACGTTTTTAGTTTATTAAGACGTTTTTTTAATATTTCATTGTGTTTTTGCATTAGTTGGATTGCAAGACAAACAAGAATTTTAGATTCTTTAATTTTTGCATTTAAAAATATAAAAAATTTATCATATCTTTTCCAATAACATTGCTACCACATTATTTAAGTTTACCATCCGGCATCACATAAAACAAGAATATTCCATAACCAAAGGGTCTTATAAACAGTGAGTTAATTAATGGCAAATAATTTTTATTTGCGAATAGGCTACGTATAAACGTAATAATAGAGACGAAACATAATTGTCAAAAACCTATCTCATGCAACAGCAAAATACATGTAACTCAATGTATTTTATTGTTGTATCAGACATATGATTTGTTGTATTTTTGTTTGAAAAATCGGAGTGTCTCGTCTCCATGTATAATTCTCTATGGACTTAGGTTTTTGAGTCAAAAATTATGACAATTCTGTCACGTCTCAATGCTACCCTATGTTGTAAGCTTTATAAGTACACCCAGAGAAAAAACAACTTATAATCAATAAAAACCATATTGAATCAATATGGAACAATATTAATTTAAATTTGAAAATTATTGATTATTGAGAATGTTTTCATTAATTATTTTTTTTTCGATTTATTGTGTGGAGCCAATAATAACAATCAAGTGCAACACTAATAAAAGTTGTACAGAATTTGCAAAATACTATGAATCAAAAGATGTTTTTTTAAAGAAAGTTCACGAATCTGAAAAGTACAATAAATAATATGCTAATAATATTAGATAATGGAATATGAAATTTTGAATAATTTAGTGTAATGAATTTTTAAGTTTCGTCATATTTTTTTTTTTTAACTAATTTTACATATTTATAAGTAAATCTAAATGTAATTTTTATATATCGCTCATTTGCTGCAACAGCGTCATAATTAAAAAACACAAATTTCAAGTTTATAGCATCATTGCATAGTAAATAAGTTGTTTTAATAAGTGGCAAAGTGTTGTTTCTTTTACAGTAGACATTTTTCATATTGAGTAAAAATTTAATATAAAACCGGTTAACCGATTATTTTAGAATGACAGAAACCGAAAACACTTTTTCGAATTTGACTGTTTTTTTTTTGACACTCTAGGCACAATGGCGATCTGTTTTTGTTAGTTGTTACTGAATATCTTTGCAAATGGTCTGATTGGGATATCATTTTAGAAAGCTGTGGTCAATGGAGTGTAGACACTCAATAGTGTAGTTGTAAAAATACAAACTTTGCTACTGATAGATTAACATAATTATATTTCTCATAAATACACACACCAAATTGTTATGATGTTCATATTAATGTTTATTAAAGGGTGTCCCAAGGGGTGTTACGCAAGAATTTAATTAAATAGAAAACATGTTTTTATACCTTTTTTACTGAATCATAAAGTACACGGTTCAGAGTTATGTATGGAATAGCATATCGGGCAAATTGTCTCCAAGGCTTTGCTGTCACATACACACTATTTTAACGAAATTATGATTCAATGCATCCAGCCTAAAATACGCACTTAACAGGTACATGTTGTGCATACATTTGTTTCTGGAATATCATATGTTTTTATTTTTACAAACTTTAGATTTTGAGACGTGTATAAGTAATAGTGTGAAATCAGTTTATTCTTAAAAATATATTACAGATTTTTATAAATATTTTAAGAAAGAAACTCCTCCTTTGTACCCCTAAATTCCATTTGTACCATTAGAATAATTGCCAGATCATTGTCAGAAACTTTTTATTGTCATATGTGCGAAGTTTATGCATCTGACAATGGCATCATTGTCAGATAAATTATTTCTATTGGCAGCGATGTTCTTAACAACAGCTCAAACAGCAGCATTGGCTGTTAAATAACATTAAGTGAATTTATGTTAATAATTTTAATTCTAATTTATTCGACCTTTTTATTTATTTTTAATTTTTCTAATTTATTGAGCTTTAGGTCAATGAAGTAGCGAAATATTGGAAATAAAATAAAAACTATTAAATATAAAAGTTGACCTAAAGCTCAATAAATTAGAAAAATTATGTTAATAATGTTATTTTGTATGTGTGTATATATATAATGTACATTGGTATAAGTAGAGCTTTAGGTAGCGTTATATACAATGTACATACTATGAAATGAAGTTATTATAAAATATTAAAAATACATTACAGTCATTTATATGAAGTCAACAAGTGTGTTGTTTATTAACTTGGTTGTGCCGTTAGTTTTTCTTTAAAGAAAGTTAAAGTAATTTCCACTGATTGACAACAGGTTATGGGCCCAGCGCAAATATGTCGGTTATGGAATTAGTTTTTGCAAAAATCAAACCATTTGATGGTCATAACTTTGATTCTTGGAAGTATAGAGTTGAAAATTTCTTGGAGTCTCAAGGTGTTCTGGACGTTTTAACCGTTGATAAACCAATAGTGACAAAAGATAATGCCCTTGAAGTTACGTCATGGAATGAAAGAAATTCAACTGCAAAAAATTTGATTATCTGCTTAGTAGATGATAATCATTTGGAATATATAAAAGGTAAAACAACGGCGAAACAAATGTGGAGTGTTCTGGTTAGTACTTTTTCTGGAACAAATATGGCCAAGCAAAATATGTTAAGAACGAGGCTGGATAGATTGCGGTACGAAATGGGCAGTGATATGAAGAGACATTTCACAAAGTTTGATGAATGTGTGCGTGAATTAGTGGCGGCTGGTGCAAAGTTGGAGAATAATGAAATTATTTACCATTTATTTAAGTCATTTCCCGAAGACTTTCAGCCACTAATAACGGCACTTGAAAATTTGCCGGACGAAACACTCACAATGGAATATGCCAAATCAAGGCTGTTAAATGAAGAGATGCGGCAAAATGTAAGTAGGGAACTAGTTGGTGAGGCTGTTGGTAATGACACAGCTTTTTATACTGGCTTTAATGGAGAGTGCTACAAGTGTAAAAAGAAAGGGCACAAGAGCTTCGAGTGTCCACAAAACAAAAGAAATAAATTCAAGAAACGTGGTGGTGGCCCAAGCAGAGAACGAAGCCGTGGCGGCAATAATAAAAATAATGAAAGTTCTGCAGTAGCCTTTATAGTGGGAAGCAACGACTGTGAAAAAGATAAATGGATTTTAGATTCGGGTAGTACAAGGCATGTGACAAATAATTTGAAGTCATTAAATTCTGTTGAAATTCTTGATGAGCCACTAGCTATCAGCACTGCACAGGAAGGTGGGACAATTATGGCAACTCATAAAGGTGTTTTTCTGGGTTTTACAAAAGTTCGAGGCGACATCACAAAAATTGAAGTAAATGAAGTACTTTATGCAAAAGATTTGCGTGTAAATTTACTTTCAATTAAGGCCCTACAAGAGAAAGGCCTGGATGTAATTTTTACTCATAATCAAGAAGCACTGATTAAGAAAAATGACCGTATTGTGGCAGTTGGTAACATGGCGGATTCATTGTACGTAGTAAACCTAATAAAAAGTGATGCTCAAGTAAATATATGTGAAGTTGGTGACTTGTGGCATCGGCGTTTAGGCCACATAAATCAGGGATATCTAAAGAAGTTGCAAGTTAACAAAATGGTGACTGGTTTTGAAGCAGGTGAGGAAAATGTCGTGTGTGATGATTGTGTAAAAGGCAAACAATCGGAGTTGTCTTATAAAAATCATCGACAACCAACTTCAAGAATTCTTGAAAGAATTCACACGGACGTTTGCGGCCCGATCACACCTACAACACATGATGATTATAAATATTTTCTAAGCTTTATAGACGACTTTAGTCATTTTGCTCAGATACACCTGATAAAACGTAAGTCTGATGTTTTTAATTGTTTTAAAGTTTTCCAACAACACGCAGAAGCAAAATTTGGTTCCCGGATTGCTCATTTAAGATGTGATAGGGGCAGGGAGTACTTGTCGAACGAACAGAAGATTTATTATAATTTAAAAGGTATAAAACTTGAAACAACAGTTGGTTATTGTCCGAGGCAAAATGGCGTGGCCGAGCGGTTTAACAGGAGTGTAGTTGAGAAAGCTAGAACCATGTTAATTGAATCTGGTCTAAACAAGTGTATGTGGGGAGAGGCTGCTCAAGCTGCAGTGTACTTGTTAAATAGAAGTCCTACTAGTAGTGTACAAAATAAAACTCCAGCAGAGGTGTGGTACAATGTGAAACCTGATGTTAGCAAACTAAGGATTTTTGGTTGTCGTGCATATGAATTGTTACCGAAAGAAAAACGTTCAAAGTTTGATCCTAAGTGTACAGAGATGGTGTTTATTGGCTATGCTGTTAACGGCTATCGCCTGTGGAACCCCGTTAATAAACAGATCGTTGTGGCTAGAAATGTAAAATTTGATGAAAGTAATTTCCCAGCAAAAGTAATGTCTAAAACTAAAGTAAAATGCAATGGTGATGAAAAATCGAAAATCAATGAAGATGATGTACTTGTTGTAAAAAGTAATAAAGTGCCAGTTGTAGAAGGGGAAGAAGCCGATTCAATTTTGGAAATGGAACCCTTTGAAGGTTTCGATGATGAAGATGGTGATACGACAATCACTGAAGATGGTGGTGCTGGTGATGAAAGTGATGCTGGTGGTGAAGGTGATGCTGTTAGTGAAGGTGATGCTGTTGATGATGGTGGTACCTGCAACGATAAAGAAATTCAAGGGAACAATGATGAAGAAGAAGCAGTTGCGCTCCGGCAGCAAACAAATTTGGCAGATCAAAGGCAAAGTTGCCGTGAGCGCAAAACCCCAGGCAAGTTAACTTATAATACTTATTTTGATCAGATAAATCTGTCCAAAGTAATTCTTTCAGCTGAACCTGCTTGTTTTAATGAAATTGAGTTGAGGCCCGATAGACTACATTGGATGCAAGCAATTGAAGAGGAGCTTTTGTCTCTCCAAAAGAACAATACTTTTTTGCTAGTAGAAAAACAACCAGATATGAAAGTCATCACTTGTCGGTGGGTTTTTAAATTAAAAACCGATAATAATGGTCAACCCATCAGGTATAAGGCAAGACTAGTAGCTCGTGGATGTCAACAAGACTACGGTATCGATTATCAACAAACTTACGCACCAGTTGCCAGAATTGCAACCATACGTACCGTCCTAGCAGTGGCAATTCAAAAAGGTTACAAAATTTGCCAAATGGATGTTAAAACTGCTTTTCTTAATGGTGAGCTAAACGAAACGGTTTATATGACGGTCCCTGACGGTATGAGAGTGAAAAAGGGAATGGTGTGCAAGTTAAATAAAGCCTTATATGGCTTGAAACAATCACCTTTGTGTTGGTACAGGAAGTTTTATGATGCTACAATAAAAATGGGTTTCACCAGATCGCAACACGACTATTGTGTTTACGTTAGAACTCAAGATAAGTACGTTATATATATGGTGCTGTACGTCGATGACTTACTGCTTGTTGGTGAGAATGATATGCAATTGAATGATGTGAAAAATAAACTTTCAAAAATGTTTGAAATGGTTGTATCTGATCGGTTTGAACAGTTTCTTGGAATAGAGATAAACTATGATGTAAAATCCAATGTAATATCAATGTCACAAAAGAAAGCCATCAAGGAAGTACTTCGATTTATGAATATGGAACAGTGCAACTCCGTCTCCACACCAATGGATAAGTCAATGCAATTTGGAAATATTAAAAGTGAAGAAAAGGTAAATGCACCATACCGAGAAGTAATTGGAAGAATCATGTACATAATGCTATGCAGCAGACCCGATATATGCTATGCTATATCTGAATTGAGCCGATACCAAGAATCTCCAACTATTGTGCATTGGCAGGGTGTAAAACGGTTGGTGAGGTATTTAAAATCAAGTTTAAATATGGAATTATTATACAAGAAAAATGTAAGAGAACAGCCATTAGTTGGCTTTGTTGATGCTGACTATGCCGCTGATGAACGAACTAGGAAATCAACAAGTGGATATTTGTTTAAAGTTTTTGGAAATACTGTTACATGGACATCAAAGAAACAACAAGTAATCGCATGTTCAACAACCGAAGCGGAGTATGTGGCGTTGTCTTTGGCGGTGCAAGAAGGTGTTTGGTTGCGCGGTTTATTGTCAGACCTCTTAATTGATGTAAAAACAATAACAATTTTTGAGGATAATCAAAGTGCCATTAAATTAGCTCATAACATGGAAAATAAGAGAGTAAAACACATCGATGTAAAGCACCACTTTATAAGGCAAAAGGTTGAAGAAGGTGTAGTTGAAATCGATTATGTAAGCAGTAATGAACAAGAAGCAGATATTCTCACAAAGCCATTACCAAAGCAAAAATTTGCTTACCTCATGGAGAAGCTGTCATTAATCCATCGAGAAGGGGTGTTATAGAACAGCGATGTTCTTAACAACAGCTCAAACAGCAGCATTGGCTGTTAAATAACATTAAGTGAATTTATGTTAATAATGTTATTTTGTATGTGTGTATATATATAATGTACATTGGTATAAGTAGAGCTTTAGGTAGCGTTATATACAATGTACATACTATGAAATGAAGTTATTATAAAATATTAAAAATACATTACAGTCATTTATATGAAGTCAACAAGTGTGTTGTTTATTAACTTGGTTGTGACGTTAGTTTTTCTTTAAAGAAAGTTAAAGTAATTTCCACTGATTGACAACAATTTAAAATAAACAAAAGTAAAGCAACCGTGTGAACTGACAATTTTTGTTGGCAGATAAATTTATTGTTTGACATTTGTCTGACAATGAAATTGTAAGATTTTCTTACAATCGTCTAAACTGAAAATTTATTTTTTGCTAATAATATTTCATTGGCAGTACATTGCCAGATCTGAGAACATTGTAAAATCTGACAACCGTGTGTTCGTAGCTTTACATATGTTGAAACGTATGGTTGTTCACCATTTACTGATCAGTTTTCTGACAACGTTGTAAGATTTGACAACCGTGTATTAATAGCTTAACTGATGTAAAATTTGGTGTAAATCGAATAAAGAGAACCTGTGCCAAAAATCGAATAAAATTGTACAAACAATGGTCCTTTTTGTTGTTGTTATTTAGATAATATTTTTAAAAGTTTGAGATAAATCGTAACTTCTATTCAAATCAAACGTTTTTAAGAGCAGACAATATTTTAATCGACTTTTTCATAAGCATATTTATTCTAATTTACTATAAAAAACTTGCGATAAAATAAATGGAAATGATTTTTGATTTATTTTGGGATACTAAGTACTTAATTTCAAAATATTAGTTTTAGGATTATTATAATACATAATAATATCTTTAAAACCATTCAAACTACTACACATGTACGTAGTAAATAAGTAGTTCAAAATTAGTAACATTTTAAATAAATATCACATGCAAAAAGTATTCCGCTCCAGTTTGCTTCATTATCGACCAACTAACTATAACTAATGTTGATGTTATTTGTATGTTCAAAACAAATAAATTTACCAATCATTTTCAAACAGCTTACAAGTCAACACTCGAACTTCGTGTTAAAATTAAAAAAAAATAAAAATAAATACTACAAACATTGCAGTTTGTTAATGCAAGAAACCGATTTTATAAAAATTAATATCTACGTCAAAAAGGAATATAATTTTCACGCTACCCACAATTTTCAAACGATGTTGTAATAGACTTTAACAAAAAAAGAAAAATTAACACCAACCACTCTGCTCTCTGCGATTTGAAAACCATTTTCAACATTTGTAATTGTATCTACTATGCTACATAAACATTTGTTTTGTTTATTTATTTTTGTTTTTTATTTCATTATTTTTAGTGAAAGTAATTTGTGGCTCAAAAAAGACCCAACAACGACAATGATGGGACTTTGTGGTTGCGCACAAAGTGTTAATTGGGGTTCAACGTCTTAAATTTATGTAAATGTATTTGTATTTTGTATTTTAATGGTAATCTATATATATAAAAGTGAATGTGTGTCTGTATGTATGTATGTTTATTATTATTAGTTTGGGCTTTATAGACGGCTAAACGGCTGAACCGATTTGCTTGAAATTTTTACAGTATATTTATGTATGCCTGGAAGGAGCTATAGGCTACTTTTTGTTTTGAAATTTTAAGTGGGCGTGGTACCTCCCATACAAAGTTAATTTTAAAAATCAAATATTTAGAAAACTATAATAGCTATTGTTCTCGAATTTTGCATGAGCAATTCCACTGTTTGTTTAAATATTTGCGGCAAAAATGGGAGTAGTAGCCACAGAGAGCGTGGCACCTCCCATATGATGATAATTAAAAAAAATGTATATATGGGAAACAATAAGATATATGGTACGGTTATTCTACCATCAATATTAATATTTAGGACAAAAATGGGCGGACTATCAATAGTGGGCGTGGCACCTTCCATACATATGATGACAAATTATAAATAGGGAAAGATATATCATCTATCAATATTAATATTTAGGACAGAAATGCGCTGACTACCAACAATATTAAGTAAATGTTAAAATTTGTATACATTTGAAACCCTTATCTATATGTATAAAAGTGAATGTGTGTCTGTATGTATGTATGTTTATTATTATTAGTTTGGGCTTTATAGACGGCTAAACGGCTGAACCGATTTGCTTGAAATTTTTACAGTATATTTATGTATGCCTGGAAGGAGCTATAGGCTACTTTTTGTTTTGAAATTTTAAGTGGGCGTGGTACCTCCCATACAAAGTTAATTTTAAAAATCAAATATTTAGAAAACTATAATAGCTATTGTTCTCGAATTTTGCATGAGCAATTCCACTGTTTGTTTAAATATTTGCGGCAAAAATGGGAGTAGTAGCCACAGAGGGCGTGGCACCTCCCATATGATGATAATTAAAAAAAATGTATATATGGGAAACAATAAGATATATGGTACGGTTATTCTACCATCAATATTAATATTTAGGACAAAAATGGGCGGACTATCAATAGTGGGCGTGGCACCTTCCATACATATGATGACAAATTATAAATAGGGAAAGATATATCATCTATCAATATTAATATTTAGGACAGAAATGCGCTGACTACCAACAATATTAAGTAAATGTTAAAATGTGTATACATTTGAAACCCTTATCTATATATATAAAAGTGAATGTGTGTCTGTATGTATGTATGTTTATTATTATTAGTTTGGGCTCTATAGACGGCTAAAAGGCTGAACCGATTTGCTTGAAATTTTTACAGTATATTTATGTATGTCTGGAAGGAGCTATAGGCTACTTTTTGTTTTGAAATTTTAAGTGGGCGTGGTACCTCCCATACAAAGTTAATTTTAAAAATCAAATATTTAGGAAACTATAATAGCTATAGTCATCAAATTTTGCATGAGCAATTCCACTGTTTGTTTAAATATTTGCAGAAAAAATGGGAGTAGTAGCCACAGAGGGCGTGGCACCTCTCATATGATGATAATTAAAAAAATTTTATATATGGGAAACAATAAGATATATGGTACGGTTATTCTACCATCAATATTAATATTTAGGACAAGAATGGGCGGACTATCAATAGTGGCCGTGCCACCTCCCATACATATGATGACAAATTATAAATAGGGAAAGCTATATCATCTATCAATATTAATATTTAGGACAGAAATGCGCTGAATACCAACAATATTAAGTAAATGTTAAAATTTGTATACATTTGAAACCCTTATCTATATATATAAAAGTGAATGTGTGTCTGTATGTATGTATGTTTATTATTATTAGTTTGGGCTTTATAGACGGCTAAACGGCTGAACCGATTTGCTTGAAATTTTTACAGTATATTTATGTATGCCTGGAAGGAGCTATAGGCTACTTTTTGTTTTGAAATTTTAAGTGGGCGTGGTACCTCCCATACAAAGTTAATTTTAAAAATCAAATATTTAGGAAATTATAATAGCTATTGTTTTCAAATTTTGCATGAGCAATTCCACTGTTTGTTTAAATATGTGCGGCAAAAATGGGAGTAGTAGCCACAGAGGGCGTGGCACCTCCCATATGATGATAATTAAAAAAAATTTATATATGGGAAACAATAAGATATATGGTACGGTTATTCTACCATCAATATTAATATTTAGGACAAAAATGGGCGGACTATCAATAGTGGGCGTGGCACCTTCCATACATATGATGACAAATTATAAATAGGGAAAGATATATCATCTATCAATATTAATATTTAGGACAGAAATGCGCTGACTACCAACAATATTAAGTAAATGTTAAAATTTGTATACATTTGAAACCCTTATCTATATATATAAATATATATAAAAGTGAATGTGTGTTTGTATGTATGTATGTATGTATGAAATGTATAACATTTCCATCTAACTTCTGCAGCATGACGCAATCTATAGAAGAGTTAATAAATTGCGTTTTCCCCAATATCGGAAAAAATTTTAAAAACAAGCTATGGTTATGTGAACGCGCGTTACTGGCAGCCAAAAATATAGACGTTATCTCCATCAACAGCAACATTCTGAATACCATCGATGGTAATATAAAAATTTATAAATCAATCGACACTGTTACAAATATTGAGGATGTCGTCAATTATCCAGTCGAATTTTTAAATTCGTTAGATTTACCGGGCTTTCCACCACATGACTTGCAGTTGAAAATTGGTGCTCCTATTATTTTACTAAGAAACATTGATCCACCACGACTTTGTAATGGCACTCGACTTATAGTAAAGAAATTAATGAACAATCTAATCGAGGCGACCATTATAACTGTAAAGTACAATGGATCAGATGTATTTCTGCCACGTATTCCGATGATAACTTCGGAAATGCCATTTGATTTTAAGCGATTGCAGTTTCCTATTCGCCTAGCATTTGCAATTACAATTAATAAAGCTCAAGGTCAGTCTTTGCAAGTTTGTGGACTAAATCTAGAAAATACATGTTTTTCACATGGACAGCTTTATTTTACATGTTCGCGAGTGGGAAAACCCACAGACTTATATGTATATGCACCAGAAGGAAAAACCAAAAATATTGTATATCCTAAGTCATTAGAATAAAAAATAATTAATAAAAGTAATGTATATATCAAACATTAAATAAAAAATGTTTTTCTATAAACTTCTATATTTAACATTAAGGTTATAAATAAGAAACAAATAATGTACTACTTATTAAAATATAAACTAATTTTAGATAAACTAAATAAGTATATTGTAAATCATAAGATAATATAATAAGAATTAATTTAAAAGGAAAACTGTAGATTTAAATAACTTAATAAATATATTTGTTTAACTCTAAACTTTTTATTTCATTACGATACGGGTAGCGAAGCACACCGGGTTTTAGCTAGTATTCGATATAACTCGTAATAAATACAAAAATCTATTTAAATGATAATCATAAATTTATACAACACACAGTGGTTTAAATACGTTTTTTTAATAATTCGGTATCTCGGGAACTATTGGAGATATTGTTACGAAATTTCACACGATTGGAGCTGAGGTATTTTCGAGTTGATTTGCATTTGTTCAGCTTCCTAGCGCTAATGGGGGCTGGTGCTTGACCCCTCAAAGTTGGTCACGTCGGGTCTCAAATTTTATGAAAAAATACCGAAAAATCCATTTGAATGAGCTGAAATTTAAAATATAAATTGTCCTTAAGAAAATCTACAAAAAAATACACTTACATGTTTAGGTTATTTCTATTAATTGAAGAGATATTTAGGTTTATTGATTTATTTTTTAATTTTGCTCGATATTTTTATGGTTTAGATAAGGCTCGATATTTACTTTTAAAATATTACCTATATTGGCGATAAAATTCTAAATAAAATAACAATTATCTTGTCCCTGTAAAGAGAATTTTTTAAGTTTTTTCCCAAAAATTTTACTCTTCACGCTTTTACATTAAGTTCTCTTTCCGGATCATATAAAAATTGTATATGGCCATGTGTTGGTTGAAATAGGTTTTCCAAAGCCCTCAGATAACTGCAACCTATTATATCAGCTATAGTCATGAGAATTTTGGTATTGCTTATATCTGCTGTAGATGGCTAAGATGTAAGCAACAACGCACGACTACTTCGATTGTTTACCCAAAAGTTATACACAAAAATTAATTTTTGAAAACTCCCAAATAACGTGTAGAACTAATAATCATCTAAATGGGTCCATAATTGTCATTTAAAGTTTTTTTATTTAAAAAAAATAATAATAATAATAGCGTGTCGGAATCTTTGCTTTTTTAACATATTTTCGGAGGTGTGATATCACACGATCTAGGCAGAAACTTGACATGTCCGCAACGCAAAATTGTTGTATTGTTGCCCGAAGCGCACGAAAAACGTTTCTCAAGATCGCTGATTTTCGTATACTCTGAAGACGTTGTTGCGGTGTGAGTCTTCTCGTGATGAATTGTCAGACAAAACTGTCTGTCACGCCCACTGACTTTAAATTTGCAATACCGGATAAATTCTAATATGGCATCCGTGTCATCCAAATATTCACTGACCGATCAAGATCACACGACAATGTCGGATTTGCTATATTTTCGGACCAGCTAAATCTGAGACTTACCCTTATGCTACTAGATTACAAACAAATTCAATATCAAAGGATATATTTACTGATAATAAAGCGGCCATTAGACCCCTTTCACATTATGCAATTTAGTCGAGCAAGTCTCTTGTGTTTGTAGATGTCAGAGCTAAGGTCGTGTTAGGGAGAAGAAAATAAAACATGTCGTTTTGTTGTGAAAGGATCTTAGGTTCCTAGAAAGTGTACTTCAAATCGAAGATTGTCCAAGAATGCCGGGTGACTCTGTGGTTACCCTTGTATGAGGATACGGAGACATAGAGGTTAATAACAGAGTTGATGTACTTTCGAAAGCCGGCACAACCATAAATCCGTACTAATACAAACGTGATATTGCCATTCCTCTCTTGAGGGGAAAACAACTGATTTCACACAAACTTGGTTTTATTTCCAAATACAACGAACCCACTAAAAGCGAACCAGATAAATCTAGGCCAAAATCTAGAGTTCATTACTGGACACTGACATCTAGGTGAACATTCTCAAAGGTTGAGAATCCCTTACGACTTCTGTAGAAGCTGTAATTACTAAAGTAAAGAGGCATTTGGCGATCTAATTCGTTGAACTCTTAGATTTAGATATGATCCACACCAAGAAACATGGACGTATGGTGCGATGGACACAAGATATCACAACAGGACATATGATAGGACCCAAGTGAGTTATGCTTCGGGAGCTGCCAATTAAACCTAATCTTACCTATGTAACAAAAGAATCGCATTTACTGAGCGAATTGGGAATTAATTCATGATACAGTTGTTATATATCAAACAAATTTGGAATTTTATGTCCCCAAAGAAATTCTTTATCAATTCTGGTTGTAATATTTGATTTCAAGATTTGATTTTTTTGTCGTGATGACAAACAATTTAAAAATTGTGGACTTAGTTAATTTTTTTGGGTGGGGGATTAGTTCGCTTTGTTTTATTTCATTTAGAACATTTGGGGTTTTAAATCATAATGAATTAAGTACCAAACTTTGGGGCTTTAATTAATTTTCGTATTGTGGACTTAATTCATTGGGTATTTAGTTAATAGTGCCAAAAAACTAATTTATGTAAATATGTAGATAATGGTAGGAGGAAGCCGAAATTTGAGCATGTGCCCAAATTCACACATTCCGACTACAGTTATCGAACAAACTTTTATTTCCGTTATCGCTAAACATACCGTTAACCATATGATCTATAATTCTATAATTTAAAATGTAATATAATACTACTACGATTTCTTAACTTTGATAAAAAATGGTAACACTTATTTTCTTATTGTAAGCTTTCACAGAAAAAAAAATCATTATTGGAATGAATTTTGTAATAGATATTATTAATCGAACATGACTTTTTTTCCCAAACTTTTTTCATTCGGAATAAGAACATGTTCATAAATATTATAAAATTGTACATAACGGAAATTTTTAGCTTTTTTTGCGTAAATTATATGATATTTTATAATAAATGGCATTATAATTGTATTATCTAATAAATTATTTCAAAAATGTTTACATAATAGCCATATATTGGCCAATATTTTAAAATGTATTAACAATATCTGAAACTAAAAATTATCATTAATCATGATAAAACATACATAAATATTAAAGCATTTCATCCTCTTAACAAAATTGAGTCAATTTCGCGCATATTTTGTCATTTTGTAGCTGAAAATCAATAAAAAAAATAAAATAAATTTCCAGGGAAAATTTCAAACATTTTTGAACAACATAAAAATTTAAATGAAATTGTAATAATATTTTCCAAGCATTCTAGATTTTATTTGAAAACATAAAATATGAAAAAAATCATACTATTCAAGAAATTATTTATAAATGTTATGAATTGAAATCAATGGAATCAAATCATACTATTTATGTTGAAACTTTTTTCTGTGTTACAAGTATAGAATCAATATTCTTTACAGAAAGTTTAAAACTTGTTCAAATTGCCTTAAATCTGCTTGGAACTAGTGCAGCTGTGGAGAGAATGTCTTCATTAATTAATGATATTTGGACCCAAGAAAAAAGTAATATATCGATTAATTGTGTGGAGCCAATGATAACAATCAAATGCATCACTAATAAAAGTTTTACAGAATTTGCAAAATACTATTGGTCAATTCTCAAGGTCTCTTATCATGTCATATTGTCATTATGTCCTAATATTTCAGAATGGTTTTTGTTGCTTTTCAAGCAAAAAATGTCCTAAAATAATACTACTTTCTATGCTATGTTTATTGTGTTATCGTAACGAACCAGCAGAGACCAATGCCGAATGCCTAAGAGTCGGTTAAGCCGAGCCGCTGAGTCGTGATATATTAGGACATTATGACAATATGACTGATAAGAGACCTTGTGAATTGACCAAATAAACATAGTTCAAAAAGTCTTATTAGTTAAGAACTTTTTTGTTTGAAACAGAACAAAAATTGATTTAAACTGTTACTTAACACTTTAAAGTCCGCTTCAAATTGTTGGATTACTACTTCTGGCTAGAAATTTCCAAATTCATTGCAGATCATTTTATTTCTGTTGGATGAAGTGAATGGTACGTATGTATATCCGCCTACAATCATTGCAGGGTAAAAAACATTGTTTTTTTTTTACTTTTTCTTAATGACAATACAAAACTTTTCATGCTCGTACATACTAGCAGATACAAACTGTTTCTGCAAAATATAAAAATACAGACAGACGGACATGGTTGAGAAAATGTTTTAAATATATGTATTTGCGATAGACCAACAAGCAGCAGTTAGTAGTTGCTGTTGCCGTTACTTTTATTGTTGTTGTTGGAATTGTTAGGCCAACAACAATATTATTTACTATTTTTTACTCTATTGACTAAAATTTATCAGTTAATTTTCTTCTTTATTTCGTTCAGTCAACACATTTGCTTTGGAGCAATCAACGTTAGTCTTTAAACACGATTCAACACTAAAAGACGTGCTCGCGAACAAAAACGAAAAATAGTTAAAACATGTTGTTGGCGTATTTAAATTAAAAAAAAAAATAACAACAAACACCAACAAAAGTCCACTACATAATGTTTTGTAAAAGTTTATAAAAGTGTCTATTGGAAAATTGTACAAAAATTTAATTAATCGTTAAAAAATAAAAAATACATTTCATTGCATGAATTCAAACTAAACGGTGAAGTTTTAACTTTAACATTATTTTATCGCGATTTTTGCTTACAGTGATTTCTCTTTTGACGCTGGTCATAAAACAAAAGTTTAACTGAAATAGAAATTATTAAAAAACAAAAAACATCATGGCAAATGTGAAAACACAACTATTGCACATGGACAATCCGGTGCGAGCTGTTTTACAATTTCTTTTGGATCTATTAATATTCTCATTGAAATCAATTTTTTATATATTGGAATCATTGTATTACACCATACTACCCGACCGTTTTCGTAAACTTAAGGTAAAATAAACAAAAATATTCTAAATCTAGAATATGATTTCAAATTGTAAACACGAAATAATAATTTCTGAAAACCTTCAAATATTTCTAAAATGAATGTGACATAACTCTAACCGGAATGAAAAGAACGTGAGGTTCGCTATTTTAAATATTTAAAAACAATTAATTTGCTGACTCTTACTACTCTAAAATTTCTATATCTTCCGTATTGTTACTGCAAAAGGAGAACTTCTGGATAGTTTCTTTTTTTTAGCAAAAATTAAACTTACAATTTCAAGCAGCATTTATTTGAATTATATAGTTACATTTCCGCTGCAACAACTAGTTTTTATGAAAAAAAAACTAGTTGCAACATACTCATCCCAGCAGTTCTAGGAGACAGTCCCGAACTAGTGATTTTACGCATAATTTAGGGTGGGAACTAGTTACTTCAATAGCTACGTAACTAGTTATTTTATCACGTGCATGTCCAAAGCAGGGGGTCAATTGACTCTTTTTGAGTACAATGAGACTATCTAATAGCTGGTTCTAAGTAGTCAACGCATTGGATTCACATACTGGTTAAATAGCGTAATTTACCTTACTAGCTACCTAACTGTAATTTTAACATGTTCGGCTGCTAATTGACCTCAAATAGTCAGCTAAAAAGACATATCATAGGTAGTCCAATAAACAATAGCTTGTAAACAAACCTTTCTTCGACATCTCTCCAATGGAATGCTTCTGGTGGGTAAAATAACTACTTTCTAAAGTGGAGTACAAAATAAACCTTTAAAGTGACTTGACTATAGGTTAATAAGATACAATAAAGTGACTTAAGCAAAAATAAACTGCATGAGAATTATATCAACACAATTTGTATAGAACCAGTTTGAACGAATTACTCAAAAAACGTTTAAGTGACTACACTCCAGATTACTAAGACACACTTAAGTGACAATTGTCTTCACGCTACATTACCTGGGATGTAAAAAGTAACCAATTGTCATATCTCTGCACTACAAAGAGCACATACGTGTCAAATTACCAAAATATATAAATTGGAGTCAGCCAAGTGATAAAACATTTCTGACGATTACTGTCTATAAAAGATACATTGACTACTTGCTTAACTGCTGGGGTACTTATGTATGTATATACTCGTACATTAGAGCTGCGGTTACAATATACATACATATATATTTGTTCGCTTGGTTTCTAAAACTGGAAAGGATGTCGATTAAGACTTGTAACATTGGCGTATAGTTTTATTTACACAAATTTAACAATTTAAATAAATCTAGCCCCATTTTCTCAATCTCTGGTTATTTTTATCGTGGCAATATACTGACAGTATATCAGAAATTATAGATTAAATATAAATCAAAACTCGTTAAATCATTAACACACATTATTTGTTTAATTTTTTTAACACATTTGACACTTTTTCAGATCCGAATCACGTCCATTTTGCACAAATTAGAAAATCTTTTTTAAAATTATTTTCGACATTTTATTTTGTTTGTGATATAAATTAAACTATAAAACAGAGTTTCAATTTTTGGTATTGAAAATAGAACAAAATTTAAATAAATTAAAATCCAAATATTTTTATAGATTTCTGTGTGTCTGGTGAAAATTTAAAATACACCTACATTTTAGTTACTAACACATATTTAACACATGTTTAGAGTTAGGTACTGCTGTCAAAGAGACGGACTACTTGTTATACTTTGGTACCAACCATAGAGAAATATACAGATAGCGGAAACTTTACTGTCAAAGACCTAACTCAGTTGTCAAAGTGGTGAGAGTATTAGTAAAAAAAACTATATGAAAACAAAAGCAACACTTGTATGTGTGATTATTTTGAGTAGTGTTTATGTTTTAGGCATTTTCTAGTTTCCACTCTATGCGTATAACTCTATGGTACCACCCCATGTGTAATTTTGTTACTAACACATATTTAGAGTTAGCTACCCAGCAGGAAAAATTTCTGGGGCTTCACTTTGTAGGCCTTCTAAAAATCCTGTTTACACATTCTATAAGATCCGATACTCATTCCACTCTGCCTTCTCTAAGAAGATGTTTACTTCTCCTGCTAAAAACCTCCATACACATGCAATACTGCATTGCAAAATCAGGTCTAACAAACATTTATTTAAAATTCAAACATTATTTCTATATATTTTTCTTACTATATATTTTGCTATATACTATATATACCAGAAACAGGAACAAAATCTTTAAAGAAATTTAGTTTTTCATAACACTTGATGTTGTGAAGTAGTTTTTTATATATAAAACTAACTACACACGTGATACTCTAAAGTCATTATATCGAAAATACCTTTATCGTTAAAATTTCGTTAGCGAAATAATCCAAATTACCGATACATTTTAATTGTTTCGAATTCACTAAAGAACAAAATATCATATACATACATATGTACATATTTTTAAAGTTTTGCTTTAAATATTATTGTATGACATTTTGACCAAAATTTTTTTACGTAATGATAAATTGTGCGAGCAAAAAAAAAGAAAATTAACTTGATTTTTAAAATTTTGAAAAAAATAATTATAAAAAATTGCTAAAAACTATAAAAATGTTGCATTACCATCATTTACTATTAATACAAACATTCAAAAGGACAAACATTTTACCCAAAAATCGCCACGCTCCAATTCCGTTACAAAAATTTAGATATAATTAAGAATTATGTTATGATAAGAGTGCCGAAATAATTATGATGGCTTGTTTTGAAATGGATTTTATTTAAATAAAACTAAAATTTACTAGAATCTATATATATAAAAGTGAATGTGTGTCTGTATGTATGTATGTATGTATGTTTATTATTATTAGTTTGGGATCTATAGACGGCTAAACGGCTGAACCGATTTGCTTGAAATTTTTACAGTATATTTATGTACGTCTGGAAGGAGCTATAGGCTACTTTTTTTTGGAAATTTTAAGTGGGCGTGGTACCTCCCATACAAAGATAATTTTAAAATTCAAATATTTAGGAAACTATAATAGCTATAGTCCTCAAATTTAGCATGAGCAACTCCACTGTTTGTTTAAATATTTGCGGCGAAAATGGAAGTAGTAGCCACAGAAGGCGTGGCACCTCCCATATGATGATAATTAAAAAAAAATTATATATGGGAAACAATAAGATATATGGTACGGTTATTCTACCATCAATATTAATATTTAGGACAAGAATGGGCGGACTATCAATAGTGGGCGTGGCACCTCCCATACATATGATGACAAATAATAAATAGGGAAAGCTATATCATCTATCAATATTAATATTTAGGACAGAAATGCGCTGAATACCAACAATATTAAGTAAATGTTAAAATTTGTATACATTTGAAACCCTTATTTGTTTGTATGATTGTGTGTTTATTTGTATTTTATACGTGGAGAAAAATCATGATCAATCAATAATGTTAAGTTAAAATTAGTATACCTGTGAAAGTATATATAAATACTAATCTTCAAAATTACATGAGGTAGAATCTTTTATTACCATATTTCCTGTACGAAGTAAATATTATTTATTGCTTATTTAGGAAAATATGTAGATTCTACATTTTGTGTGAGCAATTCAATGGCTTCTGCAGGATGACGCAATCTATAGAAGAGTTAATAAATTGCGTTTTCCCCAATATCGGAAAAAATTTTAAAAACAAGCAATGGTTATGTGAACGCGCGTTACTGGCAGCCAAAAATATAGACGTTAACTCCATCAACAGCAACATTCTGAATACCATCGATGGTAATCTAAAAATTTATAAATCAATCGACACTGTTACAAATATTGAGGATGTCGTCAATTATCCAGTCGAATTTTTAAATTCGTTAGATTTACCGGGCTTTCCACCACATGACTTGCAGTTGAAAATTGGTGCTCCTATTATTTTACTAAGAAACATTGATCCACTACGACTTTGTAATGGCACTCGACTTATAGTAAAGAAATTAATGAACAATCTAATCGAGGCGACCATTATAACTGGAAAGTACAATGGACCAGATGTATTGCTGCCACGTATTCCGATGATAAC
Organism: Calliphora vomitoria; assembly: GCA_942486065.2. NCBI lineage: Eukaryota > Metazoa > Arthropoda > Insecta > Diptera > Calliphoridae > Calliphora > Calliphora vomitoria. The sequence continues at coordinate 63,658,804 of OW818030.2, read as the reverse complement.
TTCGGAAATGCCATTTGATTTTAAGCGATTGCAGTTTCCTATTCGCCTAGCATTTGCAATGACAATTAATAAAGCTCAAAGTCTTTGCAAGTTTGTGGACTAAATCTAGAAAATCCATGTTTTTCACATGGACAGCTTTATGTTGCATGTTCGCGAGTGGGAAAACCCACAGACTCATATGTATATGCACCAGAAGGAAAAACCAAAAATATAAGGCATTAGAATAAAAAATAATTAATAAAAATAATATATATATCAAACATTAAATAAAAAATGTTTTTCTATAAACTTCTATATTTAACATTAAGGTTATAAATAAGAAACAAATAATGTACTACTTATTAAAATAGAAACTAATTTTAGATAAACTACATAAGTATATTGTAAATCATAAGATAATATAATAAGAATTAATTTAAAAGGAAAACTGTAGATTTTAATAACTTAGGGCCTGGCTCACAAAATGCGAACGAACATTTTCTTTCTTATTTTATATTGAAAACAATAACAAAAATTAAAATTTATTTGTTGTTTTCAATATAAAATAAGAAAGAAAATGTTCGTTCGCATTTAGTGAGCCAGGCCCTTAATAAATATTGTTTAACTCTAAACTTTTTATTTCATTACGATACGGGTAGCGAAGCACACCGGGTTTTAGCTAGTCATATATAAATTTGTACTCCAAACATTTGTTTTTATCTTCTAAAATATGTATATTACTTATTACTAAAAACAAACAATGAAAAAAAGAGAATTAACGAATATTTTATCCTAATTGCAAGCAACACTAATAACAAAAAAGGGGAAATAACAGAAAAGCATTGCCAGCTTAGACAAAAAACAGTACATTACTTATTGTGCCTTTAACAAACGTTTATGATACAATACTTTTAATAAAGGTTTATAAAGCTAAAGAGTTTGTTAACAAATTTGTGCTTTAAATCTACAATAAGTTTTAATTATGAATTAGACCGTAAAAATTAAGTCAATTTCATTAGAGTTGCATTTTTCTTGCTCGCACAAATTTACCACTGATTTTAATAAAAAAAATTTATTTAATCCTTACGTACAAAAATATTGGGCAAAATGTTGACTATGACCACAAAGAATACAAAAATAGCAAATGGGGAGAATTGGATTCCGTTATAAGAAAAATCATACCAGTTGAAGATCACATAGCATAGCGTTCCATTTTTTATGCTCGGTACTCTATATACTATTATATGAGTTATATCGTTAATTTTATATTCTTATTTTGCAGGATGTCTCAGGCCAAGTTGTTTTAATCACTGGAGGTGGAGGAGGAGTAGGACGTCTAATAGCCCTAAATTTTGCTAAATTAAATGCCCGCATTGTGATATGGGACATAAATCAAGAAGGTAAATAACAATAAATGATTAAATTCGTATTCGAGTATGTATTTTGCTCTCATACACTCACAATTATTCTTCGGTTTTTACTTTTAACCTATTTTCAGTAGAAAAATTCAAAATTTAGAAATGAGAAACAAACTTTTTCATCCAATTATTCATACAATATCTCTAAAAACAGATCGTTAAAAATATCTTAAGATTTATTTAAATTTTGTAAATTGTATTACAATCATTGCATCCGATGTAGCAGGTGTAGCAGCTATCTTTCGCTAGCTAGGTAAGGGAACCTGTTAATAAAGCATGACACAACATATTGATCTAAGAGTATTTCCTGACAATGAAACTGTTTATTTATTTAATTTAAACAAAAATAATGCAAAACTTTTGTAACAAAGTCTTACTAGTTATTTTCAAATATCCGATAAAAGTATGCAGTACTAGCTGACCCGGTGCGCTTCGCCACCCCAATTGGAAGAAAGAAATAGTAATATTAAGTCTCCCTTTGTGAATTCTTACTCATTCAGGATAACATGTCTCTAGTTTCATGTTTATTGATTCATTGTAATGTGGATTCTAGCTCATTCTAAACGTATTATTAGAACAAAAAGAGTACCATAAAGACCAACATTTTTTATTTCTACTCAGCATCATGAATGTCTAATTTCATATTTCTGTGTCAATTATTATAGAAAATACAAAAGAAAGTACCACTAAAATTATTGTGAATTCTAACTCATTCAGAATCATTTGAGCCTAATTTTCAATTTTAAGTTTTATTATTATAAAATATTCAAAAAGTACCTTTACAAAAAAGAAATAGTAACATTAATTATCCCTCTTGAATTCGCATTCATTAAACCATGAATGCTTAATTTCGTGTTTCTAGGTCCAACGTTATAAAATATTCAAAAAGTACTATTAGTTGGAAAAAGTACCTGCAAGTCCCTTTTTATATTCTAACTCAGTCAGGATATGTGTGTTTAATTCTTGCTTATAGGTTCATTATTATAGAAATTTCAATAATAGTTTTTGTTACCTCAATATCATTATGCCCTCTATCCTTGATTCTTTCTTTATTCAGAATATGCATACATTTCTTCAAAACGATACAAAGAAAGTATTTTACATACATATAATATGAGTCAAAATTAAAAGAAATCCAGCCACACATACACACAAATATTTTTGTCTAGAAATGTAAAATTAAAAGTCAATCAACTCATTTAGCCTACTTTACATTTACAGTTTGAATACATTACACCAAGGCATATTTAACCAGGTGATCCCAGCTGACCATTTTTTGCTCTACTCATGTTTTACCTTTTTAAATATCAAAAACGTGTTTACAAACATTTTTAAATTTGTTATAAGAGTAAAAAGATTATTACATATTTAAAAAAGTGAGTTTTAATCACCGCTTTCTGTGCGTAAAATATTTAAAAGTGCTAAAAAAAAACTATTTCATTTTAAAAAGTGCGTTTTTGTGATTTTTTTTACAGTTTAGAAGGTTTTACATACTGTTGTTCTTGTATTGTTGTAATTGTTGTAGTTACGTTGCCACCTGGTTAATAGGTGTGGAGTGTATTCAGAGTTTATAGAGTTGTTTGTTAAGCCTAGTACTCTGTTCATACTTACGAAAAATTATGGTTTTTTCATGCGAAAAATTTTATATGCAACAATTGATCAGCTGTTGGTTTTTATTTCGTGCGAAAGAAGTGCTGCTTATGTTATTTCGTGTGGAAAATTAAGGTTGCCAGATGTATTTCACAATAAGAACAGAGTACTGCTTTTGCGAAATTATTTCGCATATATTTCATTCCAAATATTTTATATGTAGAACAGAGTACTAAGCTTTAAGAACTATCTAGGCTACTCGGATGAAGATGTGTGTATAAGTAGTGACTGTGGTTGCAGTACTCAGTGAGTTTATCATAGGCACTGTTAGACTTAACGTCAACTATCTTGTACATTTAAAGTGTTATATAAACATGTGTGTGTGTGTATTAAAAACATATAGTGACTATTTATAATTAGTAATTTTTGAAATTTAATTAGAATTTTCAGAAATATAATTAAAAATGTTTGAAATTCAATTGGAAATTCCTGAAATACAATTAGAAACTTCTGAAATACAATTGGAAATGGTGTAATACTATTAATGTTATCAAAGAATTGGTAATTAAAGTGTCGTTCTAGAGCTAGCACATTTGAAACAAGTTCTAAAACTTTTCCAAGTACGATGGAAGTAATCTAATGTATACATAAAATGTTCCTTTGACTACATCATTTTACGAAAATGTTTGTTCAACAATTATTCGCTTTTATCAAACATTCGTACATTTTGGAAAGTTTGGTCAGGCGTGCTAAATCTGTACAAATTTAAAATATAATTTCAACTGATAATTGGTTTTAAAACAAAATTAATATTTGCAAATACATACATACATTTATATATGTATGTACATTAGGGGGCTCCAGATTAATGAAGTAAAAACGATTAGTCGATATTCTCAGCCAAAATTAATGTTTACTTCATGTTAATATAATATTGCTTAAAGCTTTCTGCAGGTTTTTCATATCTGCTTTAGAATATTACTAGAAAACTATTGTAAATTTTATAGAAACAAATCATACACGCAAAATAGAAGCAGCTATGAGAAGTAAACAAAGCGTAATCTGTAAATTTGGTTTCCTTTGGTAAAACTTAATTTGGTGTCTTCTATTCACAATACTATTTTTGTGAATTTTAGACAATTTGACAAACTCAGTTAAAATTCACACTAGCGATTTTCGAATGATAGAAAAAGTAGAATCATGAATCAATATAATAAATCCATGCAAACAATTCAGAATCCCAAATTGTTTGTGAGCATCCGAAATATCTTGATATGGTCGGAAACATCATCCATGCCATTTGATATGCTATTTTAAGAAGTGATATTTTAAAATGAATTAAAATCGCATTCTTGTTCTTTGGAACCACCCTAATATACATCAATTCATTCGTTATAACGAAACGGTACACATAATTATCACCTAAGTAGTTTATTTATTTTTCATTTTACAGTTAGTTTACAGTTATTGCTTAACACATAAACAAATTTATACTGATTGGTTTATATTTATATTTTTTTCAGCTATAAAAACAACCATCAATCTGTTGGCCCAGAATGGCCATCACAATTGCAAGGGCTACGTTGTTGACATTTCAAATCGTGACGAAGTATACCAGAGGGCAGCTCAAACAGTCAACGAAGTAGGCCATGTCGACATTCTGGTCAATAACGCCGGTATTGTGTGTTGTAAGCCATTTTGGGATCTTCCAGATCGTGTCATTCAAAGTACATATAACATAAATATTATATCGCACTATTGGACTGTAAAGGCATTCCTGCCACACATGATGCAACACAATCGTGGTCACATTGTTACCGTTGGCTCGGTGACCGGAATGTTGGGCACCTATGGCTGCTCTGATTATAGTGCAACAAAATATGCCTGCATTGGTTTTCACGAGAGTCTTCTGACCGATCTCAAGACCCATGGTTATGACAGTATCCATATGACATTGATATGTCCGTATTACATAAATACAGGTATGTTTTCGGGTGTACAACCACGTATGTTTCCCATGCTAGAGCCCCAATATGTGGCTGATCAAATAACGTTAGCCGTCCGTAAGAACGAAACGTGGTGTGTATTGCCAAATTCAATACGTACATTTACACCACTGAAATGGTAATTATTATTATTTTTTTTTTTTTCGAACAAAAAAAATGGTAAATTTGACTACATACTTTCCTCTCTCATTTTAGTCTATTACCGGCGAAAATGTGTTGGGAACTGATGTCTCGGGTTATTCGTGGACCCGAATCGATGATGATGTTTCAAGGCCGTGGTCGTGTAGCTGCTGGCTAAAGGAAAACTAATTGAAAATGTTTCTAGCTTTTAATTTCTTATATAAGTAGGTATATTTAACATAAATTAATTTTTTATGATTATTTAATAAATTATTTCGATGCATAAATTGTAAATTATTTTAAAAACAGATCAGCCATACTTTACTTTTCCACTTTAACAGTTATTAAATATGTTTATATATTTCGAAAAAAGCTATATACATCAAGGGCCCAAAAAATGTGGTCAATTTTATTATTTGTCAATTGTTCTGAAACAGCTTTAAATATACATAATAAAAGTAAACATCTTAATAATTTTCATTTAATCTATAATATATTTAAATTTTAAATATTATTTGGACAATAATAATTACAAATAAGTAAATTAAATAAATGTTTTTACAAATTCACCATAAAACTTATAACGATTAGATCCTTGGTATATTTGAAACATACACATATGGCCAAAATAATAAGTACATGTGTGATGAATTAAAAATGTATATTTATTTTAAATGAATTATTATTTTTATATTTAGTTAGTTTATGTTATGTTTAACATAAAACACAAACACTTACGCCCTAATAACATAAACTAAATTTTTTATGAAATGAAAAATAAAAAAACTTCATAAAATCAGTGGTCAAAATAATAAGTACATTGTTTAAATCCTTAAATTAAAAGTTATAGTTCAATATTATTTGTTTTATTTTTATTAGTTTTATTAATATCTAGTGTATCCTCTATTATTTTTAATAATTTTGTGTACTATTCTTGGCTTACTGCAAAGTAGTTTCCGGCAGGTATCCGAAGGTATTACATACCCCGATTTTCGACCAAAATCCCAAAGTTGGGCTTTATTTTGAAATTTTTGCTTACTTATTCTGTGTTTCAACTACCCACAAAGGTTTTAAATTGGATTTAGATCCTGTGACTGCCTAGGAGACTTATACTATTTTCACGATATATTCCGCCAGTTTCCCTACCTGTTTTTGGTAAAAGAGCATTTAATCAAAAAACAGTGACTATACAGATATTTACCTTGTATATCCTCTAAAGAAACTTCTGCCAATATAGGCAATGTGATATCTGATTGAACCGTCCGGAAAAGACTATAGCGTTTCTCGTGGTATAATGTTGATCCCATTTATCGTATTACCGAGAGTAAACCACGTTTTGAATACAAAAATATATTGGAGTACACAATGTTGCCATACGCTGAAGAAAACGCGCCGCTTAGATGGGTTTTCAAGCAGTATAACGAATCAAAACACACATCCTGCTATGTTGAAGATTGGTTCCCTGATAATAGGATAAGTCTTCTAGACTGGCCAAGTCAGTCACCGGATCTAAATCCAATTGGATAGATGAAACACAGAGTAAGTTAGCAAAAATTTCAAAATAAAGCCCAACTTTGGGACTTTGTTCGAAAATCGGGGTATGTAATACCTTGGAATACCTGCCGGAAACTACTTTGCAGTAAGCCAAGAATTGTACACAAAATTATTAAAAATAATAGAGGATACACTAGATATTAATAAAACTAATAAAAATAAAACAAATTATATTGAACTATAACTTTTAATTTAAGGATTTAAACAATGTACTTATTATTTTGACCACTGATTTTATGAAGTTTTTTTATTTTTCATTTCATAAAAAATTTAGTTTATGTTATTAGGGCGTAAGTGTTTGTGTTTTATGTTAAACATAACATAAACTAACTAAATATAAAAATAATAATTCATTTAAAATAAATATACATTTTTAATTCATCACAAGATGCGGAAGAAACACATGTACTTATTATTTTGGCCATATGTGTATGTATTTATGTTGAATTTTATTTGTATACCAACATTTTAAAGATATTGTTACGTTTTTACCTTTTAAAAACGGGGGTTTATTTCCGGATACTTTTGATTGCAAATAAAAGCAGTTTAAGTAGTTTAAAATTGTAACAACACTTTATTTATTTAGAATGTACAACAACAACAGAATTAAATAGTCACTCAGTGTCTTTATACACGTTTATCAATTCGCAGAAATACACACACACACTTTATAATGTACAAGTACACACGTACAAGACAGTTGATGTTAACTGTAACAGCGACAATGATCAACTCCACTCACGACTGCCAGCTCTGCCACTACACGCGCCATCTATCGGGAATCTTCTACAATGCTCTTAACGGACATACTAGTACATTCGAATTCTAGAGCATTCGATGTTAATGTTAAAAGCTTAAACATGCAGTGTTGCCATACTTACAAACAATGCTAATAACCGCATGATATCAACATTGTTGATAAGTAGAAGCTTCTACTGATGGACGTATTTATAAACATGATGAATGTTGCAGGCAGTCGTTGCGGACCGTTAAATTCGCTATTGCACATTCGTAACAATATAATAGGTCGCTAAAACGTATTCCTACGAATACGTATGTATGTATGTATGTAAACACATACATACAAAAGGAGAAACAAGTATGCAAGAAACTCTTTTTTAAACTTTAATATTTAGTTTTTTTGATAAAATTTTAGTTTTCAAATCACGAAACAAAAATCAGAAACACCAATACTGCAATGTACTTTATTGTTTAAATAATCCGGGTTGGTATATTTATTTTTTTGATAACCTTGTTTTTATTGTTTGACGTAGCGTTCCCGCTTTTATTTAGGTATGACATTTCAGCGTTAAAGCTAAGCGTAAAGAAACGTTCCGTCTTACGCTTTTATTTAGGTAGGCCACTTACATAGACTGCACGCAATTTGAAAACAATTTTAGTACAAATGGTTCAAAAAAATGTTATCAGCTGTCTTCTTGATTGTAAATTGAAACACCAACTTGAAAGAGAAATTAAATGCAAGTTCGTTTCAATTCTTAAAAGTGTGAGTGTATGAAAACTTGAAAGGCAAAACTTGATCGTGTAACCCCCAAGTTAACGATGCTTCAAATTAGACTGACTGTTGTGGTGTTCTCACGGCCAATTTATATAACCTGCATTACCGTCTAGAAAGCTCTATTTCTACAATGATCTTAAAACTAGAATATTCGAATTCTAGAGTTTTCGACGTTAGTCATTAATCATTCAGCGTTGCCATACTTACAAACAATGATCAACTCAAAGCTTTTATTTAATGTTGTATGTTCTACAGCAATGTTAATAATACCCACACATTTGTTATAGTTTGAGAAGCACTGCAGTTGATAGGCATTATACAACTTTAAACCAGCCGTTAAAACAGTTACATTTAAATCCAAGCACAATTTCATAACAATATTTAACCGGGATTTAACCAATGATTTTGTTTCCCACTATTGGATTACCTCCTGTTGTTAGCATTGGCCTACTTTTCAGTCAAATCACATGTGTATTCCTCAACATTTTTCATATAAAAGAAAAGCAATCGCGTACATAACTATTTTTGTAAATTTTAACTTTGTAAAAGATAAACGGTCTAATTCATAATAACTAAAAACAGCTTTATAAGTCGTTAATAAGAAAAAAATCAAAAAACTGTATTCATAAACGTTTAATAGTCTTATAAGTCTGTTATAAACCATTCATAAATTTGAAATATTTATTGTAGCTTCAACACTACTATAAACCAACTTTAAGGTATTCTTTTTACATTTTATCTGGAAAAAAGGGAATTTTAAAGATAATTTTATAAATTTGCAATAATAGACGATACTATTGCAATTGACAAACGTAATTTTAACTCCGCTGGGGAATATGTTCCAATATAGTAATATATGATTTTGTTTCAAATTCCTCCGGCAGTGAGCTATATGAGGTTCCCATTTTTGTCATTTTCTTTTAACCTGTAACGAAATGTAGTAATAAAATGTGAAAACATTGTGGAAGGAGGTCCACACAATCTAATATACCCATTCCGGAATTAAAATTATCTGTTTCCTTATATAATTTCATTAAATTTTGTTAAAAATTAACAAAATGACAATAAAAATAAATTAATAAAACAAATTATAAAACAGTGATGTTTTTTTATCACAGAATATTCGTCATTCGAATACTTTTAATAATAATTGAAATAAAATATATAAAAACGTTTGTATATTAATACATTTTAGCTTAATATAAATTTACTAGAATCAGATATAAATTTTTTGTCTAAAAATTAGTTTTTATCTTCAAAAATGTATTAATACTAAAAAACAATTAAAGAAAGAGAATTAAAGAATATTTTATCCTAATTGCAAGCAACACTAACAACGAAAAAGGGGAAATAACTGAGAAGCATTGCCAGATTAGACAAAAAACAATACATTATTTATTGTGGCTTTAACAAACGTTTATGAATAAAATACCTTTATTAAAGGTTTATAAAGCTAAAGTGTTTGTTAACAAATTTGTGTTTTAAATCTACAATAAGGTTTTATTATGAATTAGACCGAAAGTATATAAAATGTATATTAAAAATTATATTGATGTTAATAAAGCAAATCAAAACAAGGCTGCTTGTTTATTTTCCAGCTGTTTGTGCTTTGTCATTTTAACTCGCCAGTGATGCTCAGTTAAACCTAGATTATATAGTAAATAAACAATAAGTGAGAAACACTGTAGTTTAATCTACGTTTAAACGAAGAATGTAGATTGTATTTAATGAGTGATAATTATTGGTTGTTTTTAAAATTTCTTACAACATTTATGTCTTTACAAGGTTTTTTAGACTACTTTTCCTTAATACTGTGATATTAGTACTTTCTTTATTTAGTTGTTAATCGTTGTAACACTTTCAAGTAAAACCTCAAAACATTGTAACTAATTATTTTATAAGGGATTCAATAAAGATAATAAATAACCTAATAACAATCTTAACATTGTTAATACGGACATTTTAACCTCGTCCAACTATCTAGATCTTAAATAAAAAACAAATATTTTATGTATACGAATTCAGTGTATTTTATTCATATTATATACAACTTTTTGACAGCTTTTAAAATAACTCGCGATGTTTGGTTTTTGAAAGGCATTATAGTAAAAATGCCATGTAAATATAAACTTAAGCGGATCACAAATCCATACATAATTGTTTCAGCGTCATAAACTGCAAGTAAAAAAATAAAATATGTATTAGTTCATCTGCCATTAATTAAATAATTTTATAAGACTTGTAATACGTATCAGTAATTATTGGAAACAAATGATAAATCATTCATTATAATTCAGATGTCCCTATCAAAAACTATCATCATATAAAATTATGTTTTGAGCATAGAAAACCCAGCAGACACTTACCTATTTTTTCAAGTTTTATATGATATTCCAAAATAAATTTTCAAAATTCTAAAATATAAAATAAAAAAAAATAATAATTATTAAATTGTTTCAACAAGGACCTTCTTTATAGAAAATTTGAATATTTTTTCAGCAATTTTGGAAACATTTGATAAATCTTTCATTATAGTTCAGATGTCCCTATCAAATTTTTCATCATAAAACTGCAATCTTAACATATTAATTAGAAAATACTTGCCATTTTACACAATTCTTATAAAACATAACTATTTCCAACAGAAACCACCTCTAGCTGATCACTTCCATCTGACTAAATACATAATAACATTATGCCAATCAGCACCTGGAAATAAACAATACATAAGTTATAATCTAATCATCTTTATAAATGAAATATTAATATTTTTAAAGAAAATCAGGATTTTTGGAAACGTTTGATAAATCAGTCATTTTAATTCAGATGTCCCTATCAAAGTTATCATCAAATAGAAAACTACTAACTATATAAAAAAGATATTGTCATATATGTAGGTACTTACCATTGCGTTTAACACTATTGTTAATGGTTTATAGCCCGCAGTGTGTTGAGCCTAAATTGATAAAATAATTATTAATATATGTGAGTAAATTTAGTTATTAAAGATTATTAAAAACCAAATTCAGTTATTATTAAAATATTTGATAAATCAATCATTTCGATTTCAGATGTCCCTATCAATAGAATCATCAATAAAAGATTTTTAATTGTTAAATATATGTATATGAAAATTACTTACATTTCAATTTATAATGAAAATATTCACATTCCTTTACATTTCGAAAATGGCCTTAAATAAAAGAAAATTATCTTAATATATTACTGTACATTCATAGACTTTGAATTAAATAAAATATCTTTTAATATATCAGTATTTTTGGAAACAATTGATAAATCATTCATTATAATTCAGATGTCCCTATCAAAGTTATCATCATATAAAATTATGTTTTTAAGGTAGGAAAAACAAAAGACACTTACCAATTTTGTTAAGTTTTTGTCATGTATTTTGTTATTAGGTGATACATATTCCAATATAAGTTTGCAAAATTCTAAAATATAAAATACATATTATTATCAAATTGTTTAAATAAGAAGGAATGATAATTGCTATCGGATTGAAACATTTTTTATATCATTTCATAGCTCTTTGAAGTAACTTTAAAATGGGATATTAAGTATCCCAATTTATTAACACATTTGGAACCTATCATGGATTTTCGAATTTTGATCCGGTTTTTTTATAAATTAATTTTTAAAAATACCGCTATAAAGGTAAGATTTATTATAAACTAGCCGCAAAACTTTCGGCGGCAGCGACTTTTAAAATTTATTGCCGGCTCGGCTCTACTAATACTAATCTAATTGAAAAAATAATAATGAAACAAATAATTTTCTCGTTAAAATGTAGTCACAGCTTAAATGATGCAGTGTATTTTATACTTTCACAGAGAATGAAATAAAATGTATTTTTTCTGTTTAGGCGCTAAGCTAGTCTTTTTTAAAGAAGTTGAAATGATATTAAATTTGAAAAATGGGAAAACAAATCTCTGTTGAAATAAGGAAAGACGTGATTCGTCAAAAGATAATTTTTAAATACGGGAAGTATCCCTCACATATGCAAAAAATAATGAAATTATTAATACATATAATTTTTCAGAGAAAATATTTGGTTTATTTTAGAAATTGGTGTTTGTGCGTGATGTTTTTGATTCCAAATGACTTAAAAAAATAATTTTCATTATAAAACATTGGCCACGTGGTGGTATGCCAAAAATGTCTCCAAAATTAATTATATCCCTAATCATATATATATATATTATTCTGTATCCGAATTTTAATGACCCATAACTCGGGGATATGAAAGTAAATGAGCTCGTATGATACCTTAATATTATTATAAAAAAAATTAATACCTTTAATCTGTCATATACCACTTTATTTGGTACTGATCCGTATTTGCGCACATAAACTAGAGTTTACTACTCTAATAGTAAAACACCCGTCATTTCACAGAATTCCAAAAATAAACCACATCTATCTGATCATCTCCATCTGATTAAAACCACAAAAGTATTGTTAACCAGCATCTGGAAATAATAAATATATACACTATAATCGAATGATCTTTAAAAATGATATATTAAAATTTTTCAGAAAATCAGTATTTTTTGAAATATTTGATAAATCAGTCATTTTAATTCAGATGTCCCTATCATGTTTATCATCATGAAATTATCTACCCAAGTTAATATGTTTAGAAAATATTATGCTTACCTTAGTTTGAAATTACTTAAATTTGTTTAAATTTAATATATATAAAATGTAGCGCACCATTTTTTATGTGTGTAATTGAAAAGTTTTCAACCAAGAATTTTAAAAAATATATCCACGTGCAATACGAACTACTAGTGATGATAAAGTACTGTGTCTTTGGGTATAAAGTACTCATTGCTGACTAATTTTATGAGTATTCATAACGTTGTCAATATAGCGCTTTTCTATAGCCCAAAAGTCGCATTTTTCCAGTTAGCGCTTTTTTGTATAAACGTTTCTCATTACTGTCTTTTTAATTAAATTTTGTTCAAATGGGAACAAAAATATGATTTTTTCAACTATTAAATCAAAGTGGTCGACGTCAGAGTTTTTTTCTAGTTTCCGCTCTATGGTTGGGACTAGTAAAATATACTCAAAACTTCGATAAAATAAGTTGGGAGCAATCAACTAAGAAGTAAATTTAGATTCCAATTTTAATTTATTTTTCAAATATTTATGTTAATACAAATATTACCGTATATTTACTTGGGGTTTTAATACACTCACACTTTTTTACTAAGCCACTCATACTTTTAAGAATTGAAACGAACTTGCATTCAATTTCTCTTTCAAGTTGGTGTTTCAATTGTCAAGCAAGAAAACAGCTGATTACATTTTTGTTTAACAATTTGTAGTAAAATTTCTTTCAAGTTGCGTGCAACCTAGGGTTCTATAGTTGAAACAAAAAGTCGACTTTTCGAACTTTCGACTTTTTTCGATTTTTAAAAAGTCGACTTTTCGAACTTTCGACTTTTGGTAATTTATGAAAAGTCGACTTTTCGAACTTTCGACTTTTTAGTTAAATCGACTTTTTTCGACTTTTTTCGACTTTCCGACTATTTTCGACTTTTTTCCACTTTTACCATTTTTTGTAAAAAATATATGGTTTCTGCATTTATTGATGAGACTTGTGTTAATTTTAGCAATAAAAATTAAATGTATTAAGGCGATAATATATAATATGTAGAAAGAGCATTTTTTAATGAACATTTACTTATTATTTATTTTTGCATACACTAGAAAAAATGTAAGTGTACCAAATTGCAATAACATAAAATTCTTATGTTATTCTGTGTATATTTTGTTTTAGTATAATTTTGCAATTAAAAATTTTTTTAACAATCTTAAAAGTCGACTTTTATCGACTATTCGACTTTTTTCGACTTTTATCGACTATTCGACTTTTATCGACTTTTGTGATAACTAATCGAATGTTCGACTTTTTTGTGACCAAAAAGTCGACTTAGACTTTTCGACTTTTTTCAGCAAAAAGTCGATTGTTCGAACAATCGAACAATCGACTTATAGAACCCTAGTGCAACCAGTATGACAAACAGTATATGTAACGACTTTTTTTTTACTGTTTCCGACTTTTTCAACTTTTTACCATTTCTTGAAAAAAAAATACATGGTTTTTGCATTTATAGATGCTCCTTTTGTAATAAAATGCTCCTTTTGTAATAAAAATTATATGTATTAATGCTTTTGTTTGTAATAGATTTAAATTTATAAAACAGTAAACAAATTTACATTACTAATTTGGCATGTTTATTATCAAATATTTTTAAAGTTTCTGTAATTCGTGTACATACGATATGTCTAAAAACGATTAGTTTTTATATAAATATTTACTTATTATTTATTTTTGTATACACTAGAAACAAGTTAAAGTGCACCAAATTGCAATAACATAAAATTATTATGTTATTCTGTGCATATTTTGTTTTATATATATAATGTTGCAATTAAAAATATTTGTTTAACAATCTAAAAAGTCGACTTCTTTCAACTTTTCCGACTACTCGACTTTTTTCGACTTCTATATAGGGTTCTATAGTTGAAACAAAAAGTCGACTTCTCGAACTTTCGACTTTTTTCGATTTTTCGACTTTTGGTAATTTATGAAAAGTCGACTTTTCGAACTTTCGACGTTTTAGTTAAATCGACTTTTTTCGACTTTTTTCAACTTTTTACCATTTTTTGTAAAAAATACATTGTTTCTGCATTTATTGATGCGCCTTGTTTAAAGCAATAAAAATTAAATGTATTAAGGCGATACTATATAATATGTAGAAAGAACATTTTTTTATGAACATTTACTTATTATTTATTTTTGCATACACTAGAAAAAATGTAAGTGTATCAAATTGCAATAACATAAAATTATTATGTTATTCTTTACATATTTTGTTTTAGTATAATATTGCAATTAAAAATTGGGCATAAATCAAGATCATCGAAACAGCTTGCATTTTAATAATTTGTTTGGTGTTGATAGCTCTCATAATTATAAGCACAAAAACGTTAAAATGTTTGCCCGTTCTCACTTAGTTTAAGAGTTATAGGAATTTAAAAACAATATATATAATAGTAAATTTCTCATATATTTGGAAAATAATCTGATCAAAATACCTTTCATATGATATATAATATGGTACTCTTTAGTGAATGGTATGAAAAGCTAATAATCGATTTTCGACTTTTCGATCAACGATTTTCATTTCGATTTTTACAGTCGATTAATCGCACCCAATAATCGATTTTTTAATAATCGATCTGCATTTTTGGGAACTATAGCAAATAACCCACATACGCTATAATTACGGATTAAAATCATATTTTGGAAGAGTATTATAACTCCTTTATATTAAGGAGCTCATTTTGTAAACCGTAACGGCAAACATTTGACATAAATTTTATGAAAAAAATTTCGTAGCACTTTTTATACAAATTTCTTCAGTTTCGCTTTAAAATATGAGATCCTTCGTTAATATTTTTCGCTGTCAGCTGAAGATTAATATGTTGTAAAATTTAATGAAAGCAAAAACATAGACAATACTAAAAATTACTGAATTTGATTTCTATTTCGATTAATCTTCATCAAAAATCGATTTCAGCATAAAAATCGGAGTATATAATCGATCACGAAAAAATCAATTTTAGACCCTGAAAATCGATGTTCGACCATAATCGTAATCGATTTACCATTCACTAGTACTCTTTATTAACATTGTGAACCAAAAATTCCTTTTTGAATTTATATGACAGTATTTCAGAAAATTTTGATATACAGAAAAAGTGATTTTAGCGAAGCCGGTGTTTGATACACCCTAGAGTTTAAAGTCCTTTCGCCTGGCGGAAGGCCGGCAGGCAATACAGAAAATATGAATATTAACAGAAAAAAAATTACTGTTATTGGGATCTTGATTTGTTCCAAACTATTTGATAAACATTCATATGTATTTCAAACAAATAAAATGTTGCTCACATTTTCATAAAAATATTTGTTTACATTTTTTTTTTTAATTTCATTGACATTTTTTTTAGTGGTGACACTAAAATTATGGAGATGACATAATACATGTCCCAATACATATGGAATACATGCCGTGTGACCCCCCTTTAAATGTTATTTTTGTCACAATCCCATGATGATGCTATTCTAAAATGATGTGGCAACTTGGCGGTAAAATGAACACGTCACAACTGTCATATTGTTAGTAAAAATATTTTGACATTTCATAATTTTCTTTAACTCGCCGTATAAATTTGTGCTTTTTAGTATTTATGAATTTTTCTGATAATTTGTTGGAAAATTGAGTAAAACTATTTCCAATAATAAATGACGATCAAAAGTCGATGCAATTGCGAATAAAATGAGTGGTAGCAAAGAAGAAAAAGATGTCAAAAATAAATTAATTTTGCAAAAACAAGCCTTAGATTCGGGCAATGAAATAAATTCCATAAACAAAGCTGCGGGCATTGCTGGGACAAGTTATGGCATTGATGATTTAGTGCAATATGTAACACTCTACCTACGGAACCCCATAGCTTTAAGTGGTGTCGTATTACCTTTCATACCTTTGTATCTGGGAGCATTTTATTTGTGGATTGCGGTCTATGGCGTTGAAGAACATTACGAAGCCGGTCTTGTTGCAATTGCTGCTATAGCATTTGTTCATGTATTGACATTGCTGTGCTGCTATTGGAGTGTTCATGTTTTGGCGTTTTTAAACTGCCGTAAGGTCAAAGTACCGAAAGTGGGAGTACTCGCCAAAGTAGTTCCGACTGAGAATAATGGGTCATCTGAAATGGTAACTATCAGAAGAACCACATTGGAGGATGGCCGAGAACTGTATTATTTTCTGTTCCAAAAAACCAAATACATTTGGGACGAAGAAAAAGCCACCTTCAGAGACATAGAGTTTCCCGTGAATGAACTTTTACATAATTATTCAAAGTCACGTGGTCTTGAGACGGAGGCTGCCATTACATTGGCTGAAAAGACGTATGGTAACAACCAAATGGAGATGGTTGTACCAGAATTTTTTGAATTGTTCATTGAGAGGGCTACTGCGCCGTTTTTCGTATTTCAAATATTTTCTGTTGGTCTTTGGTGTCTAGACGAATATTGGTATTATTCTCTATTCACACTGTGTATGCTAATTGTCTTCGAATGTACTTTAGTGCAACAGCAATTGCGCAATATGTCGGAAATTCGAAAAATGGGAAACAAGCCGTATTTAATAAACGTTTTTCGTCAAAATAAATGGAGACAAATGGTATCAGATCAGTTGTTACCCGGTGATTTAGTCTCAATAACTAGATCTCAAGATGACAATATTGTTCCTTGCGATTTGGTATTGCTGCGTGGAAGTTGTATAGTGGATGAGAGTATGTTAACAGGTAAGAACAACATATTATTGTATGAAATTTTGACTGTTAGAAATGTATTGATCGAATAACTATTAATTTTACATATGTAATATTTGTTCATGTTACTCGATTATGTAGAATAGTCGAATAAAACGAATAAAAAAAATATTTTTAATTTATAATTTTTTCATAATTCTAAATTTAAATAAGTAATATTGTCTATGTAAATTATTATTTATATTTTCTTAATTTTTATTATGATGACATTTTTATATAGAAGAAATCATAAAATGCCGACTTGAGAAGTTACAATATGAAATTATATTGACATTTTTTGTTTCTAAAATAAATATTATATTGTTGCTGAAATTCCAAAAAAAATTCTAAAGTTAAAGGGTGTACCCTACTTTGAGCGCTCATATCGCCGCCCCTGGAGCATTTCCAGGGCCCATTTTAATAACTTAAACTCGAATACTCCTTTGTTGTTCTATACAGGAATTGTAAAACATTAGATATATAAAATATAGCTTAGTATAACTTAATTGTTACAAAATAAATCAAATAAAAAAATAATTAAGAGCATAGAATTATGAATTATTACAATATAACATAGAAATACAATAATAATAAATAAAAATTATATTTGTAGATGAAAAATGGAATAAAATAGAAGATCATACTAATATTAGTAGATATCAAAATAGGACTTTCAATTGGATCTCCAGCTTCTCCAATTAATTAAAAATAATAAACGAGCATTTAATTATGCAACTCGAGTAGTTATTTGTTATTCATATATATGTATATTCAGCCCAATCATGAATAAAAAAATCCGCGGTAGATTTTTGTCATGATTGGGCTGATTATAAATGTATTTGGAAGTTTATTTGTTTGTTCCGCAATCACGCCAAAACGGCCGAACAGATTTTATTGAAATGCTTAATTGAAAACATTAATAGGCTATATCTTATTTCATTTCGTCATTTTTTTATTTCGTCATTTATTTATTTATTTTTATTTATTTATATCATACAATTTAAAATCAATTTAATGAGTTACTATCTTGTTAACATAAGATATTTCAGCATAAAAATCGTTATAAAATAATAAGAATACAAAATTCAAAAAATTAAAATTGTAATTAAAGGAAAAAGTGTTGGAAAACCTTTGTCTAATATCTGGGATTGAGTTGTTTCAGGAGAACACGAATCATATTTATCATTGAAACTTTGTTAATTTACAGAAGTAAACTATCAAGTATCTTCTGAGAGATTTCTTATCAATTCAAACTCAGAATTACGGCATTTATTTAAAAATGCAAGATTCTGAGTGTCTATTATTTCCCTTATAGTAGGGTGTCCGTATCTTTCATGGAGATCACGGGTTCGGTACAAACGTGGCAATTTGTAGATCATTTTTAGAGCTTTGTTTTGGACCACTTGAATCTTTTTGATATGTGTTTTAGCTGAATTACCCCAAATGCAACACCCGTAGAGCAAAATGGGTCTAATAACAGTTTTATATATAATGATTTTGTTTTTGGAGTTGAGCTGCGATCGCTTGTTAAGTAAGGGATACAGGGCTCTGAAACATTTTGAGGCTTTGTCGACGATATGCTCAATGTGTTCCGCAAATGTGAGTTTTTTGTCAAGTTTGACCCCGAGATAGGTGACAGTATTACTAAATGGTATAACAACATTCTCACTACAAAGTGGAATAGATGGAGCACGTTTTGATGACTTGTTGAAGGGGAACAGAATAACTTTAGTTTTATCTGTGTTTATTTTAATTTTCCATTTTTTATAGTAGTTAATACATTTCTGGAGATTTTTTTTAAGTCTTTTAATCACAACGTTTGAGAGATTGCCTTTAACTACTATAGCCATATCGTCGGCATAGAGCGCCACTTCTGAACTTCTTCTGGGAACAAAATCGGACACATACAATGAGTATAACGTAGGGGAAAGAACGGCTCCTTGGGGTACACCGGCAGGAATACTTCGGGCAGATGATAAGGTGTTGTTTATGCTGACTTTAAACGTTCTGTCTGCTAAAAACGACTTTATTATTTTAATAATATATAGTGGGAAATTGTATTGTTTTAATTTATAGATTAATCCATCGTGCCATATGCTATCAAAAGCTTTTTCTATATCCATAATTATAATACCAGTTGATAGCCTACACCGTTTATTCATACGAATCATATTGGTTATTCTCTTTATTTGGTGTACTGTTGAATGTTGATGACGAAAACCAAACTGTTCTTTATTAATTAAACTAGCTAAAACCCGGTGTGCTTCGCTACCCGTATCGTAATGAAATAAAAAGTTTAGAGTTAAACAAATATATTTATTAAGTTATTTAAATCTACAGTTTTCCTTTTAAATTAATTCTTATTATATTATCTTATGATTTACAATATACTTATTTAGTTTATCTAAAATTAGTTTATATTTTAATAAGTAGTACATTATTTGTTTCTTATTTATAACCTTAATGTTAAATATAGAAGTTTATAGAAAAACATTTTTTATTTAATGTTTGATATATACATTACTTTTATTAATTATTTTTTATTCTAATGACTTAGGATATACAATATTTTTGGTTTTTCCTTCTGGTGCATATACATATAAGTCTGTGGGTTTTCCCACTCGCGAACATGTAAAATAAAGCTGTCCATGTGAAAAACATGTATTTTCTAGATTTAGTCCACAAACTTGCAAAGACTGACCTTGAGCTTTATTAATTGTAATTGCAAATGCTAGGCGAATAGGAAACTGCAATCGCTTAAAATCAAATGGCATTTCCGAAGTTATCATCGGAATACGTGGCAGAAATACATCTGATCCATTGTACTTTACAGTTATAATGGTCGCCTCGATTAGATTGTTCATTAATTTCTTTACTATAAGTCGAGTGCCATTACAAAGTCGTGGTGGATCAATGTTTCTTAGTAAAATAATAGGAGCACCAATTTTCAACTGCAAGTCATGTGGTGGAAAGCCCGGTAAATCTAACGAATTTAAAAATTCGACTGGATAATTGACGACATCCTCAATATTTGTAACAGTGTCGATTGATTTATAAATTTTTATATTACCATCGATGGTATTCAGAATGTTGCTGTTGATGGAGATAACGTCTATATTTTTGGCTGCCAGTAACGCGCGTTCACATAACCATAGCTTGTTTTTAAAATTTTTTCCGATATTGGGGAAAACGCAATTTATTAACTCTTCTATAGATTGCGTCATGCTGCAGAAGTTAGATGGAAATGTTATACATTTCATACATACATACATACATACATACATACAAACACACATTCACTTTTATATATATTTATATATATAGATAAGGGTTTCAAATGTATACAAATTTTAACATTTACTTAATATTGTTGGTAGTCAGCGCATTTCTGTCCTAAATATTAATATTGATAGATGATATATCTTTCCCTATTTATAATTTGTCATCATATGTATGGAAGGTGCCACGCCCACTATTGATAGTCCGCCCATTTTTGTCCTAAATATTAATATTGATGGTAGAATAACCGTACCATATATCTTATTGTTTCCCATATATAAATTTTTTTTAATTATCATCATATGGGAGGTGCCACGCCCTCTGTGGCTACTACTCCCATTTTTGCCGCACATATTTAAACAAACAGTGGAATTGCTCATGCAAAATTTGAAAACAATAGCTATTATAATTTCCTAAATATTTGATTTTTAAAATTAACTTTGTATGGGAGGTACCACGCCCACTTAAAATTTCAAAACAAAAAGTAGCCTATAGCTCCTTCCAGGCATACATAAATATACTGTAAAAATTTCAAGCAAATCGGTTCAGCCGTTTAGCCGTCTATAAAGCCCAAACTAATAATAATAAACATACATACATACAGACACACATTCACTTTTATATATATAGATAAGGGTTTCAAATGTATACAAATTTTAACATTTACTTAATATTGTTGGTATTCAGCGCATTTCTGTCCTAAATATTAATATTGATAGATGATATAGCTTTCCCTATTTATAATTTGTCATCATATGTATGGGAGGTGGCACGGCCACTATTGATAGTCCGCCCATTCTTGTCCTAAATATTAATATTGATGGTAGAATAACCGTACCATATATCTTATTGTTTCCCATATATAAAATTTTTTTAATTATCATCATATGAGAGGTGCCACGCCCTCTGTGGCTACTACTCCCATTTTTTCTGCAAATATTTAAACAAACAGTGGAATTGCTCATGCAAAATTTGATGACTATAGCTATTATAGTTTCCTAAATATTTGATTTTTAAAATTAACTTTGTATGGGAGGTACCACGCCCACTTAAAATTTCAAAACAAAAAGTAGCCTATTGCTCCTTCCAGACATACATAAATATACTGTAAAAATTTCAAGCAAATCGGTTCAGCCTTTTAGCCGTCTATAGAGCCCAAACTAATAATAATAAACATACATACATACAGACACACATTCACTTTTATATATATAGATAAGGGTTTCAAATGTATACACATTTTAACATTTACTTAATATTGTTGGTAGTCAGCGCATTTCTGTCCTAAATATTAATATTGATAGATGATATATCTTTCCCTATTTATAATTTGTCATCATATGTATGGAAGGTGCCACGCCCACTATTGATAGTCCGCCCATTTTTGTCCTAAATATTAATATTGATGGTAGAATAACCGTACCATATATCTTATTGTTTCCCATATATACATTTTTTTTAATTATCATCATATGGGAGGTGCCACGCCCTCTGTGGCTACTACTCCCATTTTTGCCGCAAATATTTAAACAAACAGTGGAATTGCTCATGCAAAATTCGAGAACAATAGCTATTATAGTTTTCTAAATATTTGATTTTTAAAATTAACTTTGTATGGGAGGTACCACGCCCACTTAAAATTTCAAAACAAAAAGTAGCCTATAGCTCCTTCCAGGCATACATAAATATACTGTAGAAATTTCAAGCAAATCGGTTCAGCCGTTTAGCCGTCTATAAAGCCCAAACTAATAATAATAAACATACATACATACAGACACACATTCACTTTTATACATATAGATAAGGGTTTCAAATGTATACAAATTTTAACATTTACTTAATATTGTTGGTAGTCAGCGCATTTCTGTCCTAAATATTAATATTGATAGATGATATATCTTTCCCTATTTATAATTTGTCATCATATGTATGGAAGGTGCCACGCCCACTATTGATAGTCCGCCCATTTTTGTCCTAAATATTAATATTGATGGTAGAATAACCGTACCATATATCTTATTGTTTCCCATATATACATTTTTTTTAATTATCATCATATGGGAGGTGCCACGCCCTCTGTGGCTACTACTCCCATTTTTGCCGCAAATATTTAAACAAACAGTGGAATTGCTCATGCAAAATTCGAGAACAATAGCTATTATAGTTTTCTAAATATTTGATTTTTAAAATTAACTTTGTATGGGAGGTACCACGCCCACTTAAAATTTCAAAACAAAAAGTAGCCTATAGCTCCTTCCAGGCATACATAAATATACTGTAAAAATTTCAAGCAAATCGGTTCAGCCGTTTAGCCGTCTATAAAGCCCAAACTAATAATAATAAACATACATACATACAGACACACATTCACTTTTATATATATAGATTATTGTTTTCAATAAATACACTCATTCTGGAAAGGATTAGTTTCTCAAATATTTTATCAATAGAACTGAGTAGGCTTATTGGTCTATATATCTTATTTCATAACTTGGACCTTTTTGGTAAAATATTAGCAATTTTTTCCATATTTTATCTTTTTTCATCGGAAACAATTTGTTATATTTTACATCAAGAGGCAGTGAAAGGCAGAGAAGTGCAAAGTAGAACATAATATTTTTTTAAAACAAATATATGTTTATGAATCTTAATCAATCAGATGTAAATTGCAAATTTTGACTTTGGAATTTGATTTGACCATCAATTCTAATTAATATATTATGAAATGTGTACACAAAATTAATCATTTTATAAAAAGAAACATCAGAGATTATTTTTTTAAAAATAAAGTTCTTAAATATTCCATCACCCAACTCCCAGATGATTACGGTGTTTTCCAATACCCTTCAAATTCCAGACTTTCTAAAGTGAAAAAATGTCTTAATGTTTTTAAATTAAAACTAATTTGAGAGTTTTTGGACCTTTTTAAATAGAAGAGTTTTTGTAATACTAATTAGGAATTTTCTAAAATTTAAGCGTAGGTTAAGTAAACAAATTGAGTAGTGAAAAGGTGGCAGTGTTATTAGATTTTCATGTTTCTTCAAAAAATGTATTTTATTATGAAAAATGAGAAGTGAAAAGAGACAGTAAAATTTAGTTCTTTGAGTTTTCCTAAAATTTTCTCATACTTAAAAAAGTTTCTCCAAAAAATTTCTCTTATTAAGAAAAATGAGAAGTGAAAATGATGCAATGTATAAAAAACTTAAAATTACCGAGTTTTACAATGAATTTTTGAATTTTTTTTACAAACCATCTTCTGAAAACTTAGAGTGACAATCAGTTGTATGGAAAAAAAATTGAGTTCGATTTTTAAAGTTATTAAAAATTCCCCAGACCATTAACGTGTCTCAGTCCACTTGAACAAGAAATGTAGTAACAAAATTAACATCTTTTAAGAAATATTAAAATAAAAGCTAATTTTTACTTAAAATATATCCGTATTTACATTTGTATGAGTTTTTGTCTTTGTAGAATACCGTTAACCTATTCGCAGGGATGTCCAAAAAAATTAATTTTTTTCAACGGCAGTTTCGAATCTCCATTTTCAAATTTTTAAAAATTTTTTTAAAAAAATTTCAGAATTTTGTGATCATCACATTGGGATTTATTGAGATCATAATAGAGAATAAAAATATAAAAAAATTATGTCAATACCTCTTACAGTTTGTCCGTACCTATGATTTAAATTTTGTGATTTTCGGGAAAAAATGTTTTGTGTTTTATATACTTATATAGATTAAAAAAAATTTTCACTCTGAAATTGAAAATAAATTGTTTCACAGTGACTGAGTCCCGTAGGTACAGTGTCCCCCTTGTTTCTTCCCTAGTTCTAGTTTTTGTGCAACCAGGAAAGTGTGTTACCATAAGAAGGGAGAGTGTATCTGAGCTAGACTCCGTCCATGATTTATCTTCGCTTTGAATATATCCTACGACGATTGGGTCTATGGATGAAATTTGCCGGAAGATTTTATAAGATATGTGCAATAAATTTGTAAACAATAAATACTAATGACAAAATGTCATTAAAAGAAGCTAAGAGCAATAAAAAAAATATATTTTCAGTCCAATTTTCTCATGATAACAACTCAGATTAGCTGAAAAATTAATTTTTTATAAACTTTTTTATTTCGAATCACGGTGGACCTTTTTGCCCATATGTTTTCTAAAACAGTTTTCCTAAAACATGGGCAAAGGTTTTCAGTGAATGTATTTTCTTTGAGGTGATTTTTAAAATACCTACATCATTTTTCATTACAGGCGAATCAGTACCACAAATGAAGGAGTCCTTAGAATCTCTCGATAACCTCAATACTGAACTCGATGTGGAGGGCGAGGGAAAACTGTTTGTTTTGTTTGGTGGCACCAAAGTGGTGCAACATACGCCACCTACTAAAGACGCAATGCGGGCACCGGATGGCGGTTGCATTGGTTACGTCATTCGTACTGGATTCAATACATCTCAAGGCAAATTATTGCGTACAATTTTGTTTGGAGTCAAACGTGTAACGGAAAACAATTTGGAAACGTTTGCCTTCATTGTATTCCTAATGATATTCGCTGTTGCAGCTGCTTCTTATGTTTGGATTAAGGGTAGTGAAGATCCTGAACGTAATCGCTACAAACTGTTTTTGGAGTGCACATTAATTCTTACATCGATCATTCCCCCCGATCTACCAATTGAGTTGACATTGGCCGTGAATACATCGCTAATGCAACTGTCAAAGTTGTTTGTGTTTTGTACGGAACCTTTCCGTATTCCTTTTGCTGGCAAAGTACAAATCTGTTGTTTCGACAAAACAGGCACCTTGACTTCAGACAATTTGATGGTAGAAGGTGTGGCCGGACTAACAAACGATGGTGCCATCATACCGATGGAGAAAGCAGAGGACAGTACCATCCAAGTTTTGGCCACTTGCCATTCATTGGTGATGCTTGAAGATGGTTTAGTCGGAGATCCCCTGGAAAAAGCAACACTCACAGCTGTTGATTGGAATCTTACAAAGCAGGAAAGTGTTATACCAAAACGAGGAAAATTGAAACCGTTGCGTATCTATCAACGTTTCTATTTTTCATCTGCGCTTAAACGCATGTCCGTTTTGGCTGGATATTTGTCGCCTTTCAGTAACGAAGTTAGTTACATTGGCACAGTTAAGGGAGCGCCAGAAATTTTAATGAAAATGTTGAAAAATGTACCGGAAAATTATGAAAAGGTAGGTGTCATCCGCTTTTATTATCAACTTTTGTAAGTAGTCTCGTTAAACCACAACAATATTTTGTACCGTAGACATTCTTAGAATATTCACGTCGAGGCGCACGTGTATTAGCTTTAGGCATTAAAGAGTTCGGCACTATGAGCAATCAACAAGTCCGCGAACTTAAACGTGAAGATGTTGAGTGTGATCTTACCTTTGCTGGATTTGTTATTATTTCGTGCCCCATGAAACCAGATTCCAAAAGCGTCATCAAAGAGCTTATTCAAGCATCTCATAAGGTGGTAATGATAACCGGTGACAATCCTTTGACTGCTTGTCATGTTGCCAAAGAATTGCGTTTTACACGAAAGAAGTTGCTTGTCCTCTCTGCCTCTCCCAAGATAGCAGGCGAATGGCAGTGGGTTTCTATTGATGGTGAAAATGCTTTTAGTCTGGACTTCGACTCTTTGAATGATTTCGATCTATGTATAACCGGAGAAGGTCTGCAATATCTTAAGGAAAATAAGCATAAATACATGTTGCAAATCCTACCGCGCATTACTGTCTGTGCCCGTTTTGCTCCCAAGCAGAAGGAATATGTAATAACGACGCTTAAGTATCTCGGCTACTGTACTCTTATGTGTGGTGATGGTACAAACGATGTGGGTGCTTTGAAGCATGCAAATGTGGGAGTATCGTTGCTCTCTAATGTACCATCGAAACGAAACACCAACACTGCCTTGGCGGCTACTGGTACTGTTGAAAATGCTGCTACCCCAACTAATGTTGCAGCTACTGCCAATCAACGGTTAGGTGGTCGCAACGGTCCAGCAGCTCTGGCTAATCGTCAACAAAACCATGCATTGTCACCACGTGAGCGTGCCCTTCAACAGAGACGGGAACAGCTTTCCCAAACACAAGCACGATTGCAAACAGTGTTACGAGAAATAGACGAAGAACAAGTGTCTGTTGTAAAATTGGGTGATGCTAGTATTGCAGCACCTTTTACTAGCAAATCGTCATCGATTATGTGCGGTAAGTTCTATTAGCAATTTATTCGACTGAATGCCACACACATGCAAGTATGTTGTGATGTAATTATTTATGTTTTTATTCCATAGTTAATCATATCATAAAACAAGGACGCTGTACTTTAGTCACCACATTGCAAATGTTTAAAATTTTGGCTTTAAATGCTCTCATCTCAGCCTATTGCCAATCTGTGCTCTATATTGATGGTGTAAAGTTCAGTGACACGCAGGCCACATTGCAAGGCCTCTTCATTGCAGCATGTTTCCTTTTCATTACTCGCTCAAAAGTAAGTATAAATATTTCATAAGGCTAGCATTTTTAATTTTTAAAATGTGAGAATATTTTTTTCTCGTAATTTAAAAGAAAAAAAATGGCATTTTATTACCCGGGAAAGTGGAAAAATGTTACGGTATTCCTGTTCCAAAAAGTAATAAAAATTGTGATTTGTAACAAACTCGTAGACTTGTAAGTCCCCATCCATATTGTGAAACATTTGTTGCAAAACATTTGAATATGTCGATGAAAGGGGAAAGAGGAATGGAAAAGGGTACCCTCTTTTTTATGTACATGAAGTTTTTGTTGAGTATGCCATCCACATTTATTCGTTCATATTCGTTCTGTACAGAAATGTAAAAAACTGAAAACCAAAAACTTCACTGTGTGGACACGAATGCCGTTTCAAAAGAGAATTTAAAAATGTTTTGCAGCAAATATTTCACAGTGTGGACCGGGAGTAAAGGGTTGTAAATTTTGATCAATTACGAGTAAAAAATATTATTTGAATAATTTAATAAAATATATTTAAAACCAGAAAAATTTCAATAACTTCATTATTAACAATGAATAAAAATACAAAATTAATAATAAATAGATGTAAATTGTGAAAATATTAATAAAGTAGATAATTTTAATTACATAAAGTCTCGTTAATAGTTTATAAAAAAGAATTACCCCATTTTTAAAACAAAGTTTGCTATAATTTTGATAAATTTAAAAATTTATTATGAATAAGGCCTTTAGATTCCAAAGTATTTTTAAATTCGTATAAGACTTTCACTAAATTCTTAAGGTGTTTGATTAATACAGATTTTAAATTATATCCATATTGTTTAGTATTAATTGGAAAACAATGTTAACGCTATTGCAGATAGTATCTTTAATTTAGGTCTTTAATGTTTTCATCTTGGTGTGTTAAGTCGATTTTAAAATTTGTTTCTAATAAAATTTCCAATTCAATCACTTGGAATAATATTATAAACTACTGGTCTACTTGTTTCTTTGAGATATTTATCTCCAAATTTTTGTTTATATAAACAATTTTTTTTAATTTTAATTTGAAAAAAAAATATAAAAAAATTATTCGATTATGGACAATTATATAATATAAACAAGATTATGAATTTTTTTTTAAAATAATATCTCTGATAAATTATATAATTAAAAAAAAAAATTAACCTTTTAAATGTTTTAACTTTTTGCAGCCTTTAAAAACCCTCTCTAAAACAGCACCCCTGCCAAATATTTTTAATTTTTATACGGTCACTACAATACTGTGCCAATTTGCTGTTCATTTCACAGCATTGTTTTATTTAACCCAAGAGGCAACGGCCAGGGCACCACCAAGGTAAATTCACTTCATTTACAGAAATTTTATGGATTTAGCCAATAATCAATTATTTTTACTTGAGTAGAGAAGGCAAAGTTAAATTGTACATTGACATGGATGCTGAAGAAAAACAAAAGTTTGAACCGAATATTATTAACAGCACAGTGTACATAATTTGTTTGGCATTACAAGTATCCACTTTTGCTGTAAACTACAAGGTAATTAACCATAATTATAATTCAATTGCAACATTATTACATAGTATATTTTTGTTGTGGTTTGTTCTCATCAATAGGGGCATCCCTTTATGGAAAGTTTGCGAGAAAATCGTTTACTTTTGTATTCAATTCTTGTGTCTACTGGCTTGGTGATTATGTTGGCTTTGGGTCTATCGCCAGATTTGACAAACACCTTTGAAATTGTCGATTTTCCTAGTGATGTAAGTGTTCATCTTCCTGCTGATGTTAAATATGTTAATTGAAACATTTCTCATTTCATTTAATTCTTTTTAGTTCCGCCAAATACTGATCTACGTTTTGTTGGCCGATACCATTGCAGCCTTTGTGGCTGATAGAGTATGTTCATTCCTTTTCGGTGAAACCAGACGAAAATCAAAAGCACTGAGTTGTTAAAATCATTCTATCGTATTTATTTTCTTTATCTCTATCAATTCATTGGTTTTTGAATTACATATTTATTTAAATTATGGAATTTCTCTTTGTTTAAGATTTTTAGTATAATTATTTCGCTTATGCTTTTGCAAGGCAATCAAAATATGTTCTTTTCTTTTTCCCCTTGTTTGGAATATCAATCTGTTTATAAATAATTGTCTTTTAGTAAATGGTGTATTGTTTTTATTTTTCATCGTAACTAATTTTCATTACTAATTTACTGCAATGTCGTAAAAAGTCACGAGTTAATTTATTTCAAAATATTTAACTATTTTTGTTTTTTACGAGAATTTTCCTTTTTATACCAAATGTATGTATATGATTTTTTATTTTTAAAAATAAAATCTGAAATAAAAAAAATATTTACACTTATAAGAGGACACACAGCTTACTTACAAAACACACATTTAAACATACATACCCGATTCATACATACATAGATATTATGTATTTATATATGATGCATTTGTTGTAAAACAAACATACATATTTACATATGTATGGATACATTACATACATCATATGTAGGTAGATATTCAATACATTTAAAACCAGAAAATTTATGTAAAGATTAAATAAAATCAGTGTTTTATTATTAATTATATATTATATATAGTATACATTAATAAACACATATATGTAAGTGTACATAAATAGATCAATTTATATTATTGCTATTTCTCTCTTTAAACTGGTAGAATAAAAAAATAATTTGAAAAGTAAAAAAAAAAAAAAAAAAAAAACGAGAAATATATTCTTTTGTCGTGCTAAATTCTTAAATAGTTTCATTTGATTTTGGTGTTGTTGCAATAAATGTAATTGCCGTAGGTTCTACCATTTTCGAATCCTCCAATTGTTTAAATTGTATTAAAATAACCAGATACGTTGTAACAGCCGAAAATATCTTGAAAATAGAAAAATATGAATTAGTCGTATAAATTCGCAACGTACTTTACTTGCAAGCAAATTTGAGGCAGTCATGTATGTGATGAAAATCGATTTCGAAAACGAAACGATTTAATAACAAATACGGATAAAAATATTTCCGTTTTGTCAGTTGTTTAAAATTTTATTTTGCTACAATTGAATTAAGTAGTGTCATATTTTTGCTAATTCTTTAAATTATTTCAAATAAGTAATATACATATTTTTTTTATGAAATTTATATAAATTCTTCACACAATTTTATATCTACAGATTTAATAAAATCAAAAATTTAAAAAAAAACAAGTAAGAGTACTATATTCGGCCGTGCCGAATCTTAAATACCCTGCACCTAAATATGATGAGAGATGTAGAAGTTACATTGGCATAAACACTTTAATATCCATATTCAATATTTGTTATTATGAGGATTAAGACAATGTTATCGAAATACTATTAAATAAATATATGAAATAATATAACAATTGTAAGAAAGACTAGTTTAAGCAGAAGATACTTTAACTGCAGATTCTTGCCATTTTGAATAGAGTTTGTCATTTATTCATATTATAACGTATGACATTTAACAATTTATATATGTACCTAATAATTGGTTATCATTATCCGATTGGATCAACATTATCCTTATTCACCACAAGTGAATAAGGATAATGTTATGAGTCAATCATCATAAAATAGTTTAACGTGATTTCTATGTATTTTAATTGAATTTCATCTTTACAAGAGTTTTATGGGTATTATAGTTATTACCGAAAGTGGAACTTATATGAGGGCTGTTGCCAATTATGGACCGATATTCATAAAATTCAGTAGTATGATTTTTGGATTCAAATATTGGTTCAACATATTGGAGCTGACCTATTATGGGACTATCGCCATATAATACTGTAACGTGATTTCAAAGTATTTAAGGGCTATTTTTGTAAAATTTATAAATAAAAAAATTAATAAAACTTAATTTAAACAACGCTATTAACAAGTGTGGACCTTATATGACAACTATATCGAATTATGAACCGATATTTAAAAAATCTTGTAATATGATTCTTGAATACAAACTACTGATCGGTGTACAATTTTGGTTCAATACAAATATGTTTTTTGGATATTTGTGTAGGTTAATGTGTTTTCCCGAAGTGGTACTTATATGGAGGCTATGACCAATTATTGGCCGATCATCATAAAATTTCGTACAATGATTTTTACATATATTGCAATTTTTGGATTCGAATTTCAACTTGATGACTATATTTGTAAGAAATTTATGAGGGTTTTAGTGATTTTCGGGAGTGGACCTTATATAGAGCTATGGTCAAATATGGACCGATATTCACAAATAACAGTAGTATGATTACTAGATACAAATTACTCATCTATGTATAATTTTATTTTGATATCGATTTGTTTTAGATATTTATACAAATTAATGTTTATACAGGTTAATTTTTCGGAAGTGGTCCTTATATGGGAGCTATGACCAATTATGAGCCAAACTTCATAAAATTTGGTACAGTTGTTGCTATGTATATGAGTTTTATGTATGTCGAATTTTAGCATTATTAAGATATTTATAAGAGATTTATGAGTACTTAACTGATTTTCGGAAATGGACCTTAAATTTGAGCTACGGTCAAATATGGACCGATATTCACAAAATCCTGCAGTATGACTTCCATATATAAATTACGGATCTGTGTAAAATTTTGGTTTGATATTGATATTTTTTAGATATTTATGCAGGTTAATGTGTTGTTCGGATGAGGTCCTTATATGAGAGCTATAAACAAATATGAACCGATTTTCATAGAATTCGGTGCAGCGACTTTTGTGTATATGGAGATTATTTCTGTCGAATTTCAACTCAATAGCGATATTTATAAGGTATTTATGCATGTTTAAGTGATTTTCGGAAGTGAACTTTATATGGGGGCTTTGATCAAATATCGGCCGATCCACGAAAAATTCAGTCTTGTGATTTCCCTTAGCACGAAACTAATTTTTGCTGAATTTTGTATGGATACTACAATTCTGTAGGCATTTATAGACTATAGCACCATATTTCGGGAAGAAATTTGTATGGGGGCTACGAGAAATTATGGACCGATTCTTTCCATTTTCAACAGAATTTGTCCTTTTATCATATTAATAATGTGTGCAAAATTTAATGATATTCTCTGCAATGGATTTACCAAAAATCAGAAAAAAACATGTGAAAATGATCAAAATTTTTGGAGGTTGTCTTACATTTTAATCCATAACCCTGGTTCTACCAATTCGATTTTGCTGATTTTCAATACCAAACTGCTTAGGAAAATTATAAACATTTTGGTATACATTTCATTAATTTCACTTATGTATTTTGGACGTGAGAGTGTTTTACACAGACAGACAGACGGACAGACAGACGGACATTGCTCAATCGACTTAGAATTTCATAAGGATCAATAATATATATACGTTGTTGGGTCTCAGATGAATATTTCTCAATGTTACACACGGAATGACAAATTTATATATACCCTCTTTCACCACTTGTGGTGGTGGAGGATATAAAAAAAATACCGGAATTGTGCTGAAATGCGCAGTACGTTCTAAAATGCAAAAGTTGGCAACAGTGCAAATGTCTTGAGTTCTAAAAAACAACACTGAAACAAATAATACGCAAAACATTATCAAACAAGCATCACAAAAATGGCTGATGCATTGTCTGCGCATCAGCATCGCAAACTAATCACAGATGCCCACCCTTTCAGTTCGCTAGTACCGCTAAAATACTATTACCAAAATAAAAAAAAAATGGCCACATCAACTTGGCCACCCTACATCTGTCTAAATTACGCCATCTATTCTCAGCCTTTGTAAGAAAGTGTCTAAAGATAATACCTTTAATAATCACCAATGGAATTGCTACTGAGACCGCATTGGAGATATCTAAGCCAAATTTCTTTGATTGCAAATAAAAACAGTTTAGTAGTTTAAAATTGTTAAATTGAGTGGAAATATTACATGTGTTTTGTTATTGTAACGAAATACATGTAAAATTTGCATTCAAAGTACTCGCTTGTATAATAAAAACAGCACAACAGTTTTAACATTTCTAGGGTTTTGGTCATACGAAGTTAACCACCACTGGGACCGTCATGGAACTCTTTCATTACTTCGTTTATTTTAGAGGACGGTACCACAATTAGATTTGTCACCGTTTTAACGTCAGTACTTTTCCATTTGCGTTATAAACAGTCATTTAACAACTAAGTGAATACATATCAAAACGGACAGAAAACAGCTATTTTCGGATTTTACATCTTCGATTTTAATGAAATTTACCACACATATTACGGTTCCAAAGAGTTCCTCAAATCAATGACTTTTTCATCGGAAACCCATTCCAGTTCAAAAATATCGCGATTTGAAAATTGTACAATAACAGTCTACATAGTCACTATTTGTTTTTGATACTCACACACACGTTTATAATGGACAAACTTAAATGTACAAGACAGTTGATTTTAACTCTAACAGCACCTATGATAAACTCACTCACTATTGCAACCGCAGTCTCTATTTATACACACTGCCATCTTCATCCGGGTAGTCTAGATTGTTCTTAACGGTCAAAACTCGTATGTTCGAATTCAAGAGCTTTCAATGTTAATGTTAGTAGGTTATACCATAGAGAAACATAGAGCGGAAACTAGAAAAAAACTCAAACAAAAAAATTACTCAAAATAATCACACATACGAGTGTTGTTTTTGTTTTCAAATAGTTTTTTCTACTAATACATTCTCAGCACTTAGGTTTTTGACAACTGAGTTAGGTCTTTGACAGGTGAGTTTCCGATCTATGTGTATTTATCTATGGGTTATACTTTGGTTAGTAGCTTAAACATTTAGTGTCGCCATACTTACAAACAATGCTAATAACCGCATGCTATCAACATTTTTGATAAGTAGAAGCTTCTACTGATGGACGTGTTTATAAACATGATGAATGTTCCAGGCAGTCGTTACAGACCGTTAAATTCAAATTGCTATTGCAAATTCGTAACAATATATTTCAATGTAATAAATATTAAAAATCGCTGCGTTAAAAATTAAAACAGGACATTGAATGAGGACACCAAAATCTCTACTATGTCGTGCAAAAAAATTTCGATGGAGACTCGATTAGTTCAGGAGTTATAAAGATAAACGTTATTAAAAGTAGTTTTTTTATATAAATTCATATACAAATTTAAACAAATGTTTAAATTGTTTAATAGTATGTATATACATTAGGTTTGGTGCATACATTTTCTGAAACATTAAAATCCGCCATGCCCATCACATACCGCCCATGCAATCCAAATAAATTTTTTCGCATAAAATTTTTTCCTATTCAAGCAAAAGTCTAGAGATTTATTAAGATAAAAAGGATGGCGATAACAGTTTATCCAAAAACAAAAATTTCTTGAGGTTTTGGATGAGTATTTTTCGAAAAATCGATCTTTTATTACGAGATAATTTTTAAGGTGTTAAAATTTTTTAAATATATCCTATCCAGGGTAAAATTTTATGCTTAAAACGATGGCGGTATCAATTTTACATTGGAAAGGTAATCTATATGTCGTTCGTTGGTAATTGCATCAGTTGAGAACAGCTGGACCGATTTCG
Source organism: Calliphora vomitoria (assembly GCA_942486065.2). NCBI lineage: Eukaryota > Metazoa > Arthropoda > Insecta > Diptera > Calliphoridae > Calliphora > Calliphora vomitoria. The sequence goes on along the minus strand of OW818030.2, from coordinate 63,623,832 downwards.
ACAATATTTTTTTTAAATGTTCGTCAAAGTCCAACTTAGGTTTCTACGGAGAGAAAAATTTACCACTTTTTTTCGATATATCAAAAATCTCAGAACACCTGGCCAATTTAGGTATTTTCTTTTAAATGTTCGCAATATTCCACAAAAGTTTTTTGCAGAAAGAAAAATTGTCCACGCCCACTAATACGCTCACTTATCAAATATATCTACAAATATGTAACCAACGGCATTTTTTATTGTAAAAGTTTATTTTCGAATGAATATTAATTTAAAAACAGTTCTCAAATATAAAACAAGGTTCTACAAATTATAAGTACAAAAAGGGTGTTAACTAAATCTTAACAAAAATACATTATTAACATCAATACTTTCCCTTGTTAAGATAATTTGTTAACATTTGAAAGTCCCAAATTACTTATTAAATATTTCAACCTTGTTGCTTGTAGTGGTTTCGTCATCAAATCAGCTAGTTGGTCTTCAGTTGATATTCGTGTAACACAAATTTCATTTTCAGATACCTTTTCACGAATGAAGAAATGTTTCAACGCAATGTGTTTAGTACGACGATGAAACTCTGGATTCTGAGCTAATCTTATTGCAGCATTATTGTCCACTTGCAATACAGGAACATCCTTGTATCCAATTAACTCGGAATATAGCCTTTTTAACCATATAATTTCTTTGGTAGCTTCAGTAGCAGCAACAATTTCAGCTTCTGTTGTAGAAGTTGCTACTATCGGCTGTCTTTGACTCATCCATGAAATTACAGCACCAGCGTATTTTATTATAATTCCTGATGTCGATCTACCAGTCTTTAAGCATCCTCCAAAGTCAGCATCACTGTAGCATTCGAACTTTAAGTTATTGTCAGCAGTATAAGTAATTCCATATTCTTTTGTACCAGCAATATATCTAAATACTCTTTTTACTCTGACGATATCTTCTTTTGAGGGATTATCTAAAGTTCTAGACAAGTATCCAACACTGTATGCAAGATCTGGTCTAGTACCAAGCATTAAATACATAATTCCTCCCACTGCTTGTCGATAGGGAAATTTAGATAAGTCCTCAGCTTTCCCTGTTTCGGAATCTTCTACTATTTTGGTCATTGGAGTTGATACTGGTCTGCATTCATCAAAATTGAACCTCTCAAGTATTTTCTTAACATACGCTGTTTGAGATATTCGTATTACACCATTTTCTTTCTTTATCTCCAAACCCAAAAAATAATTCGCTTCTTTAGATGTAATTTTAAATTCAGCTCGTAACTCTTTTAATAAATTTTGAACTTCAATTTCGTTTGTTCCTGCAACCAAACCGTCATCTACATATAGTACCAAAATAAGTTTCTTTCCATTTTTGATTCTTATGAAAAGACACGGATCAGCTTCACAAACGTTAAATCCAATCTTTAATAAATATTTTACTAATCTTTTATTCCAGCAACGAGGAGCTTGTTTTAAACCATACAAACTTTTCTTTAATTTACACACTCTTTTTGTACCATCGCTATAGCCCTCAGGTTGTTTCATAAATATTTCTTCTTCTAATTCGCCGTAAAGAAAAGCTGTTGCAACATCAAATTGAAATAGGTGCATATTATTGCTAGCTACTATACTCAACACTGCACGTATTGTTGCTAATCTTGCTACTGGGCTAAAGGTTTCTGTGTAATCTATGCCTTTTCTCTGTGTAAATCCTTTTATAACTAATCTGGCTTTAAACTTCTCTATGGAACCATCTGGATTCATCTTTACACGGAACACCCACCTTGACGGTAAAGCTTTTGCGCCTTTTGGAAGATCTGATAATTCCCATGTTTTGTTTTCTTTTAGGGAATTAATTTCAGAATCCATAGCTTTTATCCACTGTTTACTTTCTTTAGCATTTATAGCTTCTTTATAGCTCATAGGGGTTTCAATTTTATTTATAAAATCTTGAATTTCCATAACAAAGTCATCATATCTAGGATTTGATATCAAAGTACGATCTCTTAATCGTTTTGATAATATTAAATTAGAATTGTCATCAGTAATAACTTCTTGAACATCATCATCTGATATGACGATTTCATCTAAATAGTCATCTTCTATAGCATCATCAAAAAGTTCTTCTTCACTTTGCTGTTCTTCTTCTATCAGTTCTTCGTTTTGTTGTTCTTCATCTATCAATTCAGGTTCTTCATTGGCGTTATTATTAGTATTTTGACTTCTGTAATCTTCAAACTTAAGCTTAACTTCATTATCATCTTCAGCATTTACATTTTTGTTGTCATCTTCTTCATCATTTTGATTATCAGACAGGCATGATTTAACTTTTTCAACAAATTTGACATCTCTGGAAAGTATAACTTCTTGTTTCTCTTTGATGTAAACTCGGTAACGCTCATCATCGTCATAACCAATAAGAAAGCCTTTTGTAGCTTTAGCATCCATCTTCTTTCTCTTTTGCTTAGGAATATGAACATAACATTCGCATGATATGATTCTTAAATGATGCACTCTAGGTTTCTTCCTCATCCATAATTCATAAGGACTTTTATTTTCTACTGATGATTTGCCAGTTCTGTTTAGTACATATATTGCTGTTCTTACTAATTCAGCCCATATGGCGTCCGGAAACTTTGCTTCTGTATTGGAATATTTGAATGTACGAGCCATCTCTACAACTGTACGATTTTCTCTTTCACTAGCACAATTCTGTTGTGGCGTATAAGGGGCTGTTAGTCTTTGTATGACACCATTCTTCTTTAGAATTGACTTTACTTCATGGTTGTCAAACTCACCACCATTGTCGCTTAACAATTCTTTTATATGATGACCACGATTATTTGCTAACATTAATACTTCTTCTAAGCAGTCTTTAACTTCAGACTTTTGTTTTACAACAAACCCAAAACGATACTTCGTATATGCATCTTTAAAAATCACCAGGTACCTCTTTTTAGAAAATGACTCACTAAATGGTCCACAGACATCAGCTGTCACGACTTCACCGGGACATGTAGCTTTATTTCTATGACCAAACGGTAACCGATGAGCTTTTCCATAGATACACGGCTCACATACAGTTTTATCATCTTTAACAGTAATACCCATTTCTAATTTAAGCATCTTCTGTATGTGTCGTTTGTCTTGGTGACCCCATCTTTCATGATAAAGTTGAAGTAAATCGCAATCTTGAACTTCATTGACTTGTTCCATACCATACTGCTTTATCGCTTTTATATTGGCTTTATAAAGTGAACCACCTACTGATCTTGAACCACATAAAACTATTTCATTATCAATAAATAGTTTACAGCTGGTAGCTGTCGATATAAATCTGCTATTTGGTTGTTTATCCTGAGCTGATAACACTGAGAATAAATTCCTTGTGATGTTAGGTACATACCAAACGTCTGTTAAACACAGTCTCTCTGTTTTGTTTTTGACTTTCGATTCAATTTCTATTGTACCTTTACCAATGGCTTGTAGTACTTCTTTACCTGCTGCTCTTATAAAATTTGGACTTGAAAACGACTCAAAATCTTTAAAATTGTCTTGACTATTAGTTATATGACGTGTTGCTCCATTGTCAATCCACCAACATGTGGTATCGGCATCTTGCACCACATTTGCTTCCTCACAAAAAACAGGCAAACACTTTTGACTCACAGCTTTGGCTTCATTTGCTTCTTTACTAGGCTTACCATCAGCTGCCCACTTACGACAATCACGTACCCAATGTCCTTTCTTCTTACAATAGTTGCAAACATCACTATTCTTCTTGTTAACTTTGTTAGAGTTTTCTAATTTCTTAAATTTATAGTTTGCAACAAGTGCTTCTTCAGTGGTGGTAATGTCGCCTTTTCCAAAGTTCCTTTGATACATAGTTATTTGCATACATAACTCTTCAAAAGTTTTGTCTTCATTTTTGCTTAACATCATCCAACTTGATTTGAATGTGTCGAATTTTGATGGTAGTATGTGCAAAATCTTACCCACTAGCAATAGATCTGGTAATTCGTTTAAATTCTTTTCTTTTAGTCCATTGTTGAATTCGAACCATAATCCTTTTAATTTGGCAATATGCATTGTGACATCTTGATTGTCATCCCAAACGAACGAGAAAAAATCTGCACATATCTTGAACAATTGATCTTTTGCTGTTGCTTCGAAAAGATTTTTAAGAGCATCCCACACATCTGCAGCACTTTCTTTATCCATAACTTTTTGATAAATGTCATCACTTATTGAACTGCACAAAACCGATTTTGCATAACTGTTGGCTTTTCTGTACAAACCGCTTTGTTCTTGATACAATTTCTTTTGTTCTGCTGTGGCTGTTGGTTCTAGAGGAGTTGGCTTATGTAATATTCTGTCAATTACATCCAAAGTTCCTTCATGATAATCCAAAAGATCTCTAATCTTTCTTTTCCACATTGGCCATTCAGTTTCACCTTTAAGAGTCTTGATGTTCTTGCTAAAATCCATATTCGGTTTTGTATTTTCTTCTTGTCTTGAACAAATTTTTCTTCTATCTTGAAAAATTTTTTTTTATTTTGACTTGAAAAAATTTTCACTTCAGAAAATATTTTTAATTATTTTTCAAGAGCTTCCTGGGCCCATAACCTTTTATTGTAAAAGTTTATTTTCGAATGAATATTAATTTAAAAACAGTTCTCAAATATAAAACAAGGTTCTACAAATTATAAGTACAAAAAGGGTGTTAACTAAATCTTAACAAAAATACATTATTAACATCAATAGCATTTACGTGGCTGAGTTAATGCGGAGAATTCCAACAATGGAGTCACTAAATTTCAAATGGGCCGCTATGTTGGCAGTAACCATGTAATTTGGCACATTTTTTCATTTGCCATTAATGAAAGACATCCAACTGTTGTTCATTTAGCCCGACAGCTGGAAAATTGTCGAAGAGTGTACTTTAATGAGGAGAATGTATTACAACGAGTTGATCGACCGCCATATACAACATTGACCAGATATTTTGAAATGTGCTGGAATAATGAATTTTCCTGAACGCTGCTATACTTGGAATCAATCGTCAAAGAAATTTCAATGGCGGAAAATAGGAAATTTACAACGAGGCTTTGCTAATTGAGGACATGTGCTTGATGATGTTGAACAATGTATTATCAGATGCACGACGCATTTAATCAAGTGTTGCGACACGAAAACCAATACGATTGCGATGCCTTGAGGAAATTAATACAAATAGACTTTCCACTGTTGAATCGACAGCAAAAATATGTGTACGACACTCTTATGAAAGTTGTGAAATATGGTCTTCAGTTCCACATTTCATTTTTTAGACGATCACGGATCTTCCATTTTCAATGCAAAAAATTTAAACTCTGTTCTATAAATTAAATTCTACCACAAATAAAATTAACAGTGTGGCCAAAGATGTCGAAAGAAAACTTAAGCGAAAGAAAGTCAGTCACTCACTTTCATTTAAACAGTGTCCACCTAAACTCACTAGACAGTGAGCTGCAGGTGGCTGCGTATGTGATTGTGTTAGTGCGAAAGTATGAATGTATTGTCTTTTTCGAACTGATACTTGCATGTGTAAAGGCTAGGTTACCTAGGGGAAATCGGTATTAAAAAATTCTCTATTATTTCGAATAGATAATTTTTTAGGATATTAGTGGATGGGTCTTTTTCCTGGTGTGTCAATATTTGGAATTCTGAAATGTTCGGACTAATAACCCCTAATGAATCTCAAAATATTACTCTGTTTTACGATCTCCAGTCAAATAAAAAGCTGCTGCCGAATTCAGGATGCTTTATCTCCTATACTCAGCAGTTCTTAATATATTTAATTAAAACTGTGCCGACTATTAGGTAAACTCATTTTCTTCAAATCTATTGTCAAGAGAGGTGAGTAATAAACAGATTTGTAGAATTTGAGCTTAATTCAACAAATTACCAATTTACCTGAAGTAGGCATCACTATGCCGACTATGGAAAATCATAGAAATTTTTGTTCCTAATTAAAATAACCAAAAAAATTCTTTTTTGTGAAAACTTTCACACTGGAGGTAATATTTAAAAAAAATTTTATCTGTTAAAACATCTTTGGTAAAAATATTACTTAATTGATATGGTTACTAACTTGTTTTAGTTGGCCTTGCCACTAAACAATTTCTTAAAAAACAGACACTACCGCACCTGTTACAAGATGATCACTGAATAAGGTCAAAAATAGATAAAAATACTCATCTCATCCAAATTTAAACATTACATAAAGATACATGAGTATATGTTAAATTAAAGTTAAACCTTACTTTTGTATAAACATGTCGTTATTCTTATGTATCGACTACTGGTTCATGCCGAACTTAGGAGCACATACCCCAACTCAAAAATGTAAGCGTATTTCAAAGTACTATCTATATATATAATAACTTGAAATTCGGATAATAAATAAATTTTTGGTACATACTTTGAGATGCTGCCCAAAAAGGTTCCTTTAAACAAATACATAGTCAATATGAAATAATAGTTTTTGTGTACCGACGCCAATGTTTAGAACGAATGCAAAATTATTCATTCTTATATAGTAGGAAACTTTAACTAAGATAAAATTCTTATTTTACCTTAAAAAGTGTTGAATTGTCAATTACAAAGAATCCATAAGCAGTGAACTGTACTTCTTGTTTAATACTTTTTGTTAAAAATTTATCAACCTGCAATAGAAATAAAATTGTAGTAAATTAAAATTTTCGTAACAAATAGGGCCATCATCTTAATATCTGAACAAAGTTCTAATTAACTAACCGAACCGAACCTAACTCGTAATTGGCGAAATATAACATGTGTACTTAAAATAATAATCAGACATGGAGATAATAGGCCTTATTGTAGTAAACAAAGTATAACAAGTAGTCCGACTCTTTGACAACAGTACCTAACTCTATGCATGTGTTAGTAAAAAAGTACCTAGCTCTAAACATGTGTGAGTAACAAAATTACATATGTGTTGGTACCTTTTAAATTTTCTCCAGGCAACAGAGTTCTATAAAAATGTTTTAAATTTTAATTTGTATGAATTTTCAATACCAAAAATTAGAACTCTGTCCTATAATTTAAATTCTACAATAACAAAAAATTACGTCAGAAATTCCGAAAATATTTTTTCTTGATTTGTGCAAAATAGAAACGTTTTAGCAATGAAAGTGTGCTAAAAGTGTTTAAAAAAAATATAGAATAATATGTGATAGTGAAAAATTGTGTTAAAAAATCGTTATTTTATCGAAAATTAAAAATTAAAATTTCAAGCCGTTACATTTGTTTACATCTCTCTTAACTCACACGGTACCCGTATATGTGAGAGAGTAATTTTAAAAAATTGAGAGTCGGACTACTTGGTATACTTTGGTAGTAAATATAATTTTATTTAATGTACATACGATATTCTGGTACTCCTTGCTTTTGCCATACACACGTGCTAGTATCTGTGATGTTTCATTTGCCTGTAATTTAGATAGAAATACTTAAAAGCTTGTTTATAGGATGTAGATCAAATATATTATTTAAACGTAGCTTAAACGTTAGCCATAGTTACCACATAATATTTACCATGAATAACTGGCCCTACATCCCGCCCAAATTTTTTATAACGCTTTTTGCTGTTTCAGACTTGTAAGTGTATTTTTGATAATTTTGAAGAAAATATAAAAACTCGAAACATTGATCATCACATCAACCACTTTTTTAATCACTCTACTATGGAATAATTCTAGTTTTTAAATCAATGAATGTTGTTTGAAATAGTCTTCTAGCTTTACGAAAGTGCTACAAATATGTATTTTTACAGTTATAAGGAGCTATTTACAACCACGAGTGTTAAAACCTAATATTCGGTCGAATCGCATATGTCTAAAAGTGGTTCTTTTTGTTAAAAGGATATTATTAAATATTCAGAGATTATTCTAACTGTGGTAGTTCGAGAATTAGTGATTTTACAAAAAATTAATGTAATTTATAAGACCAAAAATGTTTTTGTCATAACTCGAAAGCGCTTATTGCAATCATAAAATATTTTGGCATGTATATTAGTTAAACTAAACAATTTTGTCTTATATTGTAAATATTTAAAGATAGTGTTCCGTTATTATCGGCTGTGCCGAATCTTATATACCCTTCACCAAATTATACTTTAAAATAAAAATTTTAAATATTTTTAGGTAAATAAAATCAATTTTTTTCAAAATTTAATAAATATTTTCTTTCCAAAAATTTTTTTTCGAAATATTTTTTCTAAAATTTGTTTACATTTTTTTTTTTTTTTTTGAATTTACTAGTGAAAAAAAAAAATTATGACAAAAAATTTTTTTTGTTTAATTCTCTCCCAAGGGTGTTGAATTGACACGGAACCCGTATATCTAAGAGAAAAATTTAAAAAAAAGAGAGTCGGACTACTTGTTATACTCTCTATTTTTTAAATTACTCTCTCATATATACGGGTTCCGTTTGAATTCAACACCCTTGTGAGAGAATTAAACACATCAAAAGTCTCGAAATCTTGACTATAAATTGTCGAATAAATAAAGTTTTATACGCGTAAATTCACAAACACACATTATTTTATAATTTTTTTAAACACATTTAGCACTTTTTCTAAACCGAAGCGCGTGCATTTCGCACAAAATAAAAAAAAATTTATTAATTTTGTCATTTTATTTTGTTTGTGGTGGAATTTGAAATATAGAACAGAGTTTCAATTTATTTTGTTGAAAATAGAATAAAAATTAAATAAATAAAAATTTTTAATTTTTTTTAGAACTCTGTGTGTCTGGTGAAATTTAAAAAGGCACCAACACAAATACATTTTTGTTACTAACACATGTTTAGAGTTAGGTACTTTTTCACTAACACATGTATAGAGTTAGGTACTGCTGTCAAAGAGTCGGACTACTTGTTATACTTTGGTAGAAACCATAGAATAATATATACATAGAAGCGTTACTGAGAGGGAAAAAACCTGAGTCTGTTGTCAAAAACCTAAGTCGAGAGAATTTATTAGTACATAGTTTTGAGGTTGTATTGATGCCTTTTTAATTTTCACCAAAAATATAAAAATTTTTAAATTTTAATTTATTTAAATTTTCTTCTATTTTCAATACCAAAAATTTAAACTCTGTTCTATAAATAAAATTCTACCACAGATAAAATTAAGTGTCAAAAATTAATAAAAAATATTTTTTTTCATTTGAGCAAAATTAACGTGTTTCGGAAATAAAAGTGTCCTGCAAAGTATTCAAAAAATTTGCCAAATATCGTGTAGAAGTGTAATAAAGTGGTTCGGTCTGTATTTAGTCGGAAAATCAAAGTTAGAATTTCAAGTATTTTGATGTGTTTAATTCTCTCACAAGTATGTTGAATTCACATATCACAAGTACGTGTGAAGAGAGTAATTATTGTTACTCTCGGCTTACTCTCAGTTGCGCCTCTAGTTGTGCCCTATGGTAGAAACCATAGATAAATATACATAGATCGGAAACACTGCTGTGAAAGACCTAACTCAATTGTCAAAAACCTAAGTGGTGAGAATGTATTAGTAGAAAAAACTATGTGAAAACAAAAACAACACTCGTATCTGTGATTATTTTGAGTAACATTTTTGTTTGAGTTTTTTTTTCTAGTTTTCGCTCTTGTTTCTCTATGATAGAAACCTCAGAAATTACTCAAATATCAAATATTTGAATTTTGTAATATTTATTTTTTTTAAATATTTTTGCAAATTAATAGATTGAATTTTTAAATTTAAAAATAGTTTCTGTTGGGCGATTCGTTTGTTCAATTGAAATTACTTTAAAATTGTCTCGTTATTTCTTTTTTTCTATAGTTGCTGACAGATTATGTCCCATACGCCAAATGCGAAAAAATCCAATACGTACAAGTAGGAGTGTTATATTCGGCTGTACTGAATCTTATATACCTACCACCAATATAATACTGTTTCATTTTCCATACCAAATTTGGTATGGATGCCAATATTCTATAGATATTTATGTTACATAGAGCCATATTCCGGGAAGAAATAGGAAAAAAAACAAAATTTTTAGAGGTTGCCTCACATTTTGGTCCATATCTCTGGTTCTATTTCTGATCAACAATTGTTATTTAAGCAACATTTCATACCCTAAGCCCTTCCCTGTAGGCCTTATCGACAGGCAGACGTACGGACATAGCTAGATCGCCTTAGAATTTTATAAGGGCCCAGAATATATGTATTTATATACTATTATGGGTCTGCTATGAATATATCGACGTGTTACAAACGAAATCACAAAATCAATATTCCGACCGTATTTTAGGTTCGACACAACAATTTTTTACTTTGGATGCTTACCACTACCTGGTCCTACTTTTTTTTAAATATTTTAAACATAAATTCATCTACAATTAAATAAAAAAGGAAATTTAGAAAAACAGTTTAGGGTCGGCTTCTTTAAAGTTGTTATACTTTAAATACTCCGATGGCAAAACAAATAAGTTTCAGGTTAACTTTTTGCATAAAAAATTTTAAACAAATTTTGCAAAAAAATTAAATAATAGAAATTTTGAGAACAATTGTTTTACCTAAAAAACGAAATTTCAAAGTTTAGATCATATTAGAGACTTTAAAAATGTGAACTTTTCTTCGAAAAATAGACGATTTAACTGTAAATTGCTTAGGTTATATGTGGAAAACCCGTTCATATTTCATGACATGGTGCTGATTTGTGGCATGACTTAGAAGATTACACTATTTCAATATTTTGTCTATCCTGTGTATTATTTATGTTAATCACACTCGACATTAATCACAAGTGCATTCTTAAAACCTTGCAAACAAATATATATATATTCATACCTGATCCGTAGCTTGTCCAGAACATCGTGATAACAGGGCCAGCATAGTGGTATGAAGAAAAAGCTGAACAAAACAGATTTGCAGGACATTTATTGACATGTCGCGTTGTGTTGTTATCTGAACGAATAAATTATATGTAGTTGTGGTAATCGAATAAAAGGCATAGCCCATGTAAACGACCAGTATTAGACTGCAACATTCATTGATGGCTTTGTAAAGGCGCAACAATTTATTGTACATGCGAAAGGCAAATAGCGAATCATCTGGAAAGTTTTCCATGGGTGGTGGTTGCGAAGGAATACTACCGGTTGAACGTATATTGTCTAAACGTCTAATACGTTGCCTTACTTTGCCCTTCTGTTCCCGGTAGGTATAGCCATTAATAACGGAGTTCAAATATTCGAAACGTACAGTTACAATGCGCAAGAGAATCGAAGCAAACACGATGAATATTGACGACAAACCATTTTGCAATGAATAAAATCCGATCAGAATGTATGATGGCACTGTTATGGGGTTTTGAATGCCCAAGATTTTTAAAATAATTATATAGAATTGAAAAACTACTATTAGTATAATGAACTTGGGGGCAAATCCACAATTGTTAACAATATTTATAGACGATTTTCGACTTATTTCCTCATCCACCTTGAGAATGTCATTCAAAATTTTTAAAAACGATTTCGAGTTTTTCGAACATATAAAGACTGTCGTTGTATAGGTCACAATGCACAATAGAATGTCAATCCAGTAGTTTATGTTGTCAGTTTCGCGATACGAAGAGAATAATTGAATGGAACTATCCGAAAAAAGATTGTACAGATTGTAAATGGTCATCGAATGAAATAGAGCATGTGTAATAATAGAATAGATACGTCGAATACCATTTGGTGGACCCAGTTCATAGTTAGATGTCATTCGATAGATGGGTAAGAGTCCTGTTGCCTTTAGTACGAATAGAATGCTAGGTATATCGTTTAAAAACGAATTTGATTCGTTATTATTCGGATCGTTCATAAATGCAGGATTTCTAGGTCTTTGACGCACGGGCGAAGATTTAGCTTTTTCTCCATTCATATTCACCGTCCAAGGTCCAGGACACATTTTATATCCTTCTCAATAAATATATTAAATTTAGCAATTTGCTCTTTTTTACCAGCTCTTCAAATGTGATTATTACTTTGTCAACGTTATACGTATGTATTTATTCCAAGTGACTCCTTGTTATTGAAACAAGTAACTATGTCGTGTATTGTAAAGTATGTATATGACTCGGTGACTGAGTACATGTACACATAAATCTAATTGCTTTTACGGTAAATTAATTTTTTATCTTTAAATCTTATCGCATAAATAATAATGTTATGATATACATATGTACATACTTACCAACGCCCTAAACAACGATGATACAGCACTCAACGTATGAAAAATGTGCATGTCCGGATAAAATTTTAAAAAAATAGTAATAATAATGACGATTGTGAATAAATACCTTTTTCATAAAAGTCCACCAATAACCATTTTTTTCAAGTTTTATCAGGGATGATTGTAAAGGGGTTTCCAACAAGAGGTGTTATTTTGGTATTCAAAGAAAAATGGCATTTTTAGAGATAAATGATGGGATGTTAATTTCATAATAAAGAGGAGGGTATGCCGTTACTAATGAAAAACAACATCAGCCAAATGGCCACGCTTACAGGACCATATCCTTTTCATGAAATTGTCCATAACCAAATCACAATGTGGCTGCCCTATGTCCTCGATAGCCTCACGAATTCTATCTTTGAGGTCTTGAATCGACGCTGGGCTGTTGGCGTAGACGTTATCTTTCACGTGGCCCCAAAGGAAGAAGTCGCAAGGTGTTAAATCACAAGATATCGGTGGCCAATTGTGATCACCTCTTCGAGAGATAACACGGTCCGGAAACTTTTCCCGTAAAAGAGCAATGGTTTCGTTGCTTGTGTGGTACGTAGCGCCGTCTTGTTGAAAGTAAACGTTGTCCAGATCAGTATCATCCAACTCCGACCATAACATACGGTGTAATGACGTTTTTGGAATGCCCAATTCCAAAGAACGACGAGGAATGGACTAACCTTGGTTTTCTTCAACACTTTGAGCTACAACAGCAATATTCTCAGTTGTTCTTGAGCGACGTGCACGGGTTTAATTCTTCACATCACTAAGTAGTCCCAACAGCTCGAATTTGTCCACCAATTTCTGTATTGCGGTCCGACAAGGTGCTTCACGACAACCCAAAAATGCTTTAGTTTTGCGAACTGCGACTTCGTGATTTTCACCATTTGTGTAGTGAATTTTAATAATTTCAATGCGTTGTTGAAGCGTGTATCGTTCCATTCTTAGTAATGGCGTTGTTTCTACCTGTCAAATATCATAGAATAAAAGCTTCAAAAGTGACAGCTACCGAAATACCGGGTGATTCAAAATAACACCCTTGTTGGAAAACCCTTTACAATTCTACTATTTTTTTTTTTAATTCACACTTCAAAAGTACAGCAGTATTCAAATGACAATAACTACAATTAATAATTGACTTAAAATTTATTTTTTTCTTATTTCTTTGATGACTTTATCCAAAATCTTCACATTGTTGAAATATTTGACAAATAGGTTTATTAATTTAAACAAATTTTTTGCATACACAAAAAGTATCGCAAATCCCCTTTTACGGGTTACTGCTTTAGTTAGTCATAATCAAATCCTGATTATTGGTCACGATTGGCGGGTTAATAACTCAATATTCACTTATATTAAAGATAATAAATAAGCTATTATTCCAATATTTCTAAGTAATGCAAAGCAATGACTACTGCATAAGTCAACAAATTTGGCCATCTCAACGAATCTGAATATTGTAGCTTTCAGTAGGAAACTTATAAAGAAATAAATTTCCGAAATTGTCCAAAGAAATTTCATTAAATATATGAAATTTGTTTGTTAATATGAATTCTTGTACTCTATTGAGTTGTGGCTATTACGAAATATAATAAACTTTTATATTTCGACATATTTACTGCGCAAAATTATTTTTCATAGCTTTTTCTTAAATGTTTCTTAGTATGACTAAAATTATGCAATTCTGAGTCAATTGACCATGAAAAATTGTGTTTTAAATAAGTAATAAGCCGTTTACCAGAATTTGGAATATAGTGGTATTTAGTTTCAAATAACAACATGTTAGTTAATGTTTGTGGGTCTTGAAAAACCAATGTTTCTAATTTTATCAGAATTAACTCAATAATTCCATACAATTTATATTCCTTACCAAAATTATTACTTTTTAAGCCTCTAAAAATTCGAATTTCCAAAATTGCCGGTTTGGGAGGAGACGAATTGTTATGGTGACCCCTAATATTATGGTTACAACTAACAATATAATCTAATGTCTCGCAACTTTCCCCTAGACGCCAACCTAGAATTATTTAGAATTATTAAAACTTTCACTTCTACATTTTAACTTTTACGTTTTCGGTTACACGGACAAAATTAATAATAATATTGGAAACATAGTAAACAATTTAATTTTTTTGCAATTACACTTGTTTTCAAAAAATAGTTCAATAAATTATTTTCACGTTTCCGGTCACACACCCAAAATTATTATCAATTTTGGTCACAAATAAAAATAGGTCAATAATTCTTTAGAATTGTTTACCAAAAACTATTTAAATATCTTTAATTTAATTATTTCCAACTGCACTTGATTGTGATGACCACAAACAATAAAAATTTTTATTTTGCATTTCTGTTAGTTCAGACGAAATTACCAGTAATTTTGGCCCAAACGAAAAATGTAAACAATTCATCATAATTGTTTACCATGTAAAACTTATTTTTAAGATCAGTAATTAATAATCAGTCTACAATAGTACATTAATAGTTTTAAGTAAAGTAAAATAAATAAAGTGATTTTATTTTCAAATTAATAACATAAAATATCCTTTTACTGCCCCTAAAGTTAAGACAATTGGGCTGTGCTATGATGAATCAGCCACTCGTTTGTTTATAAAAAATAGATATAACAAATTAATTTAACAGGTTTCAACAAAATCTTTTGTTCTTATTTATTATGAAATATGTATACATCCATAAGTATGTAATTTAAATTTGACGAGTATAAAAAATTTAATTCGAACCGACTAACATTGGGCGTCCCGAACTGGTGATTTTACCCATAATTTAGGGTAGGAACAAGTTACTTCAATAGCTACGTGACTAGTTATTTTAACACGTGTATGACCTAAGCAGGGGGTCAATTGACCCTTTTTGACGACTGTTTAGTAGCTGGTCCAAAGTAGTCAACGCATTGGATTCACATACTGGTTAAATATCGCCAGTTACCTTACTAGCTTCCTAACTGGTAACATGATCAGCTACATAACTATGTTTTTTAACATGTACGGGTACTAATTGACCTCAAATAGTCAGCTCTCTAATGGATTGGTTCTGGTGAGTAAAATAACTACTTTCTAAAGTGCAATACAAAATAAACCATTAAAGTGATTTCACTATTGGTTACTAAGAGACACTAAAGTGACTAAAATTAAAAGCTTGAAAAACCTGCCCTTATAATTGTACACAATTTTATACAACATTATAATTTGTTAATAAAATACTTAGATATATTTTGCACTAAACTTATTTCTATATAATTTTATATGATAGTTACATATGTAAGTGCTTTGTCTAAAAATTTTGTCCATTAAATGACTTTTATTGTAGCCTTCAAATCGCCCACAGCTGTATAAAAGTGGGAAATAAATCCCTAAATAACTTGCTACGTAAAACACAAAAGGTAAACATTTTATATGTTAATGAATGGGGGATTTTGTCTATTTTTAAAAAAATATATACATATATCTTTTGATAATTGAAAAAATTCATGGAATACTTTTCTGAAAAATATGACTAAAAATGGGATTTTTTAGTTTTTTGGTTATGATATCCATACCAAGAACATATTGGGCCATCTACAATATGTTACTATATTTTGATATCGACTATGCGATTTGAGAATTTTAGACCTAAAGTTGAAGTTTACATAAAAAATAGGCGTTTTTTGGATTGACCTGTTCCCCTCGTATCAGAAATTTTCAATTCCTTATATGTACATCTTCTTAGACATTTTTTAGATAATTTAAAAAAAAATAAAGTACTTTTTTCCAAAAAAAAAAAAATCGTTAAATATTTAGAAGTTACAGAATTAATTCTTAATTATAAAAACCGTGCTGTCGATTACCGGTCGATTTTTTAAACTAAACAAAAAAAAACGGTTCTACGGGTTTTGAATAATCTTTTCTATACCTACATATTTTTCCGTATTCATACAAATAAACCCACCCTAATACATATTTTTATTCTACAGTATGCCGACAGCTGTTTCTTATCACTACTTTATGTTAATCACACATACTCTCAAATCGTTTAGTAACAAAGTAAATTTAGTCAGCATTCAATAGTCGCAGTTATTAATTAAATTAAAAACAATGACCGGTTCTTTGATGATTCTTATGGGAGCACTAACTCTCTCATCTCTGCATCGATTCAATTACACCTGTGATACTAGGTATTACGAATTTCCGAAGTTTTGGACAAATACTGGTTTATGTCCCGCCGGTAGAATCATACATGACGATATTAAAGACTCACTTCTCTCAGACGCCATGCTAATGAATCTGTTGCACATAGCAGCACTACCTAGAGGAGCCATAACACACATACGCATACATTGGTTATTGGAACTGCTACAGTTTGAACAGTTCTCACAGTCCGGAGTACCTATTTACGATTTTAGTGTTTTGGATAAATTCCTAATGGATTTGGATGAAATGAATATAAATCCGGTTATTGAGTTTATGGCAAATTTATCGGATGTCTTTATTAAAAACCCAACTCAGAATGGTTTATATTGGGATAACTTAAGCTACCAAGTTGCCAGACATTATTTAAGTAAGTATGTAAATGGAATGTTTAAGGTATTCACGTCACCATTTTCAACCATTTCAAACTTTTACACAAATGCATAATACTTAAAGGGTACTCATGTAAATGCTTAACATTTGCAATCTGTGCAGTTTTACACTCTCCCAAATGAACTGTCAAAAAATGTATGGAAATTTCTTTGCGCGACAATTTAGACTTGAACAGAATTATTGTGCATTTGATGAATCAGCTGCTTTTGTTTACTTTTAGTTATAAGAATTAACAATCAATTAAAATATACATATCGTCACTTTAAATACAGAACGCCGTAACAGCCAACAAATTCAAAATTGAGTTTATAATGTATATTAATAAAGCGCATAAAATTTTTAGCTTTCTATTTTTAAAAATAACGACTTTATTAAAGAAATTCAATCATATTTGTAAGGATACACTTTTCATTTTATAAAGTATTTGTCTATCCTGTAAAATTTTAAAAAGTAAGCATTTTAGGTGACGATAAGTAAGAGCCAGTTTTTGACTTCGTATTTAAATATTAATTATTTTTAAGTTCTATTTAAATACGAAAATGGGTTTCTCAGTGCTTTTTTAAATGATACTTAAGTGGCCAACGTTGGCCATTTAAATTCTATTTAAGTTTCATAAACTACCATATGTTTTTAACAGCTGTCTTTTGTTGTCTGTTTTTTTTTCACTCTATTGTAGCGCTGTATTTTTTTACGACATCTAACAAAAACTACACTTCCGATGCGGTGAAGTTGGGGCTTCTTTTGTGCATTTTCCTACATATATTTTATTGTTTAATAACCTTTTTTTTTTCTTATTTGGCAAAATGTATCAATTTTTGTTTTGCTTGAACAGCTGTGTTATACAAAACTATCGATAATTTTTTGATATTTAGTAGTGCTACCACACTTTTATCTTATTTAAATAAGAAAAATTATATTGCACTGAAAAACTCAAACTGTATTTAAATACCATTTAAATTTAAGTAAAAATTAACTAAATATGTATTTAAATACGAAGTCAAAAATTGGGCATAAGTATGTAAATGTTGTATACATGAGTTGTTGTATAAAACACTAGCTGACCCGGTGCGCTTCGCCACCCCAATTGGATGAAAGAAATAGTACTTTGTGAATTAATGCTAATTCAGGATAACATGTTTCTAGTTTCATGTTTATTGAATCATTGTAATGTGGCTTCTAGCTCATTCGAAACATATTATTATAATACAAAAGTACAATTTAGACCCACATTTTGTATTCCCACTCAACATCATGATTCTGGGTCCATTATTATAGAAAATGCTAAAGAAATGTACCACTAAAGTCACCTTTTGTGAATTCTAATTCATTCCGAATCATGTGTGCCCAATTTTGAATTTTTAGGTTTAATTTTATAAAATAGTCAAAAAGAATTATTAGTTGGAAAAAAGTACCTGTGAGTCCCTTTTTTAGATTCTTACTCGATTCTTACTCAATGTCATATAGATGGCTTAGTGACTTTCTTTCTTTACTCAGAAGCATATCAGTAAAATAATTTAATATAATAAAAAGTACCATTAGAGGAAAAAGTACCAATTTTTAAGTTTAAAATCAAAGTAATTTCCTTATTCTAAGTTCAATATTATATTAGAAAATTCAAAAAGTACTATTTGGAGAATCAAAAAATACATAATATTGCTGCTATAAAATTATCCAGAGGAAGAATATTATTTAATAACATTACAATCATAAATATATGACCCCAACAAATTTTGTGTGGATCCTTTCATAATTGACCAAAGCCCCCATATAAGGCCTACTTCTGAAAATTACCAACGCCCTAATTTTGTAAATCACGTCACCAAAGTGATATTTATGTGGAAAGCAAAAACAAAGTTCAAAAATTTTAAAAATTTGTTTTGTGTTCACAATCTATATAAATATATAAATGTCTTTGTAAGTTTGTTTGTTTGTTTGTTTGTTTGAGCATCACGCCTAAACGGCTGAACCGATTTTATTGAAATTTGGAACGTAGATAGATCCTTACTTGGAAGTGTCAATAGGCTATAAAGTTTTTCAATACTTGGACCAGAAAGGGTTAAAAAGGCTTTCCACATAAATATCACTTTGGTGACGTGATTTACAAAATTAGGGCCTTAGTATAACGAACATAAAACTCAACACAAATCAATCACAAAAATAAATTATTGAAATTTTAAAAGAAAAATGTTTTTGCTCATTTACCCAGCGCATGCTATCACTCGTATATTGTCGGGTTAGGCTGACTATACTTTCTTACTTGTTTAATTCTGCCAAAATGATCTGAAAGTAAACTAAATAACTAAACTAAATATTTAACATATTTTGCAAATAATTTTATTATTATATACAGTGGTGGCCATGAGGTTAGCACACTAGCTACTTGCTATTTTTAAACGCAAATATTTCCTATATTTCTTAATTTTTTCATTATATCTTTTACATGCGTGTTACATGTCCTTCTAAGATCGCGTCCCAATATGTCCAGCATTATTCCTTTATATATATTTTACGTTTTTCTATCCAGAATAGAATAACCTCCAAAAAAAACTGGACAGTATTTTAGCACAAAATAAAAAAGTTTATTCATATTAAAAAAAGTAACAAAACGAAAAAACTTATTTCATTAAAAACTTAGTACTTAGTTGGATACCCTTTATTTTTGATCACAGCTGCTAGTCTCCTTGGCATAATTTCTACAAGGGCCATTAAGCGATCCACTGAAATTCCATTCCAAGCTTTTTATACTTTTTTCTATAAATCGGCCAAATTTTTAGGCTTTTCTCTCATTACATGCTGCTTCACATCATTCCAAAGGTTCTCAATAGGATTGAGATCCAGAGATTGGGCTGGCCATTTTAACACGTCGATATTGTTCGATTCCAAGCAACACCTCACTAAGCGTGAGGTGTGTTTTGGATCATTATCTTGCATAAATCGCCACCTAAGTGGCATGTTGTCCTCTGCATAAGGTATAATTGTATTTAGAAGTATACATACTGGTCCATACGAGTATCAATCTTTTTTATAGGACCAACACCATGCCCAGAAAATGCTGCCCACACCATCACATTACCCCCACCGTGTTTTATTGTTTTACTGGTGTACTTTGGATTATGTTGCATGTTCGGAGGACGCCATACATACCTCTTACCATCGGATCCGAGTCTACAAAATTTAGATTCATCACTCCATAGGACATTTTTCCAAAAAATTAACGGCTTTTCCAAATGCTCACGAGCAAATCACAACCGAGCTTGTATGTTCTTTTTTGAAACATGTGGCTTATGCTGAGAAATGCATCCACGTAAATTTTTTTCATTAAGTCTTCTTCTTATCGTTCTGCTGGACACGTTGATACCATATTCCCTGAAATTTCTCTCTGGATTACGGTGGAGCTCTTAAAAGGATCTTCGACAGAGGCTCTGTATATTAAAGAGTCCTCTTTACGTGAAGTTTTTCTGGGCCGAGGAGCCTGTGTAACATTTTAAGATGTTTTATACTTCTGAATATGTCTTAGAGCATTATAAACCATCTTCCTAGAGCATTCCAAAGTATTAGCAATCTCACTTATACTTGTTCCTCTCGAGTTCATTTGTTGAATAATCTTTCGTTGTTCCTCTGTACACCACTTTTTTTTAGCCAAATCTAAATAATGTTTATTAATTCAATTTGTCTTCCTCATTAATTAAATAATACCTAAACTTACCAATTAATATTTATACCCACAAAAAACTTTAAAAAAATTTAATTGTACTTATATGTGCTAAAATTGTGTCCAGCTTATTTTACATATTACTGCACTAATATGCAAATTTGAAAGAGAATAGCGATAGAATACAAAAAAAAAGTAACGGGACTTATTGATCACACCATAAACAACACTAATTACCAAAAATTTTTGTTTATAATTGCAATGAAATTAAATAATTTGCTTTAGAAAACAGCAAGTATGATGTGTGCTAACCTCATGGCCACCACTGTAGATGAAAGCGTATTATTTGCTCCATTATTAATGTTGGCACCATGTAATAATTTGTAACGTTTTCTTAGGCAATCATCTACGGAAAACGTCTTACGATAACGGAAAAATCTACTCGAATCTCCAGTACCGAGATACGAGTAGATTTTTCACTCCACTCCAACAGTTAATGAACCAAATATTCTACACTCAAATATTTATGATTTGCCTTGCACATAGCAGCATGAAGGACATCTTTTCCTTTTGTTTCATTATTTTGGCAAATTCTTGCAATTTTTGTAGCTGGCACGACTATATTGAAAACATAATTGTTCCATAAGCATACTCACGTTATCTGCATGGATCAGCAACGACTTCACGCACTCACGCTTTTTGGAGCCTTAAACAATTTTCAAAATTATTATAATTATAAACAGCAGTCGATTGATTAAAAGCCGTTGAGCTTAGGTCCGTTGCTTTAAGAGGTTTTTGGTCGTCTAGTGGATTGCGAGTGGGATGTCTATCAAAATAAATATTTTGTTTCCAAAATCAAAAACTTTTTTGACTTTTATTTTCAAAATGATAGATATTTTCCTTGAAGGCCTATTTGATCGCTTAGTGGGATGCGAGTGGGATATCTATCAAAATAAATGTTTTGTAACTCAAAACATACAGTTTTTTACTTTTTTTGCAAAATCAAAAACTTTGTTGACTTTTTTTTCAAAATGGGCCCTTTTTTGCTCAAAAGAAAGCTTAGGTCCATTCCTTTAAAAGGTTCTTGGTCGCTTAGTGGGATGCGAGTGGGATATCTATCAGAAAAATATTTTGTAACTCGCATCCCACTAAGCGACGAAAAACCTCTTAAAGCAACGAACCTAACCTCTCTTTTGAGCACAAAAAAAAAAAAAAAATTAAAAACGGGGGCCCATTTTGGAAAAAAATCTCTAAAATTGTATGTCTTGAGTTACAAAATATTTATTTTGATAGATATCCCACTAGATATATAACTCAGAAAGTTCTCGACCGATCTTGTTGAAAAAGTGTGTCTGAATTACTATCTAATAGAACTAACTATGGTGCAAATTTCATCCCAATCGGAAGACATCGATTTCAAAAGTTGGTTCACTTGACATGAAATGCCCCATATGTATATATAAATACGACCATGAGCGACATTAACAAAATAACTAATTTCAAGCTCTCCAGATATTCAATTATAACTATTTTTTTTATAAGAGAGGGTAAGCCGATCATGCTAAGTTTCAGCCAAACATCGTAAAAATATAATAAAGTTAAAAGACTCTCGAAATTACAATTTTCATTGGAATGGAGGTCCTCATAAACTTAGTACAAGTACAACATAATTCTCCAAATATTCGAAAATAACTAATTCAATCTAGTACATTTTAAGTCAACTGCGTACCATGGTAACGAAATAAATCCTTCAATGTTTTATGGATTTCTCTACTACAATTCACCAGATATTTGTTAATATCTGTTTATTTTGTATGTGAGGTTCCATGTCCACTAATAATAACCCGCCCCTTTTTGACTATGTACTTTTTACTGATCCAGACCATTTTCATTTTACAATTATAGTTCTCCAGATCTTCGAAATTAACTAATTATTTTCTGTGGGGGTGCCACTCACACTTTGGTAGCTATTTCATTTTTCAAATTTGGGAATTAGTTAATTTTTGATGGAAGTTATTTCATTGGGGAGTTATTTCACGGTACCACTATATCATACTGCTCCTCAGCGTTTTTTAAGAAATACTCGTTTAATGCTCATTTTCGTTTGACATTTAAAGGGACAATGTTTTTATTACAATATAAAAATGTCATAATTACAAATTGACACAAGTTTTTCGACCATACATTTTGTCAGCAGTTGACGTTGACAGCGCCAAATATATTAAAACTAATTATTTGTTTTGAATTATCCTAAGTAAATGGAGTTTATGAAATAAAAGAATTACAATAAAATATATTTTATTTAGTGGTAACGTCTTTTTGGTCAAATATCTGCCATGTGTGACCCTACATTTACTGACAGTTTCTCAATATCGAATGAAGTTATTCGACAACATTTGATGCTATTTCTGTGTAATTTCGACAAAACAATGTATTGCCCATTGACGAAAATAAATAATATTTTTATTAAAAATATGCAATTTGAAGTAAAATATAACAAAATAAGCATTATCAATAAAATATGCAAAAATATGCTCTAACAAATGTTTGATTCGGATAGACAATTATTCTTCATGGTATTTGGACGTTCGAGAAAAAACATGCATTTGCATATAAATCCGCTCCCTAGTTATTAGCAACGAAAAAAAAATATATAAATCGAAAATAAATGTTATGAGCACGAAAAAAATATATTCTTGAGAATAACTCTTATTAGGCAACTTAAACATATATAAATCGAAAATAAAAGTTATGAGTAACGAAAAAAATAATATTATGAATAAGTCTCATATAAAAACGTAAAATTTATTCATTGGTTTATGACTAAATTTTTCATTCTCAAAAAATAATAATTTTTGGTCTCTGCTTAGCATTATTTTACGAAAATAAAAAATTGTTTTTTATTTCTTTGCAGATATGTTTGGAGCAAAGAAGCTTTTAAACTGGCGATTTGAAACATGGAATGAACCAGATCTGCTAACGTATAATAAATTGAATTTTTCAGTAGAAGGTTCGTACCCCTCAAATAAAATTATAAATAGATACATAAAAAGGCGAATATTAAAAAATTCTTATTAGAAGATGCAAACTTCTGATAACATTTTTACATGTATATATTAGGGATATAACTATTGACATTTTTTGCAAATATGAAAATTGGCATAGCATAGTCGAATAGAGCATTAAAAAATATGAAAAACCACGATATTATTTTTTCGCGGTTTTTAAAAAAGTTCACGCA
The DNA here is from genome assembly GCA_942486065.2 of Calliphora vomitoria. NCBI lineage: Eukaryota > Metazoa > Arthropoda > Insecta > Diptera > Calliphoridae > Calliphora > Calliphora vomitoria. Next base: position 63,600,080 of record OW818030.2, on the reverse strand, counting down.
CCAAACGCAATAAAGTTTTTTATTCAATATTTAGAAATACAATACATTTTATTTATATAATTTTTTAAAGAAATTTATACTTAAAAATAAAATAACAAGATAGGATTGGGAAGGATTTTTAACAGTAACACGTACCCCTGTTTTGACTTTAGAAACTTTTTAATTGTAACGAATTTGTAAATCACGAATTTGTAAATCCCCCTGTTATCCCTTTCTGGTCCAAGTACTGAAAAAAGTTATAGCCTATTGACGCTTCCAAGTAAGGATCTATCTACGTTCCGAATTTCAATAAAATCAGTTCAGCCGTTTAGTCGTGATGCTCAAACAAACAAACAAACTAAAAAATAAACAAACAAACTTACAAAGACATTTATATATTTACTAGCTTGACCCGGTGCGCTTCGCTACCCCTGTCGTACTCTATGTTGGAAATTTCAATAAAACCGTTTCGGCCGTTTAGTATTTATTGTTTAAGAACTAAAGGTACCAAGTTTACCGGTTTTCCCCCTGTTTACCCCTTTCTAGTCCAAATATTGAAAAAGTTATAGCCTATTGACGCTTCCAAGTAAGGATCTATCTTCCGTTCCAAATTTCAATAAAATCGATTCAGCCGTTTAGGCGTGATGCTCAAACAAACAAACAAACAAACAAAGAAATAATCAAGAATAGGGTTCTCAATTGTATTATGATACTAAAGAAAACTAAGGAGTACTTTTTCGTTCTTCAAAATGAATTTTCTTTAATATTGAACCTAGAATCAGGAAATTACTTTGAAATTTCAAACTTGACAGTGGTTTAAGTGTGGAAAATTTTTACTTTTTCTTCTAATGGTACTTTTTGTTATAATAAATTATTTTACTTATTGTATATACATAGTAGTTGGCTGATATGCTTCTGGGTAAAGAAAGAATCAAGGATAGAGGAATTGCAGGTACTTTTTCGAACTAATAGTACTTTTCGAATATTTTACAACGCTGGACCTAGAAACGCGAATTCAAAACGGATAATTAATGTTACTATTTATTTATTGTAAAGGTACTTTTTGAATATTTTATAATAATAAACCTTAAAATTAGGCACAACTGATTCTGAATGAGTTAGAATTCACGAAAGGTGATTATAGTCTTACCTTTCTATTGTATTTTCTATAATAATGGACACAGAAATATGAAATTAAACATTCATGATGCTGAGTAGGAATACAAAATGTGGGTCTTTATGATACTGTTTTTATTCTAATAATACGTCTAGAATGAGCTACAATCCACATTACAATGAATCAATAAACATGAAACTAGAGACATGTTTTCCTGAATTAGTATTAATTTACAAAGAGAGACTTAATAGTACTATTTCTATATTCCAATTGAGGTGGCGAAGCGCACCGGTCAGTTAGTACTCCTTTTATCGGATATTTGAAAATAACTAAGACTTTGTTACAAAAATTTTGCATTATTTAGCCTGCGAAAGGTAGCATGCTACATCATCTGAAGCAATTATTGTAATACAATTTAAAAAATTTAAACAAATCTTAAGATATTTTTACCGATCTGTGTTTAGAGATATTGGATGAAAAAGTCTGTTTCTCATTTCTAAATTTTGAATTTTTCGGTTTTTAATTGTCGGTTTCGGTTTTAGGCCTTGAATAACCGCGGTTTCGGTTAAAACCGAATTGGAAACTCTAATATTAATTATACAACATTGGCCATCACGTATTCGGAGGTATGCCGAAAATTTTGCACAAAATTAGTTATAGCTCTAGTATATATTCTATCTTAACCCGTTGCGCTTCGATACCCCAAACAAACAATAAAATAAATTTCTTATCACTGAATGAAGTTTAACTTCAAACTTTGTCTGAAACACTTGTTTATAATTTTACTTAATTTGGATGAAAAAAGTACGGTTATTATTAGCGGAGATGGAAAGTATATAATCATTGTTGTATAAATTACGTTGATGCCAGTATCCTGTTATGCCAAAAATTAAGGGGATCGAAGAAAGGGACGTTCCTCCGTCTCATACAAAGTAAATATTTATTATCGAATATCTGGAGAACTATAATAGTGATATTCTCAAACTCTTCGCAAGTTATTTTGTTACCATTGCACGTAGTTGTGAACAACTGAACGCAAGTAAAAATGGGTGGTATCAGAACATGCAAAGTAAATTGTTATTTTCGAACATCTTTTTATAAATTATTTTTCTAAAATTGTAAGTAGTTTAACATAATTAGGACTGGATCGAAACTTGCCCACTGTAAAAATATAGCGGAATTATAGTACAGTCGAACTTCTCTATAGTGAACTTCTATACAATGAAGCTCTCCCTATTATGAATTGATTTCAAATACACAACTTTTTCCGTTCCAATTTCATTGTTTTTGATCTCCTTATAATGAATTTCCATACAATGAAGTTTTCTATACAATGAAGCAATTTTGCAGGTGTAATATTTGACTCACATGCGTTTTTGTCTCCATATAATGAATTTTTCAAACAATTTTCTATTACGCATACTAACAACTCTGTGTACCGAGAAAGATGCCACATATAATGAGGGGATTCCCAGAAGAGGAAAATAAGAACAAAAAAAAAAAAAAAAGAAGAAAGCCACATCAATAATAATTTTGCTCAGTGTGGAATGCCTTTGTAAAATCAGAAACAATTGCGAATTGTTCCAGAAAGGCAGGATTTTCCAAAGATGGCGTGCGGACTCATTGGGATGAGGAAGACTTTCTTCCGTTAGCTGATTTGCCTGCTCTACAGGCTTCATTTAGGGAAGTAACGAACGTTGATGCATCGTTTGAAGATTATGTCAATGTTGATATTGATGTGCAGACCATGGGCATCCCATCCGATGAGTATATTCTCATTAGTGTTCTGGAAACTCGTTGAGTTTCGGCTATGGCAGGTGCATACATATTTATTTATTAGTTTTGTGTGCATACATACATATTTTAATCATAATGCCGAATAAATGTGTGATGTACATTAATTTTACATTTATAGAGTCAAGAATTGGCTGACGTCAATAAGACGATACCTACATTGGAGCACGTTTCTTCATCAATAGATGTACTTCGAACTTTTGTGGAGATGAGGAGTAACGTGCCGACTAATGTATTTAAATCTCTTAATGTATTAGAAGGTTTTGTTGAGGAAGAGAAATGGAAGAGTGTAATCCAAACTAAAATACCTGATTATTTTAAATAAAAATGAAAAAAAATATAATTTTTATATAATGGTTTTGTTATTTGGTATTACAAGGTTTTGATGTGGAAGAAAAATTTAAAAGTATAACCCAAAGTAATATACCTAATTATTTTAAATAAAAAGTGAGGGAAAAATATAATTTCTGTATAATGAAGTTTCTATATAATGAAGTGATTTTCTGGTCCCGTCAAGATTCATTATAGGGAAGTTCGACTGTATCAAGATTTTTTAAAATCGCGGGATATTTTTATACTTTCAAATTCCTATATTCATTTAATTTTTTATAAAAATCGTTAATTTTTATATTACTACGAATTGGTAGTGAGGCGCAACTGGTTAATATTTTTTTTACGTATTACGCATTTTGGAAATTTTTTTCTCCGAATATCGCAAATTAATAAATGTGTATAACCATTTGATTCCGTCGTTAGAATTTACTTTATCTTTACCAATATAATTCTAAAGTTAAATAAAATAAATAACAATAAACTGTTTATTTTTTATATTTTGAAATAATAAAAAATATGTATTAACTAATAAATAAAATATTTGTAGATTATCTTACATACACTCAATCCCTACACAATGGGCTTGAATTTGCTGGCATCAGACCCGTTGATAGTTTGCACTTTCCTTTGAGAGGACCGGCAGGCCTTTTTAAGGCTCAATCTCATCATTTATTGTGTTGGAGTATTTTGGAATTTTGTAACGAATATATAGAAAGTTGTCCACTAGAAATCCTGACATACCATCGAAAGGGATCTGGTGAAAATGCATCTGTAATTTTAAATAACTCCAAACTCTTATTAGCAAAAATCTACGAAAAGTATCCGAATTTACAAAAATTACAAATTTCGAATGAGTGAGACAAAAAATATTCGTATTTAATCTATAAATTTTTTAAATTTTTATTTTGAAGTGAATCTGATCCCATCTCTGGTTGGTCAACGCCTCGTGAATTTCAGGCAGATGTTCGTTATGCCGTAACATTAGTCAATATAATTATAGAGCACTGGAGAGCCAAATTAACCAATACTTTGTTTGTCAATTTAGAAACAATTAGCCATGATAATGCATTTCTAAGCTATCATCCACATGAGTTTTATCAGAGGACACTATTGGCCCACTTTCGGATGAACAACACAATTCCACCGCATTCACAATTTATACAGAAACCCGTTTATACAGCTTTGGGACTTTTATCACGCCTGGCGGATTTGGCATCAGACGTGTTGACAATAGAAACGACAAGTGGCATACGACTGGATGTTTTAAAAACAATTGACACGGTCAAACATCCACTGTATTACAGTTGGTTAATCATGCCGTCTGCAGGCTTCTCGGCAGATAAAATGTTTTACGCAGGCCGGGAGAATATAATTTTACCAGAAATTCATATATGCGATAATGAAATGTATGCATTTATTCTAGAATCTATTGATCAAGCTCACACAAATCCGCTCAATGTTTGGATTAATTTCAACAGACCATCATATCCGAATGCAACAATACGTGAAGTAATGCGACGCCAACAAGGTCCCAAAATACTCACAACTGGAATTTTAGCAAATACTACACTTACGCTTGATTTGAGTACTGTTAAGGCTCCCTGGTTAATGTTATTGAGAATATGTTCGATTTTAAAACCTCACCTAAAAACACCACAAAATCTATTACTTACGCCTGTGACACATAATGAAGTTTTGCTTACGTGGCAGGAGATTAATCCCACAGCGGTACAATGTCATAAAACATATGACGTTTGGTTTAGAGAGAATAATACTCAGTCGTGGATAAACATTTCTTCTGATTGGCATCTACCGTTTCCATCGTTTCACTTTGCACCTTCAAACGGATTAATTGTTAATGGTAAGTTGAAACCGTCAAAATTTAAGGTATTTTCGTTCAGTTTATTTCTTTAAAATAAAGTAAAATTTTTTGTTCTGAGAATTGTTTATTCCGACGAAACAATATTTGATTTAAACGATTACATGGTTGTAGAGTTCTGGTAAAATTAAAAAAAGCATTCGTAATTCGCGCGTTATTGTGCGTAATCAGACCGTCCTTTTATCGCTACCTTCGAGGAGTTTCGTTTCACTTGCATTGGTTAAGGTGTGGCGCCGCACAGTGGCTCAGGATCGTTTTGCATCGGCAAAAACTCTGTAATTTTTTAACCGATAGAGATATTTTAGATTTTTTTTTATGGAAAGATATCTTTCATTAAAATCGGTTCAGCAGTTGTTGAGAAATTTAAGGCTATAGTTGAACTTTTAATTTTTGTATAGCATTTACTATGAAAATGCGAATTTTTTGTTTTTTGAATCATTATAAAAAAAGTTATCAGCAGACATTTGATGTTTATTTTAATTTTTACTTAAGTAACAATAAAAGAAAATTATAACTATTATTTATTCAAAATAACCTGCAAATATTCCATATTTAGTTCTAAATTATTTGTGTCCTTTAGCAGCCCTTTTGCTTCTTCATCTAAGTGGCGATGTTCTACTTCCCATTGACTTCGAATGCTAGAGATGAGCGAAACGTCAGTAATATATTAAATTGATCTTCATTTGTAGAATTTCGTGATGTTTTCCTGGTATTGTGCTGTCTATCAAATCTGTAATCCTTATTCCCTTTTTCCTTGGCTTCCTCTGATAGATCTCCAAGTGGTACTAAATCCATGATTAACGACATCTTTTTCATGATAAAGGATTTTGTGAACAGTTGCATACATATTTCTCCATGGATATTTAGTTGTATATATTCCTGCAGTTTCCTTCGCATAATTACCAAATTTTCTAGCTTCAATTTGTTCCTTGCACACAAGTACATCGATAATTGTTTTAAATATTGAAATAAGATTTATATCAACATCTGTTATTTTAGATGCCCTTTCGGGATCTGAAAAGAACCTTCTTGCTGTGTTCCCATCATTCGTATTACCTGATCCTTGTTTTGGCTGATCTATTATCAACCCATATTTGAGAAATTCGTCCTGAACATGTTTCTTTTTTTAAACCTCTTAACTCCTTATTGGTGTCGTTGTTTCTTATTGATCCTGTAGGTCCAAAATCCAAATCATAACTGATTTTTAATATGTGTTCCATGAATCGTATTCTTGTATGTAGCGGTGATAATCCAAATTCATATGAATCAGTATTACTAATGATTTTTTCGGCACTTGGTTTAAGTGGCTTGATGTGGTTTGATATATAATGCAGCTGGAGGAATCCTTTGTGTCAGTCAAAGTCTTGCCTACTTTTCCACCTATCATCGTTACCACTAATTTGTAGCTTACTTCAATTGTCTGGCTGTCAACCTCTAATTCTAATGGCTGTAGTGTTGAAATTTGAGCTCTAATATCACTCTCTTCTTTTTTAATAACTTTATGAGTTTCCTTTTTAAATTCAAATTTAATTGGTCTGCTGTATTTTGTAGAAGATGGTGTTTGATTTTTCCATATATCCTTTGTATGGATCCTACTTGTCGAAGGATATGAGTATTCCAAATTCCAAAAATTTATCAATCGCAATGGTACGAATGACACCATGACCATTAGGAACATAACTATTGACATTTTTTGCAAATTGGCAGCAAGTCGAATAGAGCATTAAAAAATATGAAAAACAGCGGTATTATTTTTTCGCGGTTGTTAAAAAAAGTTCTCGCAATACATTTTATTCCAACGTTAAGTTGTTTTTGTAATTAATAATAACTGCGGATATACTTCAAACGATAATTTTAATGCAATTATTTATATAATTTTTTAATGAAATTTATATTAAACATGTAAGAGAGATATATTCGGCTGGGCCGAATCTTATATACCCTTCACCAAAATAAAATTTTTTAGGTAATTTAAGGTAAACAAAATTTATTTTTTTTCAGTTGTTTTTTTTTAATTTTTTGGAAAAAAATATTTTTCGAATTTTTTTTTAAATTTTTCTTATTTCTTTTTAAATTAAATTTTTTTTTTTTAATATTTAGCGAAAAAAAACTTTTGGTGAAAAAAAAAATCTGGTTAAAAATTGTTCCCGATTTTGACCCATTGTAGGTCCAACTTACTATGGTCTTATATACGTCGTTGCAAAGGTCTTTGAAATATCTATCATTAGATATCCACATTGTCTATATTAATGATTTAGTAATCCAGATATAGGTCAAAAAATAGGTAAAAAATCGAGGTTGTCCTGGTTTTTTCCTTATATCTCAGCCATTTGTGGACCGATTTTGCAGATTTTAAATAGCAAACTTCTCGAAAGCATGTCTGACAGAATTATTGAAGATTTGGATCACGAAGATATCTGGGGTCTTTAGAAAATTGATTTCAACAGACAGACAGACGGACATGGCTTAATCGACTCCACTATCTATAAGGATCCAGAATATATATACTTTATAGGGTCGGAAAATTATATTGTGGAAATTACAAACGGAATGACAAATTTATATATACCCTTCTCACGAAGGTGAAGGGTATAAAAATAAAATAATAAGATAGGAATGTATTTAAAAACTAATAAAAATAATAATAACAGTATATATGTTGCTACATTTTTACCTTTTTAAAAACGTTAGTTTATTTCCCTTAAATAAACCGGATACTTATGATTGCAAATAAAACCCGTTTAGTAGTTTAAAATTGTAACAACTCTTTATTTATTTAAAATGTACAACAACAGTTTCAATAGTCACTCAGTGTTTTATACACGTTTATTAATTCGCAAAAAACACAAACACTTAAACACTAGTAATGTACAACAATACACTGGTAATACAGTTGATGTTTATTCTAGAGTGGTGCCTCTCTGAACTAAAACGCTTTTTTTTAGTGATTCAGTTATAAGGTTATACTACGTCTACAATTCAATTACAAAAACAACATTGACACATTGTTTTAGTGTATCACAAAATAAGAAATTACGTGTTGTTTTTGTAATTGTTTTGTAGTCGTCATAAAGAAATAAACACTGATGGCGACATGGCACTCTTAAAAAAATTCTCTTAAGCTCAGTGACGTCAACAGTGACTAAAACTGATTGTATTATATGAAAATTGTATGTGATTTATAATGGAAAAGTCAATAATTATGTTTAAAAGTTATTTATGTTTAATAAAATAAAATGTATTTTAGGTTTTATGTTATTATAAATATTTCACTTTATTTATTTTCAATATTTTTGCAATATATTAGTCCAAGTCATTATTTTTTATATATATTTTCTTTTTCTTGATATCGTACAATCTCTGAGTTCTTCATTATGTTTTCTTATTTTGAAGTAAATTTTTGAACGAAAAAATACATATTTAATTTTTTAACTTATCCATTGCTTTAATAAGGTAGTATCTGATGGAAATTTAAAAAACTTATTGCAGACGATTTTGATTTTTTATTATTATTATTATTGCAATTTTTGACTGCACACCACATTTTAATTTTTAATTAATTTTTTTTATTTATTTTTCACTATTTGTTTTGAAATTTCATATAAAAAGTAAGTATTTTACATTCAAAACATAAGAAAACAATCACTATTGACGTCACGAAAAAAGAGTAAAAGAGTACACTAAAATAACGGAATTGTCGATGTCGCAATCTTGTTTATTTCATTCATGTTTATTTATATTTTCTTTTATGGTGTCTTCTACACAATTGTTTTGTTTTGGCGCATTAGAGAGAGGAGATCTCTCGTTTGTTGTTGTTCTTGCATATAAATAGTGTTTGTGATCTTCTGGATCATATGGATCACACTAAAATGAAAGAATTGTAAATTGTTCGCGCACAAGCCCACAAACATTCGAACAAATCAGAAGAAATTGAAAATTTTCAATTACTTATGTAAAAGTAACCAATCTATATATATAAAAGTGAATGTGTGTCTGTATGTATGTATGTTTATTATTATTAGTTTGGGCTTTATAGACGGCTAAACGGCTGAACCGATTTGCTTGAAATTTTTACAGTATATTTATGTATGCCTGGAAGGAGCTATAGGCTACTTTTTGTTTTGAAATTTTAAGTGGGCGTGGTACCTCCCATACAAAGTTAATTTTAAAAATCAAATATTTAGAAAACTATAATAGCTATTGTTCTCGAATTTTGCATGAGCAATTCCACTGTTTGTTTAAATATTTGCGGCAAAAATGGGAGTAGTAGCCACAGAGGGCGTGGCACCTCCCATATGATGATAATTAAAAAAAATGTATATATGGGAAACAATAAGATATATGGTACGGTTATTCTACCATCAATATTAATATTTAGGACAAAAATGGGCGGACTATCAATAGTGGGCGTGGCACCTTCCATACATATGATGACAAATTATAAATAGGGAAAGATATATCATCTATCAATATTAATATTTAGGACAGAAATGCGCTGACTACCAACAATATTAAGTAAATGTTAAAATTTGTATACATTTGAAACCCTTATCTATATATATAAAAGTGAATGTGTGTCTGTATGTATGTATGTTTATTATTATTAGTTTGGGCTTTATAGACGGCTAAACGGCTGAACCGATTTGCTTGAAATTTTTACAGTATATTTATGTATGCCTGGAAGGAGCTATAGGCTACTTTTTGTTTTGAAATTTTAAGTGGGCGTGGTACCTCCCATACAAAGTTAATTTTAAAAATCAAATATTTAGAAAACTATAATAGCTATTGTTCTCGAATTTTGCATGAGCAATTCCACTGTTTGTTTAAATATTTGCGGCAAAAATGGGAGTAGTAGCCACAGAGGGCGTGGCACCTCCCATATGATGATAATTAAAAAAAATGTATATATGGGAAACAATAAGATATATGGTACGGTTATTCTACCATCAATATTAATATTTAGGACAAAAATGGGCGGACTATCAATAGTGGGCGTGGCACCTTCCATACATATGATGACAAATTATAAATAGGGAAAGATATATCATCTATCAATATTAATATTTAGGACAGAAATGCGCTGACTACCAACAATATTAAGTAAATGTTAAAATTTGTATACATTTGAAACCCTTATCTATATATGGGGCATTTCACGTCAAGTGAACCAACTTTTGAAATCGATGTCTTCCGATCGGGATGAAATTTGCACCAATGTTAGTTCTATTGGATAGTAATTCGGACACAATTTTTCAACAAGATCGGTCAAGAACTCTCTGAGTTATAGGAGGTCAAAATTTGACATTTTGGCCAAACAGGTGTTTTTTCTTATCCATATAACTTATTACCTATTGTTCTTAGCAAAATGTGTCCCAAATAGTTTAGATAGCTATTTATGCAATCTTTGGAAAAAAAAAATTAAAAAAAATTAATAAAATATTTTTGACTTTTTTTTTAAAAAATCAAAAACATTTTTGACTTTTTTTTCAAAATGGGCCCTTTTTATTTTTTTTTTTTATTTTTTTTAAGAAAGCTTAGGTCTTTTCCTAAACGACCTATATGGTCGCTTAGTGGGATGCGAGTGGGATATCTATCAAAAAAAATATTTTGTAACTCAAGATATGAAATTTTTTGACTTTTTTTGCAAAATCAAAAACTTTGTTGACTTTTTTAAAAAAAATGGACCAATTTTTTAATTTTTTTTTTTGCTCAGAAGAAAGCTTATGTGTTTTTCTTTAACACCTTTTTTGTCGCTTAGTGGGATGCGAGTGGGATATCTATCAAAAAAATGTTTTGTAACTCAAGACATAAAATTTTTTACTTTTTTTTTGCAAAATCAAAAACTTTTTTGACTTTTTTTTCCAAAATGGACCCTTTTTTTAATTATTTTTTTTTTTTTCTCAAAAAAAAGCTTAGGTCTTTTCTTTTAAAACCTTTTTGGTCGCTTAGTGGGATGCGAGTGGGATATCTATCAAAATAAATATTTTGTAACTCAAGACAAAGGTTTTTAAATTTTTAGGATATGCACTATTTTGATTTTTTTCATATTTATGTGTAAACCTTAAAAATTAAACTCACGCGGAGAAACTAGACACATTAGCCTTTCCGATGGTATGTAACAACCTAACTAAAATTTCATAGCCTCGATACTGTAATACCCATAATATGTTAACCTCAGGAATAAAAATCACTTTTTATACCCTACACCACCATAGTGGGGAGGGTATATTAAATTTTTGCAGATGTTTGTAATACCCAAAAATATTAGTCTAGCCCACCTTAAAGTATACCGATCGACTCAGAATCGCTTTCTGAGTCGACTAAACGATGTCCGTCCGTCCGTCTGGCTGGCTGGTTGTCCATGTAAACCTTGTGCGCAGAGTACAGGTCGCAATTTTGAAGATATTTCGATAAAATTTGGTACATACAATTTGTTCGGCCCAAGGACCAAGCCTATTGAAACTGGCTGAAATCGGTTCATTATTTCGCCTAGCCCCCATACAAATGTCCTCCCGAAATTGGACTTTATCGGTCATAAATGTTCAATTTATATAGGTACCTACACAAATTTTTCTCCAAATAAGTTTTATATACACAAAATTCATGTCACCAAATTTTATGATGATCGGTCCATAATTAGTCATAGCTCCCATATAAGGCCTGCTTCCGATAATCACTTTAACGAGCATAAATCTCCTAAAAATGTTGGTATACACATAAAATGCAACATAAATAACTTTCATATAGACATTAATAACACCACCTAATTTCATGATGATCGGTCCATAATTTGACATAGCTCCCATATAAGGTCCACTTCCAAAAATCGCTCACGAATATAAATTATTGCGCTGAAAACTACCTATAGGATTGAATAAAAAAGCCGCAAGATGCAAAACTCAGACAAATTTTGGGGGCGGAAAATTAATAGCGGTCGGCCTCACATTGCACCCCTCCAGTGGCTATTATCGGTCAGTTGTAGTGGTTTTCTTTAAGGTTTGAAATATGAAAATATGAAAAAAAATCAATTTAAAAACCTTTGTCTTGAGTTACAAAATATTTATTTTGATAGATATCCCACTCGCATCCCACTAAGCGACCAAAAAGGTTTTAAAGGAAAAGACCTAAGCTTTTTTTTGAGAAAAAAAAAATAATTAAAAAAAGGGTCCATTTTGGAAAAAAAAGTCAAAAAAGTTTTTGATTTTGCAAAAAAAAAGTAAAAAATTTTATGTCTTGAGTTACAAAACATTTTTTTGATAGATATCCCACTCGCATCCCACTAAGCGACAAAAAAGGTGTTAAAGAAAAACACATAAGCTTTCTTCTGAGCAAAAAAAAAAATTAAAAAATTGGTCCATTTTTTTAAAAAAAGTCAACAAAGTTTTTGATTTTGCAAAAAAAGTTAAAAAATTTCATATCTTGAGTTACAAAATATTTTTTTTGATAGATATCCCACTCGCATCCCACTAAGCGACCATATAGGTCGTTTAGGAAAAGACCTAAGCTTTCTTAAAAAAAATAAAAAAAAAAAATAAAAAGGGCCCATTTTGAAAAAAAAGTCAAAAATGTTTTTGATTTTTTAAAAAAAAAGTCAAAAATATTTTATTAATTTTTTTTAATTTTTTTTTTCCAAAGATTGCATAAATAGCTATCTAAACTATTTGGGACACATTTTGCTAAGAACAATAGGTAATAAGTTATATGGATAAGAAAAAACACCTGTTTGGCCAAAATGTCAAATTTTGACCTCCTATAACTCAGAGAGTTCTTGACCGATCTTGTTGAAAAATTGTGTCCGAATTACTATCCAATAGAACTAACATTGGTGCAAATTTCATCCCGATCGGAAGACATCGATTTCAAAAGTTGGTTCACTTGACGTGAAATGCCCCATATATAAAAGTGAATGTGTGTCTGTATGTATGTATGTTTATTATTATTAGTTTGGGCTTTATAGACGGCTAAACGGCTGAACCGATTTGCTTGAAATTTTTACAGTATATTTATGTATGCCTGGAAGGAGCTATAGGCTACTTTTTGTTTTGAAATTTTAAGTGGGCGTGGTACCTCCCATACAAAGTTAATTTTAAAAATCAAATATTTAGAAAACTATAATAGCTATTGTTCTCGAATTTTGCATGAGCAATTCCACTGTTTGTTTAAATATTTGCGGCAAAAATGGGAGTAGTAGCCACAGAGGGCGTGGCACCTCCCATATGATGATAATTAAAAAAAATTTATATATGGGAAACAATAAGATATATGGTACGGTTATTCTACCATCAATATTAATATTTAGGACAAAAATGGGCGGACTATCAATAGTGGGCGTGGCACCTTCCATACATATGATGACAAATTATAAATAGGGAAAGATATATCATCTATCAATATTAATATTTAGGACAGAAATGCGCTGACTACCAACAATATTAAGTAAATGTTAAAATTTGTATACATTTGAAACCCTTATCTATATATATAAAAGTGAATGTGTGTCTGTATGTATGTATGTTTATTATTATTAGTTTGGGCTTTATAGACGGCTAAACGGCTGAACCGATTTGCTTGAAATTTTTACAGTATATTTATGTATGCCTGGAAGGAGCTATAGGCTACTTTTTGTTTTGAAATTTTAAGTGGGCGTGGTACCTCCCATACAAAGTTAATTTTAAAAATCAAATATTTAGAAAACTATAATAGCTATTGTTCTCGAATTTTGCATGAGCAATTCCACTGTTTGTTTAAATATTTGCGGCAAAAATGGGAGTAGTAGCCACAGAGGGCGTGGCACCTCCCATATGATGATAATTAAAAAAAATGTATATATGGGAAACAATAAGATATATGGTACGGTTATTCTACCATCAATATTAATATTTAGGACAAAAATGGGCGGACTATCAATAGTGGGCGTGGCACCTTCCATACATATGATGACAAATTATAAATAGGGAAAGATATATCATCTATCAATATTAATATTTAGGACAGAAATGCGCTGACTACCAACAATATTAAGTAAATGTTAAAATTTGTATACATTTGAAACCCTTATCTATATGTATAAAAGTGAATGTGTGTCTGTATGTATGTATGTTTATTATTATTAGTTTGGGCTTTATAGACGGCTAAACGGCTGAACCGATTTGCTTGAAATTTTTACAGTATATTTATGTATGCCTGGAAGGAGCTATAGGCTACTTTTTGTTTTGAAATTTTAAGTGGGCGTGGTACCTCCCATACAAAGTTAATTTTAAAAATCAAATATTTAGAAAACTATAATAGCTATTGTTCTCGAATTTTGCATGAGCAATTCCACTGTTTGTTTAAATATTTGCGGCAAAAATGGGAGTAGTAGCCACAGAGGGCGTGGCACCTCCCATATGATGATAATTAAAAAAAATGTATATATGGGAAACAATAAGATATATGGTACGGTTATTCTACCATCAATATTAATATTTAGGACAAAAATGGGCGGACTATCAATAGTGGGCGTGGCACCTTCCATACATATGATGACAAATTATAAATAGGGAAAGATATATCATCTATCAATATTAATATTTAGGACAGAAATGCGCTGACTACCAACAATATTAAGTAAATGTTATAATGTGTATACATTTGAAACCCTTATCTATATATATAAAAGTGAATGTGTGTCTGTATGTATGTATGTTTATTATTATTAGTTTGGGCTCTATAGACGGCTAAAAGGCTGAACCGATTTGCTTGAAATTTTTACAGTATATTTATGTATGTCTGGAAGGAGCTATAGGCTACTTTTTGTTTTGAAATTTTAAGTGGGCGTGGTACCTCCCATACAAAGTTAATTTTAAAAATCAAATATTTAGGAAACTATAATAGCTATAGTCATCAAATTTTGCATGAGCAATTCCACTGTTTGTTTAAATATTTGCAGAAAAAATGGGAGTAGTAGCCACAGAGGGCGTGGCACCTCTCATATGATGATAATTAAAAAAATTTTATATATGGGAAACAATAAGATATATGGTACGGTTATTCTACCATCAATATTAATATTTAGGACAAGAATGGGCGGACTATCAATAGTGGCCGTGCCACCTCCCATACATATGATGACAAATTATAAATAGGGAAAGCTATATCATCTATCAATATTAATATTTAGGACAGAAATGCGCTGAATACCAACAATATTAAGTAAATGTTAAAATTTGTATACATTTGAAACCCTTATCTATATATATAAAAGTGAATGTGTGTCTGTATGTATGTATGTTTATTATTATTAGTTTGGGCTTTATAGACGGCTAAACGGCTGAACCGATTTGCTTGAAATTTTTACAGTATATTTATGTATGCCTGGAAGGAGCTATAGGCTACTTTTTGTTTTGAAATTTTAAGTGGGCGTGGTACCTCCCATACAAAGTTAATTTTAAAAATCAAATATTTAGGAAATTATAATAGCTATTGTTTTCAAATTTTGCATGAGCAATTCCACTGTTTGTTTAAATATGTGCGGCAAAAATGGGAGTAGTAGCCACAGAGGGCGTGGCACCTCCCATATGATGATAATTAAAAAAAATTTATATATGGGAAACAATAAGATATATGGTACGGTTATTCTACCATCAATATTAATATTTAGGACAAAAATGGGCGGACTATCAATAGTGGGCGTGGCACCTTCCATACATATGATGACAAATTATAAATAGGGAAAGATATATCATCTATCAATATTAATATTTAGGACAGAAATGCGCTGACTACCAACAATATTAAGTAAATGTTAAAATTTGTATACATTTGAAACCCTTATCTATATATATAAATATATATAAAAGTGAATGTGTGTTTGTATGTATGTATGTATGTATGTATGTATGTATGTATGAAATGTATAACATTTCCATCTAACTTCTGCAGCATGACGCAATCTATAGAAGAGTTAATAAATTGCGTTTTCCCCAATATCGGAAAAAATTTTAAAAACAAGCTATGGTTATGTGAACGCGCGTTACTGGCAGCCAAAAATATAGACGTTATCTCCATCAACAGCAACATTCTGAATACCATCGATGGTAATATAAAAATTTATAAATCAATCGACACTGTTACAAATATTGAGGATGTCGTCAATTATCCAGTCGAATTTTTAAATTCGTTAGATTTACCGGGCTTTCCACCACATGACTTGCAGTTGAAAATTGGTGCTCCTATTATTTTACTAAGAAACATTGATCCACCACGACTTTGTAATGGCACTCGACTTATAGTAAAGAAATTAATGAACAATCTAATCGAGGCGACCATTATAACTGTAAAGTACAATGGATCAGATGTATTTCTGCCACGTATTCCGATGATAACTTCGGAAATGCCATTTGATTTTAAGCGATTGCAGTTTCCTATTCGCCTAGCATTTGCAATTACAATTAATAAAGCTCAAGGTCAGTCTTTGCAAGTTTGTGGACTAAATCTAGAAAATACATGTTTTTCACATGGACAGCTTTATTTTACATGTTCGCGAGTGGGAAAACCCACAGACTTATATGTATATGCACCAGAAGGAAAAACCAAAAATATTGTATATCCTAAGTCATTAGAATAAAAAATAATTAATAAAAGTAATGTATATATCAAACATTAAATAAAAAATGTTTTTCTATAAACTTCTATATTTAACATTAAGGTTATAAATAAGAAACAAATAATGTACTACTTATTAAAATATAAACTAATTTTAGATAAACTAAATAAGTATATTGTAAATCATAAGATAATATAATAAGAATTAATTTAAAAGGAAAACTGTAGATTTAAATAACTTAATAAATATATTTGTTTAACTCTAAACTTTTTATTTCATTACGATACGGGTAGCGAAGCACACCGGGTTTTAGCTAGTTGCATATAAAAGCTACCCTACCATTGCCAACATTGGCGTCAATCATGTATTAATTGTTGCCGATATTGTGGACGAAGTAATAATTGGAGCAGACTTCAAGTTTAGTCACGGCATTACAAAAAGTTATGATTTGGCGATATGTCGAAATACCCCTGGACATCGGATATAAAAGCAAAGCTCAAGAAAGAAAGTTAGTTGCTGTTAAACACCAAAAGTTGCCACCTCTGACAGAGGCTTTGGTATGGGGCCCGTGTGGACAAGATTGTGAGGTCAACAGTTTGTAGGTGGTAGAAACAACACATGGACTTATTGGATTCTGTACAGTATATTAAATAATATGCATTTCAAAGGACTTTTCAACAATGTATAAAGCGGAACTGGGATCGAGAGTGAGCCAAAATACGACTTTTGGAACAACATATAAAAAATCTGGAAAAATACCTCTTAAATTTGTTTTATTTTAAAAGTTATAGTTAAAACTCTGTATATATATTTTTGCAAATGTAAACTAAGAAAATCGTCGCTGCGCCTACAAAAAGTGTTATGTGTTTTTAAATAAATATTCTGGAGAACCCAAAAATGGTTAATTTTTTGTATGTTAAATATGTATATTTTAAATGTGTAGCATAAAACCTTTTTTTAAAAATTATACAAAGCACTTTTTGGTGGCGCAGCAACGTAATGGTTTTATACATATTACTTGAATTAATATTTATATTATTTATTTTTTAGGTTTTTATAAAGTACGTGGCATCGATATTTTTAATAATACCAGCTTGTTTTCAACGCAAGTACAGTACATTGAAGTTAAATAATACAACAATTCAATTGAAATAAAGTGAGAAATAGAGCAAATAATTAATATATATGTATTTTATGCTTTTAAATAATTAAATTATTTGTAACACATTTTTGAAAAACTTTTTAAAAGTTATACAAATAATTTTTAGTATATAAGTTGAAATTCCAGTAATTCTTTAGATGGCTAAACACATAAATTCAAATAAAAAATTATCAGCTTTTCTAAAATTTGTTCAATAAATAAAATATTTCTTAAAATCTAATTAAGATAAATACACAAGATTATTTTTTTTATGTTTCATTCCAACTCCATTCAGGTGTCTATTACCAACCATTTTTCGTTAATGTGTTCCATTTGTTTAGTCAATATGGGATTGCGGACACGCAATTTTATTTCTAATTTACCACCAACTTTTTTACGTCCTTCTACAAGCTGCAAATACAATGAAAATTAATGTGTGTTTAACAATTCTTAATACCAATTAAATTTGGCAACTTACATCAAATGTATCGTGTATGTCACATTTTGTCTCTAGTGGTTGCAATTTGACATTTATGGTTCCGATGAGTGTATCCGAACGTAGAAATCCTCTGAAACAACATATGGGCAGTATTCGACTTAATCCACAACAATATAAACTGCATCTAATATATATACAGTACAATTTGTTTTATGTATATATGATTTTAGCCCCATTTTTATGATAAAATATGTGCGATAAACAATTGATACATACATTAATAAGAACTAGTGCACAAAATGATTGTGTTGATAAGAATCGAAATGTAAAATGTTTGGATGCGTATTAAGCGTCCTACATATATCACTGTCTCTAAAAGACATTTATTCTCCCCTCCATTTCATATAAACCCAGCAAAAACTTCACTTACAATTTAAAATAGGTCTGTTCATTTACTTTCCCAGTAAATACTTGCAACGAGAGAATAAAATCAGAATTTACAAAATTACTCTCCTAAATTCTCAAAAATAGTAAAAAGTAAATGAACGCTTTGTTAGATATCAACAAAATATATACTTGTTTTATAATTACATTAAATAATTTAATATTTTATATCGAATTATCCCTGATATTTTCTTTATACATGAAGGAAATTTTTTCAATAAAATTTTCATTACTTTTCTGATTTTTGAACTCAACACAAGATTTATTTTATTTCATAATTGGATAAGATTCCAATACGCTTTTCCAGTAACAATTGGATCCAATTTGGTCCCAATATCTTACAAATCTTGGTGGCCTGCACTGGATCCTAAATTTATACACCCAATTTTCTTATTTTATTCCTTTTAAAATGTATTAGTACTCACATTTCCTTAAATTTTATTGAAAATTCTTTTTTTCTTACATTTTTTCACCACAAAAATAAAATTGTAAAAAAAATAAACAATAACACAAAACATATGAAATATAAGCTGCTAACTATTACGAGTTCAAAATAGAACTTGTAATAGTTTGCAACGAGAGAACACTTTCTAAAATTTATACGCTCTTGATTTTTTCTCTACTTGCAAGTTTTTTGAGTTAATGAACGCTTTTCCAGCAACAATTGTTACTAACTAGTAACAAAATTTAGTTATTGAACAGAGCTAATGTAACTACAATTTAATTACTTTCTGATTCCATTATTTTGTAGCCAAGTCAAATTTAAATCAAACCGTAAGGTCGCGAGTTCAACCCCGGTAATTAAAATTATATTTAATTAATTATTTTTAATTAAATTAGAATATAATTTAAAAAATGGAAATTAAGTTGATTTTTCTTTGTCTGTGCTTAACGAAATAAGTAGGGTGTGGTGTAGTGTAGTGTGTAAAACGGTAGATTAACAAACAAAAATAGTTGAAGTACGTGGGTTCGAGTCGTGCCCCAGACAAAAAATTGTTGTTTTACGTGTATTAATCGCTTTATTGTAGGACACAAATAGATTACTTTTGGAACATCGAGAAAAAAATAAGTACTTTTTCCCACTTTCGAGTGGGATATGAAGTTCTGTATATAGACAATGTAATTTTTACAATTTTAATTTCATATAGGTATATTCAGGTTCTTTATATATAGGGTATACCGATTAGATAAACGATGTTAGTTGAAATCAGCTTTCTGAAGGGGTCTGATATATTAAGGTTTAATTAGATGTGCCATAACCGTAACCATATAAAACAGCTGTTCGAACCAAGTATACATGCCATAAATCCATAGCCCTAACAGTAAAATGCTTATGATATGGCTATGGTTACGGGTATAGCGGTATATGGTAAGGCACGACTAATTGAACCTTTACGTCATATACACACATTCTCTCTTTATTTTTTAAAATTATATATATGACATGCTTAAGGATTTTGAAGTTTTCATTAAAATAGTAACCAAATTAGTTTTAAAGGTAAGATCTTCATTTTCAAATATTACAAAGCTAATTTGTGAACATTATTTTGAGAATTAACAACCATCAGTTGCATTTTCCCCAATTGCGAAAATACCAAATATTTTTGCAAAAAATCAAACATACATATGTACATTTTTTTGTCAAATGGTGTGCTCCGACCATTTAAATGATATTAGCAAGTATTAAAAAAAATTAAAAAATGCTTACTTAATATACCTATATATATACATTATATGTAAGCTAAAGTTAGGAATTATATCAATAACTTCCAACTAGTGAATGGTATGAAAAGCTAATAATCGATTTTCGACTTTTCGATCAACCATTTTCATTTCGATTTTTACAGTCGATTAATCGAACCCAATAATCGATTTTTTTTATAATCGATGTGAATTTTTGGGAACTATAGCAAATGACTCACATACGCTATAATTACGGATTATAATCATATCTTGGAAGAGTATTATAACTCCTTTATATTGAGATGCTCATTTTATAAACCGTAACGGCAAACATTTGACAACAATTTTATGGAAAAAATGTCGAAAAGTTTTATAAAAATTTCTTAAGTTTGTAAAAATTTCGCTTTAAAAAATGAGATCCTCCGTGATCAGCTGAAGATTAATATATTGTAAAATTTAATGAAAGCAAAAACGTAGACAATACTAAAAATCCGGAATTTGATTTATATTTCGATTAATCGTCATCAAAAATCGATTTCAGCATAAAAATCGGAGTATATAATCGATCACGAAAACATCGATTTAAGACCCTGAAAATCGATGTTCGACATTTTTATTTAAATACTAAATTATAAATTACACATTTTTTGTAAAAAAAATCTCGAAAATCAAAATCATTTTTATGAATGTGGCAACGCTTTTTATAATATTCACAAAAAAGTGAAATTCAAAAAACCTTAATTAGTTTGTACGTTCCGTTCCGTAACGAATCAGCTCTTTCGTTTTTAGCTTATGGGAAGTTGTATATCTCGTTAGTTTTTCTATAACGTTGCAGTTCTGGTGCGGATAAATCAAGTGAACAAATGAAGGTAGTGGTGCCAACATTTTTTGAAAGGGAAATATTTATTATATACAAATTAATAAAATATTTACCTTACGCCTGGGTAACGATCTTTTAGCGATGCGAGGGCTTAAGTAAGTGGATGGGCATGTTCTTCTGGCACATTCACAAAGGGGGTAGCGACTTTAAAGGAATATATTAACTAAATGTTACTCATCTTGTCAAGATATTGGGGCGATAGTGTATCACATTGCTGTTACATCTAATATTACGACATATAGCTCTTCGTGATATCGCCACTTGTATAGTAGAGGCTTTACCAGGGTTGTTACGACACAGTTACACTTTTAAGGTCAAGGTGAGTGGTAGCAGTGCTGATGACCTGGATGTTTAGTGTATAAACAAACTAGCCGCTAACAGCTCCCCTCAGCGTCCGGGCAATACGCTGTTGTAAGCAGTTGCCCAGTCCACATACGCCGTCACTTCGTGGATAGTCCGTTTTTTTACAAGCCTACTCGTGGGAACGAAATTGAACATTCAGTAACCAATAATTCTACTAAGGAGACTTCCGCTTTCAGGTATACTAGAGAGTCGGAAGGGGGGTAACGGAAAGCACCCTAGAAAGTGAGTTTACCCTAATGGACGTTCATGCCAGGATCTTGGAGCATGAAGGACAGGTTTTACAACTTGATGTGGACGGTCTTCTGGGGAAACTTGTGCCACTCAGAAGCTGGAGGAGATGGTTCTGCTCTCTGATGATGAACATGATATCACTGTGATATCTACTCAGAATCAGATAGCAGAAGCATCCCCCACGCTTCGGCGGACAAGAATAACCAAAAGAGTCAATCGGCAGAAGGCTGTCCACATGGCGATATTGTCGCCAATCTAGTTCGGCAGGTCGCCATGGAGGAGAAGCCTAGTGCCACTCCACGTGTTATTGAAAAAACCAGCTGAACGAAGGAGGATAGGGCAAAAAATGGCACCAGGAAATCTCTGGCCTTTCTGGCAAAAATGGGACAGAGAGATCCCGTGTCATTAACCGCAAATGAGAAGTACCTCCTCAAGAAACATAGGCAGGACGTCGCTAGATTCGAAAGAATCTACGGCCCCGTGAGTGTTCTCTTGGGAGGGCCTTCTCCTATTGAGCAGCAGGTGGGAATTGCTGTTTCCCCGTAAGACCGGTGGAAACCATACTGGCAAACTTGAAAAAGCATAACGTTAATCTCCCTATAGATCAATGGAAGGCTGTAGCATTGATGGTGTGTAAGGAGAATAACGGGAGGTATTTCCGATTCGCATTGGATCGTAAATCCCTTGAAACTCTGGATAAGGTAAGAGAGGTTGTCAATTTTGGATTTGGCACATTGCCAGTGGTGAGCGGACACTGACATTGGCTTCGGTGTATATGTCGTATGAGGTAGCAGATGCACCTGACAATGAGGTGCTGGAGCTGACGGAATATGCAAGAAGCAGAGGTGCTATCCTGTTGATGGGCTGTGATCCAAATTCTCAACACAGCCAGTGGTGCAGTGCTGACATAAACAAAATAGGTGAGTGCGTCTTTGATTTTATAACTACCAATAATCTAGTAATTTGTAACAAGGGCAATATGCCCACATTCAGGAACAAAGATAGGCAGGCGGTTATAGACATTACATTGACGAACCACAATGATAATTTCGTTAGAGATTGGAGGGTATCATTTGAATCATCTGCAAGCGCACCTTTTAGGGATCCTAGGCGGACGAATTGGGAACCTTCTATGATAAGGTTCGTAATGGGATAGAACTGTTGACTTCTCGTGAACTGTTACCATCCGAAATGGAATATACTGTGAATAAATTCACTCGTGTACTCAATGAGTGCTACGAATCCAGGAAGGCGCAAACAGCCTAAATGGTGGTCAAAGAAACTTCGCGTTCAAAGGTTAGGAAAGCTTTAAATAGGGCAAAGCTCACTGGATTACAAGGAGACTGGAGCAACTATAATGTGTGTTTCAACAAGTATAAGGGGGATTTGAAAAGAGCGAAACGGAGTTCATGGAGGAAGTACTGTGAATCTGTTAATAGCGTCAATGAATTGTCAAAGTTTCGGAGAATTCTATCCAAAGACCCAAAGGTCATAGGGTATATTCAAAGATATGACAATTCATGGGCGGAATCCAGATCGGAAACACTCTCTTTGCTCATGGAAACACACTTTCCTGGTTGTGAAGGTACAGGTACTAGGGATGACGACCAGGAGGTTAATATAACTGATCATGGGAGTCAAGACTGTACACAAATTGAGGATATAGTCACTAGGGAAAAATTAGCTTGGGCGGTAAACACTTCCGACTCGTATAAATCACCGGGTCCGGACGGAGTATTTCCGCCGATGCTATGTAATATCCCGGATACAGCGCTAGTTCTTTTGGCAGATATCTTCAAGAGTTGTCTCCGCAGAAGATATTTGCCCAGAGGGTGGAGGGAGGTTAAAGTGGTCTTCATACCTAAGACCGGAAAGGCCAGCCACTCGTCTTTTATTTTGAAGACTCTATTTTATAAGGTAAACTCTATTAAAATCTTTGAATCTAAGGGTAGGAAGATAGTCGCCTATGCGGATGGCGTGGTGATACTGATCTGGGGAAAGTTTCTATCCACTATCAGTGACATCATGCAGGTATCGCTTTGGGGGTAAACCCATAACAAACGGAACTGGTGTTATTTACCAGGAAATATAAGGTGGAGAGCTTCAGTCAGCCGAAATTAGACGGCGTTGGGTTGAGTTTATCAAGGGGAGCCAAGTATTTAGGAACCTTCCTTGACAGTAAATTGACTTTGATAATAAATACTCAGAAACGATTAAAGAAGGTCCTCAATGACTACTATACATGCAGGAACTCAATTGGAAAAAATTGGGGTCTGCGACCAAGTATGGTTAATTGGATCTACACATCGGTTGTTAGACCTATTATTACTTATAGTTGTACGGTGCGGTGGGAGGCAATGAGGAAACGTAGCTATAGGGTTATACTCAACAAAGCTCAAAGGTGTGCATGTCTGGGCATCACAGGTGTGCATTTCTGGGCATCATAGGTGGCAGTACCCCGCAGATGGCCTTGGATATAATCTTAAACCTACTACCCATTGTTGAGAGTGTGGCAGCAAGGAACTTACTTAGACTACTCGAGTCTTCTTTAGTAAAACCTTGATACTAAGATATTGTATGAGGTAGACCTTATCGATAAGGAAAGAATTCCATCTGGAATCTCTGACTATAGAGATAATTGGGTTTGATCCGCTCAACTGTTCGATGGGCGTGCAGTTTTCACTGACGGATCCAAGATGGACTCTGGTACGGGGGCAGGAGTTTATCTGGTCGACACAGATATCAAGCGCTCGTATCGACTCTCTAAAGATTGCAGCGTCTTCCAGGCAGAGGTCTTCGCAATCTGGAAGGGCACACGTACAGGTGGGGTCTACGGTGAAAATATACGTGGACAGTCAGGCGGCACTAAAGGCTCTGGAATGTCATTTAATTCATTCCAGCCTAGTGGAGGACTGTAGGAGAGCTATTTAGGAGATATTGGTACACTACTCAATAAGATGGTGTTAGGTGCCGGGCACTGTGATATACATGGAAATGAGGTAGCGGATGAACTGGCTATACATGGTTGTGATCTTGATCATGATACCAGGGAACGGCTATTTGTCACTACTACAGATCAATTTATGAAAGATTCCGGGACTATACCAACCAATCTTAGAACAGTAGGACGGATTGTAAAGTGTCAAGGGCCCTTTGGCCAAAACTGAATGCTAAAGCAACCAGAGCACTGTTAGAGTGGAATAGATATAATCTAAGGGTTCTAGTAGGAGTGATAACCGGCCATGGCGCAATTGGGGCCTTCAAAGACAAATGGGACAACGACACACAGGATTTTTGTAGGGTGTGTGGGGATGTAGAGGAGCTAGAGACAGTGGAACACATCATGTGCAACTGCCCTAGGTTACAGAGTGCAACATACTGGATTTCATTATGGGAATTGGGTGGCTATTTAAGGGACGATCTACGGCAATTCCGAACACGCAATAAAAATCTTACTCTTCTACTTTCTCTTTCTTTTTTCTCTCACTAGGCGGTTTTCGGACTCTTCTCTATCAACTGTAACAAAAATCTACTTTTTGAAGGGAATTACAATGGACCTCATGGTTTTCGAGTGGAAGTACACCCCTTCCTAACCTAGCCTAATATTTTCAAAAAAAAATAGTGAACATTTTATAAAATATATAAAAATTTGTACTAATGTATTAAATTTAGTTTAAAATAACAATATATGTATTTATAAAAATGTTCACAATAAAAAATTGACGGTTTAAATACAAAAGACACTAAAAATAGTAACAAATCACCGAGTTCTTTAAATTTTCAATCAAGAAAACAGCTGATTACGTTTTTGTTTAACAATTTGTAGTAAAATGGCATTCAAGTTGCGTGCAGCCTACGTCACAGCTTTAAATTTTTGTAAATTTTAACAAACAGTATATGTAAAAGAATATCAAGAAAAATTGATCGTTTGCAGTTTGTATTAATGTGGCATTATGTATGCGTTGTTTATATAAAATATGATATATTGAATGATGAAACATTTTGAAAGATGATAAATAATATTTTTTATTAATTGCCATGACTGTGACTAGATTGAGATGATGCAGTAAAAATATGTGGCTAAATATATTTACATATACCAAAACAAATGTTATAGTGACTACATATAAAAATTTCATATACGTATGTACATATACAAATATTTTTATATTACTACTTACCCTCGTGAAAAGACTTCAAATTTCACACCATGTCTTTTGAAAATACGTTGAAACTGTCTGTTGCCTCGCATGATTTCCACTTTAAAATGTTGATCATAATCAGGGCTGTCGGTATCTTTTACTAAAATGGTCTTTGTTTTGAACGTCTCATCCTGGAAGAGAAATAATTGAGAATATTCAATATTTAAGACTTGGAAATGGTGTTTGATATCCCTTACATTAAGAAGAGGAAATTCAATTTTAACATATGTATCAACTTCCTTTGGATTAGGAACATTATAATTTAAACCACGTACGACAATAATTTCCAATTCGTTGTCAGTCAAGTCGGTATTGCAGTGGACAATATTAAAACTACGTTTTTCATAGTGGAATTTTGGCAGTGGAAAATTTTTACGCTTCGAATATCGAACAAGATCTAAATCTTTCTGTACAGTCAGTGCCAAATTTTCAAATCGGTTCATCCCAGCAATATCTCCCATAGCCTTGTGATGATCTCTAAAACAAATATGATAGTATTTGTAATTAAATATATGGAATGTTTTTTGCTTACCTTGTGTTTTTACACATCATCAGCTGTTTGGCCAATTGTTCTTCGATACGAATACCAATGTCAGATATATCATCCTCAGGATCACACTCATCCGTTGTAATTATAGCGAATGAAGCCTCAAGATTTTCTCTCTGCGATGGAGGCACTGGCAACTAAAAAAAATCAAAGTATTGGATTAACTAAAATTTTGTTTAGATTTGATTTTTTTAAATATTTGTGTTCTACTTTTTTATACCCATTAATGCATTTTTCCATTTAGAGCTAGTTTTTTACTTGTTAGTTAAACGTAGCTTAACACGCTATTAAGTTAAACCTGGAACATATTCAGGTAGACTTTAACCAATGATTGTGTTTTTGACTAATCAATTATAATTGTCAATTTTGTTTAGCATTGATATACTTTACAGTCAAATCAGATATGCATTCCTCAAAATATTTTATATAAATATGGCAATAAATTAAATTTTATAATTTTTTTTTTTAAATAGGAAAAGTGAAAGTAAAGTAAATAAAATATACATATATGTATTACAAATTATAATGATTTAATAAAGCAAGTTGTGCTGAATTGTTTATTTTATTTCTACAACTGTTTGTGTTTTACCTGCTCTAATTTAGGTTCAACTGGCCAATTATGCTCAGTTAAACCTAAATTGTAAACTAAATCAACAATAAGTGAAAAACGTTTGATTAAGCTTAGTTTAAACCAGTGGTCTTCAACAGTACGCCCGCGGGCACTGCCTATGTATTATTATACATGTGAAGCCGAAACTAAAAAAACGAACATAAGTTATTTTACAAGTGTTGCCAGTGAAGTATTTCGCACCACTGGTATTCAAATTATAAAACTGCTCATGACAACTCAGAGTTAGTTTCTGATCAATACGCCTTGGGAACTACCTTCAATATTTTTATCATGCTCTAGGCGTAGTTTTAATATAAAAATTAAAGCATGTTTATTCCATTTACGTATAAATTAAAACATTAAACAAAAAAATTACACAAAATTAAGACGTGTTTTGTCAGGACGTGTTTAGTACGTACTCAGGACGTTTTTTGGACGACAGACTCAACAATCTTTTGGGCAATTCAAAATATCCTGTTAATTCGTTCAGTATATTTATAACTGGTGCCGACTTCGTATTTCTCATAGCTTTCACGACAATAAATTTGGTAAATTTCGGATATAGCCAGTATATGTGTATTTTCACTTTTACTTCGTATGAACGGCACTAGATGATCAATATGAATTTAACAGAACGGTAACGGCTCTAATGGCACTCGGGGTTCGTATGTTGGATATTGGCATCATCACAATATTCTTGGAACATTTTGAAAGTTCTACGCAGTCTTTTGGGCAATTCAAAATATCCTGTTAATTCGTTCAGTACATTTATAACTGGTGCCGTCTTCCTATTTCTCACAGCTTTCACGACAATAAATTTGGTAAATTTCGGATATAGCCAGTATATTTGTATTTCCTCTTTTACTTCGTATGAACGGCACTAGATGATCAATATCAATTTAACGAAACGGTAACGGTAACGGCTCTAATGGTCCGTAGTGTATGACGCCTACAGGTTTACCCCCTTTCGATTTGTTGTAACAGCATTCAGTACAAGCCGCAACGTATTTCCGCATACGATCAAACCAAAAAGTTTATTTTACACTCTCTTTTCGAGGTCATAGTGTCCAACATCGTCGTGGCAGTGTTTAGCGATTCGCCATCTAGTTGAATTGGGAACAACAAATTTAAGTCCATTGCCCGTCTTCCTGTAGAAACGTTGGTTTTGGAGCACGTACTCAGTCCTTATCTGCTTGACCTGGTCTGATAACATGGTGCCTTTTAACAAATCGATATTACGTAATTTTTGCATCTTGCAGTAACCAATTATTACTGTTAACTTTGATCTTCATAACGAACCCAGCAGTCTCAGGTTCCTTAGGCGGCTAGTCTGGAGATCTGCTGAGAGCATATACGTGTATATATATCCGATATAGCGGCGCAATCGGTTAATACTCGAAACGGCTTACCAATTAAATAAATTCCCTATGTTCTAAACTATAGGGTACAACTAGAGGCGCAACTGAGAGTAATAATAATTACTCTCTTCACACGTACTCGTGATATGTGAATTCACCATACTTGTGAGAGAATTTAACACATCAAAATAGTTGAAATTTTAACTTCGATTTTCCGACAAAATATAGACCGAACCGCTTTATTACACTTGTACACAATTATTGGCAATTTTTTTTTAATACTTTGGAGGACACTTTTATTTACAAAACGCGTTAATTTTGCTCAAATGAAAAAATTTATTTTTTTTATTAATTTTTGACACTTTTATATCTGTGGTAGAATTTAATTTATGGAAATGAATTAAAATGTAAACCTTTTTATAGAACTCTGTGTGTCTGGTGAAAATTAAAAAGTCACCAATACTACCTCAAAACTATGTACTAATACATTCTCACGACTTAGGTTTTTGACAACAGACTTAGGTTTTTTCCCTCTCAGTAACGCTTCTATGGATATATTATTCTATGTTCTAAACCCTTACACGCATACCTAAATTGGAGCGTAAGGCGTTTTTTACTTGTCAAAAATTCTCATGCCCATACAATTTGTATGCAGCATACCGAAATAACGCGACGGCAACGCTTTGCAATTGGAAAATTCGATTTTGACAGCGCGTTTAATAGTGAAGTTAGTTGCAAAACACAACAAATGTAAACACATACATACAAAAAGAGAAACAAATATGCAAGAAACACATTTTTAAACTTTAATATTTAGTTTCTTTGATAAAATTTTAGTTTACAAATCACGAAACAAAAATCAGAAACACCAATACTGCAAGGTACTTTATTGTTTAAATAATCCGGGTTGTTATATTAATTTTTTTGATAACCTTGTTTTTATTGTTTGACGTAGCGTTGGCGCTTTTATTTAGGTATGACATTTCAGCGTTAAAGCTAAGCGTAAAGAAACGTTCCGCCTTACGCTTTTATTTAGGTAGGCCAGTTAGTCTGATTTGAATGAATTTTGACATGCGTAAAGAAGTGTTGTCGAGTTTAAGTTTTGAATTTGGGTGAACAGGGGTGCGGCCAGGGTTGCCCAAAGTAGGACACCTCGGGTATGTTCAATTTTTAAAACGATCGAATTTCATCGTCAGTGTACCGATTTTATAAAAATTACATATAAGGACTGAGATTGAAAAATTTGTAACATACATATATGTTAATAAAAATGATACTACTAAACTTACAGTTTTGAATCTTTTTTATTTGATTGAAATTATTGTTACAATTTACAAAACAAAAATATTTTTATAGTCCTAATCACTAATGATGAAATTTTGAACCTTTTTCGAAACCCCTTCCATTATGGTTTTTATAGTGGTTTATGTAACTTTGTTCGAACAGGTTGTCCATCTCCGAACAGGTTGTCCATCTCTTCAATTCTCTTTTAACAAAAGCCCAATATCTCTCCACTGGCCTTAGCTCCAGGCAGTTTGGAGGAATTGCGTCCCTTGGTACAAATACCACATTATTGGTCTTGTACCACTCAAGGCCTTTCTTAACATAGTGACAGATGCCAAATCAGGCCAAAAATAAGTGGACATATTTAGATCCCTTTGTAACAAATGCTTGGCTTTTTTGTCGCAACTGCATATTGCTTGCCATACCAAGAACTTTTTGGGAAATTTTGTCTGCTTTTGGGTCCTAAACTTTTCTTCAACATTCCCTCGAGCATTTGCAACATAAAAAAATTTACCCGGAAGCTGCGAAAAATTTTCCATACGTACATTTTGTCATGCATTATGCAGCGGGTATATTTATTTTATACAATTTGACTTCAATTTCCGTGCTCTGTCTTTGGCCTCTAAATGTTTAGCAGAGTTCCTGTTAGGAACTTTTTGAGCCTTGTAGGCTTTTAAACCTGCATTGGCTTTAACTTTTCGTACCAAATAGTCCGTGTACTGACCTAACCGAGCTGTTTTCCTACCGGATGTGTTCGGAACTCTTTTGAAAATGCTTTCTATTTGTTTGTCTTTAGAAACATCATATGAACCATTACTTCTACCTGAACCAGGTTTTATATCAACGGACAAATTCTCCCGGAACTCTTGATTAACATTGGAATCAGTTTGACGACAGATCTTTGAATGTTTAGCCAAATTAGTGTAAGACCATGTTGGGTTTTGTTGAAAATATTGAAAAATTTTATTACGCACTTTTTTTATACCCTTCACCATTCCGTTTGTAATTTCTACATTATTCATTTGCGACCCCACAAAGTATATATATTCTGGATCGTTATATATAGCGAATTCGATTAAGCCATGCCCGTCTGTATGTTGAAATCTAAGTTCCTTAGCCCCCAAATAACTTACAAAGATAATTGATACATCAATATATGGGGAATTCTTCCGGCTCGGTTGCTATTTAAAAGATATAAAGATAAAACCGGGACAACCTCGATTTTTGGCCTATTTTTTATCTATATCTGGATTACTAAGTCATTAATATAGACAATATGAATATATAATGATAGATATTTCAAAGTCCATTGCAACGATTTATATAAGGCTATAGTAATTTGGACCTACAATGGGTCAAAATCGGGAAAATTATTTTTTAAAATCGGGGAAATTATTTTTTTTTTTCACAAAAAATTTTTTGTAATTTTTTTTTCACTAATAAATTTAAAAAAAAATTTTTGAAAAATTTAAAAAAAGAAAAATTTGGAAAAAAAATTTAAAAAAAAAAATTAAAACAATTTTGAAAAAAAAAATTTAAATTTTGAAAAACAATTTGAAAAGAAAAAAAATATATTTTGTTTACCTAAAAATATTTAAAATTTTTATTTTAAAGTATAATTTGGTGAAGAGTATATAAAATTTGGTACAGCCGAATATAGCTCTCTTACTTGTTGGTCACTCATTTTAATCAGATTAACAGCAAATCAACATAGTTGACATTAAACATAATAACTGAGCATTTTTGTCATATTTTTCACAAAAGTATTCCATGAATTTTTTAATTTTCAAAACCTAAATCCCCTTTCCATTGATATATAGTATGTCTACCTTATGTTTTTTACGTGATAAATTAATTAGGGAAAACTTAACAACTCGCAGAGAAATTAATGTTATCAAAAGCCTAAGTATGGTGGGTAAAAATGTTGAAAATTTAATTTTCAAATACGAATATTTTTCAGACAATAAATTTCTTACTTGTTTTTATTTGCTTATAACTTTTTTTATAAGTAAAGCTGATTCAAAAAAAACAAAAAAATACGCATTTTAACACTAAATGCTATACAAAAAATTAATAGTATAACTATAGCCTTAAATTTCTCAACAACTGCTGAACAGATTTTAATGAAGTTAAAACTGGAGAAAAAATATATATCCATCAAAAAATATTTCTAAAATATATCTATCGATTCAAAAGTTACAGAGTTTTGGCCATGAAAAATGAATCTGAGCCGTACCAACAGACAAAGTGCTGTGTCTTTTACTTTTCATAACAAAACTACAATTTTGTTTTTATGAAAAATAAGTTTATAATCAAAAAAGTGTTCGATGGAAAATAATTCGATTGAATGGTGTTCCACTTTTTTGATGTTTTGTCTTCGAATCGTCAATGTGTTTTTTTTTTTTTTAATTTTTATATGAAAGCCATGTAAAATATAGATTAATTTCGCTGACAACTGTGAAATCAATGGTCATATTTGAGAATAGCATACTGTTCAAATACAGACAAGTCTTTCTTAAATTGGCATCAATTATTTATAAGATACTTACTGTATTTAAATCTACAGGTAAACCACTACTGGCGGCATTTAACAGAGCATCAAAACCTTTGTAGATTTTTAAATATTCTTTGGCCTGATCGATTTCTCCAGCCTTCTTAGCTTCTATAGCAGCTAACTTAAATTCTTTCTGACGATCCAGCAAAATTTTCATTTGATGTTCGGCCAAATTGTTTTTCTGCTGATTACCCGATGTTCGTGTTGTCAGATCAATATGTTGGGGCGGAGTCGATGGCTTCTTTGCTGGTGCAGTTGGTGAAGGATCTGGTGTCGATGCAGTTGTCGAAACTGTCGGTGGACTCGATGGTACCGAATCAACCTTTGGGGGTGTAGGCGGAGCGACTGCATTTTCGACAGGTAAGGGATCAAAACCAGGTGGAACTGGCAGTTCATCATAGGCCACAGGTCGTCCAGCCTTATATGATTTAATTGCATCTTCATATTGTTTGACTATGCGTCCAAATCTTCTTGCTTTACTGGCATTTCCCTCTGCTTTTGCCGACTCTTCGACCGATTTGTATTTGGTTAGACGCTGTTGTAAAGCCTCCAAGATGTTTGTTGCAGTTGCAACATTTGGTTGAACAACCGATTGAGTTTCGATGACCGTTGGAGTTGTATCTACTGGTTGTTCGGCTGATGCATCTTGCATTTTTTCCATAAACTCTTTAAATTGTTCAGGTGGTGGTGGCATATCGCTAAGATCAACTTCTTGGCCGTCTTCACACATCTTTACAACAACATCAAATTGTTTAACAATTTTTAAAAACTGCAATGCCATAGCAGTGTCTCCAGCACGTTTTGATTGTAGGGCCGCTGCTTTGTATTCTTGTTGGCGTGCACGCATTTGTTGAACTAAAGGATTGTCTTGTAAAGTTGCTGGCTTTGGATCGCCTTCATCAACTTTTGTTTCCTCCTGTTTTGGTGCGGGTGGCAATGGAGCTTGACGTGTCGGTATTTTTGGAGGTTCTTCGATAGGTTGCACAGTATTTTCAGACACCGCTGAATCACTATTGGCTGCTGGCTTTACACTAACCTCTGGAGGTATGTCATCCGGATTTATAGATTTGCCTGCATTTGCTTGCCTAAGAAGATCATTTAAGGTTTTGAGACCACGATTGAAACGTCGCATTTTAGCTCCTTCGCCAACAGCTTTGGCATTTGCTTCGGCAAATTTATACATTTCAATGCGTTGTTTTATTATATCTACCGTACTTTTGTCAGTTGTAGGTAAAAATAGTTCGGGTTTACTATCTGGTTCTTTTGATTTTGTTTCCGACAGATCACCTTCATTATTTTCTTCCTCTATATCTCCACCAACAATTCCTTGCAATTCACCTAGCAGCTCAGTATCGTTTTCAGCATCACTATCATCTTCATCATCACTGCCCACATCTTTTAAACTGTCCGCTATCATTTTATCCAATTCATTAGCTGGCACAAGATGGGTTTTGGGTTTCGGTTCGGCCCTCTTGCCCCCACCAGCAAGAGCAGCTAATTCTGCTTCTAAATCACTATGATTGGCGTCTTCATCACCACCATCAAAGCCTAAGCTAGGATCGAAATCATCTGGTATATCCGTAAGGCCAAACTAGAGAAAAAAAAATATTAAAGAATGACTCATTCGTTTATTTTTCATTGATAACATCATCATTGCATTTATTTAAATCAATAACAATATTTTAATATTTAAAATGATTACCTGCGATAAATTGTGATTTCTTCTCTTTGGTGGCTCTGGCTTTTTTCGGGAAAACATTTTATTTACTCTGATAAAATGTGAATAAACAATGAAAATTCTTACTTGTTCAAAAAAAAATAATACCACAGCTGTTGTTAGAAAAACAACATTCAACAACAAATAAAAATAATAGAATATATGTGTTGTCAACTACTGGGAAACAAAATACTTTGTACTTCCCATAAATTAGCAAAAGTCGAATTGTCGACTATCCAAAAAAAAATTCAGTATGTACGTTGTTATTCTGCTGCATGCGTCTTTTGCGTATATATGCACTAGTATTCAATAGTCGAAATCGACCCTTTCATCGGGAAAAGGTCGAAAAATGTATTACGTTATCCAAAAAAAATCGAAAACTCGATAACTGAAAAAAGGCGAATAGTCGATAAATTTGTTTTATTTTTATTATTTTGTAAAAATTAAAAAAAATGATTTTTCTCAACCATATTATTATTGACATTAAATAGTAAAAATATTAACAAATCGAAAAAAGTCGACTTTTTGTTTCAAATATAGAATCTACTGTGTACTAGGCAGAGTTTAGAGTATCCAAAATCGAAAACCGGTCAGCCGGTTTTTTCATCTTTGTAAAACCGTCCGGTTTCTGTTTTCTTTAACTTTTCGGTTTTTTGACGAACCGGTTTTTTTAAGACGGTTAATCGGTTTTAACGAAATACTTTGTAAAGCTTATTTAAACATATTACTAAAAAAAGATTTTGATAACATTCAGATAGTAAAATATTCCCTGCGTACAATTTGTGTTAATTATTTTAAACGAACTAGTCTCGTGATATGTGAAAAGAGGACATACACTTGACTGTACAATTTATAAATTAAAATCAAAAAGTTTATTTATTGCTATTATTTATTTCATTGTTCTGGTAATATTGTGTGTTAAAATCTACTTATTTTTTAATTATACATACATCACTTTTTGCCTTACCAAAATTGTCTATAAATTTAGATTGGCATTTTTCATATTAAATAAAAATTAATATAAAACCGGTTAACCGGTTTTTAGAATGTCAAAACCGAAACCGGTTTTCTTAGAATGAGAAAACCGAAACCGGATTTTTTAAATACATTGTTTTCGGTTAAACCGGAAACCGGGTTTTTAAATTTGACGTTTTTTGTGGACACTCTAGTAGAGTTCTATAAATCGAGTTTCGAACAATCAAGAAATATGGTTGTTGACAGATTCGAAGAAGTATAGTTTTTGTTTCAACTAACCCCAATTATTACGAAGTCTGGTTATATGTTAACTTATAGGTTAAAATAATTTTTGTATGAAAACTGTCAGTATAACTTTAGGTTAAAACATAGCTATACATTGCGATAATGGGCGTAAGTCTATTTTTGATATTAAAATAGGATAAAATGTTGTAGAAAGTTTAAAAAGGTTGTGTAATAATTATCATTAAATAATGCGTAACTGTAAATATTCAGTTGATTATTTCGTTGATGCCCCAAACATAATTTATTTTTTGAAAAACATTTTTCTTTTTAATCTACATAATTAGCTTTATGTGCAAACATGCTATCCCTTTTCACAAATTTAACAGGAAACACAAAAAACATTCTAAAATCCTTGGTTTTAAATATTTGTTAAATCTGTTAATGTAGTTTTCACATTCTTCAAGTGTATTCTCATGTTACTTTGTTGTTTTTGTGAGTCACTCTGTATTATTCAACGTAGCACAGAAGCAGTGATGGTAACTTTTATCTTCAGAACCTGCTAAATATGTGGCGAAAGTCGCTAAATTTATTTTTGGTGGAATTTAAATTTTAGTTAATTTTTTGACCTCATTCACTTCGTAATGCAACAGGATGTCTTGAGATGACGATTTTGGATTATGAGGATACCAGGATGCTGTTCATCAGGCAATATAATGGTTTGTTGACCAGACTCATCCATCAATTAAAATTTGTATGCATTAATCACAATGAAACATAGAAAGAAGAAATTTTACATTAATGACAACTGAACTGACAGCTTATTGCTTAGCAATAATTGCTCGCGCAATAGATTGCTACATATGGCAATTGCTCTCTACATCGCAATTTTTATGGACGCAATCAAATTTGACAATTACGGCAATAAATATTGCTACGTGGAGACATAGGATAAGAGATAATGATGATGACTCATATTTGTTCTATGACTGGAATGATTTATTGTCAACAGCACAGATTATTACAGATATGAAACAATGCCAGTTCTCAAAAAGTAATATCGAACCATATGGTAATTTTGACATTGTACAACCACTTTTCAATGGTTGTGGTGTGCAGAGCGAGAGAACAAATAACATTTTCAATAGGCAACGGGTGTGATATATATTTGTCTCTTTTTTCAAATCACAACCATTTTACGTTTTCTATTGCTATATTCATGGAACCAGCTGTGTAATCTGTGGTCAACGGCATTTACAAATAAAATAATTATTTGTTACATCCTATCGCTAGAATTCCCGCTAAGCGCCTGTCTATACTTGACAAATATTTATAATATCAATTAATTAGCCTGTGTCTATACCTGATAAATTTTTGTCATTATAAACGTCAAAATGGTTGTCAAGATAAAAAAATTATTAGGTATAGTGCCCATTTATTAGTACTATTGCTTCGTTATAACAAAGTTTTGCTCAGTCAACTTTGTCATTATCCCGGTAATACCTAGGGTGCTTTTTCCCCGCTAAATTTATTTAGAAATCGCTAGATTTTACCAGAAAATCGACTAGGTATCATCGCTATGAGATGTAATTGTCATTCATTTTGTGCCGAAAAATAATTGTGTGAATCAACTAAAATTTTTTCAAATTAAAAAATCTAAATTAAGTCAAATTTGTTCGTAATATCGCGTAAATTTATCCACTATTAAGCATCTTTTTCGAGAAGAATTACAAATATTTCCTTGGAAATTTGACTGGAATAGTATGTGCTCCAGAATATTAAGAATGATGTCGTGAAACAAGTGTCATAATATCTCTTGCAAAATACTGTCATTTTGACACTTGCATTTTCCTTTTTATGCAAAAAGTCGGTAAAGTGAGAGGACAGAAAAAAGGAGTAAATCTAATTGAGTTTTATTATTTTATTAATTCTGTGAAAAATCGAATTAAATATTTACAATCTTATTAAAGCAGCAATTAACACACGTATTTTCACAGAATTGTAGACAAATTAAAAAGTATTGAATATGAAAATTGCTTCTATGAAAATCAAGTAAAAAAGGAAAATACAATATAAACCATTGTAAAAAGTGTTTGTATAGTAGTAGTTGAAGAAAAAACCGAGTTGGCTCATTGTACAAAATTTTATTGGCCAACAACAACAGGCATTCATCTATATAGGGGGACTGATATTATTATACACTTACGTGTTGCAATTTTCTGAAAATAATTATTTGTCTTTATTCAAACAGGTAACCGAAATAAACGAAGTAAATAATATAAAAAAACATTCGAAAAATTATTCATGCATTTGTATATTGTTGTATGTATGTGCGTGTGATTTAAATGAATTTCATTCAATATGTATCGAATATAGATTATCAACAGCCCAGCGTCGCCATCATAGCTCAATCGAAAATCAACACCATCCTCAAGATTAATCGTCAGTATGGAAGAGGTCACATTGACCGAAACAGAAATCCGTTACTATGGTGATTTGTTCTTATGTTGTGATGAAGAGAAAACGGGTAAAATTCCGATGCTCAAAGCATCGGAATTGTATCGTTCTGCAAATCTCTCGAACGAAAAGATACTGGAGGTATATTTAGCAACCAATACTAAAACAACTAATATATTAATATTATTAAGCAAAACCCGATTATGAAATATTTTGTGTTTCTTGCCAACTCCATTTTACTAGATTACGTCCTTAGCCGGCATACCAGACACTGCCCTACATGTTTCCCGTGTACAGTTTTATTCTTGCCTCAAGTTAATTGCAGCCCATCAAGCTTCGATGCCATTAAGGCAAGAATTGATTGTGGCGTCTGTGCAGTTACCTTTGCCACGATTTAGTTGGACAGAGTCTTCATCAAATAAACTCGAAATGACGAATAGCTATCAGCAACATCACCACGCAATACCACCACCCCCAGTTACCGACCGAAGAAACTCATTGAAGCGATTATATGAATGGTCCGATACCAATGCCTTGGGATCGCGACGCAATTCTTCAGCGACTCATCAACCGGAAATAGCAGCAATAAATTCGGATCTACCGAGCACTGATTCCGAAGTAGAACAATGTGAATCTAGTTGTGGTGGAGAAGAAGGTATCGCTGGAGTTAGCGGCCATAATAAGGTAGGTTTTTTTTAGAACTTAATTCAGCAGAAATATTCAATATTTAAAACTTAAAAACAACATTTTTATTATATTATAAGGTAATTTTCAAAAAAATCTATTTAGATGGTAAAATCAGTGGATACCAGCATTTTAGATCCTTATAAGTCTTTCTAATTGTACGATTTTCTGAAGACATTTTTTTATGATAAAAAAATACAAAAGTAAAATCGATGTAAAAATTTCATTAGATGGATTCCTTTGTAATAATACATACTTCTTTTACATTAATGATAGGTGAAGTAACATGTTAACAGTTCATTTATAAATATTGATTATATCTTCTGACAACAAAACGTCAAATTGAGTTATGACTGACACAAAATCAGTTTTTTACAAATAATTTCATAATATTCAATAAACCAGCCCAATCGGTTTTAAATTTTTTAAATCCGAAACCGCAGTTTGTTGATTTTTTTTTTTTTTGGAAACTCTAGTCTTAAGCTTATAACGTATAACTTTAGCACAATTCTTACTAAATTATTAATTTTGTATTCCCGTATAACTTTTTGTATAACTTTTTCTTTATGAATATATATATTTCTTTTTTTACTTCCGATTCGGTATTTACATACCCAATAATTAAAAGAGTTAAAGATTTTCACATTTGATCATACCGTTTTGCCACTGAAAATTTATAATATAAAACAAATATCCCTTATTGGAGTATGATTGGGGCACCTAATGAATCCAAGTATAACGTTTATATCTTTATTAAGATACGGCAAACGACGCATGTAACGATACAAAATTACGGTTACAATCGTTCCCATGACAATTGAATCTTTTCTCCGAAACGATACGATTCTCATGTTTCTAGATAAATAAATAAATTTCAAACGCTACAGTAAAAGGATGAAATATCGATTGTCACTTATTCATTTAATGTAATTAATTTAATGGTTCTAGGATCTTTATTAGAGAAATTTTAAAAAGGACTATTAAAAGAAAAAACGACCGTTAAGTCTACCTGATTTGTTACCATTAGAAAGAATACCATTAAGCCCCATATCCTCAATTCTTACTTCACTGAAAAGCATATCCGACTTTTTTATTATTTTTTATAAAATTGTCTATTATTAAATAAAATGCATTTGTTCGTTTTTACTATTTTTACCCCCACTCAGGTAATATTAGCGATATTCACAATGTTGAGTACTTGGCCTGGTAATGTAGTAAAATAAATTGAAATGTTTGTCAATAAATAGCTTTTCTGCATTTTTTTACTAGGCCAAGTACTCTACATTGTGAATACCTCTATTATTTTCAACTTAGTTTTCAATTAAATTTTAGTATCGTAGTCTGAATCATAATAAAATATTAACATGTCTTTGTGACTATAGAAAATCATATTTTATGAAAAAATTTACTAAAAGTAATTATTAATAAAGATTAAAATTTCAAATAAGTACCAACTGATTTTAACTTTGTTTCCCAAAATACTGTTTTACTCCTTTTCTATTATTTTTTTTAATGAGAAGTAACACTACGGCATTAATGCCTATATACAATATTATAATTGTGTTACTTTCTTTGGAAAGATGATAGATTGGAGAAGCAAACGTGGTGAAATGAGAAGATAACTTTTTATTTGACAATTCTGTAATTGCGCGTTATGTTTGATATTAGTACAAATTGCAGCGCCTCCCTTGGTGAGTAGGTACATTATTTATAGCCATTATTAATTTAATTTACTTCGGCGACGTTTCAATGCTATACCGCCGATGAAACGCGTTATAAATACTAGTTATTAGTAAACTAATGTTGTGGATTTTCTTTACGTCAATGATCGACTATTTTTTACTTTAGTAGGCGTTTATGGAACAAATAATATAATATAGATCAATGTAATACATAATTTGGCAAATCTCGATAAATACGCAAAATATTTCAGCATCATCGACGTGGTGTTTCTCCAGAAGCGTGGAGTACAAACAGTGACAGTCCAACGCCAACTAATAGTGTGGCTGAGCGTCCATGGGCAAAAGAAACTTTGTGGCATGGATTGCTGGGAGATGAGCACAGGCAACTTTTAGGCACCGAGGAGGAATCTTCTGATCGCCATAGTAGTGACGATGAAAATGAAACAGATTTAGAAACTGTTTATCAAATAACACCAGAGCAAAGAGAATACTACTTTAAACAATTCAAAGCTGTTCAACATGACCCAAATGGTCTATTATCGGGACAAGTTGCTAGGTAAGATGCAGTTTTGTTTGCATTGAAAAATATGATTTATTTTTGATGATTTCTAATTTCAGAGTATTTTTCGAAAAGTCTCGAATTCCCGTTGAAGAATTGCGACACATTTGGCAATTGTGCGACGTAACACGCGATGGTGCGCTTAGTTTGGCTGAATTTACTGCAGCAATGCATTTGGTAGTATTGCGTCGTAACAATATTCCGTTGCCGGCCACTCTGCCGGTATGTTTACATCCAAATGTGTTGCAACATACTGCAATGGGTGGCAGTCAGATGGCATCTCAAGCTGATCCACCAGAGGCGGACCTCTTGCATTTGGATGACGACGACGAAGAAGACAATACAGATAATACAATTATAGGCGTCAATGCCACAATAAATGCTGCCGTTGCTGTAGGAGCTAGTGTGGGGGTTAATGTTGGTAGTAGTAGTGGCCGTGTACTAAATGAAAATAATGTTATGAACTTAAGTACTCTTTCAACATCATCTCAGGTTTGTGCATTTATTTATTGAATGTAATGGTGATGGTTAGTTACACTTTGTCTAACATTTTCTATGGATTTTCTCTTTAGGCTAGCGTAAGTTCTCGTCAAGGATCGAACGCTATTACAACAAATCCTAAGTCATTAACTCCACCACCCCTACCCTTGAAACTCCATAGTATTTCGAATTCTCCCAAAGCGACAGAAGTTACTGCAACAACCACATCTCCTCCTCTTCCTCCAATAATATGGGCTAAGGTGAGTGGTTTATTATTAGTATAAGTTTTTCTTGTAACTGTTCAGGGTTATTATTCTAAGGATGTACAACCAAACCAATGGACAATTCCACCACTGGCAGAAGCGTCAGAGGTTACTGCACCAACATCCTCTCCTCCTCCTATAATGTGGGTTAAGGTGAGTAGTTTGTTATAACTAAAATTATTTTGCGTCTGAATAGTTCTGGTTCTTAGGATGTACAACCAAACAAATGGACAAAATTTAATGAATCTCCGACATCGAATGTCTCTAGTCCTGGCCCCAAACCGGTAAACTTTGATATGCAACGTACAGCCCAAGCTG
Source organism: Calliphora vomitoria (assembly GCA_942486065.2). NCBI lineage: Eukaryota > Metazoa > Arthropoda > Insecta > Diptera > Calliphoridae > Calliphora > Calliphora vomitoria. Next base: position 63,558,301 of record OW818030.2, on the reverse strand, counting down.
TAGTTTCCGATCCTCAAATTTTGCATCCAGTGCCATTAAGAGTAACTCCAGTCGGTAAGTTTTTTTGTAATCATAAAAGAAGATACATAAAAAAGTAACTAAATAAATGTGGAAATATAAAGCAGGCGGTGTTATAACGTCAACGGCTGGTGCTACTGAAAAACACAATAATGATGCCGGCGATGGAGCTGCTGTGTGTGTACGTGAATCAAGTCCGAAATCTTCTTCAGTATCGTCGTCTAACAGCCATGGCAGTGGAGTTGCCGGCGCAACTCAAGCACATCGTGATTCCTTGCAAAATAATGATCTACGGGCCATACAAAGGCCTCAAGCTAAAAAGTTGCCCATAAAAAATATTGGTGCTATTCCACCGCCACCACAGCGGGAATCGTCTACTGGTGGCAATATATCAAATACAATTAGTGATCATGATTCCATTGGGGATATTGGAAGTGTAGGCGGTAATAATAATTTGTCTGTGTCAATGCTGGTTAACAAAAAAGATCCTCCTCCATTGCCACCACCACGACCACATCGTCATGGTCGCAGTAGCAGTTTAGATTTGAATAAATTTAAAATTGGTACACCAAGTGGACCACAGCCTGAGGTAAGAAAAACATTTTTTTCTTTTTATTTTTTTATCATTTTATATTCATAAATATTACTTTTCATACGTAATAGATAATAGCCCAAGCTAGTTTTGATTTGCAAACATCAACTGGCTTTGCTGATTTTACTCATTTTCCCGATGGCAATATTGGAGCCGGAGTTGTAAGTATTTTGTTGTTGTGTTGTAACATGTTTGTTTAAATAAACTTTGTAGATACTCTATTTTATTTTTGCTAACTATTTAATAGTTGTGGTTAATATACTAATTTCAAATATAGAGTTCAAATGGAAATTAAACAAGTAGAAGTTTACCAAAATAATAGGCAAAATTCAATAATGTAATAAATATTTATTGTAAGATTTAAGAGGCTCACCTAAGTTATAGTCCGACTTCAATCTTTTTTTTCAGAACCGAATCTATTATTCAGCCCAATTTCCAACAATCCTAAACTTATAATTTTTAATCTATGGATAGATTTTAGGATTTTCATTATTTTAAAAAAATCAAATAATTTGTGGTGTTTACTCACTTTTGAGGCTGTGTGGCCAAGGTCAGAAAGTTTTTTCGTAAAATTATTATATTAGGGAAATATGTGAAGTGAAATATTTCCAGGTCTGATTTATAAAGAGTTTCGGATGATATTTGTGAGCACTTCATTTATTCAAATTTAGGAAGCCATTTAGAATGAATTGTAATATACTATAGGTAAAGAAATCGTGAAAATAACATTTACCTTGAACTAATTCCAATTGTTGTTGCTAGATTGTTAATTCACTTCCACTCAGAGACTTTCAATAATGAAACATATGTATGTAATATCCCAATCATAACGAATCGAAAGAACTACTCTTCCATAATTATCATATTATCTAATATTAAACCACTTTATTCTCTAGATGAATCGTATGATAACTTCTGGCTTACAAGCACCAATATCTTCCAATACATCATGGAATTGTCGACCCAATCAATTTTGATATTTATTATCAGGAATAGCGCAATCCCCAATAAAGTTTTGAAAAATCCCAAAAATGGGATTTTTTAGTTTTTTGACTATAATATCCATACCAGGAACCTTATACAAAATAATTATGAACATGGTCCATCTAAAATGGATTACAATATTTTAAAAAAATCAGTTTTTTGGAAATTTAAAATTCTTTTTTAATTTAAAATATTTGATGTAATGTTAGCTTTTCAAAAAGTATAAATTCCTAATACATATCAGAGATGTGCATGAATAACATTCAAACGACATATTTTTTATTTTGCAAAAATGAATACTGAGTTATCACTATACATAAAGTAAACGAAAACTGTCATTGTATGATTCACAACATCAAGTGTTTTGTTACAAAATGCATGTAATTGCTTGCATATGAAAACTCTTACCATTCACAAAAGCAGTGAATCAATATGAGTGTTATGAATATAGGAAGAGCTTTTTGAGTTAATATTACACTTTCCTATATGAGTATGTTTGAATTAATTTAAGACTGTATTTAGAAGAATTTTTCTAACATTTCTATTTTTAACAATACGTGAATATTTCGGAGTCTATGTATCAAAATAAGACGAAATTTAGTTCTTGAACCACGCGCGAAAAGTTATCTAAAACAAATTAATACACTGATTTTGTACTATGCATTCAACTTATCATCGACCTTTTGTGAATCATATGAATACTTTGCATACAAATCAAAACACAGTAATCATTTTTGAGTTGTTATTGCTAATGGCATTTAAAAAATGATTGAGAAAATGGCAATCAATTGTGAGTCCGCAAGCACTGCAAGCAATATAATTAACACATGTTGATGATTGAAAACACAACAAATGCAGTGATTTCATTCATATAGAAAAAAAGCGAATCAACTCATGTACATATCTGATACATATTCATAGAAATTTTTTTAATAACTTAAAAAGAAAAAAGTACTTTTTTTCCCAAAAAATTAGCGAAAAATGGACTTTTTAAAATTTGTTTAATTTAAATGCATATAACTTTGGAGTCACCCATGATTTTTAAACAATTCTCTTTTTATTTATCAAAAAATAGGAATTCGAATATCTCCAAAGCTTTAAGAGATAACAAGGAGATTCTATATATATTTTTTTAAAATCGTAAAACAAACGAACGGATCGATCGTTTTAAAAATTTGACATACCCGAGGTGTGCTACTTTGAGGACCCCTGGCCACGCCCCTGGTGGGCCCATGAGGTCCAAATTCAAAACTTAAACTTGACAACACTTCCTCTTTGCGCATGTGATTACCCTCTTTTTTTTCTATACCACTGTTTGACTATCAACATACAAAATCACTTTATTATCCCAGATAAAATTTCCCAACAAGAGATATTCACCTGAAAGTAACTACATTCATACGGTGCCTTTTTACATCTAAGCAAATACCCTATAACATTCGTTTAATCCACCGGAACGGAACTCTTCCAGGCATTACACACTCCTCGAAATGTTGCAGGCGTAGCTTCTCATTTAGTAGACATTGAGACTCTTTTTTAATGTTCCTATATCGTTACCTTAGTTTTTTTTTTTTTTTGTAAGACCCGATTTTCGTTTATTTCGATAAATGGTCCGCTCATATATATATATATATATATAAAAAAACACTAGTTAGGGTTATGAATGAATATATAAATTAAAAAATTAAGTTAAATATATATTTCTTATCCAGTATAATTTACTGCATATGAAAACTTCTAAATACTTCACATCACCTACTTGTCTAAATTCCCTTTCTCCGAGTTTTAGATCCTTTTTATATCTTCTGGGAAAGAAAAAAAGTTCTATATTTTCTAACTAAATATAAATTTTATTTTACTTTGTTTTTTTCGGAAATTGATTATTTTCCATTTGAAATGACTTCTCCAATAACATTGATCATAACAGGTTAAATCAGTCGTTATACTTAGGTGCATTAAGATTATTCTTATTGCAACATGTATTTATCATGTAAAAACGGCGGTTAAATTTGAATAAATTTCATATGTTTATTCGATAGCTTTATATACATATGAAATTTGTTTAGAAGAGAGAGTCTGCCAAGTTTGTTGTGTTTATTGACTAGCTATTAATTCTTCTGGTTGGGCTTGTATTTGCAATGTGATCCAGTTGATATGATACAATATATTATTGTTGTGATTATGTGAAAGTTCCCATTTTCACATGGGTACAAAATGGTGTTGTGAATTACCTTATTGTATTTATCTTCTTTAATGGATCTGGGCTGTCTTCAGTGTTATACTTCTTATATTTTTATTTTTTTCTTAGTTGAACTCAATAAGTTTTGTTATATGTACAACGAGTTTTGTTTGGTATAATTTGAGACTTTTGTAGTCACAAATTCAGTTTTTTTTTTTCTCAACCATATTTTACTAAATCTAATGGTATTTTTCTATCTATCGTTTAATACTTAGTATGTATTCTTACATTAATTTTGTTGTCACACTTGTCAGGTTTTGTTTTTTGTAGTTTAAATGTCTTTATTATTAATTGGTTATTGGCTGATCACATTACTATTAGTTAATTTTTAAATTATATATAAATTTCTAAAATTTTATTATTATTATTTGTTATGTATAATCAAATTGTGAATAGTATAATAGGAACCGATTATGGCCAGTTGGCTAGGATTCTGTAACTGAATGAATAAATAAATAAAAATTAAATTATAGATGTGTGGTTGCGGTGTTGTGATTACACTGTCCAAAAGCATTTTTGGAACAGAATAGCGACCCTTAATTCTGAAAGGGCATGTTGAGTAGATCAGATAGATTTTTGTGGAAGGAAGCATTATACTAAATAAAAAAAATGTAAGTTAATGTGTGAAAGAATTCTTATTGTAAGAGTTATTTAGTCGAATTTTATGGGGATAATTTTTGTGGAAGATCTTAACTCTCTATCTCCTCTCTTTAGGGGTCAACTTGACCCTTTTTTCGAGAAAATCAAAATAAAAGTGCTTTCAAAAAGGACATTTAAGGATTAAAATATTCTACGAAAAGTTTTGCCGGAAATTTTCAGTGGAGGTCACGAAAGATACAAAAGTTGTAAATAAAGCTCTTTATATAATTAGGAAAATTACACGCCTCCTTACACGTTTTCATATTTTTTAAAAAAATCGCCAAAATCTATGTAATATATGTAGTCCTTAAGGAGATCTACAAAAAATATGCATACATATGTAAGTTATCTCTTTTAGTTCAAGAGATATTTAGGTTTATTTATTTATTTTAATTTTGCGGAGGGTCTAAAATTAATTTAAAAATAGCAGCAGAAAAAATTCTAAATAAAATCAAAAGTTATATGCGTCAAAAGTTTGAACATGTAAAAATGGCCGCATTTTTTACGTTTTTTACAAAACACATTTTGCATGAAATATATAAAAAACACTTTAAAATTTTTCAAAAGGGATGAATAAATATACAGCCCAATTATGAATAATAATTTTGTATTCATAATTGAGCTGATAAGCTTTTTGAATAAGTAGTTGGTATTGGTGAAACCTTAGGACTTGAAGATTAATAGTTTAGTGAAATGTAGTAATTTTTTTAATTTTTCGGACTAAAAAATTATAAAATAGTGATTTGACATGAAAAAAATATAAAATTTTAATTAATGTACAATTTTAACGATTAAAGATATTAAAACAAAATTTCGAAATAATGTAGATCCAAATGCTCTTAAATCAACGGAACTATAATTGTTGACATTTTTTTTATTTTCAAATACCAAAATTCCTAAAACAGGGAAAATGTGTTTCAAAAACTGAGTTTTTTTTTCTTCTTTACCGTGTGATAGTAAAATAACCATAGAGGAATATACATAGAGCAGAAACTCTCCTGTCAAAGACCTAACTTAGTTGTCAAAAACCTAAGTGGAGAGAATGAATGTATTAGTAAATAAAACTATGTGAAAACCATGGCAGAACCATGGTTGGTTCTACCATGTGTGAAAACAAAAACAACACTCGTATGTGTAAATTTTTTGAGTAAAATTTTGGTTTGAGTTTTTTTCTAGTTTCCGCTCTTGTTTCTCTATGAAAATAACTTTGTACGTCTTTAAATAAGATATAGGGCTATACAAACATGGATTTTTTTTGAGGATCCGTATATTGTCATTTTTAAATTTTTTTTACTCAAATCTAATTTTTTTTTTTAATTTACAAAATTTGGATAGGTTTGGTGACGATTAGGTCCGCTTAAGTGAGCCAAGTTTTACTTCACATACTTTTGCATTAGGTTCTCTTTTTGGATCATATACAAATTTTATATAGTCGCACAAAAGAAAAAATATAGGGACTTTTTTTGGAAAAAAACGTAAAAAATACGTCCAATTTTACATGTTCAAACTTTTGATGCATATAAGTTTTTATAGGTACGACATAACTGTTAGCAAGTTGTTTTGATTTTATTCAAAATTTCATAGAAAAAAAATATCTGAATTAAAAAAAATAAACTTAAATATCTCTTGAAGTAATAAAGATAACTTACATATGTATGCATGTTTTCTGTAAACCTCCTTAAGGACTATTTATATTTTAAATTTCAGCTCATTCGGATTATACTAGAATTTTTGACGATTTTTTAAAAAATGGGAGACCGAGGTTCCTGTGATTTGATTTGTATATGGGGCATTTCATGTCAAGTGAACCAACTTTTGAAATCAATGTCTTCCGATTGGGATGAAATTTGCATCATAGTTTTTTCTATGGGATAGTAATTCAGAAACAATTTTTCAACAAGATCGATCGAGAACTTTCTGAGTTAGAGAGGGTCAAAATTTGACATTTTGGTGTTTTTTCTCGATTTCAAAAGTTGGTTCAGTTGACATGAAATGACCCATATATATTTGGTAACAAATGATTGATCATAAATATCCCGTTACATATAAAAATTTAAACGAAAATATTCAGCCAAATTATTTTTTTTTTTTTTTTTATTTTTTTGCTTTGCAATCTTATAGTGTATTTAAAATATATATTTTTTCAATTAATTTAGAATGATCAGCAGGCACAACAAATGCATTCCTTGCCACCTCAAAGTTTAGCAGGACGCAATCTTCAAACAGCCTCTGGGGCACTGCCACCAACTCGACTCTCATTGCAATCGAATCAACGTGTATCCGCTTTTGAAGTTTACCGTAAACCTAATACTCCACGTAACTCTCAATCGCCAACACCATTGTCTGCCAATGCGAGTGGAGTTCCACCCATAGGCCCAGCACCTACACCCTTTGGGTCAGTAGCTGCAACAGCGATGACAACGACAACTGCGTTACCAAATTCCGAGCTTTATGAGAAAAGAGTGAATGCAATCAGTGAAACGCTGCGTCACGTTTCATTTAAAAAGGAACACAACAACAATAATATGACTGAAGTACTGCGTCATTTACGTGAACAAAATAATCTTTTATTGCGTCTATGCAACGATCTCAGCGATGAATTACTTACCGTGCAAACTCGTAAAGAAGAAATGAGGCTAAAATTAGAAGCATCATCCTCAGCCACAAACACTTGTACCGATACGGCAATATTACCGAATGTCACAGTGCCAACAATGGCTGCTGTTGGCCATGCTGGAGGTATTGTGCGAACAGGCTCATCAATTTCAGCTCCAGTTACTGCCAACATTACCGGTGGTTCCGGCAGTTCTGGCGTCCATTCAAACGTTTAGGCAGCTTTATAATTTACTTGTTTGTTTTTGATAGAGATTTGATGTTGTTTGTTATACAAAAAAAAAAAAAAAGAAGAAAATATGAAGAAAGAATCCTCTATTCATCAATTGTATTGATTTCATTAAAACTATTTATAGGCTGCTAAAAATCAAAGACATAACCATCCTTATAATCCTACTTACTTGCCTACTTTCTTACATCATTTATTTCTTCTCATACTTCCACTACCTCCATCTATTTAAAAACTACCAACTATTTTCCTAAACAAGAGAGCGCATTATCGTTGCCGAGACCCGGGAGGAAAGTTTTCCAAGTCATGGTTATTGTTTGTCTGTTCATTCGTACATATTATATGTGTATAAATTGTTATTTATTCATAATTATTTATTTTTAATATTACAATGTTTCTCATAGTAAAAAAAACAAAATGAAAAACCAAACAAAATATCTCTGAAATCAACTCAACTCAATTTAAACAAATGAAGTTAAAAAGAAAAGAAAAATATTAATGAATAAAAACTCCTGTTTTTAATGAAATAGATACATATTATGTGTGTGTATTGTATTATGTGGATATTAAAATATATTATTATAATTATTACGTTTTATTTCTTTAAGAAAGAAAGAAAAAATTTATAAACAAAAAACAAAATTAAAAAAAAAAAAATCTATTGTATTTTTCTACAAAAACAATGATTCCTTATTTAACTTTATGTTTAGTATTCTAAAATTTAACTACTTTTTATTAACAAGTACATATAACAAGATACCAATCAACATCAATTGTATTAGAGTAATATAATAGATCTATTCATTCCGGAAATGAAGATTTTATTTTCAAATATGTATGTAGATCTTTGATTTTTTTATTTTTTATTATGAATTTTTTACTTTAAATATATACATATACATATTTTTTTTTAATTTTCTTATTACTTTATTTTAATTAAAACAAAATAAATAAAAACAATAAACGTATGTAAAAACATATATAAAAAACAAAAAATCTATATTTCGACTAAATTTTTTGAATTTGAAAATAAAACTGCTTCTGTTACAGCATTATAATTTCATGTTTAATTGAATATATATTAAAAAAAACATTTAACAAATTTGCGCGAGTTACCTATCTACTGTCGGCTAAAACTCCATAATACCTATAAATAAATTTGTCCATATTTTTTTTAACGATGTGTTGCTACCTTTTAAATTTCCTGCAGGCAACAGTTTTATAAAAATGTAAGTAAAATGTTCTAAAAAGAAAAATGTTCTAAATTTTATTTTGTATGAATCACAGATTATTACAGATATGAAACAAATGACAGTTCTCAAAAAAGTAATATCGAACCGTATGGTAAGTTTGACGTTCTACATTGTAGAATCTACACCCACTTTTCAATGGATTTTCAATAGGCAACTAGTGTGTTATATATTTGTCTCTTTTTTCAAATTACAACCATTTTGACATTTTCTTTTGTTTGTTTTCTATGGCTATAATACTGGAACCAACTGATTTTTATCTGTGTAATCTGTGGCCGTTTCGCTATGTCTATTAATAAGGTCTGTACAACTCTACAACAATAAAAAACGAAATGAAAAACAGGCATTTTGTTTATATAAAACTATACTGAGTTTGTCAAAAATAGCTGATTATAATACCAATGCAAACGTACATTTCAAGGTGAATTCACAATAAGGTAATGTCGGTAGCACAGCTGATCACTTGTTTAGAGGGTCAACCAAGGCGAATTTAAAGAAGGTGACCTCAAAAGAACAGCTGATTATTTTTTTATTCAGTTGTTTAGACAAGTGAACTGTCAAATCACTTGTGTTTGTTGTGGCGAAAAATACAACAAACCCATAAGCAAAAACAACAGCAGGCAACTTTGACAGTTGTGACGTAGGCTGAACGTAACTTGAAAACAATTTTAGTACAAATTGTTCAAAAAATGTTATCAGCTGTTTTCTTGATTGTAAATTGAAACATCAACTTGAAAGAGAAATTGAAAATTCGTTTCAATTCTTCAAAAAAGTAAAAAGTTAGAGTATATTAAAACTTGAACGGCAAAACTTGATTGTGTAACCTCCAAGTAAATGCAACAAAAACAAAGGCAGACGTTGACAGTAGGGTTCTATAGTTGAAACAAAAAGTCGACTTTTCGAACTTCGATTTTTCGACTTTTGGTAATTTATGAAAAGTCGACTTTTGAGTTAAATCGACTTTTTTCGACTTTCCGACTTTTTTCAACTTTTTACCATTTTTTGTAAAAAATACATGTTTTCTGCATTTATTGTTGCGCCTTGTATAATGTTTAGCAATAAAAATTAAATGTATTAAGGCGATAATATATTAAATAATATTATCACTTTTGTTTCTAATATGTAGTTAGATTTAAATTTATAAAATGGTAAACAAATTTACATTACTGGCATGTTTATTATTAAAAGTTTCTGTAATTTGAGTATATGTATACGATATGTCTAAGAACTTTTAGTTTTTATATAAAAATTTTGTGTAGAATGAGCACTTTTTTATGAACATATACTTATTATTTATTTTTGCATACACTAGAAAAAATGTAAGTGTACCAATGTTATGTTATTCTGCGCATATTTTGTTTTAGTATAATGTTGCATTTTTTTAACAATCTTAAAAAGTCGACTTTTTTCGACTTTAATCGACTTTTATCGACTATTCGACTTTTGTGATAACTAATCGAGTGTTCGACTTTTTTCTGACCAAAAAGTCGACTTAGACTTTTCGACTTTTTTGAGCAAATAAACTTTTGATTGCAAATAAAAAGCAGTTTTAGAAGTTTAAAATTTGTAACAACTCTTTATTTATTTAGAATGTACAACAACAATAGGCTAAATAGTCTCTCAGTGTTTTTATACACGTTTATCAATTCGCAGAAATGCACACACACTCTATAACGTACAAGCTTAAATGTACAAGACAGTTTGTGATAACTCTAACAGCGCCTATGATCAACTCTACTCACGACTGCAACCTCTGCCACTATTTATATACACGCCACCTCTCGGGAATCTTCTACAACGCTCTTAACAGACAAACTAGTACATTCGAATTCTAGAGCTTTCGATGTTAATGTTATCAGCTTAAACATGCAGTGTTGCCATACTTACAAACAATGCTAATAACCGCACGCTATCAACATTGTTGATAAGAATAAAGTTACGTACACACGATTGTCATATTCTCACAATGTTGTCAGAAAATGTTCAATAAATTGTTAACCATTTATTGAACATATGTTTCAACATAAGTTCTCATGGTTGTGTTAACCATTTTCTGAGCATGTTTCTAACAATTTGACAACCGTGTGTACGTAGCTTAAGTCTTCTACTGATGGACGTGTTTATAAACACAGATTATGAGCAGATACGTCACGGTATTAAAATGTATCAAAGTGGCATCACACATTTAACCCCAAAGTATGAAAGGAATAGCAAATGTGTACGTAAAATGTATGGCTATCCTTTTTCTTTGATGGGGTTAAATGAAGAAAAGCTGATACAACACTTTCGTAAACGTCAGTTTTGACGAATCTGTATATATATCTGTGTTTATAAACATGATGAATGTTGCAGTCAATCGTTACATACCGTTAAATTCAAAGTACGCTAAGTGTAGTTTGGATTGATCGTGTCACCAATGACATACTGTACAACCTAAATCCATCTGCCGATTATATATATAAGTAACAAGTGGGTTCGAATGGAATTGGAGTTTACGAGACAAATTTCGCTAGATGCATAAAGGAGTAACATTCAACTCCTTATAAACAAATTTATTAGAAAATCGCCTAATACGAGACTCAAAATTGAGACCAACACACAACCTCAAGGTTCCGTAGTTTGTTTTAACTAATTTTTAACATTTACAGTAAACGAGGTGGCATCACTAGGACACTTTAATCTGGCAATATTATAAATAAAAACAGAGTGACCAGATATGAAGAGTATTTATTTTTTTGACCTAAATGATTCCAAAATACATTTCATACAATTAATTAAATATTGCCCAGATATTTATGCAATTTTAATAGTATTACTTTGAAACACATGGGCATATGGGAATATCATTAAGTTCAATCTAATCGTATTTTGAGTAAACCGTTTATATGGTCTATACATTTTGCCAGTAGGCAACATTGTAAACTGTCAAATTGGATGCGGCATTTCTGATATTGTGCGAAAAAGAAGTGAAAAAATAAGTAATAGTTTTGTATCTATTTTAATAAAACTTATTTTTTGTGAAATATTTTCATATATTCAGTAATTTTATAACGTTTTACAAAAGTTAAACTTTTGCCAAATATTCATCGACAGGAACAACAATAAAAGTGTATAAAAAAAGCCATAATTTTTCAGCACATCTACAAAGTAGAAATTTGCCCCAAAAAAAAAAAAAAGGAAAAGATCTACCTAGTACATATACTATTTTCATTGTTTAGTATATATTTTTTATTTGTAATGCCAAACATTAAACGTATGAACGAATTTCAACACATAGATTAAAAATATATTACAAATTCGCATTGCAAATTTCATTGTAAATGTTAATTGCACTGCTAACAGTAGACGCTGTTTTAAAGAAATCGTTATTGAGGAGTTTTCAAAGGCGTGGCAATACTCTCGAAAGTTCACAGGCTTCCATTAACAACTCATCAACAAAATTACCAAAACACCAAAACCTGCAGTTATCCCCTGGTAAGAAACCTAAAGTGAAAGTATCTTCGCGATTTTTCACTAATCCAACAATGAGTACAATTGGTCGTCATCAAAGCCCTGCTACTGGAACGGTCTCATTAGCTTCAAAAACTAAGACGGAGAATATTGATAACATAATAAATAACAACACGGCCATAATGTAAGCTTTAATAATAAAAACCATTGTGAATCTTTCTAATTTGTCTTGTTTTTCAGTTCTTTTAAATCCGGTGATAAACAATGTTGTCAGGAAATTAAGAGTAAAAATGTTAAAATCATTGCTAATCCTGGCACACATGACCATGGTTCTTCAAAGGTCAAATTGAAGAATATCGTGGACTATATATGGGAAGTGAAAAACTATCCTGGACATTTAATTGCCGTCCATATTGATGAGAAGTATATTGCATATGCTATAAATGGTAAGTTATTTTAAAACATGTGCATTAGACCTGCTCTTAAAATATAAATTTGTTTTGAATATTGTTCTTATTTGGTTCTCTATTATCTATAACTCACTTTGTAATTTTTCATTCGAAATTGATGTTTTAAGAAATTTTGCAGCAATTAGTTTTAGCTACTTACAAAATAAAAACAATAAAAAGCATATATAATTTTAAGGGCAGGTCTAATGTGCATTTTGTGTACTAGAAAAAATTTATATACTACAATATACATATGGGCAATTCCATTATGTCGCACGGCACCGTCGTACACATATAAAGTGAAAAAATAGTCAAAATAAATCGGATATTAATTTATACCTCTTAATAAGTTTGGACAAGTTTTCATTTTCAATATACAGTGCACTCGCGGTGAACGTGAACAAATTAAAACCAAGGGAGTTCGTGTTAGTAAAATTGTTCACGTTAGCGATTGTAGAATTTCATGGAAAAAATATAAAATTTTATAATATAAACCTGTGTTTTACACGCTTGAACGTGAAATTATTTTATTAATATTTTCATTATTAAAATATAAAACAAAAATTATTGATTAAAATGCATTACAAAACGAAACGAGATCACGAGAAAATATACATTGAAATAAAATTACATAGCAAATAAAATTACTCATACGTTGTCATTAAAAAAAATTAATTTAGAGGAAATAAACACATTTTTTTATATAAGGGGATTCCCTAAACTTTAAAAATCGAATTTAATGTATGTATTTCATTGTTGCCCATAATATAACTATTACAAGGTAGAATCAGTAGAAAATTAAGTTCTCAATTTTTCATGCCTTGAATTGTCAGACAAAATAAAAAATAAAAATAAAATATCAATTTAACATTAAACCATATAACAAGAATATGCGTGTGAAATGTGATGTGTGTAAATGTTCATTTGAACAAAAGGATATAAGATTTTTAAAATGTCCTGAACAAAAAATTTAAGAGTGGAGTACTGCTTGCGGCGTTGAATTCTAAATTTTCTTTATTTTTATTCATATATTTGTTTCTAATTTTCTCATATTTGACATAACAAGGCATACAATTTTAAACTCTCCCTACCATGATTCAAATATACAAGGTTGCTCCACTTCTCTCTCACAAAAATATTTTTGAAGTTTATTGGAATTATTTGAAATTAGTTTTTTGTAAACAATAAAAAAGTCTTTGCCACATATGAAAAAAGGGAAATAACGTTTAAGAAATATTTAATTTTAATGTGTAATTTATATGAAAAATTTGTTTCGGCTTCTTGCTTTTTGTGTTTTTTCTTTCTTGGAGTCTGTATAAGGGATAGTTTATAATTATTTCAAAAACGAATTTCTTTAGTTAACATTTTTTTATTGAATTTTTTGTTTGCTGTTTTATTTTTTTTTTTACTTTTAAATAAACATAAAATGGGATTTTAAGAATGAATATGGTAGCACGATTTTTCATAATTCCAATAAAAGTCAGAACGTTAATATGGCGACAAAAAGAGAAAGTGAGACTACCTTCTATTTTTGTATCATGCTCCCTACTGATTCTACCTGTTTATTGTTTTATCATGATTGTTGCCTACATGCTTAGAAAACAAATGGAGTGAACAAAACTGTTCACGTTATAGAGTAGTCAATGTAAACAAAAGCTTGTTCACGTTAGACGGTGTTTACGTTACCGCGTGTGCACTGTAATTGTAAAGTGTCTTTTCTATCAAAGCGCAACATAAAACAAAGACTTGAATTCGCAAATGAACACATAAATTGGCTCCTATCTAAATGGCGTAATTCTTTGTTTTCGGATGAGACCAATATAAATTTATTTAGGGCCAAATCATATTTGATACCCACAAACCATGGTTTTCTTCCAATATACATATTTGCCATTATTCGTCTACTCTTTAATTTTACAGGAAATCCATTAAACAGTTCTTGAAATTCAAAATTGTTTGACAAAATTTTATTTTTTTTCATTTCATCTGTTACAAAAAAAATCAAAAACATCAGTATGCAAAACCACGTGAATAACAACAAATTCCAATTCGCGCATATGCCTACAAATTTACAAACCTTTATCTTAAAAATCAGTCTAATTAATAACGAAAATAATAGAATCACTTAAACTATTTTATCATATAATATAATATTTAAAAAAGTGTAGTTACAAGATTTTACATTTCAGCTAACGTTATGTTGTGCTGCTTATTGTTGTCCGTGTTTGTCTGTTTGTATTCATTTTTTTTTTTTTTTAATTTAATTTTATTTCATTTATTTGTAATACAAAGTCTGCTTTTTCACAGGGCAAGTTTTCTTGCCGCAAGTCTGAGTTTATAGGAGAGAGAGGCAAGAAGAAAGAAGAGGGGTACACACTTGCTTGTACTGGCAAGTATCTTCAATTCTCTTTTGTTTTCTCATTTTCAGTATGGCGTCTATTAGGTTTTGACATACAAAATTAAACACAGACTGTAAACAGACGAGCAAGTTTAAAAGAGAATCGAAGAGACTTGCTACAAGTAAACTTGCCCTGTGTAAAAGCAGACAAAGCCTTAAAAAGGCCAAAATAAATATATTACAAAGCAAATATTGCCTGATATAATACAATAAAAAAATTTATAAATACCATAATAAAAAAAAAAAAATCTATAAATTTACAAATGCAAAAATGCATGTACAAAAATTAATTCATTTAATATTTTCTTAATTATTTTATTTGGCTCCACAGCCTTAATTAAGAATAATTTTATTAAAATAGGTCCACTCAGCAACAGATTTAAATAATTAAATAGTACCAAGAAAGTTAAATTAAATTCCAGAATTCAAAAATGATTGTAAGAGTTTTAGTCTAAATACATTATTAGATTGGGAAAAAGTGCGTAAATAATGTGATAAAAAGTTTCACCATCTAGCAATGCGGACTAAGAAAGATTTTTCCAAAAAAGAAGATTTTTCTATTTTCCTATTTATTTTATTTTTTCAGTCAGTCACTCAATAACGTTTTTCTTTAATATGTATAGATTTAAATTTTGTATTATTCGAGTTTGGCTCCAATAATTTCATGGACACTAATTTTTTAAAATTTAGTTAGAGTATGTTTAAGTGTAGCCTTTTGTTGATTGCAAGTCAACATTTTCCACTAATTGAGTTTTGTGCAGATTTTTGCACTAAAACTGCGTTTAGTGATAGTGAAAAAATTATCATTATCATTATTTTTTTTAGTGCTAGTTAAGAAATAATCACTATCATTAAAGCTGGTGAAAAATAGTGCAAACTAAATTTTTAGCAATTTTTTTTTGTGATATACTAGTTTATGCGTAGCCTATTCGCAAATAAAAATTATTTGCAATGAACTAACTCGCTGTTTATAACTAAGTCACTTTAGTTACGGAAAATTCTTTTTTTTATGTGATGCCGGATGGTAAATTTTAATAATTTGGTAGCAATGTTATTGAAAAAAATATGATAAATTTTTTAAATTTTTAATAGAAAAAATGAAAGAATCAAAAATTCTTGTTTGTCTTGCAATCCAATTCATGCAAAAACACAATAAAATATTTAAAAAACTTCTTAATAAACTAAAATCGTTAAAACATATGGCAATGTGTAAAATCTTATTTGCAAATAATGTCGTTAATCAGGAATTGTTTTCTTGAGTTAGCTATTCGCAAATAAAAAATTAATTCGCTGTTTATGTGGCAAATTTTTCTAATTACAATATTTTTATTTGCGAATAAGCCATGTGTATAAACGTAGTAATAGTGCAATGCTTATTTCAATCAACATTTAGTGCACTACCCATAACTATGGTTTCGCATTAATGCCTCTTAAAAATGGATTTGATTTTAAGCATTCATTCCGTTTGTAATTTCCACAATATAATTTTCCGACCCTATAAAGTATATATATTCTGGATCCTTATAGATAGCAGAGTCGATTAAGCCATGTCCGTCCGTCTGTCTGTCTGTCTGTCTGTCTGTCTGTCTGTCTGTCTGTCTGTCTGTCTGTCTGTCTGTCTGTCTGTCTGTCTATCTGTCTGTCTGTCTGTATGTCTGTCTGTCTGTCCGTCTGTCTGTTGAAAACAATTTTCTGAAGACCCCAGATATCTTCGGGATCCAAATCTTCAATAATCCTGTCAGACATGCTTTCGATAATTTTCCTATTTAAAATCAGCAAAATCCGTCCATAAATAACGGAGATATGAGCAAAAATCCGAGACAACCTCTGAAAATTTCATCAAAAAAAGACAATTTATTGCATGCTTTGACAAAAAAACAACAAAACGTATGTGTGTTGGATTGATTGTGTGTGGCTTCATGCTTTGTGTATTTTGTTTTTTTTTTTTGTGTTTCACGAAAAAGCAACAAAACGTGCATATGTTTGGATGATTGTTGGCTTTGTTTTTTTTGTTTTTTTTTTGGTGTTTGACCAAAACGTACATATGTATGTTTGGATGTGAGTTGGTTTCACTGCCTTGCGTATTTTGTTTTTGGTTTTTTTTGGTGTTTCGTTTGGCGTTGTTGTTTTTGAGAAGGGTATATATAAGATTGTTGTTTCGTTTGTAACTTCTTCAATATAGCAATATCAATTAAATGTAAAATTTTTAAAAGTTTTCTTGATATATTTTGGCTGATATACGCTCAAAATGGGCAAGTAATGCATCCAAAACAAAGGTGAAGGGTATATAAGATTCGGCATAGCGAATATAGCACTCTTACTTGTTTTTTAATAAATTTGAATCACTGTCGCACGGAACATTTTTCCATCATAATGTTTATGTAGTTTCTGTCGCTTTTTTACGAAATAATATATAAACTTGCTTATTATAAATGTTTTTTAAATTAACAGAAGTATTAAATGTATGTATTTAAATAAAATATCAACAAACTAAAAACGTAACAAAAATATTTAGTATGAAAAAGACAAAGATGTCTGAGAAAAAACATTAACCATTTTATCATAACGAAGCAATAATACTAATAAATGGGGACTATACCTGACAATTTTTTATCTTGACAACTATTTTGATGTTTATCACGACAAAAAATTTTCAAGTATAGATGTAAAGTATTTTGTAGTAGTGAATACAATAAAAAAATAAATTTAAATGAAAATTGTATCAATAATATCATAATAATACGCAGTTTTTTTTTCCAGAATACACATTCCTTTCAGCTTTTACTTCTTGTCCATTGCAACAAAAGTAGTCCAACTGGGGTATATCTTGCATGCTTTTCACTTCTTTCCATTTATGTATAAATTATATAACAAGTAATGCTTTTCAATCTGATCAGAAGGCATAAGATATATTTTTACCCCATTTATGTGGTGTTGTGCATATTTACATGATTTATTTTACTTACGATGTCGCACGGGACCAAATTTATATAACTACCAAGATCAGAAGTCTTCTTATTTTTCTGTAAGGTTTTTTTAATTTTAATTGCATGAACTTTCTACGCACTGATAACAAATGTTGTTTTTCAATGTCGCATGTTGTTTTTCAATCTGATAATGTAAAGGAAAAACTTGCAGTTATTTGCAATCGAATAGTTTCTTATGCATTCTTTTCGGGCTCTTTGTACCCTCAGAAAGATTTTAGATATCAAAAGTCAACGCATATGTCTCTCTTTAAGAAGTTGTATCAAAACAAAACATGCGTTAAAAATATTCAAATGATAAAAGTTGTCCTTGAGCGACTTTGCATTCGAATTTCTCGAAATGTGTTATGAATAAATGTAAAATTTCTTTATATTAAGGGTATTCATTTAAACGCATAAGTTTCCCATTTGTGCAAATTTGCGCGACGTGTTTCATGAACCCACCTTTTAAATTTTGTGCAATTTTATACAGAAAATGTCTATTTGATAAAAATGTCAAACAAAAATAAATTCAACAAATGCTTAAAAATAAGTTTTAAAAATTGTATAAATTTAAATTCTAAAAAATTCGAATGAAAGTGAAGTCATTGGAACAAACAATGGTAAACATAGTTTGGAAGATTTTGCTTATGTTCTAGCTGTTGGTTAAATTATATAAAAATAAGTTTTAAAAATTGTATAAATTTTAAATTCTAAAAATTTCGAATGAAAGTGAAGTCATTGGAACAAACAATGGTAAACATAGTTTGGAAGATTTTGCTTATGTTCTAGCTGTTGGTTAATATTTCCATATACAATGCCATTCAATCCAACCATTCTGTTTCAAAGTCACACAATTTTCACATGTAACAAATATTTTTATTTTATTTGATTTTTATTTCTTATAAATAAACGTAAACAAAAGCAGCTGATTCATAAATGCACAATAAATTCAAGTTTGCGAGTCTAAATTGTCGCACAAACTTATCGGAGTTGTGCAAACGAATTTCCATACAATTTATGACAGTTCATTTGCGAGAGTGTAAAAATGCACAGATTGCACAGTTTGCGAGGCATTTAAGCGTTTACATGAGGACCCTTATTTATATTTTATTGTTTACTAGTTGACCGCCCCGTAGCTAGTAACTAATGTTAGTTCTTCATGTTTCTCCCAAAAATGTCTCTTATTAAGAAAAATGAGAAGTGAGGCAATATAATAAATTTTTTTTTTTATTTTTTATTGATTTTTTTTAAATAATATTTATAGAATTTACATACATATGTTTTACAGAGTACAGAGTTTAGGAATTATTTTCCTTTTCAACTTAATAATAGGTATTAGACTTTAATATATATTAGAATTCTAATTATGAATTTATTATACAAATGATAGGGAAAAATTTACAAAAAAACTTTATGAAGCTTGGTATAAGATAAAAAAATAAATTACTAAACTACATTATTATGAGATCAGTTCATTAAGATGACTATATTGTGAGTTTTGACATTTGGCGTTAAAGAGTGATGTTCATTTTTCAATTTTATCCTCAACGAGATCGAAACCAGAGTTCAATTAATTTCGTGATCCATAAATCGAAGTGAAATTTGTGGTACAAAAGAAGACTTGCATTTTCTATTCCATTAATTAAAGTTTGCGTTTAGTCCTATTAAAGCATTTTGTAAATTAGAGATTACATTAGTAGCGAGTTCTTCTGAGCATAGAATAGCTGTATCGTCGGCAAATATTGATGTAATACAGTTTGAGAAGTTTGGAATATCAGCAGTAAACATGTTGAATAAAATAGGAGATAGACACGATCCTTGAGGGCAACCTGTCGTAATATTAATTAATTTAAATTGGGTTTTTCATAGATATACGTGAAACTTTCTTTCATGAAGAAAACTTTGAACAATTTTGATAAGTTCTGTCGGAACTTACGGAGTCAAACGCAGATTTGTATATCACCTAATATAGTCCAAAGACAAAAAATTCTTAGATTTAAACTTTAGCAATAATTTTTTGTTTAAATAATCTCACATTTGCATAGTGTGGAAAATTTCTTTTTTGAAAATAACATTAATATTAGCAAAAAGTTGAGAGACACAGTCTCATCCTCTTCTTCATTATGACAGCTCCTACAGTATTCGTTGTACCGTAGGCCCAGTCTTCTAACATGTGTCCCAATTATACAGTCACCTGTAATGAAGGAAACAATTAGCCTTATTTGCTCACGACGAAATTCCATAAGTAGATTCGTCCTGCTGGCATCATATACGGGCCAAGTAGACTTCGTTGTAACACAGGAAGGCCACCTGTTTTGTGCAGTCTCATATAGTTTCTGCTGTACAGCAATCTTGCACCAAACAAGGGGAATACCAGAAAAGGAGTCTATCGCCTCATCATCCATCATCGCACCCCTTTTGGCAACTTAGCATACTAATATCCAGACAAAAATATGTTGAACATGCTATTTACCCATATGAAAAGTACTCAAACATCCTATCACGCAATTAGACGCAGTATTAATTCCTAAATTTATGGTATGCCGCAGCCGCAATAAAATCATGTCCATTTCTAAATCGCAACAGAACAGAAAAATTTAAATCCACTTTAGTTAAATGTATTGAATTCTCCGAAAATATGAGCTTAAAATATCGACCAATATATTTTAAAATCCCCTCTGAACGGCTGCTTGGCTGCTGGAAAATTCTACTTTTATTAATTCAATTAACACATTTCCAAAATCTTCGACCATCACTAGTGTACGAACAAATCTTCTTCAACCTCAGAGTATATCTACAAGAAAATTAATGGGAATTAATATTCACTGAAGGTTCAAAATCAATTCATTTTACCACCTTTGCCGTGGTACATAATGATGGTAAAGACATTAGTAGTGAGATTCATAAGAGTACCTGAAAAATAATTTGTTCCATTCAGAGTAGAGTTTCCAAAAAACCGAAGAATTTCAAAACCGCGGTTTCGGTTTTAAAAAATTGAAAACCGATCGGTATCGGTTCGGTTTTCTGATAATTTATTAACTATTAAATCTGTTGATAATATAGGAACAGCTAAACAAATTAAAAATTCAAATTTGACGAGTGTTTACGAGGATAAAGGAAAATTGGTACTTTTTCTTTTAATGGTACCTTTTTAATATATTAAATTAGTTAAAGTAGGCTAATGTGCTTCTCAGTAAAGAAATAATCAAGAATAGGGTGCTCAATTGTATTATGAAACCAAAAATGGAGAACTAGAACTAAGGAGTACTTTTTCGTTCTTCAAAATTAATTTTCTATAATATTGAACCCAGAATCAGGAAATTACTTTAGATAATAGTTGGCTGATATGCTTCTGAGTAAAGAAAGAATCAAGGATAGAAGGCATAATGGTATTGAGGTAACAGAAACTATTATTGAAATTTCTATAATAATGAACCCATAAGCAGGATATTAAACACACATGATTCTGACTGAGTTACAATATAAAAGAGGGACTTCGAACTAATAGTACTTTTTGAACATTTTATATCGATGGTCCTAGAAACACGAATTCAAAAGGGATAATTAATGTTATTATTTCTTTATTGTAAAGGTACTTTTTGAATATTTTATAATAATAAACCTTAAAATTGAAAATTGGGCACAAATGATTCTGAATGAGTTAGAATTCACAAAAGGTGATTATAGCTTTTTTTTGTATTTGAAATTAGACATTCATGATGTAAGTAGGAATACAAAATGTGGGTCTTTATGGTACTGTTTTTATTCTAATAATACAATTATAATGAGCTACAATCCACATTACAATGAATCAATAAACATGAAACTAGAGACATGTTTTCCTGAATTAGTATTAATTCACAAAAAGAGACTTAATAGTACTATTTCATTATTCCAATTGAGGTGGCGAAGCGCACCAGTCAGCTAGTACTCCATACTTTTATCGGATATTTGAAAATA
This sequence comes from Calliphora vomitoria, assembly GCA_942486065.2. NCBI lineage: Eukaryota > Metazoa > Arthropoda > Insecta > Diptera > Calliphoridae > Calliphora > Calliphora vomitoria. The sequence goes on along the minus strand of OW818030.2, from coordinate 63,536,514 downwards.
ACTAGGACTTTGTTATAAAAATTTTGCATTATTTAGCCTGCGAAATGTAGCCTGCTACATCATCTGAAGCAAGTTTTAATTTTTTTGCGCACTAAGATTATTAGTTGTCAAACCAAACATTTTGATATCCATATTGAATACATTTGAAACATGTTCTTTACCAGTTTGAATGTCCCATAACACGCTAATAGACTTCTTAAATCTAGTAAATTTTTAAATATTTGTTATTAATTAAAAAAGAAAAAAAAATCTTTGAAAAATCATAAAACATATAGACTAGTCCAATATTAAGGATAAACTTGTATATAACGAATATACCGTTAGATGGGATTTAAAAAACGCTTTCAAGGCATACTTTGTCTTGGGAGAATATGTTATGACTAGACCCAATATACTTTGGGGAACATCATATAACAAACAAAGGTTTATTTTGAGGTGGTAACAAATTCAATTTTTTTCTGTGAGTCGTTCTAATAAACTTACGCACTTTGTCGAATTTTATAATTTTTCAATAATGGAAGTTGGCTAATAAAGTGGCAATTTTTTCGATATTTAAAAAGAGATATGCCTAGGGAATATTTTTGCCAAAAATTAACAAAATCTGAATACCCAAGATAGGTATTTCACATTTGCGTGGACCCTAGTTTTCGTCCTTCTTAAATGTTTTTAATTGAAAGATAGATCTATTTACGTTCAAATACCGCTCGGAATAAACAATTTCCAACGATTATAATTTTTAATAACATGTTCTCATGTTGCTCATAATACTAATCAACTCTTTTCTCAGTCAACAATAAGGTGTCGCGCATGGAAGGCATGGTTCGTGTTGTCAATACAGCTAAGGGTTTGCGTGCTTTAATCAAGGGGATGTCTGGAGAAGTATTAGATTTACAATTTGCTCACATAGAGAAGGAGAAAATATTGGCATCGATTGATGCAAACTCATTGTATGTGCACAAAATCGTATTACACGAGGGCACACTGTTGTGCAATTTAATTCTAAAGATTGAAGATCCCTTGACAAATTATACTCCAAAATATGATAAAATATCATGGTGTCCATTTATCGAACTACCAGGCGAGGATGACGAGGATAGTCAATTGATTGTATGGGCACGGGGATCATTGTTTCAGTGTTTCAATGTTAATATTGTCGTTGCTGACCAGGGTGTAAGTACGATGCAACAATACAAAAATAATGCATAAAATCCTTTATCGTTATCTTAAATGTAGTTCGGTAAATTTCAAGCCAGTGAAATCAAATCGGGTTATTTGAGGCATTACGATGAGACGAAAACTATTACATGGGTGGCTTTGTCACCGGATGGCTCTACGTTGGGTGTAGGTAGTACAGATGGCGTTATACTCTTCTATCAAGTGTATATCCACGATAAGGATCCCCGTTGTCTCCACGAATGGAAACCATATAATGATAAACCGGTGTCATCATTTTTCTTCCTGGACAATTTAACTAAAAATAATTCAGAGTAAGTCTTATGTTTAGAGAATTGAAAATTTGTTACTTAACTAGTTTTTAAATCCTATTCTGCGGGTGAAGCACATACTGGAAATTTGCCATAACCGGCGCCGATAACAATACGGAATTTAAAGTTTGGGACTGCGGCACTTGGAACTGTTTGCAGACGATAAATTTTAGCTGTAGTATTGATAAGCCATTGCGCTTTGTAGCGGAATTGGATAGAACTTCATCGTATTTGGTTGTGTCCAGCTTAGAGACGCGCACCTGTTATGTGATGCAAATCATAAACACAAGTAGCTGCTACCCCGCCATCAAAGAAGAGACTTCGGACAATGAAGAATCAATCAATAAAGATACCAGTGGCAGCAGCGTTGCATCCAGCAGTACGTCCCAGATGACTGCTCCGGTTGTCGTTTACATCAAGAGTATTTCCGAATTTCCTCTTAGTTCTGGTATACTGTCCTTTTCCATAGTTGACGCTGCCGTAAGGCGGTACAAGTGCTCCAACGATAATTATATGTGCGAAGAACTAGACGACTATGATGAGGAGACCTCCTCGATTTATTGTGTTGTTGTTCACATGTACGTTGTCCAGGCGAAGAGTATGCAAGAGTGTCACATACTGTATCAACCAAGTGTGCCGGAGAATGCTGATGTGAAGAGTACCATGTCAAGCAGTGATACTAGTGCTGTAAGCAGAAGTAATACAAGCAATAAAACCCTGCTATCGAATGCAAGTGAAAGCAATGAACGAACGGACGATGATGATGATGATGTAAAGGTTTTACATAATGAAAATGAGATGGAAGAGCTTACGCGTAATATTCCCCTTATTAAGGATGAGTTTACAGGAAACAAACAAAATGCTTTGGAACTGTTGTTAGACATTGCATCTGCTTCAAACGTATCGTCCACAGGAAATATAACATCAAGTTCTGGGGGATCGACTGTGGTTGCAGTAGCAGCAGCTGCTGCAGCGGCTCCAAGTGTCATTGCTACAGAAAACAACGTAGATTCGCGTAATCCTTCTCCAAAGGTATCAACATCAAATAAGAATTATCCACCATTAAATCTTATGACGCCGGATGCTTTCACTTCCACTTCATCGGCCAACAATGGTATGAACAATGACAATTTCACTCTCCCTATTTATACATTAATTTAACTATACATTATTAGAACGTAAAACTCCCGAAAATGTCAGCAGTGAAGTGCTTAATACAATATTGATGTTGGCTGGTGTGAAGGGTCAGAATGCAGGCCCCGTTAAATCGGAAAATATAAATCTATTGAATTTGGTAAACAACAAAATCATTGAAGACAAAGAACAACAGAAAATGCAATTGAAGCACCACAATCTTGAATCACAAAAGAACTTCATGGGTAAGATGTGTAGAGTGAAAAGCTAAGTTAACATAACATTACATTACAATACTTTATAGCAATTGACAGAAATCCCGGTAGAAATATAGGTGAAAATTTGGCTAGTGGTGGTTCAAGTCCCAGTCGTGAAGTACAAGAAATAATGTCATTACAGGAGTATGATAAGAGTTCATATAGCGGCGATGAGCTGCTGGAGGATAATAATGAACATGCTACTGAAACTGATGCACCGGGGTCAGAAGATATTAACGTAACAGGTTGGTTATTGCATTAGATCGTTAATTATTCTGTTTAAAATCATTAATCCATATTGTTTTTAGCTCCGGATTCTTTAAAAACGAACACAAAATTAGCACAAACTACTGCAGCTAGCTCAAATTGGCCAAAAGTTCCCGATGTTCCAAAAGTATCGAATAATAAACACTCTGCTGAACTGCAAAATGCGGCCAATTTAATTTCACAAGCTGTTAATGCCTCTTCAATGTCGAACCTTAGCAATAGTCATATTGCACCTACTCTCGGCAATGCCAGCAATAATAGTAGCAACAACAATAACAACAATATTGTACCAAATAATATAAACAATGTTGCTAACGATTTGAGTGATATTAATGGAAAAATAAGTGAACTAATTGGTAAGTTTATTCTTGTAAAGACGCCATTTTGTGTTTTAACAAAAGTCATATGTCTGGAGGACTGCAATAGTGAGCGTCTTCAAATTTTATGTAAATTACTTTTATAGTTCTGGAGAACTATAATAGTGTGATTTTCAATACTTTGCATAAGTCATTTTGTTACCACTGTACGTAGATGGGATGTAAATGGGAGGAATCTGGAGAACTATTATAGTGAGAGTATAGTATGTATTGTATATATAATCGAATATCTTTTTTTCTCACTAAATTTTCAAAAATTAGTGGTCATGAAATTATTGAAGTCAAATTCCAATAATAAAAATTTTAAATCATTTTCGTTATTTTTAGTGAAGTTTTGAATTAGTGCACAAAAATAAAGTTAAATCATTTTGAACTTAAAATTTAGTACAAAATTTGTAGTTACACTTATTGCAAAAAAGTTGCAATAAACAGAAGATTGCTTTTTTTAAATCAAATAACTTAATTTTGAGTGCAAAATTTTTTAACTCATGTTTTGTGAGGCTGCTAATTTTCAACTCAGCACTAAACATCAACAAAATAACTGCAATAATTTTGCACTATCACTATTTATTTGTGCAACTGCAAAATTAGTGCACTACCCCCATCTATGTTTCATATAACTTACAATCAAAGATTGTAATTAAGATGTTATTTTTATACCCTACACCATCATAGTGGGGAGGGTATATATTGTTAGTACTGATGTTTGTAACCTGCACAAACATTGTCCCAACACCCACTTAAATTATACAAATCTGATCAGTATCACTTTCTGAGTCGATTAAGTCCGCCCGTCAAAATCAAATTACATATCGCAAATTCAAAGATAATTCGACAACATTGGCACAAACTTTTCTATTATTGCCCCAAGGACGAATCCTATTTAATTTGGTTAGAATCAGTAAATTATTTGTCCATACAACTGCCCTATCTGAAAATAGTTAAGTTCTCATAAATATGAGCCTTCTCGGAAATGCTTCACTGTGCTGCATTTGATGCGCATCAGTTTCCGATGCTGATGCAAATCATTAGTTTGCGATGCTGATGCAATTAGTTTAGTTTGCGAGGCTGATGCAAATCATCTGATGCTGATGCGCAGACAATGTATCAGCCATTTTTGTGATGTTTGTTTGATGGTTTTTTGCGCATCATCTGTGTCAGTGTTGCCTTTTAGAACTCAAGACATTTGCAGTGTTTCCAAATTATACATTATACAGATATCCAAACCAAATTCAGCACCAATAAGTTTTATATACACTGAACTCAAACTACCAAATTTAGTACCGATCGGTCCATTATTTTCAATAGCTCCCATTAATGACCACTATCGAAAATTGCAAATTGTGACGATCGGTTCATAATAAAAAATAAATTATTGAAATTTTAAGGGAAACATGTTTTTGCTCATTTACCCAGTGTATTTATATAGTCGGGCTTGACCGACTATACTTTCTTACTTGTTAAAGTATGACTTCCATAATTCTTTTCTGGGTACTTATAATATTCTTTGATGAATTTCAGATTTGGTTAAAATGCAAACGATACAAATAAGTAGTCTACAAAATGAAGTTTCTGAGCTGAAAAAGGTAAATGGCAATTTTAGCCCTAAGAATATGACTGAATTTGGCTACAAGCTAGAGATGCAATTGTCCAAGCTAATGGAGAAGTATTTGTTACGTTACGAAACTGAACACAATCGCAAATTGTCCAAGTTTTTGGCTGGCAAGTGAGTTGCTAACTTTTGATTAGTAAAAAGTTGTTTGAAATGTTTTGTATTTGCAGAGATGTACAAAATCGCGAATTGCGTGATAGTATAATGCAAATAATGAATCGATATGTGCTGACACAATTCGGTGAAATGATGTCCAAAGTAATGGCTCTGGAGACACAACGTCAGTTGGCCCCCATGTTGGCTGCCAAACTGGACAATATGCAGCAGCAAATACAATTAAATGTGGCGCAGAAACTCTCAGCGTTCGATTTAATGATTAAGGAGAATATTGCACAAGCGTGCAAGAGTAAAGTATGTGTTGAAAGTAATTGTAATGTGATTGTGATCGTATTTTTAAATTTTAATATTTTAGACAATTATCGATACTTTTGGCAAATCAGTATTAGTTGGAGTACAGGGCAGTTTGCAGGCTGCTTTCGTTGAGTCCATGTCCAGCACTTTAATTCCCGCCTATGAAAAATCCTCCCAAAACATGTTTAAACAATTGCATGAAGCCTTTTCCGTGGGTATAAAGGAATGTAAGTTGTTTTCTTTCTGTTTGGTGTTAGAGATGAAGACTTCTATAAAATTTATTTGGTTTTAGTTATGGAACAATTTGATAATTATTTGCAACAACTGCAGCCAATGCATGACTCCACGGAAGAAATTCTTAATAAATTCTCCGGTTTTCGTCAACATTTGGATTCGATTTTAACTAAACATCGCAACGGTGTACAAGATGTAATGCTCGACACACGTAAAGATATTAAGGGATTAGAGCTGTTACTATCGCGACAAATTCAAGAAACTATACGAACGGAGGTAAACTATACTTTACAATTCAATCTAAAAAATTACTTAATATAATAATAATTCAGGTGCGAAAATCATTCGAAAATCAAGTGGCAGCCATACGTTCACAAGCGAACACTCCTGCTCCCATGTACGGTGTCAAAGACACCATTCGACACCTTTTGCTACAGGGACAGATAAATAAAGCATTCCATCAAGCACTGTTAGCCAATGACTTAAGTTTGGTGGAGTTCACCCTAAAGAGTGCCGATCATAATGCCGTCTTTACACCTGACTGCTGTTTGGAACAAAAGGTTTTACTATCTTTAATACAGCAAATCTCGGCGGATATGAGCGATCACAATGAACTCAAACAAAAGTATGACAATGAAATTTTTAAAGAAAAATGTTTTCTCCTTCTCTAATAAAAAAATTGCCTTTCCAATTTCTTTTTCTTATTTTAGTTATTTGGCTGAAGCGTTGCTGGCCATAAACCCAATGGATCCCATTACCAGAGAACATGCCCCGAAAGTTTTGCAAGAACTTTTCCGCAATTGCCAAATGTTTCTTATTAATTATCCCAAGAGTTCACAATGCAGCAATGTGCGCATGCTAATGAAAGCTGTACAGGCCTATAAAGATCAATTCTAATACGCGGCCTTTTCCATTGTCCATTCGACCGCATACCGATTTAATTTAAAAAGATGTTAAAATCAAAATCGCCAAGCATTCTTTGTTATATTATAATTATAAAAAGAATTGAATTCTTGCAAAATGTTTCTATTCTACATCGTCCAATTTGTGTGTATTTTTTTTAATTATTTTCATTTTATTGTATAATTGCAGTGGACTTTTGTTTTCTTTTTAACTTAAGAATTATCGTCATTTATGTGTTTATTTGCTCCCTTTCGAATCTTAAATAATTTAAATGTTTTTTTTTTCAACCTTTTGACGACGTTTACTATTAATTTCACCATAAGAATTGTATTATTTTATTTTTCTCCTCGAACGTGCAAGATTATTTAATTTTAAAGTTTTGTTAATGGACATTATTTTAAATGAAATTTTCAAATCATAATTGTTTGTGGCGTAACTATTAGTAGAGCAATAAAATAAAAGCAAACCCAACTGACTAAAATGCTTACAGATATTTAAGTGAGACTACTGATTGTCTTAATTTTACAACAAGAAATGAAAATCATGAAAACTTCTGTCTTTAATTATAAACTAAAATGTGCAACATTTATAAAGCTCATTAAGTTTAAGTATTTTTTGTAACAAATTAATGTCATTATTATATATTGAAAAATAAAAAAATATTTATCCCTCAAAAAAAATGTTAAATATAAGAAATAAATTTAAAAAAAACTAATTAAAATGAAAAAAAAAACATATATGTATTTATTTTGTTTTATATACTCTTATAGAATTTAATTATTTAACTATTTAATATATTCCAACATTAGAGCTGTCTGCTCTAAACACTGGCAACCGCATCCAGAGGCACACACATTATGTTTCTTAGAATGAAATAGAAAATATTAAACAAAAAATTAGTCAAAAAATTTACGATATTTAAAATGTTTACTTATCATAAATTCCAACAAAGAACACAGAAAAGCACAAGTTTTTGACCTTGGGACTTCGGATTTTGACGATATGTGGAAAACACATAATCTTTGGAGTCCTTTGGACATTTCCATTGTTATTCTTTTAAATTTCGAAAAACTCAATCGATTTTATTTACGATTTCAATTTTTTAAAAATCCAAACAAAAAAAAAAAAAAAAAAATTACATGGGCTGTAACTTTAAATACTCGTATTTTATGAAGCTGTAGATGATTTTATTGATTTAAGATGTATTTGAAAGATAATTATGTATAAATTAGACTACATAGTTACAAAAATAATTGTTTTAAGAAAATACATTCACGATGCAAATGTAAGTTTCGCAAATAATCTAAAAAAGTGACGGGAAGTCCTAGATGTATCAGGATAAAACTATTTTTTTATGTTATTATGGTATGACCTAGCCTAAGTCTTATGCATTTTTGACAGTCTTTGGTTTTAAAGGTCTTGTTAATGTTGATGTTAAGGTAGTCCCTAATATTAATTCTTCCCTGATTCATTTCTTTATACCAACTGGATGATTGGACCATTGATAATTTTCAAGAATAAGAGGTTTTTGTAATGTGGTTGAGTATTTAATGAGGCGTAATTTATGTAAAAGTTTGTGGTTTGTAGGAAGAGTTTTCTATAAATATCCGGTGGTGTATTGTCTCAAAGTAGTAATCAGAGAATTTGGATATACATTTTATTATATTTAATCTATGTGTTAATTTACATGTAATGTGATTTATATGGTACTAGCTTGACCCGGTGCGCTTCGCTACCCCTGTCGTAGTAAAAATCGGTTCAGCCGTTTAGTAATTATTGTTTAAGAACTAAAGGTACCAAATTTACCAGTTTTCCCCCTGTTTATCCCTTTCTGGTAAAAGTATTAAAAAAAAGACGCTTCCAAGTAAGGATCTATATACGTTCCAAATTTCAATATAATCGATTTAGCCGTTTAGGCGTGATGCTCAAACAAACCAACAAACAAACTTACAAAGGCATTTATATATTTATATGGATTATCAATTGTGTTTCCGGTTAAATATTAATCCTAAAATTTTAAGGGAGTCGAAGATTATCATTTTGATAATGATAATTCAGCTCCTGAATATTTAGATCATTCATTTATATAATCAATCAAGCGTTTTATGTTTATAGTTTGATGGTTTTGATAAAAATCATTTTAATCAGAATTATTTTATAAAATTCATCTGCAAATGCACAGGATTTATATTCATTAAGTGAAAGTTATTGGGTCCTAGGTCCTATCCTATTATTTGATGAATAATAGTGTTTTATCAAAAGCCTTTGAAAAGGCTAATGATTTGAGTGATGAATGTCTTTTATGAGTTAGAGCAATAGTTATTAAGTGGTCAATGTAAAGGTGAGCGTCAGTCACAGATTTGCCTTTCCCAAAGCATATTTGGGTTTTTAGATGTGACAAACAACCATATTCTATTTGTTATAATTTTGTCTAGGAGCTTGGAAATACAAATATTTAATGAAATGGGTCTATAAGATCGTATATGGGAGTTCAGTGAATTCGGTTTAAGAATATGAGATATAGTGCTTATCTTATAGAAATTGGTAATGAAATGAGATAAAATTAGGTTATAAAGGCGAGTAAGGCTTTGTACTATTGTTAAAGTTACTTAATAGGATATGATATTCTGTCGATTCCTTGTGTCTTGCCCTTAGTTTTACTGAAGGCGAATTCATGTTCCCTTAACGTTACATTCTCTCAATATTATTTGCCTTGTCGTCAGGGACAGATACGTCAGAAAAGTTACTGTCATGGGATTGAGAATACCAAAATTTGCTGCTGCTCTCTTATTATTAGTATTATTGTAATATTGATCAGGATATCCACCGTCGTTCAATGGCGCTGCTTTATATCACCACAGTATTTTTTAACACTTTAGTCGATTCATCAACGCAACAGAAAAGCAGATTGAATAAAGAAGGGAATAAAAATTTACTTTCGCATCATCTCACTATCCTCATCACTTACATTGACAGTATTCAAATTTAAGTTTATTTTTGGAGTAACGTATGCTGAATAAAATTGCATGTAAGCAAAAAATTTATCATATTCATGTACTTTTGTGGCAGTTATGAAGAAATTTATATACAGGTGTTTGCACTTATCTGAGCTATTTCATGGTCTTATTTTTCTCGATTTTTATTTTAAATAATCTACAAAAACTCTTCCATTTAAAATAGTCCAAAAACTCTCAAATTAGTTTTAATTTTAATTTTCAAATTGCAAAAAAGTCAAAACTTGCAATTTACATCTGAATGATTAAGATCCATATACATATATTTTTTTTTAGAAAAATGGTTATGTTCTACTTTGCACATCTTATCAATAATAGGATTATTTACTTCCAAAAAAGGTCCACTTCTCTGCTTTTCACTGCCACTTGATGTAAAATATTATTAATTGTTTCAAGGTAGTTCTTATTTTGTTAACATTTTGAAATAACTAAAAGCCAGATTTTCAAATGGGCGTTTAAAGTATTAAGGCAAAACATAATGTAATTCAAAATAAGTCCTCAAACACTAATAACTTTGGTGTTGGTGATAACATTATTGTTGACAGCATTAGTTGTTGAAGAATTTGTTGAGGATTTTTAAGTAGTTGTTAGAAAACAATCATCATAATTTACTAGTTTAGCACGAGTATTAGAAGGTATGTTAGAGCCAGCAATAGTAGAATATGTATTATTATTTAGATGTCTACTCTTGTAGATTTTCTCAGCATTATTGATGGAAGTTTATTGAAGTACATATTAAAATCGCAAAAAAAAATTACAGTTTTTCGAAATTAAAAAAAAGAGAAATGGAATTGTTCAAATGACTCTAAAGAGTATGTGTTTTCTGAATATGATCAAAATCGGAAGAACCAAAGTCAATTTGTTTGTAATGTCTTATGTAGTTCATGATATACGAAAATTTTACAATATTAGAAAACTTTACGATATATAGATAAATTTTAGGAAATTTAAAATAGTTTTTAGCTACAAAAATATGCAAGTATGTATATAGATAGATCTATAAGATTCCATATATCGCTAATTATCAACAAGAGAATTATTACCTCAAACCATTGCATCATATGAATTAAGTGGCCACCATGACCGCATGCTAAGCAAGCATTTGCTGCACCTTTTACCGGTATGCAACACAAGGCACAAAAGAGAACTGGCCGCTGGCAAGCACCACAGGCTGAAGTACGTTTTGTTTTATTACATCCGGAACATTCGGTCACAAACTCAACTCCTTGGGGAGGACTTTTGCTAAATGTGGTGTGTTTCAAAATCTAAAAATACAAACAAAAAGCAATGTCATTTAGTTATATCCTCAAATCGGATCAAAACCGTCCAAACTTACCAACGATCGAATGGTTAACAACTGCCAGCCATACAATATTTCAGCATACAGTTTCTTGAATTGATCAAAGATTGGTATGCGAGAACGGCGTATTAATGAACATGCATACAACTCACTGTTTACATGTTTGCTATCCACGCAGTCTAGCGAATCAGACCACGAATTACTGCGTAATTGTTTAAGGTAAAGTGCGACATTGGAACCAGCAGCACCATTCTTTGTGGAGGGCGAAGCATGTGTGTCTATAGGCAAGACCGTGTGATAAGGCGAAGTATTGGGTGTAAGATTTGGTATTTTACTGTGATAGCTGAGATTATTAGAGGATGTGGCCATAGCATTGCTGCTACTGGTACCAGCAACGCTCACACCACCTGAACCACAAACACCCATGCCATTAATACCAAATGGATGAAAAAGACAAGCCAACATTACGGCTGTTTGCAAATCACCTACACTAGCGAAATGCATTATTAAAGCTTCCAAAAGGCACTTCTTAAAGGGATCTTCGTTCAGAATCATTTCATATTTCATGCTTTCACTTTGCGGCACATTGGGTGTTGCTATCATTTCGGCCATAGTCCAGATGGGCAACAGATCATAGCGGCCATGATTCTCACATATTTGACGATTCTTTCGGCATGTCACAATAATGTCTCTCTTGTCCAAGGAATATTCTGTGGCCATGATCCGACTAATATTGAGCAGCTTGTTGCACTCGTAAACGTGTACGATGGGAGTAGAGCGTGCTGGCTTTTGAATTGAACGATTTTTTGCATGTTTAGAGCTCATGCGATCTTGCAAATAAAAAGAAGCGTTCGAATCTCGATGGGTGTATAAGACTGGTTGAGGTCCCATTACATTGCCCAATAAGCCGCCGCCATTGATGGCGGACAATGTGCGTGGGGTGGTATTTTGATGTCTTAAAGTCAAACGTTTTGTATTGAGAATTTGAGCAAAACTGCACAGCATTCCAACTGGGTTAAAAGTGGCTGCCGATGTTCTTGGAAAAGGTATACAAGCATCATGTAAAGCACCACTTAAAGCTCCCTCCAGTCGAGGAGATTGCAAACGTATTTGTGACTTGTCAGAACCGCCACCAGTCTGCCAACAAATACGTATTTTACTAGTTTGTATTACCTATATCTCTATAGACTAATCTAATGGGTCGATTATGGAAGGCAACCGAACTTCAGTTGCGTTGCCAGACGACAACTAAAAATTTCTGGTTGCCAATTCGGCAACAGAAAAGATAGCTGCCAGTTGCAACTAAAGTTCGGTTGCCATCCATAATCGACTCATAAGATTTACTTACCTTCTTCATTGCCGTTACAAGTGCTCTCAAGCACTGTTCCAAACAGGTGCGGGACTTTTTCACACGTGTCAAGGCATTTGTTTTTAGCACTTTCATCATTAATCTAGTTAGATGTTCGTGAATTGTAGTTCCAGGACAGAATGAAAATTCAGGACATACATTGGGACTGGGATATTCGGTGGGAAACGTGGTTTGCAAAACAATGACATGACCACCGGCCGAAATATTAAAGATGGCATATCGTTTTATAGCATCCAACACGTCGACTTCAATGTGCGGCATGTTGGTATTCAACAGTGAAAACTCATGATGCAAAGAGCAAGTTGGCTGATCGGTAAGAGATCGAGCCACTGCAGTTTCCTCTTTACGCCTATGTGTAGGCGTGCGCAACGACATGGTAAGTGGCGGTGAGCGGGAACGCACCATGTTTGATATATGTAATGCATCGATTGCTTCGATGGGCAATGATGCTGCTACAGGTTGCGTGCGAAGCATCGATGGTTTTTGAAATGAGGACGAATGCAGGGGCTGAAATTTAGTAGGCGTTTCAATGCGCATCTCTTGACTCATATCGTAGTTTTCATTTGAATCATTGTCCGGTTCACAGTGATTTAGCATTTTATCATCAATTTTCCAAACACGCAAAGTGCGATCACGTGACCATGTCACTAATTCCTAACAACGATCAATAGTGTGTAAAAGTATAAAACCAAAATCAAATAAAACTACTTACGATTTCCGTTTGGTTGATACGATTCGGACGCCATGCAAAATCCAGTATAACGTCTGTGTGGCCAACAAAGGAACACACTGGATCATTTTGTTTGCTATTACTCCAAAGTAGCAAACTGTTTTCGCCACGTCCCAAATGTGGTACCACTATGCTTACTAAACCATTGCCAATGGGCTGTTGTTAGAATAAGTATTAGATGAAAATAAATAGCTAAATAAACTCTTCGTTTTTTAAATACCGTGTATCTTGCTCTCCACACTGGCGATGTTGTCGTTATGATTTTCTCCGCTCTCCTTGGATTATTAATATCAAAATATTTCACTGTTCCATCTTGACTGGCTGTAGCCAAACAAGTTTCTCTACGATGACTCCAATTTATACCATGAACTCTAAATTTGTTTGAAAGAGAAACAATTACGTACATATTTACATACCATCCCCTTAACAATATAGTGTTCACCCGTAATAATACCTGGTTAAAAAATTTTGCCTACCATGTTGTTTTTAATTGATATTTTTAAAATTAAGTAAGTTTTAACTAGTGGTGGAGTTTTTATTGATAATGGGAGAAAGAGATGTTTTCAAATCGAAACAATCTGTCTGCCAAATCTTTATTCTGAAAGGTTTTCAAATTGTATACCATTTTTACCGATCATAAAGTTCTACGATATTAATTCGGTAATAAGTATGTTCATTTTGAAAAATTGTCTACATACCGGTTGAGATGTGCTGTGATATAGTGTATGGGACAGGATCCTTTACGTATATCCCAAATCCGTAAATCACCATCATGTGCTGCTGCCAAAAGATTGCCGGAAACACGATTAAATCCAACTTGAGTAGCTCCGGCTATAACAATCGAAATAAGTGTCCTATATTATTTAAAATCAATTTATAATTATTGTATTTAGTATATTAATATTAACCACTATAAATTTGTTGAGCGAGTATATTTAATATGTTAGTTTATTGAAAGGAAAATGTTATGAGCTTGTAGTAAAATCACTAGTTCTAAAAGGATTATAAACAGAACAACTTCAGAATTGTGGCAATATCATTTATAGTACTGGTAATATTTTTATAAAAATTTGACATTCCAGCAAACAAATTGTGAAGTTGTTCAAAGTTTTTTTTATATCTATTTTCTTTATTGAATCTTTCTTTTTTTGAAATTTACAATAACTATTAAAATCTTAACCTGAACTAAAACTAAAGTTGTTATTGCCGCTGCAATGTCCACCTTGAGTGCTCGTTAAAATGATTATCTGGCCAGATCCAGTATTTGAAATTCATTTTAAATTTTTTCTTAAATTCGTTAATAATTAATTCAAAATCTCCAAGAACAGTTTTTAAATATTATACGCTGAGTAAAATATTTCACTTTTATTTAAAATTATTTGTGAACATGAAATTAAACACACTTTTGTTTAATTTTGGTATTAAAATTGATTGAACTTTTGAATTTTTTCGTAAATCTTTTACAATGCATATAACAATGAAAAAACGTAGTTAATTCATCGAATGATAAGCCTTATATTTAAAAACCAGCATAAACACATGATCTCCAATGACACACTAATGTAAAAATCAAATAAATCGAACCACTTCGTCATCATTTGAACCCCTACATAAATTACTCTTTGTCATGAAATTTGTTGTTGGGATAGTATGGAGTTAAATATAGAGATTCCAAAAGTCTATGTATGTAAACTCTTGATATCCAATGACACGCTAATGTAAAAATCATGCATATTTCACCTAAATCGAACCAATGACTTAACTACTTCTTGGTCATGTAAAAAAAGACATGTAAAAGAAGTAGTAAATGCATGGGTTCCACTGATGATGAATTGGTTATTTTGTAACATGCATGATTTTACATTTGCGTGTCATTGGCGAGCATGGATTCGCATTTAGCAAAACTGCTCGTTATTAATAATATTGATAAAAACCAATCAAAGTTTAGTGATTAAACTAGAAAGAAAAAGTACCAATGGGTCTTTGTTGAGTAAATATGTTAAATTCCAATAAAGGAAAGGTTTCAGCTTTTTTTTTGATTAGAGCAGGATACATTTTAAAATTTATTTCCACGATTGTTTTTTAGAAGATACAAAAGTCAACATAAGGTTCTACGGGAATTGTTTTTACACATTTGACAAAAAACAAAAAAAACTTCAATGTTTTCAATTACTCCAGTTTCCAATATGGGAACAAATCAAGATTCCAGTAACAGTTTATATTTTCATAATTTTTTTCGGTTAATATTCACATTTTCTGTATTGCCGGCCTTCGGCCGTCCGAAGGGACTTTCAACTCTGGGGTGTATCGAACTCCGGCTTCGCTAAAATAACTTTTTCTGTATATCAAAATTATCTGAAGTACTGTCATATATTTTCAAAACGGAATTTTTGGTTCACAATGTTAATGAAAAGTTCCATATTATATATCATATGAAAGGTAATTTAAAGCACTATTCAATTTTACCCATAATGATCAGATTATTTCCAAAATATATGAGAAATTTACTATTATACATATAGAATTTAAATTCCTATAACTCTTAAACTAAGAGAGAGCGGGCAAAAATTTTAACGTTTTTGTACTTATAATTATGAGAGCTATCAACACCAAAAAAAATTATTAAAATGCAAGCTGTTTCATTGATCTTGATTTATGCCCCAATATGTAACTACTGAATATTACAGATAATTATTTTTTAAAGCCAAAGCGATATTTTTGAGATATTTTATTATCATAATCGGCTTGAATAATTAATTTGTTATAGGTATACGCAAATACTTTTATGTTAATTTTTGTGATAAACTTTTATTATTAAAAACACTTTAAATATTTGCAATATATTTACTTACACATGCAAACTGCACTGAAAGATAATGTTGGTTTTCGAGAATCTCTCAGATCCCATATATGAGAAAACGTGTCGATTGAACAACTGGCCAGAAGATTTGGATTTTTACCATGCCAATCGATATCTGTCACCATGCGTGTATGGCCGCGAAGAGAGTGAATATAACGCGGTTCAGCAGCACCCCAAGTGACAACATCAATATGTTGGCTCGTCTAAAATATACACATCATTGGAAACTAAAAATAACACTTTCCATTAAAATAATAATCTTACCGCAATAGCACAGGACTCTTTACTTTCTGGACAAATGGCAAATTCAGCTGCAGAGACTTCATACTTTGAATTGGTGTTATATTTGCGTAAAAAGCCATCATCGTCTTGACCTAAACATTGCAAAGCAAGGTGTCGTCGACCAGCCAATAATACCCATTGTCCTGTATAATCCACAGTCATTGCTGTGGCCTGTGATTCCCGGTGTTCATAGACTTTATCGCTTTGTCGTATGTAACTCGATAGTTCACGCTCGGCTCCTCGTTCCGCATTTCGTGCAGTATCAGTTGAAGGCATATTTCTTTTTAATACATACGAAATTTTACAAAATTAGTATATTCCTCGAATTCCACTTAATAATATATAAATTTACAGCTGTGTATTGTAAGTCATACAAGAAATGTAAACAAAAAACACTGATAAGAAAACAATGCTGCTTCTTATAGAGATATTCATTGTAAGCTGATGACACTTTTCTCAGCTGGGAAAAAGTGCTGCCGTGTTTCACATGGAATTATTAAAAGTATTAAATGAATTTATATTTATTTAACATGTATCAGCATTAATATTGAGTTATCACTCTTAATTAAACCCTTTATCATGGCAAACAGAGCTAGAATTTAAATTTGCCAGATCTGAATAATGACGTTTTTATTTTGTTAATGCAATTAGTTAGAGTTGTGCCGCTCTGAACTAAAACGTTCTTTTTTAGTGATTCAGTTATAAGCAAGACGAATTTATAGAAGGTGACGACAGAACTACAACAAATACAACAGTACAAAAACAACAGGTACTTTGTTTTTCTAAAAAGATAAGTGAACTGTCAAAGTTGCCTGTTGTTGTTTTTGCTTTTGGGTTTATTGTATTTTTCGCCACAACAACCACATGTTAATTGACAGTTCACTTGTCTAAACAACTGAATATAAAAAATAATCAGCTATTCTTGTGAGGTCCCCTTCTATAAATTCGCCTTGTTCTCGTCCCTACAACAAATACAACAATACAAAAACAACATACATTTTGTTTTTGCTTTTTACCCAATCTGTCAAAAAACAAGTAAGGCGAATTCAATATTACTCTGGAATTTAACACAAACCAGTGCAAGGCGAATTCATATAAGGTGTATTTTTTTTTTTTTTTTAATTCTCAAATTAAATGGCAAGGTACGTAACCAAAATGCCAGGGTATCCCACTCAATTTAAGTATGTCCCTAGTCGACCTATATCTTCATATAGGAAGCTGGAACGCTTAAAACAATTCACGAACTGAGTTTTAAATGGTACTCCACCAGTATCAAAGAGTTTTAATGGTCTCCACAAGGGTTAGTCAAAATTAAAAGACACGCGGTTGGTAAACGACGTAGAACATGAACCGTTATACGAAGCCTTACATTACACACGTGCCAGTGTGACAAAAACGGGCCTGACTGCACTTAAGAAATAATTGCAATGACGCGCGAGTTGTTAATAAACCCAGACTTACTTACGACTGCGTTAGCCTAGCTGATCATCAGCTGTTTAACCCCAACTGTAAAAATTTGTGTTTTTGATGCGTCCACTTTTTTCCTATTGTTTTATATTCAATTTCTTTTGTTTCTTCACGCGTTTGAACTCTTCATCGAACATTTTAACATCATCCACATGAAATAAAGCAATAAATATAAAAGCATAATAGAGTTGTGCCGCTCTGAACTAAAACGCTCTTTTTTAGTGATTCAGTTATAAGGTTATACTACGTTGCCGGGCATCCTTAAACAGGATGGCGAGACATTCAACAGTCGTACTCGTATGGGTACGGGGACACGGAGATAATACAGGCAACTGCGTTGCTGATGATTTGGCGAAAAAATGCGCCATGTTACCTGACGGACACATAGACTTCCTATGTGGAATTCCGCTATCCAAGTGCAAGCTACAAATTAGTAATTTCTACTATGAGCTCGCTCAGACAAGATGGGGTTGTGAACCCACATGCGCTATAACCAGAATGATATGGCTCCAACTGAATCGTGGGCGAACAACATATCTTCTTGGCTTGTCACGCTCACAATTGCGTGGCGTAGTGACGGTCATTACCGGACACTGCACTTTCGGCAACCATGCGAGGAGACTTGGCTTGCCCTGCAACGACTTCTGTAGAAGTTGTCAAAACGAGGAGGAGGATGAAACCATCTTTCATCTTCTTTGTCACTGTCCGGCATTAGGTGATCAACGCTTACGGTTTATGGGACACCGTTCCATAAATAGTCTTTCTGAGCTCTCGAATATCAGGCTTGAGGGCATCAACGCCTTTATAAGGAGTAGTAACTGGTTAATAGGACCAGATATGGGAAGCTCTCGAGTGTAACCCAATAACCGCTATCTTACTGATATGTAACTGTTTGCAAATCTTCTTCTCTTTTCCTTCTTCTTAAATACTCAATCTTCCACTTCTTTCTTTTCATTTCTATCTGCCCCTCTTTCTTTCTAACTTATAATTTCAGGTAACACAAAGGGATCATTTCTTGGACCCACGTGAGCTGTTCTTCTACTTTCCAACTTCGCGGCTGCCTGGAAACCTAACCTAAGAAGAAAATTAAATGGACCACAAACTGTTGAATAATTTTTTATAAAAGAACAGTAGTAATTAACTTTTACCATAAAGGATTGAAGTTCGGCTATATTTTTGGGTCTTGGGAGATTTTTTATGGCCTCTGTTCCAGATTTTTTTAGTCTTTGGAACAATAAACGGAGATTCTTCAAGTGCTCTTCTTCAGTTGAACCAGTTCAATCAGACGTTGAAATATTGCAGGAGCATTTTTTACACCAAATGGCAATATTTGGTACTCAAAAAGTCCTAATGGAGTATTAACAACAAGAAATTTTTTCGATTCCTCATCCATTTCTATTTGTAGATACGCATCTGACAAGTCTATCTTTGAAAACGACTACCATTTTTTCATTTTATGAAATAAATCATGAATTCGCGGAATTGGATACTGTTCTACATCTATTTGTGGGTTAACTGTTACTTTGAAGTCTGTACAGACTCTAATCTTATTGTTTTGTTTCGGTACTATGACTAATGGCGATGACCATTGACTAAATTTGACAGGTTTCCTTATTCCTAACTGGGTTAACCGTTCAGCCTCCTTTTTTAAAGATTCGTAAAGGGAATATGGAATTGGTCTTGGCTTACAAAATTTAACTGTAGTACATAAACCTAGCTCGTTTGAAATAATTCCTTAAATTCGTCACATATGGTTTTCAAACTAAGATTCCCGTCGACTTTAAATATTTGTACTCCTTTGAACTCATCATACCAATTTAAACCGAAAATATTACTACACTCAGTAGAATCAGTTACAATAAGATCTAAAGATTTGCTTTCATCTTGAATTTGAACATTTACTTTAATAGAACCCAAAACTGGAATTCGAGCATTACCACAACCGAAAAGTTAACCGACGTAGAATTCCTAACCCAATAACTGAGCGCATAGCACTCGTATCAAATTGAAATCTCATATCGTGATTATTAACTTTAACGTTATTACAATTTTATTTCCTGATCGTGAAATTATATTGTCAACAGCATCACATGCTAAAATTGTAGAATTCTCTTTTCTATCTGATTCAACTAAGTTTTTATCTTGCACAGAATTAAGAACATGTTTGTAATTGTATTTAGATGTACATACCGATGCTATATGTCCAATCTTCTTACGAGCAAAACATTGGGCTTTTAAATACTTGCATTTAGACTTATCATGTTTCTTGAAACAACCAGTACATGAAGGCCATTGAGTGCTTGATTGTTGTTTTGACGATTTTGCGTTTGATCATATTTTTGGTTTCTTGAGCCTTGTTTTACAACAAAAATATCAGTATCGTCGGTTTGATTTAATGCTTTTTACTGTCTTTTGAGTAGCTTCAAGTGTTTTTGCACTCTGTAATACCTCCTCCAAAGTTAGTTCATCTTTATGTAAGGCAGCTATTTTAACGTGTTCGTCATTTGTATGTAGTATTAAAATATCACGAATTAATTCATCAGAAAAATCAAGACAACGAGTTTCCTTTTTACATGTAAATTTACATTCTCTTAATTCTATTACCTACTGTTTATATCACTCACCTTTACGTTTGGTTCTGTTGTAATATTCAAACCTTGACATGATTATATGTACCTTGGCTTTATAATAGACATATAATTTTGAAATCAGTTCTGAATATAAAAGAATTTCCAGACTATGCTTTCCAACTACTTTTTGCAATAAACGATAGCTTTTATCACCAATACATGAGAAGAAAAATTACCTCTTCCGGTCATCTTCATCAACGCCATATGCGTTGAAATGTTTTTCTAACTGACTCTTGTATATATCAAAATCATTTGAATCTTCATCGAGTTGTTGGAACTTTGGTACCGCAATACTTTTATATGTTGCACTAGCAACAGGGCTTGTATTTTGATCACTTAAAATTTCTGCAAAGAATTGTTGCTGTTGTTGCTGTGCAAACATTTGTTGAGTCCGTGCATGTTGGCGTTCCAAAATTTGTTTAATAGATTTATCCATTTTTATCCTTGTCGCCAAATAATATGTTTATATATAAAAAATATTACTAAATTTTATTGAACACAAATTCTCAACTACATATGCAACTATTATTTCTAAAAATTTTCAATACATAAATTCAAAGTTAAATTGATTACAATAAATAAATTTCGTAAAGTAAATTTCAAATTATAACCCCTAAACCCCTATTCATAAAAAAAATTTAAATTTAAACAATGTTTTAAATCAAAATTTCCAAACAAAATTTAATTTTAAAACGTTGTTTTAATTTAAAAATTGTTTATGAATTAGGCCTTAAAACTAAAGTAGAAACACATCACATATCTTGTTATATTTTACTTCAAAATGCATATTTATATACAGGTTATCCCAATTTTTAATAAAAATATAATTTTTTGTCATCAATGGGAAATATATTGTCTCGATAAAAAGTTTTTTGTCGAATTTGTTATAGAAATAGCAAGAAATGTTATCGACTATATTCTATATACATCGAGAAATCAGAGAAATTGAATGTTATCATTCCAAAACAGTTTGCTTCAAAAAAGTTTATAGATGTTTTATATAGAATCATTCAGAAATTTGTTCATTGAAATTTCTATTTATACGAGATTTCATTACCCAACGATTACGTAACTTCACATTCATTTATTACGAGATGAAAATTAAAATTTGGTGCTACTTTACAATAATAATAATAAACAAGTATTAACCGCAAGATATTAGAATAAATATATATCCGTTGACTAAGAAGAACAATTATAAATTTAAAACTAAAACTATTTAATTGTTAGTATAATTTGAAGATGCTAAAAACTCTAGTGTGTATTTTTTTGACATTGCGCGATCAATAGTTAATTATTTTATGTTTCTGCACAAAAATATAAGTGGATATTTTAAAAATTTTTGGGTTATATTTGGATTTTTTTAAAGCTTATTTTAGGCGCATATTTTCCAATAATAAATGCATCAAAAGCCGTCCCCTACATATGAGTCAGAGTACTATATTCGACTGTGTTAAATCTTATACACCATTAAACTAATTTCCTTCGCATTTGACCTATTGTTGATAAGAATGTCCTATGTTGTGGTATACATTTTTCTTATCCACTTATTCGTTCTAAAAAAATATATTAAAAATCTTTAGTATGACTGTATTATCTCATCATCTACGAAGCTAATTCTATGAATAGTAATGGATCAAATGTCCATTATTTACAACAATCATAAAACTTAATCATTGATTTTATCCTATAGAATAATAAGATCATTAGAGTTAATTAATTTCTAGTACGTACAGAAATTTAATCGTAAACCGAAAATGGTATATAACACTCAAGCATGAGACGGTGCTTCAAAGTGCATTTCTTGACCACGTTCAATCTACTCTTTAATGTTAGTGTGATATTTGGGACTTACGATGCTAAAGAATGCGTATTCAGAGTCAAAAACAAAATCGAGGCAAAAAGTCGATGAGTATATGATGATATCCGTAGTAAATTTCATTGAAATCAGAAATAACTGATTCAAAATTGCACTAACATTTGAATGTAGCTGTAGGAATAACTATAGTAAAAATCAGGTTTTCAAAATATGTAGGATAATTAAAATTATAGCTCGTATATCTTGAAATAATTAAGTGCTGAAAAATATATATACATACATGATTGAAGTAAACTTATGTATATTTAATTTCTAATGTTTTTTTTTTTTTTTTTAACAATACGAAGAAAAAGATAAATATTTATGACTATGTAAACTACTTTATATAAATATTGTATGTAATTATGTTTGTAAGTAAGTATTATGTATTTATATATTATAGTCGTAGTATATAATAATTGATATACATATGATTTATTATGAATACTTATACTATAGTCTTATAGTACGGACCATAGTTTAGTTTTTAATTATTGTTTTTATTAACTTAGTTTAAAGCTTTATTTAGTATAATTTAGAGTTAGTTTTAATAAGTCTTGCTTTATGAAAATGTTGTAAAATGAAAAAATACATGTAAATAATTTTGGTATTGTGTCAATATAACCCAATTTGGGTCAAGTAGTGAATAACAAACAGATCGATTCAAAGTTGCAACATTTATCTGTGGCAATAGCAAAACATTTTCAGGGCATAATCGTCAATGCAGTAACTTTGACTGCTGTAGAGATTTATGCGACTTATAGTGCCTGTCAATGCAGTACTATAACTTGACATTCGAACGGTGGATTCGAAAAGACCGAGGCCGGGTTTTGTCTGCAGACGCAATGTTATGTCAATTGAATAATCACTGACACCCAATTCCTTGACGATTTTATGATGAGGCGCTGCTACTGTAGCATCTGTTATTGAGTTCAAGTACAAAACACGACATTGAGGATGATCTTTAAGCCTATCATTTATTAATTTGACAATGTAACGTGCTGCTCGTTGTACACGGCCATCATTGGTGGGTAACTCTTGGCGCTGATGGCAACTGCACCAATGTGAAGCAATGTATGCATTTTCGCAAGTACGACTTTTTGGAATGGGCAAAAAGAGGCTGATGCTTCGAGGCATGCTCGTATCAGGATCGTTCAGCTCAGCGCTTCGTTTGATCAATTGCTTGGCACTTAACTTGCGTAAGTCGAGGAGATCCAACATTGTAGCATGAAGATCGTAGGGTGTTGATAAACGTTTTGCGTTCGTTTCTAAATTGGCCACAGCCTCTGGATACTTTTGTTTGAACCAGGGTGGATAAAGGGCTATAAGAAGTGGCAGACGCTCTTCCATCATGCCCTGGTATGTCTTACGAAATGATCCCCATCTTATGCCATGATCACTCATAAGGAATATAATTGTGCGATTGAGAATTCCGTTCGCATCAAAGTTTTCCAAGAGATGCTTAATGTCTTCGTCGAATAACATCGGCATATTAAATAGGTCATGCGTCATTGCAACTGTCCAAAAGAAAGTAAAAAAGTTTTCATTCTTCATCACCGGTATCAGTTTACGAATATACTCAAGCAGAACATCGGCTGTCCTTCGTCCACCCATGCAGAGTGCCACATTTAAACGCTTCTCATTACTGATATGTCGTTCCATCTCCAGAAGTATTGGACGAAGATAGTAATCGGTAGGGGCCTTTTTGAATCCTGAATGTCGCCAGTTGAAAAGACTCAAAGCGCCAACATCTTCGGCATAGACAGTTTTAAAACCAGCTTCTCTGTATCGTTTCCATATAAGAGAACAGTTGTCATAAACACTACTTGAAAATTTAGCAGGTGGACCTAGACAGGAAATGGCCACCTCATCTTCGTCAAAGCCTGTTAAAACCGGCATTAGGTTGGGGTAAGTATTATCGCCCACCTTGTTGTAGCCCCAAAATTCAATATGATTCAGTTTGTTGTGTATATAGGAAGCACTTGAACGCATTTGGCGCAAAAAATTCAAATGTGATACACTGTCCATACCCATGATCATAACCGACAGACGATTATCATTCTGGGTTGCAGTATGATTATGAGATGAATTCGTCGAATTTGACGTTGTTGAACTCCTTAAGTCATCCTCGTCCACCAACAATTCATCCCTTTGAGTACTACTTGTTATGCAATTTGAGGCAATATTTTCAATGACAAAGAAATGAAAATCTTTGTAGATAATGTTTTCTTCGTTATTTTTCGGCCAGCACTCGACCATTAGGAATTCAATGCCCGGCTTAACAGAAACGTTTCTATTGTATGCAAGCTCAAACGGAACTGGCTCTAAATATTGATTGTGTTGATCATTTATTCGCCGTATTTCTGTGTAGTTGCAAGACAAATCGGACAAGTCTCGTATTTCATACGAATCATAGATTTCCTTTGAGTTCATATTCAACATGAGGACTGCACCACCAACATCACTGGTGCGCATTAAAGCTTTTTTGCATGAAAAATTTCTAGGCTTGTACATGAATTGAATGATATTGTCATCGGTGACAGGGAAGTAAGGCATACGGCATCCAGGCAAATCAATAAAATATGCCTGGGTTATGTTGTAGTCCGCATCAATGCGGGCGATAAACTCAAAGCGATCTCTCAAATGTATTAATTTCGTCTTCAAATTAAAATCTATGAAAATGTAAGAAAAGAAACATATGCACAGAACCACTATGATTATCTTCTTGAAGTGTTTTCGTTTCTTCGTCATATTGTAGTAGCGATAGTAAAACTGTAAATCACGTTTCGTCATGTATCGTGGATCCAATAAATATTTTCCTCTGAAAAAAAAGTAGACAAGAAAAATAATGTTTAAATGAACATAAATTAAGTATGTAATTATGATGGTATAATAAATTTAAAGAGTTACGTACGACTCCCGCTAAAGCAAGAAAATTGAAATTCGGGTAACAGTTTTCTTTATTAAAAGATATAGATCCGTATTTTTGAAAATTCGAATATTAAAACATATACTTAGATCCGTATTGATGAATATTTAGGGGCAAAATGGGTCAATTCGAAGTCATAAAATTTTTTTTATGAAAAATTTTTTCACAAACAGAATAAAAGTTTTTCGTTCAAAAAAAAAAAAAAAAAAATACAGCGAGAGAACATTGGTTGATTACTTTTATCCAACCTTGTACATTAGCATAAAGCATCTCTATTTTCTATTCACAGAACATGAAAAAGTTGACTTATTGCTAACCTATTGCTATTATCGATAATAAAACAACCTTAACCTAATTACTTTATCCCCATAAAACCCCCGAAATATTTTCAAATATCCCCAATAAAATCCCCTGTCCCCAAACAAAATTTTCTGTCCCCAAAATCTTACAAAATCCCCACCTTTGGGGACAAATCCCCAAGACTGGCAAGCCTGGTTCTTGGTAATAAAATCGGGTAAAAACACTGCCCGTAGAACCTTATGATACCTTTTTAAATGTCTCCTGCTCTAATCAATGAAGAGAGGAGATTATAATATTTATGGGTTGAAAATAGTATCCTATTTTGGTACGTTATACACATTATTAATATGAAATATTTCAAAATTATGCATTAAACACATGAAAGAACGACATGTGTTGGAGTGTAGAAATTTATCAGCTATATTGGCGATAAAATTCTAAACAAAAAACTTGCTAACAGTTATCTCGTCCCAATAATAAATGTTACACGCATCCAAAGTTTTTTTCCCCAAATGACGTCGGATTCATACCCACCTTTAAAGTTCAAGGCCAACTGTACAACAGAATTGAATCCTTGCTCCCGCTTCCCAATGATGATGCGAAGTTCCTTCAAATTTATTTCATTGGAAATGAAGCTACAGAAGCCGAACGCTACGAACATGCGTGTGCATTTGCTGCAATAACATTCTGCCGAAACATTCTCAAAACAATTGTTGGACATCGGAAATGGAAAAATTTCAATTGATCCCGGCACAAATGAGATTTCGTTCCCTAACTTCTGCCAAATGAATATTCAAGCCGTTGTCGACAAGGTCATCCCAAGTCTTACAATCAACTACAAAAATTGGTATTTGCCGGAATGCCGGCTGAAGGTTGGAACACCGATAATGCTTCTAAGCAACATAAACGCTTTAATTGAGGAAATAATCATCGGTGGCTGATTCGAATGCGAAGTCAGTACGTCTTCGCATTCGAATCAGCCACGCATACCGATGATTTCCAATGACTTTGACCATTTGAATTCAAGCGACTCCAGTTCCCGTTTCTTCTTGCTTTGCTATAACCATTAAGAAAGCAGAAGGCCAATCGTTGACTATTGCTGGCTACATTTTGTAAATGCATGTTTTTCACACGGTCAATTATATGAGATGAATTAATAGATATAATATCCCATTTGCCTTAAATACATTAGTTTCTTTTCATAAGGGCATAGCATGACACTGTACTTATACATATCTACTTATACATATCATATGACCACCACATCCGCCGTCATCTGGCTACAGATAATAAGTTTTTGGGGTGCAACATCAGGTCGGGCGAGTCCGTGCTTTAGTTTTGTCCGACACTGTATACTAAAATCGAGATTGAGATGGAATATAAAACAGATATTTTCTAAGGGCCAGCAACGTGGACCGGGTTCAGCTAGTTTTGTATATAAAACAAAACCAAATTTTTAAAATGTGGTTTCTTTTAATGCTGAATTGCTTGCAACTTTGTCTCCAATTTCTAGCAATATTGATTTTTTAACAGCTATTTTTGGAAATTCATTTGCAGTATCCACTGCTGCTTTGACTGTCGAAAAACTGATAAAGCATCAATCATTACAATAACAAGAAGGTCTTCATGAATCTCAATTCCTGTTTCCAATAACTATACATGAAACACATACATCAAAATCAATTAAAAATTGTGATATCGATTGAGTCTCTGACATTTTCATATTCAATAACTTACGGTAACACTATATTTTCTTCCTTATTGACTTACGATCAAAGGTTTTATTAAGATATTGCCAGATGTCTTTGGAACTTTTTAAATTTTTCATCATTGTCACAATATTTGTCTATATGTCCATTAAAATCTCTGCTCTTGCATCCATAACCTTATCGATATTCTGCTGTAATGCAAAATCAGCCGTTGGATTTTCTGGAAGTTATCTTACTCTTCGAGCCTTTTCTTTACCTAACACAATATTCCGTGTTGAGAAATTTCTTAAATAATTTTAATTTACCAGCCTCTTAATCTCTTCAATTTAAATTTCTTTATTGTATCTGTATGGGATCTGAGTCCATAACTATTATAATTGAAACAGCGATACGTTTATTCAAATAGATACAATAAGTATGAAATATATATAGAAAATTTTCATTTTACAAAAAACATGGGCAATTCCACGAGAATGACCACCACTACTGATAAAACAAAAACCCTTGAAACTTTTTTTCAAGATGATTTGAATAGGAGAAAACACTATAATGTTACTATGTGAAAGTATTTAGAGCTTATTACAACAATTTAAGTGCAAAAATAATAGTTTAAACTGACTATATTTAATTTTTTAATTTAATTGGCATGTTTTAGGCTAAAATTGCGGCGAAAACTAAGCTATCAATTAGCATGTAGTATGAAATCAATTTGACTCTGATTGTTTTTTTGCTATTATCAAATTGTTTATTGAAACCGAATGTATATTTTCTATATTTTTTTTTAGTTTTTATATACATATATTTACAGAATATATATGGTTTTACTATAAGAGAAAAATCTGTCACATACGGTATGTCACGTACGATATTAAATTTGATTTATTATACAATCATCAAAATATTGTTTTTATTTAAATATTATGGATTGTAAAGGGAAAATATTTGGTTTAGTGTAAGAAATTAAAAGAAAACCTAACTCCTCTCACGATTCCCAAATTTTCTCATATTTCTACATGTACCTCAAAATTACTTCCGTTTTATGTCACGTACGATATGACTTTATTTCACTCTATATTTTGGACAACAATGTTTCGAAAGAACTTATTATTTTTTATACCCTTCACCTTCGTGAGAAGGGTATATATAAATTTGTCATTCCGTTTGTAATTTCCATAATATAATTTTCCGACCCTATAAAGTATATATATTCTGGATCCTTATAGATAGCGGAGTCGATTAAGCCATGTCCGTCTGTCTGTCTGTCCGTCTGTCTGTTGAAATCAATTTTCTGAAGACCCCAGTTATCTTCGGGATCCAAATCTTCAATAATTCTGTCAGACATGCTTTCGAGAATTTTGCTATTTAAAATCAGCAAAATCCGTCCATAAATAACGGAGATATGACCAAAAATCCGAGACAACCTCTGAAAATTTCATAAAAAAAAGACAATTTATTGCATGCTTTGACAAAAAAACAACATATACCCTTCACCATGAGAGGCAAGGGTATATATAAAGAGAGAGTTGTTTATAATGAGTTTTCATATGAGCATCTCAATTATACGTAAACACCACACCAGCGTTACCGTTGGAAAATTTTGAAAAGTCGCACAAAAAGGGGATTCTTGAAGAAAAAGTCGCACAAAAAGAGGATTTTGGAAATCAAAAGGGGCAACACTTTTAAAGGAAAAAAATGTAAACAAAATTGGATAAAAACTTTTTTACTGAATTTTTTAATGATGTTAATGTTCATATAGACAAATTCATTTTCTTTTTTTTTTAATTTTTCCAAATTTTTATAATAACGATTTGGCAAAAAAGACTAATAAATAACAAAACTTAAAAAACATTTTCTGAAACTATATCATAGTAATTAATCTCCTTATTTGATCTTAGAAAGAATGTATCTATATATTCTAAAACTGAAAGTTTTTTATTATTTATATCAATTCTTGTTACTATTTCATTACAAAGCTTTTGGTAAAAATTTAAGATATTTGCTTTTTTTTTTAATGATATTATTTCGATACATAAATCTGCCTCAGCCTCATGTCCAATATATATATTAGTTATTTCTTTAATATGTAAAACATTCATAAAATCTATCTCTTCGATTTTAAAGTTATTAATAAATTCCTTTTTTAAAAAATTTGTAAAAACGTCTAATAAAATATCTTATATCAAGGTATTTTATTTGCGAAGATTCGCTTTGAAAATTCATATTAAAGCAAAAAGTTCTTTTTTTTGAAAAAGGGGAAAAAAGGGTCAAAAATATTAAAAAGTGTCAGATTTAGTTCATTTTAGTAAAGGGGCACAAAAAGTGTCAGCGGTGCTGAAAAAGGGTCAAATTGCGACTTTAGTCGCTCAACGGTAACGCTGCACCACACACACCCAACAACAACATTCTACAACAATGGTGCGCAGCCCATAGCACAATTAGTAGTGGTTGTCCACTACTGAACAAAATAAAGAATTGAATGTGTTAATGAGAGAATTTACTTTTGCGCACCTCTGTTCTACAATGTGGAATGAATAAGAATTATAAATCAAACACACGCATGCATAATTTCGTTTATTTTAATTTTTGTTGTTATTTTTTCAACATACAATTGTGCAAAATAATTATTGTGTTTATTTGGTTAAGGCTGGGTTAGCCGACCGTTGATGTAATGTAACCGTAATGTTGACGTAACGTAAGACTTTAGTGCGATTATAGATCATTAAAAACGTGTCATATGTTTTTGACATAAACAAACAAAACAAAATATAGCCGGAACTATATTTGTTGTATAAACTTTCATTGTCCTGTACCAATAAAATCAATTGTTCGTCGTTCATGTTAATAAAGATGTTAATAAATTTGATACGTTTTGTTTAATTTTAAGTTTTTCTTTACTATTTCGCGCTTGTCGCTGATTGAAATTTTCAAAATTTAAACAGCTGAAGGTGTTATCAACACAATTGTTTTAAATACTGTTCAAGCGATTTTATATTTTTTTTCTGCGATTTTAAAAAAGATTATTAAACTTTGTTTGGTAATAGTACTTACATATAAACCGTATTTATTTACACATAATGTATTCATCATCATTGTCCATTAGAAGACAATTATAAATATTATTTTTTACCTTGTCATACAGACTTTATTTATTTAAGGTCCGATAACTATAAAAATTAATTAATATTGTATTGTACTTTATACTAAGGGCCATTAATATAACATGCCTTTATGTTCGTAATAGTAAAAGTTAACTTTAATGGTACCTTTTTATATTTCTTAAAGTTAACTTTTACTATTTCGAACATAAAGGCAAGTTGTAATAATGGCCCTAAGTATAGTTAATTTGTGTATACATAATATTAATTTAATATTTTGAAACTTAAATACTTTCGCCGATTATTAGTATACATTTTTTTTTACGTATTTATACTTATTATTGAAATATTTAAAACATTTTTAGAACATTGAAAATATTTTTAAGCGTTCTGTGCAAAATAAGTATTTTTTATACAAGACCTAAAATTAACAAGTTGACAACACCGTTAGTAAATGTCACGTAGAAACGTAAAGAAATTCTGTTTTTAACAGGTTCAGACGTTACAGTTACGTTACATTTTTTCACTATAACTGCTTTAACCATTTTACACACAATAGAAACGATCAGCTGTTCCGTTCCGTTAAGGTTACATTACATTACGGTCGGCTAACCCACCCTTTAGTTATCAGTGAGCACTGAACGTGTGAATATGATTGTCGGATGTTTTGAAATGATTTTTTGATATAATATTATGATTTTTTCTTGTTGTTGTTGATATACATAAGAAGAGTTTTGCATGGGTAAAGGCAATGTACGTAAATATGTATACTTAGGTGAAGGGTATATAAGATTCGGCACAGCCGAATTTAGCTCTGTTACTTGTTTAATAATAAGAATGGAACATAAAGTATTCAGGCTTGTTCGTTAAACTGATAACTTCGTTATATGCAGTACTAACTTAAAAGTCTGTTTTTGTCATGCAAAGAATTAAAAATACATAAAATATTATTTAAAAATGTACGTATTTTATAAAAATTAATTCTTATTTCAAAAAAAAATATAACAAAAAATAGGAAAAATTACCCGAAAATATTGCGAAAAATTATCTAAAATTAATGAAAAATTACTTATCAAGCTAAATTTCGAATTTCAGCCTTCGAATAATTAGATTAATTTTAAAAGTGTGATCGAAGAATAATTTTACTTTAGTTATTTTCCACCCACAAATTAAAAAGCATGAACTTTGTACCTCTGCAAATACCAAACTAAAACGAATTTAGAAATTCTGGTGAACTTCAAACTTTGTATGGGCATGGCGAAGTTAGTCCAAAAAGCAATTTGTTCGTTCTCATGTTTTTGTTTTCTCCCCATAAATGTTATATATATATAAGAAACCAATGTTTGATAATATTTTTAGTCAAAATCTGCCAACTTTTTGAATTTCTTCAATATTTTAAATATTTTTATTAATAATTATTATTTTTTTTTTATCATAGTACCTTAATTTAAAGTAATATGTAAAAAGCTTTTATCTTATAAGATTAAGTATTTTCAATTTCAAATACAAATGTTGTATGCTTTGTTTGTGATTACAGGTACAAAACCTTTTTCATGAACACAAACACAAATAGTAAATGCACACATACACATGCATATAAACATATTATCCTTTGGGTAAACACAGGAGTCCAAAAACACACGCACACACTCACAAATACTTAAATACATATAAAAAAAGATTAACTATTTATGTAGTTTTGAACGTACTCGTAACTCAGGTTGAGTTCACCATTTCCACTTTTACGTTTCACATACAAACGCATTTTGAACGATTTCTATTAGTTTTTTAATTTTGCAAATTTGTATGTATTTTATTGTGGTTTTAATAATGGCACTGTGAATGCATATACACCTTGACTCCTTGATGGTTTATTTTAAATGGTATTTAGTTTAATTAAATTTATTTTAGTTATTTTGTTCATTTTTAATTTTTTTTTCAATGTGACACTGTCTTGATGAAAATTTTTGTGTTTTTAGTTTTTTTTTTTGACAGATGCTGCGAAAATTTAACGCATGCGTATTATGTTCTGTCATAGGGATGCTGCCTGCAGAACTTTAAATATATCTGTTCTATAATCGACTTATCGTATGTCGCCTGATTTTGCATTAGTTAGTGTTTATTAAAAACCGACTTTTTACAAAAACCTGTTTATCGGTTAACCGAAATTTGGCCTTTTTTAGAAAACCGGTTTTTCGGTTAATCGACTTCGAAAAAACCGGGTTAACCAATATTGAAAGGAATTATTTTGAAAGTTTAAACAATACATTTTTATATGTAGAATACTTGAATTATCCAATAAAATTCGTAGTGTTTAGTAGTCAGGAATCCATTTTGTAGATCAAATATATCTCGTAATGAGTCAATTTTAAAAAATATTTTCAGATCGTCTGCATATAAAAGAAAATTTTATTTGAAAAAACATGAAGATATATCATTTATGGATAAATTGAAAAAAAGCGGACCCAAAATGCTACCCATATTGAAAACCTTCAACAACTACCCTACATACTCTTCCTGAAAAGTATGATTTTAAACATTTTAAAAAGTTAGAATGAAAACCCATTAAATGCAATTTCTTGAAAAGAATGCTGTGAGACACTTTATCAAATGCCTTTGAAAAATCAGTATAGATTGCCTCGATCAGACTACCTTTTTCAAAAGCAGTTATACAATATTCTGTAAATACTGTCAAATTTGATGTAGTAGACCTACCTGAAAAAAAACCATGTTGATTAGAAGAAATCCACTGCTTTGTGATAAAAAACAAGCGCTTATAAATTATGTGTTCAAAAACTTTTGACACACAAGTTAATTTGGAGATTGGTCTGTAACAAGTTACATCCTCCCGTTTTCCATCTTTAAAAACTGGTGTAATAATTGCGGACTTCCACCGATCAATAAACACACCCTCTCTAATAGACATATTAAAAATGAAAGCAAGTGGCATAGTAATGGAAGATGCACATTTTTATAATAAATGTGCACATAGACTATCACCATCTGACTTAAAACCATTATTGATTTGCATAATTGCATTTAAAACTTCGTCCTCAGAGATTACAAATGTACCAATGTCAAGCATGGTTACCGAATTAAAAAAATCCGGAGGCCTACATATAGATTGATCAAAATCCGGAGGCCTACATGTAGATTGATCAAAATTAGATTTAAAAAAGTTAGCGAACATATTAACGGATTCACAACAGGATTTTGAAATATCATATTTTATGTTTGTAAATACATAATTCTATCAATAACTCTACTAAAGGTATTTATAGACGGCAATACTGAGTATTAAAACTTTTCAAATTTAAAATATTATTGAAATCATTCGGAATTTCAAAAAATCGTTTCGAAAAAACATTTATTGTTTACACTATAGTATTATAACTATTTTATTTCTTTGTTGATTGATATTTTTCTGCAAACATTATTTTTCTTTTTATATTTTCTTGATATTTTTGTGAAAATAAAAAGTTTTTGAATTGTTTTAAAGAAATTTTGAATTTTTTGAAAATCTAATACAAATTTTGTTTAGACGATGAAATTGTATTATGATACTTGAGTTTTTGACAAATATTAATAATCAGTATTGCCGTCTATAAATACCTTAAATAATATAAAGGATTACTTTTGGGACATCTCGAACAGAAATAAGTAGGCTTTTCGTCAAATTCTACTTATTTTTCTACCACAAACCAGTAAGTATGAGCGAAAATATATGCAACTAGCTTGACCCGGTGCGCTTCGCTACCCCTGTCGTA
This sequence comes from Calliphora vomitoria, assembly GCA_942486065.2. Taxonomy (NCBI): domain Eukaryota; kingdom Metazoa; phylum Arthropoda; class Insecta; order Diptera; family Calliphoridae; genus Calliphora; species Calliphora vomitoria. Next base: position 63,502,525 of record OW818030.2, on the reverse strand, counting down.
GTCTATGTTGGAAATTTCAATAAAATCGTTTCGGCCGTTTAGTATTTATTGTTTAAGAACTAAAGATACCAATTTTACCGGTTTTTCCCCTGTTTACCCCTTTCTGGTCCAAGTATTGAAAAAAGTTATAGCCTAATGACGCTTCCAAGTAAGGATCTATCTACGTTCCAAATTTCAATAAAATCGATTCAGCCGTTTAGGCGTGATGCTCAAACAAACAAACAAACAAATAAACAAACAAACTTACAAAGACATTTATATATTTATATAGATTATTTATGCACAAATGTATAATAATAAATACGTAGGCATAATTAAATGTATATATAAAAAAAAAATTAGTTCAACAGCAACAAAAACAGTATAAAAAACAAAAATACTCCATTTTCAACGCGTCAAAAGAAAGTGTACAGTTTAGGGAAATTAGAAGAAAAAAACGTGTTTACTATTTTGTTTGACATCCTTTGGCTTTTAAAACTGTTTCAAGCCTCCTAGGCATTGTTTCCACCAATTTTGATGTCACCTCTGTTGGGATTTTGGACCACTCCTCCTGCTGGATTTCCTTTAGAGAGTCTATGGTGGTAATATTTCTCTTTTCTGATCTGTCTCAGACAGACTGGCTGTCCAAATGCTCTCACAGGTGTTTAAAAGGATTAAGGTCCGGTGACTGTGGCGGTATGCATCGTATCGTTGTCCTGTTGTAAGTTCCAGGTTCAGTCTATATTTAATTTTCTGTAATCGGCTTTGTTCATAAAAATATCAATAAATATGAGTTTTCCCAAGCCACTTCTAGCCATACACCCTCACACCATGCTTTACGGTGGATAGTGCATTTTTTGGTAAAACCAAACATTTTTTGCTTCTCCAAATATTACTTATTTTTTTACTTCCGAAAATGTCAAACTTGCTTTCGTCCGTAAACAACACATTATTCCAAAATTATTTTTCTTGGCTTTTATACTTGTTTGCGAATTCTAAACGTCGCACAGTCTGTTACCAAACTTTTAGTCTGGTTTAAATGAAATTTCACATACGTAAAGGGAAAGTTTTTTGAGTTTAAGTTTTGAATTTGCACCTCATGGACTCACCGCGGGGCGCGGCCAGGGGTCCCCAAAGTAGGACTCCTCGGGTATGTTACATTTTTAAAACGATTCTATTTCTTCGTTTGTGCTCCGATTTCTAAAAAATCACATACTTACATAGAATCTCCTCGTGAAGCACTACAAAAACCCTCGTTGTAGCTAGCAATTACCTCATAAAGCTTAGGTGATATTCGCATTTGAAAATTAAATTTTCAACAATTTTGCGTTTTTTGTCGTCTTATCTACATTATGCTTCAATCGCTAAGCCAAACTATAACCTCATATTAAAATTTGCGTGCATCGATAATTTTACTTCGAGGAATCTTTTTTAGGCCATTAGGAATGATATAAGCTTCCTAGTTACACTTAAAATCCTTTTAGTTAAAGGACTATACGATTATCAGTAGCTGGAGAGGTGTTTTTATTTCCCCACATCTCCTAAAGTTCTGTTTTAGTTAAAATACCTTTGTAACGAAGTTTTTTTACCATTCAAAGGATTTGGTAAAAATATTTCAGGTTTTTTCTTGCTGAAGAACTAGTTGCCTATCCTTGCCACCAAAAAGATGACCACGTCTCCTCCAAAAAACTTTTTAATAAATTTTAATGTGAAATTTATTTGTAATTAGTGATTTTAAAAAGTAATGTACACACCTATTTTATTGTCCACATGTGTTTACTTTTGAAATCGATGTCTTCCGATTAGGATAAAATTTTCACCAAGGTTAGTTCTATTGGAAAGTAATTCAGATAAAATTTTTCAACAAGATCGGTCAAGAACTCTTTGAGTTAGAGGGGCTCAAAATTTTACATTTTGGCCAAGCAGGTGTTTTTTCTCATTCACATAACTTATTACCTATTGTTTTTAGCAAAATGTGTCCCAAGTAGTTTATATAGCTATTTCTTCGAACAAAAAATATTTGAAATTTTTTTCCGAAATGCAAAAATTTTTTTACTTTTTTTGTTTTTTAAATGGGCCCTTTATTCTCAAAAGAAAGCCTAGATATTTTCCTTGAAGACCTATTTGGTCACTTAGTGGGATGCGAGTTGGATATCTATAAAAATGTTGTTGGCAAACATACTTTTTTATGAATTTCTATGTTAGGTAAATTCTCTGCGTTTTGTTAAGTTTTCCCTAATTTATTTGCCACGTAAAAAAATAAGATAGACATATTATATATCAATGGATAGGGAATTGTCTATTTTTTAAAAATATATATAACTTTTGACAATTAGAAAATTCATGGAAAGGTTTTTGGAAAAACCCTTTACAAAATAATTAAGAATATATTGGGCCATCTAAAGTGGGTTACTATATTTTGATATCGACTATGTGATTTGAGAATTTTTGCTCTAAAGTCGAATTTTACATAAGAAATAGGCGTGTTTTGGATGGATCTGGTCCCCTCGGTATCAACAATTTTTAATTTTATTTTCATTTGGAATATTATATGTAAAGTTATCTTTTCAAAAAGTATAAATTCTTTATACATCTTCTTAAACATTTTTTTAGACAACTTAATAAGAAAAAAAGTACTTTTTTCCCAAAAAATTTGCGAAAAATCGCATAATTAAAATTTTTTAAATTCAAATTAGATCCGCTGTTATAAAAAATCTGGAGTAGGGTGGGTAAAAATGTTGAAAATTAAATTTTCAAATGTGAATATCTCCTAAGCTTGATGAGATAATTGCTAGCTAGTGCTCGACGAGGAGATTCTACATACGAAAAAGAAGATTGTTTTTAATATAATTTTCATAAATATAAATAAATCTACATACATATTTTTGTAACATAATGCAGAAAGTTAAGGAGTTTCACAAATTTATTTCATATAAATAGTAAAATTTTGCATATATCTGACCTCGATGAGCGTCCCGAAATCGTTGTCCGATTTGGCTCAAATTTTCAGTACTTATCTTTTAGACCTAGTGTCACAATATTCCACCCGGCACTCTTTGAAATCTAAAAAAAAAATCGTCTGTCACCCTAATGTAACCATGATCTCAAACACTGGTATTTTAGAAATACATATCTCTATGTATTTATAAACGGAAAACTAATTTTTTTATTAATTTTGCATAGTTGTGTGTAAAAGTTTGAAAAAAAATATTAAATTCAAATTACAAACAATTTTATATACAGTTCTTTAAATAATGAGAGTTCAAAGAAATTTGCTACATGGTTTCTTTCTTCATAATACATAAATATGTATGTAAATAATTGTTGTACGTGTTGTGATTAAAATGAGTTCGAAGTTCATCGACCATAAATAACACATGCTCATAACTGTAATTTCAGTTACATAATTTATTCATTAAAGATTTTCGAAAGGAACAGTTCCTTCACTTAACAAGAATGTTAATCAAATTGTAATTGTTTGTAATCAGTGTATTTAATGTTAATTGCGGTTTGGCTAATATATGTATGACTTTTTAGAAAAAGTTAATAAATATTTTGACCAGTCATAAGTAGCATATGGGCAATTCCACGAGAATGACAACCACGACTGAAAAAACAAAAACCCTTAGAGAGCAAAAGTTTGTTCCTCTTTTCAAAATACATTACTATTAATGTATGTATGTACAATATTAAAAAAAAGTCAAATTCTTTTGTCAATAATTACAATGTAAAAAAAATTGTGTTAAAAATTTAACTAATGTAAAACGCAAAATATTTTGTGCTTAGAGGAACAACAAAAACTGGCAATTTTGTCTAGGAAGAACTTTCCATAATCCATCCATAATCGACCCATAAGCATATTTAATTTAGTTGAATTAAAATATTTTCTAAAAACATTGTGGGAATTGTTAATATACCAATTAATATACAGCTGCGAAAAAAAAATAGCAGCACCCCCGAAAAATGTTTTTAATACTCTTTTTTGAAAGTTTAAGAATCTTTTGAATACGTTTTCGTAGAAGTAAAAGACTAAACAAAATTAAGAAAAGAAAACAATTCATAATTTTATTTAACGTTTTCAATGAACTTAAGAAGTTTTATGACAGATTAAGAAAATTAACGAAAAAAATAATAGAACCACTTTTCAAATATGCTCTTATGATTATAAAAACAATAAACAAATAATAAGTTTATTACTTAAAAACAGTTGTACATCAAGGGTAAAATTATTCTATAAATTTAATATTTTGTTGAGTTGCCTTTATTAGCCATAACAGGTGCGCATCGCCTTGGCATCGATTCAACCAAATCTTGACATCGTTTTAGAGGAATCTTACTCCAGGACTCCTGAATGGCTTTCCAAAGTGATTCGCTGGATGTTGGTTTTGAAGCAGCAACGGCCTTTTTGACATCAGTCCTTAGATTTTCGATTGGATTGAGGTCTGGTGACTGCGCAGGCCACTCCAAAACGTTCACCGAATTTCTTTCAAACCATTCCTTAGCTTTCTTAGTGGTATGCTTGGGGTCATTATCCTGTTGGAAGACCCATACCAACGGCATCTCATCTTCTGCATATGATAGCATCCAAAATATCAACGTAAACGTGTTGGTCCATTACGGTTTCGATCCAATGTATTGGACCTATTTCATAATAAGAAAAACAACCCCATACCATTACGCTTGACCCTCCATGTTTAATGGTTTTTGTAGTATATTTTGGATTGCATTCGGAGTTTTGAGGACGCCTGACATATGAACGAGAACCTTTTCCATCAAACATAACAACTTTACTCTCATCTGTCCATAAAATATTCTTCCACTTTTGGACTGGCCAATTTAGATGTTGCGAACTTTATGCGCTTGGCGATAAGTTTTGCGTTTAAAAGAGGGACCTTTCTTGGACTGCACGCTTTAAAAATGTTCTCTAAGACATGTGCGAACTGTTTGTACTGTCGCAGTTATATTAAGGTCCTTTTTTAGCTCAGTTGCCGCTTTGAAAGGATTTTTTTTGCTCTCGTTTTCTCGTTTTCTTCCACGTCTTTCAGCCTTGTTTTTATAATTAATTGCATTGCGAATCTTTTTGTTAGATCATCCAACCAATCGACCAACTTCTCTATAAGATTTTCCATCCGATATTAATTTTTTGATTACTTCGCGTTTCTGCGCACTGCAGTGTTTTTCACGACCCATTTTATTCAAAATATTAGATTTTCGTTACACTTTATGATCGAAATAATAAAAATAAAAGTCAAATCTTTTGAACACGTGCTTTCCATTAAAGCAATTTTGCGAAACATATCTGTTTTTGCCTTCGAGTTTGTTCAAGTGTATCTAGAACAGATGGATTTACCGCAAATATTACATACAATTTGACGAATTTCTAGCAAGGAAACTTTTTTTCCTCTTCCGACAAATGTGTTAATTTGTGAATATGTGAGCATCTTTAAATCACTTGTCACATTTACAACTACATACTTCCGGACAACTTCATTAGCCGGATGTTACCGCATTACGTCCCACATTCAGCACATTTCAAGTGATCCGGATTTAAGTAACAGTGTGGTAACAAGCTTGCATTTTCCTTCTATAGGTTCAACTGGCAAAACTTCATCACCAGATTCTTCTTTAATAATACAAGTAGTTGGTTGTATAATTATAATTGGTCAATTACATTGTCTTTGAGTTATTTTCTAATATGTTTCTAAATGTGATTGATAATTTAATTAATATTATTTTATTTACATACATTATTTTAATATTTGAATTTCAATGTTTATTATTGTTTTTTACATTCATATAGATGGTCTTTAACACTCATTATTTATATACAAAATTCTATGTTTTTTCTCGCTCTATAGACCACGGTCATAATAAAATTGTTTTAAACGTCAAAATAACCATACGGTTTGGTAATACTTATTTGACACCTATCATTGGTTGCATATCTGTATAATCTATGATATATAGTTTTATTACAAGAGAAAAATCTGTTTATTATAATATTATCCAAAGATTCTTTTTATTTAAATATGAGGGATTGTAAAGGAAAAATAATTGGTTTAGTGTAAGAAATTAAAAGAAAACATAAAGCCTCTGATGGTTTTCAATTTTTCACATATTTCTACATGTACCTCAAAATTACTTCCGTTTTATGTCACGTACGATATACCCTTATTTCGCTTGATATTTTGGACAACAATGTTTCGAAAGAACTTATTATTTTTGTTATGAATGGAACATAAATACCAAATTATTTGTCAGATACTCTTATTTTTGCAAAATCTAGTCCACTCTATAGGCGTACAAATGTAATGAACGATGACATGGAATTGTCCATATGTAAGCAAATATTAATTGATAAGTTTCAAATGCATGTACATACAATTGAATTTAAGGTTTATCAGTAGTCTAAAGCTGAATTCATCCATGTGTTTCTGAAATATTTTTTGTTCGAAAACACTTTTTTGTATATGTACTTTGACGTTCTATACATATAAAAAAAATATATGTTCCGAACAAGAAATGTTTCAGAAACAAATGGGTGAATTCAGCTTAATTAATCTGTCCATCATAAATCCGATTTTTTGGGCTTTTATACGACCCTTTTGAGAATTTACGTTGGCCACCGATTCGGGACGGTTAAAACGTAACGGTACTACAAATGTATTGAATTCATTCTTTATAGAATTAATTCCTTATTGTATCATTAAAATTCTCTTGAATTCAAATACATTAAAAAAATAGCTCTAAAATGTAGTGATTGATTAAAATTTTCTTCAATTAATTTTGAAAATTACTAATAGCAAAACAAAATCAAAACTGTATGAATACAAAATATTTTAATTCAATTTGTATTAGATTTGAATTAACAAAAATTGAATCATTCAAAAGTTGATTGCATTCAGTATTAATTAATTTGAAACTAAATAATTAGATGTTGAGAATGGATTTATGGAATGAATGGCTGAAATTTTTGAATTTAGAATTGGGATTTTAGTGTAATAAGCTCAAATTGAATTAATTTTATTTAATTTTGACTTCCGTACATTTCAGTAAACTCAATTATGAAAATAAAAACTAATATAAGTAAGAGTTATTTGCGTTAAATTTTGTATGCACACAAAAAAAGAATCGAGGGTATATTAACTAAGCTTAAATAGTTAATGTCTTTTTATATGAAAACTAAAAACTAAGTTTTATTATCTATGCCAATAGGTAATTCAAACAATACACTTTACCTTAAAACTATGTTAATATAACTATTAGAATTTGTAGTTAGATTTTTGGTATATTTTTCGAAGTTTTTTGTTTATTTTAATGTCAATTTAAAATATTTTTGGTGCAAAAGGGTATGTATGAAATTATCTAAAATTTTAGTTATATGAACTAAGAAACTTTGCAAATGCCATTCTACCCTTGCGCTTAGTTAAATTTATACTATATTTTTAGGAAATATAACCTATGGATTTTTTTGTGTGTGAACACATATTTAACACATTTTTTAGGGCCTTATTTCGGGAGGACATTTGTATGGGGACAAAGTTATTGATCTCAAAATGGAAAGCCAATGTCAATATATCCAGCCATGTTTAAATGTTAGACTAATATCTTTTGGCGTTACAAACATCAGCACAAATGGCATAATTTGTGTGAAATATTGTACGTTTTATTCAAATTATTAGACTCCGGATATCTGGTAGGTATGTTTTTTTAATTATAATTATACCAATTTTCTAAACATACCAATATTAATTCATATTCGATAACTTCTTCTATTTGTGTCCATTACTTATATAGGAACACAGCATAGTGTGTAGAATAAATATGAAAGTATGTACTTAAGTATATACAGAATATAATCCAGCCATTACTAAACTTCTTCTTAGTCGCATGTTATTCAGTAATGACATGGCATTACATAGTTTTTTTCTGGATAGTTGTACAAATAATAAGGTGGGTAATATTGTTAACAAAGAAGAAACAATCCAAAACAAGTCTTAAAATGGAATTTAAGAATGTTTGTTACTTAATATATCGGAATGAGATATTCTTAATCTAAATATTTTTATTTATTATCATATGACAAAAAAATAAAAAATAACTAAGAAAGTGTTGACGCCCAAGTCCGACCATATGATACCCTATACTGAGTATATTTCCTTTTTAAATGTATATGGGAGCTATGACTAATTATGGACCGATCGTAGTAAAATTAGGTGGCATGTGTTTTGTATATATGAAACTTGTCTTGAATTTTATATGAAATATATGCTCGATATTATAATCGTTATTAAATTTGATATGACTTTTGTTATTATGAAAAACTTATTTGTGCTGAATTTTGTTAGGATAACTATATAATTAAGATATTTATGAGAGCTTAACTATTTTCAGATAGAGAGGTTGTGTTGGGGCTAGGAGAATTAATAGACCGCTTCTAAACTAAATTCAATAGGCTTCGAGCATGGGGCAATAAAAAGTTTGAGCCAAATTTTGTTGAATTATCTTTGAAATTGCGACCTGCAGTTCGATTGCAATGATTTCATAGACGGACGGCGGAAGGACATTACTTAATCGACTTAGAATGCCAGGTGGGTGTTACATACATCAGTACTAACCCAATATACCCTCCCCACTATGGTGGTGTATGTTATAAAAACTATAATTTTGTGTGTAGTACAAGGTGGCGCAAAAGTAATCCTCCTATCAGAAAATGCTATAAATTTAGCGATTGGCCCCTAATGTCAGTTCTGTTTTGACATTTGTGTAGTAAACACATGCGAAATACACGTTAATAAACAATTTTACGCTACACTGCTCCAGAACCCGGAATATTACTGACTATTTATTTGACCAATAATCGGTCGGTGACTTTGGGACAACGTGAATTTCGTCGCAGATTTCCTGGACGTCTAACGCCTACTGGTGAAACACTGCGACGTTCAGCTGCTCGCCTCGAAGAGACTGGCACAACACGAGATGCTGCCAGGTGTGGCAGACCTCGGAGTAGCCGTTCTGCAGAGAATATTGCTGCTGTAGCCGAGGATGTCATGGAAGCGCCGTCGACATCGACCAGACGACATGCCACGCAAATGGGTATCAGTCGACGGTCTTTACAGCGAATTTTGGTACAAGATTTGAAGATGTTTCCGTACAAAGTCCAGACGGTGCATCAGCTGTTAGCTGCGTCTAACATACGCTCAAGCCACCCTTAATCACCACCAAGAGGAAGATGATTTTTCATCAAAAATAATCATAATGGCCCATTTCCATCTTAGCGGGTACGTAAATAAGCCAAATTTACGCTTCTGGGGCACTGAAAATCCGCGTGTAACCCACGAAGAGCCATTACACCGCTCAAAGTCACTGTATGGTGTGCTGTTTTCGCTGGAGGAGTCATCGGACCTTTTTTCTTCGAAGACGTCGCGGGCCAAACGGTTACTGTGAATAGTGAGCGCTACAGAGCAATGATCAACGAGTTCTTTTTGCCGCAACTTGATGAATTGGGATGGGAAAACATGTGGTTCCAACAGGACGGTGCAACGGTACACACTGCACGTGCCACAACCGATATGCTGAAGGATGCATTTCCCGGGCGCCTAATCTCCCGTTTTGGCGATTTGCACTGGCCAGCAAGATCGCCTGATTTGTCCCCTCCAGACTTCTTTTTGTGGGGCTTTTTGAAGTCGCGGGTTTATGTCAACAAGCCTCAGACTCTTGCAGCTCTTAAAGACAATATCCGTCAAGAATGTGAGGACCTATCGCCAGAAGTTTTGGCCAAAGTGATGGAAAATGCCATAAAAAGGGCTCAAATGACAATCAACTGTGGCGGCGGCCATTTACATAACATCATATTCTCGACTTGATGTAAAAAAATTAACCCATTATATAGTGTATTCCGAACACATTATGGTATTTAAAATTCTATTTCATTGGGGACCAGGGAAGGACCGTATTGGAAAAGAAATAAAAACACAGTGATACAAAAGTGAAGGAAAAAAATATGCAGGGGTTGCAATTTTGTTTTGTTGGATTTCATAGAGTACGGAAATAGTTTCAGTATTTCTGTATCACTTCGTTTAAGTGAAATAACGGTATTTTGAAAGTTACAACTTCAAAACATCATAAATATTTTCTTTTGGAACTAATTTTAAAATTGTTTCTTTTGTTTGAAAAATATAATTTTTATATTTTAAACAGAAAAAGGTTTATTAAAAATCGGCTGGAAAATGGCTGAGTTATGAAAGCTTCAATTCAGGATGCAGAAACTCGTTAACTCTTAGTATCTGCATTATTTTACAGAAAAGTAGAATTATTTATTTTAATGAAAATAAGTATATAATATATACTAGCTTGACCCGGTGCGCTTCGCTACCCCTGTCGATGTAAAAATCGGTTCAGCCGTTTAGTAATTATTGTTTAAAAACTAAAGGTACCAATTTTACCCGTTTTCAGCCGTTTAGGCGTGATGCTCAAACAAACAAACAAACAAATAAATAAACAAACAAACTTACAAAGACATTTATATATTTATATAGATAGATATTTTCATTAATAAATATTTTGGAGATTAACCTTTATATGTCCTTTGGGTCAAAGAGCAAATTATAGATATGCCAGAAATTCCTTCTGTGACTGAAACGGAAGGAAGTTTCTTCTACAGTATAAGACGCATTGGAAAATAAAAATATTTTGACGAAAACGGAAGCGTTTGTTTTTGATACGACATCATCCAACACAGTTCGATTCAAAGGTGCGTGTACGCTTTTAGAGAGAACAATAGGAAAAGACATTCTATTTTATATTTGTTGCGGAAGCAAAATCTGTGCTGATCAGGAATGAAAAAGAAAAGTAAACCGACAAGACATCTGTTGTACGTTGGATTTATCAGATGGACATAGCCTTCGCTATTAAACCACCATTAGGTAAGTGTAAGTATGTATGTATTTATGCTAACAAATTGGCATAATCAACAGCCAATAATTGATTTTTAACTTGACATTGAATCAGTAATAAGTATCATACATAGTTGTGTTTTTGATTAGTTTTCACACTAAATATGCTGTCAAAACTAAATTAAAACTAATTAATGGCTTTGATATATATTGACATGTATTTGTTTTTTTTTTAAAGATCAGGTCAAAATGATATTAAAAAACTGGATTCTACGACCCCAACCAAAGTTTACGTACATTTAAAATGTGTTGATTCTGCCCCATTATGCATTAAATATAGCCAAATATGAATGCATTTTATAATTAAATTTTATTGAGTTTCTTACAAATAGTTATGATATGATATTGAAAAATAAATAAATAACTGATTACGCCATCCTCTGATTATAAAGGACTAATTGGGGCTTTAGACTTTTACTTCATTTTCATGTGAAAAAAGCGAAAACGTTTTACATTGAAAACTGTTCATTTGTTATACACCCTCAGAAAAAATGAACACATCCGTGTACAATTTGACACCATTCGGTGTCAATAGTGTATCAACCACGTATGTGCACAAATCGTACACGAACGGTGTCAATTTGACAACGAAGAATTGACACCATACCGTTGCAGATTTGACACCATCCGTTGTCAATTTGTCACCAAATCGACAACGGTATGTCGATTTGTCACCATACCGTTGTCGTTTTGATACCATCCGTTGTTGATTTGATACCGTCCGTTGTTGATTTGGAATCGTGTAATCCCTTCCCTTTCCAAATTTTCCATAATATTTATGGAGATTAAAATAAAACATAAAATACCTTCTTTTTCATTAATTTTACATTTATTTATTATAAACACATTTATAAAATCATGTTAGAATACTCGTATGTAAACAAATTGTGAATGGCTACTGTTTTCTGGTACTGTTGTACTTCCATATAGTCCCTTTATTCAGCTATCTCCTTATTGATCTTATTGGTTTCACTGCATTTATTTTGTTCACTTTTCATTCACAAAACCTTATTTATCTAGCACTCATTTAATAATTTGTACTTTTGCGTTCTAAATAACAAAAACTTAGTGATAAATACCAGTACGTTCGTCGTAATAAAAAGCAACTGGCTTGTTATTCACGGTGAGATGAGTCTTCGCATAATTTGACAACGTTCTGTTGTCGATTCGTACCCGTTTGTTTACAAATTGTAAACGTACGGTGTCGAAAAAAAGTGACACCGTATGGTGTCAAAATGACACCAACCGTTGTCGATTTTGCAACGTCGTTTTTCCCTCAGTGTAGCTGCCTTAAAAGCAAAATTTCAGATCTTTTGACTTTTAATTTTTATTTATTTTTAGTAGCAGCAGAAATGTCTTAAATTGTGAAGCAGTATTGAAGACACTAGGTGGAACTTGTGGTTTGAATGATGTTGTTTTGTTATGGCTGTATGATGGGTGTAAGTAAGTGCTTCTTTCTGTATGCCTTGACAAATGTGGCGAGTGCTGTTACAACAACAACAAAACTTAATAGTAACATTTTTAATCCTTGCTATAATTACAACAACATCATTAATGTTGGATTTTGTATGTTGTTTTGTATTTTTTTTTTTTTGTTTGTGCAACAACATTCATGATGTGTGTTCTACTTCAATGAATAAAAAACTACAGAAACAAGAAAAATTTCAAACGAGAAAACATTTCTTTGTAAGAAACAGCAACAAATTTACGAGTATAAATAATAATAGTAATAAGTAAAGGACACAATAGCAGGGATTTACTATGTGCAAAAACGTTGCGTTAAAAACAAAAAAAAAAAAAAAAAAACAAAAAAAAAACGAAAACAAATATTTATTGAAATGTAACATTAAAAATACATCATCAGACATTTATTGACCAAGAATCACCACCTCCATGACTTTCCATCATTTGGTCAACTCATCTGTATTCAAACTATAAAAGGACTTCACAATGACTGCAACCCATTCAGTACAAATTCTTCACTGTTAAGTTACACTTTTCTACCAAAAAAGATACACATATAAAAAACAATTTAAAAATTTCATTTGCAATTGAAAACAAAGACAATGTCGAAAAGTGTTCAACAAACAATACGATCAACGTATACATCTTCCGGTGGTTTTTTATTGCTTCTCTTACTCTTCCAAACGGTTCAGCCACTTTTATCTCTGCACAATGCTCAGCATTATAACAAACGCTTTCCTCAGGTTGGAGGATCCGAAAATTTACCAGCCGATAAACGTACACTTACATCTAGAAGTGGTATTGGGGGATCTGCAGGCCAACCGGAGGAAATATTTAGTGCCAGCGATCAATTGGAATCAAACTACGATGAATATCCAGTAAGTTTAAATTACAAATTTCAATAGAATTTACGGGATAATTTGAGGTCATAAAATCAAAATCTCCAATAAATGAATGGTATCTTCCATCAGTCGCATAATCAAAACAAATAAGTCACTTACAGACCTATCCCAATTTATCAAAGATTAATAGAACAAAACTTCCATACAACATTTGTTTTCTAAACCTTAAAATTCTAAATATAGAGATGAAAGGAAAAATTTTGATAAAACAAATTCGTTTTTAAACCTTAACTCTTCTAAATTCGATAATACTTGATATACACATATGTCTTCGATGGCCATACACAATTTAAAGTTTTCAACTATTTCGAAATTCGTTTTAGTTTGGTTTTTATATAGGTTCAAAGTTCATATTTGTTAATAGATGTATGCAAAATACCTTAAGTAAATTTAAGTAGATGTTAAAGTTTTTGACATTTTCTGAAATTGGGGTGCTTCGTAGATGATTTTTTTGATATGTCGTAGTGGAAATTTTTTTTTCCTTATGCGAAAACCTATCAAAAAATCGATGGTACAATATCGACCCACCCTAATGTATAGCCTAAAAATATATTTGAAGTTTTTAGATTATTTTTCGAAATAACATTAAATTTTTACTAAATATTTAGTTTTCCATGTCGCACTATGAATTTTGTATGTGTTGTAAACCATACAATAGCTGGTAACACCGTGATACAAGTTTATATTTTTTTACAGGACTTGAACGGAACCATTTACACATGCAACTAGAGATCGTATATAAAGGCCTTCAAAGTTTTAAGGATGTTTAAAAATGTTTTGAATTTTTCTTTGTCCATATGGGTATCAAATGAAAGAGGACAATCTCTAGAAATGGAAGCAATTATTTGTTTTAATTTTTGAGGACGAAAAATTGTAAATAATGTTTTTTGAACATTTTATCTTTTCATATCTTTGCGAATTTCCAATGTATTTTTCTGAAAATATATATTTTGAAACCTTTGTATACTTTACCACATACTTATATTTTGTTGTTATAGTTTTATTAGTCTAGCCTTAACAAAAAATAATAGTTTTAAGGTAGGGTCACACATGACAAATTTTTGACGAAAAAGGCGTTACCACTAAATAAAATATATTTGAATTCTTTTATTTATTTCAAAAACGTATCTTATTCAGGATGATTCAAAACAATTATTTAGTTTTATTTTATTTAATGCTGTTTGATCTTACAAAACACTTGTAAGAGTAAACAACGTCAAACAAAATTTGTGCTAAAAAAGTGGTTACGCTTTTTTGAGTAAATATTTGCCGTGTGTGACCCACCTTTAGTCTAATATTTACAAAATTTATTTTCACCGCAATTAATACAGAACAATACTGTACAGTAATTGACCAATACCATATAGGTGTGAAATTAAAGATCGTATGTGTACTCAGTTTTCCCATTTATGATCTGTATCGAATGAATGAGGACGATCTCTGGAAATGATAAGAACATAAAAAATTTCGGATTTTGAGATATAAGCTTTTGAACTTTTTATCTCAAAATATGAAAGGTCAGAAGCCTATATCTGAAAATCCGACATTTTTATAGTTTTGAAACAATATATATAGTAGTAACAAAATTACTTCGAAATCGGATCCATTATGTGTCTTTTTGTGTTTGTTAGAATTTTCAAATGAATTGTGTATTATTTGTGTTATTGAAAGAAATCATTTCTACACAATTTGAAGAATTAATTCCGTAAAAACTTTTCAAAAATCCCAGAAGTTGTTTTTTTTAGTTTTTTGACTCTGTTGAAAACTTGAGAACATATTGGGGCATAGAAAAGAGGTATTAATTTTTTGAAAGCAGCTATGCAATTAGAGAAAATGTTGTCTAAAGTTGAAATTTACATAAAAAATTTACAAACACCTCATTCATAGAATCGGGCTATCCGTTTAAAAGTTACAGATTTATTTCCACTTTTTTCAGATCCCCCACTGTGCGATGGTATGTAAACATAGCACAGTGTAAGATTTAAGGCCCAACTATAATAAGCATAAGCTAGCTTAAGGTAATGTCAAAAACGAACGAAAAGTCTGTCAAATGCTTAAGTAAATTCGGAGAAACTTTTAGCTGACTATAATATACTTAAGTGCATTCAAAACAATTTAGCTCCATTTCCACATTTATGTGCAACACATAATTAAAAAATTCGTATTTCTTATTATTTTATCAATATAAATAAATTTTCGTCTTCCTTTTAATTTTTTTTCTATCTTTGCTTATGCAAATAAAATTTGACGAAACTTGACAAAACTTTCTTAAGTACATTATAGCTTGTCACATACGTTTTATATGTATTCGCACAGTTGCTTAAGCTAATGTATGCATTTAGCGATTCTAGGGAGACAAAATTAAATATCTTGGTGTTACTAGGCCAATATGTGCCATTGTCAAAAAAAATGCATATCTGATATTATTCGCATTTTTTAAAATAAAAAAAATATATTTTTTTAAAATAAAATAAATATATTTCAATATTTGCTCATAATCAATATCTGAATTATATCTACTGTTTATTTTTCCACAAATATGGTTTACGGAAGGGTCAAGCCTTGCATTTTCGAGTGTATTAAGCCATATATCAAAAATTGTCCGGTATGTAGTCTTATCACTCACTAGCTGACCCGGTGCGCTTCGTCACCCCAATTGGATGAAATAAATAGTAATATTAAGTCTCCGTTTGTGAATTAATACTAATTCAGGATAACATGTCTCTAGTTTCATGTTTATTAATTCATTACAAAAAGTATCATTCGAATAAAGAAAAAGTACCAAAAAGTCTCCCCTTAAAATTCTCACTCACTTAGGACCGACCATATATGCTTAATTTCATGTTTCTAGGCCCATTATAAAAGAAAATTCAAAAAGTACCATTAGAAGAACAAAAAAGTACCTATATTTCGGTTCTCACATTTTGATACCTAAATATTATCCCCTGCTCCTAACTCTAACTTCACTCAGATACATATCAGCTAACTTTAATGTCGATAACTGAAATAATGTAAAATATTAAAAAAGTACCATTAGGAGAAAAGTACCAATTTCCCTTTTCCTCCTTGAACACCCCTTATGTTGGAAATTTAAAAATATTCCATTTTGACAAAATTGTTTATGCTAAAGACATGCCTCAAACGATTAAAATCTGTGTTAATGTGCTCAAGAAAAATAAGTTTTAAAAAAAGTACCAAACTGTTTACCCAGATTTGGACAAATATACAGCTTGGCAGTCGAGTGAATCCAGGAACCAATGTTAAAAATTTATCAAAATTGGCTTAAAATGTTAAATAAAATGTATTTTTCCGTTTTTTACCTTTTTGGTACCTTTTTTATCCCCATTGCGGTGTTAAAATTTTATTCAAATAAATTTCTGTATCGTAGTGAGAGCTCACAATAAAATATTCGTATCTCTATCTCAAATTATAAAAATAAACATATTTTATGGAAATTGTATATCTAAATCCTAGTTAATATTAATTACTATTGTTTATTGTAGTTTTAATATAAGGTTTTTGCATTCAATAAACGATAAAAAAAATAAACACAATTTTTATCCCTTAAGGGTTCGAATTTCCAAAAAGTACCAAACTTATATTTTTTATTTTTTGATAAGTAAAGAATACGATTTAAAATTTGTTTCTATGTTTATTAGTTTAAAAGATACATAGGGTGCCAAAAAACTACCAAAATAGAGTTTTTACCCGTTTTCTCCCCTAAAAGGTTCGAATTTCGAAAAAGTTCGAAACACCTGTCAGCTTATTTTTAAAATGGAGTAACATGCAATTTTAAGTTTTTTTTGTATCTTTATTAGTTTTGAAGACATAAGGTTACCGAATTTACCCGTTTTACCCTTTTTTACGAATTTCGAATTTCCAAAAATCCCTTCTTATCGGATCGTTTTGGGGAGGGAGGAACCCACAGTTAAAATTTCATGATTCTAGCTTCAGTCGTTTGGGCTGTGCGATGATGAATCAGTCAGTCAGTCAGTAACGTTACTATTTTATATATATAGATTACTAGCTTGACCCGGTGCGCTTCGCTACCCCTGTCATAGTCTATGTTAGAAATTTCAATAAAATCGTTTCGGCCGTTTAGTATTTATTGTTTAAGAACTAAAGGTTTACCCCTTTCTGGTCCAAGTATTGAAAAAAGTTATAGCCTATTGACGCTTCCAAGTAAGGATCTATCTACGTTCCAAATTTCAATAAAATCGATTCTGCCGTTTAGGCGCGATGCTCAAATAAACAAACAAACTTACAAAGACATTTATTTATATAGATATAGATTTGTTTTTTTTTTTTTTTATTCGGCAAATCTTGGCAGATAATTTTATACGTGCCTTAAAGTAAGTTCGTTTAAAACCAATTTGGTGTAGAAGCGTTATGAAAAAATGAATTTATCGATTATAAAATTTAGTTTTATTTTATAACATAACGAAAAGAGTAATTGTTTAAATAAATTATTAAAACCAAAACATACCCCAACGTGCGCTGGTAAGAACCTGACTACCTATTTGTTTTCTGATTTAAAAAATTAATTAAAAAATTGTACGAGTTTTCGCACAAATATAAAAATCAATGTATTTCTTAAGAATTAAAAAAATGTATGATGTAGTCATTGAATATGTAAGTTTGTGTCCTCGCAGTCTAACAAAGCCACAAGGTAGGTGATGCTTTAAAATTATAATTTTCTTCGTCTGTATCAATATCGTCAATTTGTAATCGAATATATACAATTTCATTTATTTGTTTCAATATATATTTGTAAGCCCATGGCAGTTTTTTTTTATTTTTTATTCACACTTATATTAGTCTGTTGTTGTAAAAAAAAAAAACTTAAACACTTGTAATAGAAAAGAAAATTAATCCATAAATGCTATTTGTAGATATTTTTTCAATATTTATTATTAAACTTATTTATTAAGTTATCAAAGAAACGGAAATTAATTAATATTTGAAATTATAGAAAATCTGCATATTCTCCAATGAATTTAATACAGCACTAAAGATGTGCTCTTAATGTTAAGGAATTATGTTATTCCTATGTAAAGAAAATACTATTCATTATGGTAATAACTTTTTGCACTGAAAATATGTTTAAAAATATGATATTCTTTTTCGTTCACACACCAAATGCGATGAAGTATTGTATATATATATTTTCTAAATTAGTTAAATTAATATTGTTACGTTTTTACCTTTAAAAAACGGGGTTTATTTCCTTTAAATAAACCGGATACCTTTGATTGCAAATAAGAAGCAGTTTTAGTAGTTTAAAATTGTAACAACTCTTAATTTATTTAGAATGTACAACACAACAGAATTAAATAGTCACTTAGTATCTTTATCACGTATATCAATTCGCAGAAATACACACACACACACTTTATAATGTACAATTATACACGTACAAGACAGTTAATGTTAACTCTAACAGTGCCTATGATCAACTCAACTCACGACTGCCAGCTCTGCCACTATTTATACACGCGCCATCTATCGGGAATCTTCTACAATGCTCTTAACGGACATACTAGTACATTCGAATTCTAGAGCTTTCGATGTTAATGTTAGCAGTTAAACATACAGTGCTGCCATTCTTACAAACAATGCCAACAACCGCAACTGATGGACGTGCCCTCAAATATGATGAATGCTGCAGGCAGTCGTTACAGACCGTTAAACTCAAATCGTCATTGCACATTCGTAACAATATAGAAAGGCCCTAACTCGTGTTATTTTAAGTCGAGATTTGTTTGGCTAAATATGGTATTAAGCGGACCATAAACGACAATCTAGGTTTACAAAACAAAAAAAACACGAGTTAGGGCCTTTCTATATTAAGGTAACGATATATTAAATAACATATGGGCAATTCCATGTCATCGTACGTGACATTTGTACGCCTATACTATATTTTAAAAAAAATAATAAGTTCTTTCGAAACATTGTTGTCCAAAATAACGAACAAACTAGTATGTTCGAATTCTAGAGCTTTCGATGTCAATGTTAGCAGCTTAAACATTTAGTTTTGCCATACTTATAAACAATGCTAATAACCGCATGCTATCAACATTGTTAATAAGTAGAAGCTTCTACTGATGGCCGTGTTTATAAACATGACGAATGTTGCAGGCAGTCGTTGCGGACCGTTAAATTCAAATCGCAAACAAAATCACTTTTTAATACATACATACATATATCACTTTAAATAGAATTAATGATAACAACGAAATTATTTTCCAGATGGTGGTACCGAAAAGAGCCGCTCTTTTGCTAGATCGTCTAATGGTGGCTCTTCATCATGCCCTGGAAAAAGAACACAGTGGTAGTACAAGATTAAGTGAGTTTTATAACAACAAAAACAGCAACAACAATAATAATAAAAATATTCCAACTGGAGTCAATGAACGCAACAAGGGCGACGACAGAGATGACAGCATGCATGACAATAAAGGTGATGACAATTCATAATTTCTAAACATTCTTGTTTCTATTTCCAATAAATAATAATGCAAATGCCTATGTGCGTGTGCTTGTGTATTTGTATTTATATATGTATGTATTTAGATTCTCCATATCTTGCCATGTACAGCGATGATGATCCAACTGTTATGATGGACTATGATTTCAAAGATCTCAATTCGATAAATCGTGCTACAGGCGAAACTGTAAGTTGGATTATTAAAGCTTAAGTTGATTTGAGAGATTTTTGGGCATGAGTAAGAAAATTTCAGTTAATGGCACAGAGCTTTCAGAGAAGAGCGAACGTGGGCTTGGATTTGGGTGGCGATATGGGAGTGGAGGGTGTTTCATCATTATTAGATGCATCGTCTTCATCGGCACTCAGTAGGGGACTTCTAAATGGATACAATGGCGGTGATATTAGTGTCGGTGGTGTTGGTGGCGTTGTTGGTGTGGGGGGAGGACGTACAGCAACTTCATACTGGCGTTGTTATTTTAATGCTGTGAGTTGTTTTTAAAGCTTCAGTCAAAGCAAAACCTTAAATTAAAAAGATATAGATATAAATAATAAAACAAGCATTATAAACCTCAATATTTGTAAAATAAATTATTTAATATATTTCGCATAACTAGTTATAGAAGAATAAAAATAAATAATCGATTAAAACAATTGCTCACAATGTGGAAAATCGCAGCGAAATTTTTACGAAACCTGAGTTTTGATAAAAATTTGCTGGCATTTTGTAGCTCGCATTGTGAGTTCCTTTTAAATACTCGTATTTGTTGTTGTTATTATTAAGTAATAGTGTATTCGTGTATCTTTGAAGTCCTATCTGCGTATGTTTTTATATTTGTCGTATAATTAATTAGATTTAAATATACAATTACATGTGTATGTATGTACTTATACTTATACTGATGTATATATTTGATTTACATAAATATGAGTGTATGTATTTATTATTAGTTAATTTATTATTAAGCATTATCTTCTAATTTATAATTCTACAGTTGTATATTTCTGTATTTTGTTTCATTTTATGTTCTTTTTTTTTCTAATAATAAACCACATTAACACAGTTGTATATTTTGTATTCTTACGTTTGGCTGAATCAAAAAGAGATAAAAATAAAGTCGAGTTAATGTATGGACAAGTTCATTAGAAAGAGATTAAATTATTTATAGGATATCAGATATAAAACTTAATAAGTTTTAGATAAGATTGCATCATTGCGACTGTTGCTTGTTTGTAACCATTTGCAGTGTAACCCATTTGATATGAATACCTTATAACAGGAACAATGTATATACCTGTTGTATGATACTTTTTAAACACTGAGAATTCAGTATTTATGACAGATTTCGGTGTTTTTAGTTAAAGTTATATGGGAGCTTCCCTAAATTTTGGTAAATAAACGAGGTAGTCGATCCAATTATGTATGAGCCGATTTTGATTATTTTCACTACCAAAATACTCATGAGTATTCATACCACATGTTTTATCTCATGGTAAAGGGTATAAACGCATTTTCAGCTTGGCTAAATGGGCGTGGCACCACCCATAAAACAGAAATAGCTGTTTTCGAATATATGGAGAACTATAATTGTGATAGTCTTCAAACTTTATACGAAGCTTAACCAAAAATGTGACGGATAGGAACGGAGGGTGCCTCACCTCCTATACAAAGTAAATAGTAATTTTAGAATATCTGGAGAACTATAATCGTGAAAGTCTTTAAACGAATTATTTTTTTTATTACTACTTATACGTAGTTTGGATTAGTGGGCGTGGTACCTGTCATACAAAGTAAATATTTATTTTGTAAAATATCTGAAAAACTATAATTATAAAAGTATTTAAACTTTGTACGAATTAATTGTTTATCACTATACGAAGTTTGACTGAAAATGGGCGGGATTGGATTAGTGGGCATGGCATGTATCATACAAAGTAAATAGTTATTTTCGAATATCTGGAGGACTATAATTGTGAAAGTCTTCAAACTTTATATGAATTAATTTCTTATCACGGCTTCATGTTTATCCAAAAATGGTAGGGATCGGAACCATTCCATCCATACAATTTAAATAGTTATTTCTAAATATTTTTAGAACTATAATTGCGATATTCTTCAAACTTTATCCGAATAGCTATCTCTCTTATCATTTTACATAGCTGAAAATTATAGGGATTGGATTAGTTGGCGTAAGATACCCCATGCAAGGTAAATAGTAAATTTCGAATATCTGGAGAACTATAATTGAGATTTTGAAAACTTTGAGCAAGTTATTTTGTTGCCATTGTACGTAGTTGAGATAAAAGTGGATGAATTCGGAACAATGGGCTTGTTTCTTCCCATATAATGATAATATTTATTATCGAATATTTTGGGAGCCACTATAGAGAGAGTTTTCATATTTAAATTGCTTTGTTGGTAATATCCGTTGTTTGTCTTAAAGTAAGGGGGATTTGAACGGGTTGGATAACCCATCACACATTCCGGTGATTGGTATTAATGAATATCTAGAGATCTATATTCTCAATACTTTACATGTGTTATTTTAGTACCATTGTAAGTATGTAGTTGGTATACAAATTGGTGGTATTAGAACATACAAAGTAAATTGTTATATTCGAATATCTAAGGAACTGTTATATCTAGAGTCTTCTAACTTTTACTTATTATTTTCCTATCTTTCTAAGTAGTTTGACTAACAATAGGCGAAATCGAAATCTGCCTACTGCAAAAACATTCGAAATTAAAGCGAAGCTAACGTCTTAAGAAAACTCCCAGGTTTTTTTAATAAATATAAATACTTTTACATTTTTACATTTTTTTACATAATACTCAATTAACGCAATAAACCAGACTATTCTCTTTAGTCCTGTGATTATGATTCATACAATTCAAGCTATTTTTTTAGTTTTTAAAGCTGTCATGTTGTTAATGATCAATAATATAATTTAAATAAAATTTGGGACATCGCGAACAAAACTAAGTCCTTTTGATAGCAGAACAATAATAAGACGTCTTATCGTCAAGTTCCCATTATTTTTCAGTTTATTTTGTAAGTAAAGTTTTTGTTGGGGAGGGGGACATTTGTAGCATATGTCCTAAACGAAGCATATTTATATACTTCTTTAACAATAGGGAAAACCTTCAAATCATTAAAAAAGTACCATATTTTATAAAAAACACACAAAAAAAAAAGTACTTATAAAGTACTACGTTTTTTTATGTTCCAAAAAATCTGCTTCTGCTTTTCTTGATGCTGTGTTTTAAAGATGCTCTAATCTCATACATATATTGATAAAATAAATGGAAGAAGATTGCAACGAGAAAATGCTGCAATTCATGTTTCAAAATAATCCAAATTGTAGTTCACTGTACATAATACGGGTATTTCTGTGTTGGACTAGCCAGCGTGGAGACTGAATTTAAATACGATACAGAATTTGTGAGGGCTGATAAATTTTACGCAAGTAATGCCCAGAATCAATCCATAAAGACAATGAAAATGTAACAAATTAATGTGTGCAAAATTGTATAAGGATTGCCGCATAAATAACCATATTTATGACTTCTCAAACAGTATTCCGGGGGACATTTGTATGGGAATGGAATGATATTATCCATTTTCAATACCAAACATTTTTTGAAAATTTCAGCCAGCTAGCTCCTATTGTTTTCAACCCTGAATATATATACATTTGGCAGCACTATTGAACGGACACTTAGAAAATCAAGGCGATGATGTTAGAAACAAGAACCATCGCCGCGCCTCTAGTTTTGTTTGCTGTAAGTAGTCTAAACAAGTTGAACGATACGCACAGAGGAGATGTGATATCTTCACTATTACGGCTTACTTTTACTAACTAGATTCTTGACAAACTGTACTATAAAGGGCATATATTGCTTATGCAGTCAATGTGATTGATAAAGGTAAGTGATTCAATAAGAGCCTGAGTCCTAAGATAGTCAAATAGATGTATGTATGTATATTGTAATAAGTAATTCGTGCAATAATGTTATATTGGAATCAGATGAAATAATTTGGAAAATTGCTCAGATACTAGCCTATATGTAACAGAAAATCCATATAAACATATAAATGCCTTTGTAAGTTTGTTTATTTGTTTGTTTGAGCATCACGCCTAAACGGCTGAATCGATTTTATCGAAATTTGGTACGTAGATAGATCCTTCCTAGGAAGCGTCAATAGGCTATAACCTTTTTTAATACTTGGACCAGAAAGGGATAAACAGGGGGAAAACCGGTAAAATTGGTACCTTTAGTTTTTAAACAATAAGTACTAAACGGCTGAAATTGAAATTTCGAACATAGTTATATTATTACTTACTTACTGGACTATAAAGGGATAAAGTGGGAAAAACGGGTTATTAAACATTGAATATTTGTTGAAAAGAAAAATATGTATAATTTAGCTCATTATAGTCACAAAAATATGTATTTAGAAAGTACCTTTTCAAAAGTCTACCTTCAGAGTGGTAAAAACGGGTAAAATTAGGAACTTTGTGTTTATTCATATTTATGTCTGTTTGTTTGTACCTTATAGGAGGCTAAACCAATGGTCCTATCCTGTTGAAAATGGGCGTTGCACCACCCATACAAAGTAAATAGGTATTTTCGAACTATAATTGTGACAATATTCAAACTTTATAGCAATCAATTTCTTATCACTGTATGGTGTTTTACCGAAAACGGAACGGATCGGAACAGGAGATGTGACACCACCCATACAAAGTAAATAATTATTTTCAAATATCTGGAGAGCTATAATTGTGTGACTCTTCAAGCTTTATCCGAAGAGCACTCTTAGCATTTTACATACAATGTATGTAAATTGTTTGTTTTCAGTATCTGAAGAACTATAATTGCAAAAGTATTTCAACTTTGAACACATTAATTTCTTATCGCTATACGGAGTTTGGCTAAAAATTGGAGGGATTTTATTAGTGGGCATGGCACCCATCAAACAATTTAAATAGTTATTTTAGAATATCTGGAGTACTATAACTGTGAAAGTCTTCAAACTTCATATGAATCAATTTCTTATCACTGCATGAAGTTCAACGAAAATTGGGATGGATGGGAACTGGGTATGAGTCACCTCCCATACAAAGTAAATGGTTATCTAAATATTTTTAGAACTATAATTACGATATACTTAAAACCATGTCCGAATATCTCTCTTATAGTTTTACATAGTATGGCTGAAAATTTGTTTAGTGGCCGAAGCGCCTCCCATGCAAACAATTTTCGAATATCTGCAGAACTACAATTGTGAGTCTTCAAACTTTATACGAATCAATTTCTTTTCACTGGATACGGTTTAACCAAATATCGTAGGTATCGGAACAATGGATGAGTCATCTACCAAACAAAGTAAATAGTTATTTCTAAACAACTTGAGACCCATAATTACAATATTCATCAAACTTTGTCCGAATAGCTCACTTATCATTTTACATAAATTGTCTGAAAAATGGACGGAATTCGACCATTTGAATAATAATTAATTTCGTGTAATTGGAGAACTGAAACCGTAAATGTATTTAAACTTTGTATGAATTAATTTCTCATCACTGTACGGAGTTTAGCTAAAAATGGCTGGGATAGGAAAATAAATGGCATGCAATTAATCACAAACAAGAAATTCCGGTATTAATTATATTCATTTATTTTTTTATAAAATCCTTACATATTTTTTATACTACGACAGGGGTAGCGAAGCGCACCGGCTCAAGCTAGTTATGAAATAAAAGCTGGAGGTTTATACTTCTGATATTAATGAGTGCGATAGACTTAGCGTCTCGATATTTGCTGATGTTACGGCAATACGTAAATAAGTCATAAAGCCGATCTACCACCGATCTAATTTAAGGCTCTCTACTGAGAGCGAACATTTTCTGCTATAAGATTTAAATATTCATTGTTAGGCCTTTGCTTCAGATTCAATACACGTTATAATAAAATTACATTACGGTTAATAATTATTATATGATTATTGTAAACACCCGGCCCTATGCTCCTTATAGAAATAACAGAAATTAATATACAGTCAGAGCCAAAATTTAGTATACAACACGCATTTTCATCTATGAAGCTAAATATTTTAATTAGAGAAAGAAATATATAAGTTTGAATAAACTTAAAATTAAATTTAGAGTTTAACCTTTTATTATTTTAAAAAAACTTAAAACATTAACATTGATTTCGTGGAAAATATATGGGAAAAATTAAAAAGTACCTAAAAACAACAGTAAAAAATTAGTATACAGTTGATGGATATTTTATGTTACCAAAATCCGAAAATAAAAAGTTAATATTTTGTTGGGCCTCCATTCAGATTAATTACGGCCTCTAGTCGCCTTTTCATGGACTTTACAACATGTTCAGTTATATTTTTATTAATTTCCCCCCTCTTCCGTTAAAAAGGGTTCGGAGTTCGTCCTTAGATGAAATGCATCGTTTTGCAATATTCCTGTCAAAAGTTTCACACAGATGCGCTTTAGGTCATTGTCTTGGTGAAAGACCCATTGAAAATTATATAAAGAAATGGTACATATTACTTTTTCGCGGTTGTCAAAAAAGTTCACCCACAAAACGCGAAAAAGTTTGGAAATCATTTTTTTTTATTTATTTATCCAAAAAACGGAAACAGTTTAATACCTTACACCACCATGGTGGGGAGGTTATATTGAGTTAGTACTGATGTTTGCAACGTGCAAAAATATTGCCCTAACACCAACCTTAAAGTACACCAGTGTGCTCACGATCACTTTCTGAGTCAATTAAGAGATGTCCGTCCGTCCGGCCTTCTATCTGTCCATGTAAACCTTGTAATCAATCTACAGGTAGCAATTTTAAAGATAATCCGACAAAATTTAGCACAAACACGGACTAAGCCTTAAAAACGGACCATTATTTCTCCTAGCCCCCAAACAACTGCCCTATCTGAAAATAATTCAGCTCTAATAAATAGTTTAATTATGAACAATTCAGAACAAATAAGTTATATATAAGCTGAATATGTACTACCAAATTTAATACCGATCAGTCCTCAATGTTCTAGAGCTCCCATATAAGCACCATTCTCGAAAATTTCGTTAATGTGCATAAATTTCTGAAATATGTTAGTATCCAAAAAAAAAAATTCAACACAAATATGTTAAATCATTCCACCAAATTTTGTGACGATCGGTCCATAATTAGTCATAACTCCCATATAAGGCCCACTTTCGATACTCACTTTAACGAGAATAAATCTCTTACAATGCTCAGTGGCGCAGAATCAAAATTTATTGGAAATAAACCTTGCATTTCTAAACGGCTGGTCCGTTCGAGATAAAAACGAGGGCGTAGCCAAGGAGTATTCGAGTTTAAGTTATTAAAATGGGCCTGCAAATGTTCCAGGGGCGGAGCTATGGGGCTCAAAGTATGGTAAATTTGTTAAACACGTGCCATTTTTTGTTTCCCATCCGATTTCAAAGACTTTTATATTTTTGGAAAGCTCTCGTGTGCTATTTATCTCTTATAATTTGTGAGTTATATTCATTTAAAAATTAAAATTTAAAAATTTTGCCATACCATGGTCCGCTTTTGTAAAATATAGGGCGTTATTTTTGTTAGTTACATAACAAAATTACCAATAATATACAAAAAATTTCAGAGCAATATCAATTATGGATCCAAAAACAAACGATTTTCAATTTAAAAATTAAAAAAATAGTAGATGTTTGCTGTTTTTTTGGGCGAAAAGGTGTCTTAACACTTTTCTTATTAAAAAAAACTTTCTTTAAGAACATATAAAAATTTTATGTTTTTCTGTTGGGTATCTTTACGGAGAACATTTTGGTATAAAAACATGTCCTATTTTTTGAATATGTCGTCCCTACGCCCTTCGGAATTTGACCTATTTTTTTAATCAAAAATTCAAATTTGGGCCACATATTCTAAAATCCCAAAGCTGGGAACCAAAAACGGATGGCAGCTTTGCAAACATTGGTGTATTCCCTGTTTATCCCCAAAATATTTTTCCAGTCCCGTAGGAAATGGGTAAAATTGTACAAATACCATTTTTGGGATTTTCGCTGCAATTTTTTATTAATAACGGGATTCCCTTTGACTTTTTGACAATTTTTTTAGAATGACAAATTTAAAAAATGATGAAAATTACATTGGGTTTTGTCAATAAATAAAGATTTTGTTACATATTTATTGAGTTCCTAAAACTAAAATTTTTATCAAAATTTTAATACGGATTGCAAATATTAATTTGATTCACATTTATTTCGAACTATTTTTTTTTGTTTAGATAAGTTTCTAGTCAGTATCTCAATTAGATTCAAAAATATGTCACTTTAAATCTCCGTCCTTCAAAGTTTTAAAACCTTAAACTCGAATACTCCTTGGGTACGCCCACGTCAAATTTTTTTAGAATCGGACCAGCTGTTTAGAAATGTCAGATTTATATCCAGAACATTTTGATTCTGCCCCTTTGAATCAAATAAGATTCAATAGAAATATGTTTCATATCAAAAGAAAACTGTTTATAGTCATATACTCGGATTTTCTATGTACTTTCTTACTTGTCGAAATCAATATTTAGAAAATGAAAATTGAAATTCACAAAATACTAATTGATATTGAGAAAACCTAAATTGATATTGAGAAGTAATAAATTTCTGCTAGGTTTAAAATTCATACTCGTAGTCATAGATTATTACAGATATGAAACAAATGACAGTTCTCAAAAAAGTAATTTCGAACCGTATGGTTATTTTGACATTCTACAATCACTTTTCAATGGTTGTGGTTTGCAGAGCGAGAGAAGAAATACAACTTTCAATAGGCAACGAGTATATATTTGTCCCTCTTTCCAAACCACAGCCATTTTGATATTTTCTTTTGTTTGTTTTATTTTGCCATATTACTGGAACCAGCTGATACATATCTGTGTAATCTGGGCTCGTAGTATTTCATAAGAAAAAAATATTTAAAAAATATCTTAAAAATTTTTCATTTCACAAATACAATTTTTATTATTATTTTATCATTTTCAATTTATGTTTTCTATTATATTAATTTCAATTTCTCAATTTCAATTCCGTTTGTCTCAATATTAATTTGCTAATTTGAATTCATTATACTCAATATTAATTAAGATTTGTTAATTTCAATTGGCCTTTTCTCAATATAAATTTGCTATTCTGAATTTCAATTTGTGTTTTAATAATACATGTAAATCTGGATTTCGGAATTTCAATTAGTTTTTCCTCAATTTAAATTTGGCTTTTCTCAACATTTCAACTTGAAAAGATGTAGATATAGGTTATTAGCAAACATATTTTGGACGTCCTATGAGAGGTATCGGGAACTAGGTTAAGTGGCCTTATTAGATGTCTCACCAACCAACCAATTGAAACTCTTTCCATTTCAATAATATAAGTACAAAAGAAAACGCCGTAGTTAATAAGTATAAATATCATTTAAATTAGTAAATATTTTAAGAACATGAATGCTGAAAATCTGCTAATTACCACCCATATATTTTACTGCATTATAATTATTATTTATTGCTCTTTGCTAGAAGTCATTATCATTGTAATTTAATGAATTGCCAATATTTATTGCAGACCTATTGTTAGATACTCACAATTACAAGTACAAATACTGTTATTAGTCAATATTCTTAATATTCGTGACGACCAACTAAACGTAACAGAGCCTCAAATGAAAACTAATTGTCCAGCTGAATGTCTTGTAATTTTATAGTCGTCAGCAGTCAATAAAACCATAAAAATCGTCAACTACAAGAATGTTGTTGCTTTGTTAGTTGCAACTTTAAATCAGGAATCCATACACATTTTTATGCACCAACGTAATTTTTCTATTGTATGATACTCGTATTATATTAAATACATACGTACAGACTAGGGATGCCTATCCCAAAAATCCGGGATGTTTCGGGATTAACGAATCCCGCGGGGTTTTTGTTTTTTTTTGTATAAATCACGGATTTCTGATATTTTAGAAGCATTCTGAAGCTCCCAAAAGACACACAAAAGCTAAAAATTCGGCATAATTGTCTGTCCTAACGGAAACGGATTTTAAATTACAATCAGGGAGCAGCTGGCCTCTCTGGCATTGAAACATTAGTTTATTAATACTTAATTTCGCATTGATTGTGAAGGATGTTTTGCGATTAATATGAATATACAGTTAGGGACAAAATTGTTCACAAAACAACCAATATTAAATATAAATAACTTGCTTTTTCTTCTTCATTGTTTTTATTGAAATTTTTTAAATTGATTTTAATCTTTACATTATGCTTTAATAAAAAAAAAGATAACACTAACAAAAAATATTAAATTCACTTTTTAAATTGAAAAAGGTTTGAACAATTATGACCCTTGACGAAAATCCTTAAGTTTTTGGCTATTAATATTTCGTGTGCCCCCTTCTTACAGTTTTAACAGCTTTTATTCGTTTTGGCATACCATTTACACGATTTATTAGCACATGTGGGTTAATATTTACCCACGGCTCGATAGAACGCTCCCAAAGTTCAATGATGGGTTTCGCTGGGTCTTTTTTAGCCAATATTTTCCTTTTCAATATTGACCAAAGGTGTTCAATCGGATTTAAATCCGAAGACTGGGGTGGCCAATATAAAAGTTTAATCCCACTTTTTAGTAATTCCGGCAGTGTGCATCGGGTCGTTGTCTTGTATGAAGATGTCATCCTGATCCGGCTCTAAACCAAATATATCCAAACTTGGCATATATAAGTCTTCAAGGATTGTAATGTAATCTTTGGCATATATTCTGCCAGTTATTCGTCGTAGTACACCCAACTGGTTTCCACGAAAACAGCCCCAAGCCATCAAAAATCCATTTCCAAATTTCATTCTGCTTGTAATATTTCGCTCATGGACTCCAATGTGCATTGGCGCCCATCAGACCCAATACGATTGATTTTTGTCTCATCTGTCCAAGTTACCTTCATCCAGTCGTCTGTCGTAAAATGCTCGTACTTTTTTGTTCACTTAAATAAGGTTTTTTAAGTTTTGTTCTTGGCGCTAGGCCGCTGGATTTTAAAAATCTTCGAACGGTTTTGGAACTTATGTTTAAACTATACTCTTGGTTGAGTATTTGTGTGACTTCAACAGCTGTATTAGCCTCACCAGAGACAATCAATCGACGAGCTTCTCGAGCATCGGCAAGCGAAAGTTTTTTTGGGCGACCATATTTATTTCCCGTGGATTTTAAACTATTCTGATTCTTTATTTTATTCACTAACCCTATTGATATATTATATTTTTTAGCGATTTCGCGATATGGAACAGCTTCCATTATGTCTTTTGCCACGATTTGTTTCAATGGGGGAGTCTTAGCTTTTCCCATTATAAAAGGCTAAATAAATTATTTAAAAGAGTAGTATTTTATTTATATAACTTTAAATAATGTCCTTTACTTACGTTTTTGTTCTTTTTGTTTTTATATTTTTTAAAAATTGATAAAAAGATCCGAGGGTCAAAAATGTTAACACATGTGGATATAGTTGTTTAATTTCTTTTTAGTAAAAAAGTAACGGTACTCCAAAAAAATGTTGCCATACAATAAACAACATTGTGCCAGACTACATAACACAAAATGGGTTGCCAGACCTAAGTTTTTTTTAATTTAGTAATCTTTGTTGTAAACAAAAATAATGCTTTTATATCGACCCTCAAAACCCTCTATCGTAAAAAGCACAACTTTTCAGGAGAGCCAAAAAACTGTTTTTTTTCGCGTATTACTTGAGTTATTCGGTATTCTACAATATTTTTTTAAAGCAACTACTAAATCTCACATATGATTGGTTTTTAAAACGCCCGTATTCTGAACTTTACGACAATGACGGTTTTGAATATTAGTTTCTATACAGAAGTTGTCATATCTAAAATCCTTTGTTTTAAATATCTTTGAAGTTTATTAATTCAGTTACTACTTAGTTGGTATGAATTATAATGGTAAATAATCACAGTTTAAAATAGGTGCGTTTGCGACTTATAAGTTTATTTTGGGATTTAGCACATCTTCTATTACTTATTTTGCATTATTTGTTTTAACTCTGTCATGTGATTGCCACTAAAAATAGGCAAAGGAGCAACGTTTTTGTTATCAATAGTCGACATGATAAAAATATCGAATATTTCCTTAAAAATAAATGATTTACGTTTATTGGTTAAAATTTAAAAAATAAATAAACTAATAATTAAAACAAGTTTGGAGCTATTTTATTTTTAATAACGTAGTTATACTTAATTCCATTTGACTGAAATAATAATTTAGCAATTTTGACCAAAAAAAAAAAAGTGGACTTTATACGTTTACACATTAAGCTAACAATTTTTTTCTATTCAATAAATTAGTTTTTGTTTTATTATTGTATATTATTATTTTATGTGAAACAAAAATCCCAGTATGTATTGAAAAATCGAGTAACGTTTGGCATCCCTATTACAGACATACAGATGTATTCAATGCATGAATGTATGTATGTTTGAATGTAAGTTTGAATATAAAACTGTGTAGTTGTAAAGTTTTTGTAAGAACGTATTTTGTTTAATAACAAAATTAAAATTCAATAACTGTCGAAGAACCTTCATGCAACAATTCTATTAAAAGTTTTAAATGCGTGTCCTGCATTTCTTTCTAGCTTGAAAACTGCATTTAATATAAAACAGGACAGACCAGCACATTCTTTTCAACCAAAACGTTGCAATAAACTTGCAAATCAATAAATTTACATACTTTTTTTAATACCCTATGGCCGTTAAAGCGATTTTAATGAATTTTAATACATTGATTTTGACAAGATTATCGTGAACTTTGCAAACATTTTTATTTGTCATTCATTGTGTAGTACATACTTAGGTATACAAAATGAATATCCTTTTCACAAATACATATGTACTACAATTGGCTTTATTCATAATTAAATTTAAAATTTGTCAAAGGTTTATAAAACAAACTTAGTATGGGAGTTTTGTTTTATAAAACTTTTATAAATTAAAAAATCGATTACACATTTTGATGCCCGAGATTTGAACTACGTTTTGTACAGTTGATGAACCCTCATTACTATGTTATGCATTGGAAAGTAACGGAATCCACCGATTTGTACGCTTGCTCAACCAATTGCAATTTAGTGCAATGTTTGAAAAATCCGAACCTTTCGAATGAGTTCGGATTTTGATTCGGTGAACTGGCAGAAAATGTCAACCGGCCGTCAAATTGCCGTTGCCAACTTTTTTAAACGATTGCATACGAAAGTGTTGTTTGTTGCTTTGCACTTGCGTGTATACACTGAAGAACGACAAAAAAACGAACAAGACAAAGTTGTTTGTGTTTCTCATCTCAAACAATAAGTTTGCTTTGCTGCAAAACTTTGGCCATTGCACTGTTCTTGGAAATGTTGCATGTTGGACTTTCATTGATTTGCATATTCAATGGCAACTTGAGTGCTGAATGAACAGTTCGACAGACCGATTTCCAACAACGGAGCTGCAATTCCTGATGAAGCAAATGCTATATCACTTTGCGAGCCAAAATCAACGGGAGCGTCCAAAAAAAATTCCTCGAGTTTCATATTTCACAACTTTATTTTTGTTGTCGATTCAACAGCGGATTCAAACTGATCATACATGGCATCTTTGTATTTGCTCCATTAATCAGTCGGTTTGATGGGAAGCATGTTTGATGAGCATTTGACAAAAGCACAGCATATCCGAGGGCAGGGATGGCAAATGGAATTTAAAACTTGTTGCTATCAGTATCAGAAATTGTAATTTTTCGACAGTTATTGTACCAAAACTAGGATTTCTAGACGGAAAAGATTTTCCCGGAAATATTGTTTTTTTAAATTTCGGTGTTTTTTTAGATTTCTAACGTTGTCACCCATCTAACATTTTTCAGCCACAGAAAAATTCTGTCATTAGGAATGAATGACAGAATTATAACAACCAAAACTGTGTTATCTGCGTGACAAATACAGAAAAATGTTTATATAAAACAATAAAATTTCGATTTAATACAAATAGAAGTTTTAAGTCCTAACATTACAACTTCTAAGGATATTCATATTCAACATGGTTTAAATTTGTTTATATACTTTCTGGTTTGCAAAGAGGGTGACAAGACTGGTCAAATGCCACTATTGCTTCTTTATTTAAAAAACTTTTGTATTAATTGCTATAACTTAATTATTAAAAAAAATAATTATTACATAACTCATAAGTATAATTTTAAACAGTTTTTTTTTTTGTTAATATTTTGGTAATTGATAGAGAACATAAATTCGTAAATTGGTTTTTTTATAATTTTTTTAAGACGAAAAACATATGAAAAATTTTGTAAAACTTCGAGTTGCCAAGTGGTTTAGTATATTTTCAGCGAATTTAAATTTTTTGTATATAAATTAGTTTATTTTACCATAGGTCAAACTTATAAGGATGAAACTGAAAAAGTTAATTTTCAACATCCTTGCGATATCACTAATACATCCTGGTGTATAGATCAACAAAATTGATGTCAAAGAAAAAATAATTTTGTATAGAACACCACACAGTGGGGCAGAATCAAAATTTTTTGGAAATAAATCTGGTATTTTTATCCCGATCGGACCAGCCGTTTAGAAATGACAGATTTATTTCCAAAAAAATTTGATTCTGCCCCACTGTGCACCAATATAAAAATGCTTTTTTAATTTTAGTCTCCATTTATAAAACATTCAAATCGGATAACTTTTGCACCTAATTGTGATTACTTTGTTACTGGTACCGTGTTGAAAAGTTGATCACCAATCATACCTAATATTAAGATATCTTTACTTAAAAGCTAAATTGACATTAATTTGCAAATCATTGTCTGCGGGTTAAAAATCCTAATATTTTTATATCAGAGCACAGTGGGGCAGAATCATAATTTTTTGGAAATAAATCTGGCATTTCTAAACGGCTAGTCGGATCAGGATAAAATTTGACATAAGAGATAAATAGCACATGCAAGCATGCAAGATATCTATATATTTGTTGAAATTACTGGCATATGATGTCATATATTAATTTGATTAGGTTTTCACATGTTTATCAAATAATGTGCAAAATCTAGTTTTCTAATCTCATTTCAAAATTTACAAGATCACATACATATATAAATTTTGAAGGCCCATTTATTTAAGACATATTTGACTATTACGTGAATAAACATTGTTATTTGACACAAAATAAATACCATAAACGATTCCTTTAGTTTTTGGTCAAAAATAGGCATTATTATAACTATTTTTAAATTTTTTCTATATAAAACAAATTAAGATATTCGAAATCGGGTTAGTAAGAAAATATTAGCAAGTTAGCCGGCCGATAGTAAGATTATGGAACATTAAAAATGTGTAACAGAAATTTGACATAAAAATTCAAACAAAAATTTTTATAGATATCGAATATGGATTTTATGTCATATAATATAAAACTAATTTTATATTTATCTTCATTGATATGTCATTTGTTGATATTGTTGTTATATTATTGTAATTTTTTTATTATAAAGTATTAGTACATTTACATTTTTTTACAAAAATACTCCAAGTTTAATTAATTTTTGTATACATTTGGATTTTCTTTATTTTATATTTATTTATATACATTACAATTCCGAGACAACCTCTATTTTTGGACTATTTTTCATTTATATCTCGATTACTAAGTCATAAATATAGACAAAATGGATATCTAATTATAGATATTTCAAAGTCCATTGCAACAATGTACATAAGCCTATTATAGTAAGTTGGACCTATAATGGGTCAAAATCGGGAAAAATATTTTTTAACCCAAATTTTTTTTCACAAAAAACATTTTTTTGTCATAAATTTTTTTCACTAATAAATTAAAAAAAATAAATTTTTAAGTTAAAAATTTTTTTTTTTAAAAAATTGGAAAATTCGAAAAGAAAAAGTTTTTTTAATCTTATTTTAAGTATAATTTGATGAAGGGTATATAAGATTCGCACAACCGAATATTGCTCTGTTACTTGTTTAGTATGAAAAAGTGCAATATTTTTGAAGGACGGAGTTTTAAAGTGGTATATTTTTGAAACTAATTGAGATATTGATATGAAATTTTTTTATAAGACCAAAAATTAACTTATCTAAACAAATTTAATCCCGATCAAACTAGCGGTTTAGAAATCCCAGATTTATTTCCAAAAAAATTTGATTCTGCCCCACTGTGTTTATAATACCATGTCAACTTATCGGTTTTATACATGTCGCAGTACTTTATTTTAACGGCTTTGTAAAAAATCTATTTTATTAATATTTTTTTATAATTTATAGATTTTAAACAAAAATATAGTTTTAATTACAAATAAATGCTATTTTTACTGTTTTTATGCGTTCGTATCAATGGCAAATTCCTAGTTTTAAACGAAAAATGCTCATATACATATGAATCGAAAACGAATCATTATAGAACATGAAAGATGCCGTACAGTGCGCACAGAACAAGATATTGATGATGTCCAGCATAGTGTTAATGATGATCTAAATGTGTGAGTTCGACATTGTGCACAACAATTAAACTTGTGACCACCCGCTTTAAGGAAAATTTTGCGTAAGGATGTTGGTTTTCGAGCTTACAAGTTCAACTCGTTCAGGAATTTGGTGAATGGGCCAAAGGAAACGTTGCTATTAACCCACAATTTCATTTGAAAATTTTGTTCAGGAATGAAGCAAACTTTTGGTTAACAATAAACAGAATTGACGCATTTGAAGCGACATCCAGAAAAACTCACTCTTTGGTGTCTTCACAAATAACGATGGTTTAGAACGTTGCAGTCAACGGTGAGCGTTACAGATACATGCTTCGTGCCTCAATTGGAAGGTATTGATATTGCAGACATGTGCTTTCAGCAGGATGGTGCCACAATGGTGAGAAAAACATTTGGTTTAATATTATTTTACATCCTATAAAAAACAACCTTTATAAGAAGAAAACTTTTGGCTATTTATGAACTGAGTACTAACTACTACTTAAATAACATAACAGAATTTGTTTGTCATTATCGTTATTATTATTCTCTTGAAAATACTTATGTATTCAGAATAACCAAAATGCGACGACAATCGGAAAATGCCAAGAAAACTGGCAAAATACATTACGATTGACGCAATGCACCAATTATTGGTCTATTTTATGCGTCAATCGTGTGATTTCACAACTTATTTGCTCATATGTCAAACCATAACAATATTGTGCTTATTTGGCCCAATTAAATGCAAACCTGGTGCGGCAATCATGTGATACCTTGAGAGGCAACCTTGCACCAATAAAAACGTTAAAAATACACAATTCTTTATTGTGTTCTAGTGCGGCAATTAAAAAAGTCAATTCGCGTCAATCTTAATTTTTTTAAATGACATTTTTTGTAGCAGCATTTATTTTCGAAAGTAAAATAAGTTTTAATTGTTGTATTTATTATAATTACAATTTAAAAATGTGATATGGTGTTAGGGGCAATACGGAAGAAGACCGAAAGACTTTTATAACTATCTCCGGAAGCAAGAAATCGGAGAGTCACAGCTAAGCGTTCTTGTGCTGGATTAGCCAGCCATACGCATATTTGTGTCCTGTTTTACAACATGTGTTGACACTAGATGCAACAATTCCTTAAAGGTTTCATCATCGACGTCAACGAAGATCTATTGGATTGGATACATAAGTTGTCGTTAGCAGAATGAGAGCCGAAACAGTAATCATGTCGGATTGCATTTCTTATCTTAGATAATCTCCAATAACAATACAAGGCATTTGAAGCATTTATTTTGTCGAATTGTATTTATAACCTCACCTTAACCTAAGAACCGATCTTAGACGACAGAGAGCCGAAGAATTTATTTCGTTGGATTGAATTATTTTGAATCAAACGTTATCAACTGATCAAAAACCAAAATATTTATCTCGTAGGATTAGCTTATTGTAATCATTTGTCTCTTATATATATTGTCATTCCGTTTGTAATTTCTACATTTTTCATTTGCGATCCAACAAAGTGTATATATTCTGGATCGTTATAGATAGCGTAGTCGATATATCCATGTCCGTCTGTATGTTGAAATCAACTTTCCGTAGCCCCCAAATAACTTACATAGATGTTCATACATTAATATATCGGGAATTCTTGCGGCTCAGTTGCTAATTAAAATCGAGATAATCGGCCCAAAACTGGCTGAGATATAAGTAAAAAATCGGCTTGGCCTATTTTTGATCTATATCTCGATTACTAAGTCATAAATTTAGACGATATGGATATCTAATGATATATATTTCAAAGTCCACTGCAACGATGTATATAAGGCTATAGTAAGTTGGATCCACAATGGGTCAAAATCGGGAAAATATTTTTGAACCAGAATTTTTTTTTCACAAAAAAAAAAAAATTATTTTGTCATACATTTTTGAATTTACCAAAAACCTATTGTACTATTGTAGCTTCTAAATTGTGATGTTGTTAACACAATCTAAATTATTTATTTATACATATGAATATTCGCTTTAGTATTACATATTGATAAAAAGATTTAACATTAATCCGTTTGATGTATTTGTTTCTCTCCTCTTTACCTCATTTTGTTGCTATTTTTAATGATTCCCAAAAAAATGCATGAAATGGAAGCACTTCATTCATAACGTTTAGTTGCTGCTCGTGTTTTTCCTAAAGAATGTGCAGTAAAACTGTCTTGTTATTAAATGTTTAGGTACGTATGGATTTGAATTTTATCATTAGACGCCATAAATTATGGACAACAATTTTATTATAGAAATATTACTAATTACATACATATATTTATACGTGTATAAATATTTATTAATGTACTAAGTAAGTATGTAATAATAATATAAATAGATACAGGGGTATTTACATTTTGGTTTGTTTGCAGAACGTTCATGTGTTCGTTCATATGTTGTGCCAGAGTCATAAATAGTTAAATCAAACTAAATTTGTTGCTCGGCCTTCTTATCTCTTCATCCTGGTAAGAATTTAAACCAAAATAAATTTCTGCGTACTTGCGGAGTTTATACACGAAAACAAAAAATAACTGCAGACTGATGAACTAATGTACTTTTATTATTTTCATATAACTGACTGACAATCTGCTACTGTATCCCTCCCACCAAATACTAAATAGGAAACACAGCTACTTACAATTTTACTAAAATAAGTACTTATTTATGTTCGGGATGTTCCAAAACTAATTCATTATAATTTGTCAGGCAAAACTGTATTTTGTAAGTAATTTGAATCCATATAAGTAGCATCAATATGCAGAATTTGAATAATTTATTCCAGAAGTTTATTCCAAAAGTTTTAAAAAAAGATTCCTAAAATTCAAAAGATCTAATATGATGTTTTGTCTTACTAGAATAAAGTTTACCAATTTTCATCTATGGGCTTTATTAAGGAAGTTAATACGATTGTACTTTTTGTGATACTAAGTATTTCATAATGAAAAGTACCACAGTTCTCCCAAGACTCAATTGACACATTCAAACAAATTTTCAGTATTTTATGTATAACGACTAATTTACAAATTCTTTTAAACTCAGAATGATTTTCTGCTATAGCTAACTATTTTCCATAGATAATCATGTGTCATAACATTATTTTCTATAGAATCTGTGTATAACAATAGCTTATATAGAAGCTCTTCAGAGTAACAGCATTTTCTATAGAAAATCTTCTATCGAATATCTTCATTATAACATTAGTTTATATAGAAACGCTTCAGAATAAATGTTTTTTCTATAGAGCATCTTCAATATAACAGTTTTTTCTATCGAATATCTTCATTTTAACATTCTTTTTATGAAAATAAATAAAAATTTAAATTTTTAGTACTCTGAGGTTGGAAAAAGTACTATTTTAATATTATTTTGACACATTTTTGATTTTCCATCCCTGTTAAGGATATATAGGAGAATAAAAGCCAAACAAAATTTCGCTGAATCTCTCACACAGTTTTTCCGTACTTGTACAGAGTAAACACATTCGTAGTAGTAACCTAAGTTGTTGCCAATCGAATGGTTCGGTTCTATCAACAGAAAGTCAGTTGGTAAAGAAGAATTTAATTTGAAGGAACCAAACTTTTGTTACCATTTCTAAAATTTCGTAGACACAATCATAAAATTTGTTCACTAAGGCAATATCATTCAATTGGCGACAAATTCGTTTGCTACTACTAATCTGTTTTCTCTGTTTAGGATTTGAACTTTGGTAAATGATAAAATTTTTTTAATTTTTAAATAAAATACAACAAAATGTTATGTATTTATTGATGGATGGATTTCACTAAAAATTCAACAATATTTTTAGTATTTGTTTGACAAAATATTAATAAATAAGTTTCTAATTGGAGTTTTGAAAATGGTATACAAAAACTTATTTTTTTTTGGAGCTTTTATGAATCTTAGGAAAGTTAAATAGTATTGCATTATAAAACGACATTTTGTTGCATTTTTCCCCTACATATGGCCTGGAACACATAATTGTCAGGGGAATTTTTAATAACTTCAAACTTTTCCTCTCGATGATTGAGTTTTATATGTTTTCAGAATTATAATTATGTATAGATTTCGATTCTGTTATAATTACACGGTGCTACGATGGAAAAAAACAACTTGGAAAACGACCCAGCGTGGGATATAGGTCGTGCTGAGTACATTTTTATTGTTTATTTTGATGAAAATTGAAATGTTATTTAACTTTTCATCAACATCGTTTTTAGTATTTCCTTCCCCAGCGCATATGAATAACAACAAGTTAGAGTGCTATATTCGGCTATGCCGAATCTTAAATACCCTCCACCTAAATTGGATGAAAATTATAGAAACTACATTGCTTAAACACTATAATATTCATATTCAGTTTTTGTTATTGGGACTTAGTTCCGATTATGAAGATTGGTAGAATGTTAATGTAATACGGTAGTTTTCGCTTATAGTCTACAAATACAGTTGAACAATTTTTGTGGACTATAAGCGAATAAGGTCTATAACCGAATTTATTTTTAAGCCACTTTATGGATTATAGATGAATCCTGATATAATACACATTTTGTACTATATACAAATTATGTACTTTCTTCAATAAAACCACTTTTTTTAAACAAAATAAAAGTTTATTTAAAATATAGTAGTATAGTAAGTAGTATTTTATATATTATTAGAAAAACTAGTTTTCGCAGAAGATATTTTATTTAAAATGTGTAAAAATGTTATCTAATTCAGCAATTTATAATTGAAATAACTACATATTCCTACCATTTCTAACAGAGTCTATAATTTTATAATATGAATAAAATGTACTATTTAACAATTTGTATACTTAATAATTGGTTAACATTACCGATTGGCTCAACATTTTCCTTATTCACCACAAGTGAAGTAAAAGAGTATAAAAAAGGGTAAACAAATATATTTAGTCAAACTTCAAAAGTATATTTTTGTTCAATTCTAATGAATTTTCCGGATGTGAGCCTTATATATATAATTATGAAGCCATAGTCACAAATATACTTGAAACTTATATCTGTTACATTTTTTACCGATGTATTTTTCGTATGTGTGACTTATTTGGAAGATATAATTAAATATTTTAACGTGATTTCTGTGTATTTGCTTGATATTTTTCTCCATAACATTATTTACAAGAGTTTTATGGGTATTATTGTGATTATCGGAAATGAAACTAACATGGGTGCTATGGCCAAATATGGACCGATATCTACAAAACCCAGTAGTATAATGTTTGGATACAATATATTGATCTGTATACAATTTTAGTTCGATATCCATATATTTAAAATATTTATAGAGGTTAATGTGTTTTTCGGAAGTGGTCCTTATATGGGAACTATGACCAGTTATCGGCCGATCTTCATAAAGTTCAAAACATCGACATTCGTATATATAGGAAATATTTATTTGAAATTTTAACCAGATAGAAGCTTTTATAAGAGATTTATTAGTATTTAAGTAATTTTCGGAAATGGACCTTATCAAATATGAACCGATATTCACACAATCTAGTAGTATCATTTGTGAATTAATACTTCCGATATCTGTAAAATTTTAATTCGATAAAGATATTTTTCAGATATTTATGAAAATTAATGTGTTGTTTGGAAGTGGTCCTTATATGGGAGCTATAACCAATTATGGGCCGATCTTCATGAAATTCCCTTCAGCGATTTTCATGTGCATGGGGATTATGCAAGTCGAGTTTCAACTTGATACTGATATATATATAAGATATTTAAGTGTATTTAAATGATTTTCGGAAGTAAACTTTATATGGGGCTATAGCCAAATAGTGACCGATCCAAAAAAAAAAATTGGTCTCGCGATTTCTGTTTGCACGAAACTTAGTTGTGCTGAATTTGGTATGGATCCTGCAATTCTATGGGCATTTATATACCATAGCACCATATTTCTGGAAGAAATTTGTATGGGGGCTACGAGAAATTATGGACCGATTCTTTCCATTTTTAACAGAATTTTTCCTTTTATCATATAAATAATGAGTGCAAAATTTCATGGTATTCTCTGCAATGAATTTACCCAAAGTCACAAAAAATCATGTGAAAATTATAAAAA
This sequence comes from Calliphora vomitoria, assembly GCA_942486065.2. NCBI lineage: Eukaryota > Metazoa > Arthropoda > Insecta > Diptera > Calliphoridae > Calliphora > Calliphora vomitoria. Next base: position 63,460,023 of record OW818030.2, on the reverse strand, counting down.
TTTTTGGAGGTTGTCTTACATTTAGATCCATAACCCTGGTTCTACCAATTCGATTTTGCTGATTTTCTGCTTAGAAAATTTATAAACATTTTGGTATACATTTCATTAATTTTTCTCATGTATTTTGGACGTGAGAGTGTTTTACACAGACAAACAGACAGACGGACAGACAGACGGACATTGCTCAATCGACTTAGAATTTCATAAGGATCAATAATATATATACTTTGTTGTGTATCAGATGAATATTTTTCAATGTTACACACGGAATGACAAACTTATATATACCCTCTTACACCACTTGTGGTGGTGGGGGTATAAAAAAAACTAAGCAAATATTTCTACAAAGTAAATTTATTCGAACTTTTGCAAACATAAACCGATTTTAGCAAGTAATGTCTCATTTTTGTCTATATAAAATTGTCTTTAAAACACTTAGCAAAAAAATAGGTTTTCATAGGAAAAAATTAAAATAACTACTGCTGAATTTGAAAAATTAGGAAAAAATAAAAAATAAAGCAAAACTTTTTATAAAACCTAACACTATTTTTGTTTGCATATACATTTTATGAAAGCTTTATTCTTTGCCTATCAATAATTGTTTAAAATTTTTAAATCGGTTTGAAAATGTGTGAGTTAGAGGTATTAAAGTGCTACGACCTACCCTAAAACAGTTTTTTCAAAATAACTCAAAATTTTGATGGTGTTTCAAAATCTTTGAAAACGGTTTTAGTATCTCCTCACCTAGCCCTACAACCCCCATTAGGTCGCTTTTCAAGTTCTGACAAAAAGTGTTATTTTGTAGCAGAGTGTTATTATTAATTACTAAATTTAATAATAAATAATATGAGTCTTTACCGTTTTTTGATTTTCTAAACTGGAAAATGTTTTCTGATCTGTTTCTTCCAAAGAAAATAAAATTAAAATACAGTTATTTTGATAATAGCTAGAAATATACTATTAACATTGATTTAAATACTTCTACGGTCCGTGGACCTCCTCCGCTTTACAACACAGAATTAAAAATTTCCTCATATAAATTCAATAATTTAAAAGCTCTTTGCAATAAAAATAATATTTCTCAAAGTTTTCATAACGAATATATTGGACTAAAACAATCCTAAAATATTAAAGACGCCTTAAACAAAACAGATGAAGATGTGCCTTAATTTCCTAAGCACCTACTATATTAGGTTAAATCTTTTTTATGATTTTTAACATTTTAAACTGCATACTTTTTAAAAAAAAATTTTTCGAAACTTAAGGCAATCTGGGTTATTCCTGTTCTCACTTTCACCATTGTTTTTGGAAGCATAATTACAATAATATTTGTATTAAATAAAGTTTCTAAAATTATATAATTAAGGTTAAAAAAGTCATGTGTAAATATTTATAATTAGAAATGCTGAGGAAATACATAGTATTGTAATAATCATATATATGAGACCATTAATAGACTACATTTTAAGTTCAAAGAAATCCTTCGTACAACTTTAAAAAAAAAAAACTAAAAAACTCTCTCCATTAAAATTTGATTTTTGCACTTACGTGATTTTCGCGATTTGGGCTCGATATGTTTTCACCGATACTGTATACTTAAGTATATGATGAATTAAAGGACAAACTAATTTAATAAATTAAATAAGAATGTATGTATATTTATTGTATTATTTTTCGTTTTACAAAATGATTTCCTTTTACTTATAATAAAGGAATATATATACACACAAATTTCAAAAACTTCAATACTATAAGGGTACTCATTTAAACGATTAAGTGTACCTATTTAACAGTATTGAGCGAGCATTTAATCGTTTACACGAGGACTCTATATGGTTTTGATTAATTCGACCATTTAAGAGAGTTGTGACCCTCCGATGGTGTTTGTTGTTGGAACAAATAACTTTTTTACGTGTATTTCCATTTAACTTAAATGAGGGATACAGATTAGGTAGCAAATGTGATTAGACAAATCCACTCACTCACAACTTTCGTACATTTTTTTGTATCATTTATGATCACAGAAAAACAAAAAAAAAAAAAACATGTACTTTTCCAGTTTTTGCGTAATTTTTTTTTTTTTTTTTTGCAAAATGCTACATACACATTTACACACGCCTACATATATACTTGTTTCCAATTGTATTTTTATGTGAAACGGAAGTAACAGGTTGTTGTTTAAACTCACCATCATCTTTTCACCACATTCGTTTTTTTTAAATATCTTTGCAACATGTTGCTAGAAAAATGTTTAGGTAACGAATACACGATTTAATATTTGTTGCTTCAACCTTTGTATGTATGTACGTAGTAAGTACACAGACAGTCACACATTAACACATACATATTTTACGTTTCAAACCCTGATGTTATCCAACTGTTTTGTGTGGAGATTTTTTTATCACTGCTACGCATAGGAGTCCATAATTCATTGTACTCATACGCAGAGCTGGAAACCATAGTTTATAAAGTTCAATCTTGTAATATCTAAGCAAATTCTACACTCAAAATAGTTTTACAGTAACTGATTGTAGTTTATTCAAAAAGTTTTCGGTGAAGTTAAAAACTAATGAAATTTTAGTTATATTACAATGAAATTTATTTTTTAACTTTTTACGTACGTTGTTCAAAAAACAACCTACAATAAAAAATTATTTTTCAGTACTGTTAATATTTTCAGTCATTTTTATTTATAAAAAATTATTGTGAGTATCATATTTTATATACAAAAAATAGTTCCTCAGTAGAATATTTGTTTGTATGTTGTCAAAAAAATACAATTTGAAAAGTCTTAATTGTCAAAATAAAGAAAAAAAATTCATATCAAATAAAATTTTCTACAAATAATTTATTACAATATAAATTATTCAGTTTTCTTCACGTTTTTTACCAAAAAATAAATAGTAAGTATTTTTGCAATTCGACTATATATATGTTGTTAAATAAGGTTTTATTTTGTACATAGTTGTGCGATTTCCCTGTGGTCTTGGATCATTCTAAAAAGTGGCGGCCAAAAATTTGATCTGGAAAAAGGTAAACATTTTCTATACACTTAATATAATATAACTTTAACTACATACATAAGAAAACATAGAAAGATTCACCCACTATTTTTCTTTTCAGATTTCCATGTATTGATTTTCAAATTCCCTTAAATAACAAACACAAGTTTACCAATTTACCAGATTGTGCTGTGGTATCTGCGTTGGCGATATATTTTATAATTATTGTATATATACATAGACATAAGTTGTTATCCCTAAAATATCCCTAAATTGTACGCTAATGATATTGTTAACTTTTTCTTAATGGAAAAATAAATAATAGAAAATACGAAAAAAGTAACAAACAAATGAAAAAACAGTTTTTTTAACTTTTTTGGTAGGTTAATTTTTTACAGTTAAAATAAAAGATAAAACAGTTATTTTTACCGTTTTGTAATTTATTTTTTTGTGAGTTAAAACTACAGACAAATCAGTAATTTTTACGAAACTTGTTGGTTAAAAAATTAACATTTAAAAATAAATGAAAATTTATTTTGTTTTAAATGAAATGTAAGCGGTCCGTTTTTTGAATAAATTTATAGTTATTATTAATGAATTTTCTGTTGAATTTACCTACATAATATTTTGAGTGTATATAAATATATAAATGTCTTTGTTTGTTTGAGCATCACGCATAAACCTTTTGAACCTTTAATAAATTTAAAAATTGATCATGTAGAAGACCTTTAAAAATTAATGAAGAAATGCTTTTTGTCCATACATTAAAATTAAAACTAATTGAAGTCTTTACAATTTCATAAACATTTATTTATGCAAAATAAGATAAATGATTCCTCGACTATATGTTGAATACTAAAAATAATCCAATGTTTAAGCGAAGATTATTTTCGGAATGCCACAGATTTAAAAGGAATTTTATTTATTTACAAACATTAAATTCAATTCAAGAGCATAGGCTTTTCAAAGACCTTTCCAACGACATATATAACGTCGTAGAAATTGGTATCCAAATAAAATTCAACACAAATAAGTTTCTAAATACTGAAGACATGCCACTTATTTTATGGCATCGATCCATAAAACTAGTTATAATCATATACTCGGTGAAGGACATGGTCGGGCATGACCGACTATACACTCTTATTTGAACAATTTGATAAACATTTAAGAATAATGGGGATCTCAAACAGGATTTTTTTCTCAATTTCAAGCTGTTCTCAAAATAAACCGAACAGCCAAACAAATTTATTCAATAAAAACTAAAACAAAAAAAAAAAAAAAAAAAATAAATCTGAAATGTCGAAAACTATTGTATATGAGGTCCGCAAAAATTAAAAAATTCTTTTACATGTTGAGTATATATTGTGTGACAAAATTCACATGTAACAGGGTAGTACACGCAGGGTAGTAGTGCATTAATGTTAAGATATTATATGTAATACATTCATATTTTTCTCAAAGAACAATTATAATTTTAAATTGATAGTATTATTTAAAGAGTCAAATCAGAGAATGACTAATGGCTAGAACTGTGTTGTGTAATTTTCGGAAATTTTTAAAGCATACTTTAGGCGCATATTTTTCAATAATAACTGCATGAAAGTAAATTTTACGTTAAAATAAGAAACGCACACATCCCATCTCTGCTGGTAAGTGGTGAGATTCTTGTACTACACGGTTTTGGTAACAATTTTTTTTTTTTTTTTGGTTTTGCTCGAGATTGTTTTTGCATTTTTGTTTTGTTTTTGTTACTAGTATTTCCTTTAGTAAAAAGCACATAAACACATTTTTGTGCTCTGTGAAGTAAATTAATGGTTGTTGTTCTTTCCGTTGGCTCAAGTTTGTATAAAAAGCATTCGCGATTCCCAACTGATGTCAAGTTAACCATTCAGTTTCCAAGTGTTGACATCAATCCTGCGGTGTTACAATATCGTAAAAAAAACCGTTACAATACAATAAAAAATATTAAAAATTAAATAAAACTAATTTACTTTGAATTGTTTAAATTAAATACAATCAGTGTTTAAAATATACAGTTGTTGCTGGTATTTGTTTACTGCTACTGAAATCTAGACATTTTTTCAACTTAACGGTAAGTTAAAAATACAACAAAAAAAATTTTACGTTTTTAAATATGAATTAAAAAGTTAGTTCAAGTCTATTTCTCTTTGATTTAAATTTGAATGAAATTTATTTAAATTTAAAAAAAAAATTTTTCGAATTTGAAAAATAGTGAAAAGTTAATAATAAATTTTTGATTCTTAAATTTCAAGTGAAAAGTTAGATTATTAATAAATATTATCTTAAATACTTACGATCTTAAGATTTTTCTTAATCAAACTCACTTCAGAATCTTGCAAATTTATTCACGATTTTCAGTTAAATAATTTAAACAATTTCAAAAAGTGTCAGATATATTTTTAGTTATTTACTGATTTGAAAAATTTAAAATTTTAATTATCTAAGATACATTTTGTATATAAGACCGATATCTAGATAAATATTTATATACAACAAAAAATATTTTTTATGTTGGATTAAAAATAATACTTATTTCAAATGTATTAAAACATCGGTGTGATAAAATTTTTCTTAGATTCATAGACTTTTATATTTTTTTTTGTTTTGATTTATCGCGAATTTTTCGAACTTAGAACTTAGTTAATTTTTAATAAAATCTAAATCTGATTTTTTTTGTTTACAAATATTTTATAGAATGCATATTTTTGTTCTTATTTAATATTGTTAGATAAGTATAAAGTAGAAACCAATTTCTCAGATATCTTACAAACTACATTTAGAGCCAGTTTTTGACTTCGTATTTAAATATTAATTGTATTTAAGTTCTATTTAAATAGGAAAATGAGTTTTTCAGTGCTTATTTAAATGATACTTAAATGGCCAACGTTGGCCATTTAAATTCTATTTAAGTTTCATAAACTACCATATGTTTTCAACAGCTGTGTTTTGTTGTCTGTTTTTTTTCACTCTATTGTAGCGCTGTATTTTTTTACGGCATCTAACAAAAACTACACTTCCGATGCGGTGAAATTGGGGCATCTTTTGTGCATTTTCCTACAAATATTTTATTGTTTTTTTATTATTTGGCAAAATGTATCAATTTTTGTTTTGCTTGAACAGCTGTTTTATACAAAACTATCGATAATTTTTGGATATTTAGTAGTGCTACCACACTTTTATCTTATTTAAATAAGAAATATTATATAGCACTGAAAAACTCAAACTGTATTTAAATACCATTTAAATTTAAGTAAAAATTTAAAAAAAAAAATACGTATTTAAATACGAAGTCAAAAACTGGGCATTAGAGTAGGAAAAGCCAATTGTAGTAGGGAATATAAGAAAAGAATTAATCAATGTTTATTGTTAGAGTTTTGTCTAAGCTTTGATGTTTTTATAAGTAAAACTTAAGAGTATGAAATTCAGTGCAATTAGTGAAATGCGCATAGGAACGAACTAGCTTATCCCCCCACAATAAATTTCAGTGAATTCATTCAAGTAATATTTAAAAATGGCAACATCATTGCCAATTCTAGTTTTCTTCAATTATCTAAAGTATTAAATGTCCTCCTTACAGAAATAAGTTGTAAGTAATCAATCATTAACAAAATATATAGCGCGTTTTCATTCAAAAAACTTACTAAAATAAAAAATGTTATTTTGATGAAACCGAAAAGAATTGATTTAATATGATTTATCCCAATGTTTTATTGTTGCATAGTTTTAAAAAAACCATTTCAGAATTTAATGATTCAGATTATTTTAAAATCTACTGATAATATCGTCAAAACTTTTAAATTTGTCAAAAACAGTTCTGTGTCAGGATTAAATGATGAAACTTCCGAAATGAAACAATCACTTTAATGCAACATATTGATTACCAAATTAAATCAAATTCCCGCATTCAGTTACTCACAAATCGAAAAAAGGTATTCCAACCAAAAACTGAATCGGTCTCGGGGTCTTCTAAACCAGCAGAAATAACCATTTCGAAAGGTTGTGTATATTCTAGAATTTCACTGGCCACTCCAAAATTCCACTTGTATTTGTTACCAGTCCTGTCAGCTAAATAAAATTTTCCTCAAGGGGGCTAATGCCTTGTAAGCCACAACGGCCTCCTTCAGTACTCACCCTAGTGCGTTCAGTGTGTTAGCATCTTGTTCCCAAAATGCCTGCACTTCTTCTTTGTAACGACTATGATATCCACAAGCAATGTCATCCTTCGTTGCCATTTAATTTGGCAGCTTTTCATATAGCTCTGGTGTTGTAGTTTTCGACCTCCAATAAATATAACTTTAAACTTTATTTAAAACAAATAAAATTTTTAATTAACAAAATATTTATTGCATTTTGTTAAAACAATAACCAACTTAGACAAACGTAAAGTGCCCTGGAGACGATCAAATAAACACATCAATCACATAGTTGTGTGCGTGCAGTCGTTCTTTTTCGGCTACACGTACGCGTTGTCGGCAATGATTGAAGAAAATCAAAAAGTTTTGATTTTTTTATTTGACGACTGATAATTTGATCGTCTTCTATTGTGATTGACTATCAAATTTCATTTGCTTTGTGTTTGCCGTCACGTGAAGTGCACGGATGAAAAATATTATGTGTTTTACGTCTCTGATTAAGAAAAAAATGCAGTTTCTTCGAGATTTTTGGTAATAATGGGAAAGTGCGTCCAAATACAAATGGTGATTGATGTATTCATTTGTACGTCACCTTTAAAGCTTCAAGCATAAGACACTCACACATATGTACAGATTGACGGGTTTATTTGATCGTCTCCAGGGCACTTAACTACGTTCGAAATGCAGAATACATAAAATAAAAATGTGAAACGGAACGAAATGGAACGCAGAATATGAATGTTGCCCAACGGAGAAAATTACGATTCGAAACGAAATGCAGAATAAGGGTGAATAAAAAGTTCTTAAGTCAAGTGCTTACATTTCCAAATGTTTTTCAATTATTTGTAGTTTTTATTCTGCCAGACATCCTTAATAAAACTGCAAAGAGAAAATATTAAGTTTTAAGAATTTGCGTAATAAAATTTCTTTCGTCCCTAGGCTTTGTTGCATTTTCTTTCCAATAATGCTATGGGGGGAATTTGTAAGGGGACATTTACATTATGACTTTAAGTCATGACTTAAAATCATAGGTTATTTTGTTTGTACTACAAAATTGTGACGTCTGAACAAAAGGCAAGTTTTCTGTTTTCTGAAAAAAAGGCATCGTATAAATTCAAGGAGATTTTCAAAAAAAAAGGCATGACTTTAAATCAAAGTGTAAATGTCCACTAAGAACTCGAATAATTTCATTTAACTTTTTGTAAAATTCGTATAAATGATCTTGAACTTTTTTCTTGTAAACGAATTTTTCAACTTCAGAGCTTATTGCACGGATTATTATCAATGTCCGACTTAAGTTTTCAGTGTTTCAGACACTTTTCACATAACCCGCATACCTAAATTGGAGCGTAAGGCGTTTTTTACTTGTCAAAAATTCTCATGCCCATACAATTTGTATGCAGCATACCGAAATAACGCGACGGCAACGCTTTGTAATTGGAAAATCCGATTTTGACAGCGCGTTTAATAGTGAAGTTAGTTGCAAAACACAACAAATGTAAACACATACATACAAAAGGAGAAACAAATATGCAAGAAACACATTTTTTAAACTTTAATATTTAGTTTCTTTGATAAAATTTTAGTTTATAAATCACGAAACAAAAATCAGAAACACCAATACTGCAATGTACTTTATTGTTTAAATAATCCGTGTTGTTATATTAATTTTTTTGATAACCTTGTTTTTATTGTTTGACGTAGCGTTGGCGCTTTTATTTAGGTATGACATTTCAGCGTTAAAGCTAAGCGTAAAGAAACGTTCCGCCTTACGCTTTTATTTAGGTAGGCCAGTAAGTGTCAAATTATTTTATAAAACTACATACTATATTGTGCCACTAAGTCTAACAATAACCACGATTTATTTAACTTGGGGGTTACACAAACAAGTTTTGCCTTTCAAGTTTTAATACACTCACATTTTAATACAATACATTTTTTACTAATACACTCACACTTTTAAGAATTGAAACGAAGTTAGTGTTTCAATTTACAATCAAGAAAACAGCTGATTACATTTTTGTGAACAATTTGTACTAAAATTGTTTTCAAGTTGCGTGCTTTCAATTTTTGTTAATTTTGACAAACAGTATATGTAAAAGACTATCAAGAAAAACTTGATCTTGTGGCTGCAGCGTAATATATTTTGACTTCAATATGTTTCGATTGCCATTCAATGCGTTAAATTTTTACTTAAATTAAAACAATTTAAGACTGACTCAGTTAAACATAATCTAAAACTTATAAAACAATTTTTGTGTTCTTAACGAATTCGTTTGACTTTAATGTTTGTCAACTTTGCATCGATTGTTTATTCAATGCTCACAATTGGGATTCGCAAATATTTGCCTTCCAACTGTTCCAAGGAAAATGTTGCCCAAGTTGTTACAAAACAAAAACACAGAGACCCCAAGTGAAACCATGCAACAAGTGTGTTTTTTTTTTGTATGAATGAACGAATGTCGATATAAAATGTGTAAAAAGGATAAATTTCATTCATTGATTTGTATACTTACATACATACATAGATACATATGTGAGTACAAGGTTCAATACATTGAATGGGAATTATGTACATATGTATTTATTATTTATGAAATTCTTAACAACTGAATATAAAGTCAATTACATTTGAAAACTTTCATTTTTTTTTTTTCAAACTTTCTCTTACGATTTTTGTTATTATACATATTATTTACTTGCTTAAAGCGTTTTGATTCGTCGTCATTCTAAAACAATTGTCAACTGAATTGCTCTTTGGTAACTAAATGTTAATATGGTGTTGACTTTTTTTTTATGTCGAAATAAGTACTTAATAAATGAAAAAATGCTCGTAACTAGAAATGATAATCGCTCTGTATGCACTAATTTAATGCAGATATTTGGTTGTACTATTGCTATAAATAGATTAAAGCTTTATGGTAGATGGAAAATTAAAAAAATAACATTATATTTGAAATTTATGTCTGTATGTTAGTGCGATTACGATAAGTCTTCTCGTTAATCAGTACATTTTTATTACGGCAATAAATAATGTTTCAGAGTTAATTAGAAATTTGATAGGAAACAACAATGTGATAAAAAAAAGAGGAACTGAAACGCATGCAAACTTCATGCATTTTTTACATTCACTCTTACACACCCAAACACACAGGCATTAAAAGATTCATTTACAGCCATCCCCATGCAGTTCATGTGACCACGTGTCCCATGACTAGGAAAAAAGTGTCACCCCTGGTTACTTTACTAGCGGTATGAGACTGTACTTCTTGCATACAGTAATTTCACCAGTCCTATGTGCTCAATGAATTGATGTGTAAATTTATTCATATACTTTTGTCTGTGTAAATTATATCTGTATCAATTCTGTTTGTTATCTAACTGATCCTTCCGTACACCACTAAGGGACAGTAAAGTGACTATTGACCTCAACATAGATAACTTCAGACCGGCAAATAAATAAATCACAATAATTGACCACATTTCACAATACTAAGAAATTTTCTTCGAAATAGATAAATCGAAAAAATAAAACAAAAAAATCATGTCAAGTGAACACTATTCGCACACCAAAATGAAGATTAAGTTTCAATTGGCAACTCAAGGAATAACATGGAGATAGGAAGGAGTCAAATAACCCTACCGTATTTGAATTACAGCCAATCATGTGAAGAGACTCTTGAAAAAAAAAAAAAAACAAAATTTTCAATGTACTTAATTATATTTCGCACCATTTTTTATGTGAGAATTTTCTCTAGAAGATAAAATTTATTTCAATTTATTTTAGTTTTAGCTTCTACTAAAGATCAAAGTAAGAGCCATCCAAACCAAATCTATTTATTGTAACATTATTATTTAATTGCAACACTCTTTCCTTAATCTTAGCATCAAGTGTAGATATACGTTACTATGGATATGTGTAAATTGTGAATAAATTATCAAAATAAAACCTTTTAAGTTTTATAGGTTTCCTTATTGTGTTTGTTTGCAAAAATTAAGTACTTACTTACTGCAAATACCCTTGATATGTTTTCAGCACCTCGATTAAGTATTTTCACATTATTTTATGAAATAAAAGATTATTCTTTTTTTAATTTTATTTGCACTTGAAACACGAAATCATTTTGTATTCCTTTTGATTAGCAAATGGAATTTGCTGGTAACTCTGATGTCGGTGCTTTTGAGCTTGCTGCCTTTCTAAAGGTCAATTCTTTTATTTAAAACAATGCCTGTGGCATATTTTTTGTTTTGTTTATTCCTTAGTTTTTTGTTTTTTTTTTTTTTTAAGTTGTAATACATGCGAGTATCGAATCAACCATGTATTGGCTACAAGTGTGACATACTTAAAATATAACTTTATTAGCTGACATTACACGTACTTAAAGATATATTAAAAGAAAATACAGCCATGTGTAAGAATTGTGTAAAGTAATTGAAATGAAGAAATGTGGAAATGTAGAAACAAGACATGTATTATTTAGTGTTGTTGAAACACACTTGTTGAAATGATTATGATTAATTGCGTGCAACATTATATAGGCTGCAGACAGACAGACAGTCTGTCATTAGGGATTCGGTTCCAATGTAAGTAGGTACTATTTACACAAAAAAAAAAAAAAATCATACAAGCGGAAGGAGCAGAAAGGAATATGATGACGAAAATCCAAAATCAAATTTGTACTTGTACCTAAATCAACAATTTTAAAATTGTAACGCATGCTGTATGTTGTTGTTGTTGTTGCCGTTGTCTGTGGCAACAAGTATCATGTTTATTTGCTTAAAGTGTCTTAAATTTCACTAAATTTGATGGACATTTTGTAGGCGATATTTTCGTTTTATTATAAAAGTAACCAAATCTTAAAGTAGCTTTATTATCTTTACATTGTTGCAAATGCTAACTAAAAAGTTTTGCTATTTATTTTTCATTCAACTGACATCAGTTTTCTTTGGAGTGACCATATTCATTGTACAGTGGTGATGACAACGAATTTATTTCTTTTAATACTCACCACTAGCGGTGGTTTCTGCTGACAAATAAAGGCCTAACAACCACAAAAGTTCATTTACTAGGTCGATTGAACATTTTAATCGAAATTACATGTCGCAATTTTTCAGACAATTCAAAGAAAATTTACTTTAAAATTGGTTAAAATCTGTTGATTAAATCCTATTTCTTCTGGAATAGGAAGTTGAGTCCTTATAAATGTCTTAAATTTAAGTACATTTAATATAATCTTATATTAATGAATGGAAATTGTCATAGCAGTTAGTCCTACTCCCGGAAATCACTTAAGCGCTTAAAAATATATTTTAAATGTTGGAGTCTAGATTTGCTTAATATAGGAAGAAATCTCGTAACTCTATAAAATTACTTATAACGCCCGTAAGTTTTGGTTACAAAATTGATTTTACATAAATAATAGGTAATATGTAAAAGTTCCCCCGATTACAACAATTTAGATGTACAAACAGGTTGTATTGTCCCTTGACAAATAGCTGTGAAAAGACATAAATAAGCTTTATTACGCACTGTGGTCCCCAATTCAACATCTAGCTGGAAACAATTATGTTGCTGCTTTTTTATACGCATACGGTGTCTGTTAATACAAAATATATGTTTAAAAGCTCTGTATTACGTATTTGTCACACTATCTTTTTACTGTCGAAATCTTGGAACACAAGATTAAAATTAAAGGGTTATCCAAAATTAGTTTACATAATATTTTTATCTACAGTGAAATTCATATTTTTTTCGGAAATTTTCTATTAAATCATTTGTTTTAAAATTGAAAAAAAAAACAAGTAAGAGAGCTATATTCGGCTGTGCCGAATCTTATATACCCTTCACCAAATTATACTTTAAAATAAAATTTTAAAAAAATTTTTTTTTAAATATTTTTTTGTCAAAATTGTTTTTTAAAAGTCTTTTCCAAGTTTTAAATTTTTTTTTAAATTTATTAGTGAACAAAATTTATGACAAAAGAATGTTTTCTGTAAAAAAAAATTCGGGTTAAAAAATATGTTTCCCGATTTTGACCCATTGTAGGTCCAACTTTGTATAGCCTTATATACATTGTTGCAATGGACTTTGAAATATCTATAATTAGATATCCATATTGTCTATATTTATGACTTAGTAATCGAAATATAGATAAAAAAAAATAGGCCAAAAATAGAGGTTGTCTCCGATTTTTGCTCATATCTCCGTTATTTATGGACCGATTTTGCTGATTTTAAATAGCAAACTTCTCGAAAGCATGTCTGACAGAATTATTGAAGATTTGGATCCCAAAGATATCTGGCGTCTTCAGAAAATTGATTTCAACAGACAGACAGACGGACATGGCTAAATCGACTCCGCTATCTATAAGGATTCAGAATATATATACTTTATAGGGTCGAAAAATTATATTGTGGAAATTACAAACAGAATGACACATTTATATATACCCTTCTCACGAAGGTGAAGGGTATAATGAAAGTAGCATAAATAAGCATAGTCGATAGACGTGCTATGGCAAGGTATGTTTTGTTTTGGCACTCTATATAATATTAACAAATGTTTTAAAATCTTTTTTTATTTGAGATTCAACTTTAAAGGACTAAAACAAAACAAAGGTGAGAACCAATAAAGTAAAATATACTAAAATAAATGAACTACCTATACGATATTTTGTTAAGCGTAAATTTTTTAGAAATTTTTGAAACATAAATATGAATGAAGATTTGTTAAACTTGTTAAAACAAGAGCAAGGTGGTAACTATTATAAGTAAAAGTTATATTTTGCTTCATACTGAAGAACAAGCTTATTACACGTAATATTATTATTATAAACTTTAATGGATTATTACCCCATAATATAATGAGTGTTTAGTGTCATCTAAACAAATTATAACAACCTTTATAAGGATGATGTTATTTTGCATAAAGCAATAAAAGACTTTGCAAGAATATTAAACATGTAATTAAAAATCCATATCTATCTATAAGTTTGTATTCTAATTTTAACGTTTAGGGATTTTGGGATTAAAAACCAATAATCGACATTATCTGCAAATGTTCGTCTACACAAGCTGCATATCATCATTATACAACCATTTACATTTTATGATGCACATTGCCAACGAACAAGTCTTGACATGCAAATGCAGGGATTTAGTCACATACTTAATTTTAATACACACACAAATTACCTTTTTAAATAAGTTACAAAGTAATGAAACGTAAAAAGGATCTACTTAAAAGGCAGGAATGGAGGAGGACAAAAAAATAATTTACCTGATGCTGTTTGGGTTTGCTTCTAATCCTAAACATGTTAATGTTTTTAAATAACTAGGTAATTACAAATTGACTAGACAAATGGTGACGTGTTAAAGGTTTTGTATATCATAAACCTCCATAATTGAGAGGGTATATGGATGAAGATAAGTCGATGAAATTTGACACACAGTTTTATATTTCTATACAAAGTCCATTGGATTTGGTTAGAAGTGGAGCATGATTTAAAATTTGAACCACAAATATATTTTTCCGATAAGTTATCCGAACTTTAACAAATTGTGTATGAATAGGTTTATAATTGTCTACATAAACGGTTTTGTTATAAAAATTTGTCTTTTAGTAGGAATATATCTTTTCTACAAGGTTGCCTACCGATTCGAAACGCTTACATGGTAACGCTAATTCGGTAACGGTAGCTTAGCGGTAACAGTAATTGTTGACTTTTCGGTAACGGTATTTTAATGATAATATTAATTTCATCGTGAATTAATTTATTAATAAAACATTAGAAATATGTGGACAAAGGTGGCATTTTATTATTGGGAGCATGTCTTAAAAATGCGGGATTTACAATAGATGACGTATCTTATGAACGCGTTTTATATTTTTAATAACTAATATGTCATTTTGAAGGGTACATATCTGTCATTTATTCTCACTGATTTATTGAAGATTATAGTTAGAGTATCCAAAACCGAAAACCGCTCAACCGTTTTTTTCATCTTTGTAAAACCGACCGGTTTCGGTTTTCTTTAATTTTTTTTAAGACGGTTAACCGGTTTTAACGAAATATTTTCTAAAGCTTATTTGAACATATAACTTAAGAATATTTTGATAACATTTTTAAAAATATTCACTTATTTTTTAGAAAATTTCTGCATTTGACGGTTAACCGGTTTTTAGAATGACAAAACCGAAACCAGTTTTTTTATAAATCACTGCTTTTTTTTTTTTTGCTTTAAAAATCTCGAATTTTGTACCAACAAAGCGTCATATGCGGGAAGTTTTGCTTTGCTTCTTTAATTTCAAAAAAAAAGTGCGGCTGAAGCACACCGATTGTATGTTTCATGAGTATCAACGTGCGAGAAATGGTTTGTGCGGTTCAGAAGATAAAGAATCATTACTTGCGATGAAAAATAGATCCATTACAATAACCTGAAGAGTAAGAGATCGTATGTGATGTCCGGCCAACAAGCCGAATCGATACCAAAGCCAAATATCCATTACGCTAAGGTAATTCTATGTATTGGTGGGACCAAAAGGGTTCCAGCTGCTGAAATCAGGCTATCACCGCAACTGAACGCAACTGATTCGTTTGAAGCGAGAACTGGTCGAAAAACGTACAGAATATGCGGCCAGATATGAAACTATAATATTCCATCAGGACAACGCTCGGCCACATGTTGCAATAACTGCTAAAAAGTATTTAGAATGAAGAGGTTGGGAAGATTTACCGCTTTATAGTCCAGACCGTGCCCGTCCAACTATTAAGTATTTGTTTCTTGGATACGCTTCACTTTGGAACAGAGTATCCGATATTGGCTTGATTCGTTCTTGGTATCAAAAGATGAGCAGTTTTTTTTTTTTTTTTTTTTTTGGCTCGGAATCTATATGTTGCCAGAAATATGGGAAAAGGTCATAGCTAACAGCGGCCAATACTTTGAATAAATTTATGTTGTACAAATATTTCAAAATAAAAGCTACAAAATTTATAAAATCAATATATGAATTTAATATTTTGTAGTTTTCGATGAACGCTATTATTGAAAAAATTTTGCATTTCGATAATGGTATTCACGATTATTTTGGGTACGGTAATTAGAGTTATTTCGGTAACGGTATATGTTTATGTCGAATTTTATTTCGACAACAACATATATGTATAAGAAGGACTCATTATATAAGAGAATGGTTTGTCCTTGGGGCGAAGATGTCGAATTATCTTAAAAATTGCGACCGTAGTTTGATTAAGGTTTACATGAACCGAAGGATGGGCGTCATTAAATCGACACAGAAACTGATACGGTAGTGTAGTGTATAAAAATGGCATTTCCTATTTGTATTGATTCTAGAAGAATGTAGAACTTCGCTACAAATTACTATATCATTAAAATGTATATTTTTTTTATTTTATTACAGAGTTAATACTACAATAGCAACAGCAACCAACCATGATTAGCATTTTGAAATCCCTGACTTTATTTACAATCTTCATGACCATTACAATGGTTCACATTGCGGCCCGACCACAAAATGCACTTGACTCCAATCAGGTAAATTACAATGAATGATTTTAAATTAACGTCTAAATTAACATCTTAATGCAATTACCAGGCATTGGATACGATTGAATCGGATGTCGATGAAATGCAAAATTCGTACTATGACTTGCCCCTACAACAACCACAAAATGTCTACCCTAGTATACCATTGGATCGTTTGCAAATGCTAATTGCTCGTTACAATAGACCCACGTAAGTACTAAATAATTGGACGTGTTCTTCATTTCAGAAATAACTTAATATCTTATGAATTTCAGAGCCTATTTGCGCTCTCCATCTGTTGCTGGTTTGAATGAACTCTACCGTGTGCCCGAATCAAAACGTCAAGTCAGATATCGGCAGTGCTACTTCAATCCCATTTCGTGCTTTAAAAAGTAAATTTTAAAATAAACTTATTTAAATGGGAGTAAGTTTGATTGAATACAAACAACAACTAAATGTTTTCCTCAATATAAAAGAAATTAGTAAATTAATATTTCAAATACCTACTAAATGATAATTTCAATTTAAATCCTATTTCAAATATAGTTTAGAAAATAACAGTTATATTTCCTCTTTCATTTTTTTTGATCTCAATGTATTAAAATGTGTAATTAATTTTTCTTGTTGTAAATGTATACATTGTAAAAAAGCCCCAGTTTTAAAAGAGAATTTCTGTTTTCGGTTTTAACATTTGATCATTTTATTACCGTTTTTTTATAATTATAGTAAGTTTGTAATTGAATCCATTAAGATGGTTATTAACAATCTAGTCAAATGTATTGAAATCAGTTTTAAATTAAGAAGAAAGGGGAAACGAAGAGCATCATAATCTTGTAAACCTTAAATTCTAAGTTCAATATAATTGTTATATACATAAATAATTTCATTTAATATGTACCTATTATTTATTACTTATTATTAATCAAATATATATTTAAAACAAATGGTATGCATATGGTGTGGTACAACATAAAATATTTAAATACTAAATGTACACAATATTTCAATTAATCTATGTATTTATTGTTTAAACTTTGGTCAATGTTGGCGTCTAATGAACGTTCTACTTGTTCTACTGTGCGAATTAGTAGTACATTTCTCTTTTACTCGTAAGACGTTCATTGTACACCCGCACATACCAGCCCTGACACTTTTTCTCCAATTATTCTAATAATTACCAAAAAATAATAAAATATTTGTACAAAATTCATAAATCTGTAATCATTATGTCGATTGTAAATTATTAAACATACAACCAATATACATACATACAATTCAAACATAAATAGAAAATATTTAATAAAAAAAAACATTAATTTAAGTGTAAAGCAGCTAAAAAAAACTTCAAATACTTAAAGTCTTTATTTATTTCACTGGATATTTGACATTATTTTAGATAGGAATTTCCATGTATTCTGGATGCATACACATAAACTTGAAAAGTTTGTTTCCATTTGCAATGTGAATCTCCGGACAAAATTATTTTCAGACTTAATTCAGCAATCATGTTTGGAGCTATCATGATTTAGGTGAAGCTACAGCTTTTAAAATTTCAAATATAACAAAATTATATATACATATTGTTACGAATGTGCAATAACGATTTGAATTTAAAGGTCTGTAACGACTGCCTGCAGCATTCATCATGTTTGAAGGCACGTCCATCAGTAGCATGCGGTTATTGGCATTGTTTGTAAGTATGGCAACACTAAATGTTTGGGCTGCTGGCAATGACATCGAAGGCTCTAGAATTCGAACATACGAGATTTGTCCGTTAAGAGCATTGTAGAAGATTTCCGAGAGATGGCGTGTGTATAAATAGTGGCAGAGGCTGCAGTCCTGAGTGGAGTTTATCATTGGCGCTGTTAGAGTTCACATCAATTGTCGTGAACATGTGTGTTTCTTCATTATACAGTTTGTGTGCATTTCTGCGAATTGATAAACGTGTATAAAGACACTGAGTGACTATTTAATTCTGTTGTTGTTGTACATTCTAAATAAATAAAGAGTTGTTACAACTTTAAACTACTAAAACTGCTTTTATTTGCAATCAAAAGTATCCGGTTTATTTAAAGGAAATAAACCCACGTGTTTAAAAGGTAAAAACGTAACAATATAAAAGTCAAATTTTGCAAACAGAAAAATTACAATCTACCTAGGTCTTATTTAACAAATAGGACTTCAATATTTGGATATCTGTTTTTGTAAATTTTGAAATAAGAAATACAGTACATAATTTTTTGCATTATTAGCAAAGATAGTAACCATTAGCACAGTATTCGGATCTACAGCAAAGGTTCACAAATGGGAGTCCGCGGATCTATAAGGGTCAGTATAAATATTCCAATGGGACCTGAAAAACTCAGAAAACATTAATCTTGTACACTGCATTTTAATTAAAGAAAATAACTTGAATATTCATAATTGTCTTATAATAATCAATATTGAGATGAAATTGGACATAATAAATACCACCATATTATATTGTCACATATTGATCGTTTGTATACAAGATTCGGCACATTCGAACACTTTCACTTGTTATTTTTTGTTAACTTTTTAGATGATGTTTTAAACTACAAATTTAGAAATCCAAATTAATATTAGTAAACTATAAATTGAAGATGGGAAATTCAATTTAATATTCAGGAACATGAAAGGAAAACCTTTTTCGAATTTTTTTATGAAAACCAATCAAAAATTATTTAAAAATTTAGTGATTTTCTTACAAAAGTTTCGTGTTTCTGAATTAGGTCCTAAGAAAATAGAATTTCTAATTCAGAAAACATTAAGAAAAAGCTAATCGAAATTAAGAAATCCGTATTATTATTGAGGAATCAGAATATCAAATATTAATTAAGGTTTTCTCAACATCAATTAGTATTGTCTCATGTTTATTAAGAACTGGCTTCAAAAATTACTAATAATAAACTTTAAAATCGATATTTTTTTTATAGGTCTTTTCATTTACTTTCCCAGTAAATACTTGCAACGAGAGAATAAAATCAAAATATACAAAATTACTCTCTTAAATTCTCAAAAATAGTAAAAAGTAAATGAACGCTTTTCCAGTAACAAAAAATTTATACACACAATTTTCATATTTTTTCCTTTTAAAATGTATAAATATTCACATTTTCTTCAATTTTATTTTTTTCACCACAAAAATAAAATTGTAAATAAATAAACAATAACACAAAACATATGAAATATAAGCTGCTAACTATTACGAGTTCGAAATAGAACTTGTAATAGTTTGCAACGAGAGAACACTCTCTAAAATTTATACGCTCTTGATTTTTTCTCTACTTGCTAGTTTTTTGAGTTAATGAACGCTTTTCCAGTAACAATTGTTACTAACTAGTAACAACTTTTGGTTATTGAACAGAGCTTATGTTTTTAATGAATTATGGAAAAAATAATGTCTATACCGATGGAAAATTTCTTATTAGTCATTTTTGAAGCTAAATATGTTAAAATATTATAAATTTTTGAAAAATTAAGCTCCATTTTTATTTTTTTTAAAATGTTGCCATTATTTAAACTCATCTCTAATTTAATTTTTTAAGTCTAGGAGAATTGAAATATGGGTAAAAAAACTTTGTTCGTATTATTTCGGAATTTATTAGCATAAAATTTATGTGTTTAGAAAAATAGTTGAACATCCATTAACGAAGATATTTGGGAAAAACAAAATAAAGTCATGGTAAAAAACGAAATTGTCAAAACTTAAACATAAATCTTTTAAATTTAGTGAAATAAACTGGAATATCTTTACTTTCCCACTTGATTTACAACAACGCACAGTGGTATAAAAAAAGGGGGAAATAAATCTGTGAATTCTAAAAGTTT
Organism: Calliphora vomitoria; assembly: GCA_942486065.2. Lineage (NCBI taxonomy): Eukaryota > Metazoa > Arthropoda > Insecta > Diptera > Calliphoridae > Calliphora > Calliphora vomitoria. The sequence continues at coordinate 63,439,466 of OW818030.2, read as the reverse complement.
AGTCTGGTTTGAATGAAATTCCACATGCGCAAAGAGAAAGTACGGCCAGAGGTTCCCAAAGTAGGATGCTAGTGATTATGCGAAGGTATCTGCACGAATATATACAACCAAATTTCCATGGAGAAATATGTTTGCAACAGTTCACTAAATCCTTTATCATGGAGAAGATGTCATTAACCCATTTTTCGCCGCACCAAGTTCCCGTTGACAGATTTTCCTAAAATTTTATATTGAACCTATTTTTATGCTAATTAAGAAAATTCCAAACTTTGGAGTCAGTGGGTTTTCTAGTTTTTTAGAAAATTGGTGGTAATTATAGTCACCATCGGCGGAATATGTATGCAAGGATGGTATTTCTTAAAGGTACCTAAAAAACATTTTTTTTAATAATATAAATTACTTATGGCAAACTTTAAAATATTTTGTATGTAAGTGCACGTACCACTTCTTACACAATAAATATAGTGTGGCTTTGGCATTGCTTGCATCATATTCTTTAAACCTTATTCATGCTTTAGAATGGTGTGTTGCATGTCTTTTGTGAGGTTTTTTCTTGGCCACTCTGCTTTCATTTCCTGCTCATCTGTATTCTCGCAAAGAAGAACTCTAGCAATTTCTGACCGAAATTCCAGTTGCATTTTTCCTGTAGCTTTTGCAATTCTGCACAAAAGACTATGCAACTTCCAGACATTTACAACAGCTGAGTCTACAGCATTAGAAAAATAGTCCACCAAAAAATATTTTGCCTATAACACTTATACGGTAGTTTGATATTACATTGTCAAAATACTCAAATTTTTGGCTGCTGCACATTTTTTTTAGCAAACTCAAGACCACGTGAGCTCCGTGAGTTCAATTTCTATGCTATACAGTTCCTGAGAACTAGGATAAGGCATACAGCAAATCATATTTCCATCTGATGAAGCCACCCACGAATTGAAGCCGAAACAAATGGGCTTATTGCTTATATATATTTTGCTCGAATGCCTTCCAAAAAGTAGCACCGTTCTTCAATTGTCATGGCTTTTACACAATTGGAACACTTTGGCTCCAATAGTTTTCATATTGTGGAATAGATAGCCATTCAATATCCAAAATCCAATCAAACGCCGCGGCGCGCCTCATCGATCGAACTGTGCATATATTGTCCAAACCGTTATTTTGTCTCGGTTGCTTCTGTTTTTGATGACAAAACATATGTAAAGTTTACATTGTAAACGCATGTTCATAAACCACATTAAAGACATACGTTTTTCGCCAATGGTTACTATAATCACCACAATATTCATCATGCAATTTTAGATGATACGTGTACATTAAATATCGTGAATAGGGCTCAAAACAGAAAAGTAAAGATTTAATTTTATAAATATAAACATAGTTGTTAGATTTTATAGGATCTTGGTTAAATTATTTCTATATATTTGATGACCTTTATTTACTAATTTCTAAAAGCCGCAATATAAATAGTTTATGCTACGTAAGGAAATAAAATGAGTATATAATAAATAAATAAGACCCTAAATAATTGATAAATAAAATTATATTGAATAAAAAACTTTTTATTTGTCAGTTATGAATAATAAAAGTGCTGGTAATTAAAATCATCGGTCGGCGAAAAATGGGTTAAACATCATTTAGTACCACATGAAGATCTATCAGAGGAAGTCCAGGAAAGTATCACGAAATTCTACAAATGAAGATCTATTTAATATATATTTCTGGCAATGTCACATCCGCTCATCTCTACAATTTGAAGTCAATAGAAAGTGGAACACCGGGAATTAGATGAAGAAGCACAAGGGCTGCTAGATGACAGAAATAATGTAGAACTAAATTTATTTTCCCACCGAATGAATAATAACACTGGTCAACAAAATTTTGTAACAAGATACCATCATTCGAACACCATATTTATTTTGATTTGATCTGGTCTAGTTTTTGTGTTACAGCCAGTGCTGCCATATGTGAAGGTTTTTCAATTCTTCTACATGTACAAACTGAAAGAAAAGAGGTCAGCTACGCCAGAAGCAATCGAAAATGATTCTTTAGATACTGACTTTCAAGAAACTTTCCCATCTAGTGAGTCAAATCTACTATTTCAAAAAGATCTCAATGATTTGGTACGTGACTTAAATTTGTCCAAACAACAGGCAGAACTTTCGGCATCTCGATTAAAGGGATGGAATTTATTACAACCCGAAACAAAAATTTTGTCACGTTTTTACCTTTTAAAAAAGGTGGTTTATTTCCTTTTTATAAAGCGGATACTTTTGATTGCAAATGAAAGCAGTTTAGTAGTTTAAAATTGTAACAAATCTACTATAGCAATCACGATGAAGAGCTAAAACTTGTTTCACAAGATAACCAGTTAGTATTTTGTAATATTGATTACGGGGTAATGAATATAAAGCAGATGAGTGGCATTTGTTTATCAATGGTTCAAAAGTAAGTTTAAAAGAGGTTCTTTAACATATCGGCAATGAACCTAACTATACCAATAGGTGAAGCTTCTAATATAAAAGAGTCGTTTGAAAATAATAAATTTATCTTGGATGAAATTCAATACAACGAACACAACTAGAAAGATTATTGTCATAATTTCAGGGTTACAACTAGGGTATAAAAAATACTGTTGTTTTCTTTGTGAGTGGGACAGCAGAGATCGGAAAAATCATTATGTTCAGCAAAAAAAGAAAATCTCTTACTCCAGGACAAGCAAATATTGAAAATGCTTCTTAGTCCAGCCTGATAATATATTTTTACCCCATTTACATATAAAGCTTGGGCTCATGAAAAAGTGGTGATGGCTTTTTACAATTGAAAAAAAAATTTCCTAAACTGAGTGAGTGATGTTAATTATAAAAGAAGGCATATTTAAAGAAAACTTAGTGATTGGGAAAAATCTGCCTGGGAATCCTTAATAAAAGTGGTTTCAAATTTTCTCGGAAATCACTGAACAAGCGAATATAAAGTATTGTCGCGGAGCTGTAATATATCGGTGAAAATACATTTTCTACATTCATATTTAGATGTCTTTCCTAATAATTTGGGAGCCGTCAGCGAAAGATTCTACCAATACATTTCTACGATGGAAAAACGATATCAGAGCAAGTAGGGTCCATGAATGCTGGCGGACTACTATTGGACATTACAAAGAGACATTCCATAAGCAAAATAAAGAAGAAAATCATAAAGATACATTCACGTTTATATTACATTATATTACCAGCGTAATTACATATAATAAAATAAATATTAAACAACTTTTAGTTATTATTAAAAAATAAAAAAGCTTTTCCTTTCCATATTATTTAAATAAAAAAATAAACATTAAAAAAGTCGTAATTATTTGTCCAAAAACAAGCGATTCTAGTGGAACCTGTAATAGATTTGAATTAAACAAAATTTAATCATTCAATACATTTTTACGAATGTGCAATAGCGATTTGAATTTAACGGTCCGCAACGACTGCCTGCAACATTCATCATGTTTATAAACACGTCCGTCAGTAGAAGCTTCTACTTATCAACAATGTTGATAGCATGCTGTTATTAGCATTGTTTGTAAGTCTGGCAGCACTGTATGTTTAAGCTGCTAACATTAACATCGAAAGCTCTAGAATTCGAATGTACTAGTTTGTCCGTTAAGAGCATTGTAGAAGATTTCCGATAGATGGCGCGTGTATAAATAGTGGCAGAGGTGGCAGTCGCGAGTTGAGTTGATCATTGGCGCTGTTAGAGTTAACATCAACTGTCGTGTACATTTGAGCTTGTCATTATAAAGTGTGTGTGTGTGCATTTCTGCGAATTAATAAACGTTTAAAGACACAGAGTGACTATTTGAATTGTTGTTGGTGTACATTTTAAATAAATAAAGAGTTGTTACAAATTTTAAACTACTAAAACTGCTTTTTATTTGCAATCAAAAGTATCCGGTTTATTCAAAGGAAATAAACCCCGTTTTTAAAAGGTAAAAACGTAGCAATATTTTTAAGTTATTTTATGGAAAATGGAATAAAGAATTAATTCTTTCGATCCATTGTTATGTATATTATATAAATACACATGTAAAAGGTTTATAAAACTAAATGTCCATACAAAATTAGTTTTAAAATTTAAAACTCGATTATGAATAAGGCCTAAAGTCTTTATTTAATGTCTTATTAACTCTTTCAGTAAAAACAAGATAAAATAAAAATACTGCTAAAGGTTTTTATGGAATAAGGTGGTTAGTTTATAAACCACCATGGCTGTTGGCATTCAAAATAACTATTATGAAAATGTTATCATTTTGACAAAATTTTCTGAGCAAAACAAACGAATTGGACATCCTCCAATTCTTTTACATCATTTGGTAATTCTGTGTAATCAACCGGCTCTTCTTATCTACAATTTTTTTACCATTTGGGTTAGTTTAGGTAGATAAATCAGTAACAGAAGTATTAGCCATCATCAGATCAACTTGCTCCTAATAATTCTCTTCTTCGTTGGGTTCAAGACTGCATGCACATTCTCATCTGAAGGTATACCTTCGAACAAAATATCTTCAATTTAATTTTCATTGAATTCAAAATAACATAATATTATATAGAGGAGAACATTATTGGGGTATTCACATGGTCTGCTATTAGGTCATATTGTCATAATGTCCTAATATATTATGATAGTTTTAACAAATTTTTGTTGTGCTTCAAACAAAAAAGTTCTAAGTTCTTTTGAACTATAAACTCTCATAATATATAGGACATTATGACAATATGACCTAATAGCAGACCGTGTGAATCCCCCATATATAAAACCTATTTCAGTCACAGTGGTTAGTAATCTAACCACTCTATTACTTACGTTATATAACAAAGAGTATATTATAAAATATTACTTTGTTAGCACAAGCCAACCAAACAACCATTAAATAACAAAGTAACACTGAATTTGATGAAATATAAACACACTGACCAGAGCAATCTGACGGCAAAAAACTTTAAACGATGACTTAAAAAAAATGGTAGAAAAGTGACCACTTTTTTTTCGTAAAAAAAATTAATAAAACACCTCTAAAGTTTTTGAATTTTTTAGTTTATTTATTTGAAATTACCCACCCAGCAAAGATTTTCATTACCAAGTAATGACTGAAAATTCTAACTTCTAGCACTTCACTACTTACACAATAGTATTTCAACTCATTATTTTAACACGGTTAAATAACTCATTGCTAGTTAGGTCCCGCAGAAGCCATATCAGTAAAAACGGAATATGCGTAAGCACGACTAGAAAGTAAGCAGTTATATAACAGATAATAATTAAGTCATTATAAGACATATTCTATGTAATACAAACGGTAGTAAGTTATTGAATAATTGCAAGTTATTACACAGTTTTTGCTGGAAAATGAAACAAACAAACAATATGTGTTATGTAACAATTGTTTTAAGGGATTTCTGTTAAACGATGAGAAACTGGTTTGGCCAATCTGGGCCACATTCTGATGATATTTTTATCATTACTTCTTGTAATGCCATTAATTGGCATTATACGGATTTTTGCTGTTTTATTATCGAAACATGACCAATGTGTGTTAATAGGGTTAAATGTATCCTTGTGGTATATAAAATAAATGTTTTTGATAGTAGGATTCAAATTTAGATGTACCCGAATGCAATAATTGGTTCGAATCGTTTTCCGGTTTAAAATTTAATTCGATCATTTTGTATATAAGTAAATTTAAATAAAATCAACAAAAAATCTAGTCAAAAACCATAGTCACAACAGTGCAGACAGAGACTCAGTAACCGCACTTAACCTAAGGAACAGACGCTACTGAGTTGAGGTCTTGGTCGCAGCAAGGCAATCACAGCTAATCTTAATAGTACGCATAAGCCTCTGTACCGTGTCTCAGAACTCAAGTTCATGTAACACCAATATCCTGAGCACGTGATTCAAAGTTCAGAAATTCCGGGAAAAGCTTCAAGAAATCAAATAAATTAAAAAGTAAGCAAATTAATTTTATATGTATTGAAATTCATTTTCACCTTATAGAAAGCATGTATCATTTGTTTGTTTGTTTTTTGGTATTTTGTCTAATTTAATATCGTAATGTATAAATTTTGTAGAAATAAATAAATATTTATGACGCTCGCAAATATGCATATAGACATACAAGGAGGCAGACATTCGGATAGACACAAATACTTAAACGCTTCATTTACACAAGAATTTCAATTTTCTTGTTCTGATCAATTTTCTATTGATTAAGAAAGAATAGAAAAATACTTGACGTACTTAATACTTAGTGCTTAGATCGAATATATTCTTTCAAGTTTTCTGACTTAACAATGTTCATAGATTCTGTTGCCAGTACAATGGACAGATTGAAAGAAAAGATACACAGTCAATTCCATATTGTATAAGTACATATGTACGTACGAGTACATATGTTGAACATACAGTGTTTTACAAAGTTTGTGAATTCAGACATACAAGAAAAATAACTGCAATTTGTTCTCAACCACCTTTCGAAGAATTGCTACAAATGTTTTATTAAAATTCAATATATTATTAACAATTTAAATCGAGAAAAAAACCGGGACAACATCTGTTTTTGGCCTATTTTTGATTTATATCTGCCATTAATATAGACAATATGGATCTAATGATAGATATTTCAAAGTCCATTGCAAATTTGACACTGGCCAAAGAAAAAGTTCATGAGCTATTAGTGTTTTAGGACTTATTTGAATTATGTTATGTTTTGCCTTAATAGTTTAAAACCCCATTTGAAAATTTGGCTTTTAGTTATTTCAAAATGTTAACAAAAAAAGAACTACCTTGAAAAAACATTTGTAATTTTTTCAATATTTTATCTATTTTCATCAGGAACAATTCATTATATTTTACATCAAGTGCCAGAGAAAGGCAAAGAAGTGGACTTTTTTGTAAGTAAATAAACCTATTATTTATAAGATGTGCAAAGTAGAACATAATATTTTTTCTAAAAAAATATAAATGGATCTTAATCAATCAGATGTAAATTGAAAATTATGACTTTTTTGGAATTTGATTTGACCATCAATTCTGATTAATATATTGTTACGAATGTGCAATGACGATTTTAATTCAACGGTCTGTAACGACTGCCTGCAGCATTCACCATGTTTGAAGGCACGTCCATCAGTAGCATGCGTTTATTGGCATTGTTTGTAAGTATGGCAACACTAAATGTTTGGGCTGCTGGCAATGACATCGAAGGCTCTGGAATTCGAATGTACTAGTATGTCCGTTAAGAGCATTGTAGAAGATTCCCGCTAGATGGCACGTGTATAGTAAATAGTGGCAGAGCTGGCAGTCGTGAGTTGAGTTTATCATTGGCGCTGTTAGAGTTAACATCAACTGTCTTGTGCATTTAAGGTTGTACGTAATAGAGTGTGTGTGCATTTCTGTGAATTTATAAAGGTGTATAAAGACACTGAGTGACTATTTAATTCTGTTGTTGTTGTATATTCTAAATAAATAAAGAGTTGTTACAATTTTAAACTACTAAAACTGCTTTTTATTTGCAATCAAAAGTATCCGGTTTATTTTAGGGAAATAACCCCCGTTTTTAAAAAGGTAAAAACGTAACAATATTATGAAATGTGTACACAAAATTAATAATTTCATAAAAAGAAACATCAGAGATTATTTTTTTAAAAATAAAGTTCTTTTTAACTGTTCCATTTTCCAACTATCACGTCCCGATGATTATGGTGTTTTCCAACATCCGTCAAATTCCAGGCTTTCAAAGTGAAAACATTTTCAATTTTTTTTAAATTAAAAATAATTAGAGAGTTTTTTAAATAGAAGAATTTTTGTAGATTATTTAAAATAAAAATCTAGAAAAATAAGACCGTGAAACTCAAATAAGAGCTCAGAAAAGTGCAAACAACGGTATTTTCAACACATGTATATAAATTTCGTCATAACTGCCACAAAAGTACATGAATATAATAAATTTTTTGCTTACCTTAACCCTTAAATGCATATTGTTGCCAATTGTCTACATACCAGTTCTACTTAATTTTAGACGAATATAAGCTTGATACTAATTCAGATTCTCCTTCAGCAAAATCAAATGGAGTACGATAAGTTCCTGCTAAAGAAATTCTAAATCAAACTATAGGAAATATAAAGAATAAAAATTAAATAAATATTTTATACTTTATAAAAAAATAAAAGTAAAAATCATGCATTTAAGGGTTAAATCTATATAATGGGCTATTTTATATTTTATTTGTTTTAACGTTGGAAAAAAATTACAGCGTTTTCTGTTTTGTTGGAATTTCATCCCGCATACGTTATATAAAGCTATATATAACCAAACAAATTTTTTTGGCATACATTTTATTTCAGTAATAAATTAAAAAAAAAAACTTAAAAACAAAAATTGAAAAACAATTTCGAAAAAAATATATATATTTTCAGAGTGAAAGACAATCAAGCGCTTTTGATGGAAGTTATTTAAAGATTATTAAAAATCTAGGAGACTGGTATAATAAGAGCATTTATAAATGTAAAAAAATGGCACATCAAATCAAGTTTATTTTAAAAAATTCACTAACTTATATAAGGCACTGTATAAATAAATGTATATACATGTGTGTGTGTATGTAAGTAAGTACGTACTAGTAACTAGTTACTTGTACAGTAGTAGTTCATGATATCAATACAATAAATGTGAACAAATTCCTTGGCACTCATTTTCATCATTTAACAAGAAGCAACTTTGACTACCTTTCCACACACTTCGAATAATCGAAAAGAAATGTTATGAAAGGAAACGAAACGATAAAACCAGACAAATATTTTTATATAACGCACGACAAAAAATGAAAACTACCAGAATTTAAACAACTCACATTTCAAACTTTCTGTGATTAGAATCAGTAGTAATATTTCTATTTGAATTTGATTATCAGGTAGCAAATTACTGTAGTAAGTAAAATGTTGACGCTTCTGAGGTGAATAAAATTTCACTAGCCCTGGGGGCTAGTAGAATTTTTGATATTTGATTTAACATTTCTGACAAGTATCAAATTCGAAGTTAAAATTGAAAAATTAAAATAAGAACATTATTTATTTATCTGTACGATAAATAAATAATTGGCAGATGAGGTCGGGTTAGCTATGCGATAGAATAGAAGCAAATGAGACATTGAGAAAACCAAATTTCTTTAATCTGCAGTTTTTCGTTGGGAAAAAAGATAATCACCTAATGAGAAAACGGCCCTTAGTCTATTTAAAATTAGTTTCTAATCTAGTAAAAAGTACATTATTTATTTCATATTTTCTAGCCTTAATGTGAATTGTAATAAAAAAGAAAAGTTTTAAAGAAAACATATTTGTATTTAATGTTTAATTTATAAAAATTTTTATTAATTATTTGTTGTTCTAATGACTTAGGATATACAATATTTATGGTTTTTCTATCTGGTGCATAGATCTATAAGTTTGTGGGGTTTCCCGCTCGCAAACATGCAACTTAAACTGTCCGCAAATTTGCAAAGACTGACCTTGAGCTTTATCAATTGTCGTTGCAAATGCTAAGCAAATAGAAAACTGCAATGGATTAAAATCAAGAGGTATTTCCGAAGTTATAATCGGAATACGTCCCTTTATAATTCCCAGTTATAAAGATCGCCCGATTAGATTGTTCATTAATTTCCTTACTGTAATATATAAGGGTTTCAACTGTATACAAATTTTAACATTTACTTAATATTGTTGGTAGTCCGCTCATTTTTGTCCAAAATATTAATATTGATGGTAGAATTACCGTACCATATATCTTATTGTATCCCATATATTAGATTATTTTTAATTATCATATATGGGAGGTGACACGCCCTTTGTGGCTACTACTCTCATTTTTGACTCAAATATTTATACAAACGGTGGAATTTGCTCATGTACAATTTGAGGACTATAGCTGTTATAGATTTTTAAAATTAACTTTGTATAGGAGGTACCACGTCCACTTAGAATTTTAAAACACAAAGTAGCCTACAGTTCCTTCCAGATATACAGAAACATTCCATAAAAATTTCAAGTAAATCGGTTCAGCCGTTTAGCCGTCTATAGAGCCCAAACTAATAATAATAAACATACAAACACACATTCACTTTTATATACAGTGCACTCGCGGTAACGTGAACTAATTGAAACCAAGCGATTGTTGAATTGCATGGAAAAAATATTAAATTTTATAATAAAAACCTGTGTTTTACACGCTTGATCGTGAAATAAAACAAAATTATTGATTAAAATGCATTACAAAACAAAACGAGATCACGAGAAACTATAAATTGAAATAAAATTACATAGCTAATAAAATTACTCATTCGTTGCCACTAAAAAATTAATTTAGAGGATACAAACACATTTTTTTTTATAAGGGGATTCTCAAAACTTTAAAAATTGAATTTAATGTATGTATTGAAGTGATGTCTACATGATTAGAAAACAAATGCAGTGAAAAAAAATTGTTCACGTTATAGAGCTTTCTGAGTTTGTTCACGTTACAGAGTAGTCAATGTAAGCAAAAGCTTGTTCACGTTAGGCGGTGTTAACGTTAGACGGTGTTCACGTTACCGCGAGTGCACTGTATATAGATTCAATGTGTACCATTAGATGGATGAAAAAGGCATTACATACATTAGAAGAAAAACTACCAATTGCACTATGTTTAGTGGACAATATAGGTTTTGTTGATTAGTTGTTTCCAATGTATAGCGACATTAGTAACGCGACATATTTTTCCGTCATGTGTGTAATAGCGATTAGTAAAGTACATATATTCAAATAAAAACTGCGTATTTATTAGGGTGATCGGCTCGGTTTTTAATAACCGGTTGTATCCGATTTTTTTGGATAAGTCGGTTTCGGTTTTTTTGAAAAGCTCACATTTCGAATATCGAAGAAACCGGGTTTTTCTCCTCGAATAGCCGGTTTTTTTTAAAGTGTGTTTTGGTGAATTAAAAACACTAACAAATATTCAAAATACAAAAAACTTTTTTAAAACAAATACCCCAACTATTTAAGAAGACTTTTTATAATTTTTATTTTGGTAATTATTTGAACTTTTTATTTTATATAATTTGAAAGTAAATTTTAATTAGGCTTAAGTTCATTTATTATAATTAATCTGTAATAATTCAAAGAATATCACTAAATACTACAATATTTAGACAATTGGCAAATTGGAATGCATTTTCTACCCTGCCAAGGGCGTCATCAACAACCTTTATTGTCAAGGTCTATTGTAAATTCCATCTATTTAACTTACTATTATTAGGAAATAGAATATATTTAGACAAATGTCATAAGCGATCTGAAAAGCTTCAAAATCATTTCCAATGTCTAGCTTTATAAAAATTGATATACTCCAAAGCATTTTAACTGTGTTTTATTCCTAAGAGATTATTTTATCCTTCATTAAGAGCCAGTTTTTGACTTCGTATTTAAATATTAATTATATTTAAGTTCCATTTAAATACGAAAATGAGTTTCTCAGTGCTTTTTTAAATGATACTTAAATGGCCAACGTTGGCCATTTAAATTCTATTTTAGTTTCAAAAACTACCATATGTTTTTAACAGCTGTCTTTTGTTGTCTGTTTTTTTTTTTCACTCTATTGAAGCGCTGTATTTTTTTACGGGATCTAACAAAAACTACTCTTCCGATGTGCTGAAGTTGGGGCTTCTTTTGTGCATTTTCCTACAAATATATTATTGTTTAATAACCTTTTTTTTTCTTATTTGGCAAAATGTATAAATTTTTGTTTTGCTTGAACAGCTGTTTTATACAAAACTATCGATAATTTTTTGATATTTAGTAGTGCTACCACACTTTTATCTTATTTAAATAAGAAAAATTATATAGCACTGAAAAACTCAAACTGTATTTAAATACCATTTAAATTTAAGTAAAAATTAACTAAATACGTATTTAAATACGAAGTCAAAAACTGGGCATAAGTCTTACAATTTACTGACGTTAACGATTTAACCCAAATGAAAAATATGTGTATATATTTTTTTTGCCAATTATTTTGTTTAAACCTAACATTTAAAATTCATAAATATCAAAAAAAAAAAAAAAAAAAATTTTTTAATTTCAAAATTGATAAAATTTTACCCGAAGACCTTGTGAACATTAAAAGAAGTAATCAAAATTCGAATTAAAAAGTAAGAGTTTTAAAAAGGCTTATTTTTTGTTATTAGAGTACATGTATATTCTTTATCATAATTATGTTTTTCTATGAACTGTTTTAATAACTATTATTTTAATAAATAAATCCTTTCTTCTTCTTATTTCTAGTCGTTTTAATATTTTTCAAAAAAAAAAAAAAAAAAAAAAACCGGTTATTATTAAAAACCGAAACTGGTTTATATTAAATTGCAGTTTTTCGAAGAAACCGAAAACCGGTTTTATATATAAGATAATTCAGATAATTATAACTTCTAAACTAAAAGAGAGCAGACACATTTTTTAACTTGTTTATGATTATAATTAAGGCAGCTATAACACACAACAAATTATAAAAAATAAGCTGCTGCCACGATCTTGATTTATGCCAGATACACTTACGATCGCGAACGAGACACACTTTGAATATCAAGTGTGTTTATTACATGCAGTAACTTATTTTTTAGTTAAAGTCACAAAATTTTTATTTGAATTAAAATGTTCAGTCACTTTAATAGAACAATCGCAAAGAACTGATAACAAAAGATGATTTAGGTACCGGAACGCGACATTGGAACATGAACAAAATCAAATGCAAAATTTACCGTTAATCGAGATTTGTTCGGCCTATTTTCCTTTCTTTGTAATAATTTGTTATTGATAGACAGATGTTATAAGATGAACCAAACAAACCTTATCAACAGAGAGTACTTGCAAAAAATGTCAGTTAGCTCGTATCTTTTGGTGCCTATCGTGTTTTCAAAAGACAGACAGACGGATGGACATAACTATATCGTCTTAGAATCTTGTGAGGACCTATATATTTTTATGTGTTACAAACAGAATGACAAAATGAATATACCCCCATCTTTTTTAATGGTGGGTATAAAAATATTTGTAACATCCGTACATGTTCGCTAAAATCGTCCCTAAAAAGTTAATTACATGTTTGCTAAACAGAAGACTAAACGTAGTGAACATTTTAAAAAGTACATAGACACTATCGTAGGGTTTCTGAACATCATCTCGCAATCGTAGTGTACGGTATATTGATTGTGTACAAATTCACAAACACTAAAAACAAATTAAAGGAATATGTTCATTAAATGTACATTACGAATAAGGTAGGGTTTTTTCGAACTCTACTATTGATCTATCAAAGCCAGAAAATATTACCAATATTACCAAAATATTTTATATGAAAATTATGTTTAACTAACCAAAAATCCGTGCATCCTAGGATGCAGAGAACTTTAGGAAGTAATAACATAGCTTACATTATGGTAAGCTGTTTTCATATAAGTTTGGGAGACGTTTTGGAAGCACTTACTATTGCTTTTAAGTGGCTCATCTCGAATAAAAATCATGCATAAGTAAAACGCAACTGAAGCAACACCATATTTTTTGGAAGCTGTAAAAAAATTTAAGCACTGCGTCTTTATAAAGCATGATTTTTGCAACCAAAATAAGAATCGCAATAGTCTTCCTTACATTACTGATTCTTTGATGCATTTCTTTAAGTTTTTAAAGCGAGTAGCTATTAGTGAAGCATTCTATTACTTCCGTTCATTTCAAGTGCATCCGAATAAGAATTATTTTTGCTGGGAGAATAAAATGCTTCCAATTTATTAAATTAAGCTGTAACAAGCAGACTTTTAATCCTACGGAGACATTTTGAGTTCTACTCGCTCAACTAGAGCACACGCTAATTTACTAAAACTTAGAATTATTACAACCTTTGCCGTCTTAGTTATTTGTCGTTGATGGTATATTGATAACTAAATACTTAGTAGCTTCAGTAGCTGTAGCTACAGCTTTAATTCAAAACAAGTGGCAAACATTTTTCTTGAAATTTTTTTGTTGTTTTTAAATTATTGCTTTGGCAAAATTAAGTGCAATCTTGCAATAAATGGATGTTGCAGCAGCATTAGTAAATAATATGGCTGCAAAAAATATGAAGGAAGAGAATTAAAGTGAAACAACCACCACCACAAGAACTAACGCTGCAACATCATCGAAGTTCATTTCGCGCAACAGCAGGAGTTAACATCGCAGGCGTACTGGCACTCACTCATTGCTCCCTGGTAGTAGCTAAACTCCATTATCTGAAAATAGCCTACAACAACTCATTCGCCGGTTTAGTTTAGTTTGGTATTGGAATTATATACTATTTTTATTCCAATACCAAACCAAATACGTACAATGAATTGATGCAGGCGGCATAGTTGTTTGGTGGTATTGTTTGTGACAATTGCTCCACAAAAGTAGTCCTTTCAACAATGATTCCCAAATTGGCGTCCGTAAGATCATTATCCGCTAAGAAGTCTTACAAAAATAACAAACTTTTTTCAAAATCTTTAACTGAGTTATATAAAGTTATATGCATTTGCATTTAACAGCTTCATTTCATTTAAAAAGTAAATTCTCTGCGATATGTCCTCTTGTCAAAATTTCATTCAAATCAGACTAACTGTTTAGAAGTTATAGATTTATTTCCCTCTTTTTTCTATATCACTGTACGTTGGTATGACTTCAAATCTTAAACTCATATATACCTGTTCTTTAGCCTCTGATTTAAGGTAACATTTACAATTATAGTCAAGTTCCTTGAACGCGTTGAACTCGGTCCTCGGACTTTTAGTGACGTTCCTTGGCATCGCCTTCTTTTTTCGTCATTCGATATTTTTTAATTATGAAATGGTACTAGACACTCTTCCACGGCTTAACTATATTGGCAGACTCTATGTAGTACGGGTTTATCCGAAGTAGGCTTTTTCAAACTAGAAACTAGAAAAAAAACTCATACAACAAAATTACTCAAAATAATCATACATACGAGTGTTGTTTTTCTTACTAATATATTGTTACGTTTTTACCTTTTAAAAACGGGGTTTATTTCCTTTAAATAAACCGGATACTTTTGATTGCAAATAAAAGCAGTTTTAGTAGTTTACAATTTATAACAACTCTTTATTTATTTAAAATGTACACCAACAACAATTCAAATAGTCACTCAGTGTCTTTTTACACGTTTATTAATTCGCAGAAATGCACACACACACTTTATAATGACAAGCTCAATTGTACACGACAGTTGATGTTAACTCTAACAGCGCCAATGATCAACTCACTCACGACTGCAGTCTCTGCCACTATTTATACACACGCCATCTCCGGGAATCTTCTACAATGCTCTTAACGGACAAAACTCGTATGTTCGAATTCCAGAGCCTTCGATGTCATTGCCAGCAGCCCAAACATTTAGTGTTGCCATACTTACAAACAATGCCAATGATGGACGTGCCTTCAAACATGATGAATGCTGCAGGCAGTCGTTACAGACTGTTAAATTCAAATCGTCATTGCACATTCGTAACAATATTCTCACCACTTAGGTTTTTGACAACTGAGTTAGGTCTTCGAAAGGAGAGTTTGCTGAATATTTTTAAAAAAGAATAATTTTATACTGGCCAAAACTACTTTTTGGGTATTTTTGTTTCATTACATTAATTTGAATGTTCCTTCAATCGTAGATGTATAAGTTAATTATGTCCTTATCCATAATAATATTTTAAATGTATCAAATTTTTATAAATTCAGTAAAAAACTAGATTTATAAGCTTTTCATATAAATATTTCAAATTTAAAAATTAATACAACATATCGTTAGTAGAGTATTAAAATTTAAACAAGACCGTCAATGTTTTTGTTTTTTTTTCATTCTTAAACTGCTCATCTCAAGCAAAAGAATCTCAACTTAAACAGGCTAAGAACAAAATAATAACAATAACAACAAATGAGAATACGAATACAGCCCAGTTGTTGCTTCCTAGTGCGGTTCAATTTAATTCATATGCAAGTCATGTCATGGCCTTAAACCGGATCACAAGAGATGGCGGTCAAAGCTAAGCAATGTATGTATAGTAAGTTCCTACTCGTACCTGTACACAAGACGTTGCACTGAAATAAATTTATAAGTAGTAGCTCCGCGGGTACAATTGTTAGGACATCAATTTGTAGGCCTTCTAAAAAATTCGCTACTTACTCTACTTTGTCTTCTCTCTCGAATAAAATAAATAAACCCTTATATAAAACCCATACAGCAATAAATTTTTAACGATGTCCTTTTGATAAGAAATGCAAAATTTGGAAAAAAAATATTCGACCCATGAAAATTATATGTATCTCTAATAGTCATAGTTAAATTGATATGTAAAATAAATAATGGACCAATACAATGTAGGTCTCTACAAGACCATTGCACTTCAATCAATCATAGGATGAAACACTTGGAATTTGGGAGAAAAAGCAAATGACAACTACCTGACATTAAGTACCCTTTCAGATATTATAGAGTAATAGTTGAGATAAAGAACTGAAAATTTCAGTGTAAACAAATTTGAGGCTGCTTTTTAAGAATATGAAGTTAAATTACAGGTAAATCGTCACACCTGGCTGCCAAGTGATGTCAAATATTTTGGACAAAGTTTCTTAGTTAACATGTTTCTTATAAATAAATTTTAAAAAATTAATTAATTGAAATTAATATACAAATACCTAACAAACACTGAATTAATATTCATACGTTTTTTTAAAGTGATAATTACATAATTTTAAACTGTAAAAAACGTATAAATATTGTTACGAATGTGCAATGACGATTTGAGTTTAACGGTCTGTAACGACTGCCTGCAGCATTCATTATATTTGAGGGCACGTCCATCAGTAGCATGCGGTTGTTGGCATTGTTTGTAAGTATGGCAACACTAAATGTTTGGGCTGCTGACAATGACATCGAAGGCTCCAATGTACTAGTATGTCCGTTAAGAGCATTGTAGAAGATTCCCGATAGATGGCGCGTGTATAAATAGTGGCAGAGACTGCATTCGTGAGTTGAGTTGATCATTGTCGCTGTTAGAGTTAACATCAATTGTCGTGTACATGTGTGTTTGTACATTATAAAGTTTGTGTGCATTTCTGCGAATTGATAAACGTGTATAAAGACACTGAGTGACTATTTAATTCTGTTGTTGTTGTACATTCTAAATAAATAAAGAGTTGTTACAATTTTAAACTACTGAAACTTCTTTTTATTTGCAATCAAAAGTATCCGGTTTATTTAAAGGAAATAAACCCCGTTTTTAAGAGGTAAAAACGTAACAATTGGTGTCAGAAGTGGAATTGCAAAATAAAAAGCATGAAGTTTGAGGAACTAAAAGTTGAACAACTCGAGAAAGAATTGAATAAGTTGGAGCTGCCGACAGCAGGAAATAAAGCAGAATTGCAAAAGAGGCTGATAGATGAATTCAAGCGGCGAGATATTGACATCGGAGCTTATGAATTCGAGTATAAAGAAGAAATGGTTGTAACAACAAGCAGCATGGATTTAAGCACAATGTTTGCGGCTATGATGGAAAAAATGTAATTAAAATTCCAAGAAGTGAACGAAAATTTAAAAACCATCTTAGAAACTACTAGAGTCAACAACGAGAAACTTCGTGTTGAGGTTAAAGCTGAAGTTAAAGAAATTTGTAAAGTAAACAACGAGAAGCTGTTAGCTGTAGTTAAAGAAAAGTCCAGAGTAAACAACGATAAACATCTAGTTGAAGTTCTTCTAGAATCAACAACGAGAAACTTCTTGCCGACAATGAGAAACTTCGTGGTGAGGTTAAAGCTGATATAAAAGAAACAATTCAACACTTAGCTGAAATGGAAGCGATTCAACAAGCATTACAAGAACCACCTTTAAAAAGAGCTAGCACTGAGGGAGAGTATTTGTTGTGGGCACGTGAGGAAGAGGAGGATTGTATAGAAAATGGTTTGTTGGTGTTGGAACCAGCGGATGTGAAAAGTGGCCACGTAAAGATAGAGGCTCTCGTTGAACAGTGCAATGACGGAATGGTTCCAGTTGGAGTGCTTGGTCTGTCCCGCAGTGAAAAGACCATCAGGACGGCTTCCGAGGTGGGTGAATGTCCTTCAGCAGAGGCAGTGAATAGTTGTGAGAAGGGTGCTGCCTATGAGTTCTCCAAAGAAATGCATGAATTCGTTCGGGACGAATAGGCACAGGTCCACATTAAACGCATAGTCCACAATACCCGAAGTTACTCTATATATGGTTTCCTTCAACTATAATGAATAGTTTGGGGTACAGCCAAAACATTTAGGAAGAATATCGCCATGTTTTCAGATCAACTAAGATCCGATTTGTGCAATATACTTAGATTGTCTGCTATGGAATCGTAGGCATGTTCATCAGAATAGTTTGGTTTATAAATAGAACTAACGTAATCACATGAGAGGAAAGAATTCTTATCTGAACAATGTTCGACATAACATTTTACATGGTAAAGAGCGACAATGTGGAGTCTCAAAGTCAGGCATCTCAGACATGTACAATTTTAAAAGTTTTTTCTGCATCGGCCGATTCCAAATACATACTTAATATATGGTGCTTTAATGTCTCTTTAAACCATATAGCGTTTCGTACAGTGTTTGAAGCCATTCTTAGGTAGGTAGGGTCCAGCATGGCAAATATTTGCCGTAAAAAATGTACCCACTAAATAAAATATATTTTAATTCTATTATTTATTTCAAAAACTCTTTTTACTTAGGACAATTCAAAACAGATATTTAGTTTTATTTTATTTGATGCTGTTTGATCTTACAAAACAATTGTAAGAGCTAACAACGTCAAAATAATTTGTGCTAAAAAAGTGTGACAATACCTTAAGTATTGTCAATTTCACTCTCAAAAGGACTTTAGTCGACCAGAATTTTTCGTGCAATTTTTTAAATAGATTTTCGAAAAATCCTTCAAATAAATTTTACATTTTACAAAAAAATAACTATTATCTAGCATTATTTGCTGATTTACTAGCACTGGCCTTAAATTTTGACGCAATTTATAATTCACTTTTTTTGAAATTTCGATTTATAAATAGAACTAACAATAATTAAATGAGAGAAAAGGCTTCTGATCAGAACAACGTTTAAACAACAAGGATTTTAGCTAAAAGTATCAATACTGTTTGTATTTTTGGATAAACAGAACGAAAAGTATATTACCTTATAATTTTGACGGTCACCTTAGTATACCATCTTGACTTTTGTGCCCAATATATCGCAAACTGACGGTGGAGCGAATCAAAAAAAGTTTTGTAAATCCCATACACATACATGGCTGGTCTATTATTTTTTATGGCCGATCTATCAGAAACTGTAAAAACTTGTCCGAGTTCCTTACATTTGATGGATGATCTACATTAAGGGATAAGGCATTACTTTCCAGGTCTCCTAGAGGATTTCAACGGCGAAAGTTTTTCCATTGGCACTTCTTAAGTAGTCCTTCTATCAAACGTCTAAAAATGACATGGCACCTAAAATGGAAACAACTTCGCAATGCGGCTAGGTGTGCTTATGTCTGACAAATGAGGCCTTTAGGAAGGCCCCTTTAATATATATTTTTCCCGCTGGGAGACGAGGAGTAAGTACGAATACTTACTCGTATGTATGTATGCGGCAAATAACATGTTGAATAGATGGATGGATGAATGGTCGGATGGATGGATGGGCTGTAAGTTATGCACTTACGTAGGAAGGATAGTTGAATGGTAGGTAGGTTGTTTAGCTGGCAGGCAGTCAGGCAGCGAGGCAACAATCTATACTCGTGTATAGCACCCATTCGAGTTAAGGTGGAAAGGTGTGTGCATTTTAAGAATAAACTTGTATTTGTACATTTGAACCTGAATGTCGTACACACATTTATATTATGTTGATACATTAGGGGGACACTACATTAGATGACAGTTTAAGAGAGAACGTTTTTTTTTATTTTAAGTGAATTCGTGCTCTTAAGAATTTGACAAAGCTTCCCCGTTATCATGCGATGTAATATTTACTTTTCAGTGACTACTACATACCACCTTCAATACTCAGAAGTAGTATAGTAATGTCTGGATTTTAATTTGATAAACAAGTACCTAATTGTTAGTCATCAATTAAATGCATACATGGATAATTGTAAAGTGTCATAATAGATGTCAACATAAATATAGTTTATTTAAGAATATTTTTCGTATAAGCACACAGACAAAAAAATGGCTGTGATTATTAAGCAATTAAATTTAGAACTATTTTTTTTTTTGTTAACACGTTTGTAAATTGTCATATTAACAATTTCGGAATATCAAATATAAAAATAAATTAAAAAAAATATTTGTGTGAAAAATAAATATAAATATTTTCTTAAATTTTTAATTTAAAGTGAAGTACTCTGTTCAAAATTTCGTGCGAACTGCTGTCAAACTACATATAAAATATTTGGAATGATATATATGCGAAATAATTTCGCAAAAGCAGTACTCTGTTCTTATTGTGGAAAACATGTGAAATACATCTGGCAACCTTAATATTCCACACGAAATAATATAAGCAGCACTTCTTTCGCACGAAATTAAAACCAACAGCTGATCATTTCTTGCATATAAAATTTTTCGCATGAAAAAACCATAATTTTTCGCTAATATGAACAGAGAACTAGGCTTTAGAGGAAATAAATAAAATAGAAAATAATCTGCTGACGTCCAATTTACAAGGTTTGTTGGATTTCTCATCAGTACATGGACAAATAATCTTTTGACGAAACATTTTTTCAACAGATTTCCATATTGTTTTTTATAAATAACTCTATTAAGACCGTTCACTGATGAAGGTAACAAGAAAGCCCAAAATTATGTTAAGATTTCCCATTATTCCTATTCAAATTCGATGTTAAAAATGAGAAAAGGGAAAAAACTCCCAGGGAATTTTTTTCCATAATTGGGCTGTATGATGTTAAATAAGTGATAAGCAGTTTGTTATACTTTAAAGTCGACCACTATATAGCTTGTAGAAGTAATGGACTTTCTCAAGCGTTTTTAAAGTACATATGTATACATATTGTTATGTTTTTACCTTTTAAAAACGGGGTTTATTTCCTTTAAATAAACCGGATACTTTTGATTGCAAATAAAAGCAGTTTTAGTAGTTTACAATTTGTAACAACTCTTTATTTATTTAAAATGTACACCAACAACAATTCAAATAGTCACTCTGTGTCTTTTTACACGTTTATTAATTCGCAGAAATGCACACACACACTATAACGTACAACCTTAAATATACAAGACAGTTGATGATAACTCTAACAGCGACAATGATCAATTCATCTCACGACTGCAGTCTCTGCCACTATTTATACACGCACTGCCATCTCTCGGGAATCTTCTGCAATGCTCTTAACGGACATACTAGTACATTCGAATTCTAGAGCTTTCGATGTTAATGTTAGCAGCTTAAACATACAGTGCTGCCATACTTACAAACAATGCTAATCAACCACATGCTATCAACATTGTTGATAAGTAGAATCTTCTACTGATGGACGTGTTTATAAACATGATGAATGTTTGCAGGCAGTAGTTACGGACCGTTAAATTCAAATCGTTTTTGCAAATTTGTAACAATATTTTATTTGTATATTACTCACAATAAAAATATTATTAATTTATTTATTTATTTATTAAAAAAATTGCATTATTTAACAATTTAATTTATTAATAGGATAAACAGTTGATTGTTAAATAATTAGTTGTTCAATATGACAAACTGGTTGTTAAAAAATATTGTATATTTAATATGACAATTGGTTTGACGTAATTTTTTTCTGTGTAGTTAGTTTTTTCTAAAGGCGCTGTAGCAGTTTACGCTTTTTGCTGTCGTCACTATATCTTATTCGAAGCTCAATACCAGTCGTTACATGATCCGTTACATTGTCGTACCGTAGTAACTATTCTGTCCTTCTATTTGTACTAATAACAGCTTATGTAAGTCCTTGCTATCAATGAATTAGTATAGTCGCTACTTGTCAAACCAATTTACTTATTCTTCAAATTCATAACACGGCGCTAATTTTTTCTTTTTTTGTTTCAAATAACTTTGCCCTCGAATTTCCGAGATATAGGTAAGAGTATAGTTTTTTGGACCCGCAAATTTAAACATTTGAAACTTAGTCATTTTTTAAACAATTTTACATTTTCAAAGGACATTAAAACTGTACAAACGAGGTCTTTTTAAGCATATACACTTTTACTAAGTATTCTATTAATATAAATATGTGGAGATTTTTCCAATAATATCAACATTTTTGATTTATTTTTTAACTTTTTCAACTACTACGAGTGTTTTTATTTAGATCTTCTTTTTAAACAACAATAATCTTAAAGCCAATGTCCTTCTGAGTAAAACAAACTTTCATTTGTTTAAATCGGTGAAGTTCAAAAAAGCCTTAACAACTTTGGACATAATCCGAGATTCCAATAGACCGGACAAAAAAGTATAAAATAGGAGTTTAAGAACCACCTTAATCAGTTCGAAGAAGAAATATTAAATATTTTGTCGACTTGCCCCCATCACTGTTCAAACGCTGAATAAAGTTTCGTCGCTGGTTGACTACAAGTGCCTTTATACAACCTGTTTGTTGTTATTATGGTTAAATTTTTTTCGGACAGGAAGTGTAAAAATATAATGATTTAATGAAACATTATTGTACGATGTTAGATATCGAATTATTTTTAACGATAATGTCGGTGTAAAATCATCGAAACTAACACCAAAAATAACATTTATCAAATCAAATTTTAAAGTTATTTCAGTACATCAAAAAACCTAACAAAAGTCTATAATATCTAAAGGTCAACTTTTGTTGCAAATGGTTGAACATTTGATATTTTAATAATTTCATTTAAATTTTTGATTTAATTTAAAAAAAATATAAAAAAGTTGTTTACCATCTCTATAAAATGTTAGATGAGTTCACATTGGGAACATGTAAAAAAAGGATGAAGATCTTTTTTTATAGAAACAAATTTCGTTGGATTCGTATACAATATCGATGTGCTTTTGAAAAAAAACTTAACGTAAATAATAGCTGCACAAATGTTTAAGACATTTTTCTGATTTGCCTAATATTTTTAAAATTACAATTAGGGTTTTTATCGGGGGGATTCCCGGTACAAATTTCCCGTGAATTTTGCAAATTTTTCACTACCCGATTTTCAGGATTTTTAGTAGGGAATTCCGGAAACTATAAAAAGGTGAAATTAAAATTAATTTTTTTCTTAAACTGTATGGAACTAAAGCACGTTTTTCCCAAACTTCTGGACATAAAAAATTTCTGAATTCATTATTAATAGGTTTTGTTCCTATGTACTTACATCATATTATTTATAGAATTAATTACTTATTACATAATTAAAAATGTCACGAATTCAAATCCATTACAAAATAGCTTAAACTATTTATTGAATGATTCAATTTTTCCTCAATTCAAATCTATTACAATAAGTAATAGTCAATTTTTTAAATTCATTTTGTAAATGATTAAAAGCAAAATAAACCTGAATGAAGAAAACATATTTTAACTGAATTTGTAGTAGATTTGAATTAACAAGAATTTAATTATTCAAGGGTTGAATGAATTCTGCTATTAATTAACTTAAAAATGTATTCAATTTAAATAAAAGTTTTTGAATTTGAATGAAGCTAAAGAATTATATCTTGGGAATGGATTTATAGAATGAAAAGCTGGCATTTTCAATTACGAATTAAGATTTTAGTGAACTAAGCTCAAATTGAATTAAGTAATAATGCTTATAACACTAAGGATTTTTTTTATGAAATTTGGCTATAATATTCCTAATTTAAATTATAATTATATATTTCGGAAACACCCAGGTACCCGGGAATGTAAAAAAAATGTTTCCCCATTCCCATTAAAAAGCCTAATGCCAATGAATCGATTATTTAAAGATATGTATTATTTTTAATAAGATATCTCACGTAAATAATGTCAAAGTGGTCACTTTACCGATCCTCTTGAAATTTTTACTGTATGTTCCTTTATATCTAGAACGAACAATACGCTACTATTTATTTTGAAATTTTAAGTGGGCGTGGCATTTCCCATACAAAGTAATACCTGGTAAACTATAACTGTGAAAAAACTTTGCGGAATTTATTTCGGTATCATTGTGCGCTACTAGACTGAATATGAACCAAATTGGATAAATGGGCGTGGCAGCACTCATACAAAGTAAATAGTTATTTTCGAATATCTGTAGAACTATCACTGTGAAAGTCTTCGAACTTTATACGAACAAATTTCTTATCATTGCATGAAGTCTAACCAAAAGTGAGACTTATCGGAAAAGTGGGTGTGTCACCTCCCATACACAGTAAACAGTTATTTTCGAATATCTGGAGAACTATAATTGTGGAAATCTTAAAATTTTGCTAGAATTTCAGCCTTATTATTCTACATAGTTTGGGTGAAAATGGGCGGTATTGTGTTAGTGGGCGTGGTACCTCCCTTCGAATATCTTAAGAACTATAGTCGTAAAAGTATTTAAACTTTGTATAAATCAACATTAGTGGTCGTGGCACCAAAAATTCAGAATATTTGGAGAACTATAATAGTAAAAACCTTCGAACTTTACACTATTCAATTTCTTATCACTGCATGAGGTTTAAACAAAAATTGGAGGTATCGGAACAGGGGATTTTCACCTACCATACAAAGAAAATAGTTATTTCTAAATATCTTTAGATTTATTATTGAAAGATTATTTAAACCTTGTCCGAATATAAAGAAAATAGTTAAGTAAATCCGAAAATGAGTTATTTTGTTACCATTGTACATAAAAGATATTAAAATGAGTGGTATCAGAACAGTGGAGTGGTGTCTTCCATACCTAGTCTATAGTTATTTTCGAATATCAAGTGAACTGTAATTGTGAGAATCGTTGAACATTATGTAATTTACCTTGATGCCAATGTCATGTTATGACAAACATAACATAAACATGGAGCGGAGGGACGTGTCCCTTCCATACAAAGTAAATATTTATTATCGAGTATCTGAAGAACTATAATAGTGACATTCTCAAAACATTGCGTAAGTTATTTTCTTGCTATTGTATATAGTTGCTAATAACAACAACTGAACGTAGTTCGGAAGAAGGGAGATGTTCCCTCCGATTCAAAGATAATATTATTTATCGAATATTTTGAGAACTACTATAGACAGAGTTTTCACACTTCGTTTAAAATGCTTTGTTGTCAATATCCTATGTTTGTTTTAAAGTTAGGGTGATCGAAACTGGTTGGGTAATCCGTCCCACATTCTGTTAATTGTTATTAGTTAACGGACATCATGAGATCTATAACAGTTTGATTCTCCATACTTTCCATGTGTTATCCGATCATATAAAGTATTTTGTCATATAAAGTAAATAATTATTTTCGAATATCTATAGAGTCCTCTAACTTTTTAAAAATTACTTTCCTACCATTGTAAACATTCGAAATTATAGCATAGAGAAAATGTTAAGTTAAGTATAAAGATTTTTTAAAATCGCGGGATATTTTTTATATTTTCATTGCCAATTAAAAACTAACCAAAAATTCCGGTATTAATTATTTTCAATTAATTTTTTATAAAATTCTTTCACATTTTTTATATTTTACTACGATAGGTGTAGCGAAGCGCAATGGCTTTAGCTAGTATTTATATAGGTACATAAATAATTGTAATGTTGCGTAAAAATATTTATCTGATGTTAGTCTTATGATTGATATTAAAAAAAAAAAACAAACAAACAAAAAATAAATATTGTACATGCTTCTAAAAGTGTCTCTATTTATTCATGTATAATCAAATGCTACGACCTAATATGAAGTGATAATAGTTTAATGTAGTGCAGTGCACTCGCTTTCTATTTGCTAATGTTCTGGTTGCTGTACAAGCTGCAAAAGGGCAAATAAAGAAGAAATATGAGCATTTGAAGCCAACAACCAAGCAGCATACTTTTGGAGTCTATTGCTCTGCTTATTATTTTCTTCTTGATTTAACGTTCCAATCTAATGTCTGTCTACCAACGCAAGGCGACTTTATCGTAGCCATTTTGTCCAAATGTTCCTCGTTGGCCGCCCGGTAAACTTGCCTTGATTTCTTTTTAAATGTTTTTATATTTAATCCAATGTACCCCAGCGATGGCGATGATGATGTTGTCGTTCAGTTCAATGGTAGCAACAGTAACAACAGAATAAGCCAGTAACTGCTGCCGTTGCTACTGCTTGGCATCCGTCCATAAACCACCAGTCAGTCGCTGCAGTCAAAGTGGTATTTAACAGAAGCACTTGTTTGGTGATCCTGCTGATGGAGTGTCTTAAAACAAGAACATTGAATTGTTTTATTTTGAAGAATTTAATGAAAATCGTTTGTAACTCAGAATTCTAAATGGCTGTATAGATGGTATTGTATTGTAAGGTGAACTGTATACAGATACATTAAAAGTTGAATTTCTTTTCATATAACTAATTGTCAATGAATACCAAATGTTTATGTACATTTCTTATCGTCGTCTCTCTTTATAAATAAATATTAATAATTCAATATGTCACATGGTCATTAGTGATTAAAATTGTTTGATCATATTACTAACTAAAGAAATGTATATTAAAAAAATATTGAATAAATATTAGTCGAATAAACTATATATTTCAATGATATTGTAATTGAGGCTCTTTCACTTCAGTTCAAAAAATAATATGTGCAGTTACAAGAAGAAGAAAACTCAAAACAGGTCTAAAAAAAAACAGAATATGTGGTTCACTTGTTAATAAAGCTGATCGATCGGTCGGTCGTTAGGTTGAGCGACCGGCCGGCCAATTGCGCCTGGAACGCGTTTTGCACTCATTGTAAATTAAATTTTCCAAATATTTCTATCTTGCATGGACACAATAAAACATGTTCATAAATTCAATTCATATATACGCACATACAAAGTTGATACCAGGCCACCAAACGGTCACAAACGAGCAGAACATTTATACATATGTACACATTCAGCCATAGGGACAATGTCTGCAGATACATTTATGTATTCATCCATAGAAAATAATACATGTTACACATAAATACATACGTACATACATATGTGCATTAGACTGGTCCTTAAATATCACTTAGGTTTTATGGTTTAGAAAACCATAAAAGAAAATCTACTTCGGAAGGCTCTGCACCTCGCACTAATACAAATTTTTAAATTATTTTTCTACTGTAGTAGAGTAACTTCGGCTAATGTGGACTACCGTTTTGTATTTTCTAAATTTTGGCCACAATATATATGGATATTAAAAAAGTTGTGTACCAATCAATTAGCAAATGTATTCTCTAATTGTTTTTGTAGTTGAAAATTGTTTGCGTCAAAGAAGAAAAAATTTATGTGAAAATATTGTAAGGAACCCATAAACCTGCATTTAAAAAAGTGGAGGGTAATGTGACTAGTATATAGCTACGTACTCTGTTCAAAATTTCGTGCGAACTGCTGTCAAACTACATATAAAATATTTGGAGTGAAATATAAAATATTTGGAGTGAAATATATGCGAAATAATTTCGCAAAAGCAGTACTCTGTTCTTATTGTGGAAAACATGTGAAATACATCTGGCAACCTTAATTTTCCACACGAAATAACATAAGCAGCACTTATTTCGCACGAAATTAAAACCAACAGCTGATCAATTGTTGCATATAAAATTTTTCGCATGAAAAAACCATAATTTTTCGCAAATATGAACAGAGTACTAGGCTTATGATGGTAATGTGTACTAGTATTTAAAACATAAAATTATAAAGCCATTTAAAAAAAAAATAATTAAATTCTCAATATCTTTTCAATAATACAAACTAAAAAGACGCGTTCTTGGCTTACATAGTTGGCTTACAAAGCACATAGTTATTTTTTCGGGTAATTTGGACCAGTAGTAGATAAACAAATTTACATTACATCCTGCGTACAAGTCAGGCTTCGCGGGATTAGAATTAAGAGAGTATTATATATTCGTGCAGTTTCCTTCGCATAATTACAAAATTTTTTAGCATCAATTTGTTCCTTGCACACATGTACATCGATAATTGTTTTAAATCTTGAAATAATATTTATATCAACACCTGTTATTTTAGATGCTCTATCCGGATCTGAAAATAACCTTCTTGCTGTGTTCCCATCATTCGTATTACCTGATCGTTGTTTTGGTTGATCTATTATCAACCCATATTTGAGAAAGTCGTCCTGTAGATGTTCTTTTTTAAACTTTTTAACTCCTTATTGGTGTAGTTGTTTCTTATTGATTCTATAGGTCCAAAAACCAAATCATAACTAATTTTTAGTATGTGTTCCATGAATCGTATTCTTGTATGTAGCGGTGATAATCCAAATTTATGTGCATCAGTATTATCTAATGATTTTTCCGGCACTTGGTTTAAGTGGCTTGAAGTGGTTTGACATATGTATAATGCAGCTGGAGCAAGCCTTTGTGTCAGTCAAAGCCTGGCCTACTTTTCCATCTATCATCGCTAGCACTAATTTGAAGCTTACTTAAATTGTCTGGCCGTCAATCTCTAATTCGAATGGCTGTAGTGTTGCAATTTGGGCTCTAATATCACTGAGTTGTTTTTGAATGACTTCATGAGTTTCCTTTTTAAATTCAAATTTAATTGGTCTGCAGTATTTTGTAGAAGATGGTGTTTCATTTTTCCAAATATCCTTTGTATGGATCCTACTGGTCGAAGGCTCCGAGTCTTCCAAATTTTTTATCAATCGCAATGGTACGAATGACACCATGAACATACATCTGAAGTATTTTCACATACATATTGCTTGTATTGTTTTTATCCAGAAGAATCATCACATCCCCATTTGCAAAAGCGAGTTAACTTGCAGTTTCCATATTTCTTCAAATAATTTCCTTTAAATGAGAGTAGTACGCGCTGAGCTGTATGATTAAGTAGATCTTGAAGTAGTACCACTGCCGAAATCGATGTGATTGTAATAGTGTCCACTGGTGGCAAACAATCCTTCTTAGCAGCAGTTATATGATAGAGAGAGATTTGAGCATTTTTCCTTAAAAACTTTTTGAATGATGTCGACTTTTGTGAGTTGTTTTTGTGATCGAAATTGATATAGCAATATCCTTAAGATCCCGCCTTTTAGATCTATCACTACAGTTGTTGACTGATATTGGTGGTCTGCCAAAATTGTTTTGGTTTGTACTTTCTGAAGATACCTGGACAGTAAGTTTGCCCTTTAATCAGTTTTCAAACATGGTATAAAATCTTTGTTTGCTCCATCCAACTTGTTTGTAGCGCTTTGTTAAGTTTTTGACGAAATCCGTAATTTTATTTTCCAAGTCCAATTTTATTTCGGTGCTGAATGGATATAATTTTGCTTTTTTACCAAACTTAGAACAGCAGTTCAAGTAATCACTCAGTGTCTTTATACACGTTTATCAATTCGAAGAAATAAACACACACTTTATAATGTACAAATATACACTGGCTATGCAGTAGATGTCTTTACTTAGCGATGCTTCAAATTACACTGCAGTTGATGTTAACTCTAACAGCGCCAATGATCAACTCAACTCACGACTGCCAGCTCTGCCACTATTTATACACGCACCATCTTTCGGGAATCTTCTACAATGCTCTTAACGGACATACTAGTACATTCGAATTCTAGAGCTTTCGATGTTAATTTTAGCAGCTTAAACATACAGTGCTGCCATACTTACAAACAATGCTAATAACCGCATGCTATCAACATTGTTGATAAGTAGAAGCTTCTACTGATGGACGTGTTTATAAACATGATGAATGTTGCAGGCAGTCATTACAGACCGTTAAATTCAAATCGCTATTGCACATTCGTAACAATATAATATACTAAAGATACCTATCACAACTTATATTGGTTGGTGTATTTATATTTGTGTCATATGTAAAATAAAAAAAAATTGGGAGTAATTTCATTCAAATGAATAAAGTGTTCAACAAACAGATCAACAAGTATATATGGGCTTAAAGAGGACACTTTGGCCTTTCTCCTGGTAGTAAAATTTGTTTAACCCCTTTTGACCCTAAGCACTTTTATTCCACTGAAATTCAAATTTGACAAAAATATAGTACCTGAGAAAAAATTTAATAACACACATGACATTAATATTTCAGATTATGGATTTCGATGTACAAATCATTCCCATGCACATCACACTCAACAACAGGTTTTGAACTGAACATTTTTTAAGAAATAATAATTTTATTATGTTGCCAACACTTCTAAGGCAATAAGGTCATAGAATTGTCAAATAAAAGTAACCATCAGGGATTGCAAAGTACTTTTAAGACACCTGGTCAATTCACAAGGTCTCTTTTCATGTCATATTGTCCTAATATTTCACAATGGTTTTTGTAGCTTTTCAAGCAAAAAATGTCCTAAAATAATACTACTTTCTATGCTATGTTTATTGTGTTATCGTAACGAACCAGCAGAGACCAATGCCGAATGCCTAAGAGTCGGTTAAACCGAGCCGCCGAGTCGTGATATATTAGGACATTATGACAATATGATTGATAAGAGACCTTGCGAATAAACCAACCAACCAAAATCTTCATTATAACAGTTTTTTCTACAAAA
This sequence comes from Calliphora vomitoria, assembly GCA_942486065.2. Taxonomy (NCBI): domain Eukaryota; kingdom Metazoa; phylum Arthropoda; class Insecta; order Diptera; family Calliphoridae; genus Calliphora; species Calliphora vomitoria. The sequence continues at coordinate 63,408,668 of OW818030.2, read as the reverse complement.
AAACAATCTGTACAATAGTATTTTCTGTATAAAACCTTGTATATATCAGCATTTTAAGTATAAAATCATCAGTATAACAGCATTTTCTATAGAAAACCATTAATATAACAACATTTTTTATAGATGATTTGCAACAAAAAACTACGTAAATTAAAATTTAAAATTATAGTACTCTGAGGTTGGAAAAAGTACAATTTAAATATTATTTTGATACCGAAAGAATATTTTATTTTTTCTTCCTTATAAACCATTGACTTCAAAACAAGCTTTCAAAGTTGTCGTACTGTACGTCATTTTAATGCATAATCAATGTTATTGTCTTAAAGTGGAATAGAAAACAGTCAGAACCACTTAAGATTCTATAATAACATATTTGTAATCCATTTCTAGCACCCATACGGTAGAACCTAATTTTGAATCTAAATAGTTGCTTAAAAGTGGTTTGAGAAGTAATGCCTTAGAGCATTACTGTCGTCACAAGGCCAAACTAGTTAGTACACTTTTTCCACAGCTGTTGGTATAATCTGTTTTTAAATAAAGGCAACAAATCTAAAGCTGGTTAATATCCACAAAATCTTGTAGCAGTATATTATACAATTACAAATCCGTACCTAAGTATTTAGGTATGTATGTACGAGTATGGCGTTGGACTAGTTAAAATGCAGAAAACACACGAGTGCAGGAAGACGATAAATGGATGCTCTCCTTAGTACTAAATACAGGTGTGTATGAATGTTTGTTTAATGTTATTGCATCTCTAACTACATCCATAATAGTAGATACAGCTTGCATTAACTAAATCAAACTCAACTAAGCACACCAAACTAACCTAAACTAAAGTGAACTAAATTAAAGAAGAAAAAACTAAAACTGGCATCGCACTACAAAGTAATCGAGTGCATGCGTAGGTTTTTAAGAAGACATTTATTCGATTACATTGATTTGTCCTGCACTCTGTCCGTTTTCTATCAACTATTGGTTTAGTGGTGAAGGATACTTTTTTTAATTAAAAAAAATGCAAATTTCTAATAAGAAAAAACAATACTGCTACAAATTAATATCAATGTGAGTTAATGGATTCCCAACATAATATAATTATGCTAATTATATGTAGTTACAACGCCTGAAATCTTTTTCACACTTTGCCCACTGTAGTGCAGTCTATGCTTAAAACTTATATCACCAAAGACAATATGCTGAATTTCTACATTCACTTGATTTTCGAATATTTATATTTTTTATCTACAATGGTAACAAAATAACTCGTCTGAAGCATTACTTTAACTATTTTAATTCCGATCCCGCCCAATTTCAGCCAAACATCCTAAAAATATAAGAAAGTGATTCAGAGAAAGCTTAAAGACTTCTTTGTTATATAGGTCCTTCATTTTCTGTACCGATCTCTCCCATTTTTTCTAAACTTCGTAATCCAAATATACGAAAATAACTAATACAATCCAGCATATTTCACCCAAATACGTACCATGGAATCCAAATAAATCCTTTAAAGCTTTACGACTCTTTATAATACAGTTCACCAGATAAGTAGTCGATAATATCTAATTATTTTGTATGTGAAGTTACATGTCCACTATTAAAAACCCCCCGTTTCCAGACAAATTACGTAAAATTACAAAAATATGTTTCGGGGAAAGTTTGAAGAATCTTGCAATTTTTGTTATCCAGATATTAAAAATTTACCAAGTACTTTGTATGGAAGGGCACGCACACACAGATCCTATCCCGGGCATTTTCAGCAAAACACCGAACAGTGATAAGAAATGAATTTATACAAAGTTTAAATACTTTTACGGTTACAGTTCTCCAGATATACGATTTCAATTATTTACTTTCACTGCTAAGCAAGTCCCGACCATTTTCGGACAATTTATGTAAAATGATAACTGAGCTATTCGAACAAAGTTTGATGAATCTTGCAATTATAGTTCTCGAGTTGTTTAGAAAAAACGATGCCTCCCATTTTTGGTTAAACCGTATGCATTAAAAATAAATTGATTCGTATAAAGTGTTAAGACTCACAGATATTCGAAAATACTATTTATTTTGAATGGGAGGCGCCACGCCCACTAATCCACACCCGCCCATTTTCAGCCAGACTATGTAAAATGATAAGAGACATATTCGGACAAAGTTTGAAGAATATCGTAATTATAGTTCTCAAAATATTTAGAAATTGCTATTTACTTTGTACTGGGTGGTGACTCACCCCCAGTTTGATCCCTGCCATTTTTCGTTGAACTTCATGCAGTGATAAGAAATTGATTCATATGAAGTTTAAAGACTTTCACAGTTATAGTAATCCAGATATGTATTAGAAAATAAGTATTTAATTTGTATGATATGTGCCACGCCCTCTAATTTCAGCCGAACTCAGTATAGTTATAATAAATTAATATGTTCTAAGTAATTATACATTGTTCTTCAGATATTGGAAATAATCATTTTACATTGTATGGGAGGTGCCACGCCTACTAATTCAATATCGCCCATGAAAAATGATAAGGACAAAATTTGAAAACTTCCCCAATTATAGTTCTCCAGATATTTGAAAATAACTATTTACTTTGTATGGGTGATGTCACAACCCCTGAAGTGATAAGGTATTGATTCGTATAAAGTTTGAAGACTGCCATTATTATTGTTCTTCTGCGGTTATTCGAAAATAACTATTTACTTGGTATGGGTGGTGCCACACCCATTTATACAATCCCGCCCATTTTTAGGCAAGCAGCGCACATTGGTACTAAGTGAATTCCGCGAAGTTTTGCGACTTTCACAGTAAGAGTTCACCAGATATTCCATAATGACTATTAACTTTATAAGGGAGGTGCCACGCTCACCAAAAATTTAAAATTTTTGTCGTTTCAAATATATAGGAACATACGGTAGCATTCAATAAGGTACAAGCAAAGAAATAAATATGCATAAATATGGATAAACACAAAATTCCCAATTTAACCCGTTTTTACATGCCCTTGAATATAGACTTTAAAAAAGGTACTTTCTAAATACCTATTTTTTGACTATAGGGAGCTAAATTAAAAATGTTTTCCTTTTAAACAAATATTCATTGTTTAAAAACTAGAGGTACCTATTAAAAGATATAGCCTATTTATGCTTCCAAGTAAAGATCTATCCACGTTCCAAAATTCAATAAATTCGGTTCAGCCGTTTAGGCGTGATCCATCTAATCAACCGATTTGGATATTATTTCACTAGCCAAATTTCAATTTAAAATTTTTGCGTGTTCCAACTTGAATTTTTAGCAAACTTTTGCACATATGTATTTCATGATTTTCAATGAAGAAAAATATAAAAATTTGAATTAATGTAAAATTTAAACGGTTAAAAATATCACAACAAAATTTGGAACAAATTTAGATCCAAATGTCCTTAAATCAATGTCATTATAATTTTTAACATTTTTTATTTTCAAATACCGAAATTCCTAAAACGGGGAAAATGTGTTCCAAAAACTGATTTTTTTTTAGAAAAGTGCCTACTGTAAAAAAAGTGCCTTGGTAAGTGTTTAAGTAAACTATAGCGTTATACAAATATGGAACACCTTTGAGGATCGATGCTTTGCCTTTTTAGAATTTTTACTCAAACCTAAAATTATTTTTTAAAATTGGCCAAGTTTGGATAGGACTTTAGCATTAAGTTCTCGTTCCGGACCAGATAAAAATTGTATATAGTCACGAAGAAAATTTTCTTCTACAAAAGAAAAAACATAAGGACCTTTTTGGGGAAAAATTTATGAAATAAGGCCCTTTTTACAAGTTAATTGTTAGCAAGTGTTTTTATTTTATTTAGAATTTTATCATCAATATAGGTGATATTTTAGAAATAAATTTCCACCCTCCGTTGGCCCGCCATATTTAAAAAACATAAAAAGGTCGAGCAAAATTAAAAAAAATAAATCAACAAACTTAAATGACTCTTCAACTAATAGAGATATCCTACACATGTAAGTGTATTTTTTGCAAATCAAATCAACGCAAGAACACCTCAGTTCCAACCATGTGAAATTTCGTAACAATATCTCCCGAGATACCAAATTATTTCCAAAAAAAAAAAAACGTTTCTAAACCACAGTGCGGTGTCAAAAAATAGTTAAACATATTTTATATTTAAAATCGTTATACCCTTCACCTTGTGTGGTAAGGATTACAGAAATTTGTCATACCGTTTGTAATATATACATTTTTAATTTGCGACTCCATAAAGTATATATATTCTGGAACGTTATTTATAGCCATGTCCGTCTGTATGTTAAAATCAACTTTCCTTAGCCCCCAATTAACTTACATACATGATTCATACATCAATACATCCTGGGTGAAATATAAGCAAAAATCACGAATGCATCGATTTTTTACCTCTTTTGGATCTATTTCTAGATTACTAAGTCATTAATATAGACAATATGAATATCTAATGATAGATAATTAAAAGAGGAAAAATATTTTTTTTAACCCGAATTATTCACCAACATTTTTTTTTTTTACCATTGCTTTTTTCAAATATTTTTTTTCCACTAAAAAAAAGTTTTTTAAGCAAAAAATTTTCTCACCAAAAAATATTTTTAATCTTTATCTCAAAGTATACTTTGGTGAAGGGTATATAAGATTCGGCACAGCCGAAAATAGCTAACTTACTTGTTTTTAACTTTTCCAGTTTTAAATGTTCTTAAACCTGCAAAAGGAAATACAATATTTGGCCTAAGCGTACATGTAAAATATTTGCATGTAAAAATATTTAATTCATAAACGAACTACATAGATGTGTAGATACCAGAGATCGGAAAATTACTCGTCCATATACTAAAAACCCAAATTGTGTGATAAATATAAATCACACAAAATAACAGTTATAAAATTATATTTATTTACATGGTTTCGTATGACCTTTATCAGTTTGTTTTTTATGGTTTGATTGTTCTTGATCTTAATAACTATTAATTCTCTTTTATTTGCATACAATAACATATTTTTAGGGTACCGTGAAATAACTCCCAAATGAAATAACTCCCCACCAAAAAATTAAATAACACCCAACAAATTTTTCATACAACTTGGGACTTATTTCATTATGAAACAACTCCTAACGCGTAGGGTGTTATTTCATAATTTTTTGTTATGAATGAGGTTTTCTCTTCTGGGGTGTATCAAAAACCGGCTTCGCTCAGAAAATATTATTTTTGCATTGTCGTTCTTTGTCAGCTCGCAACGAATTCTTACTCTGGTGTGAAATGAAAATCTGCTTTCTGAAATATTATAAAACCCTTCTGCAATGAAAGAAATCTTTTCTGAGCGAAGCCAGATTTTGATACACCCCAGAGGAGAAAACCTTAGCGCCCGGCCGAAGGCCGGCAATGCAAAAAGCTTTTTTGAGCGAAGCCAGTTTTTGATACACCCCAGAGGAGAAAACCGTAGCTCCCAGCCGAAGGCCAGCAATGCAAAACAATTTTTCTGAGCGAAGCCAGTTTTTGATACACCCCAAAGGAGATAACCGTACCGCCCGGCCGAAGGCCGGCAATGCTAAGTTAGATTACATAAATAAATTGCTTCGGATTGGGAATTATTTCATTTCTATTACGATTTATTTCATTGGGAGTTATTTCGCTTTCTTTGGGACTAATATTTTTAAAATTATGAAACCGCCGATTATTGGGAGTTATTACATTTTACCCTCTGGTAGTTATTTCATTTTTCAAGTTTGGGAATTATTTCATTTTTGATGGAATTTATTTCATTGGAAATTATTTCACGGTACTGTATTAAAAAGCGGCTTCGCATACTGTGCAAAAAATGTTTGGTGAGCGAGGAATAATTCCGCCTTTGTAGTTCTTTATTTCATTGGGAGTTGGATTACATAAATAAATTGCTTCGGATTGTGAATTATTTCGCTTTTTTTGGGACTAATATTTTTGAAATTAAGAAACCGCCGATTATTGGGAGTTATTTCATTTTTCCCTTTGGTAGTTATTTCATTTTTCAAGTTTGGGAATTATTTCAATTTTGATGGGACTTATTTCATTGGGAGTTATTTAATTTGGGAGCTATTTCACGGTACCTATTTTTAGTAATACTTATTTAACAAATTATAGAAAAAATATGATGAATATGAAGTAATGCAATTTCAGAAAACATTTTCGATAATTTGTGAAGAAATTTTATTTTCCATGTTCGCAAATAAAAGTCAGAAGCTGACCTTTACGAAAAAAAATAAATTATAAACCACTCTTCTAGAATATTTGTGTTTATTTCTTTTCTATTTCTCTCAACCCCCACCCTAAAATGTTCTCTAATAAATCACTCTCTCAGTGATATAACACAAACAAATATTTTTAAATGGCCGCGAATGAGAATTTGCCATTGAAATGAAAGTGAAGCCGTTATGCTTGGTCTCTGGTATATACAGATTTTACTCTATGCAGAAGTTTCGGTACTAAAAGATTTTCTTTAAAAAACACTTTATTTTCTGTAGTAATAGAAATACAATTATAAGACTTAATCTAAATTAATCACAATTTAAAAACTTAAAAAATATCATTACCACCAAACACTGGATAAGGTGAAACTCCAACTCTACCATCATAGTTGTATGGACTGGTCAGATAATACTGTCCCAATGGTGCTCCTTGATAACGGCCATACATTGGACGACGTACAAAATTACGACGCATTTGGACGAATGGTCTTTGAATGCGATTTTCTTTCATCCGCAGCATCTGCAATTCCTTCAAAAGGTCAGCATTTATTTGTATGTCATCCTCCGGTTGCTCAGCAGCTTTACGTTTGTGCATCTTTTTTGGTCGACAATCGACCATGCAAGTCGTCGTAATAATGATTATGCAAAATAAAATAGTTAAATATTTAAAACACTGCATTGTAGATTATTTTGTTGTTTAATTCAATGTATATTTTGAAAGCGCTTGAAAGTCCTTTGACTTCTTGGTTAGACGTTTGTTTTTCGAATGATAATTGTATGCGATTTGTTCGTTTTTATAGGGAGTATTTTCCAAAACCAACAAAGTCGTAATTTCCTTGCATTTATCTTCAAAAGTCTTTAAAACAGGTAACTTTTATTCGCAGGTAATAATTACTTACCATGTGTGCACATATAAATTAGCAGGTAGGGACATTTTAATCCAGTTTTTAATATTTTATATTTTTGAATAATTCTACAGGCCGGTTAGCCGGTACACAGTGCTTGTTCTATAGACAAAAATAAAAAAATAAGAGCATGTCACCAATGTCAATGAAATTGATATTTTTAATAGATTTGAGAATAATATGTAAACTAAAATAAGTGTAAAAAGTTAATTTTTAATGATACCAATTTTGTATTTAATGAAAATTAAGGAATATAGATTTATAGTTAAATTTAATCAATTTCATTCAGCTCAACTTAAAAAGAAAAAATTATTACAGACTAGAAATTCAAAAAGATTATTCGAATATTACAAAAAATATACATATCGCTCATTTGCTGCAACAACGTCATAACTCAAAATCCGTGTATTTTGAACTGAGTAATATAAAATATGCGCCGTTCTATAGTCTTTCATATAGTTCAATCAGTTTTCAAAAAAGTCAATTATTTTTTGCGTGAGAGTGTTTTTTGTTGTAAACATCAAAATCAAAATTCATGTTTTCTCGTATATTTGACAAGAAAAAATGTGGGCTAAATACAGATTAAAGATTACTAATATCTACTATTTAAATCAGGTTTAATTTCTGAATTCTCATGATTTTTTGAAAATTTATTTAAGAAATAGTAAAATGTCATAAAACATTCAAAGCCGTTTTTCTCGAAACGACTTTTTTTGAATTATGACGTTGTTGTAGCAAATGAGCGATATGTTAACCGATTTGTATTTTGTTTTTTATTATAAAAAAGCTCCATGTATTATCTTTAAGAAAATAAAAACACAAGTTGTCCTTTCGGATGAAAACTCTTAATTTTAGCTTTTCAATAAATGTCTAAATTCTCATTTATGAAATTTTCAATTTGATTGTTTGGGAAAGAAGCTCCAGCTTTATTGGTTTTGTATCAAATAAGAATATTTTTTTATTTCTAAAAAGTTGGAAACATCGCAACTTTTAATAAAAATAATATTTAGCAATTTAATGTTTTTTTCTTCATTGTTTTAGATATTAAAATTCAATATTTTTATACTGAAAGCCAATAAAATACAAAAGTTTGATTTTACATTACAAAAAAGCCATTTAATCGATTTTGTTTTTAGTTTCTGTTTTTTCAAGCCATTACCTTTGTTTATTATACAAAGAAAGCACTATCTGGCCGTTTTGGTCAGAATTTAGAAAAAACATTTCTGGTACCTTTAAACAGTATATTTTAACTTAAGCCCTGCCAGTGGAAGTTATATTTTCAACTAGCTTGACCCGGTGCGCTTCGCTACCCCTGTCGTAGTCTATGTTGGAAATTTCAATAAAATCGTTTCGGCCGTTTAGTATTTATTGTTTAAGAAAAAAAGGTACCAATTTTACCGGTTTTCCCCTGTGTACCCCTTTCTGGTCCAAGTATTGAAAAAAGTTATAGCCTATTGACGCTTCCAAGTAAGGATCTATCTACGTTCCAAATTTCAATAAAATCGATTCAGCTGTTTAGGCGTGATGCTCAAACAAACAAACAAACAAATAAACAAACAAACTTACAAAGACATTTATATATTTACTAGCTTGACCCGGTGCGCTTCGCTACCCCTGTCGATGTAAAAATCGGTTCAGCCGTTTAGTAATTATTGTTTAAAAACTAAAGGTACAAATTTTACCCGTTTTTCCCCCTTTTTATCCCTTTCTGGTCAAAGTATTGAAAAAATTTATAGCCTATTGACGCTTCCAAGTAAGGATCTATCTACGTTCCAAATTTCAATAAAATCGGTTCAGCCGTTTAGGCGTGATGCTCAAACAAACAAACAAATAAACAAACAAACTTACAAAGACATTTATATATTTATATAGATTGACGCTTCCAAGTAAGGATCTATCTACGTTCCAAATTTCAATAAAATCGGTTCAGCCGTTTAGGCGTGATGCTCAAACAAACAAACAAACTTACAAAGACATTTATATATTTATATAGATTGACGCTTCCAAGTAAGGATCTATCTACGTTCCAAATTTCAATAAAATCGGTTCAGCCGTTTAGGCGTGATGCTCAAACAAACAAACAAACAAACAAACTTACAAAGACATTTATATATTTATATAGATATAGATATGTATACTAAAATGTGTCTACTTTGTTTCGCAAAAATTTTATTCAGGATATAAACCAAACAAACTCGCCAACAGCTGTTTTTGAACTTGAAGAGCCACCTGCATCAACATTAACGAAGTAATCAAAGATAATATAATATTAAAAAAACAGCCTACACCTACTATGATTAAAAACCTACCGAGTGTGGCAATAATTGTGTTGTCTATAATATTTAATACGATCTTTAAACATGGAGTTTTCCCGACAAATTGGAAAACTTCTCAGATAGTAATGATACCAAGGCCAGGTAAAGACTTGACCGTACCATCCTCCTATAGACCAATGAGCTTACTTCCGTGCTTATCGAAACTATTCGAGAAAGTGTTCCAAAAGAAAATCATACCATTTTTAAATGAGAAAAATATAATCCCAGTTTCCGGGAACACCACGGGACAATCGAACAAGTTAATCGTATAACCGGAGAGATAAGAAAATCCTTTGAATTAAAGAAATATTGTTCAGCTATATTTATGGATGTCGCTCAAGCCTTCGCGAGCACAAAGGCCTGGTATATAAAATAAAATGTTTGCTGCCACCATGTACCCATAAACTATTGGAATCTTATCTGTCGGGCCGTTTATTTACAGTTAAGTACAACGATTACGTGACAAGAGAATATATGCTTGGGGCAGGAGTACCACAAGGAAGTGTTCTTGGACCTACCCTCTATTTGATTTACACCTCAGATTTGCCTACGAACGATACATTAACTATTTCTACATTTGCTGACGACACCGCAATTATTATCTCGCATGAAAACCCATATAAAGAATCTAGTATACTATATAGCTACCTAAAATGTGTGGAAACATGGTTGAACAAATGGAGAATACGAGTAAATGAGTTAAAAAGCAAACATGTTACGTTCACACTGAGGAGGGCATGCTGTCCACCTGTCACACTTAACAATGTAAATATACCTCAGTCCGATTATGTTACATACCTTGGTATTCACTTAGAAGACTTAGGTGCCGTCATATAGATACCAAGAGACTACACATGAAGTTAAAAGCATCTAGCCTTCACTGGTTAATCAATGACCAATCAAAATTAAGCCTTGATTATAAAGTCATCCTGTATAAAACCATTTTAAAACCAATTTGGACATATGGAATCCAAAAATGTTATGTGCAATTTTTTTTAAATGATTATTTTAGCAGCAGGGGTGTCTAATTTTTACCGTAAGTTTGGCTTTTGGACACATAGTGCATTATCACAAAATTAAAACTAATGGTCTTTTCTTTTGTAAAAAAAATGATGCCTTATAAATGTGTAATATTATTATCTAATAGAATGGAACAAAATAATGTCTTGATTTTACACTTAACACTAATGTATATTTAGCGTGCCAAATATTGAATTGGAAATTTGTATTAAAAAGCGATTTTCAACACTGTTAAAGGGACTTTCGACATTCAATTCTGTGTGTTTGCCAATAAGCATTAACAACACTGATTTTCAATAATAGAAATCAGCTGTTGTCAAAAATTTTTGGCATAAAAAAAGTACTTAACGCAGCTGCAAAAAAGGGTATTATCTCACACTGAAATATAATTGAGGGTGAGATATGTAACATATTTACCAGTTATTTATGCAACATATTTAGAAAGGAAAATGACAACTTTTCATCGCTGCGCCAATGGTAACATAAATGGAACATTTTTATCAGAAAAGAAAACACCATAAGTAAAATAATGTTTCCCATAGCTTTCAAAAAAATGTTTTCCCGGAATTAGACCAAAACTGTACTTCATTTTTGTTATCAAAAAAAAATTAAAGACAGATTTCAAGATTTAAGATAAAAATATATAGAAGCTAAATGAGTCCTTGGTAAAATTAAGATGATAATAAGTACATTAAAGCTTGGATTTCAAAATAATAACCGATTTTTATGAGTTTGTAGAAAAATTTTAAATTTTTATGCAGAACTTTGAAATCATCATGTATTGGAAACATGAGTATTATTCTAACAATATTTTCATAATTTGTTCGTCTAATATCTAATGGGAAAACAATAATTTCTGCAAACAGATGATTTTTTTATGGTTTATAGCTTGGTCAAGAAAAAGGATGTATGACAGATAATCGAATCCTTGCTGCGATTAAAATGAAATTTGATACAAAAATTAATAACATTGTGCATCCAACTGGCTGAGGTTTTATCAAGTATCTGGTGATATATGCATATTTACTGATAGCAAGGCTGCCGTTAACGGAATAGCGGGTGTCTTCACGACATCTAGTTTAACCGAGGAATGCCGGGTACCCCTTAATGAGATAGCGAGACACTCTAGGATAACGTTAATATGGGTCCCTGGTCACGATGGAAATCAGGGTATTTGTATAGCTGATGAACTGGATAAAAGGGGAGTGAATTTTCGAGCACAACAAAAAACATTGTCGCACCTATGAATTATCTCTAATAGCTTAGAAGATATTCGCATTTGAAAATTAAAATTTCTAAGCAAATATCTTGTAAGCTATAAGAGACAATTCATAGGTGCGACAAGGTTTTTTGTAGTGCTTGACTAGGAGATTCTATATATGTAATTTTTTGCAAATCGGAATACAAAAGAAGAAATAAAATCGTTTTAAAAACTTAACATACAGGATTTGTCCTACTTTGGTGAGCCCTGGCCGCGGCCCTGGTGAGCGTATGTGGTCCAAATTCAAAACATAAATTCAATAACACTTCAAATCTGACTAGCCGTTTAGATGTTACAGATTTATTTTCATCTTTTTTTGTTCTATACCACTGTGCAGCGCCCCCTAGCTTGCGTTTTAGGTAAAAATAAATATCAAAAATGGATTCCTCCACTCCAAAAACAGTAAGATACCACAACTTTTTAGGATAATTAAAATAAATAAGCATTATTTTATCAAATTTTTAATGATTTTTTCTTGTTAGACAGCGTTCCAAAATATCCACTTCAAACGCGAGTAAAAGAAATCTTGCGCTGAACTAAAAAAACCTTGAGGGTTTTGTTATGGAAAACGTCACCTTTCACTTGCTTTTGGTTTCATTCCGATTCGAAAAGTTCGATTTTGTATCACTGTGTAATTGGCCTAACTATACACTTCGGGTTATCGTAATGGATCTATTTTGTATCGCAAGTAAAGATTCGGTGTAAAAATTATTTTCTTTTAGCATTCCCGCATATGACGCTTTTATTGGCACAAAATTCGGCATTTCCGAAGAAAAAAACTTTGTTGTTTATATTTTAATGTTCAGAACCAATGACATATAAGTTATTAAAAACAACAAGTTAGAGTGCTATATTCGGCTATGCCGAATCTTAAATACCCTCCACCTAAATTAGATGAAAATTATAGAAATTACATTAACATAAACACTCTAATATCCATATTCAGTGTTTGTTATTGGGACTTAGCTCCGATTATGAAGAATAGTAGAATGGTAATGTAATACAGTAGTTTTCGCTTATAGTCTACAAATACAGTTGCACAATTTTTGTGGACTATGAGCGAATTAGGACTATAACCGAATTTCTTTTTAAGCCACTTTATGGATTATATATGAATCATGATATAAAACACATTTTGGACTATATACAAATTATGTACTTTCTTCAATAAAAAAATTTTTTTAAACAAAATAAAAGTTTATTTAAAACATAGTAGTATAGTCGTATTTTATATGTTGTTAGAAAAACTAGTTTTCGCAGAAGATATTTTATTTCAAATGTATAAAAATGTTATCTAATTCAGAAATTTATAATTGAAATAACTACATATTCCTACCGTTTCCAACAGAGTCTATACTTTTATAATAGTAATAAAATGTACTATTTAACAATTTGTATACTTAATAATTGGTTAACATTACCGATTGGCTCAACATTTTTATTATTCACCACAAGTGAATTAAAAGAGTATAAAAAAGGGTAAACAAATATATTTAGTCAAACTTCAAAAGTATATTTTTGTTCTGTTCTAATGAATTTTCCGGATGTGAGCCTTCTATATATAATCAAGAACCCATAGTCACCAAATCTACTTGAAACTTATATCTGTTACATTTTTTACCGATATGAGTGTATATATGTATGCGTTAATGTATTTTTCGGATGTGCGACTTAATTGGAAGATATAATTAAATATTTTAAAGTCATTTCTATGTATTTGAGGCCTATTTTGCTTGATAGTTTTGTCCATAACATTATTTATAAGAATTTTATGGGTATTATTGTGATTATCGGACATGGAGCTAATATGGGTGCTATGATCAAATATGGACCGATATTCACAAAACCCAGTAGTATAATGTTTGGATACAATATATTGATCGGTATACAATTTTAGTTCGATATCCATATATTTAAAATATTTACAGAGGTTAATGTGTTTTTCGGAAGTGGTCCTTATATGGGAGCTATGAGCAATTATTGGCCGAACTTCACAAAATTCAACACATCGATTTTCGTATATAATGGAAATATTTGTTTGAAATTTAAACTAGATAGAAGCTTTTATAAGAGAGTTATTAGTATTTAAGTAATTTTCGGAAATGGACCTTATATGGGAGCTATGGTCAAATATGAACCGATATTCACACAATTTAGTAGTACCATTTGTGAATTAATACTACCGATCTGTGTAAAATTTTAATTCGATAACGATATTTTTCAGATATTTATGAAAATTAATGTGGTTTTTAGAAGCGGTCCTTATATGGGAGCTATAACCAATTATGGGCCGATCTTCATGAAATTCCCTACAGCGATTTTCATGTGCATGGGAATTATTCAAGTTGAATTTCAACCTGATACCGATATATATAAGATCTTTAAATGTATTTAAATGGTTTTCGGAAGTAAACTTTATATGGGGGCTATGGTCAAATAGTGCCCGATCCAAAAAAAAATTGGTCTCGCGATGTCTGTTTGCACGAAACTTAGTTGTGCTGAATTTTGTATGGATACTGCAATTCTATGAGCATTTATATACCATAGCACCATATTTCGAGAAGAAATTTTTCAACAGAATTTGTCCTTTTATCATATAAATAATGTGTGCAAAATTTCATGGTATTCTCTGCAATGGATTTACTAAAAATCAGAAAAAAACATGTGAAAATGATCTAAATTTTTGGAGGTTGTCTTACATTTTAATCCATAACCCTGGTTCTACCAACTCGATATTGCTGATTTTCAATACCAAACTGCTTAGAAAAATTACAAACATTTTGGTATACATTTCATTAATTTTGCTCATGTGTTTTGGGCGTGAGAGTGTTTTACACAGACAGACAGACAGACGGACATTGCTCAATCGACTTAGAATTTCATAAGGATCAATAATATATATACTTTGTTGGGTCTCAGATGAATATTTCTCAATGTTACACACGGAATGACAAACGTAAATATACCCTCTTTCACCACTTGTGGTGGTGGAGGGTATAAAAACCACGTTTTTAAAAGATACGCCATCTATTGTAAATCCCGCATTTTTAAGTCATACACCCAATACTTATGGAAACATTTTGTATTCACGTTTAAATTTTCATAGCAATTATTTTCGAAATATTTATTCTAATAAATTGTGCATCATACTTTGTTTAAAGCAATACCTACTTGCTAAAAATAATTACAAACGCATTGAAACAGTTAGAAAAATATCATAAACAAAAATAAGTATTTTTCTATGAAATTCCACTTAAACGGAACATCTGCTATTTGTAATCGTTTTTCTAAGAAATATCCCAATCCATAATTAGATAGCATTCGCGAATCTTAATCGTTTTCCAGGTAGGTTTAAATTTTACTCATTTCAGTCATATAAGGACACGTTAATGACAATATAATGACATTTTAAAGCGGTACGTTCATTTGTAAGCATCATCATCATTCTGTGCGGCAGGTTAAATTTAATCAACACAATGAAGCTCGTCCTTTTACCGATCATTATTTTTACCTTTTTTCTGCTGTGGTCGCTTTTTATCTTGGACATAATCAATCGGCATATCAGTCAGTATTTACGAAATCTTATGAGATGGAAAATTGCACGAAGGATGATTATATCCGTAATTGTCGTGTCAACAAGATAATGAACAATATTTATACGATTTAGATATAGTTTGAATTGTCGATCTGTAAATTTGTAAATATACATATATGTAAATAAATAAACATTAAACTAACATAATACAAATTATTTAAAAATATATTCTTTTTTTAGTTTTATATTGAGCTTTGCCTCTATGTACTTGTATACTTTGAATGATTAACTAGATATGGAGTAGAATCTAAGATCATTTTATTAAAATGGGGCAAATCCTCGGGGATGTTTGGAAAACTAAATGTAAGTGACAAGAAATATTTCAGCAGGTAAATTATTCGAACTACGACTAAAAAACTAATTTTGACAGTAATGCACGGTCTAGTTGACTATCGACCACTGCACGGTGGTAAATTCCGGCAAAAAAGGATTTTTTTTAATTTTTATAAAATTTTAATGGTAAATTTTTCTACACACTTAAAAATATATAGTATCATTGTTATTTTGGTTATAAAGTAACTATGTGGTTATCAAATCAAAGGTTTTTCCTTTTCATTTTAATATTGTAAAAATAGTAATTTTTGAATCGAAGTAGTATATTTCTTTAATTTTTATTTTTTTGCAATTTAGCACATATTTGTGAAAAACAGTTACCATTTCACGTAGTTATTATGAAGTTTTTGCGTGTTCTTTTTTATAAGTGATTGGGAACTAGTTTTAAATCTATAGAAACTATATTAAAAAAAGTTTGAAAGGCCAGACAAATTTTAAAAGAGGCTACTAGAGGTTAAGTGTAAATTGTATCTTATACTGTAAAGTAACAATTACGTGCCATTCCAATAACAAGAACGATTTCAGTGTCATCATGTTTTATAATTTTGTTTGGTATTTTTTTTTTGGTCAATATCAAAAATTATGTAAGTTTGAGCGTAATTTGCGTCTATGCTTATTTGGCCAAACCATGTATTTCTATGTTGAAATTTTTTCAATAGATCATTTATGTTATTTTTATACACTTCATCTTCGTGAGAAGGTTATATATAAATTTGTCATTCTGTTTGTAATTTCCACAATATAATTTTCCGACCATATAAAGTATATATATTCTGGATCCTTATAGATGATTAGGCCATGCCCGTCTGTCTGTTGAAATCAATTTTCTGAAGACCCCAGTTATCTTCGGGATCCAAATCTTCAACAATTCTGTCAGACATGCTTTCGAGAAGTTTCCTATTTAAAATCAGCAAAATCCGTCCATAAATAACGGAGATATGAGCAAACATCCGAGACAACCTCTGAAAAATTTCATAAAAAAAGACAATTTATTGCATGCTTTGACAAAAAAGCAACAAAACGTATGTTTTGATGTGTGTTGGTTATTGCTTTGTGTATTTTGTTTTTATACCCTTCACCATGAGTGGCATAAGAAAACCATCATTGTTGACGTCACGAAAAAAGAGTAAAAGAGTACACTAAAATAACGGAATTGTCGATGTCGCAATCTTGTTTATTTCATTATACATCTAGATTATTTGAGTTTATTTCTTTTCTGTTTCTCTCAACTCCTAACCTAAAATGTTCTCTAATAAATCACTCTCTCTATGATATAAAATAAAAAAATACTTTTAAATGACTGCGAATGAGAATTTACTATTGAAATGAAAATGAACCCGTTATTTTCGGTCTCTGGTATGTATATATCCTATGGAACCGTATTTAAGGTGTTTATCCGTTTCAAAAACATTGTAAAGTGAGTGTGTATTTCTTTGAATTGATAAACGTGTATAAAGACACTGAGTGATTATTTGAAATTTTGTTGATGTACATTTTAAATAAATAAAGAGTTGTTAAAATTTAGACTACTAAAACTGCTTTTATTTGCAATCAAAAGTATCCGGTTTATTTAAAGGAAATAAACCCCGTTTTTAAAAGGTAAAAACGTAACAATATTAACCGCTGTATTCTGAACTTTATGACAATAACAAAATTATTGCAAAAATATTTTCAATATCAATTTCCAGTTTTGTTATAGATTTCTCACTGTCATAAAGTTCAGAATACAGGAATAAATAAGAAATATATTTTGTGTCAATTTTATTTTAATTTAAAGAATAAGTTTTGTTTTATTTTATTTTTACTTAAATATATTTAGCAATATCTCAAAATCGACTTTTTGCGAAAAAAAAAAACTTTTTTACTGTTGAAAATGAATCTCTGGGGTATCAGAAACAAACTACGACTTTTTTATTTCTGAATTTTTTGAAAAGATAACGTTATTTTTATGTTACTAACGAAAATCGCCTTTTTCACCCTTAAATCAATAAAATTTGGTTGGATAATGTTCCGCAACTTTGACCAGGAGTGTTAGGTCTATATTTTTTCTGAATGCACCAAGATCGAAAAAAATCAAAATAAAAGATACTTTTTTAAATTTATAAGAAAAATGTAATCACTTTTAGCAACAATTGGTGAAACAAAATAGATAATTTCAAAAGTTGTAAAAAGTGGTATATGAAATTCCGATGAAAAATAAGGATTCTAGACGCAAAAGTAATTAATAGTACACCGAACCTTTTTTTCTTTATAATTAAGTTTATTAATATTAAACGATTTTCTTCAACGTTATTCAATTTTATATATACGTACAGTGTATTTCGAAGAATAAGTCACTATTTACAAAATTAGGATTAAATATAAAATTAAATTTGTTAGAATTTGGTTATGGTTAGAATTTCTTATAAGAGTGCAAGTTTTTTAACTTTTCTGTAAGTTAGGTCTCCAAATCCATACTTCTTGTTTGTCAGATTTTTTCACCGCGGTATTTGTATTGTATTTTTCTCAATATATTAATTTGTTTTTTAAGAATTTTTATTCTGCAACTTTGTATATCAACGTCAGACAATTGTAGTAATAAGTCACACAATTCAATAGGTTCTTTCATCTGGATTATATTTACAAAGAGAATTTTACTATCCGACCGTCGTTTTTTTTATTTTTTCGATCAATATAATGCTTAGTTTCTGAGATATTTATAGCGAAATGTCAAAAAACTAAGAATTTTGCATTTTTTCAGATTTTTTCTATTTATGTCCAAACAAAACATTCTGTCGTCAAGCGGTTCGGAGGAATTTTAGATATTGAAGTTCTTGCACAGTGTGCAAAGTTTCGAGTAAAACTCTTCAGCTGTTTGTGTGCCATTTGTTTTCACATAATTCATTCTGCAATATTTTCTTCAGTGTACTGATAAATTTTTTACTCCAGCTAAGTATCCCAAAATTAAAAACAATTGTTTTTAAATTATTAAAAAAACTACGTCGTCTAATTCGAATTCTGTTAAAAAATCAAAGTCACAAATATCATCCTATATATCACACAACTGATAAATGAGAGCCGGCCTAATGTCCGTTTGAGGTAGCCGAATGTATCCCCCAATAAATATATGTAATTTGGTATAAATATCTTTAAGTTGGAAAAAACGTTTTTTTATATTGCTAAATATTGTTACGTTTTTACCTTATAAAAACGGGGTTTATTTCCTTTAAATAAACCGGATACTTTTGATTGCAAATAAAAAAGCAGTCTTAAGGTAGGGTCACACATGACAAATATTTGACGAAAAAGACGTAACCACTAAATAAAATATATTTGTATTCTTTTATTTATTTTAAAAACTGATTTTACTTAGGATGATTCAAAACAAACAATTTAGTTTTATTATATTTGATGCTGTTTGATCTTACAAAACAATTGTAAGAGTAAACACGTCAAACAAATTTGTGCTAAAAAAAGTGGTTACGCTTTTTTGAGCAAATATTTGTCATGTGTGACCCTACCTTTAGTAGTTTAAAATTTGTAACAACTCTTTATTTACA
This sequence comes from Calliphora vomitoria, assembly GCA_942486065.2. Lineage (NCBI taxonomy): Eukaryota > Metazoa > Arthropoda > Insecta > Diptera > Calliphoridae > Calliphora > Calliphora vomitoria. The sequence continues at coordinate 63,389,466 of OW818030.2, read as the reverse complement.
AGGTGGCGCAAAAGTAACCCTCCTATCAGAAAATGCTATAAATTTTGCCCATTATTGGTCAAATAAATATTCAGCAATATTCCGCGTTCTGGAGCAGTGTAGCGTAACATTGTTTATTAACGTGTATTTCGCATGTGTTTACTACACAAATGTCAAAACAGAACTGACTTAGGGGCCAATCGCAAAATTTATAGCATTTTCTGATAAGAGGATTACATTTGCGCCACCTGTTATTTAAAATGTACACCAACAACAATGCAAATAGTCACTCAGTGTCTTCTTACACGTTTATTAATTCGCAGAAATGCACACACACACTTTATAACGACAAGCTCAAATATACACGACAGTTAATTCTAACAGTGACAATGATCAATTCAACTCACGACTGCCACTATTTATACACGCGCCATCTATCGGAAATCTTCTACAATGCTCTTAATGGACATACTAGTAGATTCGAATTCTACAACTTTCGATGTTAATGTTAGCAGATTATACATTTAGTGTTGCCATACTTACAAACAATGCTAAAACCGCATGCTATCAACATTGTTGATATGTAGAAGCTTCTACTGATGGACGTGTTTATAAACATGATGAATGTTGCAGGCAGTCGTTACGGACCGTTAAATTCAAATCGCTATTGCACATTCGTAACAATATATTTGTGAATTTGATGGTTTTTAATGTGAAACAAAAATCGCAAAGTCCCGAAAAAACCTGGGATCCCGAATCCGGTGATTTGTAAAACCCAGTGCCGTTCGGCATCTCCATGTTGAATTATGAAATAATATGATTTCAAATTAATGCAAGGCGAATTTATTGTACAGGTGGCGTTGATATTACAACAAGTACAACATTGCAAAAACAACATTGTGTTTTATTGTTGCTTGAGGGGCAAATGTGTCAAAAAAACTGATTAAAACATAAAAATTTGTGAAACAAAAATAATAATCAAAAATTTGTAAAAAGAAATAAAAATAATAAATTTACTAAAAAATAAAATAAAAAGGTAATTAAGGGTTGAAACCCGCATTTTTAAAATGTTTTGCGGTGCAAAACAAAAGAACTCCAAGGCGGTCAGCTCCAACAAGAACATACCACCAAAGAGTATGTGCCTAAAGCCTGCGAAAGCAAGTTTTGCACAAAAACTAATTTCAAATTTAAAATAATTTAATTGTGAAAGTAACTTTTTTTTTAATTGAAAAGGTAAACAAAACAACTTTTGACACAAAATAAATTCGCCTGCATACAATTCTTGACAAGTCGACCCCCAAAGCGAAAAAGCTGTGCTGTTAACGCCACCTGTAAAGTAAATTCGCAATGAATTAATGTTTAAATTATTTTTCAGCCATAAATCACAGTTCACTTAATTAAACTTATCATTTTGACAAAGATTCTATAAGATAATTATTTACAAATATTTATAAGTACAACACTTTTCACTGAATTGTAAAATATTACTAATAAAAATAAAAAATTAGATGTTGATCGTTTTACTCCAACTTTGTCTTATTCTTTGGTATTGGTGAAGACCCTAGCACTTGAAGATTAATAAGTATTTTAGTGAAATGAAATAATCTTATAAATTTTTCAGACGTCGACTTTTAAATCATGGTGATTTTCATGAAGAAAAATATAAAATTTTAACAGTTAACGATATCATATATATTTAGAACTAATATAGATGTCCTTAAATCAATGGTAATATATCTTTTTGTCACATTTTATTTTCAAATACCGAAATTACTAAAACGGGGAAAATGTTTTTTAATTGCCCACTGTGACGTTATTTACCATTAAACTTTGTATGTATTTAAGTAACATATAGGGCTATACAAATATGGAGCTTTTTCTAGGATCTGTGCTTTGGGTTTTTAGAAATTTTTAAATTTTACACGTTTATGCTTTAAGTTTTCTATCCAGATCATATAAAAATTATATATAGTCCCGAAGATAATTTTTTTCTATTAAAGAACAAATATAGGGACTAAAAAAGGTGAAAATTACGACCCTTTTTACATAACTGTTTGCAACTGTAAGAACATTATGACATGATATCGGCCAAATATATAAAACTGACCTAAAGTAGAATAAATTATAGTATTTAAAAATGTAATATGTTTCTAATAATCGAAATAAATTTTGATCTTCTACACCATTTCCAATTGAATTTCAGAAATTTCCAATTGTATTTCAGAAATTTCCATTTGTATTTCAGAAAATTCTGATAGAAATACCAAAGGATATTTCAGAAATACAAATAGAAAATTCTGAAATAAAATTAGAAACTTCGGAAATACAACTGGAAATGGTGTAGATAAAATTATCTTCTTAATAAAAGCACGAATGTCGAGTAATAATAAAATGTATTCGTATTAGACCGTCTCACTTTTAATTTTTTTTAAAATTCCGTCATGAATATCGATTTTCTTAATCTAATCTAGAAACCAAGAATTTTGGTGTATAACACTTAAATATTGATGAAGTATTTTAGGCAAAATGCATTTTTCGAAAAAATTAAAAAAATCTTGCTTTAGTAATTTGCCTCTAACTCAAGCAGTTCTTACAATTTCATTGCCAGACAAATGTGAGACAATCGATTCTTTGTTAGACATTGCCAGAACTGTCAAATCATTTGAAACAAACAATTTAAAATTGTTCATCAATGACTTGGCCTCACTTTTATCTTCTGAATTTTTTCAAATTGCTATTGAAAGAGGTGCGGAAATTTGCCCATTTTGCTATCGTTTAAACTTACCTGAATGGCATTTGCGACCTCTTGCCATAAAATATCTTTGGGATATTCGCCGTGCCTCAACTTCTTCGATAAGTTTGATAATATTTTCGTGTGACCACACGAATTTCACCTTTTATCGAGAGGAATTTTGTTTGGGACTTGATTTTTCACCGCCTTCAGAGCCTGTTGCCGACTTCATAAGAAAATTCAAGTCAATTGGCTTATAGCCAACTGAAAGTACATACAATATTTTAGTTTTTTTTTTTTTTTAATATTTCTCTGTTATGCTATGAGTTAAAAAAGTTAAAATTTTTTCTTATAGAAAGTCAAATTTTTTTTCCAATGAAAACAATTTAATGAACTTGAGCCAGATTAATTTACTAATATTTTTTTATAAATGTTACAATATTGAGTAAAACTAGGGTTCCTACTTTCCCGGACTTTTTTCACTCCGGAAATGTTTTAATGTATATATGGGGCATTTCATGTCAAGTGAACCAACTTTTGAAATTGATGTCTTCCGATTGGGATAAAATTTGCACCATGGTTAGTTCTATTGGATAGTAATTCAGACACAATTTTTCATCCCAATCGGAAGACATCGATTTCAGAAGTTGGTTCACTTGACATGAAATGCCCCATATACATATTTGTTCTAAAATAACTGTTCTTCATCATACACTCGTTCTACAGTGCATTATGCTTCCGTTGTAAGCCACTGACAAATATTCACATAGAACTCTTCATATCCAACCAAGTAGGGTTTCAAAGCTTGTAAATATTTTATTTGTTTCACATTTATTGAGACCTAAAATATTCATGGAAAACAAAAATAGATTTTTGACTTCTTTCTGCACTAAACACGGATTTCTCGGGTTTGCTTCAACATAATAGGGTGGCAGCATTTAATTTTGTCTACTAAACCTTTACAAAACAGTAATCGCCCAATAACTCAATATCGGATTTTTTGTTGCTTGGATGGTTTTTAAAATAAACGATTCAATTGATGTTGGGGTTTCTTCCCAAAATTATAAAGTTTGGAACAAGTTTCGGGAAGCAGTTGAGGAACTTTTGTTATTTCTTTGATTCTAATAGAAAATAATAAAAACTCGGTTTTAACAAAAATAATTGTTTTCGTAATTAAATATGCATAAACTGATAATTATCCTTAATTCAAATCTGCTATAAAACATATTTAAGGCATTTTTATATATTATCAACTGATATCTTCTATGCTACACATAGTATAGAAATAAAATTCAGTTTTTGTTGGTAGAATAGGTCGGGCTTATACGACTATACATACTTTCTTATTCGTTAAACATTTATTTATGCCCAGTAAGCAATACTTTTCCTTGAGTAAACTAGTAATTTTTTAAAGTACTTTTTACACTTGCAAATGTGTAGGTTTTATTTAAGATTATCTATTGGATTTACATATAATTATTTCTACAATATCATTCTAAGCCCACATTTAAAAAGAGTTCATTTGACATTTGAAAAATCATCAAATCAATATCGTATCAGTTCTATTGTAATGGCAGCCAAATGTATCTTTAATCAGACATCAAATCCATCATTCATCAACAGACGACAACATCACACTACACGGAGGACAACATAGACGATGACGACGACGACACTCACGTCGAATTAACAGTTGTCTGCAGCTCAAGATTACACGCTAATGTCAGTATGCAGGCAAAACAAAACAAAGCAAAACAGAAACAGAAACAAATAAACCTGGTGACATTTACAACCGACGAATACTTATCAGCGATAATGATGATGTTTCTTATTTTGTTTTAGTCGATTCCGCTGACAGATGATTGTAGTGCAAAATCGAACAACTTCATTCACAGAAAACAAAACGACTAAAAATGATCGTACGAGTAAATTCATACATACAAGATCGAAAGACCTCCTTCTTAGTTGAATTAAGCATAAAACGAGAATAAATAAACAAGTGCTTGGGTTGCACGACTCCAGCCACATCAGCAAAACGTTGTTAAACAGGAACAAACTGAACAGAAAATGCCGCCAATCTAAACGAAAAAGAATAATAACAATAAACACAAAAAAAAAATACATACATACATAAGAACACTGCAACAGCAATAACGACGAAATCATTGAATGTGCAACATTTGCAACATCATTTGTTTGCACACAGAAGCAGACGGCTACTGCAGCACGATCCATAAACTTCATACACACTCAAACACAGCCAAAGACACATTGCAATGCACTGTACTCGAATTGAGAGAACTTTAAACTGAATAATGTCCATACTTGGATGTCGGTGCATGGATGGCATCATGCCGCAAATGCAAGTAGAACGAATATTCAATTTTGCTTCTGTTTAAGACACAATTGCACACACACATACAATTACAAACCAACTATATACCACCTTCTTCACCTTCGCCTTCATCATCATCTTATTCTTGTGGCTCCTTTAATACAAACATTCACATTCAGATTGTGGACACGGGTTAGAGTGTCTTTCTATTCCTTCTTTTTTTTTCTCCAAAATTGTTTCTAGTTTAGTGCAAGAGAATGGAGTTAGAATGTCGTCTAACAAGAAAATTGATGTGTATGCATGGCAACAATTGTTTTCTAAGAAAAAAATGCCGTCCAACAGTAAGCGACAAACGTTGTTGGGTCCAGTAGTTCAAGTAACCTCTATTGATTGCTGTTTGACCTGCACCACACAAATAAGTAACATCAGTTTGTGTTCATTTTAGAAAGATTTTCAATGATCATTGTTGTGTTGTGGCGACATTACAATGCTGAATGTAATTCTATTCTCCCAGTAGTGTGTTAGTCGTTGTTAGTCTAGATTTTGTTGCTCTCCTGCTTTCAGTGGGACACTTAAATATTCAAATTACACTTTTTACATTTTGTTCTTGATTCTTTATTTTACATACACACATTTATTAATCAATTAAATTAATGAAGATACTTTTTATTTAGTTTTACTACTTACTGGAATTCTTATTTAAAATCAGATTAAAACAAGTACACTGAAAAAAGTTCCAATATGAATTGTATGATTTCATTGAATTCATATCTACAAGGTGGTGCAAAAGTAATCCTCCTATCAGAAAATGCTATAAATTTTGCGATTGGCCCCTAATGTCAGTTCTGTTTTGACATATGTGTAGTTAACACATGCGAACTACACGTTAATAAACAATGTTACGCTACACTGCTCCAGAACGCGGAATATTGCTGACTATTTATTTGACCAATAATCGGTCGATGACTTTGGCACAACGTGAATTTCGTCGCAGATTTCCTGGCCGTCCAACGCCTACTGGTGAAACACTGCGACGTTTAGCCGCTCGCCTCAAAGAGACTGGCACAACACGAGATGCTGCCAGGCGTGGCAGACTCCGGAGTAGCCGTTCTGCTGTAGCCGAGGATGTCATGGAAGCGCCGTCGACATCGACCAGACAACGTGCCACGCAAATGGGTATCAGTCGACGGTCTTTACAGCGAATTTTGGTACAAGATTTGAAGATGTTTCCGTACAAAGTCCAGACGGCGCATCAGCTGTTAGCTGCTGACCGCCAATCGCTTCTAACATACGCTCAAGCCATCCTTAATCACCACCAAGAGGAAGATGATTTTTCATCAAAAATAATCATGAGTGACTTGATGAATTGGGATTGGAAAACATGTGGTTCCAACAGGACGGTGCAATGGCACACACTGCACGTGCCACAACCGATATGCTGAAGGATGCATTTCCCGGGCGCCTAATCTCCCGTTTTGGCGATTTGCACTGGCCAGCAAGATCGCCTGATTTGACCGCTCCAGACTTCTTTTTGTGGGGCTTTTTGAAGTCGCGGGTTTATGTCAACAAGCCTCAAACTCTTGCAGCTTTTAAAGACAATATCTGTCAAGAATGTGAGGACCTATCGCCGGAAGTTTTGGCCAAAGTGATGGAAAATGCCATAAAAAGGGCTCAAATGACAATCAACTGTGGCGGCGGCCATTTACATGACATCATATTCTCGACTTGATGTAAAAAAAATTAAAAGACCAAATAAAAATAATCCACAAGAAGAATCAAAGTCAAAAAACCTCGGAAGTTTACTTTTGCCCCACCTTGTACATATACATATATAATTTCTTAGTATGTCCGGATGTTTGTATGTATGTCCTATTCTCTTTTCGTAACTTTCTTTTCATACATGATACACGTTACTAATTTCATACTTGTACGATTTATCGTAACGTGTACGAGTATACCTAGCAATATAATTGAATAACAGCAAACGAAAAATTTTACAAGAGCAACATTTTTTAAATAGTTTCCATTGTTTATTTCAATGTAAACAAATATATTTTGTGGAAAAATAGAAGGTAGTTTCATTCTCTCTTTATTTTTAAAATTCTATATCAATTCTATATTAATTTTTTAATTTTCCTTTACATTCTTTGGGAGTACATAATTTTCTTTAATTTGAATATGTATTAAAAAATATATACTTTCAAAATCGGATTAAAGGCTAATTTTCTAATGATGAATGATACATTACCCAACAAACGACAACTGTGGCTGGATATACGTAAAACTTGCAAATAAGATTTGCCAAAATAGCAATGACCACAAGGTAACTTCAAAATACTACTTAATATGTAAACATGTTTTGGGGTATATACTATGTACGATTATTAGGGATCGTAATGCATTAACTATGCACAGTAGAGCAGAATCGAAATTTTTTTGGAAATAAATCTCGCATTTCTAAACGACAGGTTCGATCGGGATGACATGGTCATAGCCAAGCAGTATTCAAGTTTAAGAAAATGGACCCCACATGTGCTTCAGTGGCGGCACTAAGGGGACTCAAAGTATGGCACCTTTGACATGTAAATTTTTTAAACGCGTGCATTCCGATTATTTTCCATCCGATTTCAAAGACTTTTTATATTTTTTAAAAGTGCTCGGATAGATCATGGAAATACATTATTGCATTTGCTATTTACAATTAAACCGCCATTTAAAAGATATAAAATATTTGAATAGTAATAAAAAAAATGAAAAAATACATACATATATACCTATAAAAATAGCCAACGCGTTTTAATTATAAGTAAGCGAACGTTAGGAATTGAATCAATAACTTCCAACACAACATAATACATATTTAATTATATACTAAGTTATAAATTACAATTTTTTTTAAAAAAAATGTTTCGAAAATCAAAATCATTTTTAGGAATGTGGCAACGCTTTTTATAATGCTCACAAAAAAAGGAAACTTCAAAAAACCTTATTAAAAAAAAAATTCATTGGAACTACCTTGTATATTTTTATCATGGAACTCTGTGTGTCTGGTGAAAATAAGACACAAATACAACCTCAAAACTATGTACTAATACATTCTCACGACTTAGGTTTTTGACAACAGACTTAAGGACTGAGATTGAAAATACATACATATATGTTAATAAAAATTAAACCACTAAACTTACAGTTTTGAATCTTTTTATATTTGATTGAAATTATTGTTACAATTACCAAAAAAAAAATTTGTATAGTTCTAATCACTAGTGATGAAATTTTGAACCTTTTTCGGAAACCCTTCCATTAACGTTTTTATAGAGCTTTCTGTCACTTTGCTCGAACAGTTAGTCCATCTCCGTTTAAAATCTACTACACTTTTAAAAACCTTTTTTGTGCTCTTCAATTCTCGTTTAACAAGAGCCCAATATCTCTTCACTGGACTTAGCTACAGGCAATTTGGAGGATGTGCCTCTCTTAGTACAAATACCACATTATTGTTCTTGTACCACTCAATACCTTGCTTCCATAGTGACAGGATGACAAATCAGGCCAAAAGTAAATGGACACATTAAGAAGTCGTATGAATGCAAGCGTACTCCTTTGTAAACATTCCTTGATGTAAATTTCGGTATTTAAAGAGCCATTTGTAACAAATGTTTGGCTTCTTTTGCCGTAACTGCATATTGCTTGTCATGCCAAGAACTTTTTGGGAAAATTTTCTGCTTTCGGGTCGTAAACTTTTCTACAACATTCCCTCGAACATCAGCAATATAAAAATATTCATCCGAAAGCTGGGAAAAATTTTCCATACGTACGTTTCTTCATCCATTATGCAGCACGTGTATTTTTTGTATAAAATGTGACTTTAATTTCCGTGGTCTGTCTTTGGCATCTATATTTTTAGCAGCGTTCCTGTTAGGAACTTTTTGAGCCTTGTATGTTTTTAAACCTTCATTGGCTTTAACTTTTCGTACCAAATAGTCCGAGTACTGACCTAATAGGGCTGCTTTCCCACCGGAGGTGTTGGGAACTCTTTCGAAAATGCTTTCTATTTTTTTGGCTTTAGACCTTTCCTTGACATGTGGACCTTTCCTTCTAGCTGAACCAGATTTTATATCAACGGACAAGTTCTCCCGGTACTGCTTAATAACATTGAAAAAAGTTTGATAGCTGACCTTTGATTGTTTGGCCAACATTTTGTAGGACCAAGTTGGATTTTGTTGAAAATATTTAATAATTTTAGTACGCACTTTTTTCTGGTCACTCATTTTAATCAGATTAACAACAAATGAACATCATTGGCATTAAACATAATAACTGACATGCTTTACAAAGGTAACTTGATAAAAAAAAAATCAAATAATACTTGGGTTAAAATTTTTAATTAAAAACGTGTGTTAAGAATTTTACAATCTCAGTCCTTAGGTTTTTTCCCTCTCAGTAACGCTTCTATGGATATGTTATTTCAAAGTATATTTATACAAGTACATGCAAGTGATCAGCTGTTCATTTTTTTCTCCTTTGTAAATACTTGTGAGCAAGATGTATTAACCATGTGGCAGCGTAACTACAACAATTACAACAATACAAGAACAACAGTGTGTAAAACCTTATAAACTGCCAACAAATAAATTCACAAAAACGCACTTTTTAAAACGAAATAGTTTGTTTTAGCACTTTCAAATATTTTACGCACATAAAGCGGTAACTAAAACTTACTTTTATAAATATAAAATAATCTTTTTACTCTTATAACAAATTTAAAAATGTTTGTAAACACGTTTTTGACATTTCATAAGGCACAATATAAGTATAGCAAAAAATAGTCAGCTGGCGTTACGCTGCCACCTGGTTAAATATGCCTTGCTTGTGAGATTGTCAAAATTTTTTACTTTTTTGTTTTTCTTTCCGTTTGTTTACATTTTTTGTATGTGATAATATTAATAAAAAAAAATTAATTTTGAAAACTTTTCATAATAAAAGTAAAAATAACAATTGGAAAACTGCGTTTCTGTTCATTGTGCAAAAAAAAAAATGTACCAGTGGCAGTGGTGACTTATTCTATGTGCGAAAAGACCCGATTAAAAGGGCAATGTGAGTGAAATTTGTGGCAAAAATTTTCAATTATTTGACAATCTCACAATGTTTTACACAAACAAAATTAATGTTGTTTTTTTTATTGTTGATTTGTTGTAGAGTTGCATGTACTTGTATAAATATACTTTGTGTTATTCTATGCTAAAGAATAACAAGAAGGGAAGCCTCTCAATTTTTTTACAACAACAACTTCTCTCTCTTCTCACATACAAGTAGTATGTGAATGCAACACACTTGAGAGAGAGATTTGACTTCAAAACTTTTGTATATTTTGCACAAACGAAAAATATATTTTTTTAAATTTTTTGACTTTTAATTTTTAGGGGTTGAAATTAAAACTGAAAAAACACATTTGTAAAATTTGGTATTGGAAATTCAAATAAATTAAATTTTTGCAGAAAAATCTATTTATAAAATCTTTCCGGATCAAATATACATTAAATAATTTGAGAGTTGTTTAAATTTTTAAATTTAATTGTAATAAAATCTTGTTATAATTTTTATGGTCGTTTTTTTAGAACTCTGTGTGTTTGAGGAGGGTGGTGAAAGTGGTTTGAAAACCAATACATATAAACAAAATGTTACCAATACATTCATAGAGTTAGGTTTTTTTATGACAACCGACTTAGGTTTTTTTTCTCAGCGTTTCACTTCTTGCTATGTACTAATACATTCTCACGACTTAAGTTTTTGACAACAGACTTAGGTTTTTTCCTCTCAGTAACGCTTCTATGGATATATTATTCTATGTCTAGAAGGCTTAAATAAAAGTACATAGAGAAATACATATAGAGCGGAAAATCTGGTGCCAAAAACTTTAGTCTGTTGTCAAAAAATCTTAGTGGTGAGAATGTATTAGTAAAAAGGAGAAACAACACTCGCATGTGTGATATTTATTTGTAATGTTTCAGCAGCAATTGACATTGTAATTCAAAGGCGAAAAAGGATTTAGATTGGTCACGCTGTTGACATAGCGCGTACTGCAATTGAATAGAACCCCTACAATCGAATAGAAAACCCTGCGGCTACATGATGTAGGCAGGTAAAAAATTAAGTCGAGATATAAAGAAAAAGCCCTATGTTGCCGTTCTTCATGTTATTGTATATGTAAAAGCATTCAATTATATATAAATGCCTACTAAAGGTTCTTCCATTAGGAACTTCCGAATTTTGATACGGTGAGACTCATTTTTGGACAAACAAAATTGTCGAATTTTGGAGATACCAAACCACATGAGATCCAAAAGCATCCCGAAAAAGTCATTGTTATGTACATATTTCTTTATGAACTTCGTCGTCAACGGCGAGCGCCGACATGTGGTTTCAACAGGTCACCAATATCGTGCGATTTCTTTTGGGGTTAGACTTTTTCTTCTGGGAGTTTCTTAAGTCGCAGGTCTATGCGTAAAAGCACAAACCCATTAAATCGGTCACAATATGCAACTAATGATAGGTATCATATAAGTAATTTCGAACCGTATGGTTATTTGGCGTTTAAAACAATTTTACTTTGGTCGTGGTTCATAGAGTAGAAATATTTTAATCATTTGTGTAAATAAAGAAGTTAGAGCTATATATTCGGCTGTGTCGAATCTTAAATACCCTATACCTAAATATGATTATTAGAAATTAGTATCAACAAAAATTGAAGACATATTTTCTTTCTAAATAAAATTCTATCCTTATGCATTGAACACATTGAAGACAGCAGACTACCAACTGCAATATGTCAAAAATAAAATACACACGTTTATATGAAGACAATTCTTTTGACGACAGCACAGCTACACGACCACTCGACTACTTTTGTCTTCAAATTGCAGTTGGTTGTCTGCTTAATTACTTTGGAATTTCGTACTGATAGTTTTTATTAAAGTAAAATCCAACAAAAATAAAGTGACACCACTGAATTATAAATCAGCTGTTTGCTTTGTAGCTGTCGACTACAACTGCAGCCAACATCATTTGTGTTCATGTAGTCGTGTAGTCTGCTGTCTTCAATGTGTTCAATGCATTACGCTTAATTAATGTTATGATATATGTACATATTTGTAGGCAATATGGCCTATGGTATTGCTTGTACGTTCTAAAGTATTATATCTGTATCAATACGAAATAAAAAATACAAACAGCATTTATTTTGTTAAAGATTTAAATTTTCTTTAGTTTTAACAAAATTTGTATTAGAATTTTTGTATATGTTTGTATTAATAATAATTAATCATATAAATTATTGTTTATTTAAAATAATTGGGTGTTTACGATGAGGTAATCAAATTATAGTACGAGGTTTAAATTAAAGGGTCGTTAAAGGGCCACATTCGTTAATCTGTTAATGATCATTAATTTGTGTGTTCCACTATCAAATTTAGTGAAGCACAAAATGTTGCACTAAATAAATTTTAGTGAAAATTCTCTATTCCACTAGTCAGTATTTTTTAGTCAGACTGATATTTTTGCACTCACCACAAAAAATCCACAAAAGTGGAGACTATGCTGGAAGGACTACACTGAAAGCAGTGTGGAAAAAGCTCAAAGATTATTAGAGTGGCATAAACCCGAAGATGACACACTGGCTATTCACGAGTGTACAATTCTAACGTATATGGTGAACATGCTTAGAGAAGAAAGTTATCATTAAACCTCTTCAAAAAGTACGGAGACTGTGGTGAATATGTATTTGGGTATTTCCATTATGGCGTGACGTGACATGTGTACTGCAAACAATTAAAAAAAATAATAAAAAATTCTAATTTGTAAAAAGTTTTTTTATATTTCCGAAGTAATTAAGTACCACTTTATTTTGAAAAAATATTGCAACAAGGATTTAAAGATATAAGCAAAAATATGCGATTGCGTGACGTTACGAAAAACAGAAGTGCGGCTTTAGTTGCATTACCAAATTGATTGATATCTGCAAATTGGGCAAGACTTTTTTGTATATAACCTTTTGTAGTAGGATTTGGAACAATATACATTTATTTTCAAAGTTATAAAATTTAAAAATCTTTCCTCGTTTTTTATTTGTTAGCCTTAGTATCTGACGTGACGTTACATGACGTTACGTTATTTAAATTTCCATTTGATATATTTTTTGGTTAAGAAATAAGAAATTATGGTCGGTCAAGCATGACAATATAATACCCTACACTGAAAAACAGTTTTTTTAATTTCAATAATTTATTTTCGCAAATTATTTCCGGAAATTGGTGTTATATGGAAGCTATGACCAATTATGGACCTATCATCATGAAATTAGGTCGCGTAATTTATGTCTATATGAAACTAATTTCTGTTGAATTTTATGTGGATACCAAAATTTATGCTCGTTAAAATTATTTTTGGATGCGGGCTTTTTATGGGAGCTATGACTAATTATGGACAGATGATCTGTAAAATTAGGTGACATGATTACCGTATATATAAAACTTGTTGGAGAGAAATTTGAATTTATTAACTTTTAATTTTTCGTTGTGTGTGAACTTTTCGCTGGAAATGTCCATATGTGTTATAATGAGAACTATATCAATGAAAGTTATTGAAAATATTGTATCAATACTATCAGGGTGCCCTGATAGACTACACGATAGTGTGCTGGACTATCAATCTGGGGGTTGCAGGTTCGATTACCGCCAGAGACTCTGGGTGTATCTGCAGACAAGCAAAAAGCTTCGCAGTTTGTGTTTGTTTAAAAAAAAAAAATCAAAATACAGGTGAAATATGAATCAACCTAGCCACTATATTGATGATAATATGAGAATGGCTAATAAATGACCACATAACCAAACACCAAAAGATAATAAACATCTCACCATAAGACAATATTACTATTAAAGGATGTGAAAGAATTCAAACTAAATACGTTAACACTAACTGCATTACTAACCAGATGGTGCAGATGGTTAAAAAAAACTCCATCTCGTATTTTTACGGCCTATCAAAAACCAAGGCATAATGGCATTATCGGACAGGAAAGGCGGAATAACTTTCCAAACGGAGCCTGGAGAATGTCAAACCTTCCCAAATATTAAGAACGAACTTAAAGAATGGGCAATAAATGAAAATGTCGGCAAAACGACCGACAATATATGGGAAAATATAAACCAAGAGACTACATAGCAGATTCTGAACCTAAATAGTTAGACCAACACTCAGAAAAGTAGTAAATGTATTAACAGGACAGACATAGCTAAAGTCTCATATGGCTATATCCTTCACACGATGTGTAGAGCTTGTGAATAGGACAACGAAACGCTGGAATATTACCTTTGACAATGACCTGCAAAAATATCTTAGAAATTCAAATTGAAAACCACTGAGAAACTACATCGAGTGGAACTAGTTTTTAACTTGGCCCATTTTGGAAAAAAGTTTTTGATTTTGCAAAAAAAATTAAAAAATTTTTTTTTTTTGAAATAGCTTTCTAAACTATTTGGGACTAATTTTGCTAAGAACAATAAGTAATAAGTTACATGAATGAGAAAAAACACCTGTTTGGCCAAAATGTCTAACTCAGAGAGTTCTTGAGCGATCTTTTAAAATTGTGCCTGAATTACTATCCAATATGACTAACCTTGGTGAAAATTTCATCCCGATCGGAGGACATCGATTTCAAAAGTTGATTCACTTGACATGAAATCTCCAATATATTTTAATCTGAAATGCATAATTGTTAAATCTACTTCAGAGGCATACATTTTTCAGTTTTTCTATTAAATTACATAATTTATATATTTTTTTTAAAATAAATTAAAATTTTTCCTGTGAATAACACATAAATTGCCCTCAATTAATAATGTAAGCTTTAGCTTACTTTTAAATTATAGATTAACCCCCATATGCATAAACATTTTATAAATTTATCAAAGGTTTATCAAACAAAATTTCCATACAAAATTTGTTTTATAAACCTTTGATAAATTTATAAACTGTTTATTCATATGGGGGTAAAGGTCTTATTCATAATCAATTTTAAATTATCAAAAATGTATTAAACTAATTTTGTATGAAAATTTCGTTTTATAAAGCTTTCGTACAGTTAAAAATTGATTATGAATAAGGAACGAAAAATTTAGTACAAAATTTCACTTCAAACTAAATTCTATAATTTAGGGCAGAAAATTCACTTTATATGTTTAGTATTCAAAATCGTCAAATAAGTATGTTAACAGTATGCGTGAGCGAGATTTAAATCGTGAACATTTATAACGGAAAGTAAACATTTGAATGTGAAACCTTTAATGCTTAATGTAGAAGCAATAAATGCTGAATGTGACATTTTTGTCACATGAACTGTTTGCTGTTGTAGATACCGCCAACAAACACAAACTCATACAAAATAAACACCTACATAGGGGGACACCAAAGATATGAATTTGAATCACTCACATAGATACATACATATGTAAATATGTATAATATAACCCACTAAACAATATTGCAGCATTCGATAAGAGTTCGTTTTAATAGTCTGTGTCATGGCTCATTTTTGCGAAAAACAAAATAATTAAACTTAAATATCTTTTGAACTATAACAGATAACTTAGTCAAATTAACTGGAATTTCTTTGCCTCCCCACTTGCTTAATTACAAAGTATCATTGAAA
This sequence comes from Calliphora vomitoria, assembly GCA_942486065.2. Taxonomy (NCBI): domain Eukaryota; kingdom Metazoa; phylum Arthropoda; class Insecta; order Diptera; family Calliphoridae; genus Calliphora; species Calliphora vomitoria. Next base: position 63,373,719 of record OW818030.2, on the reverse strand, counting down.
TCTTTCCATATTCGCATAAGTTACAAGCTGTACAAAGTTTAACTAACCCGAGATGGTCAATAATTTAATTTCTTAAAGAAGATTTATTACCACAATATGCGCCGTTTCTCTTCCAGATCCATAGGAAAATTGCCAGGTGCCAGGATAAGATAACGATTTAGGACAAGGGCAAATTTTGGTGACGACTACAATTTATGATCTATTATTGAAATAAGATTGGCAAACTGTTTTTTATCCAGGGTTTTGATTTATATGCTGGCACAGAGACCTGCTAAAAGGACAATGGTTAATTTGTAAAAAAAATATATCGTTTAGTGTATTTACAACTTTTTCCAAAAGGTCATATTGGAGCTTTGTTACTCCATCATATGCGACTACCCACCATACGATCAGAGAAACAGGGTGAACTCTAGGAACCATATCCGCTGCTTGTCGAGATGACGTTGCATAGACACTGTCATTTTGTTTGTTGAAACACTCTTCCACTGTAAAAATGTTCTCATCTGTGAAGAGAATTCTCCTATGGGCGTTACTTCTGTACAGAAAAGCAGTGCTATTGATTTTTGCTAGCATTTCTGCTTCAGTGCGCCATATAAAGAGTGAACCAAAAAAACATATACTTGAATTAAGTTAAATAAAACTTAAACCGTTCAATATAAAAATTCTCAAAAATATGTAAATTTATTCAAATATACTGGGATAATTTTCCTGTGTTCTTTAATTCTTTTTTTACAAGAGTCCAATACTATTCCACACGCCGAAGTTCTGGACAGTTGGGTGGATTTGCCTCCCGTGGTACAAAATTTACATTATTTGTTGCTGTTTTAAGAATGGTAAAAGCCGTTTTTGTAGACACTCGTGCCTGGGGGCAAATTCTCGCACTCGAAATCGAAATAAATTTCGAACGCTTATTAGCGTTCGAGTAAAAACTCGTTCGTTATCGAGTACAATCATTATGATTTTGTATAAATTTTATTCGATATCGAATAAGAGAATCCCAAAAATATAAAAAACTCGCACGTTCGAATAAGTATTCGATCGTGTTCGACTGCGATAATTAGCCCCCTGATGTCACAAATGATTTTCTTATTTTACCACAACTGCAAATGGCTTGCCACACAAGAAACTTTTTGGGGAATTTTGATTGTTTTTTTTTTGTCCGGTATTATTCTTGAACGTTACCTCGTCCATCAGCCACATAAAAATCTTGACCTGGAAGTTGTGAAAAGTCGTCCAGTACAAAAGTCCATCAGAAAAGAGATGTATTTTTTTATAAAATTGCACCTAAATTTTTTAGCTCGTACATTTGCTTTTAACCCTTGTAGACATTTTAGAGAAATAATTGAGATAGAGAACTGAAAATTTCAGTGTAAGCTAATTCGAGGCTGCTAATTAAGAATATGAAGTCAAATAATAGGTAAATCGTCTCAGCTAGCTGCCAGGTTAGTCAAATACTTTGGATAAAGTATCTTAGTTGAGATGTTTCTTATAAAATGAATGTAATTAATTGAAATTAATACACAAACACCTAACAAATACTGAATTTATATTTACACTTTTTTTTAGAGTTTAAAATAATGTAATTATCACTTTAAAAAAGTACTGAATACTACGAACTTATGAAAATAACTTAATTTAACAAAAAGTAATGAAAAATTAGATGTTTAAGTCACATATCGATGGCTTAATACAGAAATTTCATATCTCGTTTTTTTCAAAATCGGGTTTTTCACATATTCTGGTAGACAATACTCATAAAAAATTCAGTTTCCTATGTTGACGAATAACAGATTTACAGTAATTAAAAAAAAACCCAAACTCATTTCAATAATAGTTTGAAAGAAAAAGCGCTAACTCATTTAATGTTAAATGCATATTTTTTGGTTTATATTAAAACAAACAACATTTCTAAAAGTATATTTCGATGTATTACAAATTTTTAGTTGTTCATTTTTCACTTTCACTTTTAGATTTTATTCAGTTTTTGCCTTCTCCTGTAAAGTAACAAAAAATTGAGATACGACCTTTCTATTCTAAGTCATCGATATATATGTATGTAGTATATAATCTAGTAAATACTCTTTTGATAACGCCATTAACTGTAAAAACAGTGGTTTAGAAAAGTTTTTTTTTTTGGAAAATAATTCGATATCTCGGGAACTATTTGAGATATTGTTATGAAATTTCACATGGTTAGAGCTGAGGTATTTTCGAGTTGATGTGCTGTTGTTCAGCTTCCTATCTCTAATTGGGGGCCAGTGCGTTGCCCCTCAAAATTGGTCACCTCGGGTCTCAATTTTATTTTAAAAATCGCCAAAAATCTATTTATGATCGGAATGAGCTGAAATTTAAAATATAAATAGAAAGGTTAGAGTTTTTTTGCGGAAAATCTAATGTGAAACATATACCATTGATAGATCCTAAATATTTCAATTTACCATCACTGCACATAAAACATGGTTTAATGAAAATTTTTGTCAAGGCTTTTTATATTTAAAGACAGTATTTTCAAAGTTAAGTGATGACAAACTCAAAGAAGGATGAAAATCTAGTTAACGACATGAAAAATTCCCTTTCTTCATTCCCGTTTTTCTTTTTTTTCATCTAATCTGGGTGCGCTCAGTGATGAGCTGGGTCAGAGGTTCCACTAGGATGTAAAGAAGATTGAAGAACGATTTCAAGGCCATTGGGACACAACTATGCTAGGTGATTACTGTTGGCATTTAAAACGAGAAAATCATTCAAAGCACAAAAGAAAAAGTTAAAGTTTCACGATATTTTGTGTTCAAATTTATAAAATTATTTTTTTTTAAATTTTGTGTGAAATGATAGCAGAGTACTATGGTAAAAAAATATTTCCCTGTGGGGAAAAATTTTTATGTTTTTACTGTGTGAAATGATAACTTTTTTGACAGTATAAATTTTTGACGTTTGTAAAAAATTATTACAATGAATTTAATATTAAATGCAATATTAACAGTTAATGCACCTACTTCTAGCCTTTATTGCTGTTTTCGATCTTCCCAGTGAACCAAATATCCCTTTCAATACGTTTATCCACCAATATATGGCGCTCTAAATTGCTCCCAGCTAATATAATTAAACATAATACATGTAACATAACGCTTTCCATTTTTCAATTTAAACTTTGAATTTGCTGCTTGTCAGGTAATTAATTTTTTTTTCATTTGTAACGCAGTGTAATTTAAATGTCACCACTATTCGTAAATTAAACAGATACGATTATCTTTACAAATAAATTAATCCGGAAAGAAATCCGATTATGCTGCCCAATTCTTCCAACTGGCGTAAAAATCAGTGTTTTACGAGACTTCGTCTAACACATACTAGACTCACCCACAAATATCTGATATCCATAGACTCTCAACCAGTATGTACATTCTGCAATCACTCAACATTAACAACAATTCATCTTCTATCGGACAGCCCATCGCTCAACATTGTTCGTTTAAGCATATGTAACTCAAACTGTTTAATTAGCTAATTGAAATGTCCTACAGACGATAACATAAACAGAATATATTATCTTTTACAACACAATAACTTACAAAATGAAATATAACATATATGGGACATTTCATGTCAAGTGAACCAACTTTTGAACTCGATGTCTTCCTATTGGATGAAATTTGCACCATGGTTAGTTCTATTGGATAGTAATTCAGACACAACAAGATCAGTCGAGATCTTTCTGAGTTAGAGGGGATCAAAATTTGACATTTTGGCCAAGCAAGCGTTTTTTCTCATTCATGTAACTTATTACCTATTTTTCTTAGCAAAATGTGTCCCAAATAGTTTTAACCCATTAACGCCGAATTGGTAGAAAAATACCCAAAAATAGAGTAATTTTAGAAAAATTCTAGAAAAGTCTAGGAGAGCGAAATTAAAAATCTTCTTTTTGATAAAGACAAAGTAAGAATCGAACTACCAAAAATAATTTTTTCGGTAGTACTAGGTCATGCCTTGGTGGGGAACTAGTGGGCCAAAGTTGAGCAATTTTACAAAATCACAAAATTCGAAAATAAGTGGTTCTAAAACATATGAAATATGAATATCATTTTTCAAGAGAAATTTAGTTTTTTTTTAGAAAATTATAATATAAAACATCTAAGAGTATAAGAATATGTGATTATATAAAATATTTAAATGGTGAATGGTTGGCACAACCTAACTAAAATTTTTTCGACCATGAAATAGTTATGTGTGTGTAGGGGTTATGTGTGTGTAGGGGTTATGTGTGTGTAGGGGTTATGTGTGTGTAGGGGTAGTTATGTGTGTGTAGGGGTTCAAGACCCCATAGTTTGAGGTGACAGTCCGGAACAAGCATTCTCACCTACTTTCGGGTTAACACTAGCCACAGAATTAGTTAGTTAGTTATTGTAACATAGGCTTGTCCTAGGAGGAAGTGAATTGACTCTTTTGGAGACAGTAATTAAAGTTTGTCCGTTACAAATAGACAATTTACCTTGCATTCGATTTATTATGACAGGTTAAATAACTACTTTCTGAAGTACAAAAAAAAAAAACAAGTTTAAAATGTTCCCATCTCTAGATTATGAAATGTTTAAGTAACGACTGTCTCCACTCTGCATTACAACGAGTACTTTCGGGACGAATGACCCTACATATAATTTACTGTATTTTACTGGTGTATTGAGTCCATGTCGAACTGCTGGGGAGTGTTAAAACTTTTTTGTCGTTTGTTTGTGCACGTTTATGTTATATTTCTTATCATTATTTTTCCATTCCTCCTCAATTTATTATTCATTTGTGAAAACTATACTAATACATTTTCTATATAATGTTTCAACCTTATCTGATGGGCATGTATCCAGCTCAACCGTATTTCGATTTAAAATTTGGTCTACATTTTTCTTTTTTTCCTTTTTTATATGAACAATTTTCGTTGTTGGGGGGGGGGGGGGGGGTAATTCCTATTTCCCCCCTCTGGATCCGCGCCTGTAACTAGTTATTGATAAATCTACAGCGTCATCATCAAAACATCGAAAAAATGCTTTAAGGGCTTCCTTTTTCTAAGTAGCTATTTAAAAAAAAAAACATAAATTTTAGAACCCATATATGCCGAAGTGGGCATTAATGGGTTAATAGCTATTTCTTCAATCTTATGGAAAAAAAAAAATAAATATAAAACATTTTTGTAATTTTTTTTCCAAAATCAAAAACTTTTTTGACTTTTTTTCAAAAGAAATCTTAAATTTTTTTTCTTGAATACCAATTTGGTCGCTTAGTGGGATGCGTGTGGGATATCTATCAAAATAAATGTTTTGTAACTCAAAACATACTATTTTTGACATTTTTTGCAAAATCAAAAACTTTGTTGACTTTTTTTTCAAAATGGGCCCTTTTTTTGCTCAAAATAAAGCTTAGATATTTTCCGTGAAGACCTATTTGGTCGCTTAGTGGGATGCGAGTGGGATATCTATCAAAATAAATATTTTGTAACCCAAGTCATACAATTTTTGAGTATTTTTTGCAAAATCGAACTTTTTTCCTAAATGGGCCCTTTTTTCAATTTTTTTTTTTTTTGCTCAAAGAAAAGCTAGGTCCTTTCCTTTAAAGCTTTTTGGTCTCTTAGTGGGATTCGAGTGGGATATATATCAAAATAAATTTTTAACACAAAATAAATAAAATAAAATATATCCCATTCGTATCCCACAAAGAGACCAAAAAGATCTTAAAGGAATAGACCTAAGCGTTCTTTTGAGCAAAAAAAAGTTTTAAAAAAGCTGCCCATTTAGGAAAAAGTTAGATTTTGCAAAAAAAAAAAAAAAAAAAAAAAAAACTCAAGAATTATATGACTTGGGTTACAAAATATTTATTTGACATGAAATGTCCCATATACATATATATATTCTTTTTATATTTAATTTAAAAATATCTAACATATGAATTAATTCTTAATTGTACAAATCAAGCCGATTGTTAGTGTTTTTTTAACTTTAGATTTATTGCAATTTTAATTATAATAAATAAATAAATAAATAAAAATTAACAAAAATTTAAAGTTGTGACTTTAAAACAATTTTAGTACAAAAAATGTTATCAGCTGTTTTCTTGATTGTAAATTGAAACACCAACTTAAAAGAGAAATTGAATGCAAGTTCGTCAATTCAGAAAAGTGTGAATGTATTAGTAAAAAAGTGTGAGTGTATTAAAACTAGAAAGGCAAGACTTGATCGTATAACCCCAACTAACTGAGTGTTTTATTGAAAAAGCTTGAGTTTTCTAAAATACTATGTCACACTTTTTTTATCAAAAAGCGGGTTAGAAATTAAAGGCGAGTTCAACCTTTTGGTCACGTCGAAGAGATTATTTCTGACACTGGCAAAACAATGCTTACTGGGTGTATAGTATACACTGTATACTTATAAGTAAGTATGTATGTATGTGTGCGAAGTACAATGATCAAATATCAACATTTTAATGAATATGACATTTTTGTTGGTTTTTATTTATATTAAATAACGAACCAAATTGAACTGAACAAATAAAGGCATGATCAGTGGTTTTGTACGTTACTTTTTCGTTTTTTTTTTTTTTATATTTTTTTCCGTATTAAAAAATACAATGAATAAAAAAGACAGAATGACATTTATTCTTAAGTAAATACAATTGTACGAGAATTGTTTGTTTTGGTTCTTAATTTGATGTTTTGTTATGATTTCGCTTCGTCAGCAGTTTTCAACGATTCGAATTAATTTTGTGTGAATTCTCTTCGGATCATAAACAAATAAGCCAACAACATGCAAGTGAAATATGTAATTATGCTTGAAACCCTGCATTAATAAAGACACTTACTTGCATGTACATAATTAAAATCAATTTGTATTAGAGATCGTCATCTATAAATAAAATTATTGTACACATGATCTTTTTACATTATTTTTTTTTTTCTTAAAAAATTTGGTATGGATTTAAAATTTAACTTAATAACTGATTTTGAGGACATTTTTAAATTTTCAGAAATAGTAAAACAGATTCATGATGTACATATGTACTTATCTAGATTCCCAACCAACAAACAAGCTCATTGGATATTAGCATTGGAGAACAGTAAAATTTAAATTCGTCTAAAGCTGTTTTAAAAATTATTTTTTTTTAATCAGAAACCCACATTTCTAGACCCTCATTGTGCTTTATGTACTCTGAGTTCTACGGATTTCTAGTTCAGATTCTTCCACGATGTTTCGATGTCAGAGATTGAGTTGTTAGGCAAAATATCAGTTTGGATTTAAAAATTTCTTAAACAAAAATTATAAAATTATTAAGTATTTTCCTGCTGTTTATTTACATATTTATGTATTTAGCTGATTGCCACTACACTCTGAATACAAACGAGTGTATTGATTCTATACTCTCAGCTCTTTGTGTGTACGATTTAATATTCTTGATCTTTTGACACTTGTGGAATCAAAGAGCACAGTCGTAATCACTTAAAAACGATTCAATATTTAAAATCATACAATTTCAAATTGGAAGCAAAATGAAAAGCTTCAAACACTATAGATTAGATAACCTTATACTGTGTAATATTGACCAATAAATAAGTATATGTATATTAACTTATGTATGAATGTAAATCTGTTCATATGTATAGTGAACACAAATACATATGAACGTATAATAATCACGCAGTGATACAAAAGTGAACAAAAAAATATGCAGGGGTTCTCATGTAGCAATTCTGTTTTGTTGGATTCCATAGAGTACGGAAATACTTATGGTTTTTCCCTATCACAACTTCAAATCATTATTAATATGTTCTTTAAAAACTAATTTTAAAATTGTTTCTTTTGTTTGACAGAAAATATTGGTCGTAAAACCAAAAAGAATTTATATCCTAGGTCCTCATAATATTTTAAGACTATCTAGCTATGTCCCAAACGAAAGGAGCAAGATTAGGGGAGATTGGGGCAGGTTCGGCACTTTTTGTTTAGAGCTCTAAATCTAAGTTCTTATTCAACAGATATACAAATTTTGTCGCTGGTTATTTTTCTTAGATAATGAATGATAGAAACTCGTACCAAAAACTTATGATAAATTAGTATTAGTTACTTATTTTTAGAGCTGTGGCATTTGATGGGGCACATTCGTCGCCCACATTCTCAAAGATGATTAGAAAGTAAGAACCATAGAGAAACATAGAGCGGAAACAAGAAAAAAACTCAAACAAAAAATTTACTAAAAATAATCACAAATACGAGTGTTGTTTTTGTTTTCACATAGTTTTTTCTACAAATACATTCTCACCACTTAGGTTTCTGACAACTGAGTTAGGTCTTTGACAGGAGAGTTTCCGCTCTATGTCTATTCTCTATGATAAGAACTCCATTTAATAAAAAAAATTAGATACAAGTAATTCAGTATTTACAAGTTAAAAAAAAAAAATAATAAAAAATTAACACATTTATTTTCTTTAAACATAAAAAAATATTGTATATTAACTATCAAATAAATATGTATTTAGCCCGACTGCGAGATGTTGAAGGTAGGTTCGAGAGAATTGGTAGCTTTAGTTCTATTTCGCTCTTGGAAACCAGTGATGTACATATCTTCTTTTTCAGGCTTTATAAATAAAGATGAAAAGTTATGAAGTTTTCAAAAGAAACTGTTAACGTGCATTCGCCAAGAATTTCAGTGATCTCACCTACGTAATACAATTTTTTCTTGCAATGTTGAGGGAGATTAACTAGCACGTAATCTCCTACTTTAAGGTCAGTATTTTCAGTTAATTTGTATTTTGAGGCTTTCCGGTGAATTGTCATCTTCAACAAATGATCCAACTGACTGATCAGTTTTGCACATTGGTATCACTTTCTTCAGAAGACGAGATATTTTTCTGAACTAATAATTTAGACATTTTAGTTTTTGAAACTTTCTTCTCTCCATCCATATAACTTTTTTTGTTTTTACACGAAATCATTTGTGGGATTTTTATCTCCGAATCCATTAGGTTTTTTTTAAACTTTTTTCAATATTGGAATTAATTCCAGATTGTTTTTCTTCTAATTTTCTTTTCTCAATTGAACTTGTCAAAAATCGAGAATTCCCGGATTTTATAGTTTTTCTACAAGCGTTTAAACGAGAAATTGGACGAATTTGTTCTGGTGTAAGTCTTGATGGTAATGAAGTTGTAGGTGCACAAGAATTTTTATCTGGATCAATTGTATTGACTACCGATTGTTCTTCTCTGAGACTGGAAAATAACGGAGAAGGATTTGCGCAAGAATTATCGGGTTCGATTACATTGACTTCTGATTGTTCTTCTGGTGCAAATTCCGCTTCATTAAAGTTTTGAGAATTTAGAGGATATATTCCGGTTGATAGAAATCCACTTATTATTATTTTTTCGGACGAAAACGCGCGTTATAAAGGCAATTTCGTAAATCGTTATCCTTTTTCATCCGTTATTTGTAATATAATCATTAAATTATATTTGAAGATACTATTTTAATGGGCCGTAAACGGCAACATCAAGTGGCTGAAGACGGTATGAGGTGTGTGGAGGGAAGGACAATAGATGTATACCATTTTCCCTCGAAAAATGTATGGCTTTAAAACTACAATGAGACGAATGGTTGTCTAGAAGTAGTAATATTGGTCGTTCTTTGTAACAATTTGTATTTTCCTGAATGTGTTTAGGACAAATTATAAACAACTCAGGCATCATCCAACCACTTTTACTTATCAGTCCTAATGAGGCAGGCACAGATCCGTTTAAAAACTGACTTTTATATCGTTGACGTGGAAAAATGTAAACCTGGAGGAAGCCGATTACCACTACCGTTAATTATACCTACAAGCGTTACCAAACAGGCTCTTTCGGCTGACACTGCTTGTCCAACCTGTCACTGACCTTTGACTGCAATTACCTGGATATGCAAAAAAAAATATTTTTAAACATGCATTGGGATCTCTTGTTTAGAATACAAACCTTGGTTGTATCAACTACGCTCGTAATGCCTGTCTCATCCAGGTTGTATATATCCTTAGCATGAAAAAAATGTGTCTCATAGAACAACTTTAAATTGTCATAGAACTCATCCACAGCTTTTTTAGTAAAACCTGATAATATTGCTAAGCTGGTTTTCGAATTGTTAATGTTGGGTTTCGCTTCATAAACCCATAAAGCCAATCTTCGTCTGCATCTTTCATAATGTTCCATTTCTTAGGAAAAGCCTTTTCGTTAAGATTGGCATATTCATAAGCTAATTTCCGGAAAGCCTTATACGTCAGACCAAATTGGTAAGATACGCATTTCTTTATGTATTCAAGTTCTTCCTTTTTGGTAAATACTTGCTTCGAAGTAAACTTAGACTGATAATTATCATTTCTAACAGTCTGGTAAGAATATAGATCCTCTAAACGATCTATTTTTTTAATACGAGATTCAATTGTTTAACGTTTAAGGCTATATATTCTAGCGGCAGACGTTGGAGTCTCAAGGCCACACAAAACATCAGAAATTGCTTTTTCTATCGCATTTTCGTCAATAGAAGCGAGTTGGATCTTAGGCTTGTAGTTTCGATCCATATTAAAGGATTTTTTAAAGACAAACCTAAAAATAATTATAGAAATTTATATAGCACGGTATGGGGTACATTCAGCAGATGGCCAAAAGCACTTTCTTTAGTTTTTTTTTCGATCAGTCTTCAAAAAAGGTAATGATTTATTTTTGTAAGAAAATACATATTTTTTAATTACTTTTCAATAACACTGTCTTAAACATTGAACAATTTTATGTACGAAATACTTACAAAACGGAATGAAATATTACAAAAACACCTCTAAAAATAATAAAACACGTGCAGCTAAATGAGCTTGTTAGCTAGAGATGGCAAACTTTGCGGCAGTTATATATTCGATACCTATGCATCAAAGCTAGTGATGTACAATGAGAGCTTCACATCAATAACGCCATTGCCGAAAGTATCTCAATGCCGAAGCTTCCCCAGTCTCCCCTACAGAAAGTTTCCACAAATTCATTCTGTTGATAAGGTATGTTTGGTATTGAAAATTGGCAATATCGGTCTATGATTTCACATAGCCCCCATACAAATATTTGAAAAGTCATAAATATGTTAATTATGATACAAACCTGATACAATTTTTCACAAAAACTACTTGCTTTTTCACTAAAATAAGAAACAAATATTTTACACCCTCATGATCAACTTGTAACGTGCAGTTACAAAAGTGAATCCACTAACACAACATAATTAATACTAATACAATACATATTAGTATATTGTTGTTAATAATTCCCAAATAGTTTGTGTGATCTTTAATATTACATATTAGTATACTGTATAATTCCCAAACAGTTTATGTGAATTCTAATATAAGACATCTAAGAAAAACATAAAAAAGCAAGCTAGAATCGAAGTCCCGATCTACTTATACTTTGCGCCAGGGTAACAAAGCATAATTAGACGAGGCCTAAATTCTTACTTCGTACTAATACCATAGTTAAAATACGTAGTTAGCCGACCGAGAGCCGAAGCATTTATCTCGTCGGATTGTACTCATTAAGCTAGTCATAGCCAATATACATATCTCGTATATCTCGTCGAATCCTCTATTAGAAGCTTCGCCCATTAACAAGGATATTACAAAGATCGAAGACAGCTCTGTGGTAAAGATTTCAAAGGAAGCAGACCTTTGAAGAACCTGGACAGACTAAGCATACACCACAAAGTATACAGAGGTGTCAAATTTGACGTTTCAAAAACTCAAAATCAGATGAAAGGGCAGTTCTCTTAAAAAAGGATAGCAAATATTTTGTACTACAATATCAGTGATGTGTTAAAGCAAAACGCTATATACAACGCGAATATGGTGAACAAAGTAATGTAATCAAAACAAACAAATAACCAAAACAAAACAATGAAAAAGGCAGTTTATAAAGAAAGAGACGAATAGAAAACGAGATTATTTTCTGTCTCGTGACGCCTCTGTATACTCTGTGGCATACACCGGATGGAAACAAAAACTGCATCACAAACTTAAAGCCACAGTTCATCGGTCAAAACTCTGTAACTTTTGAATCGATAGAGATATTTTAAATATTTTTTGTGGAGAGATATTTTGTTGAATTTTTCTCCAGTTTTAATTTCATTCAAATTGGTTCAGCAGTTGTAGAGAAATTTAAGGTTAAAGTTGAACTTTTAATTTTGTTAAAGAATTTAGTATGAAAATGAGTATTTTCTTCACTTATAAAAAAGTTATAAGCTGAGTAGAAATTATCGTATGTTCCATTTTTATATAGTAAAATATTATACCGATATTCGCTATATTTATAGAAATATTACTAAGTTAATTTTATCCTATGTGAAATTTAATTTACTAAATCGGTTATTGTATCGGATTTAAAATATGGTGTTGATAATACCAAAGAAATTTAATAATTATAACGCTCTCATGTAAAACTTGGTTTTTGTAACATACGTTAATTTCGTACAAATGAGTAATTATAGTCCAGCTGGTCTGAGTTTTTTTTACAGTGGGTCAAAGTTTTAATTTTTTGATCGAAGGGAGTAAGTTCCTATTTTCAGAGTTATATTGTGGAATTTTATGGGGATTTTTTTTGTGGAAGATCTTAACCTTCTTACTCCTCTAGGGACATTTTGATATTTTCAAAAGAATGTAAAAAAGTCGTGCGCAAAATACAGGTCGAAATTTTGAAGATATTTCGATAAAATTTAGTGCATTCGGCCCTAGGACAAATTCTATTGAAACTGGCTGAAATCGGTCTATTATTTCACCTAGCACCCATACAAATATACTCCCGAAATAGGACTTTATCGGTAGTAAATGTTTAATTTATATAGGTATCTACTAGGGTATTCAATCGATTAACCGTTAATTGGTTAACCGATTAATTTCAGTCGGTTAACTGTTCGAATAATTTAAAATTGAGTATTTTCAAATAACAAATAAACCGATTAATTTGTGTCGATTAACCGAAATTTCTTCTTTTCTAAAAGAATCCAAAAAGAACTACAATGGTATAATGGAGGATTTTATATGCATACATAATACAAAAAAGAACTGAGATATTGGATATTCTTTATCATGCCTTACTTTCGATTTCTCCAACAGCGAGAGTTTTTACATATCAAGTTTTATTAAATCTAAAGAAACGTTTAAAGAAAAACATTTAAATTAAGTACAGTGAATCCTTGATAATCCGAACGTCGTTAATCCGGATTACTTTGTAATCCGGACATCAGTTTTCATTACAGTGTGTACTCTATAATTCGGATTGATTGCATCTTTATAACTTTGGAATAAAGTTGGAACAGTTCTCCACAAACAAAATTTAATATTTTTATTGTTATTTTTATGACTTGTGGAATCGAAATATATTAATACTTTTCTATAAAATGTACATACATACTATAAATGTTCCTTTAAAATGAAATCATTTATTTAAATGATACATTTTTAATACAAGAACAATGTTTAAAATTTCTATTCGGTATGAACACTTTTTTACTTTCATTGGCTACTCTAAAATATGAACTTAGTGCAAAACCTTTAAAATATTGTTACGTTTTTACCTTTTTTAAAACTGTGGTTTGTTTCCTTTAAATAAACCGGATACTTTTGATTGCAAATAAAAGCTGTTTTTGTAGTTTAAAATTGTAACAACAATTAAAATAGTCACTCAGTGTTTTTATACATGTTTATAAATTTGCAGAAATACAAACACTTTTTGAAATACAAACACTTTTATGCAAAGACTGGTGCTGAACACAACAATTCTTTTAACTGCAGGAATGCCTGTTCTTGAGATTCACTCTGGGTTAGCTCATGTAAGCTTGCGGCTACACTGGCAAAATTCGGTACAAATCTGCGCAATTCATGAATATTTTTCGGGCGAGGACAGTTCTTTACAGCTCGTATTTTATCTTCATCTGTTGATATGCCGTCTGCTGTTACACGATGCCCTAAATACTTAATTTCTTTCTGGAACAATGCACATTTCATTGCATTAAGTTTGAGTCCAGCCGCTGATATTCGTTGAAGGACATCTTTAAGGTTGTTCAGGTGTTCATCGAAAGACTTCCCCATGACAATTATGTCATCGAGGTACACCAAGCATGTTTTCCAGTGAAGTCCTTTCAACACTCGTTCCATTCAACGCTCGAATGTGGCTGGAGCATTGCAGAGTTCAAATGGCATCACATTAAATTGCCATAACCCATCCCTCGCGCTAAATGCAGTTTTCTCCTTGTCTTTGTCTGAAATCTTCACCTGTCAATAACCACTTTGCAAGTCCAATGTGGAGAACCATTTTGTCCCAGCAGTGCTTCTCAAACTTTAACAAATCTATGTGTATTATTAACATTGCTGCAGAACATACAACATTGAATAAAAGCTATGAGTTGAGCATTGTTTGTAAGTATGGCAACACTAAATGATTAATGACTAACATCGAAAGTTCTAGAATTCGAATATTCTAATTTTAAGATCATTGTAGAAATAGACCTTTCTAGATGGTATTGCAGTGCATATAAATTGGCCGTGAGAACACCCAACAGTCAGTCTAATTTGATGTATCATTAAGTAAAGGCAAATTACCAGTGAATTATTGTACATTACCAGTGAGTTTATCATTGGCGCTATGAGAGTTAACATCAACTGTCTTGTACATTTAAGTTTATGTGTATTTAAAACACATAGTGATTATTTAGACTGTTGTTGTACATTTGAATAAATAAAGATTTGTTACAATTTTAAACTACTAAACTGCTTTTATTTGCAATCAAAAGTATCCGGTTTCTTTAAAGGAAATAAACCACAGTTTTTAAAAAGGTACAAACGTAACAATGTTATCGCAGAGAAACTAGATGGTCTATAAGTTTCATAAGGACCCAAAATATATATGGGGTCTACAACCAATATTCGATGAATAAAGAACTCAAGTGTCAAACTAATTAGCTATTGAGTTAATATTTGCCACGTGGGACCGTACCTTTAGAATCATTAGTTCGTTCAAATTTGTGCTATGCGTCCAAATCAGAATTTCTTTTGGCCTACATTGGGGGGTGGAATGTATTACAAAAGAAGCCCATCTTGAACAAGCCCGGATAGAATATCAAGGATCGACAGTGAAGGCCTTTCATTTGATTCCCGTTTATGTCATCATCATCGTTTTTATTACATATGTGTGAATGTGTGTATGTCTACGAGTATTGTGAGAGAATTATTTTTGATCGTGCTCTTAAGTGTTTCATATTGAACTACAGCAGAACTGAGAAAAGAAAATTCAACTTTGCTCCACAATGCAAAACGAAAAAATAAATAAAATAAAAACAAGAAGAATAAAGACCGATAACAAACACAAATACACGTAGACGTACATGAACATGTAGAAGAAAAAATAAACAACAACAAAACCACATAGACAAGGGCCAAAACTACATACAAATTAATGTCGACCGCAGAACAGGCCGCGACCGTCCGACGACCGATCGACCGGCCGGCCTTTTACAGGCGAAGAATGTTGATGATTGCAGGGACAGACGGAGATATGTACGTACGTACAGTGTCTAACATAATTATACAAATTTTGATTTTATACATGAAAACATTAAACATTTTTAGAAATTCATTTGAAATATTAACTATACAATTGGTCAATTCACAAGGTCTCCTATCGTGTCATAATGTCTTAATATAACATGTAGTTATTGCCTTTCAAGCAAAAAATGTCCTAAAATAATACTACTCTGTATGCTATGTTTATTGTGTTATCGTAACCAACCAAAGAACAGGAATTAATGACTCCTTATGATAGCAATTGTTTTTAGTACTTAGGAACTCATTTCGCAAATTTGGCTAACAATTCGGGTAAAATTTGTACAAATCCCTCATATAAAAACCTTTAAATGTGTCATATGGGCAAAATATTTTACCAACTTTATTCTCCAAATATAAACAACAACAAAATATCGGGTCCTGTCTAAACCTTCGGTATAGGGTAAAAAAGATGTGCAACTGAGAGTAAAAAGAATTAATCTTTCTCACAAATTTTATGACTCATCCATATACCAAAAAACCAAAACTGTGATTTATATTTTGTGATAAAAATAAATCACTCAAAATAACAGTTATAAAATGATTTTAGTTTACATGTGGTCAATTCACAAGGTCCCTTATCAGTCATATTGTCATAATGTCCTAATATATCGCGACTCGGCGGCTCGGCTTAATCGACTCTTAGGCATTCGGCGTTGGTCTCTGCTGGTTCGTTACGATAACACAATAAACATAGCATAAAAAGTAGTATTATTTTAGGACATTTTTTGCTTGAAAAGCTATAAAAACCATTGTGAAATGTTAGGACATTATGACATGATAAGAGGCCTTGTGAATTGACCAATGGTTTAGTTACTAAACTTTAGTAAGACTTTCATTAGTTTTTGTTGTTGTGAAACAAACAATTCAATTGTTCTTGATCTTAATAACTGTAACTTTCTCTTTTATTTACATACAATAACATATTTTTAGTAATTTTTAAATAATTAAAAAAGGAATATGATGAATATGATGAATATGAAGTAATACAGTATGAGTAATAGAATTGAGAACTTTGTTTAAATTGTGGCATAAAATTTATGATTTTTTAAAAAAATGTTGTAAAATTGCAGATTTTTGAAAAAAAATTCAAAAACATTTTTAATTTTTTGTAAATTTTTTAAAAAATTCCTTTTTTTTTGTAAAATTGCCAAATGTTGACTTTTTAATAAATGGTTAATTTTTTTAAAATATTTAGATTTTTGCAAAACATAATTTATTTTATTATATTTTAAATTTTTTGTGAAATTAAAAATTTTACATTCAATGATTTATAAATTTAAAAAATTTAAGCGTTGGTTTGCATCAAATGAATTTTTTCAAGTTCGTAAAAATCATTCATCAGGATTATTTTTGTTTGTTTATGTTCTGTTTATCTCAGTGATATAACACAAAAAATTATTTTTAAATGGCTTCGAATGAGAAATATTTTTGGTATAAGGAATCCACATTTGAACGTTCCAGGGTGCATTATTGTGAAATGAACTTATATATTTTCCTGTTCATAATACCATTAATAATTTCATGTTTCAAACACAATTGGTCAATTCACAAGGTCTCTTATCATGCCATATTGTCATAATGTCCTAATATTTCACAATGGTTTTTATTGCTTTTCAAGCATAAAATGCAATAAAATAATACTAATTTCTATGCTATGTTTATTGTGTTATCGTAACGAACCAGCAGAGGCCAACGCCGAATGCCTAAGAGTCGGTTAAGCTGAGCCGCCGAGTTGTGATATATTAGGATATTATGACAATATGACTGATAAGAGACCTTCCTTTTGTAACTATAGTTAGATCATAAAATAATTAGGTTAATGCTAACTTACTTATGAATGACACTGTATGTACGTATGGCCAAGTATGGGGGGGAGTGTGTGGTATGAATGTACGAATACATTTGTTGAAATAAATATGTATGTACTTAAATATATATATTTGCAGATACACACAGACATCATATCGATACGTATGTGTGTGTGTATATTTAGACGAATGGGACGACCGACGGCATTAGCACATTTGGTTTGATTTTATTTTTAGACGTGGAAATGTTTTTTCTTTTTGTGTCGATCGTTTTGGGACCTGAGTTGTTGACTTGACTGCCTGAACTGTGTGGCACTTCGGTGACTGACTGCTTGGCACAAACCAAGTGACTAATATGATGTTGTGGTGAAATGATGACAAAAATACACATCCAACAACAACAAAACAAACACACACAATTAACCCACCAACGAGCTGGCACTGACTACATACATCCATACAAACTGATAAGCAGAGTTCAATTAACGTTAATTTTTTATAAACAGCTAAAATACTTACGAATTGTCGGACCTATTTATGTCAACAAATCAAAATGCTACAAATACATATGAATTCATATTGTTGTGTGAAATCATACATCAATATTGCGGGAACTATATAGGTTGTCTATCGTAACCGATAAGCTATTCCCTTTCAGCTCGACTACCGCTATCGAAATAACGGTAATTGAGTCTGAGTATTGGCATCTACTGAATTTAAAATATGATATAATACAACTCAGAGACCTGCGACGAACGCCTATAAGCTGCTGCTTAGTAATTTTATTAAATTTTCGTATTTTCACGGCACAAGTCTGTCTCTGTTACCACTCTTGTCAACTTATTTTTATTAAATTGATAATTAATGTAAGTCAGGTCGTAATTACCGTTATCTTTAAAATACCGTTGCTACAATTACACCAATTACCGTAACCGAAATAAGCCAAATATCGTTACCATTACCTTTTAACAGTTTGGAATTAGTAGGTTTGTGTTTATATATGTTTATTATTATTGGTTTGAGCTCTATAGACGTCTGAATGTCTGAATCGATTTGCTTGAAATTTTTATAGTATGTTTCTGTATATCTGGAAGGTACTATAGGCTAGAGTTTCCAAAAACCCGAAGAATTTCAAAACCGCGGTTTCGGTTTTCAAAAGTTTAAAACCGATCGGTTTCGGTTGGGTTCGCTTGTTCTTATAATGATAGTTTTTAGTATATTAAATTATTTTTCTTATATGTATACATAATAGTTGGCTGATATGCTTCTAAGTTAAGAAAGAATCAAGGATAGAGGGCATAATGATATTGAGGTAACAAAAACTGTTATTGAAATTTCTATAATAATGAACCAATAAGCAGGAAATTAAACACACGTGATCCTGACTGAGTTAGAATTTAAAAAAGGATAAAGGGACTTGAATATTTGAATATTTTATAACGATGGATCTTGAAACACGAAATTAAGCATTCATGGTTTAGTGAATGCGAATTCAAAAGGAATAATTAATGTTACCATTTCTTTATTGTAAAGGTTCTTTTTGAATATTTTATAATAATAAACCTTAGAATTGAAAATTAGTCACAATGATTCTGAATGAGTTAGAATTCACAAAAGGTGATTATAGTGGTACCTTTCTTTTGTATTTTCTATAATAATTGACACATAAATATGAAATTATGGTACTGTTTTTATTCTAATAATATGTTTATAATGAGCTCGAATCCACATTATAATGAATCAATAAACATGAAACTAGAGACATGTTTTCCTGAATTATTATTAATTCACAAAGGGAGACTTAATAGTACTATTTCTTTCTTCCAATTGGGGTGGCGAAGTGCACCGGGTCAGCTAGTACTCCATACTTTTATCGGATATTTGAAAATAACTAAGATTTTGTTACAAAATTTTTTTTTTTTTTTTTTATTTAAATAAATAAACAGTCATTTGAAGTTTAATTGTCAGGAAATACTCGTAGATTAATATGTTGTGTCATGCTTTATTAACAAGTTTCCTATGCAAGGTTTCCTGCGAATTGTAGTACAATTTAAAAACTTTAAACAAATCTTAACATATTGTTACCGATTTGTTTTTATAGATATTGGATGATAATTGGATGAAAAAGTTTGTTTCTCATTTCAAAATTTTTAATTTTTCTACTGAAAATAGATTAAAAGTAAAAACCGAAGAATAATTGTTGGTTTCGGTTTAGGCCTATTCGGTTTTGGTTAAAACCGAATAGGAAACTCTACTATAGGCTGCGAGTTGGTTATCTATCAAAATAAATGTTTTGTAATTCAAAACATAAAATTTTTACTTTTTTTGCAAAATCAAAAACATTGTTGACTTTTTTTTCAAAATGGGCCCTTAGTTCCATTCCTTTAAGAAGTTTTTGGTCGCTTAGTGGAATATCTATCAAAAAAAATATTTTGTAACTCAAGACATACAATTTTTTTTTTTGTTTTTTTTTGGCAAAATCTAAATTTTTTTTTAATTTTTTTTTTTTTTTTGCTCCAAAGAAAGCTTAGGTCTATTTCTTTAAAAACAAGGGGTTACTTTAAGAGCAAGGGGTTTTGAGAATTAAGCAAATATGTTGGTCATATAATGAAGCAGGTATCCTAGCTTTTCTTTATAATCCATTTACACAATTTTGAACTTTTATATACGATGAATAAAAGAAAAAGTAAAAAAATTAAAATAAAATTTTAATGTTTCTCAAATGTACACATTAATTTCATTTAAATTTATTAAAAATTTTACAACCTAACTATAAACGCTGAAAAGTCGTTTTTTTAATTTTTTCAAATATACTTTTTTGTATTATTATTTACATTCATTTACAAATATTTTCAATTATACGTATTGGAAAAAGTTTTGAAAGCTTTTTTTTTAAATATGTCTTATAGTACGGAAAATACAAAGTTATATTTTAAAATGAAGTCGACTTTAACAAAGATTTACTTTTCTTTTGTGGTTAGGCTGATTACTGAATTGGAAAACTTCTGAATGAATTAAAAAATGTGTTAATGTACGTGCATGAAAAACCAGAAAATGGGAGATAAACGATTTGGTTTTTTAAATTAACTTTTTTAAAAATCAATTATTTTTTCTTTTGGTATAAATGGCATATAATAGAATCTTATAATTCCTAAACATATATTAAAAAATCCTAAACATGGAAATTTAAAGATTTTAGATCATTAGGTCGATAGGAAAAATTTAAAATTTTTGAGTTTATAATTTAATCCCCATAAATACAAATGTTGGAAAATTTTATTATAATTATACATTTGTAAATAACAATTTTTATTGGAGATTTTGCTTTTTAGAGCATATTTTTCGTGTTAATTTCTTTAAAATGTCATATTGAAAAATCTTTTTTCCAAAATTGGACTCTGAAATTTGTTTCAATTAAAGTTTGTATATATTATCTATGTACAAAAGTGAAAGATTTCCAAAAGATTTTGCTTATATATCTAATTATTTTATGGGATGATTTTGCTGATTTTTTGAGTAGAACTAAAATTAGTAATCCTCTATTAAAATATGAACGTGAATTGATGTGTCAAATGTGAAAAAAGTTTTGAAATAGTTACTAAAAATATGTATTATTACAGTTCTTCCAATCGTTTGATCGTCCCCTTACCTTAAATGAATTTGAATCACTATAATATCTATTGTCCACCGTACAAGTGAAAGGGTTAATAGATATGAATACCATACGATTGCTTGCTACATTTATTTTATTTATACATATATAATAGATTGACGACGCTGTTTTGGTCAAACAGTGTTGGTGCTTTTCATCGTATTCATCACCTTCGTCCTCTTGGACGTAGTACCGAACTCAGTTGGTATTTAGTATTGCAATCGATCGTATTTTGAAAAAAGTAAATAGAAAATGAACAAATTGAAATTAAACTGATGCACTTAACGATATAAAGGGAATTTTATGATCTGCCAAAAAATGTCGATCGAATTATGCTATTTGATTTAAATTTTTTCTGCAAACAAAGAGTAAATGTTATTACAGTAATTTTCACTAATGTCTGATTAATTGGCTGACTCCAATTTATCTTTTTTTGGTCATTTGACACCTAAGTGCTCTTTGTAAAGCAGAGGAAAGTCAATTAATTGCTTTATATATCCCAAACTAGCGTGAAGTCAATTTTCACTAGAGTGTAGTAACTGTATATGTTTATTTTGTATTGCACTTGAGAAAGTAGTTATTTTACACAGATGATGAAGTAATGTATTGGAGAGTCAGTTGTCAATAGTGTCCCTTTGTAATCTGAAGTGTAGTATGTTTTAATTTTCATTTTCATTCCACTTTAGAGATAAGCCATTTTATCATGAAATAAATAATAACGCATGGTAACAAAATCGAAGAAATGTTAAAGGCTTGAAAAAACACTACACAATTTTGATGTATTGGGGTTCCAGTAGTACAAATATGGTCCAAATTTTATGGAGGGGTTTTTTTAAATTTAAAGATTTTTGTGGTAATTTTTTATATAATTTTAAAGTAAATTTTTAATTAGACTTAAGTTCATTTATTATAATAAATGTAAATGGCCGGCGATAGGTCCTTACATTCTTGACGGATATTGTCTTTAAGAGCTGCAAGAGTCTGAGGCTTGTTGACATAAACCCGCGACTTCAAAATGCCCCACAAAAAGAAGTCTGGAGTGGCCAAATCAGGCATTCTTGCTGGCCAGTGCAAATCGCCAAAACGGGAGACTAGGCGCCCGGGAAATGCATCCTTCAGCATATCGGTTGTGGCACGTTCAGTGTGTGCCGTTGCACCATCCTGTTGGAACCACATGTTTTCCAATCCCAATTCATCGTGGGTTACACGCGGATTTTCAGTGCCCCAGAAGCGTAAATTATGCTTATTTACGTACCCGCTAAGATGGAAATGAGCCTCATCACTCATGATTATTTTTGATGAAAAATCATCTATCTTCCTCTTGGTGGTGATTAAGACGCTATTGGCGGTCAGCAGCTAACAGCTGATGCACCGTCTGGACTTTGTACGGAAACATCTTCAAATCTTGTACCAAAATTCGCTGTAAAGACCGTCGACTGATACCCATTTGCGTGGCACGTCGTCTGGTCGATGTCGACGGCGCTTCCATGACATCCTCGGCTACAGCAGTAATATTCTCTGCAGAACGGCTACTCCGGGGTCTGCCACGCCTGGCAGCATCTCGTGTTGTGCCAGTCTCTTCGAGGCGAGCGGCTAAACGTCGCAGTGTTTCACCAGTAGGCGTTGGACGGCCAGGAAATCTGCGACGAAATTCACGTTGTGCCAAAGTCACCGACCGATTATTGGTAAAATAAATAGTCAGCAATATTCCGTGTTCTGGAGCAGTGCAGCGTAACATTGTTTATTAACGTGTATTTCACATGTGTTTACTACACAAATGTCAAAACAGAACTGACATTAGGGGCCAATCGCAAAATTTATAGCATTTTCTGATAGGAGGATTACTTTTGCGCCACCTTGTATAAGTGTATTCTTATTACTACACCCAAAGAAAAACCAACTTAAAATCAATAAAAACCATATTGAATCAATAAGAAACATTAACGAAAGTCTATTGAAATTTTATTTCAATATGGAAAAATATTAACTTAAAGTTGAAAATTATTGATTTATAGTATTTCAGTATGGTTTTTCTATTATAATGAACATTATTGAATTAATAGACACGTTCTTGTTTTTAAGTTGCAGTTTTTCCCTTAGTGCACATATATATATATTGCGTTTCAATCGGCTCAGAAGTTTCGGAGTTATAATAACAAATTGAAGCAAAAAATATATTTTTTAACCTGAAAATAGCAAATTTTAAAAAAATCAAAAACGGCGAAAATTGTTCAAGTTGTTTTATATATGTGTATAAAAAAAGTACCAAAAAGAAGTACGTTAAAATTTCAAAATATTGCCAGAGTCCATTTGTAATTTTTTAAGAAGGACTGCAATTCCATTTAAATTAAATTTCTGGGATATGGGATACAAAAAAGTATTAAAACTCGAGTTTCGCCCATTTTATCTCCTTAAAAGTACAAAACGTACCACAAACCTGTCCACTTATTTCTTGCATAAATTTAGATTAAGTTGGATTTTTGGTGCTAGCTTTATAAGTTCCGGAGATATAGAAATTTTGTATGGGAAAATTCGAAATTCCGGTTCACGAATGGATCTAATGTATTGTTTAAGGTGTCTAAAATCATCTTCACACCATTGCCTTTCTAATAAAACCGGTTTGGAGCTTATCGGTTGGATGGTTTCAGAATATATAACAGACATACGTAGAAACATCCGCAATATATTATGCATCTTCTTCTCACCAGCTGGTTCGCACCAACACAAATGATTTTTGCGAATGACAGTCTGGCCATACGATTTTTGTTCCGAAGCATAGGAACGTTTCTGTCAATTCGACCCGGTAAACTTGCACGCTATAGTTTTTTCCGGACGGTTCGATCAGATATTACATTGTCTATATTGGCAGAAGTTTCTCTGGAGGATAACAAGGTAAATATCTGTATAGTCACTTTTTTTGGTTAAATGCTTTTTAACTAGAAACAGGTAGGGAACTGGCGGAATATATCGTGAAAATAGTATAATACTCCTAGGCAGTCACAGGATCTAAATCCAATTGAGAGCCGTTTGGGGGAGTTGAAATAGAGAATAAGTAAGCAAACATTTAAAAATAAAGACCAACTTTGAGATTTTGTTAGAAAAACTGGGTATGTAATACCTTTGGATACCTGTCGTAAACTAATTAGCAGTATGCCAAGAATATTACACAAAATTATTAAAAATAATAGAGATATTAATAAAACTTATAAAAATAAAACAAATAATATTCAACTATAACTTTTAATTTAAGGGTTTAAACAATGTACTTATTATTTTGACCACTGATTTTATGAAGTTTTTTTATTTTTCATTTCATAAAAAATTTAGTTTATGTTATTAGGGCGTAAGTGTTTGTGTTTTATGTTAAACATAACATAAACTAACTAAATATAAAAATAGTAATTCATTTAAAATAAATATACATTTTTAATTCATCACAAGAAGCGGAAAAAACACATGTACTTATTATTTTGGCCATATGTGTACATGTAGAAATATGCGAATCGTGAGAGGAATTATGTTTTCTTTTAATTTCTTACACTAAACAAAATATTTTTCCTTTACAATCCGTCATATTTAAATAAAAATAATCTTTGGATGATTTTATATTTTAGGTGACTATAACCATCCACAAAATTTCATTTCCAATGATACCAGTTTGGAGGCAATCGATTGGATAGTTTCAGAGTCTATAACGGACATAGGTAGAAACATTTTTTGTGTTTTATATACTATATAGATAAAATAGGAAAATAAACAATTATTATAAAAGCTCTGAAATTTTCTTTAATTCGATTTTCTACTATTGTTGAATAACGAAGTGTTACTCTGAATACTCCTGTAAAAATCAGCCATCATGTGTGCATCTCAGCGACCCATTGTCCGGATATTATCCAGTTCCTCACTCAAGTCTCCTAGATTTAAGTGACTGTAGTAGTACTTTGATGCTCATGGTGCACGTGCGCAACGTAATCATTGTTATTTCTTCAGAAATTTTGAATAACCCATACAAATGAATCACATGCATTCATACAAACATTTAACATACCTAGAACCAGTGTTTCCCTAGAAGGCCATTGTTCCAAGGTTCTGCTTTAGCTCTCCTGTCCGATAAACATATAAAACAAGGATATTTGGTTGACCTAATATGAACACAAATGACCCACTTATGTTCATCATACTTTATATTCTTCATTACAGAGTATTCTTCTTTTACTTTGGATACATGTGAGATCGGTAAGGAGTGAAATTTATTGTCATTATACAAACGGACACACTTCAAGCTGCGTTTGATGAGTCGATTAATGAAACCCATTCGTTTGAATCGTATCTCTGTAAGCCAAACCAGAAATATCTGTGCAGTATACAAATATCATCCTCTTCAGCAAAATAATAAAGTAAGCCTTTTTCTCGAGTACGGTAATACGAAACTTTAGTTTCTTTAGTTATGAAATCTGCTTCTTTCATCCGTGACGCAAGTAATTCAGACGATTTTTTCGACAATCTAAGGTCTAATTACATAATTAACCTGATCTTGATTCCATGGTCTCGTCTAGAAATGTTTGTGTGGAATGAACTCGTCAGTTTCAGATGCAGATAGTAGTGCTGAATTTGAACTATCTGATTGGTAACACATACTTGAAGTTCAGTGTCCTGGTGATGATGAAAGCACTTGACTACAATTTGCACCCCGATCTTGATCATATTCAATTTCTTATGAATGCAGAACTGCAAGTGTAAATCCATCAGCAGACCTCGCACAGTGGGGAAAATTAAAAAAAAAGTGGAAATAGATCTATAACTTCTAAACGAATGGCCAGATTTTAATAAAATATCCCATGGCTTAAGAGGAGGTGTTGATATGTTTAAGTTTTGAAATAGGGCTTATAACACCAAACCGGGATTAAAAAACACAAACAGATTTTTTGGAATTTTATGGGAAATATTTTTCCCTATGTACCATAAAGGTAATAAAAATAATACTAATGGTTTTGGATAAATGGCTAAGATTTACGCTTTTTTGAACAGTTTACACATTTCTTCATTTTACCGGCCTTTTGCATGTTGGCAAATTGCGTTTCATTTAAATTTTTCTGTTGGCCATTTCCTTTACAGTAGGGGTTGCTCTTAGCCTAGAGGTGAAATTATTTATTATATTTCTTGCTTCAATTTGGCGCTATTGGAAACTTGTCAATGGTGGACATTCTACGCGTTTAGCTTCATATAATTTCTGGTAGACTATATATGTCCAGAATACCAAAGAATAAGCGTAAATAATATTTTATTTTTGATTTGCGGTCGAGCTCATAACATACTTTCCGCTTATCCATAAGGTCAACGCCGTCCATATACTTATTATACTTTGTGACCATTTCAGGACAAGTCAACTTTAATTTTTGTAGCAGATCCTGATTGGTAATTCATTCCTAAAAACGCTTTCATTCCAATGAGTTCAATAGTAAAAGATTTTCCGTGCTGCTCCACGTACCTTACACACTCTGGTATTATTACTTGTTAGCATATCCAGCTTGGTAACATCCAAAAAAAACATAATTAGGGTCAACGTATCCAATTCATATGCGCCTTCGTGGAATACATGAGGTACATAAGAGTGTTTTCTCTATCTAAATATAAGTTCCAATTCCAGAGGAGTGTCCTTACGTGTATCCAAAGGTACATTATTTTCAATTTCTTGATGATTGTCCTCGATTTCCACCACATCTGGATCGTTTTCAATATCCTATTCAATGAATTGTTTATCCTCTTCATCCGAAAGATGTTCATCTCCTCATCATCGAAAAATTAATAGTAGCACTAAAAATTTCACTTGTAGTCCATAGGGAAAAATACTTCCCATAGAATTAATGTCCAATTTCAAAGTTGGTTGGTTGGTTTACGTGGAAGTTCACTGCACGCGAACAATCAAGTAGAGTCGAAGGGACTCCGTTTTGACAAGACCACACCACTCGTCAGATGTAATGTCGTTTACATCGCAATGTATATAGAATGTATATAGAATGTATACAAAAAATGTCCAGTTTCCTAGACCCAACCTGTAGCTGAGAGATATCTCAGTAGGTCATTGAGTTTAGACGCGGCTAACTCACCAAGGTTGGTCAATGTATGGTTGCCCAGGAATTTATGTCTCTTGACACCCAGGGCTGGGCATTCGCAGAGAAGGTGGAAAATTGTTTCCTCTTTTTCCCTATCCTTACAGCTACGACAATGGTCGTTAAAAGGGAGTCCCAGGCGATTTGCATGCTTGCCTAACGTCCAGTGCCCTGTTAATACTGCCAACAACCTTGATATATCCCTTCTATTCCGGGTTATCAGTTGCATAGTTAGTTTTTCGTTAAAAGATGGCCACATCAACTTGGCTACCCTACATGTGTCTAAATTACGCCATCTATTCTCGGCCTTTGTAAGAAAGTGTCTGAAGATTATACCTTTAATAGTCCCCAGTGGAATTGCTACTGAGACCGCATTGGAGATATCTAAGGCAGATCCCATTCTGGCTAGTTCGTCTGCCTTTTCATTACCGTAGTGGTCTCTGTGCGCAGGGACCCAAACCAAAGTAATGTCAGATAGACGACCTAGCTTTGACAGAGAATTCTTACATTGCCTGACTAGTGAAGATGAAGATGTGTAGGCCTTCAGTGAAAGAAGTGCCGCCTGGCTGTCGACAAAAATACCTATATTGCCGCGAGTATTATGATCATGTAGTGTATTACAAGCTATCATGATTGCAAAGATTTCCGCCTGGAAAACACTACACTCATTTGGAAGACGATATGAGATACCTACCCCAAGTTCGTCACAGAAGACGCCAGAACCAACACCACAGCTCATTTTAGAACCATCAGTGTATATCCTGGTGTCACATTCGTATACGAGATTACCCCTATCCCACTCATTCCTGGAGGGAATTAAGACCTTGAATAGCCTATCAAAATCTGTGCATGGGGTTAAATAGTCAGAGGGTTGGAGAACGATCGAAGGCAGTAGGCCCAGAATCCCCGCGTGGCCATATGTTCTCGATCTCCAACTTCCGGATGCATGAAGCCTCGCTGCACTACAGGCAGAGGTGGCCATTATGTGAAGGTCTATTGGCATAAGGTGCAGTATAGTGTTCAGTGCCTCTGAAGGACTAGTTCTTAGTGCGCCGGTTATACCAATGCAGGCTGATCTCTGGACTTTGCATAGTTGGTCTACGACATACTTCCTTCTAGTTGCAGTCCACCATACAAGAGATCCATAAGTAAGAATTGGACATACTATAGCCGTATACATCCATTTAACTATGCTGGGACTTAGTCCCCATTTTTTACCAAACATCTTACGACAGGTATAGTAGGCCACCGTTGCCTTCTTAACCCTATGTTGAGTATTCAGTTTCCATGATAATTTAGAGTCCAGTATAATACCTAGATATTTTGCATTATTTGAAAGGGGGATTTCACAGCTTTTCAACCGTGGAAGTTTGAAGCTTGGAATCTTGGTCTTTGTCGTGAACAGTACAAGTTCTGTTTTGCTTGGATTCACCCCAAGACCACTTACCGTGGCCCAGTTATCGAGCAACCCTAAAGCAGTGGACATAATATCGCTGATCACATCCGAAAACAATCCTGATACGAGTATCACCACATCGTCCGCATAAGCGACAACTTTTATCCCTTTTCTGTCTAGATCAATGAGAATCGAGTTAATAACGATAAGCCATAGTAGTGGAGAGATTACCGCGCCCTGAGGTGTGCCTCTACCAACTTGCTTGGACTTAACACTATTTCCAAGATTTGCTGTAACTATTCTTGATTTCAACATGGTTACTAACCAGTCATTGATATATTCTTCAACGTCTAGGTTATTAAGAGCTTGTTGAATTGCAAGAGTAGTAACATTATTGAAAGCACCCTCTATATCCAGGAAGGCTGCCATTGTGTATTGTTTAAATTCGAGAGATCTCCCTATAACTCTTACGACCTCGTGCAGAGCTGTCTCTGTAGAGCGACCTTTGAGGTATGCGTGCTGACTATTAGAGAACCTTGTTGTGCCCTCTAGTCGATGCCTTATGTGGGCGTCAATGAGTCTTTCCAACGTTTTAAGTTGGAAAGATGAAAGACTAATTGGACGAAAGTCCTTCGCCTTCTCATGACTTCTTTTGCCAATTTTAGGAATAAAAACGACCTTAACCCTCCTCCAGTTAACCGGAACATGGTTGAGGGAGAGACAGAGCGTAAATATTCTATGAAGCCAGGGAATAATATGCCTTTTTGCACTTTGAAGCATCTTTGGCAATATACCATCCGGCCCAGGTGACTTGAATGGTGAGAAACTGTGAGAAAATGAGTATTCAGTAGGATGTCAAGTGACTCTGCTGAGGATTCGGACCAGGAGTCATCCTTCCTTTTGATATAGGTAGGATTGGATTGCCCCTTGGCTAGAATTCTGCTGAGTCTTGCAGAGACTTTTGTGTTATCTACAGATTCACAGAAGCTTCTCCATGAGTTTCTTTTTGCGACTACTATAGCCTTCTTGTAGACTTTTAATTGATCGCGATATGGCTGCCATAATTTACTATTATAGCTAATGTTAAAGGCCCTACGTGTTTCCCTACGTAGTTTAGATAGCTCCGAATTCCACCAAGGAAGGAAGCTTTTCTTAGCCTTAGTGACTGGACAGGAAACTTCGAAAGCTTTGACAACAGTTTTACTAAAGTTTTCCTCTATTCTTTCAAGACCAGTGATCGAATCTTCAACAACTGGCATATTCTTAAGTTTGTGTCTGAGGATCCCATTAAATTTGAACCAATCAGTCCTTCTTGGGTTCCTAAATTGTATTTTCTCTGTCAAGTTCTGAAGTCTAATATCGAAGAGAATCCAATTATGGTCAGAAAACGATCTTTTATTGGATACCCTCCACCTATCTACTGATACCTTAGACCTATCATTTATGAGTGTAATATCTAATACTTCCTCCCATCCATTATAGTTATCCGAACTTGGAAAAATGAATGTTGGCGTGTTACCAGAATTACATATACTTAGTTTATTGGAATTAATGAAATTAAGTAAAGACTCACCTCTTTCATTTATTTCACTGCTACCCCAGATTGAATGCCTAGCGTTGGCATCGCAGCCCAGGATAATGTCGTTCGATACCCCTACAGAGGACAGTAGAGCACTCACTTCGACTGGAGGAGCTGTCTTCTCATGTGCCATGTAGCTAGAGGCAATCGTGAAGCTTCTATTATGCGGTAGCTCGACCTTTGCTACTGTAAGGTCCTCTGAGGTAAGCTGCGTACAAAGAAAAATGTTAATAGATTTTTTTGGCAATAATACATGATCTTGGCCTACCATTGTTTCTTGCATAGAGGATGTTATATGCTGAGGCCAGGAACCCCTTCACGTCCAAGTCTGAAGCCCAGGGTTCTTGCACCAGCCCAATGTCCAGGTCCTCTTCGGCTAAGAGTACCCGAAGGTTATCTGTAGCACATTTGGAGTGCTGCAGATTTATCTGCACTATCTTAAGTGCCATTGTTGTCTGTTGTGGGGGGTTCGGAGAGCTTCATCACTGTGAGCAGAGAGTTTGCAGCTTCGACCTCATCCGCTTCACCGCTCCCCGTACCTGTGGGCCGAAACACTTTTACCTTAGCGTCCCTCACTCCGAAGAACAGCTTGAAACCCGCCTTCTCAAGCTCGACTGAGCCAGATTCAGTGATGGCGAGAATTAGGCAAGTGTGGCCATCGCCTTGCTCAATGCGGATGATGGACCAGTCATCTATGTGAATGTTGGGGTTCTGCAGCTTCAGACACTCCAACATCTTATGTACATCGGTTGTTATCTTCGGTAACCAGATACGAGCATGCGGTCTCATAGGGATTTCTTGAGCTGGGATCAGTTTAAGGCTTAAACCTTCCCATGCACCACTGAGCTTAGCGATGGATTTGCTAAGAAAGTCCTTTGAGAACTCGTCCAAGCATTTGATCACCCTGTAGCCCCGGTGAATTTCACCAGAGTCAAAACGAGGTGCCGTACCAGTCCTATTAGCGAACAAGTGTTCCATCACGAGTTCGGTTAATTTGGACTCGATAGCACCCCATTCTGTTACCACAGGATTGATAATACCGTCTTCTCTGTCGCCAGAGCCATTAACAGATGGTCTTTAACCACCTCGTTGAAGGGCCGCCTGGCGGATGTGGTCGTGGTTGATGTGGGTCCCGGAGTGGCTTTTTTGTCGGCAACCTTTCTCCTTTTGGGCGATTTTTCTCCCTCTGTCTGAGAGCGATTGCGCTTGGACCTCTCTATGTCTTCGGCTGCTGCCTTAGATGTGCTGGGTACGGAATCCATAACCTTTTGGTACTCATCTACCACAGCTTGGTATTTTACGCGATCTTCCTCAACACGTTCGTGTGGATCGCCGCTGGCAGCATTCTTGTCGATCTTGTCAAGAATGAATAGTGCCTTGGCGTATCGGGATTTGAGGATGTCTTTCTGACTCTTCCTCTTTTTTCTATTCTTCTTCAATTGGTCGCCAGCCTTGGCATCCGATTGAGAAGGAGCATTTATCGAGTTCTTGGAGGGCAGTAGAGTGCTGTGACGGTCACCCACGCTGCCTGACATTTCGACCAAAGTCTCTTGACTAGAGGCTAGTAGGTCGTCTTCTGAAGATGATCCGAGATCACCGGTCTTCTTCAGAAGGTTGTTATTGTTGTTGTTGTTAAAATTTAAACCATGTTAAACCATCCATGCAGTGACGGCGTACATGGACTGGACAGAAAATGATTACAACCGGCCCGTGTCCTAGCACCGGAGGGGAGCTGTTAGCGACTAATCATCTTTTACCACTAATTAGCCATTCAGGTTTTCGGCACTGCTACCAACCACGTTAACCTTACAAGTGGGGGAAGGGAAAAAAGGGGGAAGAGAAGGGATAAAAAAGGGGAAGGGAAAAGAGAGGGGAGGATAACCTTTGGTCATGAAGGCTTTTGAGTTCGTTATCTCGAAAGTCGACCCTACATCAGCGGTATCCACAGCCAAGATAAAAACCACAGACCACACTAAAGCCACCACATCGCGACAAGATTGTTATCCAGGTGGCGGCCAATTTCAAAGTACATTTTCAACTCTTTCATTTTTTAATACCTTCTCTATACTCACTTAATATTATGTTTCAATCGCCAACATCAGAAAAAATAATAAATTAGCAAAGCAATAAACGATAACTGTAAAGCACTCAGCTCAATATAATTTTGGGATTCCCCGTCAATGATTTAACACCTTATTTATTCAGTTCTGTCAACTTTAACATTTCACATAATATTAGTAAACTTTATTTTACATTATTAAAGCAAACAAATTTATGTTAAGTACTAAAAATATGTTTTAATTACTAATTGAATATATGGGAAAAATGTTTCCCATTGTCGTCAAAGGGTTAACTGAAAAAAACTGACAAAAATGTCCATTATATTGACAGAATGTCTGAAAGGGATCTTTAAAAGATCGTAATATATGGCCGCACTTATATCCTGTGCTGATGTATGTAAAGCCTCATATGTAACACCTTGTCTGCAAAATGCAAATTTTGTATATGAAAGCCATAGAAATTTTAAAATAATCGTTAGCGATAACTTCGAATTCGGTGAATATTTTAATAATTGAATATGTGGCGCCTATGGCTCTCATATAGTCCATTAAAAAAGTTTTCTAAAAATTACACAAGTCGTCCTTGTTGCAAATAATAAAAAATTCCAATACAAATTTTGTATATTTGAATCCATTATTGAGTACTGGTTCAACCTATTTAGTTAATTTTTGTCATAGAATTCCTGCAAATTCTTTTTTTAACTGATGTTACTCATTTTCAATACCAAACATTTCAATCAATAGAGAAAATATAAATTTTTAATTTGGCCATAAAAATGGCATAGTTCATTAAATGTATATTTAATTAAATATATCAAAAATATTGCAGTATACTTTTTAATATTCATTAATAAATAACTTAAATATTTTAAATTGTGCAACCCATTGTGCAATGTTGCATTTAGTAAATCTATACACGTTATCCTTCATAAGATATGTTCTGTACTTTCTCTTTTATTTACATACAATAAAATATTTTCAGTAATTTTTAACAAATTATAGAAAGAATATGATGAATATTATTTATTTTTTAAAAAATAATTTTTATCTTCTTTTTGTAAAATTGCTGATTTTTGGACTAATTTGTGATTTTGTTTTTTAAAATATAATTTTTTGTAAAATTGCAGATGTTTTTTAAAAAAGTGCAGTTTGTGTATCAAATGTTGTATTTTTAAAAAATTGGTGTTTTTTTTCATTTTTCGATTTATTTTTAATTTTTACGGTGAAAATTAATTATAAATAAATCACTCATCTGCTTCGCTCAACCACTAACCTAAAATGTTTTTAATAAGTCACTCTTTCAATAATATAACACAAAGAATATATTGAAATAAAAGTGAACCCGTTATTTTCGAACTCTGAATTTTTAATTGACCACGTGAGGTCTAAATAGTAACAGCGCAACTTAAAGATTATCATTACAAATCCGTTGCTATTTTGTTCATTGTGCCAGAATTTTTTTTAAAAAAGAACTCAAAGAATATTGCCTTTTGGTAGGGGCAGTTGGGATCTTCAATCCTTGCAGAAGAACAGAATTATATTAATGCGATTATTCTTGATAATTTTCAGACATTGCTTTCCCCAAGATTTTCTTCATCTCTAAAGAAGGAAGTCAAGCTCTCAAAGGTTTACAAACCAATCATCATCTTCTTCTTTTTATCTTTAATTTTTGAAATAACCATTCTCTTCTACAATCATCTCTTAGCACTGCACATTGGGGCAGAATCAACATTTGCTCAAAAGAGCAAAAAAATCCCCGTATTTTTAACATTTTTTCCCAAAAGGACCATATATATTTTATTTTGTAGAAAAAAATTTCTTCGGGACTATATTTAATTGTTATATGATCCGGAAAGAGAATTTAATGCAAAAGCGTGTAAAGTCAATTTTGACTCACTTAAGCGGACACAACAGCTCCCAGACTTATCCAAACTTGGGCAATTTCCCAAAAGGACCATATATATTTTATTTTGTAGAAAAAATTTCTTCGGGACTATATTTAATTGTTATATGATCCGGAAAGAGAATTTAATGCAAAAGCGTGTAAATATTAGATTTGAGTAAAAAATTCTAAAAAGGTAAAGCACTGATCCACGAGAAAGCTTCATATTTGTATAACCCTATATACTTCTTAAATATCTACAATGTTGTTTTACTATCACACGGTAAATAACGTTACAGTAGGAACTTTTCTAAAAAAAAAACTCAGTTTTTGGAACACATTTTCACCGGTTTAGGAATTTCGTTATATGATAATAAAAAATTTCAAAAAATAGAATGTCGTTGATTTAAGGATAATTAAGTATTAGTTCCAAATTTTAATTCAAATTCTATATTATAATTTTTGAAGTTTTTAAAGTAAGTGACGTCCGTATAATGACGACGTATAAAATTGTTAAATTTTACTGAAATATCAATCTTAATGTTTTCAACAATAGTAAATACTTATTCAAAAAGCCTTTATTTACTCCTCAGAAGTTCCACAAACCTTGCACCCTTTGCAAATTTTTTTCATACATTTTGAGAAAAAACTTAAAAAATACGGCGCCTTTTACATGTTCCAACTTTGGATGAGACAAGATAACTGTTAGCAAGTAGACCCGCATCATCTAAAAAACCATAAAAAGATCGAGCAAAATTAAAAAAAATAATAAACCTAAATATCTCTTCAACTAATAGATAAAACCTACACATGTAAGCTTATTTTTTGCAGATCTTCTTAAGCACTATTCATATTTTAAATGTCAGCTGATTCGGATCATAAATGGATTTTTGCCGATTTTTAAAAAAAAAATTGAGACTCGAGGTGGTCAAATTTTAGGGGCAACGCACTAGGTCCCATTAGCGCTACGAAGCTGAACAGCCGCAATCAACTCGAAAACACCTTAGCTCCAAACATGTGAAATTTCCCGAGATGCCAAATTATTTTAAAACAAAACTTTTCTAAACCACTGTGGTTTCTTTCATTAGAAAATTGGTCATCTTGGTGTTGATAAATGTTATGATTAATTAATTACTGGGTTCTATATAAAATATTTCATCCAAAATTGTTTAAAATGTATAATTTATGTAAATGTATTAATTTTTATAATATTCTTAAAATTCCTTTGCCATTTGATACTATTCATATTGATCACTTCTGCAAAATGTGTACGTCTTTATTCAGTAAAATCTACAAGTACAAAAGAAGTATGTTGCGCAATGAAAAAATATTTTAATTATTATAGTAGACCAAGACGTATTATATCTGATAGATGATCTGGTTTCACTTCGAACGTATTTAAAGAGTTTGTGAACGATAACACGTCAAAATTGCAATTTCATCACCACAAGCAAATAGACAAGTAGAATGTGTGAACATAATTTTAAAGGCAATGTTAAGTAAGTTATGTGAACCTATAAGACATGCTGATTGGACATCAGAATTATCAGAAATTGATTTTCAGAATACAATTAATAACTCTGTCAACAAAACTACAAAGGAAACACCTAGTAGACTAGTGAATATTTGGGGAAAAAATAAGGAGACAATAAATATGAATTTAGATGGAAAACGTGTTAGGGCTTTAAAGGGTATTTAAAAATCTCTACAGTATAGTGAAAATTACTTTACATTACATTTACTTCCGAAAATGTTTTCAGTAGGTGACTGACTATGATGTTATAAGGCAAAATCATAATATTGCCGAAAAGAATGGAAAATTATCTGAAAAGTATCGCGGACCTTGTATGATAAGCAAGATCTTGTGAATGGATAGGTATCTTATACAGGATATTGAAAATTGTCAATTAACTAACACAGTTACTATATAAAAAGTGATATCATAAGATAGTCTCAACTATGTATGTATATGTAATACTTTATATATACATACATATTTGGTCAATTCACAACGTCTCTTATCATGTTTTAATCTTTAACAATGGTTTTTATTGCTTTTCAAGCTAAAAATGTAATAAAATAATACTACTTTCTATGCTATGTTTATTATGTTTTCGTAATGAACCAGCAGAGACCAACGCCGAATGCCTAAGAGTCGGTTAAGTCGAGCCACCGAGCCGTGATATATTAGGACATTATGACATTACGACTGATAACAGACCTTGTGAATTGACCAATTATGTATATGGGGCATTTCATGTCAAGTGAACCAACTTTTGAAATCGATGTCTTCCGATTGTGATGAAATTTGCACCATGGATAGTTCTATTGGATAGTAATTCAGACACAATTCTTCTACAAGTTCAGTCGATAACTTTCTGAGTTAGAGGGGGTAAAATTTGACATTTTGGATAAGCAGGTGTTTTTCTCATCTATGTAACTTATTACCTATTGTTCTTAGCAAAATGTGTCCCAAATAGTTTCTTCAATCTTTGGGAAAAAAAAATAAAAAATAAAAATTTGTTGTAATTTTTTTTCCAAAATTTTTTTCTCAAAAGAAAGCTTAGATATTTTCCTTGAAGACCTATTTTGTCGCTTAGTGGGATGCGAGTGGGATATCTATCAAAATAAATGTTTTGTAACTCAAAACATAAAATTTTTTACTTTTTTTGCAAAATTTTTTTTTCCAAAATGGGCCCCTTTTTTAATTTATTTATTTTTTTTTTTTTTGCTCAAAAGAAAGCTTAGGTCCATTGCTTTAAAAAGGGTTTTGATCGCTTAATGGGAAGCGAGTGGGATATCTATCAAAATAAATATTTCGTAAAATCTAAATTTTTTTCCTAAATGGGCCCTTTTTAAATTTTTTTTTTTTGCTCAAATGAAAGTTTAGGTCTATTCCTTTAAGAGTTTTTTGGTGTCTTAGTGGGATTCGAATTGTATTGATTTATTGTTAATATTATGTTTTTACAATTGTTTTGATTATTGTTGTTTTTTATCAGGTTGGCCAAATTGTATCAAATGCCAAATAAAATAAAAATATATCTATGTATGTTCAGTTTGAATCTAGCAGCTAAATATCGTTAATTGTTAAAAGGCCTAAACAGTGGAATATATCAACTCCAAAAATGTTACATACTCTGCGATTTTGTTATAAAACCAGTTCAATTTAATAATTTTATTACCATTACTCCATTTTAAAATATTTTACGATTTCGTTAAGAATATAATTTTGCCCCACATGTGATTTAAACTTTAAGAGACCAAAATGACCCTAAATCCAATTGTGGCTAAGTGCATAAAATGATTAATTTTTAAATTTTTATAGTTTTTTAAGCGTTTTAAAAAAATTGAGTCTATCTTGAACCCTAGGATTCAGTAAAATCGTTTTTTTTTTTTTTGGATAGCTGAAATAGTAAAATTTTTCACCATTTACAAGCTTCATGCTGATGCGCCACGGGTTGGTTTCAGCTTTACAAATATATACCAATTGTATACAAACTATAGTCTATCGAAACATAAGGGAGCGTACACTTTCCTTTCGTGATTGGAAGAGTTATAGAGGATGAATCTGAATCACATCCATTCCTTCATCACATAATCTGGTTGGTTCAATATGAAAACAACGAGAGTCGAATTAGAGACTTGCTGTTTATTCTTGGATATTGCAACCAGATTATCTTTTCGAATGGACCCAAGTTAGTTGCTTGAAGATTGGCTGTCCACGGAACTACATACATATTAGAATAATTTCATTGAAATATCTGCATATGTAGCACCAAATATAAGTACATACTTAAAAAAAATACTGCTGTAATTGCAACACTGCTGTGTCACATTCATATAAATGTACATACGTAGAAATGTATATAGATATGTATGTAACTAGAAATGTAAAATAAATACATTAAGGTTAAATAGCTTTTGTATCTTTCAGAATTCAACTACATATACAAACATACAGAAATGTTCACATATGCAGAGAAATGTGTGTAAAATTGTATCAAAGAGACAGGCAGACAGACATACAACTGATGGCCCCGAAAAGCCAAAAAGTCAACATTTGCGATTCGTTTTGAACGTAGAGTGAAACAAAAGATTCTTTTGCATTTCGTTTCTAAATTGTTGAATATAATGAAAATTCTTAAAACTACAACATATAGAAACACTTCTTATTGATGATGAAGATGATAATGATGTTTATGTTAATTAAGTTGAAATGAATAATGGTCACGATGAGGACGATGATTATAATTTTGCTATTTTTATTTTGTCTATTTTATTTTTATAATACAAATAATATGTATGTATGTATGAATCTCGAAAATAATCAATGATTTGTTATTTACTTAATATGTCTGTCCCTTTTTTTTCTGTCAAATCCAACAGCTGATACACATTTAACTGATGAATTTAAAATTTGTATTCATTTAATTTAATTTTTTTATACAAACTACATCATTTGAACTTATTTAAATAGATAGTACAAATATACGCAGCTATAAAGACATCAAATGACATAATCATTTTGATTATTGGATTCGATAATTTTTGGTCTGGACCTTTTCGGTCTACATTCGACATAACATTTAAATTAATAAACTATTTAACGGTAATGTTTTTGCATCCCACATGTTTCAATAATAAATAGATTTTTTTTATTGCCAGAAATTTAATTACATCTGAAAAAGTTATTTTGTAACATAAAACTTAAATTGTCAAAAGCATTCACAATTAAGCATAGAATACACTTAAGGCTCAATATTAACCATTTGAAAACCAGCATCAAAATAGAATACAAGTAAGAAAGTATGGTCGGTCAAGCCCGACCTTATAATACCCTACACTAAGTAAATGAGCAAAATCATTATTCTTTCAAAATTTCAATAATTTATATTCGTGAGTGATTATCGGAAGTGGGCCTTATATGGGAGCTATGACAAATTACTGACCGATCGCAATGAAATTTGGTCATGTGATTAATGTCTATATGAAAGTTATTTATGTTGCATTTTATGTGTATACCAAGATTTATGCTCGTTAAAGTGATTATCGGAAGCAGGCCTTATATGGGAGCAATGACTAATTATGGATCGATCTAAATAAAATTTGGTGACATGAATTCCGTATATATAAAACTTATTTGGAGAAAAACTTGTGTAGATACCTATATTAATTAAACATTTATGACCGATAACGTCCAATTTCGGAAGAACATTTGTATGGGGGCTAAGTGAAATAAAGGACCGATTTCAGCCAATTTCAATAGGCTTGGTCCTTGGGCAGAAAAAATGATATGTACTAAATTTTATCGAAATATCTTCAAAATTGCGACCTGTACTCTGCGCACAAGGTTTACATGGACAGCCAGCCAGCCAGAAGGACGGACATCGTTTAATCGACTCAGAAAGGGATTCTGAGTCAATCGGTATACTTTAAGGTGACGTTAGACTAATATTTTTGGGCGTTACAAACATCTGCACGAATCCATTATACCCTACCCACTATGGTGGTGTAGGCTATAAATATATATAATATTATATATAATATATATTTATATATAGTATATTACCCGCTACTTTGTTAGTGTATATTTTGATATTAAAATAAAAGTATGTATATCAATGTACAATTAAAAGATGTGTTATTTATGTAGCATGAAACATTTTAACTTAACAAATTATTTGATTAGCAAATAACGTTTCAGGTCCATATAAGCTTTATGTGTTTATGTTCAATGGTGAAGAAGATACAAAAAGTACCATTAGAATAAAGAAAAAGTAAGTAAAGTCTCCTCCTAGAATTCTCACTCACTGTTTCTAGGTCCATTGTTATAAATTATTTAAAAAGTACCATTAGAATAAAGAAAAAGTACAATAAAGTCCCCGACCATATGACCATACATACATGCTTAATTTCACGTTTCTATGTACATTATTATACATAAGGTCCCCGCTTATGGATTCCCACACAATCGGATTCATATAAGTTTATTTCATGTTGTTTTATTTCAAAATGTCGATACTTTTCTTGTGGTCAAGTTTCGATCCAGCCTATTTTTAGTCAAACTACTTACAATGATAGGAAAATAACTCATAAAATGTTCAAAGACTATAGCTATAGTAGTTCTATAGATATTCGAAAATAACTATTTACTTTGTATGTTCTGATACCACCCATTTGCAATATATCAGTGGTACCAAAATAACACATCCAAAGTATTGAGAATTGCACTATTATTATTTTTCAGATATTCGAAAGAGCCACGTCCCTTTCTCCCACCTTCTTAATTTTTAACATAACATGAATCTTTCATCAACGTAATTTACATAAAGTTTAAAGACTCTCACAATTACAGTTCAGTTGATATTCGAAAATATCTATATACTTGGTATGTAAGATACCACTCTACTGTTCTGATCACATCCACTGTTTTGTACAATACTAACAAAATAACTAATTTAGTTATATATTCAATTATAACTATTTTCTTTATATGAGAGGTTTGTTTCTACTAAACCGATCCCGCCCTATTCAGCCAAACATCCTATAACAAAGTGATTCAGAAAAAGTAATGGAGGTCCTACATCCACTGTTTTTAGCTATATTTCGTACAGTTGTACTTTCAAAATTATTGTTCTCCAAATATTCGAAAATAACTAATACATTCCAGCATATTTTCAGCCAACTACGTACCATGGAATCGAAATAAATCCTTCAAAGTTTTACGGCTTTCTCTAATACAGTTCAGCAGATATTTAATAATATTGTTACGAATTTGCAAAAACGATTTGAATTTAACGGTCTGTAACTACTGCCTGCAAACATTCATCATGTTTATAAACACGTCCATCAGTAGAAGCTTCTACTTATCAACAATGTTGATAGCATTGTTTGTAAGTATGGCAGCACTGTATGTATAAGCTGCTAACATTAACAATCGAAAGCTCTAGAAATCGAACACACTAGTTGACCGTTAAGAACAATCTCGACTACTCGGATGAAGATGGCAGTGCATGTATAAATAGTGGCAGAGGCTGCACTTGTGAGTTGAGTTTATCATTGGCGCTCTTAGAGTTAACATCAACTGTCTTGTGCATTTAAGGTTGTACGCAATAGAGTGTGTGTGCATTTCTGCGAATTGATAAACGTGCATAACGACACTGAGGCCCGTTTTCTCAATGTATCGACAAACTGCCTGTTACTAAATGTCGAAATAAATTTATTAGGCCGATAAACTGTCCGTTAACAATTTTGGTTTTCTCAATATACTGAATATAAATCAGCTGTTTAATGTGGCCATCGACAGCCGGAATCTTTTGAAAATTTCATTATCCTCCATGTCTGCCAGGTAGTTTGGCCTAGCATGATAAACTCTTTCAGCATTCACTTGGAACTCATGTTCATCCTTCATCAAATTAATGTTAATTTCTCTATTAAACATTTTTTTTTTTATAAAATCTATTTAATTTCGTTTACAAAAACACAAACACATACAAACTATGAACAGCAATCAGCTGATTGAATTTATCTGTACGATAAATAAATAATTGGCAGATGAGGTAGGGTTAGCTTTACGACAGAATAGAAGCAAATGAGACATTGAGAAAATCAAATTTCTTTAATCTGCAGTTTTTCGTTGGGAAAAAAGATAATCACCTAATGAGAAAACGCCCTGAGTGACTATTTAATTCTGTTGTTGTTGTACATTCTAAATAAATAAAGAGTTGTTACAATTTTAAACTACTAAAACTGCTTTTATTTGCAATCAAAAGTATCCGGTTTATTTAAAGGAAATAAGCCCCCGTTTTTAAAAGGTAAAAACGTAACAATATTTTTAGAATAACAGCAAATAATAATACTATTATTCAAATGTGGCATTCGTATATAGTATTCATTTTTTAGTACGTATACAATGAAATATTATTTTGTTAAAATAATTTTTCAGTTGTCATTTAAAAATTGTGAAATATGTAGGAATTTATTTACTGATATAGTAGTAATTTTAAACCCTGGTTAAGACCATTAACGTTTAATTTAATAGTTTTTATAACAAATTTAAAGAAAATATCGTTTAAAATTCGTTTTTTTGGAACAGTATTAATTAATTTGCAATAAAATATTTATAACATTTATAGCAAAACAATAGATAGTCAAATTAATATTAATAACAAACATTGAATAAATATACATAAATACTCCTCGTAAAAACACACACGCATCACAAAGATTTTTTATGGAATTTAAATTGAAAAATTTTAATATTGAAATTAGCATTTTTATATACATACACATATACTACATACATACATAAATAGTTACTTATTTATTGTCTATTTTGAATCGTATTCTCAATAAAAACATTGATTTATACGTACAAATTGAACGTGTTTTAAGAAATGTAAGTTAAATTTGTGAATATCAGTGTATATCATTCGGTATAGTGTATGGGAAATGAGAACATATTCAGCTGATAGTCTGATATGTCATTTATCATTAGTGTTGTCAAATATACCGCTCGGGAATTATTTTAAATTTTATAACTAAGAAAACATATGTTTTATATTGCATCTCGATTTGAATATACAGTGTCGGACAAAACTAATGAACGGACTCTCCCGAGGTGGTCATATAACAAAGTTGTAACAGATATCTATAAGTACAGTGTCATGCCCTTAAAAAAAGAAACGAATGTATTTAAGGCAAATGGGATATTATATTTATGAGTTCATCTTAAGACCAGAGGATATACAATGTTTCTTGTTTTTTTTTTTATTTGGAGTAAAAGTATATAAATTATTTGATGTGTTAACTCGGAATCAAGCCCCCATATAATTGACCGTGTGAAAAACATGAATTTTTTAAATGTAAGTAAACAATAGCCAATGGTTATAGCAAAAGCAAGGCGAAACATAATATCATAGGAATCAGATCAATATTGTTCCGTTGCATAATTTTGGCGTGTTTATGTTGCGGAGAAGCATTATCGGTGATCCAACCTTCAGTGTTAATACATGTGGTGGGATTCCGGCTGGTTCCAATGAATTCAAAAATTCAGTAGAATAATTACGGCTTGTTCTTCGTTCATTACTATGTCAATCGATTTGTATTTCATTGTTTCGCCAGGAAGTTGTTCATGTTCCCACGGCCAATCCGAATTTGTGCAGTTGGTTGTAAGACTTGGTCAGACATTGTCGACAATGGCTTGAATATTCATTTGAATTTGGCAGAAGTTCGGCGGGAACGAAATCTCATTTGTAACGGGATCAATTAGAATTTTTTCCATTTCCGATGTCCAATAATAAGAATGTTTCGGCAAAAGCGTCTTGCAGCAAATGCACACGCATATTTGTCGATAGCGTTCGGCTTCTGTAGTTTCATTTCCAGTGAAATAAATTTGGGAAGCGGGAGCAATGATCCAATTCCGTGGTA
Organism: Calliphora vomitoria; assembly: GCA_942486065.2. Classification (NCBI taxonomy): domain Eukaryota; kingdom Metazoa; phylum Arthropoda; class Insecta; order Diptera; family Calliphoridae; genus Calliphora; species Calliphora vomitoria. Next base: position 63,330,173 of record OW818030.2, on the reverse strand, counting down.
CATTTAGCCTTGAACTTTAAAGTTGGGCATGAACCCGACGTTGTTTACGATATTAGTTGCCCCGAAGAACGTCATTTGAAAGCACGAGTTGCACTTTCGGATATTTTGATGGATGTGCTTGACACGTATAATATATGTACCATGGCGCCGGAAATGCAACTTAGAAGCGCCTCGATAATAGGTGGCTGAACTACTTAAGCGGATGTTGTGTGTGCTTAAGTGAGCCAAAATTTACTTTACACCCTTTTGCATTAAATACTCTTTCCGGATCATATAAAAATTGTATATAGTCCCGAAGAACATTTTTTTCTATAAAAGAAAAAATATATGAGCCTTTTTTTGAAAAAACTTAAAAACTACGGCACTTTTTACATGTTCCAACTTTGGATGCGTTTAACTTTTTATAAGAACAAGATAACTGTTAGCTAAATTTTTTTATTTTATTTAGAATTTTATTACCAATATAGGTGATATTTTATAAAAAAAAAAATAAACCCTCCGTAGGCCCGGCACATCTAAAAAACCATAAAAAGATCGAACAAAATTATAATAAATAAATTAATAAACCTAAATATCTCTTCAACTAAAGAGATAACCTACACATGTAAGGGTATTCTTTGTAGATCTAGTAAAGCACTATTTATATATTAAATTTCAGCTCATTCTGATCATATTTTTGGCGATTTTTTTAAAAAAATTTCGACCCTGAGGTGACCAACTTTGAGGGACAACGTACTGGCCCCCAATAGTGCTAGGAAGCTGAATCAACTCGAAAACACCTTAGCTCTAACCATGTGAAATTTCGTAACAATATCTCAAATGGTTCCCGAGATACCGAATTATTTCAAAACAAGTTAGAGTGCTATATTCGGCTATGCCGAATCTTAAATACCCTCCACCTAAATTAGATGAAAATTATAGAAATTACATTGGTATAAACACTCTAATATCCATATTCAGTGTTTGTTATTGGGACTTAGATCTGATTATGAAGATTGGTAGAATGTTAATGTAATATAATAGTTTTCGCTTATAGTCTACAGATACAGTTGCACAATTTTTGAACTATTTAACAATATATATACTTGATAATTGGTTAACATTACCAATTGGCTCAACATTTTCCTTATTCACCACAAGTGAAGTAAAAGAGTATAAAAAAGGGTAAACAAATATATTTAGTCAAACTTCAAAAGTATATTGTTCTGTTCTAATGAATTTTCCGGATCTGAGCCTTACATATATAATTATGAACCCATAGTCACCAAATCTACTTGAAACTTATTTCTGTTACATTTTTTACCGATATGAGTGCATATATGCGTTAATGTATTTTTCGGATGTGCAACTTATTTGGGAGATATAATTAAATATTTTAACGTGATTTTTATGTATTTGAGGCCTATTTTGCTTGATATTTTTCTCCATAACATTATTTACAAGAATTTTTTGGATATTATTGTGATTATCGGAAATGGAGCTAATATGGGTGCTATGGTCAAATATGGATACAATATATTGATATGTATACAATTTTATTTCGATATCGATATATTTAAAATATTTATAGAGGTTAATGTGTTTTTCGGAAGTGGTCCTTATATGAGAGCAATGACCAATTATCGGCCAATCTTCATAAAATTCAACACATCAATTTTCGTATATATGGGAAATATATATTTGAAATTTTAACCAGATATAAGCTTTTATAAGAGATTTATTGGTATTTAAGTAATTTTCGGAAATGGACCTTATATGGGAGCTATGGTCAAATATGAACCGATATTCACACAATCTAGTAGTATCATTTCTGTAAAATTTTAATTCGATAACGATATTTTTCAGATATTTATGAAAATTAATGTGTTTTTTGGAAGTGGTCCTTATATGGGAGCTATAACCAATTATGGGCCGATCTTCATGAAATTCCCTATAGCGATTTTCATGTGCATGGGGATTATGCATGTCGAATTTCAACCTGATACCGATATATATAAGATATTTATGTGTATTTAAGTGATTTTCGGAAGTAAACTTTATATGTGGGCTATGGTCAAATAGTGCCCGATCCAAAAAAAAAATTGGTCTCGCGATTTCTGTTTGCACAAAACTTAGTTGTGCTTAATTTTGTATGGATACTGCAATTCTATGGGCATTTATATATCATAGCACCATATTTCGGGAAGAAATTTGTATGGGAGCTACGAGAAATTATGGACCGATTCATTCCATTTTCAACAGAATTTGTCCTTTTATCATATAAATAATGAGTGAAAAAATTCATGGTATTCTCTGCAATGAATTTACCAAAAGTCACAAAAATCATGTGAAAATTATCAAAATTTTTGGAGGTTGTCTTACATTTTGATCCATAACCCTGGTTCTACCAATTCGATTTTGCTGATTTTCAATACCAAACTGCTTATAAAAATTGTAAACATTTTGGTATATATTTCATTAATTTTTCTTATGTATTTTGAACGTGAAAGTGTTTTACACAGACAGACTGACGGACATTGCTCAATTGACTTAAAATTTCATAAGGATCATGCTTCCCAGATTCTTTTCGAGTCTTTTCCCCAAATTTAAATTTTTCATCCCCGAAATTCCCCAAAAAACAGTTAAATAATAGGTTATTTTAATTCATACATACATTATTTGAATTTTATTTATGTACGTGTGTAAAATAATTTAAAAAATAAAACTTATAAATTAAAATTTGTGATTTTATTCCATAAGAAATAAATTTTTTTTTATTTACTAAGCCATTCAGATATTATTTTTTTAATTCTATATTTTGTTAGTTTTTTAACTTTTAAAAAGGGAAAATACTTTAACCCCCAGTAACACGAAGTCTGTTAACTAATATTTATACTGACAGTTTTCATACAAAAATAATTTTAACCAACAGTATAACTATTAGTTAACGCCTAACCAGGCTTCGTGTTAATGGGGGTAAGAATTTTATATCGTAATTTTTAAAAATTAGGGGTTTTAATTTTTAAAAATGACAATATATTATATAATATATATATATATAATATATCAAATCACTTTTTTAGCAAGGATAAAAATGTCAAATAGCATATTGTTGCAATTTGAAGACTTACCAGACTTAAATTTGTATTCCAATGTTTTCTTTCGATTAAAGCAAACTCTTACATAAATTAAATACTTAGAACAATTCCGTAAATACGAAAACTAAAACACAAAAAATAAAAATTAAAATAAAAATCCCCAAAACATACAATATTGCCCCAACCGTTCCCCATATCCCCAAACCCAATTATTTATCCCCATTTACAAAATAAAATCCCCAATTTGGGGAAAAATCCCCTAATCTGACAACACTGATAAGGATCAACAATATATATACTTTGTTGGGTCTCAGATAAATATATGACAAACTTATATATACCCTCACTTGTGGTGGTGGAAGGTATAAAAAAAACAATTGTAAGCATAAAATCGTAACAAACTCATTTTTAAATTAAATTTAATACATAGTCCTTGGTGTAGCAAGTTTCTATAAAAAGTATTTAGCCGAATATTTTGTCACATGTAAAATATCGAGTACGCCAAAAATGCATAAAAAAGTATCAATATAAATATTATGATTTGATTTCATTGATTTCAATTAATAACATTTATAAATAATTTCTTAAATATGTAGTATGATTTTTTCATATTTTATGTTTTCAAATAAAATCTAGAATGCTTGGAAAACATTACAATATCATTTATATTTTTATGTTGTTCAAAAATGTTTGAAATTTATTTGTTTTATGATTGACTCAATTTTGTTAAGAGGATGAAATGCTTTAATGTTTATGTATGTTTTATTATGATTAATGAAAATGTTTAAGTTTCAGGTATTGTTAATTCATAATAAAATATTGTCCATTATATGGCTATTATGCAAACATTGTTGAAATAATTCGTTAGATAATACAATTATAATGCAATTTATTATAAAATAGCATACAATTTACGTAAAAAAAGGTAAAATTTCCGTTGTGTACAATTTTATTATATGGGGCATTTCACGTCAAGTGAACCAACTTTTGAAATCGATGTCTTCCAATCGGGATGAAATTTGCACCAATGTTAGTCCTATTGGATAGTAATTCGGACACAATTTTTCAACAAGATCGGTCAAGAACTCTCTGAGTTATAGGAGGTCAAAATTTGACATTTTGGCCAAACAGGTGTTTTTTCTTATCCATATAACTTATTACCTATTGTTCTTAACAAAATCTGTCCCAAATAGTTTAGATAGCTATTTATGCAATCTTTGGAAAAAAAAAATTAAAAAAAATTAATAAAATATTTTTGACTTTTTTTTTAAAAAATCAAAAACATTTTTGACTTTTTTTTCAAAATGGGCCCTTTTTATTTTTTTTTTTTATTTTTTTTAAGAAAGCTTAGGTCTTTTCCTAAACGACCTATATGGTCGCATAGTGGGATGCGAGTGGGATATCTATCAAAAAAAATATTTTGTAACTCAAGATATGAAATTTTTTGACTTTTTTTGCAAAATCCCAAACTTTGTTGACTTTTTTTAAAAAAATGGACCCATTTTTTAAATTTTTTTTTTGCTCAGAAGAAAGCTTATGTGTTTTTCTTTAACACCTTTTTTGTCGCTTAGTGGGATGCGAGTGGGATATCTATCAAAAAAATGTTTTGTAACTCAAGATATAAAATTTTTTACTTTTTTTTTTGCAAAATCAAAAACTTTTTTGACTTTTTTTCCAAAATGGACCCTTTTTTATTTCTTTATTTTTTTCTCAAAAGAAAGCTTAGGTCTTTTCCTTTAAAACCTTTATGGTCGCTTAGTGGGATGCGAGTGGGATAACTATAAAAATAAATGTTTTGTAACTCAAGACAAAGGTTTTTAAATTGATTTTTTTTCATATTTTCATATTTCAAACCTTAAAAAAACCACTGCAACTGACCGATAATAGCCACTGGAGGGGTGCAATGTGAGGCCGACCGCCATTTATTTTCCCCCCCCAAAATTTGTCTGAGTTTTGCATCTTGCGGCTTTTTTATTCAATCCTATAGGTAGTTTTCAGCGCAATAATTTATATTCGTGAGCGATTTTTGGAAGTGGACCTTATATGGGAGCTATGTCAAATTATGGACCGATCATCATGAAATTAAGTGGTGTTATTAATGTCTATATGAAAGTTATTTATGTTGCATTTTATGTGTATACCAACATTTTTAGGAGATTTATGCTCGTTAAAGTGATTATCGGAAGCAGGCCTTATATGGGAGCTATGACTAATTATGGACGGATCATAATAAAATTTGGTGACATGAATTCCGTATATATAAAACTTATTTGGAGAAAAACTTGTGTAGATACCTATATAAATTAAACATTTGTGACCGATAAAGTCCACTTTCAGGAGGACATTTGTATGGGGGCTAGGTGAAATAATGGACCGATTTCAGCCAGTTTCAATAAGCTTGGTCCTTGGGCCGAACAAATTATATGTACCAAATTTTATCGAAATATCTTCAAAATTGCGAGCTGTACTCTGCGCACAAGGTTTACATGGACAACCAGCCAGCCAGACGGACGGACGGACATCGTTTAGTCGACTCAGAAAGCGATTCTGAGTTGATCGGTATACTTTAAGGTGGGCTAGACTAATATTTTTGGGTATTACAAACATCTGCAAAAATTTAATATACCCTCGCCACTATGGTGGTGTAGGGTATAAAAAGTGATTTTTATTCCTGAGGTTAACATATTATGGGTATTACAGTATCGAGGCTATGAAATTTTAGTTAGGTTGTTACATACCATCGGAAAGGCTAATGTGTGTAGTTTCTCCGCGTGAGTTTAATTTTTAAGGTTTACACATAAATATGAAAAAAATCAAAATAGTGCATATGCTAAAAATTTAAAAACCTTTGTCTTGAGTTACAAAACATTTATTTTGATAGATATCCCACTCGCATCCCACTAAGCGACCAAAAAGGTTTTAAAGGAAAAGACCTAAGCTTTTTTTTGAGAAAAAAAAAATAATTAAAAAAAGGGTCCATTTTGGAAAAAAAAGTCAAAAATGTTTTTGATTTTGCAAAAAAAAAGTAAAAAATTTTATGTCTTGAGTTACAAAACATTTTTTTGATAGATATCCCACTCGCATCCCACTAAGCGACAAAAAAGGTGTTAAAGAAAAACACATAAGCTTTCTTCTGAGCAAAAAACAAAAATTAAAAAATGGGTCCATTTTTTTAAAAAAAGTCAACAAAGTTTTTGATTTTGCAAAAAAAGTAAAAAAATTTCATATCTTGAGTTACAAAATATTTTTTTTGATAGATATCCCACTCGCATCCCACTAAGCGACCATATAGGTCGTTTAGGAAAAGACCTAAGCTTTCTTAAAAAAAATAAAAAAAAAAAATAAAAAGGGCCCATTTTGAAAAAAAAGTCAAAAATGTTTTTGATTTTTTTAAAAAAAAGTCAAAAATATTTTATTAATTTTTTTTAATTTTTTTTTTTCCAAAGATTGCATAAATAGCTATCTAAACTATTTGGGACAGATTTTGTTAAGAACAATAGGTAATAAGTTATATGGATAAGAAAAAACACCTGTTTGGCCAAAATGTCAAATTTTGACCTCCTATAACTCAGAGAGTTCTTGACCGATCTTGTTGAAAAATTGTGTCCGAATTACTATCCAATAGAACTAACATTGGTCCAAATTTCATCCCGATCGGAAGACATCGATTTCAAAAGTTGGTTCACTTGACGTGAAATGCCCCATATATGTACTATTCTTCCAGAGTAGCTTGAAAAAAAAAACACTGCTTACAATACAACATACAAAAAGTCGATTATCTTTTGCTGTAACGCATATTTCAAACCCTGACGACTACTTAGTTGACGTTATATTTGCGACGAAACCAAAATGATGCTTTTCTATAATCATGTACCTAATAGGGTATGAAGAAAACCTTTAAAAGCATTGGAAAGTCGTAACATAATTCCAACTGTAAAATTTAGTAGACTTTCGGTAATGGTTTGGGGTACATATCTAGAAAAGGAGTTGGAGAAATTTGTTTTATTGAGAACACCATGGATGCGAAGTAATACCTGGATATATTAAAGAGTCATCTAGTTAACACAGCGAATAGATTTAGGTTTTATACTGATAAGAAGCCGAATTTCAAATTTTATCATGATAATGACCCCAAATATAAGTCTCTGTTGGTAAGGACGTGGCTTCTCTACAACTGCAGTAAGGTACTGGATATTCCTTCTAAGAGTCCAGATGTAAATCCGATTAATAATTTATAGACTTATCTGAAGAAAAATACTGCAAAACGGCGTCCCAAAAAAACAGAGCTGTAATATTGGAGGAATGGAATAAAATACCAACGAATATGTGCAAAAATTAATCAATTCGATAAAACGGCGTCTGCAAGCCACTATTGATGCGAATGGTGGCCACAATATTGATCATCCTTCAATTAAAGTATGTAGAAACATTTTCTTGACAACAAAATTCTGAAGTTTCTTATGTTTTTTGATCATATTTCTTAATCTTAAGTTTTTGGTTTTTTCTCCTTGCTGTTATTTGTTAGTTAATACATAGCTTAAAATGAATTAATAAACAAAAATAGTAAAAATTAAACGGATTTTGTTTTTTTAATGATCAAAGTCAAAACGAAATTATTTTCACTATGTCAAAACATTTTCTTGACAAACTGTATATGAACATGATCTTATTCTGAATGAAAAAAGTTTGTGAAAAAATTCATGTTCGATTAATAATATTTATTTACATATTACAAAATTCATTCCAATTATAAATTTATTTTTTCTGTACATGTTAGGGTATTCAATCGATTAACCGCCAATCGGTTAACCGATTAATTTTGGTCGGTTAATTGTTCGAATAATTTAAAATTGGCGATTTTCAAATAACAAATAAACTGATTAATTTGTGTCGATTAACCGATTATCCGAAATTTCTTTTTTTTTTTTGCACTTTATATAGAAATATAGTTTTAAGCACACTAATTTTATGTATTAACTCATGAACATTAACTTCTAGAAGTAGTTTTTTAGAAGTATAGCACAAAAATTGGAAATGAACTTTTTTCTAGAATGTACTATAATTATCTTTGTCCTAATGAATCGGAGGACTACTTGATAATAGATGAATCTAAAGACATAACAGAAACGAGTCTTTTATCAGAAACTATTAAAAGTATTCATAATCTAAAAAAATACAAAAAGGACTCCAAATATATATATGAGGATTTTATATGAGAAATTGGATATTCTTTATCATGCCTTACTTTTGCTTTCTCCAACATCTAATCAGTGAGAGAGTTCTTTCCAAGTCAAGTTTTATTAAAACTAATGAAAAAAATCGTTTAAAATGAAAACATTTCAATTATATTCTTTTTTAAAAGGCTTATTTCAGAAGATCTCCTTAAAATCCTAAAAAAACTCATATGTGCATAAAAAAGGTCTCAGATACAATATTTTTGTTTTGCTATTACTTATTTGGTTTTGTTGAATTGTTATGTTTTATTTGTTTTTTATGTTTTTGTTCTTTTTATTAATAAAATTCTTAGGGCCTAATTCAGTAAAACGAAAGGAAAACAATTTTCAAATTTTTATATGAAAAACACTCAACAATTATTTAAAAACTGAGTGATTTTCATACTAAAATTTGAAAATTGTTTTCCTTTCGTTTTTCTGAATTAGGCCCTTAAATAGGTACACAAAATTTTTTGTTTTATTCTCAATTTAAAATTAAAAGGGAAATTACTCGGTTAATCGAATAATTCAAAATTAACCGATTAAATCTAAACCCCGATTAATTATTTGCACGATTAACCGATTAAATCAGAAACCCGATTAATTGAATACCCTAGTACATGTGTAATTTATAATTTTCGTGACGGCAACACTGGTGATTCCCCTTTCCAATGTTGTAAAATAAAACTAAAATTTTGCATGTGTGCGACTCAATAATTTTTAGCGGAGCTAAATATCGTAAAAGAAATGCAGAAAAAACTGCAAAGATAGATAACTAACTAAAAAAAAAAACCTAAAATTAGATTCGCAGTAAGTATTTAGTAATAATTATTCATGATTTTGTGCAATTGAATAAAAAGTTTAATGAAAGTAAACAAAATTGTGGCTGTAAGAACAATATTTTTTTAGCAGGAGTTAGAACGGAATTCTGCACAAAATATCAACGAAATGCATACAAACTCTTCTTCAGTGAACTTATTAAGAGACAATAATATTTCAACTGATGTTATACAGATTAATAGTGATCCCTTTTTGTGGAATTTAAAGGAAGATATATGTAGGTATTAACGGCACGCCACAAAATAAAATGTCAAAAAGGTTTACAATTATTTCAACGTACTTTAAAAAACGGAGAGATTCAACACAGAAAGTATTTTGTATTCCTTGTTTGTTATTTGGTAAAAGTGGTGCTTTTACCAGCGCACAGTAGCTTAGAATCGTTTTTCATCGGCCAAACATCTGTAACTTTTGAATAGATAGAGATATTTTAGAATTTTTTTTTCATTAAAATCGGTTCAGCAGTTGCTGAGAAATTTAAGGCAAAAGTTGAACTTTTAATTTTGTTAAAGCATTTAGTATAAAAATGCGTTTTTTTTGTTTTTTGAATTAGCTTTACTTATAAAAAAAGTTACAACCAGCTAAAAAAATATTTTAATACATAATATTTAGAGTAATTTTGTGAACAGGTTCCCACTTTATCAATTTTAAAACACTTTCCATTAGAATCGGTTGTTTTTGGACAAAAAATTACGATTTTCTTAATGTTTATTTTGTATTTCATTTAAATAACATTAAGGACAGAAATATTGAAATTTTATAAAAACTAAAAGTTCTTTAATGTTTATTTTATTTGTAATTGTTATTCATTCAGTTGGAAAATAGCCTGAAAATATTCCATATTTAGTTCTATATTATTTCTGGCCTCTAGCAGACCTTTTGCTTCTTTATTTTTCTACTTTCCATTGACTTTGAATGCTAGAGATGAGCAGATCTGACGTTGCTAGTAATATATTTTTTAAATAGATCTTCATTTGTACAATTTCATGATATTTTTCTGGTACTGTGCTCTACATAAAATCTTTTTTCTTGGACTTCCTCTGATAGATTCCAAGTGGTACTAAATGATGCTTAATGACATCTTATCCATGATAATGGATTTTGTAAACTGTTGCAGACATAATGGTTGTTTATATTCGTGCAGATTCCTTCGCATAATCACCAAATTTTCTATCATCAATTTGTTCATTCCACACAAGTACATCGAGTATTGTTTTAAGTCTTGAAATAATTGATATAAATCTTATTTCAATGGGCTTCCTCTGTTATTTCAGATACTCATTGGGGATCGGAAAAGAACTATCTTGCTATGTTTCCATCATTCGTATTGCCTGATCCTTGTTTTGGTTGATCTATAATCAACCCATACTTGAGAAATTCGTCCTGAACATATTTCTTTTTTAAACTTCTTAACTCCTTATTGGTGTCGTTGTTTCTTATTGGTCCAAAATCCAAATCATAACTGATTTTTAGTATATGTTCCATTAATCGTATTGTATGTAGCGGTGATCATCTAAATTCATACGCATCAGTATTATCTAATGATTTTGCTGGACTTAGTTGATGTGGTTTGACATATAATGCAGCTGGATGAAGCATATGGTAGCTTACTTAAATTATGTGGCCGTCAATCTCTAATATTGCAATTAGGGCTCTAATATTACTGACTTCTTTTTTAATGCCCTCATGATGGCATTAAAAAAGAAGTCATCCTTCCTTTTTAAATTCAAATTTAATTGGTCTGCAGTATTTCGTTGAAGATGATTTTATTTTTCCAAATATCCTTTGTTTGCATCTTACTGGACGAAAGCTTCGAGTCTTCCAAATTCTTACATCCCCATTTACAAAAGAGACCTAGGTAGCATAAATAAGTACATGAAAAAGTGCTAAAAAACTAGGTAAAATACCTATGAACAGGTAAAAGTATTCTACAGACGGTCCAGGCATGTACAAACGTATATAAGAGGACACTTTCGCTTTTCTCCTGGTAGTAAAACGTTAAACCCTTTTGACCCTCAGAACTTTTATTCCACTAAAATTAAAATGGTTTAGAAACGCTTTTGGAGCTGAGGAATTTTCGAGTTGATTTACAGCCGTTCAGCTTCCTAGGTGTCATGGGGGTCAGTGCTCACCTCGGGTATATTTTTTTTAAATCGCCACAGATCCGTTTAAAGTCCGAATGAATTGAAATTTATTTTATTTTTTTTAAATTTTGCTCGATCTATTTTTTTGTTTTTTAGATATGGTGAGCCTACAGAGAGTCGAAAGTCTATTTTAAAAAATCAGCTATATTGGCATTTAAATTCTAAATAAAATAAAGAAATTTTTCTAGCAGTTATCTCGTCCCTATAAAAAATTACACGCATCCAAAGTTGGAACATGTAAAGAGGTCAGTATTTTTTACGTCTTTTCACAAAAAAAAGTCCCTATATACAATTTTTATATGATCCGGAAAGAGAACTTAATTTAAAAGCATGTAAAGTAAAATTTGGCTCACTTAAGCGGACATAGTACCCCCCAGACCTATCCAAACATGGGCAATTAAAAAGCTCCATATATGTATAACCCTATATGTTATTTAAATACATAAAAAGTTATTTTACTATCACTGTAGGCACTTTTCAAAAAAAAAAAACTCTGTTTTTGGAACACATTTTCCACGTTTTAGGAATTTCGGTATTTGAAATTAAAAAATGTCAAAAATTATAAAGCCGTTAATTTGTTGATATCTTTAACCGTTAAAATTTTACATTAATTCAAATTATATTTTTTTCTTCATGGAAAATTATTATATTATAATTTTTTTAATTTTTAAGTTAAATGACGTCCGAAAAATTTATAAAATTATTTAATTTTACTAAAATATTAATCTTCAAGTCCTAAGGATTTCACCAATATCTTATTGTTAGGTTTTTACCTTTTAAAAAACGGGGGTTTATTTCCTTTAAATAAACCGGATACTTTTGATTGCAAATAAAAAGCAGTTTTAGTAGTTTAAAATTGTAACAACTCTTTATTTATTTAAAATGTACAACAACAACTGTACAAATATTCACTCAGTGTCTATATACACGTTTATCAATTCGCAGAAATGCACACACACTCTTTAACGTACAACCTTAAATGTACAAGACAGTTGATGTTAACTCTAACAGCGCCTGTTATCAACTCAACTCACGACTGCCAGCTCTGCCACTATTTATACACGCGACATCTATCGGGAAACTTCAACAATGCTCTTAACGGACATACTAGTACATTCGAATTCTAGAGCTTTCGATGTTAATGTTAATGCAGCTTAAACATTTAGTGTTGCCATACTTACAAACAATGCTATCAACATTGTTGATAAGTAGAAGCTTCTACTGATAGACGTGTTTATAAACATGATGAATGTTGAAGGCAGTCGTTACGGACCGTTAAATTCAAATCGCTATTGCACATTCGTAACAATATTTACTCTTCAGAAGATCCACAAACCATGCCCCCTTTGAGAAATTTTAAGGTTTTTTCATATAATTATTGCATGAAAAATGTGTTATTCATATATTTAAAATTTCAGTTCATTCGGATCATAAATGGAATTGTGGCGATTTTTTTAAGAAATTGTATACCCGAGGTGACCAACTTAGCTCTAACCATATGAAATTTCGTAACAATATATTCAATAGTTCTCGAGATACCGAATTATTTGCAAAAAAAAAAAAAATTTTTCTAAACCACTGTGTAGCATACCTCGCCCACAATTACCAATATTTCGATCTAATTTTTTGGCCACATTAGTTTCAATATGTTTACTATTGAATGGCATTTAAATTTAAAATCGGTGTTAAAAGAAAATTGGACTTTTGGCCAATGAAATTTCTGAGGGCTTAGTAACTGGAAAATTTCAAATGCGCGCGTTGAAGCTCACGAAAATTCAGACATTCATTGGCTAAGTATTTTGGTATCATTGTAGATTCTACACCTGATTTTGCAAATGTCGATCAGCTTGCTATGATTATTATACATATGTATATGTAAGTGAAAATGGTGAAAATGTTGAAAGACTTTTACAATTTTGTCCAAAGCAATAGATATTGAAAATCTTTAGAAAAAAATAGTTTGGACATAATAAATTGCAATGGTCAATCATATGCAAGTAATATGTCCGATTTTATATTCAGGACCTCGGGCACGAATTGAAATAAAATAATTTGGAATTTATTAGCAACTTGTGCAGCTGAATCTATATCCGAAGTAGTCGATTTTTTTGACCTTGCATGAACTTTATAATTGAGCAGCGAACAAATTTAAGACTCACATGTCTATTTCAAACTATCTGGTCTGTTCGACATGATGTATGTTATTCTTTAGAAAAAGAGTGGTCTGCAATAATGGATGCATTAGACTGTATTACAAAGACGAGAAAAAGACTACACGATCTGAAGCTATTGAATTGCAACGAAAATTAAAGCATCCAGAAACAGCTATTCTAGTCATTGTTTTAGATCGTTTGTAAAAAAATTTTTGCTAGTAAAAAATTTCAGAGATCACATCTGTTATCCAAAATTTTTTTTCTAGCTTCATTTCTTCAGCATATGAGAAATAAACTATTTAAAGTAAAAGCCAAAGCGCTATCTTGAGTTAAAGATTATTATAAGTTTGATACTCATCGGAAAAAAAAGAAGAAAACTTCAGTCAGATGAATCACGTGTACATGAAAGGGCACGATTTTGTAGATGAGAAAATTTTAGTACAGTTATCCGAACGAAAAAAGGTCATGCAACTAAACTCGTCGAAAAGTATCCAGATGATCTAGAAGGGACATTAACAAATAAAATCATTCATTTACATTATCCACTCAATGATATTACATTCACGGAATCTTAAAGATATTTACTCTAATGTATATTTGTTTGAGTATCTCTGCTACAAACTGTTCAGTTGAAATTTCTTTTTCCACTCTGAAAAGAGTAAAAACCCATCTACGGACTATTATGGTCCAAAATAGACTAAACGCTCTTGTATTATTGTATATAAAAGTTTTATATACTTACATACATTTATTTATTATTTTATACCCTATATACCCACTATAGTTGGGAGGGTAGTATGCGTTTGTGCTGATGTTTGTTACGTCCAAAAATATTTGTCAAACCATGTCCGTCCGGCTGGCAGTCCATGTAAACTTTGTGCGCAAAGTACGGGTCTCAATTTGATGATATTTCGATAAAATTTGGCACATACAATTTGTTCGATCCAAGGACGAATCCTATTGCAACTGGTGGAAATCGGTCCATTATTTCACCTTATGTCCTCCCGAAATTGGACTTTATCGGTCATAAATGTTTAATTTATATAGGTATGTATCTACACAAATTTCGCTCCAAATAAGTTCTATATATACGAAATTCGTGTCACCTAATTTTATGATGATCGTTCCATATGTGCAAAATTTTATTTATTAATTTTTTTTTTTTTTTTTTTGAAAATTATAATAAGACGGGAATGACACTACTTTGGATTGGCCAAAGTAATGAAATTAAAAAACGTATATAAACATATTTTTGTATGGCCAACATTTTTTGATATGTCGTACTGGAAATTTTTTCCTTATGCCAAATGCTATCGATAAATCGTTGGCACAATATCGATTACTAATTCGATCCACCCTAATACACATAAATATGTATTAAAATTAATCACTTCTGTATAATCGGAATGGGCGGCACATCAGAGAGTGCCTAGAAAGGGCCTAAATCCGTCATTGCTTAAATGGCTAAGAGTTGTATGTGTTTGAAGGCTTTTGAAATTCACCCTGCTGTGTGGCTTACAAAAAATTTATAATAAAACATGAAACACAGCTTGGCTCTACATCTTGACAATAATCTGAAAGAACCAAAAAAAAAAACAAAAATTAAAAACGATTCTGTCAGTCCTGCCGCTTGGCTGTAAGTAATTATGGCTCCAAAAATAGCTGAAATGTTCGATAATGCAGCCGTTTTACAGTGGTCGAAATACGCATTCTGGTGTCATTTAATTTAAAACAGCGTTGAAACATAATGATTTATTTTTGTTTCACTTGGAAAAGTATAAAAAAGTAAATTTTCAACACATTTTATTTATTTTAATAATTTAGATAAAAAAAATTTGCACCATTGATACATAATTTTAAGGCAAAAATACATGTTTCTAATCAGAATCAGAATTATAAGAACAAACAGCGTCTTCTTGTATATTTTGTTCTAAAAGTAAGTTTTGGACATCATTATCTATTATTACTTGGTTTCGGGAATATAAAGAAGGGCGTTTAGAGATCGCGGAAATAAGAGGATCAGAAGAGAAGAGAAGTGAACGCATCAAATCTTCCATTGTGTTTTTTCTTGAATTTTTTCAAATTCCTTAGATCTTTATTTCTCGATTCCTGCGCTTCTTCAGACATCATCCCTATTGGTAGAGATACGTGGTTTATAATATTGTTACGAATGTGCAATGACAATTTGAATTCAACGGTCTGTAACGACTGCCTGCAGCATTCATCATGTTTGAAGGCAGGTCCATCATTGACATTGTTTGTAAGTATGGCAACACTAAATGTTTGGGCTGCTGGCAATGACATCGAAAAGCTCTAGAAATCGAATGTACTAGTATGTCCGTTAAGAGCATTGTAGAAGATTCCCGATAAATGGCGCGTGTATAAATAGTGGCAGAGCTGGCAGTCGTGAGTTGAATTTTATCATTGGCGCTGTTAGAGTTAACATCAACTGTCTTGTGCATATAAGGTTGTACGTAATAGAGTGTGTGTGTATTTCTGCGAATTGATAAACGTGTATAAAGACATTGAGTGACTATTTAATTCTGTTGTTGTTGTACATTCTAAATAAAGAGTTGTTACAATTTTAAACTACTAAAACTGCTTTTATTTGCAATCAAAAGTATCCGGTTTATTTAAAGGAAATTAACCCCGTTTTTAAAAAGGTAAAAACGTAACAATATACAATACATTTGAAATGCATCTGTATTAACTTTATACACACACGACATAGTTCGTAAAATTACATTAAATCTGCTTATTAATTCTACATTGACTCCAGTCAAAAAGCAGCTAAATTTGGCTGTTGAAAAAATCTTCTTGCAGTGTTACCGTTATTAGTATTTCCTGAACCAGGCCTAGGAATATCAACTAATAAAGACATTCTATTTCTCAATTTTTCTTGTATATCTAGTTTAGTTTGTTGAACTATGTCTTTGTCACAACCACGAATTTGCCATTTTTATAGGCAATCGGTAAGCAATGTGTAGAATGCATTCAAAGCATCTTATCCACGCATGGAGTGTTGAGAAGCCATATTCAAACATATTTGTATTACATGATCGATTTTTAACAGCATTTAAGTTGTTCATCATTGTAGGTTTGGCTCCGCAAATGCCACATTTTTGCGACGAGGATTCTTTTTTTCCCTTGTGATTTGCGAAATTGCCAGGATGTCCCACTTCGATTTAAGTTGGTTCCTAGTCGACCTATATCTTCATATAGGAAGCTGGAACGCTTAAACCTTGTTGTAAAAATCAGAAGTGTTAATGGTACTCCACCAGTTGATACGTTGAGTTTTCAATGGTACTCCACCAGTTGATACGTTGAGTTTTCAATGGTACTCCACCAGGGTTCACTTAAATTAAAAGACACGCGGTTGGTGCAAACAACGTAGAACAGGATCCGTTATACGAAGCCTTACATCACACACGTACCAGAGTGAGACGCAAAATTGTCGAAGGCAAAAAAACGAACAACGGGCCTGATTGCACTTAAGAGATAATTACAATGACGCGCGAGTTGTTAATCAATCCAGACCTACTTTGCGACAGGAGGAGGATTCTCCTACAACACTAAACACTTTTCCATCTATCATGGTAATGTAAAATTTGTGATACATTTGAAAAAACTCAAATTGTGTGGGCTTTATTTCCAAAATTTGCTTTTTAACTCCTTCAACTTCCCTACTAACTAATTCAGAGGTTTCTTTTTCGAAAATCAATTTAATTGGTCTACAAAACCGTGTTGAACAAGGTCGTGAATTCTCCCAAAGAATAACATCCCCCAAATATGTTTTTATCTATTCGAAGCGATTCAGCGTCAGAAAATCGTTGCCGATAAGTGGAATGTCCACTACTGCCCCATTTATATATAGCTGTAATTGGATCTTCATTGATATTCACAAAATACTCCTTTTGCAATTCAACTATCCTTCTTACAGTATGGTCAACCAAGCTCTGCAAAGGCACTTCGGCAGTAATTTCGACTCCGAGAGGATAACATTTTTTTTTTTGCTAACAACAATTTATCATATGATAGATATATGTTTCTTATTTTTGCATCAGTTTTCATAAGTTTGTAGGAATGTTTTGAGAAGCCGCCGTCCACGTATAGACCCAAGGCTTCATCGGGCGTATATGCAATAGGTTTACTAACCTTTGAAGCAATAGTTTTTTTAATTTTAGCTGCAACTTCTTTGTCAGAATGTACCAATGATACCACTTCAGATGCACTTCTTTTTCCCGCTTTGTGTAAACTAACGCGGGTGGCCACTACGAGCTCCTTACAAGGGGTTTCATTCACATGTTGTGAAACTTTGTTTATTTGGGTTTTAGGGAAACATTCTGCGAACTCTTTTGTAGGTCGTCCAGCATTATGACTTGTTGTTGGTTGCTTAAACAATAAAATTTCACTGTCCAACCAATCTTTATTGCGTTCTTCAAAATTCGATAGAGTCCTGTTGGAGTTCTTCCACTTTTCTACCAGTCTACTTATAAAGCTTCTCAGTTTCTTTTTTATTTCTCGGTACTGATTCTCACTAAAATTATTTTTGGGAATGATATTATTAAATACATGGACCTCTACAGCAGAAAATTTCCCGAAAGTTGCACTCCATGAAACTACAATATAGACCACTTCTAATATACTACCATATACGTCACTTACCACAACCCATTTCTAAAAAACTAGTGGAACACAGGTCACATACATTCATTTTTTAGTACATAAATACCTTTTAATTAAAAAAAAGTAAATATAGTTTCCAAAAAATTAATCACTTGTGTCAATATCAACAAAAATCATACACTGAGTAATTTGGCGCCAAATTTTTAAATACAAAAGCCACAACAAATAATATGTTTGACAGCTCACAGCTGTGCGAATATTAATAGTAAAACAAAAGTAAAAATGTCAATATGGTATCAGTTATCGATAAAGTGCAAAAAAATGATCGATTTTAACATTTCAAAATTTGAATTTAATGAC
Organism: Calliphora vomitoria; assembly: GCA_942486065.2. Lineage (NCBI taxonomy): Eukaryota > Metazoa > Arthropoda > Insecta > Diptera > Calliphoridae > Calliphora > Calliphora vomitoria. The sequence continues at coordinate 63,311,763 of OW818030.2, read as the reverse complement.
GCCCGATCATGCATTTCGACCAATGTGCGTTTAGCAGAGATACAAACCAACATATACACATATATGTATGTACAGTCAGCGTCAAAAGAAAGTGTACAACTTGTTTTTACATTTAAAACGTTTTATTTACATATTAAAAAACTATTTATTTTTAAGTTCTAGTATATTTGACAAAATATCTACTTGTTCTATTACAATATATAAACAAATATAGATCAACAGCAACAAAAACATAAACAAAAAAAAAAAAAATACTCCATTTTTAGCGCGTCAAAATAAAGTGTACAGTTTAGGGAAATTAGAAGAAAAAATCGTGTTAAGTATTTTTTTGACATCATTTGGCTTTTAAAACTGTTTCTAGCCTACTTGGCATTTGTTTCTACCAATTTTGATGTCACCTCTGTTGGGATTTTGGACCACTTTTCCTGCTGGAATTCCTTTAGAGAGTCTTTGGTGGTAATATTTTTTTTTTTTCTGATCTGTCTGTCCAAATGTTCTCGCAGGTCCGGTGACTGGGGGGGTTGTTCCAATTGTTTCGGCGTATGATACAACAACCATTCTTTAATATGTTTAGAGGTAAGCTTCGAATCGTTGTCCTGTTGTAAGTTCCAGGTTCGGTGTAGAATTAATTTTCTGACGCTGAATTCCATATTTTATTTTAGAATGGTTTTGTTCATACAAATATTAATAATTATGACTTTCACCATGGCCGAATACCTACCATGTTTTACGGTGGATAGTAAATTTTTTGGTCGAACCCTAGATTTTTGCTTCTCCAAATTTTACTTCTGAAAATCTCAAACATTCTTTCGTCCGTAAACAGCACATTATTCCGATACGATTTTTCTGGGGTTTTATACTTGTTTGCGAATTCTAGACGTCACTCTTTATTTCGTTCGGAAATGTGGGGATTTTCTCTCGCAACTCCACAATATAGAGCATTTGCGTGTAGCGCTCTACGAACCGTACTGGCAATAACTCTCACTCCAGATGAATCTGTTAATTCTTCGCATAATTTTACTGCACTTACTGTGGGTTATTTCTTCACTGCTCTTACAATTGATCGTACTTCAAGGTTGTTAAGGCGTTTTGGTCATCCGCCACGTGACTAATCTTCTAAACTTCTAGTTTTGTTTGTCTATAATTATTTTTACAGTATTATGGCTTCTTCCTGTTATAAAGGCGATTTCAAGTAACGAATTGCCTTTATTTTTAAATTTTATGACTTACTTACTCTTTTGTTTAAATTGCAGTTTGTTTTCCCATTTTGGTTTTAAAGTTCTCGCGGTCAAATAAGAAAAGTTACTATCTTAAAATCTAATGAGTAGGGGGCGGATTTTCATGCATTTATTATTGGAAAATATGCGCCTAAAATATGCTTCAAAAAAATCAAAATATGACCTAAAAAATTTAAAAATATGCACTTATATTTTTGTGCAGGAACATAAAATATTTAACTATGGATCACGCAATGTCCAAAAAAATACACAACAATGTTCGCAGCAGTTAGGACTCTTTAAATTATACCAGGAATTAAATAGTTAAAGTTTTAAAATTATAATTGTTCTTCTGAGAAAACGATTAATATATTAATTGTAATAGCTTGGTATGAATACTTATTTAAAGTCATAATCTTTAGAGCTTCTATTTTGTAACTTGCCTTTTAAAATCTTAAAAATTTGATCGTGATGTAAAGTAACATCCAACCTTAATTTTCATCTCGTAATAACCTAGCAGCTAGCAGTTAAGCAAGTAGTAATGTAAAAGTATCCCTTATAGACAGTAATTGTCACTAATGTCTGATCACTTGGTTGACTCCAATTTTTATATTTTGGGTCATCTGACACGTATGTGTTTTTCGTAACGCAGAAATAAGTCAATTGGTTACCTTATACATCCCATGTTATCTAGCGTAAACACAATTGTCACTTAAGTGTCTCTAAGTAATCTATAGAGTAGTCAATTTAAACTTTAATTGTATAATGCATTTGTCTCTAAGTTATCCAAAGAGTCAATTGAACTCTGCTTAGGACATGCACGTGTTAAAATAACCAGTCACGTAGCTGGTAATCACTAATTCAGGACATTCTCCTAGAACTGCTGGGAAATGACTGTCAGGAGCGGTAACTATGTATATGAAGTTACAAAATCTTTCGATAACGAAATCTTTTATAAATCGAAATTGCAGTGAAAACAAATATGATTTTTTTCAAAACATTTAATGAATAGTTGATACTTAAAAAAAACTCTAAACTTTTTTGAAGCAAAATGTTTTGAAATGATAATTTTCAATTGCCGATAGAGAAATAAAGCACTTAATGTCAGTCTCTCGATGTCGAAAGAAGTTAGTCTATAGCATTTAATGATATTTCTATAACAAATTCGCCAACAACAACTTTTTGTCCAGACAATATGTGGACCATTGACGACCAAAAATTATATTTTTATTAAAAACTTGGATAATATGCATATAAATATGCATTTTGAAGTAAAATATAACAAAATATGCATTATCAATAAAATATGCAAAAATATGCACTAACAAATCGATGCCATTTTACAGCAAAATGTGCAATTCGGATAGACAATTAGTCTACATTGTATTTGGACGTTCGCGAAAAAACATGCATTTGCATATAAATCCGCCCCCTACTAATGAGACAGCAAGAAACACAAGAAATTAGAATCAAGCCAAAAATAAAGAATAACAATATATTTGTTTATGTAACTAGAAAAATCTTATTGCAATTCTAAATGTGTACACATTTTTCTGGCGCGTTAAAATGTACATTAGACACGCTCTTAAAAAATATATTTGCTTTGGATCGGTATTATTTTGCTCATTAGTACCTAAAACTAACTACTGCAAAATTTAAGTGCAATCGGATAAATATAACCCGTGCCGAAAATTGATTGAATGTTGTTAAATTGGGTAAATAATGGTACTTTTTGGGTATCTTAACAAAATTCTCTACTTAAATACTATTTTTTATATTTGAAATAAATCTTCTCATCTAGAGAAAATTGTCTTTCTAACAAGGTGTAAAACAATAATTTCAAATGTAAAATAACAAAGTTATACGAGTTTTCTCTGACCATATATTGAGCAAATTGTAATACTTAGTTTACGCATATTTTACACGCATTTCTGTGTAGAGTACATGGTTCTTTACATAACTTTTGCATGCAAAACATTGAGTAAATAAAGCACAAAATGCCATTTTTGTTGAATATATGACAGAAAATATGCTAATAACTTGGTTATTTTTAACTCGACATGTTTTATACCTTGATAGCAAGGTTGTCAACCGATACCGTTATTAATATCGCTAAAATTGAGTACCGGTATTGAAACCGATACCGAAATAATTATTTTGGTAAAATACCGGTATTCAAATACCGTTTCAACTAATACCGGTATCATACCGGTACAATACAATACCGTTATCATAACGGTATCAACACCATCATCATACCGGTATCAATTGCAAATCAATACCGGTATCATACTGGCATTAAGGAGTGAGATCGAAAAATTCTTAACATACATATATGTTAATAAAAACAGTTTTAATTTTTCTTTTATTTGATTGAAATTATTATTAAAATTTACAAAAAAAAAATATTTTTATAGTCTAATCACTAAAGATGAAAATTTTAACCTTTTTCGAAAACCCTTCCATTAACGTTTTTATAGTGCTTTCTGTCACTTTGTTCGAACAGGTGGTCCCTCTCCGTTTAAAATCTACCATAGTCTCGAAAAAAATCTGGGAACCCTGTTCTAAGGGTTCCCAGATTTTTTTCGAGACTTTTCCCCAAATTTAAATATTTCATCCCTGAAATTCCCCAAAAAACAGTTTGTGCTATCCCCAAAAATCCCCAGTAAAAATAATAGTCTAATTTTAATTCATACATACATTATTTGCACTACAATTAATTTTTTTTATGTACGTATGTAAAACAATTTAAAAAATAAAATTTCTGGTTTTATTCCATAAGAAATACAATTTTGTATTTACTAACCCATTCAGATATTGTTTTTTTAATTCTAGAGTTTGTTAGTTTTTTAACTTTTAAAAAGAGAAAATACTTTAACACTGTCGTGTTACTGGGTGTTAAAGTATACTGACAGTTATCATACAAAAATAATTTTAACCGACAGTATAACTATTAGTTAACGCCTAACCAGGATTCGTGTTAATGGGGGTAATTTTTAAAAATTAAAACCCCTTATCAAATCACTTTTTTAGGAATAAAATATTATCTATAATAACAAGGATTGCCAATATAAAATGTCAAATAGCATATTGTTGCAATTTGAAGACTTTCGATTTAAAACAAACTCTTACATAAATTAAATACTTAGAACAATTCCATAAATACGAAAACTAAAACAAAAAAATAAAAAGTAAAATAAAAATACCCAAAAATATTCAAAAAATCCCCAAAACATACAATATTGCCCCAACTGTTCCCCATATCCTCAAACCCAATTATTTATCCCCATTTACAAAATAAAATCCCCAATTTGGGGAAAAATCCCCTAATCTGACAACACTGCTTTTGGACACCATTTTTGTGCTCTTCAATTCTCTTTTAACAAGAGCCCAATATCTCTCCACTGGCCTTAGCTCCGGGCAGTTTGGAGGATTTGCCTCTCTTGGTACAAATACCACATTATTGTTCTTGTACCATTCAAAGGCTTGTTTACCATAGTGACAGGATGCCAAGTCAGGCCAAAAATAAGTGTACACATTATGAAGTCTTATGAATGTTAGCATCCTCTTTTGTAAACATTTCTTCATGTCAATTTCAGTATTTATTAGGGTATTCAATTAATTGAGTTTCTGATTTAATCGTTTAATCGAGCAAATAATTAATCGGGGTTAAGATTTAATCGGTTATTAATCGACTAATTTTGAATTATTCGATTAACCGAGTAATTTCTATTTTAATTTTAAATTGAGAATAAAACAACTAATAAGTAATAGCAAAACAAAAATTTGGTATCTGGGACCTTTTTTTAAGATTTTAGGGAGATCTTCTGAAATAAGGTTATTAAAAAAGAATATAATTGAAATGTTTTCCTTTTAAACGATTTTTTTTTTATTAGTTTTAATAAAACTTGACTTGGAAGGAACTCTCTCACTGGTTAGATGTTGGAGAAATCAAAAGTAAGGCATGATAAAGAATATCCAATTTCTCATATAAAATCCTCATATATATATTTGGAGTCCTTTTTGTATTTTTTTAGATTATGAATACTTTTAATAGTTTCTGATAAAAGACTCGTTTCAGTTATGTCTTTAGATTCATCTATTATCAAGTCGTCCTCCGACTCATTAGGACAAATATAATCATAGTACATTCTAGAAAAAAGTTAATTTCCAAATTCCTTAGTTTCAATTTTTGTGCTATACTTCTAAAAAACTATTGCTAGAAGTTAATGTTCATGAGTTAATACATAAAATTAGTGCGCTTAAAACTATATTTCTATATAAAGTGCAAAAAAAAAAAAAAAAATTTAGGTAAATCGGTTAATCGACACAAAATAATCGGTTTATTTGTTATTTGAAAATCGCCAATTTTAAATTATTCGAACAGTTAACCGACCAAAATTAATCGGTTAACCGATTGGCGGTTAATCCATTGAATACCCTAGTATTTATAGAGACCGTTGTACCAAATGATTGGCTTCTTTTGCCGCAACTGCATATTGCTTGCCATACCAAGAACTTTTTGGGAAATTTTGTCTGCTTTTGGGTCCTAAACTTTTCTTCAGCATTCCCTCGAGCATCAGCAACATAAAATTTTTGACCAGGAAGTTGCAACAAGAATATTTTTTCTTTATAAAACTTGACTTTAATTTCCGTGCTCTGTTTTTGGCCTCTAAATATTTAGCAGCGTTCCTGTCAGGAACTTTTTGTATGTTTTTAAAACAGCATTAGCTTTAACTTTTCGTACCAAATAGCCGAGCACTAACCGGGCTGCTTTCTTACCGGATGTGTTGGGAGCTCTCTTGATTTGCAGTTGTACGAAATTGATTCTTATAAAGTTTGAAGACTGTTACAATTATAGTTCTGAAGATAATGGAAAATATATACATATTTACATGGTGTGGGTGGTTCCACGCCCATTTTTCCAATTTCGCCCGTTTTTAGACAAGAAGCGCACAATAGTACCGAAGTAAATTCCACGAAGTTTGGCGGCTTTCACAATTATAGTTCAACAGATATTCCATAACAACTTTAAATGGGAAGTACCACGTTTACTTGAAATTTCAAAATAAAAGGTATCTTATTGTGCCTTCCAGATATAGAGAAACACACACAGTAAAATTTTCAAGAGGATTGGTCCAGTGGTTTAGGTTCCTATAAAATCGAAAAATCTAAATATTGCATTCCAATATATCAAATTTGTTTATTTTTAATAAATTTTTTTAATCAATTAGCAAATTCATTTAAAATTTTTTCGTATGATACATTTTTCGACTTTCGGCCGCACTGTGAGCTGTGTCAATTCATACATTATTCCCACGAACGCATTCGATTTTTCTACAACCTGCCACAAATTTTTTTTCTAAATAAACATATTTCCTAACTTTTGTATAATTATATTTTTATTATTATAACATATTGAGACCAAATTTCGTATTTTTAGTTACACTTGTTTCGGCCATATCATGTTATTAACAGCGGATGTTCGCTGATGCGGGTCAACGTATTTCCACATATCATAGTTCATATATGTTGTACCGATTTTTCCAAACATTTTTTAGCAACTAAAAATCGTAATACTAAATTCTAGTCCTTTTGATTTGGCACTATCGTATTTAAAATTCAGACGATAGAAAAAATTCATATATTTGTCCCCAAATAGCTGGCCGCCACTGTATATGAACACTCCCCGAAATATTTATAAGACCAACATTTTTTTGTCATAACTCGAAAAGTATAATTGCAATCACAAAATATTTTTGGCATGCATATTAGTTAAACTAAAACCAGTTTTTCTTATATTAATATATAGTGTATATTAGAGTGAAAATCAGTTGTATGGAACAAAATTTGAGTTCGATTTTTGAAGGATGCCGGGTGGAATATTGTGACACTAGGTCTAAAAGATAAGTATTGAAAATTTGAGCCAAATCGGACAACAATTTCGGGACGCGCATCGAGGTCAAAGGTCAGATATATACAAAATTTTACTATTTATATGAAATAAATTTGTAAAACTCCTTAACTTTCTGCATTATGTTACATAAATATCTAGATTTATTTATATTAATGAAAATTACAGTCAAAAAAATATTTTTCAGATTAAACCTATATCTTTGGGTCAAATTGACCCACAAACTGTATTATCGTTAAAATTCGGAAAAAAATGGAAATTTTTCAGTTTTTGTAAAAATGTTGCTACTAAATAATTATTTTTGCAATCGAATGCATAAGAATCGAAATGTGTACGTAAATGTCGTTCTAATGAGATATGAAAGGCAAAAATTGGTTAAAAAATTTTAAAGTTATTAAAAATTCTCCAGACCATTATCGTATCTCAGGCCACTTCAACAAGAAATGTAGAAACAAAATTAACATATTTTAAGAAATATTAAAATAAAAGCTAATTTTTACTTAAAATATATCCGTATTTACATTTGTATGAGTTTTTGTCTTTGTAGAATACCGTTAGCCCATTCGAAGGGATGGCCCAAAAAAATTATTTTATTTAACGTCAGTTTCAAATCTTCATTTTCAAATTTTTAAAAATTTTGTTAAACAAATTTCAGAATTTTTTGATCATCACATTGGGACTAATTGAGATCATAATAGAGAATAAAAATATGAAAAAATTATGTCAATACCTCTTACAGTTTTTCCGTACCTACAATTTAAATTTTGTGATTTTCGGGAAAAAAAATTTTTTTGGCCATAATTTGGCGAATGAGAGCAATTTCCTTACTGTTACGAATTCTAAGTAAAACCTAGAACGGCGCATATTTCGTATTACTCAGTTCAAACCACACGGATTTTGAGTTATGTCGTTGTTGCGGCAAATGAACAATATATAAAGAATTTCAAAGATGGTCTATATTATTTTTAATACCTATAGAGAATATTGCGCTATATTTAAAGGCAAAGAAGATAGAAGAAAATCTTTGAAATTTCCCGAGTTATCGAGATTCCAACTTGACTTTTTTATATTTGGGGAATTCAAACGGTCTGCTATAGCTCATATTGTTATAGTGTCCTAATATATTATCATAGTTTAAATAAATTTTTGTTGTGTTTCAAACAAAAAAGTTCTAAACTAATAAGACTGAGCTATGTTTATTGTTTTGTCATAAAATAACACTTTTTTTGTTTGAAGAACAACATCAATTTGTTTAAACTATCATAATAAGGGTACTCATTTAATCGTTTAAGTTTCCCATTTGTGTAAATGTGCAAATTTGCGCGACGTATTTCATGAACCCACCTTTTCAATTGTGTGCGAGTTTACACAGAAAATTTATATTTGTTAAAAATGTCAAATAAAAATAAATTCATCAAAAGCTGTAAAAATAAGTTTTTCAAATTGTATAAATTTAAATGTTGAATGAAAGTTAAATCTTTGGAAGAAACGATGATATACATAGTTTGGAAGATTTTGTTTATGTTCTAGCTGTTGGTTAATGTTTCCATACACATTGCCATTGAATCCAATCATTCCGTTCCAAAGTTACACAATTTTCACATGCCCAAAATATTTATATTTTATTTGATTTCTATTTTTCATAAATAAAAGTAAACAAAAACAGCTGATTCATCAAATGCACAATAAATTCAAGTTTGCGAGTCTAAATTGTCGCGCAAACTTATCGGAGTTGTGCAAACGAATTTCCATACATTTTTAGACATTTCATTTGCGAGAGTATAAAAATGCACAGATTGCACAGTTTGCGAGACATTTAAGCGTTTACATGAGGACCCTTAATATATTAGGACATTATGACAATATGACTTAATAGCAGACCGTTTGAATTCCCAAATTGAAAAATTAAAAATAAAATAATTGGGTTTTTTACTAATATAGGTACCTAGATATTGTTAATTTTTAAAGGTACATATTTTGAACTTTTTTCAACAAAAAATTTACTTTGTTGAAATATGTATGTACATTGTAAAAAGAAGATTTGGTCAAAATAATATGAGTTATTTGATATAGTGAAATCCTTCATCAATACATATACAAAAGTGTAAAATTCTGTGAGACAGATTAATTAGTAAAAAATATGTGTATGTGAAAACAAAAACAACACTCGTATGTGTGATTATTTTGGGTAATTTTTTTTTGTTTGAGTTTTTTTCTAGTTTCCGCTTTATGTGTGTTTTTCTATGATAGAAATATTTAAATAAATTTTCAACTTTCAATACTTAGTAAAGTTTGTTGTCGTTACGAAAACAAAAAATATGGAGTATGTACCTATGTACATATGTATGTATTTAAAATTTTGTGTTGTAGAGAACAATTTCAATTAGAATAATAATAAGCGGGTCTAAATCATATTTAATGATTTCATAATTTATTAGAAAAAGATTCGACGTGTATTTCAATTTGTCATTTAGGTCAGAATGATAATTTCATTTTTTTTTTTTAATTTAATTTACTGTTTGTTAAACAACAAACGTACTTCACACTAGAACATACTTAAACAAACAGACACAGTAAGCATTTATAAAAATACATGCATACTCTTATGTATGTATATGAAGTTACATACATACATATGTATGTAAGTATGTACACTCGTACTGTACATTCTAAGTGAAACGATGTTATCAAGTCCTATTATCTTATCTAGAGTTTTATTCTGATCCATTCATTCAAATGTAACCTCAAACCAAACGATCAGTTAAAAGTCGATCTACATATCTGTCGATTGTCTTTTGTTTGTATCCCCAAATGAGAGGCGATTAACAAAACTACAACAAACCCACACATCTGCACACTATACAGCCAGACAAACGGAACGAAACCAAACAAAATAAAAATTCATTCAATTGTTGTTGATGTTGTGGCTGATGTGCATGTATGTACTGATGTTTGAAGTACTCGTACATTACTTTGCGTACTTCATTGTCAGTTGTCTTGAACTCTGACCACCTGACCTCCATTGAACTTTTCTGAACAACAAGCAGCCGCAGTCGAAGCAGCAACAAAACATACGCCTCAACAACACAATCTACAATCTCACAATAATACAACCATACATACAAACACACACAACGAACGAGTACGACCCAGCGGCGAAATTTTTGAGGCCTTCAGCTATAAGGCCTTCTGTAAGACCTTCCTAGACCTTTTTTTAGATCCAGTACTCATGCTTGCTTGCCTTCTTAGGAAGGCCTTATGGAAGGCCTTCCTACTCCATTCTAGGTTTTTTTATTATGTGTATGTATACATACTTACGTTAATGTCCCGTTACAAAATCACATTCCAAAGACAAAAAAACAAATACAAAAACTATTAATAAAAATGCAAAATGTGAAAAGAGAAAAAGAAGTAAACTTAAAGTAGTTTTACTTAAATTCTGTGACAAAGCGGTTGTACATTCTGTATTGCAAAGAAAACACTGAAATTGAACAAAATACAAGAATCGGTATTTTTAAAATCGTTTTAAAAATAAGTGTTCAAAAGTAAATATTTTGTCAATTTCATGTTTTTTTTTTACTATTTTTTTGGCATTCCTAAAGGTAATTATTAAAAAAAAATTGTGACAGATATTCAAATAATTTACCAAAGAAGGTCTGATAACAGGGCTCTCGAAGAAGGTCTCTAAACAGGCCTGCTAAAGAAGGCGTCTAACCAGGCATGATGAAGAAGGCCTACTGACAGGCCTGTTAAAGAAGGCCTACTACCAGGCCTGTTGAAGAAGGTAAAGCAGAAGGCCTTGGCTGGCTAGGACATCGTGTGTAAAAAATGTATGAGTATGGAATGGGGCAATAAGGCCTTGTGTCTGATAAATAAGGCCTTCCAGAAGGCCTGCTTACTACTTCTTTTCGCCGCTGGGGAGTACTTGGCAAAATATTTAATACAAAATTGTTGCTAATATTTTTTTCAATACGAATAGTTGCAGTTTTAACCCAACACTCTCACTCAGGCACACTTATACACACACACGCACTCAATCAAACCGATACAATCACAAGAGAGACTGAATAAAACATAAAGAGAAAAAGTGGGAGAACGTGAAATACTTATATATGTGGATGTGTGTGAGAGTCCAATATTTCGAATATGTGTAGGGGGCTTGTAGAACCCTGAATAAGTCAAACAAAATGCACAACAAGTGAGCAAAATAGAGCGGATTTTCAAACATAAGTGCGAGTATGATGGGCCATCGAAAACAGAAAACAAATAAAAATCACACGAAATATATATATAAAAAAATGCAAGGTGCCGATATGTCAATGTCGAGAGCAAACAAAAATTCACTTGTGCTCCCCTTTTTTTCGTAGATTCTTAATGAATTCTATAAAAATTCTCTCACGTGTTTACAATTCTTCTCACAATGTAAACAAAATTGGCAATTGTTAGTACGTATAGTAAGCAGTGATGCTAATTAGTTACGTTATGCTGAAAAACACCAAATGATCTCCATCTGTCATTTGAATTTTTTTTCCACAATTAAACCAACGATTTTATACCCTACACCACCATAGTGGGGAGGGTACATTGGGTTAGTGTTGATGTTTGTAACATGCAAAAATATTGCCCCAACACCCACCTTCAGGATCAATTTCTGAGTGATTATATAAACAGAACTCGTTCTACCACATTTAGTACCGATCGGTCCACAATGTACCATTGCTCCCATATAAGCACCAATCACGATAATTTCACTAATGTGCATACATCTCTGAAATATGTTAATATCAAAGTTAAATTTAACACAAATATATGAAACATATATCCTACCAAATTTTGTGAAGATCGGTCCGTAATTAGTCATAGCTTTCATATAAGGCCCACTTCCGAAACTCATTATATCGAGCATAAATATCTTAAAAATTTTGGTATTCAAAAAGATTCAATACAAAATATATTTTTATTCGTATGAATGTATGTTTACATACATACATACTTTTGTTATACCCTTCACCTTCGTGAGAAGGGTATTTATAAATTTGTCATTCCGTTTGTAATTTCCACAATATAATGTTCCGACCCTATAAAGTATAAATATTCTGGATCCTTATAGATAGCGGAGTCGATTTGGCCATGTCCGTCTGTCTGTTGATATCAATTTTCTGAAGACCCCAGATATCTTCGGGATCCAAATCTTCAATTATTCTGTCAGACATGCTTTCGAGAAGTTTTCTATTTAAAATCAGCAAAATCCGTCCATAAATAACGGAGATATGAGCAAAAAACCGAGACAACCTCTAGTTTTTTTGCCTATTTTTGATCTATATCTCGATTACTAAGTCATAAATATAGACAATATGGATATCTAATGATATATATTTCAAAGTCCATTGCAACGATGTATATAAGGCTATAGTAAGTTGGACCTACAATGGGTCAAAATCGGGAAAATATTTTTTAAGCCGAATTTTTTTCACAAAAAACTCTTTTTTTCACTAATAAATTAAAAGAGATAAATTTTTAAATTAAAAAAAAAAATTTTTTAAAAAATTAGAAAAAACTCTTAAAAAAAAATTTAAAAAAAAAAGAGTTTTTAAATTTTATTTTAAAGTATAATTTGGTGAAGATTCGGCACAGCCGAATATAGCTCTCTTACTTGTTATCGACTAAGTTGTTTGTCAGCTAGTGAAAATTTATTATTGTCAGTTAGAACATTACCTAAGTTCAGATAATGTTTTGCTTCATCTTGGACCATAATCAGGGGATAAACTAAGAAAATAGGGATCAGAGATGTACACGAGTTGATTCGCTTTTTTATATATGAATGCATTTGTTGTGTTTTCAATCATCAAGATGTGCTAATTATATTGCTTGCAGTGCATTCGGTCTCACAATTGATTGCCATTTTCTCAATCATTTTTTAAATGCCGTTAACAATAACAACTCAAAAATGATTACTGTGTTTTGATTTGTATGCAAAGTATTCAAATGATTCACAAAAGCTCGATGATAAGTTGAATGCATAGTACAAAATCAGTGCATTAATTTGTTTTAAATAACTATTCGCGCGTGGTTCAAGAACTAAATTTTGTCTTATTTTGATACAATAAGTTATTGAAAATGGTGTTTTCCTTATTGTTAAAAATAGAAATATACAAGCAAAATCCTTCTTAATACAGTCTTAAATTAACTAAAACATACTCAATGAGTATTACTCATATAGGAAAGTGTATATTAACTCAAAAAGCTCTTCTTATATTCATAACACTCATATTGATTCTCTGCTTTTATGAATGGTAAGAGTTTACAGAATATGCAAGCAATTACATGCATTTTGTAACAAAACACTTGCTGTGGTGAATCATGCAATGACAGTTTTCGTTTAGTTTATGTATAGTAATTCAGTATTCATTTTTGCAAAATAAAAAATATGTCATTTGAATGGTATTCATGCACATCTCAGCAGTTAAGCAAGTAGTCAATTTATCCCATACAGACAGTAATCGTCACAAATGTCTTATCACTTGGCTGACTCCAATTTACAGTTGCGAACATGAAAATAGCAGTACCACTATTAAAAAGTTTTGTAATAGTGCAGAACGTTTATAAAAAATTTAAAATGCGATTATTTTTTATTTTTATAATATGGTAAGTCTGATCATTGTTTGTAAGAAAATATTTTTGGAAGAAGTATGGTAAATCCGAAAATAACGGACTTTTATATTTATGAATACATATTTTTATTAACATTGAAATAGCAGTGTTGGATTACTTTATTCCATTTTTTAAATTTTATTAAAGAAGTCAAATATTTTATTAAGAGTAAAGTGAAAGTGAGTTAAATAGAATGAAATTATTCTATTTTTAAAGTACAATTTTAATTTTTTTTGATAATTTTTGTTTTAGTGGGTCGCGGAAAACATTGCACCATTGATCAACGAAAACTAATTTTGAAGTTAAGAAAAGAAGGAAAATCTTATTCAGAAATTCAAAAGATTCTCTCCTGCTCGGCAAAAATGATATCAAATGCTATTAGATATAAAGAAAAAGTAGAAAATAGGGGCGGTAAACGGAAAACTTCTCCTCAGGACGATAGAAACATCGTTAGAATCGCGAAATGTAATCCGTTTAAATCGGCCACACAAATAAAAACCGAATTAAATTTAGAAGTTAGCGATATGACTGTGAGGAGAAGACTTCTAGATGCAAATTTGTTTTGCAGAAGTCCATGGAAAAAGCCACTGCTTACAAAAAAACATAGAGAGGTTCGTTTGGAGTTCGCCAGAAAACATGCTGACTGGCCTGCAAGGAAATGGCGCAATATTTTGTGGACTGACGAGTCTAAAATTGTTTTATTTGGCAGTTCTGGCTGTAGACAATATGTTCGACGACCACCGTCATCAGCTTGTCAACCACAGTACACTGTGAAAACAATTAAGCATGGTGGATCAAAAATTATGATATGGGGTTGCTTTTCGTATTATGGTGTGGGCCCCATACATAAAATAAACGGTATTATGGACCAACATGTCTATGTTGACATTCTGCAAAACGTAATGTTGCCATATAGCAGTGAAGAAATGCCACTACAGTGGGTCTTCCAGCAGGACAACGACCCGAAGCACACAAGTCGGATAGCTAAGGAATGGTTTCGTGTCAATAATATTGAGGTTATGGAGTGGCCATCACAGTCCCCTGACCTCAATCCTATTGAACATCTTTGGGGGGACATAAAAAAATCTGTTTACGATTTGAAACCATCCAATAACGAGCAGCTTTGGGAAGTCATTGAAAAAACCTGGAAGGCAATCCCAATAAGACGATGTCAACATTTAGTCGACTCAATGCCACGTCGCTGTACTGCAGTTATAAAAAATAAAGGATTTGCGACAAAGTACTAGGCTATGGACACAGCTGTAACGTTTAAATCCAATTTTTTTTTAAATTTTATTAGCCACTGCTATTTTAATGTTAAGTATGAATTACATCTTTTGTTGATAACTTTAATTTTTATGAACATAAATTGAATTAACATACCTTTATTTTTTAGTTATAGCATAAAGTCTTAAAATAAATATAAAAATTTTTAATCTCATCTTTAATTTGTAAAATATTTAAACATTTAGTGGTACTGCTATTTTCATGTTCGCAACTGTATATATTTTGGTAATTTAACACGTATGTGCACTTTGTAGTGCAGAGATAAGACAATTGGTTACTTTATACATCCCAGGTAATCTAACGAGAAGACAATTGTCACTTAATTGTCTCTAAGTAATCTGGAGTGTAGTCACTTTAAACGTTTTGTGAGTAATTTCTTCAAACTGGTTTTATACAAACTGTGTTGATATAATTCTCATACAGTTAATTTTTATTTTGACTTAAGTATACTGATATCCCATGTAACATAGCGTGAAGTCAATAGTCACTTTAGTGTCTCTAAGTAACCTATAGTGAGGTCACTTTTAACGTTTATCTGGTACTGCACTTTAGAAAGTAGTTATTTTACCCACCAGAAACAATCCATTGGAGGTTGTCGAAGAAAGGTTTGTTTACAAGCAATCGTTTGTCGCCTATGATGTGTCTTTTTAGCTGACTATTTGAGGTCAATTAGCACCCGAACATGTTGAAATTACTAGTTATGTTATCAATTTACCAGTTAGGTAGCTCGTAAAGTAACTGACGCTATTTAACCAGTATGTGCATCCAATGCGTTGACTACTTTGGACCAGCTATTAGACAGTCTCATGGTAGTCAAAAAGGGTCAATTGACCCTCTGCTTAGGACATGCACGTGTTAAAATAACTAGTCACGTAGCTATTGAAGTAACTAGTTCCCACCCTAAATGATGGGTAAAATCACTAGTTCGGGACTGTCTCCTAGAACTGCTGGGATCTCTGATAGGGATGTGTTCTTGATGAAAAACGTATATTAACACATTCCATTGTTGTATCGATTGAATAGTGAAACACAACCCACATTGCGGTTGTGCTCCAGCGATAAACACCCTCTCCTGTAGGCGGTCGAGAAGATCAGATTTAGTTAAGTAATTCCTGAACCGTTTCGAAAAGCCGAGGCAGATTCCACAATATTTACGCCATTGATAAATAGGGATGAAGCGACATGATCTGTGTGCGCGTTTGTGTGTTAACATCCAACATTGAGTCTTACGACTCTATTTCCACGATTCATGCTTTGGCTAACCGACCTCGTAAATTTAGTTGAGCAGCTAATTTCACGTTCTGGATCTGTAATATCATCGTGTGATATCATACTCTTTTTTTTTTTTTTTTTGGGGGGGGGGGGGGTTATGTATGTTTCAAGACTATTTGCAATGCTTGAAATAGTGATCGCAAAATGAATCTTCCACATGGACCATCTACAGAGTAGTCGCGGTCAAAATTTGATTGAAATTATCTTTAAAAATTGAATGTCAGAGATTGTTCTTTCGGGTCATAATAAAGATTCTGACATCGAACTCTATTTAAAGTGATTTATTTAAAATTTAATAACCATCTTTAAATGAAGCTATCAAAAGCTAAGTGGCTAACTATGGAATATAAAGTACTGAAAAGGATCATATACGCAGATACATTGGTATGAGGCACTTCTGTAAGTGCCTCCAGGGGTTGCCATTTTTTCTTACATTACCCGTGGCTCTGTACATAAGCAGAATATTGATATATATATTCGAATATTGTAGGGGAATGAAGAATTTAACCTAAAATAAAGACATAGTAATATGAACTGTGGATCAGAAAAAGGAAATAACGCCAAATTTACACTACTTTTTTGAAATGGTAGTTGCACGTCGTACGTAGAGCTTGTAATGTAAAGAGAATTTGAGTAAATGGTGTTGAATCTTTTCGCCTGTAAAGGGGGATACTTTTGTCTCTACTCCATCGGCTCTCAATATCAGTTTCTCTCATTTGGAACGAATGGATTTGTGTGTGTATTCGTGTGTGTTGTATTTGTTGTAGTATGACATGTATTTGTAGGTTTTCTTTTATTGTATTTTATCTCCATTAAACAAATGCTCCACTGTGGTGTTTTGTTATCGTACAAATATGTACGTACGTACGGCAACAGTACGGTGCGGTGCGATGGGATTGGAATTGTTGTGCTCATGTTGTTGTTGAGTGAGTGTAAAAGTATCAGCAGCGTACCAACCAACCAACCAACACAACACAACAATGTACAAACATGCATACAGACAATACACAATCGTTGTCGTCTCAGACGATGATTATGACAGTTTTTACACATTGTTGATTCGGTTGAGGTTGGGGTTTATTTTTGTCCGCTGTTTATGGTCTTCTCTAGTTGGCCTAAGTATGCGGGACTGAGAGCGTGTATATCGCGGTGGAGTGTACAGACACAGCAAAAACGAAAAACAAACAACAAAAAGAAAATAATAAAAAAATAAATAACTTAAATCCATAAAACACACACACAAAAAAGATCTTTATGTATATCATTCAATTATTCTCAACCGATAGATCAATTTAACTTATCAAATGCGATCAAATTGTGTTTTTTTTTTATTTATTAAATTAAAAAAAATCATTTTCGTTTTTTAATTCGTACCTCGAAATTCGGAAAATTTTGAAAATTGTATGTGATTTATAGTGATTTTCAAAAAATTAATGCACATTCATGAAAAATTAGAGACGTATGTCGTACATACACACATATGTGAAAACATACATGCTTACATACAAGCATATCTTATCAATTCATAGTGAAATGAGGAAAATACACAAATAATATATAAAAAAAAACAAGCACGTGACTGTAACAACTTGAAGATTACGCAAAACAGACAACGAAAACCTCAAACTTCCATGTATAAAAAACAAAAAAGAGTTATTGAGAATTTTTCGAGGTAAAGTTTGTTAATTCAACAAGTACATGAATTTCAAGTAAAAACGATCACATAAATACAAACAAACATCCACACAAACCTCTAAACATTCAGACCGACGTCTATTGAAGATTGATAATTGATGATTGAAGTTGAAATTTTGTAGGCAATTGAATGACAACAAGTGATACAAACTACAAAATATTCAATTCAATAAACAATTTCAATGTTTTTGTAGTTTTTGTTTTATTATTAATTTATTTTCTCTCTAAACAAATTCAAATAATAGACACATACAGACGCTATCTCCACACACAACCACACATACATATGTATATACATGCATATGTCAAAGTGACAGCAACACTAAAACCC
The DNA here is from genome assembly GCA_942486065.2 of Calliphora vomitoria. Classification (NCBI taxonomy): domain Eukaryota; kingdom Metazoa; phylum Arthropoda; class Insecta; order Diptera; family Calliphoridae; genus Calliphora; species Calliphora vomitoria. Next base: position 63,293,396 of record OW818030.2, on the reverse strand, counting down.
ACAATTATTAATGCAAAATTATCCATTCGCCATAAAAGCGACAGCAGCAACAACACCAACAACAACATCTAAATAAATAGAGTAAATAAAAAATGCTGAAAAACAGAAACAAAAGCAATGTAAAAAAAAAAAACAGTTTAAAAGTCAACCACAAATAACACGGCTGGCAGTAGCGACAGAAGAAAGAAATAAAACAAAATAAAAAAAAAATATCTATAAATTCCGTACTTTACGGTACGAGTTAATAATGCGCTTTAAAGGTTAAAGATACAAAAGCCGTAACACCTCGATACATTGCGACGATAAATACTAAATAAATACATACGACATACGTGCATACACTCACACACACACACATACACACACTCATACTATAAAACACACAGATGCGAAATTAAACACACAGATGCAGATTTATTTCAATGCTTAGGTGTGTGTTGGGATCTGTTTGGCCTGTTGTATATAAATATGATGACATATACACACGTCAAAACAATGATTTTTCCCTCGCCAAATTAAGAATACATTTTTTGTTTTTTTTTACAAAGTTCACAAGTAAAATGCAACGTTTAAAGTTCTGAGGTGACCGTTAATAAAAATTTAATTATACAAAGGAAATTATTATGTATATTTAATCTGTAAAATATTAATCATCTGTGGCATTAATCACCGACACTAACATTGACGACGACTGCAACTTTTAACTAAACTATTGGATTCCCAGGCACATTCTCAACGTTTTAACGACACACATTGGTGACAATTGAGAAACTAAAAAAATTGTTATTAAATATGATATTTATTCTAAACTATGGTTGATCTCACTAAAAACCATAGAATGTTGCTAGATAATTATTTTTTAAAATTTTCAGTATATACAGTGCCGAACTTAAGTATTGGCACAGGATGCTAATTGTACTTTAAGATCGATTTAAAGGCCGTATTGTAGAGATTTTTAATACAAAATATATATTTATCAGATAGATTGATGAATTTCCTAGGAAAAATATTAAATTTGCTTTCATCAGAGAGTAGTCTTTGGCATATTCTAAACGCTTCTTTTGGTTCACAGATGAAATAAATGGACGACTGCAACGTTTAACTAAACTATTGGATTCCCAGGCACATTCTCAACGTTTTAACGACACACATTGGTGACAATTGAGAAACTAAAAAAATTGTTATTAAATATGATATTTATTCTAAACTATGGTTGATCTCACTAAAAACCATAGAATGTTGCTAGATAATTATTTTTTAAAATTTTCAGTATATACAGTGCCGAACTTAAGTATTGGCACAGGATGCTAATTGTACTTTAAGATCGATTTAAAGGCCGTATTGTAGAGATTTTTAATAAAAAATATACATTTATCAGATAGATTGATGAATTTCCTACGAAAAATATTAAATTTGCTTTCATCAGAGAGTAGCACTTGGGGCCAAAAATCATGTGGCTTACGTAAATAGTCTTTGGCATATTCTAAACGCTTCTTTTGGTTCACAGATGAACTAAATGGTTTACGTCTAGCAATACGACAACTATAGTTTGCTTTCTGATGCACTCTTCTGACTGTTGCTGCGTGATCATCATTCCCAAACTCTTCCTTAATCTGTGTTGAAAATATTTTTGGACATAACTTGACCTTTTTTATTATGACGCTTACTTAAGGAACTAGGACGTCCTGTATGTTTAGCACTTTTAAGTGTTGATGCTTCCATTAAAACTGCACGATACTCCGTATTGTAAAATGGCTCCTTTCCATTATCTCTTCAATCTCAGCGAGTGAAGAATGATTTTGCGCTCAGATTCAGCTGTTTCTTTTTTTTTTGTTAGCCATTTTCAGCAAATTTTTTTACAAATTGACAATAAAAGAAGAAAAATAGGATTTTCTAAGAAAAAAATTGGTTAGATCGATAAAAATTGAAGAATCTGGTTAAGAGTGCCAATAGTTTTGTTCGACGGAATTGGGTAATTTTTCGTTTTTTTCTTATTAGTAAATAATATTACAAAATTGTTGAAATGAATTCGGTTGTATTTTGTAGGAAATCAATCTATCTGATAAATATATTTTTTTATTACAAATGTCTACAATACGGCCTTTAAATCGACCACGTTATTTATCTTCATGAATTTCTGTTGTTAAATGAATGGCAAATTCGATTGCCACAATGAATCTGTTTTCTCTGTGTGAACTTCGGTCGTGATGGCAGGAAACCGTTATTGGTATTATTTTGTAAATATTTACATAAATTTTTTGTTATGTGTTGGGATAATGTTAGGATGTTTTTTAATGAAAATTTTAGTCAAATCGAATAATGACAACCCGTGCCGCATCAGATCTAAAGTTTGGGATATTTATCAAAGCATTTAATGATGTTTGCTATCAGGACAAAGTTTTCTGAGCTAATGCTCTAACCATTTTGTCTTAACGATGCAATTACACTACTAAATGGGGACTACTCCTAACAATTTTTTGAAGACAATTATTTATTAAATATATACACAGGGTAAAATATAACGAAATAATTAATTCTAAATTCAATTTTCAATATCTGATTGAATTGGGTCTCTTAACCATTCCATTAAAGCATTCAGCACGAATTAATTCGTTGTCTTAATTCCTAGTAAATACTTCAAACGTATAGAATTCATTCCTTTGCCCAATTCACAATCAAAATCAAATTCAAACAAAATTTTTCGAAATAAAACCAAAATATTAATAAAGAAATTACGACATACAACCAATTGTGAATTGGGCAATTATTTATAGAATATTACATATTGTATCATCAAAATTTTCTTCTATTCAAATCCATTACAAAATAGCTTGAATTATTCAAATTTTCTTCAATTAAAATCAATTTCAAATGTTCTTAAGACAAATATGTCCAAATCATTTTGCAAATGATTAAAAACAAATTATCACAAATTGTTTTTCAATACAAATTTAAAATTTTTCTGTGAAAATTTATAATAATGCATAATAGTTATTGAACAGACAAAAAATTGGTTGAATGAATTCTGCTATGAATTAAGTCCATTGTGAATTAATTCTATTCAAATTAAAGCCTGTGAATGAAGCTAAAAAATTAGTTTTTTAGGAATGGATTTGTTTTAATGAGTTAAGTTAAAATTGAATTAAATTTAAACATGTAATAATCGTTCTTTAATTTTTATTAAGAATATAAGCCAAAAGAATTAAGTCAATATCTCTCAGAGTTTTGCCGCACCTGTGTTTCTGAAATAACACAATGTTTGACTATAATGTGCTCATAATGTCATTATTTATACTGTTGCTTAGTTTTAATAAAACAAATTCAGAATATTATTACTGAATCTACATAAAAAATATATGCGGCTTGGGGTTAACATTATCCGAATCGACTCAAGTTTCCAGCGTTGCAGTTTTATACCAAGTGTCACACCAATTCGAAAAAAAAGTAAATAAAAACCAAATTATAAACAAGTAAAGTGTCTAGTGTCAAAATATTCATAATACCAATTTGCAAAAGAGACGAAATATGTATAAATACATAAATGTTTACGTGGCTACGTTGTCGAAAATTCTAAAAGTTAAATAAATGCACACATTTAGTTCTACATATGTATGTCTAATAACAATAATAAAAGTAAATGTTTATGGGAAAAAAAATCTAGATATTAGAATCATCAATACTGTTTATAGAGCGTGTGCAAATGTCAAATGATCTTAATTTTAATAAACAACAACAACAACTTAAAACAAAAATACACCAACATTCACAAATGCAACGCCACTAATGCACACACACACACACGTACACTTTAACTCTCACACACATTTGCATAGAATTCGAATAAAATAAAATATTAAATTGAATGTTTGCAAAAACAAAACCATTAACAAAAAAAAAAATACAAATACAAATAAATATTAAATGAAACTTGTTTTTTATCTTTTCATTTTAAAGCTACAGCTTCAGTGCAGAAAAAAAACGCTAAATTAGTCACACTGAAAACCAAAATTAAGATAAATGTCAAAATAACGCTTGACAAACAATCAAAAAGACAATTCTGTCAAAACTTAATAAATAAATAAATGTTTGAAGAAAACCTGTATTCAAACCAGCAAAACGGAAATTAATTCAAATAAATCCCAACTGAAATATAACAAAACAAAAAAGGGGAAAAAAAGCGAAATGAAATAAATAAATAAATTTACATTTTAAATGTTACAAGAACAACAATAATATTAATAATAACAACAGCCGCAACAAAAACAAAAAAACAATATAAAATAAAAACAAATAAGTACATTGACATTCAATTCATAAAAGCAACAACAAAAAGTTTAAAATAAAAATAAAACAAAAATTTGTTTAAACAAAAACAAACAAATTATTATTGCACATAAAGAAAATAAATCATAGTTTATTAGTGAAAATAAAGTAACAAGCAAGATATTCAAATCCATTCTATAATGGGCTATAATGAAGGAAATTGATACTGAGACTTCAGTTATATGGCCATCATGGTGCTATTCCGGTAAGTTGCTCAAATACTTATCCATACATACATACATACATACATACATATATGTAAATATTTACTGGAATTACTGTTAGGTTATTTGTAGAATGTAAAATATTCTGTTACAACTATATCTAAACATTAATGAGATTTCGGTCAATCCAATAAATATTTATTAATATATACATATTCATACCTAGATACAAATTTAATTACTTATTAGAGAATAAAATTTTCATCACTTTAAAAGTTCGAAGCAAGTGCATCTTTTATTGTTTTTAAAAGTTAAGTGTAACCCACAACATGTATATAATTAATTTTATTAAAATCGTCATTGGCTTTGAAGTTTGAAATGCATTTACTGGGGAAACAAATTTAATTTTGTTTAGTTTTTTGCAAAAATATTTGTATTAATTATGTATTCATTTATGCACAATTATTTTTCTAAAAATATTTGGATCAAAAAACGTTTGGAAAATTTGAATATACAGTATCAGCCATAACTAAAGCACCCCCTCAGTGAATTTTTTTTATACTATTTTTTTTTTTATAAAAATAAAGTTTTAAATTCCTTTATGTATTATTTTAAATTGCTAATATATTTACTATTGATAAACAAATACTTTTAAAGTTAATCTTTCTATAAGAGGTAACATTAAATTCAAAGATATTTAAAACTGGAAAATAAAACGGACAAAACTAAAGCACCCCTTCATGGATATAATATAAAACTTTTTTAATTTCTATTTTGTTGTAAATCCTTTGGTTTGGATGACACAAGCACATCTCTTAGGCATAGAATATATTAAGTTTTTTATGGTGTCTTGCGATATTCCTTACCAGGCTATAATAACGGCTTGAAATTAATCGTGAAAACTGCCGATCCTTATTTCGGCAATTTTAACGATTTATTTTTATATTAACAATCTCCCTTAAGTTCGCAATAGGATTGAAATCGGGAGATTGAGCAGGCCAATAAAGAACTTGAATCTTATTGCTCTGCAGCCAAGTATTACAAACTTTAAAGGTGTGGCATCTCTGCACTGTCATAAGGCAACATTACATATTTCAATATATCACGGTACATGAACTGATCTATAATCCCATTAACTTTATGAATTGGCCCAATTCCTTGACCAGAAAAGCAAACCCAGACCATTCATTGCCTCCTCCATGTTTAATTGTTCCTTTGCAATACTCAGGATTCAGTCTTTCTACTTTTCGTCTGCGTACACGCCTTATTCCATCGGAACTTTTTAATTTGTATTTGGTTTCGTCAGAGAACAGAACTGTCTTCCATTTTTGGACACTTCAGTTAAGGTGGGCTTTGGCAAACTCCAGTCTAGCTTTCTTGTTCTTAACTGATATAAACGGTTTTTTTGCTGGTCGTCGGCTGAATAATCCTACTTCTACTGCTCTTCTACGGATTGTTCTTTCGCTAACGCATAATCTTAAACTTGTTCTTACTTGACTAGCTGATGCTGTAGGATCTTTTTGTATAGTTTATTTGATCAAGGAATCATTATATCGTGTGATTTTACGCGGGCGGCCTCCAGAATGTGCCGGTGACCATTCTGCAAAAACTTTGGAATCAGCCTGGAAATAACTGATCTGTTAATTGAATATTTTTTACTCAATTCATGCCGTGATAAGCCCGCCTTCCAGTCTTCAATAACTTTAATTTTAAATTCACTGGAGTACTTGTTTCTTGCCATCCATTGTTTTTTCACAATAAACTGTAAAGAACTTAAATTATACAGACTACACCTTCTTTTATTTTTATCTTCTGGAATTTTCAAATGCATCCGTTGTGAATCCCGTTAACTGACATTGCAAATATGCAGAAAAAAAGTAAAATGTTCAAACATCTTATAAGGGGGTGCTTTTGTTTTGACCGTCTCGTTTTGTATTTTTCTAAGTTTTATCATTTTAAATCAACTGTTCCTAAAATTATCCTGTACTAAACGAATATTATACGAATATTAACAATATAAGTTAATAAAATATATACAAAATACATCCCAAGAAACCTTTTTTTATCAAAAAAATTATGATATGAAAAAATTCATGGAGGGGGTGGTTTAGTTATGACCGATACTGTATGTACAATTTGAATATATGTATGTACATTGATTTTAGACCAATGGTTTCTTGAGAAAACTTTCTTAGAATTTTCCGTAGATTGCGTTTCTGCTAAACGATTTTTTACTTTTTGATCGTCTGTACAAATCGACCCAGCCTAATGTACATATGTATATGTATGAGAAAAAAGGTACCAGAGCTTCTTATTAATTAATTGAATTTGAGATTAATTTTAAATTCGAGATTAAAAAATGTCAGCCATTCATTCCATAACCCCCTGTCTATACCTGACAAATTTGTGTCATGAAAACCATCAAAATGGTTGTCAAGATACAAAATTATCAGGTATAGTCCCCATTTATTAGTATTATTGCTTCGTTATGACAAAATTGTTAGTGCTTTTGCTCAGACAACTTTGTTTTGACAACAAATGTCATTAATTGTTATGCTAAATATTTCTCAACTATAATTAAGGGGGTAAATCTTTTCCCAACATCTAATTCTTTTGTTCTTTTTTGCTTCAAAACTGAGTTCATTCATCCTTTGAATAATGACAAAATTTTTGTTAATTCAAATCTAATTAAAACATTTTTTATTCATTCAGATTTGATTTTGGTTTTAATCATTTACAAAATAAATTGAAAAAAATTAACTTAAGCTTTTTTGTAATAGATTTAAATTGATGAAAAATTTAATCATTCACTACATTTTTAAAGCTATTTTGTAATGGCTTTGAATGCTTTAATAAGGAAACAATTCTAAAAATAATAAATTCTCAAAGGAATGCATTCAATACATTTAAAGTATAAAGGAATTAAGCCTATTAATTTATTCGTAATGAATTCATTAACGGAATGGTGTAGATAAAGCATTTAATTTGATTTCGAAAATGGAATTAAGACCTTATTCATTCGAACCTTTGATTTCATCTTCCTAAGATTTACAAAAGATGTAAAAGAAATAGAATCACTCAAAATGTTGTCCTAACTGCGATTTAATTTTATGGATTACAGAAAAAACGCAAATTTTGGCAAAAATTTTGTTAGGATGCCATTATTTTATGCTATTGATTAAAAACACGGTCTCATTAAAATATTTATAAAATGAACTTTATAAGATTTAGTTATGTACTTTTCAGACTTTGCATCAAAATATTATGAAATGTAACTATTGACCATGCTATTGAACGTTTTCCGATTTATAAACGACTTTGGCTATACATATTTGCTAAATTAGTTTTAGAGTACGTAGAGCGGAATCTAGAAAAAAACTGAAACGAACAAATTACTCAAAAAAATCACACGTACGAGTGTTGTTTTTCGTTTCACTTAGTTTTTTAACAAATACATTCTTATATTTTGAATGACAGTCTTCCGGGAGAATTCCGGTCTATACTTATTTCCTATCCTTCAGGCCGGGATTTCACCGAAAGTCTTAAAATTATATATTCCTTTTAAATAATTGTTTTAACTCATTTTCATTTGGAATATATCAGTTTAATATACAAATCATAGAGAATTATACATAAAACCGAGACACTCCGATTTGTCTAACAAAAATACAACAAATCATATGTCTGATACAAAAACAAAATATATTGACTAGCATGGATTTTGTTGTTGCAAGAGTTTGGTTTTTGGCAATTACGTCTCGTCTCTATGTTACGCTATGGTATAAATTTTGATTAAATATGACAAAATATAAATTTTTCAAAGCGAATACTATTACCAAAATAAGAATATTCTCACGACAGAAGGTGCTACGCACCGGAATGATCCGAGCTTACTCGCCCAAGGGCTGTCAAGTCAGCAACCACTGCTGGCTACAATAACAACAACTAAAAAATATATAAATTTAGCATAGATTCATATAAATTTTAAAAATTATGCAAATCTGACACTGTTCGCGGCTTAAAAGGAAATCTAAAACACACTGGTCTAATTCGAATATTCAACTGTCACTTTAATTTGAATTTTACATCGTGCATGACAGTTTAGCACCCCATCAATACTGTTTGAATGTTTAAGATGTCTTTAATACATGTATAATATACATACATACATATATGTGTATTTGCATATGTACATAAATATTTATCTGAGATTTTAGTCTCTTTTTTATCATTAGTAAAATCGTGTATCTTTATGATTCTCCAATAAAAACCATAAAAGAGTATAAAATTTACAAACAAAAACAAAAAAAAAATAAAGAATGATATCATCGCTTCTATGCGAGTTCATTTCTTCAAAACTAACTTGATTATTCCTAGTATTAAGTACAATCACACCCAGAATACCAATTGATCTGTTAATATCAGAGCCAAATTTAAAAATGAGCAAAGGGTGGACTTGAAACAAAATATATGTAGGGAGTAAAATTATTATAATAGGTACTAATTTAAACGCAAAATTGCACATTTGCTCCGTTTAAATTTTGTGCAATTTTATATAGTAGATTTCTATTTAATAAACAAGGAAAAAAAAATTCAACCAAAGCCTAAAAAAAGTTTTTTCTTATAAATAAAAGTAAACAAAATCAGCTGATTCACAATAAATTCAAGTTTGTGAATCTAAAATGAAAACTTATCAGAGTTGTGCAAACGGATTTCCATGTATTCATTTGCGAGAGTATAAAAATGCACAGATTGTGAGGCATTTAAGCGTTTACATTTTAGTTTTCTTAACACGCTGTTTTCTCATACCAAAGAATTAAATATTTTATTTATAAGTTCTAAAGTTCGTCACTCAGCACTGTACGTATTCAAAAATATTAGTTTATTAAAGGTCATTTTGTCCCACATATGCACGTATAAGTATGTACTCATATTCTTATCAGACATTAAGAAAATCTTATCATTCCAGTTCATTTGAGGCCTAACCAATTATAACCATGGAAACGACAAATAGCTAGAGGCGTTACATTTTTATTTTCAAATTGGAATAAACTAGATTGTTGAGAACAGACTTAGGTTTTTGACAATTTCGTTCAGTCTTCAGTCTAACTTGGTGGAATTTACTTATTTAATAAATGTATGTTTAAATGTTTTGACTTGTTTGCTGCTATTCATTTTAAGGACCATATTGATTTGTTGCTGGGTTTCAAAAGGTTCAAGTTTCAATGACTCTGCCGTATAGATCCTGCTAAATTTGAGCGATGGCCTGGGTTTTGTTGATTTTTCAGGGCATCGTTTTGTTGCAGGTAATTTACATAAACATAAAGAAAACCGTATCTAGAAATCGTTCATATACTATGTGGCACGTAGCGACGTCCTGCGGAAACCACATGTTTGATAAAATAATGGTTTTCATTGATCTGTAGCAAAGAAGTACGCACAATAACTTTTTGTGGGTGCATTGCCACCTGGCAAACCTCATATGGGTTAGCGATGTCTTATATACTGGAATTTATTTTGTTAACATCCTTCAAAAATGCGCCTCAGCGCTAACACTAATAAAGTATACGTTTATGATCCAAAACAACATGGTCGTCACAGACTTTTAAAATTCTTATTAGCCTTTTTATCATTTAAGATAAAAACTTTTACGCGTAATTTTGAAATAAAAACCCACAAAAACGATTTTCCCACAAAAACCCACAAAAACATTGTCCGTCAGTTGAAATCAATTTTCTGAAAACCCCAGATATCTTCGGGATCCAAATCTTCAATAATTCTGTCAGACATGCATTCGAGAAGTTTCCTATTTAAAATCGGCAAAATCCGTCCATAAATAACGGAGATATGAGCAAAACTCCGAGACAACCTCTATTTTTGTTGCCTATTTTTGATCTATATCTCGATTACTAAGTCATAAATATAGACAATATGGATATCTAATGATAGATACTTCAAAGTCCATTGCAACGATGTATATAAGACTATAGTAAGTAGGACCTGGACCTACAATGGGTCAAAATCGGGAAAAATATTTTTTAACCCGAATTTTTTTTCACAAAAAACTCTTTTTTCACTAATAAATTAAAAAAAAAAAAAAATTTAAAAAAATTGGAAAAAACTTTCGAAAATTTCGAAAAAAAATTTTTTTAAAAAATAAGAATTTTTAAAATTTTATTTTAAAGTATAATTTGGTGAAGGGTATATAAGATTCTGCATAGTCGAATATAGCTCTCTTACTTGTTTTAAATAACTTTCAATGGTCTAATCGACTATGCTAAGGCCAATTTGATATTTGCAAAAAATTTAAACAAAATATAACACTAATGTACATATCCCATATTGAATGAATCACAGGTTTTTGGTTAAAAAAAACTGTGCACTTTGTCCAATGTTTCTCCACTTTTTTTATCCCTTCCAAAAAATAAGATTTGTCGAGATATTGAGATAAGATATTGATATGTATGTATTTTCTGTGAGATGATTTCATCGTTGTAATCAAATCTCTTTCCGCCAAGAAATTTCTTTAGGTTTCGACAAGATATAGTTACTCCGGGTTAAATCCAGAGAATAGGGCGGAAGAGGTAACATTTCGTAGCCTAATTCAGATTGTAAGTATACGCGACAGCCATCTTCCTGAAATCTTTCTCATACCCAAGTTTTCATTCAAAATGGAAACCACTGAGGCATGTGAGATGCCGATGGCTTCCACAATTTCTCGCACTTCCAATCTCCAATCGGCCAACACCATATCGTGATTTGTTTCAATTGTTTCGGGTGTAGATACCTCAACTAGGCGTCCATAATATTCAGCATCTTCCGTCACAACGAAATTCAGTAAACCATTTTTTACCATTGAAATTGATGGTGCAGACTTCCCATAGTATTTATCAAGCTTATAAAGGCTAAGCTTGATAAATACTAGAGTGATGGGTTTTTCCGCCAAAAAAATATTGCTTAATGAGCACATGAAATTCACTTCTTTCCAATTTCTCCTCCAGTCACGCGGTAGTCTGCTATCAATGGCTCTCAAACGCAAACTAAATGATCCAGCGTGTTCAAAATTTGATAGCATTCAACTGACAGATGCCTGTTGACAGAAGCAGTGTTGCCCTTTCATAAGAGCCGGGAAATTCAAAAAGTCGCGGACTTATTGACCCAACCTCGTACTTACAGTCAAAAATAAACAGCGATATATACATGTTGGTGAGTATTTATTTAGGATTACAATCGTATATGTACTTTATTTTCTAATTCCTAAAAAATATGGGCACATTGTGCATCATCTTTAGTCGTTCTGTTCGCTTTTGTTGTTGTATGTCGGTTGAATGAATGATTTTTTTGTTTTTGGTTTTTCATACACAAAATATTAATTTCGTATAGTGTAATTGCTAATTCAGTGTACATAAAAACACTCGAATATAATTAATGCGCGTGTTAAAAATATTATTGTTTGCCCAGTTAAATTCATTTTTTTTTTTTATAATTTATATTTCGTTTTCAATTATTTATAATGATTCTGTGATTGACTCCAAAAATAAAATGCTAAAAATTAAAATTCAAAGCGTGCATTTCGAAGTTGAAATAAAAATCTCAACAGTTTCACAAAAGAAATAAAACGAAAAAAAAAAATGTATTGTAGAACAGAAAGAAAAGGGAGAGGTGTGGGCGTTGAACTGAACCTTGAAGATTTTTAAAACAAACCTCAAACACTTCACACAGCAAAGCGATGCGATGCGAAATATTTAACAAAAGTAAAAATATCAGTTGTATTCAAAGTTGATTAAAAAGGTTTAATTTGTCTGATTATGGAAAAGTTAGTGACCACAATGCTTATCATTATTATTTACCACTTCTGTGCGTATACATATGTTTTTTTTTAAATCGGTTTATTAAAATGTCCCTAACATGTGAAGGAAAATGGAAGAACTAAGAACTCGCTTTTTTAAATTTTATAATGCAATACATGCTATCTTTCAACCTCATATGATCCATAAAATCTTACGCATTGGGCCAAAAAAGTTAATTATTTTATAGGAAATTTCAATTAGATTGGATTTTGTACCATTGTCAATATAACATTGTTTTATACAGTTGCTCAGTTTTAATAAAACAAATTCCAGAACATCACCGAGTTCGAAGTTAAACATTTTTAATATTTGCGATTTTTCATTAGTCTAAAGCGAAAAATTTATTATGTATTTTTTGGCGGATTTTGTTTTATAAGATTGAAAGCGAAATAGATAAACAATAAACAATTTTAAGCCCAAATGCATAAAATGATTAATTATCAAAATTTTAGTGAAGAAAAAATTTTTGTTAAGCTACGTACACACGGTAGTCAGATTGTACAATATTGTCAGAAAAAATGTTCAGAAAATGTCTAACAACCGTGTGAACTTACAATTTTTGTCTTACAACGATGTCAGTAAAAGTATTGTCAGTACATTGTAGGACAATACTATTGTCAGACATCTGACAATCGTGTAAACGCCTTACGTTGCCATTGCCAGATCATTGTAAGATCATTGTCAGAAACTTTTTATTGTCATATGTGCGAAGTTCATGCATCTGACAATGGCATCATTGTATTTTACCAACTCAACTTTGATGGAAAATAAAAAGAAAACTATAAATTTCTATATGTATATTTTCAAAATAAGTTCTTTGGTTATTCTTTTACCTAATGCAAAACTTTTTATATGCTGCCCGTCCTTGCGCCATTTTTGCTAGAGGTAAAATTTTGAAAAAAGACATGGTTCGAAAACTGTGAGGCATGCATTTTTGGGCAATTTATGACATATAACCGTGAAAACCCATTAGATATACCTTCTTCTACGGATTGTGAGGACAAAATAAATTGAAAAATATATTTTTAATCTTTTCTGAAATTTAAAAAAATATATATATTTTTTTTAAATCTTTTCATAAAAGCCTTTTAAAAGAATCATAAAACATCAAAAATGTTAAAAATATTTTATTTTACTTCCCACCAATCTTTTATATGCCTTCTGGATTTGTTCATTATCTCATTGGGTTCAAAAATTATGATTTTTGCAACGAAAAAACTCAAATGGTGCCACTGTGCAACGTTCTTCCGATCGATCCCATTGTGCCGGATTATAACACAATTATAAATGTTTTTGGGACCAGCATATACTAAGAACCTTTATGTATATATATTTCAATTCGTCGTGAGGGAGACAAATGAAAATATTTCTAAAACCAGAACTAGAACTGTTAGTTTTTAATATTTTGTTCCAATTTGTATGCTATTGTTACGAATGTGCAATAGCGATTTAAACTTAACGGTCCGCAACGACTGCCTGCAACATTCATCATGTTTATAAACACGTCCATCAGTAGAAGCTTCTAGTTATCAACAATGTTGATAGCATGCGGTTATTAATATTGTTTGTAAGTATGGCAACACGGCATGTTTAAGCTGCTAACATGAACATCGAAAGCTCTAGAATTCGAATGTACTAGTATGTCCGTTAAGAGCATTGTAGAGGATTTCCGATACATGGCGCGTGTATAAATAGTGGCAGAGCTGGCAGTCGTGAGTTGAGTTGATCATTGTCGCTGTTAGAGTTAAAATCAGCTTATACGTTATAGAGTGTGTGTGTGCATTTCTGCGAATTGATAAACGTGTATAAAGACACTGAGTGACTATTTAATTCTGTTGTTGTTGTACATTCTAAATAAATAAAGAGTTGTTACAATTTTAAACTACTAAAACTGCTTTTATTTGCAATCAAAAGTATCCGGTTTATTGAAAGGAAATAAACCCCGTTTTTAAAAAGCTAAAAACGTAACACTATTTTTGGTACTTTCTTTCTTAATAAATATCTCAAAAGTTTGACGTCCTGGATTTTTTTCCAATATTTTTCCCAAAGTTAGACAACCTAATATAAAAAACCCATATATGTTTCACATCATGAAGAAATACCTTGTAAACTAGTGTTATTTAACAATTATTTATCACTTAAAGTCACTTTGCACCTTTAGTTGACATTTAGTTCGTTTCAGTTTATTAATATTCTTGCTCTACTGAACACACAAGTATTCTAAATTCTTAAGTAAGTTGGACCACTTTAAACTCCAATCAAAATTCTAACATTCTTATGTCATTCGCAAAATACATAGCAAATTGTCAAATATTTTACTCAATCGTTTTAGAGGTGAGGAATAATGCAAGATGCCATAATTCGGTTTCTCATTTAAATTCTACACAGTTATTGATAAAATTAGTCGTTCATTCGATTTTGCAAACAAAGAGAGGCCATTGTTGTTCTATGTTATTGTATAAAAATAAAATAATTTTAATATGTATTTCATTATAGAATATTAATGTTTAAAACGTGATTAAGTTTTTTTTTTTTTACTTTACCATTCAATAATAATTTGCAATTTATAATGCGTAAATATCACAAACTAAAAATGTATGTAGTTATATTTATGCATAAAATTAATTGAAGGTTGGGTCTTACAACTTCAGGAAATAAATACATATATATATACCCAGTTATGCTTAATCTTTTATATACCTAATTTTTATATTTTGTAAATTACTTCACTTTCAATAAAAATAAAAAAAAAAGTATGGAAAATGTCTCAAATGTGAACCGATTTAAAAAATTTGACTTTTGACTCATACATTGAAATCGTTAACCTTTCACGATTTCAGTAAAATCTTCAGTATACATATATTTCCTATGGATTTAGTAATAATATTCTGAATTTTGTTTTTTAAAACTGAGCAACTATATAAAATAATGGAATATTGACCAAATTATCAAAATTTTTTTTCAAAATTATATATACGAGACCAATGTCGTTTTCAAAGCCGATTCCGACAATGATTGGATTCTATGACAAGTCACTTTTCACCCAGTAAACTTCAGAGTCGATGCGGCACAGAAAAACAATATCTGTTTTGACTAAAATGTTCAGAGTAGCAGTTTTATGCAAAGTGTCACTCCAATCCTACAGACACTCCAAACTCTCCCCCTAACAAACATATACATACAGTTGTGGTCATACAATTAAGTTACTCATCTGGACAAATGCATTATATACAATTATTTTTATTTATTAACATTTATTTATAACAAAAAAAGACAGCAATTGCGAATCACTGGCATATTTTTTTTTCCAAAATTCCACATAAACCTAATGTTTATGGTGGCCATGTAATTAAGTCATTTGAAATAAACTTATTTAAATAGCTATATTTTTAATTGCTACTAGGATCGACCGGTGGCCGAAATTCGACCACTTTTAAAATGTTTTTTTACCACTTTTATGAAAAGAATTTTGAAATAATTTTTTATATTGTGCATATCTAGAGAAAAGAGCCTTTTAAACCATACATGTTTCATCAATATTGGTGGACAATAACATACTTATAATTATGTAATGAGTTAATTCTGCACTCCTAGATTGGAAACAACGGACAGACGACTGGTCAGGAAGGAATAACTAGGCATATGTCCCCTCAAATGATATTTCACACATCACTTTAATTTGAAGCTTTATTTACAAAAATTGAACCCAAAATTTGATTTTGTCCAACAATGACTAAAAGACAGAAATTTTATGCATAGGGATACTAATTTACTGGAATGTCAATGATCACACCAACAAGTCATTGTTCGTTGTACTTAAGCCCTTCTATAATATTAAAAATTATTTTATTTGGTTTATTGCTACTACATATTTTCATATTTGAAGATATAATATACGAAGAAATTATTAAACGCGGTGGGTAGGTCGACAGTAATTTTGGGAATTTTGACTACGTCCATAGTGAAAATTATTAGGAAATCATGGATAATTATCCGGATACGAAATATACCGCTGAATTACATCTATAAAGGATATTTCAATAGTTAACAACAAAAATGATGAGTTCTTAAATGGCCAGGCCTATGCATATTTTTAGGTCTCATGGCTGATCTATGCGAGATCATAAAAAGTCAGCTTAAATAAAGTTTCAAATTAAAATATGTGAAAGATCATTCGAGGAGTCTTATGTCAAGTTACTCCTTCCTGAGAAGTGGTCTGCTGTATCCAATCTAGGAGTACAAACAAATTCACTACAAAGGATATTCTTTGTGCTAAAAACCCCAATATGTAGTACAAATTAAAAATATTGTAATTTAAATAAAACTAGCTGAACCCGGCCCGCGTTAATGGCCCTTAGAAAACATCTGTTTTATATTGCATCTCGATGTCGATTTTAATATACAGTGTCGGACAAAGTCGGTGATCCAACCTTCAGTGTTAATACATGTGGTGGCAGTCCGGCTGGTTCCAATGAATTCAAAAATTCAGTAGGATAATCGACTGCTTGTTCTTCGTTCATTACTGTGTCAATCGATTTGTATTTCATTCTTTCGCCAGGCAGTTTCAATTGTATTTGTTTATTGAGCTTGTTAACATCATAATTTGTTGGTTCCAAAATTGCATGTTCCAACAGCCAATCAGAATTTTTGTAGTTGGTTGTAAGACTTGGGAATACCTTGTCGACAACGGCTTGAATATTCATTTGCATTTAGACTGAAGTTCGGGAACGAAATCTAATATGTGGCGGGATCAATTGGAATTTTTTTCATTTCCGATGTCCAACAATTGTTTTGAGAATGCGTGTGAAAATGCACACACATCTTCGTTGATTTCGATCGGCTTCTGTAGCTTCATTTCCAGTGAAATAAATTTTAAGGAACTTCGCATCATCATTGGGAAACGGAAGAAATGATCCAATTCTGTGCCACATTTGGCCTTGAACTTTAAAGGTGGACATGAAGCCGACGTAATTTTGGATATTTTGAAAGAAGTGCTTGGAAATAGGATTGGCGCTGGAAATGTAACTTAGAAGCAGCTCAGGCGGCTCAATAACTGGTTGCAGAATTCTCAACCGTTCGAACAGCAA
This sequence comes from Calliphora vomitoria, assembly GCA_942486065.2. Taxonomy (NCBI): domain Eukaryota; kingdom Metazoa; phylum Arthropoda; class Insecta; order Diptera; family Calliphoridae; genus Calliphora; species Calliphora vomitoria. The sequence goes on along the minus strand of OW818030.2, from coordinate 63,275,972 downwards.
TTCAGGGGATTCCTTAGGGAACTTTAAAACGCTGCAATGTAAGCAATGTTTGTTCATTGCGCCAATCAGTACGTCCTTGCGATTCCTGTTGTCATAATACTTATTGTAATAAAATGCCGGCAACTTTAAATCGATTCTTTCTCTTGATTCGGGAGCGATTGGCTTCTAGTCTTTCGATATGCTGTTGAGGATTATCTGCAGCACTCGATGAAGATGCACTGCGATGATGTATTTGCTGAAGCTGTGATTTTCGTTCTCTTCCCTTTTCTGCGACCCTAGACGAAGATGCCATTTCGAAAACAAATTTTATTTGAATAAAACCGTTATTTTTTATTAAAAGTGGAACGCGGAGAGTTATTCAAAATATTAATTTTTTTAATACATTTCGTATGAAAATTTCTTAATCTTGCACCTAATATGCAAGAATAAAGAAAATTTCCTCGCACTGTGAATTAAAATTTATAAAATTGTCATTGTTTGAACGTTGGGAATAGAAAAAGGTATTTCTTTCTCCAATTGAATAAAACAATTTTTTTTGTCAAATTTTGATGGCATTAGCCCCTACGCCCACAGACCGAAAATCAAAAATCTATAGTCAGTATGAATTTTATTTAATTTTTTATAAAAAGTAAGTTTTCTTTTTTTGAAAAGTAAAGGTAATAGGAGGTGAGTAATTTAATTGCATGTCAACAACTGTATATTCCATACCCATTAATATTTAATTATAATGTTTGCCAATACAAATATTATTCGTTTAGAAGAAAATGTTTGAAATCATAAAAATTAATATAGAAGTAAATCAAGTTACAAACACACATACAGATACTCTCTCATACACACTCAGTCATAGATGTATGTATGTTTTAATAAACACATAAAAATACATTGTTATGAATAAATTGAGACGTTTACAAAACTGATGAAATTGCCTTCAAATAACAACCGGCAACTACTGCATCAGAATCAGAATCAGCAGCATCATGATCATCGTCCTAAACAACAACAACAACAACAACAACAAAATTCAAAAAGGAATAAAACTCAACAACAAATTGAAAATATATTAAGACAAAGAAAGATGGAAAAAAAAAACAAATCACAAAAAAGAGTTTGGCAAATGATCTTGCCAAACTCTCATCTCAGCACAGATCAACTCAACAAGATACTTTAAGTATTGTGGTCATTTAATGTACATTTTACTGCATGTCTCCACCCGACAATAACAGCAACATCAACAACAACAACAACATGACTAAAAAATGAAATTGAGAAAAAAAAAAGATGAAGAAAATCTGTTGGGTTTGAAATGAGACTTGAACTCTTTCAAATCGTATTTCGACCAACAAAATAAAAAAAAAATTAAAAGAAAATCCAATGCACCACTGTATTGCATGTCCGTGTGTATGTACGGATGCATGTATTTATGGATCTATGTATGTACGAGTATTTCTGTATATATTTGCTCATGATAAGTTTGTCATTTGCAAGGTGCAGGATTTTACTCGTATTTAGTTGTTTTTATGTGCCGCATAAAAAGTGGATTTATACACCATTCGTGTGCTTAAACTTTAGGATTCTGTTTCATCACCGTACAGATGATGTGTGTATGAGTGAAAATAATCTGTTAAACTTGTTTAGTGGCTGCAACAGCAATAATAAAAAGAACAAGTATAAAAAATGAATATGAACGAAATGACCAAAATACGATCGGGTGGATGAATGGCTGGGAGGAAGGAAAGCAGGAAGGACGGCGTGGAGTGGAGTGCTGGCTGACTATTATACTGACTGATTGAATGAATATATGAATGGACTGTGGATGGCCACAAGCCATTCAATATCACCAGTTGGCTGCAGGCAGCAGTGGTTGTAGTAGTCGTTGTTCTCTTTTAGAAGCCAGTGATGATGATGTTGCTGACGACGACGACGACGATCTTATTTGTGGTAGTGATAATTTGAAAGAACAACTCTGCAAGCGTGGAACTGTATATACTCACAGACAATATCCAGTAGATATTTATTTTATTATGTATTTTCGGTTTTTTATACCCCATCTTAAAATTGAATGTCATTGAAATAAATATGTTCTCACACACGCGTGCACTTCCATACCTGCTCCGACTCATACCGGCATGAATACAAATAAATACAGTCATGTTTGTTTGTCTGTATGAATGTAGATCCATACAATACGCCATAAACAACCAGAAGTTGTCAAACGTATGATTATTGATATTCTTGTTAACGCTTCAACATTTAGCAGCTAATGAAGTTTTTTAATCCGATTTGTATGTTGAGCCATTAAAAATTTTTATTATTTCTATATTGTCCGTCTATACGATCTGTCGTCATCATTTTACGTTTATTATTTCATTTGTAGCATCTGTAAAAGGTAGATAAATATTTTGTTGGAATACGCGAATCCTACAAATCAGGGATCATAAGTGGAATTTTTAATATTGTACTAAATTCAATGAAAAAGTGTTCTTTTTTTTTTAAAGAAAGTGTCCACTATACTTCTCCAAATACTTTTGATATGCAACCACATGACAAATTTGGTCAAGATTCTATAAAAAAATCGGGAAATGTTTAACTCTTTATTATTGCGGTCAAGAGTAAATTTTTAGAAATTTGGAATTTTTCGTTAAAACATTGCGAAATTATAAATGTCCTTTGACCGATTCATAATCTTAATGAATTATATAATAATATTCTGTATAGGTTTTATTTATACTGAACAAGAGTACAAAATAATGGCAATTCTTTAAGTTAAGGTATGAGAGGTATTGTCGTAAAAAAAAAAAAATTTTCATCTTGTAAATGCACGTCAGACCTGATGCGGTACGGGGTTTATTTCAGTAATACCTTGAGAAAATCATTAACATTACATATTCCTTATTTAAGGACTGAGATCGAAAAATTCTTAACATACGTTTTTCATTAAAACTTTTAACCCAAGTATTATTTGATTTTTTTTTTTTATCAAGTTAACTTTTGTAAAGCATGCTAGTTATTATGTTTAATATCAATTATGTTCATTTATTGTTAATCTGATTCAAATGAGTGACGAAAAAAAAATTTCTTACTAAAATTATTAAATATTTTCAACAAAACCCAACTTGGTCCTACAAAAAGTTGGCCAAACAATCAATGGTCTGCCGTCAAACTGATTCCAATGGTATTAAACAGTATCGGGAGAACGTGTCCGTTGAAAAAAAACCTGGTTCACGTAAAAGGAATGGTCCACATGATGTTTCTATAGCCAATTAATGGAAAGCATTTTCAAAAGAGCTCCCAACACATCCGGTAGGAAAGCAGTGCGGTTAGCTCAGTACTCGGACTATTTGGTCCGAAAAGTTAAAGCCAATGCAGGTTTAAAAGACTATAAGGCTAAAAAGTTCCTGAAAGGAACTCTGCTAAAAATTTAGAGGCCAAAGACAGAGCTCGGAAATTGAAGTCAAATTTTATACAAAAAATATACCTGCTGCATAATGGATGACGAAACGTACGTATGAAAATTTTTCGCAGCTTCCGGGTCAATATTTGTATGTTGCTGATGCTCGAGGGAATGTTGAAGAAAAGTTTAGGACCCAAAAGCAAAAAATTTTCCCAAAAAGTTCTTCGCATAGCAAGCAATAGCAGTTGCGGCAAAAGAAGCCAAACATTTGTTACAAATGGCTCTATAAATACCGAAATTTACATCAAGGAATGTTTACAAAAGAGAATGCTTCCATTCATAAGACTTCTTAATGTGTCCATTTATTTTTGGCCTGATTTGGCATCCTGTCACTATAGTAAGCTAGGACTATGTATGTTAAGAATTTTTCGATCTCACTCCTTAGCTCTTAATTATTGAAAAATAATATTTGTAATCTACGAATTCTCTCTCAACCCAAGGGAAAGTTCCTGAGCAGATTTCGCTGGCGGAAAAGGAACTATTCATACATGTCAAAATAAATTGATTTTATAATTATTATACAGATATGTCATACAAGTATGAATGTATGTTTAAATAAGTTCATACAAAATAGTGTACATACGAGCGTATTTTATATACATACATACGTACAGTAGAGCGCATAAAAAATGCCACGACATGCTACATGATAATCGACCGCATTAAATTTCCTTGTAATCCTATCCGATTCATCCACCACTCCTTCTCGGTTTTTATTCTTTGTGGTCATAGTCAACCGTTCTAATGTCATTTTGTCCAATATTTTTGTGCAAACCCATATACATTTCATAATGTAGAACATATATGGGTTTGTTATTTTAGGCCACCTAATTTCGTGAAATATATTGAAAAAATACACTTTTGAGATATTTATAAGAAAATACTAAAAAATAACATAAAAATTGAAATAAAAAAATGAAAATAAATAGTTTTATTTCGGTTCATATAAATATTTTCATTTGTCTCCCTCATGACACACCAACTATAGTCTCCTAGTATATGCTGTTCCCAAAACCACTGATAATTCTGTTAAAATCCTGCACTATGGGGTCGATCGGAAGAGAAGTGGTAATAAATCATTCTCTCCTAAACTACTGGTCCAATTGTTAAATTATGTACAAACAAATCGTATTGGAGGACATAAGCTTTCCTTATTGGAATACAAGATGAGATGCAGGGTGTCAAAGTTGACCACCTTTAGAAAAAATATTTAAGTTCCCTTTTTAAATTTTTACCTTGACCTTGTTTTTTTTTGTTTTTCGCAAATATCTTTCGTAATACTTAGTTGTCAAACATTATACATATCTAATAAACTTCAAACTAACATGGAAAAACTTTTTTCCAAAATCTCAATCTGCATAGTCATGAAAAATAATCGAATTCAAAATCTTGAAATGAATATGAAAAATTCATACATTTTGACAAAAATTAAACAACATTTTTTTAAATTCTTCTTTAAAAACAAAATTATACTATTGATAAGAACTAGCTTCAAAAATTACTAATAATACATTTTTAAATCGCTATAAACGTTCACCCAACTTAAGGCAATGTTCGAAAATAGTGATTTTGATATAAAATTTATAAATTTCTTAACAAATTATAATAAATGTATCTATTGGAATACATCTCCCATTTAATTGTTAGTATAATTTGCATAATTTGCACAAATCTTTCTTTGAAAACTATGTTGAATCTATGCAAGCAAAAAGATAATGATACTCTGAAAAAATTAACCGAATTTTGAAAATGTTTAAGGAAACAATTATGTATAAAAAAATATTGAACAAAATGACAGTGATACTCTTATTAGCAAAAATCAAAGCAGTCGAAGATCACATAATTCAGCTTTGTATATTTCTTTTTATGCGCGCTACTGTACATGTATGTACATACTTAGTATGTAGTATATAATTTTTATCTAAATACCTTAAAGTTCAATGCGTACATTGAATTATTCATCGATCATTTACCTCAGCACAAAAATATTAAGTAGTAGTAAGTAGGAAAAAAATGCGAAGAAAAAACAAATAAAATTACTTAAAAATCTGACGAGGCGTCTTGTACGTGATCAAATAAAAACTCTGTATTGTACATACCTACAAACATAAGTGTATATAAAAATACATACATAGATTTGTAATAAATATAATAAATACATACACACACACACACACAATACACGAACAAATAAGCTCGAATTGTAAAAGTCAACAATGTATTAATACTTATGTATTTTATATACATAGATACATATCGATAAATATATAGATATATCTATATAATCATCATACTCAGATTTCAAAGTATATAAGTATGTATCTACTATGTACTTGTGTCATTATAAAAATGTAAAACTATTACTATGTACTTATGTATGTATTGTATTTTAAAATACATATGTATTTATGCAATCATATGAATAGCTATGATGCGTATTTCAACCTAACTGCATGTGTTAAATTGTTGAACTAACTTTAGTTTAAAAAAGGGTCAAATAAGAAATCGGACTTTTAACGAAACACTACCGTGTGCATGACATTTAATAACCGAAGAAAGTAAAGCATGTTTCTCCTACAACTCCTACAATGGAATGGGAGAGAAAAACATTTTTAGATATTCCATGTAGCAGAGTAATTTCAAATTAAAAATACAAATTAAGAATAATGTATGTATGTATGTGTGTATTTATTTAAAATTGATCAATGTTTGGGAATCAATGTGTCTAACAAAGTGCACATTTTTTCAAATACTCTACACATACGAAAAGGTCAAAAACGCCACAACCATACAAAGAAAAAAATGTTTTATTTTGTCGTTACTTTTTAGCCAGATTGTAAAGGAATGTATATTACAAATCTTAATTTGTATATCAAGGGTTTATTTATCAACTAAAAATATCTTCTTTTTCTGAAACGAAACAAGTTCCAAGTTTAATGACATGTCACAGTAAGTTTAAACGTGTACATTTCTTCTTCAATGATAACGTTTTAAAGTGCTAGAAATTGAACCGATTTCATTGATTTCTGTGACAGTTATTTATTCTCTAGGGTTAATATAACAAAAGCGTTATAATGATAACAAAAAAATAAATACCATTTGACTCAAAATCACTTTAACAATGTCTTTCTCGTTTAATTTTAATATATATACATATAAAGAGATTTATAGTTAAGTTTTGTTTTTAATTTGGACCTAATTTTATAGATTACAACTAGATAGGTAACTGAGAGCAAAAAATTTAATTCATGAGAATTTATTGACACGTATTTTGTTATTCTAACACCCGTATAAGTGAAACGAGACTAATTTTGTTTAATTTTATTATTTCCTTGACAATTCTTTCTCCTTCCCTTCTATGTGTTTATTCTATTATATGGTACTATATACGGAATCCTCTAATTGGGGTCGTTGCTCCCTCTTATATTGTACTAGATACTCCCATTCTAAAATTAAATATTACTTTGTTGGACCTTTTATGACCTAAGGCCTTGTTCATAATCAATTTTTAAATTTATTAAAGGTTTATAAAACAGATTATGTATGGAAATTTTGTTTTATAAACCTTTTATTATACCCTTCACCATGAGTGGCAAGGGTATATATAAGTTTGTCATTCCGTTTATAATTTTGTGATGTCGACTTTGAAACATTAGTATTGACAAAAATTATTTGAGTGTATAATTTGTTTTGTTTGGGTTTTTTATATATATTTTTTTTTTGAAATTGACGAAAGTAGGCTTTGGATTTATTGGAAAGAAGAAAGCAAAAATTGAAAATTTTAAACTCATTTGTGTATTGAAAATTGAAAGAAACGGTTGAAGTTACTTTTATTAGTGCGATAACAAATAATTTGAAGGAGAAAAAAAAAAAAAAAAAGGAAAGGATTTTTTTTTTTTATTAAACAAGCAATTTTGATTATATTATACTGATTTGGATGCGTGTGACGAAGAATAATACAATTTACATTATCGAATATCAAGACAATATATATATTCAGTCCTTGTGCATTTGTTACATGAAGGATAATTCTGACAAGGAAGAATACAAATTTTATTGCCGTTTATCAAACATATACGAGTATATTCAATATCAATAATCGAAGTGTGGAAAATCCAACACCAAGTTGATTTCCACTTAATTTGCTAACGGATATACATATTTTTTTTTTTGTGACCAAATTTTGTTTTACCTAAATTCCTGCAAATTACTTATATATAGCAATTTTCCTATCTGGAATCCGTCTATTTTGGCGTTTGTTTTGAATTTATATCTTTTGATAATCAAAATTATTCTAAATCAGTAATATTTTCTCTATTCACGTCATTTATTGCTCATAAAATTTACCTTAAATATTACAAATTTCAATTATTAATCTTTAAATAACTTTTATTAATTTTCCTAATCTTGATTTTGTTATATAACTATAATTTTTAATTTTGCTTTTTGATTAAATTTAGTTTAAATTCATTCATTCTTTAAAATAATTCTCTAATAACATATTTGTCAATAATTAATATAGTTTGTTTTCTCAAAATGTAAAATTTAATATGGTCACCTTAATTTAGATTTAAATGAAAATGAAATAATTGTATTGCATTTTCATTCATAAATATTTGAAAATCAAAATATAAACAAATTCCACATTTTGACTTTTCATAACACTAATACAAATTTACAAACACAAATGTCATAAAATTTCATTCAAAAACACTAAACTCCATATTTGAAAATCTCTCTCACAAATTTTACTACACTAACACTATAATAGTATAAAAATTTTAAAAATTCAAATTTGAAAAGCAAACTCACAGCCGTCTACGAGCGCTTGCAGACTTCGTGGGATAAAAAAATGTAAGTTCACATACTTTTTCTATTTATTACACTCATTTTAAATACTCATTCGAAAGCATAAATATCTTTTATAAAAACTAAATATTGTATTGAAAATACAATATAATTTTTTTTATAGATTTTAATTTGAGTAATTTGATTACAATATACAATTATTAAAAAATTTGTAAGGATATTTATGCTTCTAACATTCACAAAATATAGTACATATATTATATTGTTTATATGGTTTCACAATTAAATATAAAAGTAAAAGAAATTGGAGTGACCATATATTATTAATTCATATATACCATTTTTAAACGTAAAATCAATAATTAAATTTAGTTTTCTTATATTATTTTCTTTTAAAAATAATGTCAATAAATAAACTTTTAGTCTTTATATTTTAAACATGAAGAATTAACTTGTGATAAAATTTATTTACGAACGGTGAAGTCTTTTAGGTAGGGTACTATGTTATTTGGGATGGCATTAAAATTTTGTTATTGCCATTAGGGAGGGTCGGAAATAAAGGGAATGGGTCTAACATCTTAAACCATTCCCAACTACTATCAACAATATTCTTCTTTCTTCTTTCCTAAAATACCATTACTATTTTGAGATTAGCTACCTAAGGTAAAGTTCGATGTAACGAGTTTTGATCATGGCTTCTAATGGACAAGAACACACCCCAACGACGAGCTTAGCCGGTTTATTAGGTAGCGCCGTCCTTTAGAGACATGATGTGTGGAGGTAAAATCGTTACAATTTCTACATTTTTCATTTGCGACCCCACAAAGTATATATATTCTGGATCGTTATAGATAGCGAAGTCGATATAGCCATGTCCGTCTGTCCGTCTGTATGTTGAAATCAACTTTCCGTAGCCCCCAAATAACTTACAAACATAATTTATACATCAATATGTCGGGAATTCTTCCGGCTCGCTCGCTATTTAAAATCGAGAAAATCGGCCCACAAATGGCTGAGATATAAGGAAAAAACCGGGACAACCTCGATTTTTGGTCTACTTTTGATTTATATCTGGATTACAAAGTTATTAATATAGACAATATGGATATCTGTAATTTGGACTTACAATGGGTCAAAATCAGGAAAAATATTTTTTAAACCGAATTTTTTTTTACCAAAAAAATTTTTTTTCGTCATTCATTTTTCAATTTTTAAAAAAAATTTTAATAAATTAAAAAAGAAAAAAAATTGGAGAAAAATTAAAACAAAACAATTTCGAAAAAAAAAATTAAAAACAATTTTGAAAAAAAAACTTTTTTTTTAAATTTTGAAAAACAATTTAGAATTTTTTTTTGCATAAAAATATTCAAAATTTTTATTTTAAAGTATAATTTGGTGAAGGGTATATAAGATTCGGCACAGCCGAATATAGCTCTCTTACTTGTTTTTTTACAATATTGGAAATTTTTTAAAATAATAACAGATGTATACGTTTTTGGAAAAAAATAATTCTTTAAAAATCAATACTGACTCAAAATTAATGTGCATTTAATATTAAACATTTAAAAACAAAATCAAGTTAATAGCTTTGAATTTAAAATTTTTGTTTATAAATGCAATTATCTTGTATATAGACTTTTAAGTTCAAAATGCTATAAATATGAGCTTTTTTTATTGAAAATCCCACAATTCACAAACAAATTTAAAAAAATTCACAAATGGTATTTTGAAATTTTTGGCTATATTTACCCCAAAGCGGCATGAAAAATTCCATTGAAAAATAATTTAGAACATTAATTTTTTGATTCCAGCTATGGGCTTAAGGATCTTATTTTTAAGGCTCTCTGGTTTGTTGACACTGCCGAACATATTGTATTAGCCATGTACTTTTCATCGCTGTCCCCAACCAAAAATACCCAAATATAGTTTTTGAATAAATTGGCCAATATCGGATAAAATTAAGAAGGTTTCTTCAAGACAAAATACTTATGAATTAGCCAAAGTTTCCATTTGTTGAAATCATCACAATCTTATGCAAAATTTGCAGTGGTATCTTTTATAACAAAACATTTAGCATAAACAACAGCTTTGAGAACATTCACAATAAAATTTACTTCGAAATTAATAAAATAAACCAGGCATTGTATTTGACCAAATTTTTAAACTTTTTAGTTGTAAAATTTGTATGACGTTTGATGTTTTGGAAATATGTTGTAATTATAAGTAAAAAATTTATATTTTATATCCAAAAAACTTATTATTATTATTATTATCGACAATAAAAACAATGTTATCCTAATTACTTTATCCTAGAGTTTTCAAAAAACCGAAGAATTTCAAAATCGCGATTTCGGTTTTAAAAAATTGAAAACCGATCGGTTTCGGTTCGGTTCGGTTTTGTTGTAATTTATTAACTATTAAATCAGTTGATAATATAGGAAATGCTATACAAATTTATAGTTCAAACTTAACGAATGTTCAAGAGGATAAAGGAAATTGGTACTTTTTCTTTTAATGGTACCAGTTTAATATATTAAATTAGTTAGCTTATATACATTAAAGTTGGCTAATATACTTCTCAGTAAATAAATAATCATGAATAGTTTGCTCAATTGTATTATGATACCAAAAATAGAGAACTAAAATAAACTAAGGAGTATTTTTTCGTTCTTCAAATAGTACTTTTTGAATTTTCTATAATATTGAATCAGGAAATTACTTTGAAATTTTAAACTTGTCAGTGGTTCAAGTGTGGAAAATTGTTACTTTTTATTCTAATGGTACTTTTTATTATATTAGGCCCTAATTTTGTAGATCACGTCACCAAAGTGATATTTATATGGAAAGTAAAAACAAAATTTCAAAAAATTTTAAAATTTGTTTTTGTTTTATATAAAAAATTTTCAAACTATCAAGGGCAAATCAATTTTGGTGCGTTTGATCTGTTCAGAATTTGTATATAAAACAAAAACAAATTTTTAAAATTTTTGAAATTTTGTTTTTGCTTTCCACATAAATATCACTTTGGTGACGTGATCTACAAAATTAGGGCCTAAATAATTTCACTTATATGTATACATAATAATTGGCTGATATGGTTCTGAGTAAAGAAAGAATCAAGGATAGAGGGCATAATGATATTGAGGTAACATAAACTATTATTGAAATGTCTATTATAATGAACCTATAAGCAGGAAATTAAACACACATGATCCTGACTGACTTGGAATATAAAAAGGTACTTGCAGGTACTTTTTCCAACTAATATTACTTTTTGAATATTTTATAACGAAACCTAGAAACACGGAATTAAGCATTCATGGTTTAGTGAATGCGAATTCAAGAGGGATAATAAATGTTACTTTTTCTTTATTGTAAAGGTACTTTTTGAATATTTTTTAATAATAAACCTTAATATTGAAAATTAGACACAAATGATTCTAAATGAGTTAGAATTCACAAAAGGTGATTATAGTGGTATCTTTCTTTTATATTTTCTATAATTATATGAAATTAGACATTCATGATGCTGAGTAGGAATACAAAATGTGGGTCTTTTTGTATTCCTACTAATAATACGTTTCGAATGAGCTAGAATCCACATTACAATAAATCAATAAACATGAAACTAGAGACATACTTTCCTAAATTAATATTAATTCGCAAAGGGAGACTTAATAGTACTATTTCTATCTTCCAATTGGCACCGACTCAGCTAGTACTCCACACTTTTAGCGGATATTTGAAAATAACTAAGACTTTGTTAAAAAAATTTTGCATTATTTTTTTTAAAATTAAATAAATAGTCATTTGAAGTTTAATTGTCAGGAAATACTCGTAGATCAATATTTTGTGTCATGCTTTATTAACAGGTTCCCTTGCCTAGCTAGCGAAAGGTAGCCTGCTACATCATCTGAAGCAATTATTGTAATACAATGTTTGATTCGTTTTCACATGAAACTACATGCATTTCTTTATGTTTGATCTCCAGGGAAGTATTTCATCAAAATCGCTTAGCACTCGAAATTGTTTATGGATTTAAGTTAAGCTCTTAATTGAGTGCAATTTGTTATTTAATGTATTTTATTTTTTTTAGTACAACAGGAACTAGATAATTTTACGATTAATATTCTGTATTAAAGTTGTTAAAACATTAAGGTCCAATTGTTTTCAATACTAGAATTTTCATGAATTTTCATATAAAACTATCACTTGGCGCCGGAGTTTAGAAAATAATGTCCTAAATATTTCTTAAAATATTTAATTTTCGACAAAAGTTTTTTTTAATTTGAAAATTTTTTTAATTTTTGAAAATATTGGTCCCTATTTAGAATTTAAAATAAAAGAATTTAAATACAAATCTTGGTTAATTGTAATATTATTTCAGACATAGTTAAGGCTTAGTACCTGAAAACATTCTTAAATTTTAAAATAACACTGGTACTCAATTAAGAGCTTCATTTCCTTAGATTTTGAATACATAAATACTTAGTTTTTACTTAGTTTTGATCAGCGTGCCACATTTATATAAACCAAATTTTGTGCAAGAGGAGCCCTTTATTTTGTTGAGTAGTGTTATTATAACAGTGATGGCCCAGAGATCCAAGAGCTTTTCCAAGTTTCAATGGCATGGTCCAGCCAGTTATGAACCTAGTTCAAAATTATACCTTAAAAACGAATTCTTTTAAGCGCATGACATGAATGAAGTCAATACGAGTATTCAGTAGGTGTAGCAAACGACATCCATCAATAGGATCGTTAAAAATACAAAAAAAAAAGCAAAAAAAAAACAAATACAAAAGAAACATTAAAGTGTAAAAATAAATAAAGTAGAGAATGAGAAGAGTGAAAAAGGTAAAACCTCACCTTAATTTTTGCACCACGAAGGTTTCCTAAATAACAAACAACAACAATAACATAAAATAAAATAAACAAACAACAACATAAACAAAATAAATAGTAAAGTGTTAATATTTGACCGAAACTGTTGTTTTTGTTGCTGTTACTGTTACTGTATCTGTATCTGTCACTATCATATTTCTCTGTCTGTTGTACTTAGTACGTTATGTGAGCTGTGCTGTGCGTGTATCTATCTAACTAACTATCTATGTATCTAAGTTCTATGGGCTTTTGATCTTGGGAAGTGGGAGTTGTACTTGTATGTCATACGAAAACCAGGAATATTATATATGTTTAGGTAGGTTTGTGTGTAAGTAAGTACTTGTAGCCATAAAAACGTACAAGTATTAAGAATTTTTAACGTTTTTATTGCCGTTTCTCTATAGTTACATTTGTATTTGTGTTATTATATACTTTTACATACTCTAACCTGTGTCTGTTTGACAGTCGGACTGTCTGTTGGTCTGTCTATCCAACTATTTGTCTCTTTAACCTCAATGGTATTTTTCGGTTTTTGCTAACTCATCAATAATTTTGAACACGTTGCGACATTTTGTCAATATCACCAGTTGATGATCAATTCGTTCGTTATTCGTTTATATCGTTCTATGAATATTTATTCAATTTTGTTCACTCTTTTTGTATTTTATTTATTTTATTTTTGTTCATTCTGATCATTTAATGGAATTAAAGTACAACGAGCATACAAAATACACTTATTTATTTATTTATTATTTTTACAACACACAAGCAAACATTTCTACACTCATGTGTTAGTATTTAACGTGTATGTGTGTGTGTGTGTGTATGTGAGCATGTAAGTTTTATGTTGGCTGGTTGGTTCACCAATAATCGTAACCTTGTGGTTAGAGGAATGCGATTTCTGTTGGTCTTGGACTTGACAATTTAGTTGTTTTGTTGTCGGTTGGTTGTCAGTTCAATGGATTTGCTGGTCAATGACGTTGTACGTTTATTTTACCACTGTGATCATGCGCAACGTTGTAAATCCGCCAACTAATTCTTTCAGCAAGACTAATAACAACTCCAACAACTGTAATAATAAACATTAAAATTAATTTGGTGTATTTGTTTAAAAAATAAGCAATTAATAAAAAACACCCATATTTATAAACTAATGCACATATGTACATACATACATTCATTCATATACATGTACTAGGGATGTCATTCGAATTAAAATTATTCAAATAATCAAGAGAAATTATATATTTTTTATTTGAATGAATAGTATTTTTCAATTTAAAATTATTCCATAAAAAATTATCGATTAATTGATTAGTCGAATTAATCTATTTTAAGTTAAAATTAAAATAAACAAAAAAATAATTTTTATAACCAAACTCTCAATGCAATAAGAACAATAGTTTATAATTTTATGCCAAGTTGATTAAACAGAACACTTTATTAGAAACGACTCTCTACATTCATTTTCGAATATATTTTGGATTAACACACCAATATCAGACAGATCATTATGAGACGTAAGTTAAAAACGACAGCCTTGTGACTACTAAACACCTAGGAAATCTGCAATAGTGTTTTTGTTTTCCAATTAATAATAAACAATATAGATATTATTTAAAATATATTTTAGGCAAAGGTCATACATATTAACGGAAAGCCTAATACGAATTTAATAATACTTTGGAATCTAAAGTCCTTAACGAGATTTTATATAAATAATTTATTATTATTTACTAGAGTAAATTTTAAAAATTTGATTTGCGGGTATAATAATTTTTTTTGAAGGTTTTTGCGTAAATAAAAATAATTGCAGTCTTTTTTTGGGCAAATTTTCACTCCTTAAGGTGGTGCTCATTTTGCTGTAGAGCAAAAAAGGTTGAATATATTGAAAATCTGATTTCACCAGTCGATTCGGCATCAACAAATTAATAAAATGGACGTTTTTTGAACCCTTTAAAAAGTTCCAAGAATCCATGCACGATAAAAAGGAATTTCAAGCCTAGCAAAACGGTACCAATACTTCATTTCTATCACAACCGGTTAAATAGTTATATTGCTTTAAACATTTTTTGTTAAGGCACCTCCTGTTGTGGGATTTTGGAACTTTTTTAACTGTTTAAAAAACGTCCATTGCAATAATTTTTGCTGCAGAATTGTCTGGGAAATCAAATTTTTTCAATATATTCAACTGTTTTTGCTCTACAAAAACATTTTTTAAACAATTTTATAACATTTTTCCCGATTTTGACCCATTACTTACTATAGCCTTATATACATCGTTGCAGTGGACTTTGAAATATATATCATTAGATATCCATATTGTCTATATTTATGACTTACTAATAGAGATATAGTTCAAAAATAGACAGACAGACAGACAGATCAGGTAGAACTTAACATAACTGCCTGATCGCTAATATCTCAACCTGGAAGACACTCGCTTTAGTTCATCACAGAAGACCCCTTATCCTACGGCACAGTTCATCTTAGAAAACTCAGTATATACTCTGGTGTCATATCCATTTAGCATGATTCCCATACCTTTCCTATATGAAATTAATTTTAATATCCTACCTAGAGGCGTTATGAAGTCAGAAGCTGGACTACTTGTGTGTCCATAAGTCCTTGATCTTCAGCATCCAGAAGCAGAAAGTTTCACCACTGTTTCTGTGGATATAGCCATTAAGTTTGCCCGTTGCGGTTCACAATACTAGATATTTATATGTCTACTAGCTGACCCTGAAAACGTTGTTTTGCCTTCAAGGTGGTTAAAGAGGAATCCTTGCGTCTTGTTGATGGACATGGCAAATGAAAGACGCACTGGGAATTGCAAGCTCTTGAATTCAAATGGCATGTGTGTTATTTCTGTGGAATACGCGGTATAAGCACAATTTCGCTTTGCCAGTCAATAATGTGGCTTCAATCAAATTCAGCAAGTGAGAGGTAAAAAATCGAATGGCCGGCTTAACGTTCCAATAAGAGTGACCGAATGTCATTAGTAAATCAAAAATTGTATTATTAGCATAAAAGTACAACAACAACAATAACACATACCTATGATACAATGCAGGTGTATACGAAGTGAAAAATCGATTGGTCACAAATAAAATGACGATCGAAACAACGACTGAAAAGTTTCAGCTCAACATTCCAATTAGAAATAACATATCTCTGGAACCACTGAGCCGATTTTGTGTAAACCATCTACAGACTATCCCAAACGTACCCTGCCTGAACTTTTGGTTGAAATCGGTCGACCCGTTTCCGCAATTAGTGTTGACATCAAAGTGTATACTTCTTTTTATATATATACATATTTAACGTATTTAAATCCATTTAACCATCATAGGGCTTAAGCCCCATTTCTAACCGAGTATCTTGCAACAGGTATAATAGGCAACTGTAGCCCTCTTCAGTTTCCATGATAAGTCCTAAAAAATACTTAGATATTTTGGATTGATAGATAGATAATATTTACAGTCTATGAACTTATTTTGGTAAGAATATAGTGTGCTGAATTTCCAATTATTGATAAACCAGAACCAGTTTTGCTTGGACAGCTAAACATTCAGAAGGTATTAGTCATGAACTCGATTATTGCATTCAGAAATATTCCTGAAACCATTAATACAACATTCTTAAGCACTAATCCGACAAGAATCGAGTTACCAAAAATCAGTTATAGTAGAGGAGAGTTCACTCCGCCTTTGGAAATTATCTCACTGGTTTTCTCAAACAGAGTCAAATGTCAATAATACAAAATCAGCAAATTGTCAGAATTATTTTCAGACTTAGTGCCATAGGCTAGAACTTTAGAATAGAGGCGCAACTGAGAGTAAAATATATATTAAAACATTTACTCTCTCACAAGTTTTATGGCTGACACAACATCAAAATACATTAATTTACATATATTTTGTTGTTGCAAGTTTTGTTTTATTCTATATTTCCAACGATTTTCAATCATTTGACATTGCTTTCAGAACAACATTCAAGTTTTTTTTATTTTGTCGCATTAAAATAGGTTTGACCTATCGAGCATTATAAAAAAATGAACGATTTTTGTAATCAAATATAAAAGATTAGCATGAACTCATTAAAATACATCTTTTCCAGATAATCAGTCATTCACACTGCCATGTTGATCGTTACACTCGCACATATAAAAAGTCTGCAGGCTTAATTTTTGGACGAAAATAAAAGTTCAAATAAAAATAAAAATAAACAATAAAAATATTTTCAAAAATATATGTACATACATATAAACTATAGTTGTATAAATAATAAAACTAAAACAAATAAGAGATTTACTACTCAAGAGTGTGGCCCACTCTTATTGTCGTCTAACTTAGACGATCCGCATACATACAAACATTCATACATTTGAATGAATGTTTGTACGAGTGTATGTGTATTTCAACTCGTACATGAGTTCAAATGTGTGGGTATTTATACCCTATACCAGTAGTTCTTGGCGACTGTCCCGAACTAGTGAATTTACCTTTCACTTAGGGTGCCAACTAGTTACATAAGTAGTTACGTGCATGTCATATTTTTAATTACAATAAGACTATCTGATAGCCGGCCCAAAGTAGTCAACGCATTGGATTCACATACCGGTTACATAAAGTCAGTTACCTTACTTGCAACCAAAGTGTTTTTAACTGATCAACTTCATAACTAGTTATTAAAGCATGTACGGCTGATAATTGATCTCAAATAGTCAGTTAAAAAGAAATCTCATAGACAGTCCAATAACCGATTGCTTGTAAACAAATATTCCTCCGACTACTCTCCAATACGTTACTTCTGGTAGATAAAATAAATACTTTATAAAGTGCAGTACAAAGATTACTTATAGACTCTAAAGTGATAATTGACTTCACACTAGGTTAAATGGGATGTATAAAGTAACCAATTGACTTATATTAGACATTAGTGACAATTACTGTCTATATGGGATACATTGACTACTTTCTCAACTGCTGGGATATGCGTCCGTCCCATACATGCGTGGTTCTTCAGCTAGTGTTGGTATTTAAAGTACTTGTACTCGTGACCGTATCTTCATACACACAAAACATTGTCGTACTTGTACTCGTACAGTGGTTATGAATATCAGATACGAGCACTACAATGTGTGAGCACCACGATCTGAATTGAACTGAACAAAATAAAATATAGAATGAATACTCGCAGCAATTCAATTCTCAAGTACTCGTACTCGCACTCACATGTATGTATTTCTGTTTTCATTTTATTTTTTAGATCGATTCTTTTTACTGCCGTTGTTGTTGTTGTCGTTGCTGCTGCTTGTAGTTGACTTGACTTGTTGACTGTTGTTCCCATTTCTTCGTTGCTATAAATGCGCAAAATAGCAACAACAGCAACAACATCAACAAATCTAAAACAGCATACAAGTATTATAATGTAAATACAACAACTACGATGACAAAAACAAAATAGAAAAAAGCGGAGCAAAAAGTCAAAGCGTAGAGCACATCACAATGCTCAGTGCTCTTCAAGTTACGTATAAAACAAAACAAAACCAAACAGCAACAACGAAAAATCAAAAATAAATAAAAGTCAACTGCGCCGTTGCCATTTGATAAGACCACATTTAAAAAAAAAAAAAAAAACAAAAAAAAAAACGGCCCTGCCCCATCCCGTTCTTGTGGAATTGCTGGTGTTGCTTGCCTGTATGCTTTGCTGCAATTGTTGTTGTCGCTGATATTGTTGTCATCGTTAGACGCCGTTGAGCGGACAACAATTCAGCATTTTTGTTGTTGTTAACATATTGAGAAGTTCGCGTGAGTGTTTTTTGGCTCACCATCACTCACGCTTATGAAAAATTAAATCACACATGATTTAATTTGAAACGTCTTAAGTTAATCGCATGGCAGGATAAAACAAGTTACGCACTCATCTCTTTAAAAATATTCTGTACGATTTACATACGAGTACTTTTCTAACATACATAGAAAAGTACTCGTAAATGCGTGTGCGTATCACAGGTTTCATACTTCTACAAATTTAAAAAAGTTGTGCGAACTTTATCTGAAAAAGTAAAACTTAGATATAATTTGTTTAAAATGTATTTATTGTACAGTTCCTGTTTATTACGAACATCAGCAATAACTTGAGTTCCTAATCGGAATTTTTGTATCGATGAAAAAAAAAAAAATTATTAAAAATCATAGGAGGGAATAATAAACTTTGCCCTAGAAAAATAGACATAAAATGTATTTTGACCTTGTGGTAATTCAAAAATATTGTTACGTTTTTACCTTTAAAAACGGGGTTTATTTCCTTTAAATAAACCGGATACTTTTTTTGATTGCAAATAAAAGCCGTTTAGTAGTTTAAAATTTGTAACAATTCTTTATTTCAACAATTCAAATAGTCACTCAGTGCTTTTATACACGTTTATCAATTCGCAGAAATACACACACACTTTTTAATGTTCAAGTATACACTGGCAATGCAGTTGATGTCATCACTTAACGATGCTTCAAATTAGACTAACTTTTGTGGTGTTCTCACAGCCAATTTATATTCACTGCGTTACCATCTAGAAAGCTCTATTTCTACAATGATCTTAAAACGAGAATATTCGAATTCTAGAGCTTTCGATGTTAGGTATTAATCATTTAGTGTTGCCATACTTACAAACAATGCTCAACTCAAAGCTTTTATTCAATGTTGTATGTTCTACAGCAATGTTAATAATGTCCCCTAAAATGTTAAAGTTTGAGAAGCACTCCTGTTGAGATGCATTATAAAACTTTTAACCAGCCGTTCAAACAGTTATATTTAAATTCAAGTAAAATTTCGTAACAATATGTTCAGAAGAAAAACTTTTGTATTTTTTGAATTTTATTTTTATATTTTTGTGTATATATTTGCTGTTTCAACACTAGAACTACATACAACATATTTTTGAATTTCCGCAAAATTCTCGAAAGCATATCCGATATATTGATATCTTCTGAAGTCATGACTCGAAATTATATAAATTCACTAACTATTTGTTTAACCCTAGAATGGTAAACATATGTTTTAGCTCCTTACTGGTAAACTTCGCCTGTTAGGCGACTTTTTTAAAAACGCATATTTCGTTGAAAAAAAAAATTAAAATTTATTGGAACAAAAAAAATATATTTATTACCAATTTTGTAACACAAATAAACAAAAACTATTAATTTTTTAAACATCTTAAACATATTTGTTGTTCACATATTTTAATATAATATACTTAATAGAGTAAATTAATTATATAAAGTCTCGTTACATATTTATGAAATAATTGTCGAATGAAAGGCTTTATTTTGATTGGGAAGAATTTTTAAATTCTTATGAGTCTTTAAGTCAATTTTAAAGGCGTTAGACTAAAGTAGTTTATAAATTATATCTATTTGTTTATTATTAATAGAAAACTCTATTGTAAATACTTTCCTAGTTTTTACTAGTCTGAACATAAGTTTCATAATGTACTGATATTGGTGTGTTAATCCAAAGACGATTGGAAAATGTGTGAAGAAAGTCGTTTCAAATAAAATGTCCAATATAACAAACTTTGATTAACATTATAAATTATTAGTCTTGTTTCATTACAACAGTTTTGACCAATTTTTTGTTTAAATAATCTACATTATTTAAAAATAAATTTATTCGACTAATCGACAGTTATTGCTCGAATTTTTTTATTTTAAATCATTCGAATAATAAATATATTTTTTCTTCGATTATTCGAATAATGACAAATTAAACGAAAATGACAAATTACTTAGTACTTAGTAAGGTATTCAATCGATTAACCGTTAATCGGTTAACTGTTCGAATAATTTAAAATTTCCGATTTTCAAATAACAAATAAACCGATTAATTTGTGTCGATTAACCGATTAACCGAAATTTATTCTTTTTTACACTTTAACATATTTTTTTGTATTTATTTTTCCGTTTTAATTTAAATTCAAATGTCAAAGTAAAATATGTTAGGTGTGTATAACAATTGACATATTTAATTTACATGTATTTGTCGGAGGAGGACATAATAATAGACGAAACTGGAGACATTACTGAAAGAGTCTTTTATCAGAACTTAACAAAACTACAATATTAAAAGTATCAACAAAAAAAATTTAAAAAGGACTCCAATGGTATAAATAAGTATACAAAATTCGTGGTTTTATTTTCAATTTAAAATTACAATAGAAATTATTCGGTTAATCGAATAATTTAAAATTAACCGATTAAATCTAAACCTCGATTAATTATTTGCTCGATTAACCGATTAAACCAGAAAGCCGATTAATTGAGCAAGCCGATTTAGAATTTCACTGTACTAAGTACTAGGGTACTTAGTACAGTGAAATTCTAAAAAGTACATTTTATTTATATAGCTGAAACAAAATCAAAAAGGCTATTTTCCATTCCAGATTCAAATAGGATTTTATTTGACAATAACTACTGTGTATAAATTCATAATAGACATTTATGCTGTGTAAATTATAGGAAAGTAAATATTATTTAATCAAAAGATTATTTTGGGAAAGTTTTTGTTACTAATTAAGGGTTATTGCTAATAAGTTATGAGTTTCGTTGCACTCGTTGCTTTAACAACTTCTTGATTAAGCGAGGCCATTCACAATTGATCAAATATATGGTTATTGCTTTGGTTTTTTATTTAAAAATTTATCTCAAAAACTAAATGAATCTTACTCATTATTGAATTTTTGCCAGTTAGTGACTTCATCATTTCATACCTGTATTAGAGTTCCACATAAACATTCAGTTGTGCGATCGGAGAATTTCATGTTTGATGACCCTGATTAATGCATTAATTTTCTTAATTAGATTCTAGTTTTAAGCATAATAAAATTGAGCTAGATTTTGTATTGATATTAATTCCAAATATTTATAATAAAATACAAAACACTTCAAAGTTTCTAAAATTTGTCAAATGACGTCAATCAAAAATTCTATAGTTTTTAGTGGTGTTCTAATTTGAACTCATTAACGGTTTATTGTAAAATTGACTTTAAATATTGTAAAAATGCAAACATAAACAAATATTCGAAGAAATAAGCATTGCAGCAATTATTTTAAAAAGTTTTATTGATCTTATATATCATGTAATCCTCAAAAAGAAAAAAAATGTATATATTTTTTTTGTGGTCACGTGTTGGCCTATTATTGATACCTTTATTAAGCTAATAAGTAGAATCCTTTAACTGTTAAGAAAATAAAAAATAAATTATTCAATGATCGTATTAGTCATTAAAACACACGTGCGTAATTTCATGGCAGTTTATTGACTCCCCCCAAAAAAGAAAAAAAAATGTTGTGTGACCATTAAAAATACAGGAAAAAATACTATTAAATAAATAGAAAATGTTATTATGAGTTCAACTTGAACATGTATGTATGTAGTATGAAGGTAAGAAAGATTAAAAAAAAAAATAAATAAAAAAACATGAAACAAGCGCAATAAAGTTTGAATTCGTGTAGATCGTCAAAGACATAAAATAAAACAAATTTAAATGATTTTATTGACTGCCATAAAATGTAAATTACTTTTAAGCTTTTTTGTAGCGAATACATAATTAATTGTTTTCTTAAGAAAGAATCAACAAACTATCCATCCATCCATCCAACCAATACGTTGTCATCAATTATTTGTTGGAATCAATCAACTCCATTCATTCGGCTTAATGCCTATACAGACATATAAATATCGCTTATTTGCATTAAGATCTCCACAACTTAATATAAATATGCGGTTTTGGAACTGAGATCTTCGTCATGACACACCAAAAACTGTCATAAGACAACGTTCATGGTCTTTACGACACTTTCATTTAAAAAAAATATTGATGTATTTAATAAGGATTCCAGGAGAAGAAATGATTTGTTCCTAGGGTGATCGATCGCTTATTTTACCAATAACCGGTATTAGAATAGTTAAAATTAGATAAAAAACGGTCTATCCCTTATTATAGTGTACTAATTAAATTTAGTACAAATATTGCCTCTGAAATAACTCCAACTGAATCCAAATTTTAACGTTATATACCCACTGGTTTGATTTATTTTTAATAACTATGAAAACATGTCGATTTCTATAATAAAACTAAATGAGAGTAATGAGAAAGCTTTCATTACTCTATGCAAAAAATGGTAGGGGTCAGTGATCGGCTAGGGTTCTGCCCACCGGGAAAAGTTATATCGGTAAAAACATAAGTTCGAGATATATCGATTTGAAGTGAGTAAGTAGCGTTTAGGGAAAATTTTAATTTTTTGTGCCTTTTTCATGCATTTTGACAAATGTCCGAAAATCGCAAAGTTATGTTCAGTAAAGTTGTTCAGCTCAACGCCGGCTACAAAATAGTCAATTAAGGAAAAGTGGCATTTTTGGTTTTCATTGAGTGGGACCCTGGAAAATCAGTTTTTCATAATTTTGTCGTTAGTTATTTTAAAAAACTCAATTAAAATCATCAAAGAAAAAATATAAGTAGTCGTACATGTTTACTATAAACATTTCAAAATTTTTACAAGTTTTTTAATTATATTATGGATACTGTACTTATGTACATGATTGCGGTAATCATAATATGTTTAAGTTACCATTCATATAATTATAGCAAAAGATACAGTGTCGGTCAAAACTAACTGAACAAGAAACTAATACTCGATTAAAAACAATAAAAATATATCAATAAAAAAAATCTCTTCTAACTAAAACATAAATATATTTTTTTCCATTCTTTCTTTTGAATTAATAACAAAATAAAGCATTCTTGAAAATTATATATTCAACCGTCAGAACAAACTGAACATCCTTTTGAGTTTAATATTTAGTGGAAAAACCCATATTTTTGATTACATCATTGATAATTTCCATTGGTAAGTTGAACGCATCTTTGATGGCAGTAAAGAGTTTCTCTGGTCTTCCCCCGACCTCATCTCTATTGATTTTTTGATTTACTATTTCCCACAGATTTTCTATGGGGTTAAGGTCGGGGGACTGTGCAGGCCACTCCATGACAACGACTTCTTGTTGCTCCAACCAATTTTTTTACAACCTTTGAGCTGTGCTTTGGGTCGTTGTCATGTTGAAATATCCAGGAGGATAGCATTTTATCTTCAGCGTGTGGTAACATCACATTCTGTAAAATATCTTTGTACATATTCTTGTCCATAATACCATAGATTTTATGTAAAGGGCAAATCTTAGGGATTTGCACTGAAAAGCAACCCGACACCATTACATGACCACGTCCATGCTTAACAGTACTTCGACAGTATCGAGGATGCAAGCGTTGATTAGGTGAACTCACCATATTAAATTTGGATTCGTCGGAAAACAAAACCAGTTAAGATGTTTTCTTGCAAATTTAAGTCGAGCTTTTTTATTTTTTTGTGAAATAAATGGTTTTTTGCAGATCTATAAGATTTCAACCCTGCTGCCACAGCTCTTCTTTGAATTGTATGTGTACTCATACAAAGAACCAATGACTTGAGAACACCTGGAGCGGACTTGTATGGATCTTTTTTAAATTCTCGAACTATTCGAACATCCTCTCTTGTAGTAGTGCTTTTTGGCCGTCCTCCAGAATGAACTGTATGTAGCGTTCCAGTTGATTTAAATTTATTGATGGTGTATGTAAAAGTTGATTTAGCCATTTTGTAGTTTTGGGATATTCCACTTTGGAAATCTACAATGAGTCTACTTTTAACTTCTATGCTGTGTTTTATCTTGGCCATGTTTGTACTCGTCTCTAAAAATCCTTAAAATCAGCAAAAATACTTAAAAAATTGATTAGAACCGTTACCTGTAATTATGATTTTATACATACCAGAAGAAACACAATTTATAAATTAAAATTATTTTGTCCTAATTTTATCCACTAATGCAAAATATTTATTTTTCAAGTAAAATTTTAGTAATTTTCTCTTTGTACTAACCAGCTTTGTTCAGTTTGTTTTGTCGCGTGGTGAGTAGAGTTTACAAGTGGTCTATTTGAAATATATACAGTTAAAGTAGGATTTGTAAACAAAATTCGTGGTTTTCTTACCAGCTAGGTTCAACCATTCTATTACAAGAAATATTTTGAAAATATCGTGTTTTTCGTTCAGTTAGTTTTGGCCGACACTATATATGTATTCGCGTACTTTTCAGTCTGAAAAATATGAAAAAAAGTACGCGAACAACAATTTGTAAAAACTTAAAAGTTTCTGATTGTAAACATTTGAATAGAAATAGCCTTTCTTAAAAAAAAAAAACATGTAAGAGAGCTATATTCGGCTGTACCGAATCTTATATACCCTTCACCAAATTATACTTTAAAATAAAATTTAAACAAAATTTTTTTTAAAATATTTTTTTTCAAAATTGTTTTTTAAAAGTTTTTTCCAAGTTTTAAATTTTTTTTTTTAAAATTCGGGTAAATATTTTTCCCGATTTTGACCCATTGTAGGTCCAACTTTGTATAGCATTATATACATCGTTGCAATGGACTTTGAAATATCTATCATTAGATATCCATATTGTCTATATTTATGACTTAGTAATCGAGATATAGATAAAAAAAATAGGCCAAAAATAGAGGTTGTCTCCGATTTTTGTTCATATCTCCGTTATTTATGGACGGATTTTGCTGATTTTAAATAGGAAACTTTTCGAAAGCATGTCTGACAGAATTATTGAGGATTGGGATCCTGAAGATATCTGGGGTCTTCAGAAAATTGATTTCAACAGACAGACGGACAGACAGAATGGAATTAATTAAATTTTAAACAGAAGCACGAAATACTGCACTCGTGAACATCTACATTTATATCCCACTAACAAAAAAAAAATCCTTTAGATAACACAAGGATATACATATTTAACCCTATTAAGGGCCATTATTACAACTTGCCTTTAGTGATCTTTCGATAATAAACTGGAAAAAACTGCATTTAAATAGCTTTACAAGAAGAACTTGTATAAATGTCAAGCAATTTTCGCTTGGCAGTAGAATTGTTATATTTAAATTTTTTTTTTTTTTTTGTTTTTGTTGGGTTAATTCAAATCTGAGAATCTAAAAAATCCAAAAACTTTTGATAAAATACAAAATTTTTAAAAAAAATTTAAAAAAACTGACTTGTATTGGGATAACGTTATCCTTTTGATAATATCTTTTCCTAAATTGACCTGTTCATCGGTCGGGAAATTAAAAACCATTCTCACCACACATAAATTATTCATGCGTCTCGTTTATATTGCGACTATGTCTTTTAAGTTGTTTTGTAGGTATAATTTGCCAAATACTTATTTATAATAAAAAAAGCTGTATCTTTTTTAAAGACAAGTTGCTCAATTAATAAACAAATTAATAAAGTTTTCTTGTATTCTAAAATATTTAAAAGAACAACAACTAACAATAGTCTCTAAATTATGTGTGAGTCAGTCTGGCATGTCTGAATGTCGCTCAAATATTATAATACATACTCGGACATACATATGTATTAATATACATAAATTTTTGTTATTTGGATCATGGTAATACAAATTAGGAGGTGACATAGCCTATTAAAACAGTTTAACTAATGGTCATCACGTGAGTTACCAATTTTAAAACAAAGAATTAAAAAATTTACGTAAACGTAAGTTTATTCCAGCATTCGTAACATTTCGAAAATTTGCAATTTAAATGAATGGCTTAGTGTGTGTGCAAACATGAGAAGATACAAAATCAAAATATTGAATATATGATTCTCATAAAATTTAATTCAATGGTAGCAATTGAAATCTTTGCAGTGGAGTAAAAACTATTGGGTGTATGACTTAAAAATGCGGGATTTACAATAGATGACGTATCTTTTGAACGCGGTTTTTATACCCTTCACCTTCGTGAGAAGGGTATACATAAATTTGTCATTCCGTTTGTAATTTCCATAATATAATTTTCCGACCCTATAAAGTATATATATTCTGGATCCTTATAACTAGCGGAGTCGATAAAGCCATGTCTTTCTGTCTGTCTGTTTGTTTGTCCGTCCGTCTGTCTGTCTGTTGAAATCAATTTTCTGAAGACCCCAGTTATCTTCGGGATCCAAATCTTCAATAATTCTGTCAGACATGCTTTCGAAAAGTTTCCTTTTTGAAATCAACAAAATCCGTCCATAAATAACGGAGATATGAGCAAAAATCCGAGACAACCTCTGAAAATTTCATCAAAAAAAGACAATTTATTGCATGCCTTGACAAAAAAGCAACAAAGCGTATGTGTGTTGGTTATTGCTTTGCGTATTTTGTTTTTGTTTTTATACCCTCACCATGAGAGGCTAGGTTATATATAAAGAGAGAGAGTTGTTTATAATGAGTTTTCATATGAGCAACTCTATCATACACAGTGTTACCATTTGTCCAGTTTTCCCTTTTTTTGCAAGTTTTTTCAGATGCAAAAAGTTTTATTTTTAAAAAAAAAAGTTTTTTGGAAAATTTTAAACCTATGTTATCAATAAGTTGAACCATTTATTTCAAAATGATTGTCTCCAAATTCGTTTACTAAATGGGGAGATTGATTTGAATATATTTAAAGTACTAAATTCACATAAATTATCTCAGTTTGATTTATGTACGAATTGGGGTTTGTAATTTTAGTATGTATGTACTTAAAAAAAGTTTTTTTGTTGAAAAAAAAGTTTTTTTTAAAAATAAAAAGTTTTCTTCAAAAAATATATGGCAACACTGATGATACGTAAACCCCACACACACCAAGGTATATTAATTACTAGCTAAAACCCGGTGTGCTTCGCTAACCGTATCGTAATGAAATAAAAAGTTAAGAGTTAAACAAATATATTTATTAAGTTATTAAAATCTACAGTTTTCCTTTTAAATTAATTCTTATTATATTATCTTATGATTTACAATATACTTATTTAGTTTATCTAAAATTAGTTTCTATTTTAATAAGCAATAAATATAATTTACTTCGTACAGGAAATATGGTAATAAAAGATTCTACCTCATGTAATTTCGAAGATTAGTATTTATATATACTTTCACAGGTATACTAATTTTAACTTAACATTATTGATTGATCATGATTTTTCTCCACGTATAAAATACAAATAAGCAAACAATCATACAAACAAACACACATTCACTTTTATATATATAGATAAGGGTTTCAAATGTATACAAATTTTAACATTTACTTAATATTGTTGGTAGTCAGCGCATTTCTATCCTAAATATTAATATTGATAGATCCCAGTTGGCCACGTCTTCAAGACATCCTCAATGATGGGTCGATGACAGTGTAAAGTCTTCGAAGACAAATGTAGGACAGCCGGAACAAATCGTCAACGACTTTTTCATACAAATGTCGCGAAAATCGTGGACGACTAAAAGAGAGACAATGTCGCTCAGTTTGTCGTTTACGAAATAAGAATGAAAATTTCGTCTATATATTCACTGACGACATTATAGAAGATTAATTCCACCATATTATCGTCAACGATTATTAGGCGTCAATATCGTCTACTTTGTCCTCAACGATTACATAAGTGACAATGTCCACAACTATGTCGTTAATGATAGTATGGAGGACAATATCGTTCACTTTGTCATGAACGATAATATGGATGACAATACTGTAAATAT
The DNA here is from genome assembly GCA_942486065.2 of Calliphora vomitoria. Classification (NCBI taxonomy): domain Eukaryota; kingdom Metazoa; phylum Arthropoda; class Insecta; order Diptera; family Calliphoridae; genus Calliphora; species Calliphora vomitoria. The sequence continues at coordinate 63,247,165 of OW818030.2, read as the reverse complement.
TGTCATCAATGATATACTGGTAACAATATTAAAAAATGTATACAAAAACATAGATTTAAATTTTTTATTAATTATTTATAATTTATCAGAAATAAATTACATTAGGAATTTTTTTACTTATCATTATCCTCATCATATTTTCCAGATTTATCTTTGTTGTAGATTTTTTTAATGCGACGGAAAACAACCCGTAGATCTTCTATAAAGTCTTCATATGTATGTCCCTCCTTCTTTGTAGATTCTGTTTAAAATATATTTGGAAAATATTTTTTATTGTTAAGTAAAATATCATTAAATAAACGGCTGTAATTTTTAAAAATATTTACCATATAAAGCCTTAAGTACGTTGCCGTATTTTTTAAGCAACTTTTTGTCTTTGTTGCCATCATTTCAAAATTTAAAAACACTCTTACTTCTTCAGCTTTTCGCACGCAAATGAATATTTTAACTTTCAACATTTTTGTCTTTTCTTCAATCGCAGTTATTTTACCGTTATTTTACATTCCGCATCACATTGCCTAGTAACATTGCCACTTACTTGTGGAGAACAACATACAAGACAATGTCGATCATCTTGTTGTCAACAGTGTATAATAGTATAAGACAACATTCAAGACATTGTCGCTCATTTTATCATCATGTGTGTTTGATAGAAGACAATATTAAATATCACATCGCTCATATCGTCGTCGATAGAGTTATATAATAGACAACATTGAAGACATTTTCTTTTATATTGTCACTAACAAAGTTAATAGAAGACAGCATATATGAATTTGTTCTATCAATAACATAAACAGATTACTACATTTAAGACATTGTCATTTACCTTGTCTTCATTAAAGGTGGCAAAAGACAACATTTAAGAATTCGTCGCTCATCTAGTCGTCAACAGAGTTAGAGATATGACAACATTAAAGACATTGTCGCTCATCTTGTCGTAATGTTTGTTTGATAGAAAACAATGTTGAAGACATTATCTTAAATATTGTCTTTAACATAGTCTATAGAAGACAATATTTAAGATGTAGTCGCTCACCTTGACTCTAATAGGGTTTTAAAGATGACAACTTTCAGGTCTTTGTCGCTAATCTTGTCGTTAACGATGATTTCTTACACATCATCGTTAAGCCAACTTCAGCGACAGGGGACAATTTCAAATATGTCTTACATAAATCGTCAAAGACAATGTCGTCTACGACCATTTGGCCAACTGGGATGATATAGCTTTCTCTATTTATAATTTGTCATCATATGTATGGGAGGTTCCACGCCCATTATTGATAGTCCGCCCATTCTTGTCCTAAATATTAATATTGATGGTAGAATAACCGTACCATATATCTTATTGTTTCCCATATATAATTTTTTTTTAATTATCATCATATGGGAGGTGCCACGCCCTCTTTGGCTACTACTCCCATTTTCGCCGCAAATATTTAAACAAACCGTGGAATTGCTCATGCAAAATTTGAGGACTATAGCTATTATAGTTTCCTAAATATTTGATTTTTAAAATTAACTTTGTATGGGAGGTACCACGCCCACTTAAAATTTCAAAACAAAAAGTAGCCTATAGCTCCTTCCAGACATACATAAATATACTGTAAAAATTTCAAGCAAATCGGTTCAGCCGTTTAGCTGTCTATAGATCCCAAACTAATAATAATAAACATACATACATACAGACACACATTCACTTTTATATATATAGATAAGGTAGTGTTATCAGACCAGCTGATCGTTTTTTGCTACTATGTTCATTTTTCGCCGTGGTGCAGTATAAATGTCAAACTTTGTTTACATTTTGTAAATGTCAAACTTTGTTTTGCTGTTAAATTCGTTTATGTTTTAAAACCAATAATAATACTACACGAAATTAGTTTTATTTTTAAAAACATAAATTAAATTACAAACAGATTCAAATTTATAAACATTTTTTGTTTAACAAAAATTCGCTTTGATTTATTTGTCAGCTGTTTTTGATATTTTTCCCTGACAGCCAATTCGCCTTCAAATGCAGGCACAATGTCAAACTACATATAAAAAAAATATAACCAATTCGCTCGGTATTCTGAATTCGCCGATGACACTACCTTATAAATTAATATACCTTGACACACACTCAAAATTCGTTTCAGTTTATAATATTTACAATCATATATCGTTACCTTAATATAGAAAGGCCCTAACTCGTGTTTTTTTTAAGTCTAGATTTTTTGGCTAAATATGATCATATTTATCGAAATAAACTAAAATCTGGGCATACAAAAAAAAAACACGAGTTAGGGCATTTTTATATTAATATAGGTACACACAAATTATTTATTTATGTTAAATAAAAACTAATATTCATATTTATCTGTCTGCATATTGGGGCGTTTTCTGTTTTTTGTTTTTTTATAAATTCATATAATTTGTCACATTTTAAAACACGTGCAAAAAGTCAAAATAAAACATTTTTATACGACTTTTATGTATTTAAAAGAATGAATGTATTATAAATCCACATGTTTTTAGGTAGGTAGTGATTAATACATATGTACATATATATTTGGCCCGGGAAGAGGCTTTTATGGAAATCGTTTCAGATAAGTTTTGAGTAACGGTGAATAACGAGAAAATTTCGAAATTCTTAAGACAAACATCACATATTTTCCCGTATTCAACACATACAAAATCATCGTTTGAATACATCTTTACAAATTCCCTCCAGTCTTTACTTTCATTATGCGTTGGAATCGTATTGATAAAGATGACCAGCAACCTGTCGCACAGTGTGATTCAATCGAATGATAAACACATAATTAAGCGCTTAAATTACTAAAGAATTAAAACGTTTAAAGTTCTGATAAATATAAAAGATCAATTTTACCATCAACAATTGTGACAAATTTATTTTATGACAAATTGTTTTCTTTTTTGCCTGTTTTCAACTGAATTATTGAATAAATAATCGATGTATCATGGCATATGAATGTTTATAACTAAATAAGAATGTAAATAGTATGTAAAATCCATCCATTAGAATCAAGGTTCATGTGTAAATGCAAAATGTACTACTCCACTGGATCCCATATGAAACTTTAAAAAAAATGAGCCAACCAACCAATCGATCCGACATTCACATTGGTAGTAAGTTTAGACATACGCGTACAGTAACGTCGCGTCGTACACAGTAGTTGGACCATCAACCAACAATACATTTCATTCCTGTACATATATTTAGAAGCTCAAAGACTCACAATTTTCAGTGTTACCACATAAAATTTTGTTCAAATTGAAATTGTCGGAATCACTGTGCAAATGTTTGCATTGTTGTTCGAATAATCTTGACGACAAAATGCATGCACTCCCGTCAATTTTGTGGCGACATACATCAATCAATGGATGGATGGATGTTTTCATGATTATGATCCGACTTGATTTGCATTTCAAATCTAAATTGATTTCACTACAAAGCGCCATCGACATTTAACAACTGACTGAGTGACTGACTGTCTGTCTGTTTGTATATATATGTAAGTGTTAAATTATGTAAAATAAAAATTATTTAATGGCACATATAATAATCCTTAATTTTTGTGTTTAGTTTTTGTCATTGGATTTTGACAAGTATAAAATTGAAGAAGAGTGCAATTACATATTTGAGTTAAAAAAGTTGTTTGAGTTACATATATGGTATTTTATATGTAAATTCAGAGACGCATACGCATTAGTGCGAAATTTCTTGGTATACTGAGCAAAGTAATTTCCTTACTACGTATACAATACATATTTACGTATTAACCTGCAGTGATCGCAGGGCTTTCACCCAACAGAAACCAAATTAATAGTCCGTACAAAACGATATGATAACCCAGAGTTCAGACTACCTCATCTAAATGACATCACCCTGAAAGTTACATAAAAAGTCAAGAATACTGAAGTGCTTTAATACTCCAACCTCTCGTAGTAAACTATACATAGAAGACCTACTAAAATTAAACCCCCCTAACATAGATGACAACTAGATAGGAAACTGGGGGCCTAAAATCGAAGTTCGTTTTCAAAACCTAATTCATGTGAATGCATTGTCATTATTATTATTGTATTCACATATAGGGGTGAATAATAGTACATAGTCTATTTTATTTTGTTTGTTTAATTTTTATTCAAGGCGTATTTGTTATAAGGTAGCGACGATAGCTTTTTTTTATTCACTTTTTTAGAGTCTCACCGCATTTTCTCAATATCCGGTTATTTTTTATAATGACGATATTCTGACAGTTCTCATACACAAATTATATTAATTGGAAGTAGGAGGTTAAACTATCAAATTCACTAATATCTGTTGTTGCGAATTATACAACAAACGTAAAAGCTCAAGCCAAAATCATTGTTGAATTGTTCTCACCTTATAAAGAATACGCTTTCATTTGTATACCCTTCACCTTCGTGAGAAGGGTATATATAAATTTGTCATTCCGTTTGTAATTTCCACAATATAATTTTCCGACCCTATAAAGTATATATATTCTGAATCCTTATAGATAGCGGATAGCGATCAATTTCTGAAGACCCCAGATATCTTCGGGATCCAAATCCTCAATAATTCTGTCAGACATGCTTTCGAGAAGTTTCCTATTTAAAATCAGCAAAATCCGTCCATAAATAACGGAGATATGAGCAAAAATGCGAGACAACCTCTATTTTTGTCCTATTTTTTTATCTATATCTCGATTAGTATGTCATAAATATAGACAATATGGATATCTAATGATAGATATTTCAAAGTCCATTGCAACGATGTATATAAGGCTATACAAAGTTGGACCTACAATGGGTCAAAATCGGGAAAATATTTTTTTAACCCGAATTTTTTTTTTGTCACAAAAAACATTCTTTTGTCATAAATTTTTTTCACTAATAAATAAAAAAAAAAAAAATTTTTGATAATTGGAAAAAACTTAAAAATAATTTTGAAAAAAAAAAATTTAAAATTTAAAAAAATTTAAATTTTTTTTTTACTTTTAATTTAAAGTATAATTTCGTGAAGGGTATATAAGATTCGGCACAGCCGAATATAGCTCTCTTACTTGTTTCATTATCATTTCTCTCTCCTTCCTTTCTGCGTGGGAAAGTAATTACGAGTATTTTCAAATTTATGTTAACTGTAAAAAAGCCAATGTTATACCTATGTTAAATATATTTAGTGGATTCAGAAGGTATCCTATCATATAATAATGTTCTAATATTTCACATTGGTTTGTCCGGCTCTTATAAGTGAGGGACATTCCGTGAGTTTTTTAACAAAGTATCTCTAATTTTGTTCAATCCAAAAAAAACATTACTTGGTTTTCTCCTAAACAAAGACTTGTCTTAATATGAACGTCACAGGTAATTAGGATTTCTAATCGGGAAATTTCATTGTAAATATTCTTCTGAAAGTCAGAATTTGTAGTACTTTTACAATTAGAAAATTCTGAAATATATGTAATTGGAAAGTTCTGAAATACAATTGGAAATAGTGTAGACACATCTGAATGTACTTAAAAGTTCACAGTTCATCAAATAACTTGTACAATATCTGTTTACCTCCCTTGGAAGATGTGTTTGAAGATCATTCAAACCAAACAAATTGTTGTTAGATTGCATTCGAACAAATGCAAACTAGTGGTCTAAATACATACATACTTTATGATCTTGAAGGTTGTTTGAACAAAGAGCGCATCTGAAAAACTAACAAAAAACAAGTGATTGCTCTTAATACTTGTAAAATTGTGTGTATGAGTGTTTACGAAATGTACATATGCATTTATGTCTATGTATGTATATACATAAATATTTGTATCGCTGTTCTTTAGATGGTGAATGACCAGTAGATGTGAACCCATGCGCTAATTAATATTTAGTTCAACGTTGCTTTTCATGTTACCAAACCACAATAACTACTCAAGTTTAAGCAGAAGCACTTTGTAAGCTGCAATGGGCAGAAACTTGGGCAGAGGCCATGGCCAAAAGAAGAATCAACACGGACCAGAAACACTTTAATGGATTGCATGTGATTTGCAATGATGGCGCGATACCAACATACAAACGTACACATAAATAATATATATGTATGTACATATACTTACTTGCCAACTAAATTTAAATCATACACACCTGTTCTTAAAAGAAATACAAAAACAAAAATTATAACATTAACAACAACAACAACAAGAAACAGAAAACCAATTCAGTGCATTGAACGCTTAACATCTACCACGCTCCACTCTTTTGATAACGAACTATTATACATTTAATGCTAATAGTTGTTTGTACGAACAGGTACAGGCACATACATACATACATAGAGATATGCATCCAGCCAGCCAGCCAGCCAGCCAGCCAGCCACTCATTCATCCATACACACATGCATGCAATTCACCTTCCTACTAACCAACCAGCCAGCCAGCCAGCCAACCATTCGACCAAAAGAACAAACATCCCAACATCAAGCACCGAATCACCCATCATCATCAACCAACAAAAATGCTAAAAAAAAACCACTTCTTCCATTCATTGTTCGTTCATAGTTTCTCTGGTTGAATACGAGTAGTTAACAATGAATCATGGGCTGTAGCGAGTGCTACCTACTTCTAACGAGAAGATCTCCAAATAGCCAAATACGAAAAAATATATATAATTATGGCCAGTAGTGTCTCTTGTCATCAAATGTTAGACATGAAATACCACCACCTAATCAGCGCCACACTACGAACGATTTCCAAACAATTTGAATGCAATTCCTTTAATCAAACACTCGTACGTATAAATTTATTACTTTAATTTAAATAGTACCACATCCAAATTTGAATGCTCTTCAATATGTTGTATAAATATCATGGAAATAATTATTGTAATGGATGCAGCACGATGTTACAACTCGATACATTCAACTACAGAAATAGAAATATTTATGGATGAATGTGTCCTGACAAGTTCAAGTGCCTCTCGTACAAACACCAATCTAACAACGAACCAAACCTTTACACATGCGCATTGCAAAAATGACATTTAGTTTAGATCATTTCAAGAACTGGTTCCATTTTTATGCCACTCTTTTGCTGCACTTAAAGCTCCATTATGATGGTTGCTCCATATTGGTTTGAAAAAGGAATCTAAAAGTCAACGCTAAATGAGACACTTTTATTCTGATCGTTTCCATCTTCAACACCATCTCCGTAAACAAGTTATATAATTGTTTCCATGAAAATAAGAACATTGAGTTCATAGTTTTAAAACTTCAACGTATCGTCGATGCGCCATCAAAAAGAGCTACATGTTATTTTTTTAAATGTTTGTTTTTCGACCATCTGAAAGCCCTATGGATCGTTTGTCTACTTACCAAACTACTTTCAAATAAAAAAAGTTCTTTTAGTATCCTATCCTGTTGAAAATACACATAGATCTTTTTGTAGGCGCAGCAACAAAATGTATTTTAAGTGAATTTTTTATTCTTACTTGGTACTTAATCTTAATCCGAAAGATAAAAAAGTGAGCTTCGTATTTAATGAAATATTGTTTAATAAAAATTACATTAAGTTTACCATTTGTGCAAATGAGCTAATTTGCGCGACTTGTTTCATGAAATCTCCTTTTTAAATTTTGATAAACTGTCAAATAAAAATAAATTCAATAAACATAGAGTTTTTCTAAATAGCAAACTTATCAGAGTTGTGCAAATGAATTACCATACAATTTTTGTCAGTTCATTTGCGAGAGTCAAAAAATGAACAGATTTCACATTTTTCGAGGGATTTAAGCGTTTAAATGAGGACCCTTATTATATAATACATACTGTTTCTAATATTTTATAAGACAATGAAAGTTTTGCATTATCGTTAATTCAATTATTTGATCAAAGAGTTTATTAATAGTACATAGATTTTGAGTGAACCATGTTGCTTCCATTTATGATTTAGCAATACAAAAAAAAAACTTGTGCACCTCGTACATTTTGCCATTTAATAATAATGAACAAAAAGAAAAATGTTATAAATTCCAATTTCCATCAACAGCATCACTGGAGAAGACATGATTTGATGTCGTTTTTACACTGGTTGTTTCTTTCTTGGCGATTCGATGAAATTTCAATTAAGGTGCATCTACCGTTACATTGCGGTGGTATTTTAAACAATTTATCGTTACAATTCACTGATTATTTATTAATTTCAACTGGATTAGGTATTTTTCCGTAGTTGCTCTGGTTTTTTTTTAATAGCAAAACATCTAAAAGCAATGAATAGTTTGTTAGTTGCATGCCATTGATGCAATAGAAAGTTGTAAGTGGTGAGTGAGTGGCAAATGGGGGAAAAAAATTAACAGCAAAGTGTACAAGATCAATTTCATTCGAATAAATTTCGAATTATATTTTTATAGTTCTTACATTTGGTTTTTGCACATTGAGGATTTGAATGGCATCCATTGCAATTTTATTGCAAAATTACAATTTAGTATCTTCAAGTATCGATTTCACCAAATGAAATCCATTCAATCACAATCAGATGGATTAGATTGATGGAGTAGATTGAAATATGTACATCATAATTAGTTAATTCGAGATCCCCGAATAACAACTTTGGAAAACTTGAAAAATAACCCCTAAAAACACATCAGCAATTTTAGCTAAACGGGAATTGTTAGCTTGGATAGGTTATAAGCTATGGAACAAATGGATAACTCGTGAGGTACACAACATAGAAATAATGACAATGTATACCGTGGAATACTACAGCGTGGTTTACTAACTGTATTAGTTTGGGTGTCAATCATACATAGCCTGCTAAGAATTCATTCCATTGGAGAATTAAAAGTCGTCTGTTATGCAGATGGCTATGCGATACTGATAAAAGGAAAGAAAAACATCAAATTTGAAGAATTTTGTATAAATAATATATTTATATACACTACTTTTTCAACTATACCTAGTCCTATTATAAATTCTGGTACACGCTTTTTCATGATAACATCGTAACTAGAGTTTCCGCGGTTTTTCAAGGCCTAAAACCGAAACCGACAATTATTCTTCGGTTTTCACTTTTAATCTATTTTCACTAGAAAAATACAAAATTCTGATTTAGAAATGAGAAACAAACTTTTTCATCCAATATCTCTAAACAAAGATCGGTAAAAATATATTAAGATTTGTTTAAATTTTTTAAATTTTATTACAATAATTGCTTCAGATGATGTAGCAGGCTACCTTTCGCAGGCTAAATAATGTAAAATTTTTGTAACAAAGTCTTAGTTTTTTTCAAATATCCGATAAAAGTATGGAGTACTAGCTGACCGGTACCATAAACACCCACATTTTGTATTCCTACTCATGAATGTTTAATTTTACATTTCTGTGTCGATTATTATAGAAAATACAAAAGAAAGGTAAGACTATAACCACCTTTCGTGAATTCTAACTCATTCAGAATCATTTGTGTCTAATTTTATTGTTTATTATTATAAAATATTCAAAAAGTACCTTTACAATAAATAAATAAATAGTAACATTAATTATCCGTTCTGAATTCGCGTTTCTATATGTACATCGTTATAAAATATTCAAAAAGTACTGCTAGTTCGAAAAAGTACCTGCAATTCCCTTTTTTATATTCTAACTCAGTCAGGATCATGTGTGTTTAATATCCTGCTTATAGGTTCATTATTATAGAAATTTCAATAATAGTTTCTGTTACCTCAATATCATTATTCTTTCTTTACTCAGAAGCATATCAGCCAACTATTATGTATATACAATAAGTAAAATAATTTATTATAATAAAAAGTACCATTAGAAAAAAAAGTAAACATTTTTCACATTTAAAGCACTATCATGTTTGAAATTTCAAAGTAATTTTCTAATTCTAGGTTCATATTATAGAAAATTCATTTAGAAGAACGAATAAGTACTCCTTAGTTTGGTTTAGTTCTCCATTTTTGGTATCATAATAAAATTTACTGAGAAGCATATTATCCAACTTTAACTAATTTAATATATTAAAAAGGTACCATTAAAAGAAAAAGTACCAATTTTCCGTTATCCTCGTAAACACTCGTCAAATTTGAACTTTAAATTTGTTTCGCAGTTCCTATATTATCAACTGATTCAATAGTTAATAAATTATCACAAAACCGAACCGAAACCGATCGGTTTTCAATTTTTCAAAACCGAAACCGCGGTTTTAAAATTCTTCGGTTTTTTGGAAACTCTAATCGTAACGACAACAGGTAAGGTTGCCTTCCAGAACGACCGAAGTCTGACGAGCAGTACGCACCTCATACAAAGAAGCAGATCTTTTGATTTTGGCTTGTGTACTGCCGCATGTCTGTCTGTTAAAATCCAGGAGTCTCAAGCCATATTTAATGACGAGAGAAATGGATACCTTTGTCTTATTAATTTCCAGCTTTAATAGGGGCAATAATAATTGTACCAGAACTTTTGATAAGACTAGGTACATAGAAATTTAGTTTTTTTTCTGAATTGAAAAGTCCATTGAACTATTGAAAGTTTTAGAAAGTTAATCTTATTATGTTTTCTTTTCTGATACAAAATGTTGCCAACATATTTTGTACCATTTATTAAAGGTGTGTTATATTTTTAACGATCACAAAAGAACAAAAATGATTGCCATTTATGCAATTTTCTTTTATGTAGTCTCTAAATATTCTTAAACACTTTTTGCTTCTTAATCAAATAATACACAAACTAGTTCATTAACACAAACGAAATTCAAAAACAATAACAAGAATAGCTGTTTAAAAAGTGGTGTCTTTCTGTAGCATATTTTCGGGGTTTTAGTGCAACATCATTTGAAAAGAACACGTTATACGCTTACCAAACTACATTTCTTTCAGAAAAGAACACAAAGAAGGGTAAAGGCATCATTTATGTCAGAAAAGAAAACGCTATTAGTTAGAAGATTTCATGATAGACTAAGTTAAAGTGAATTTAGTTATTACACTTTAAAAAATAATGAAAAAAATACAGTTTAATGACTTGAACACATACATACCTTTTGGCGAATAACTTCCTTAACAAGTACGTAGAAGCATACTCCCTCTCTGTCTCCCTAGTGTTTATCACAAAATTGCAATTTACTTTCCGGCTGCTGCAATTTTCTTTTTAACATGAACCACACTTTTTCAAATCATGTTACTCATTCTGGGCTTGACTAATATGAAACATACATTCTTCTGTATTATATTCCAACCGTCCCACCAAAACCGATATAAGTTCATATTTTCAGCCAGTAAGTCAAGGTAATTTTTATTTCGTATAATGCCATTGATTTGTACCAGTGGACCAATATCAAAGTGGGAGAAGAAACATCAACAAACCATTACAGTTTCATTGACTTTCGTGTAGAAATTTTACGAAAACTTATTTTTTACATTTTCAAAGATATTCAATTTGGTCAATTATGATCTTTTTACTCGATTCTATTTTCTATTATTTGCAAATTTACAAATAATTAAGAAATTTTAGAAGAGTGCATTTTATTTAATACACCCACTAAAGAAATATGTTTAAAGTTAATATTTAAATATTCGAACTTTTTCTCTATCTTCTGAAATACACAGATAAATCAGATTCTTGATAGCAACCGAATTTGTTGCCAATCGAATGATTCGGTTGCACACAAAGAAGAATTTCGGTCAGAGCAACCAAACACTTGGTACCCCTTTTAAAATTTTGTAGCCACAACTGTAAAATTCGGCCACTATGGTGGAATCATTCGATTGGCAACAAATTCGGTTGCTATCACGAATCAGTTTTCTCTGTGTATGGTTAAGAACCATATATATAAATGGTTGAGAGTGAAACAGAAGTGATCATGACAAAAATATAAACTATATTTTAACAGCCGTCGACTTAAAGGTTGGTCAATGACTTACAATCTGATTAACCTCCCCTTCGGTGTGCTTTTTCCTTGCTGGCCATGCTTTTGAAAACAAATACAAATTGATTCAATATCTAATAAAACTACACACATACAAGTGTAAATTTTTACCACACGCTCATACATACATATTTTACATATAGTTCATATGTATGTAAGTACATAGTACTTGTTCGATACAATTTCTTGGTCAGTTAGTTGATCGTTCACTATTAATTACAAACAAACAAACATACTTACTTACTTACATTCACACTAGTACAGTAAACAATCGAACAAATAAACACATGTACTCGTTTACAAATTTTGTAAGTGTTTTTGTTGTTGTTGTTGCTGTTTGTGTTTGATTATGATGGGCGGCGACGTTCATACCTCGTTTTTTTCAAAGCTCTTCACACATTTTTTTTCCAGCGCTACTAACAATAAACACAGCCACAACTACAATGAAAATATAAAAAAAAAAAAAAATATTGAAAATAAAACACCATCCGAGAGTATAGAGTTCATTGCCACTTGTCAATTTATCGGTACAAATGTGACGCATTGCTCTGACATGTGACTTTCTAATCGTGTTTACTGAGTCTATGTGTTGTATGATTGAATGACTAGCTGGATGGCTGGCTGGATGCACGGACGGTTGAAATAATTTTTCATTTAATTTTCGTTGTTCTCTTTACAGTTTTTCTACATTTTTTCCAAAGCACAATACGTGATCTGACCCTCAATATTTATTTATAAAGTGCTTCCGATAAGTGTGTTTTACTAAATTCTTTAAATTTTCCCCAAACTCTAATTCCAGACAATATTCACCGTAATGTGTTAAAGGAATGTGCTGAAATTGAAAAGGACTTGTATGTGAATATCGATAAAGAGTCAAATTATTCAATCCTAGGAAAAACTGGAGCAACACACGAAGTCACGACAGAGAGTCAAGGTATTAAATCAGCAGGTGATTGCAATACAAAACGTTGTCGTAGTAAAACACCGTCTCCGTTAGCGCCTCTAGCACCACTATCACTGGCATCGACCACGATCGTTCGGGAGAATAAGATGCTCAGCGAACGCTCTTTAATATTGAGTGGTTACAGTAAGAACAATACAATCGACAGTGTTAAAACGAATTGTGAGAAAAGCAATACACCACCCTTGAGCACTGTTACGTCGCCGGTACAAGGGACCGGTCTCACAATTACACCTACAACGACAGCAGCAGCGGCAGCTGCTTATATCTATTTGGAAAAGGTGAAAAATGAACGAATGTCACCGCGTGTGACAGCAGCACAACTTGATTCCTTAAAGGATGCTATTATGGAATCATCAGCTGCAGCAGCAGTTGCTGCTGCAATGGTAAACAACAACAATAGTAATTCTATAAATAACAACAACAACAACAGCAACAACAATCACAACAGCAGCATTATTACCCACAATAACAGCAGCATTGGCAGTGGCAGTGCAAGTAATTGCAGCAACAGCAGTAGCAGCATAAATCATAATTTAGTCAATTGTCAGGTTCAACAACAAATTACCAGCAATACCAGTGATGAACTACAGACTCATTCCCTGACACAACCCTGCAGTCAACCACAACAGCATCATCAGCTTCAAAAACAATCGCTTCAACATCATCATCAGTCATTACACATGAACAGCAATCATGTGAAAAAAGAAAGACTTAGCCCTGGCACCAACGGTGATCTCCAAACGACATTATCAAGGTAAATTAAATTTTTCCTTTGGAACAAATTAAACCACTACCAAAAGTTTTAGCTCTTTAATATGTATCATTTAACAAAACTTTAATATTTGTTCGTTGTATGTGTGTACTTCCTTCCATACAACAATTGATAGATCTGAGATCTAAGTTGATAAATGATCATAGTTGGGAACCATAAACAATAACTTAATTATTCAGTAGTCGTTTAGTTAATGACCAATATTCATTCATACATTATGTATCTGTGAAGACAATATCTAAAAACGAAAGCTTTAAATTTAAACCAAATTTCATTCATTAATTGCTTACAAAAATATGTATATACTTCTAAAGAATAAAAGAAAAAAAAAAAGAAACACTTAATCATGCCACAAAACAACCGTGATTGTTAACAAATCTAACAAAGACTACATCTTAAAATAAACGCTTAAAATATTAAATATTCTTTATTTAATATTCTTTCTTTCATTCATTCGTTGGCTACCAAGAAATTAAACGAAACGAATCGAAACAAGAAAACTACAACAATAATCTACTATATATATTATGTAAATAAATATTAAAATACATTTATCAAATGTTAACAATTTTAGTTTAGCTTTAAGTTGTAGTTGTAGTCACCATGGGCATTCGTTTTGCTAAATTATAGGCAAACATGACACACGTTTGCTGTCAATATTGGTTCCACCAGCCAGCGTTCACAAACAACGAAAACTAAACTAAAGTATTAATTAATTACGAGAGAAAGAAAACAAAACTAACAAAAAAAAACAAAAAAAAGCTACTAGTTGTGAAGAACAAATCTACTAAGCGTTTAAATACACACGTAAAAAAATGTTAGTTAAGTCTAAAAATTCACTAATAAATTGAATTTAATGGTGAGATTGAGACAATGAGATTTTGGTTTTTAATAAACCAACATTTTTTAAGAGCTATATTAAATTATGTAATACAATTCGGTTTACATAATTCGGAATATAATCAAAATCATTCGAATTGAACTGTTATACAAATTTCAGTGGAAGGACCAGAAATCAGAAAATGTATCGGAACGGTCAGACATAGACAGTGGTGGTTTTATTTTTGCTTGATTTTGCCTATTTTATCAAGCATTTCTGATCAACAAATAATATTTTCGGGATAATTTCACCCCCTTAGTCCCCTTAATCATCGTCTTAGAATTTTATAAGGACCCAGAGTATACAAATTTTTATTGGTGGGCACAAAGACAAAATTAATTTATATATGACACTTGAAGGAATAAAATCCTTTTATGAAAATTGAGATTTTAATACCAAACGTTAGAATAAGTCAAAAACTAGTAAAATAAGAGAAAAACAAGTAAGAAAGTATGGTCGGTTAAGCCCGACCATATGATACCCTACACCGAGAAGATGATTATAAACAGTTTTCTTTAAAAGCTATGACTAATTATGGTCCAATTGCCATACAATTAGGTGACATGTCTTCTGTATATATGAAACTAAATTTTTATTGGAATACCAACATTTTTACGAGATTTATGCTAGTTAAGTCTTTCAGCCACAGTTTTATGTGTATAAGTTTATAATTAAAACAATTGCATTTTTACTTTAATTAAGATTCATATATTATATATATTACACCATGGCGGTTGGTATTAAAAACAATTATGATAAATTTCCTGAACAAAACTAACGAACTAGATGTGTTACCTACATTCTCCAATTCTTATATATCATTTAGTATTCCCCCACCTCCTATCTAATCAACCGGCTTTCCAATCGACAATTTTTTCACCATTTTGGTTCCACCACAGCAGTTAGGGTAGATAAGTTACTAACAGTAAGAAGTATAAGCCAAATTTTATCATATTTTAACTGGAACCCCGAAGGTATGTTACCGAGCACCATCATCAGATCGACTTGCTCCTAATAATACTCTTCTTTGTCGGCTTCAAGACTGCAAACACATTCCCATCAGAAGGTATACCTTCGAACAAAATATCTTTAATTTAATGTTCATTGAGTACACGCAGCATCCATACAAAATACCATTATATTATGTAGAAAAACACATTATATAAAACCTATTTCAGTAATCTAACCACTCTTACTTGCATTATTTATCAATGATTATAATACAAAATATTACTTTGTTAGTACAAGCCAACCAAATAAACACTAAATAATAAAGTAGCACTGAATTTGATAAACAATAAACACTCTGAACTTTTTTAATGGAATGCGGGAAAACCCCTTAGAAAAACTGCGGTTTACAACATTTTCAAATAAATATATTAATCTAACCAGAGCATAGTTTCATAGTTCATAGTTTTGCCAAAAAATTAAACGATGACTTAAAAAAATTAATTGTTTAGCAAAATGCCATTAGGTGGTTAGAAAAGTGACCACTAAACCGGAAAGAGTTAAAGTGATTATCGGGAGTGAGCCTTATATGAAAACTATGACTAATTATGGACCGAACATGACAATATTTGGTGGTGCGAGGAAGGCTTATATAAAACTTATTTGGCTCTCAGTTACATATCTAGTTGTCATCTATGCTCCCCATTATTTATCATTGTATATCATACCAAATAAGTAATAAAACTGCGATAACAGATGCCAAAAATACTTAAAACCAAGTATTTTAGAACGTTTTTTGTGACTCCTGTAAAATTTGTAAACAGGGTCTTATACGTTTGCATACTAAGCTGACGAACTTATATTAAACATACTTTTAGACGCTCACTTTACGTTACATTTTATTATACAAACATTTTTCTTTGAGCGTTCATCTATGTGATGTTGAATGATTTTTATGTATGAATGTAAATGAGAATGGTAGATTTGTGTAGTTTTATTTTGTCGTTTTTGTTTTTTTTTTTTCTCTAGCCAGTGTGATACAATTTAACGCACTACATGTGTTAAAATATTTTTTTGTTTTTATTTTTTTAATATATTAATCAAAACCGTAAATATGAATAAATTTTGGTTAAATTTAATATTAGTAACACGCACAACTAAACAAACAAAAATATTCATAAATACATATTTTATTTGTATAAAAAATTTATTTTGAATGAATGGATTCGATTTCGGAGATTTTTGAGTAAAATGAAAGAAAAAAAAAATGATGTGAAAAAAAATCTTTAAATTCATATTTGCAATTCTTCCGATAAGGGGTTCAAAGGGCAAGGTAGAGAAGAAATACAAAACAATTGTCATCGAAAGTTATCTTAGGGAATACAAAATCAGTTATTTAAGATTTAGTTTTAATGTGGTAAATTCCCAATGTATTCCCAACAAGATAAACTCACTGAAATTTATTGTTGGAGGATAAGCTAGTTCCGATGGACATTTCAATGTTGCTTATGCCAGATCATAAGGAAAACTTTGTTATTAAAAAAAAAAAATAATAAAAGTCAATCAAATAAGGCTTGTCATTCGAATAAAAATTATTTGAATAATCGAGGAAACTGTGCAATCTGTGCATTTTTACACTCTCGCAAATGAATTGTCAAACATTGTATAGAATTCGTTTGCACAACTCCGATAAGTTTGCGCGACAATTTAGACTCGCACACTTGAATTTATTATGCATTTGAATCAGCTGCTTTTGTTTACGTTTATTTAAAAGAAATAAATATCAAATAAAATACATGTAAAAATTGTGTGATTTTGGAACAGAATTATTGGATTGAATGGGATTGTGTATGGAAATATAAACCAACAGCTAGAACATAAGCAAAATCTTACAAATTTTGTTTACCATTGCTTGTTCCAAAGATTTCACTTTCATTAGAAAATTTTAGAATATAAATTTATACAATTTTTAAAACTTTTTTTAAGCATTTGTTAAATTTATTTTTATACCCTTCACCTTAGTGAGAAGGGTATATATAAATTTGTCATTCCGTTTGTAATTTCCACAATATAATTTTCCGACCCTATAAAGTATATATATTCTAAATCGATTTAGCCATGTCTGTCTGTCTGTTGAAATCAATTTTCTGAAGACCCCAGATATCTTCGGGATCCAAATCCTCAATAATGCTGTCAGACATGCTTTCGAGAAGTTTCCTATTTAAAATCAGCAAAATCCGTCCATAAATAACGGAGATATGAGCAAAAATCTGAGACAACCTCTATTTTTGGCCTATTTTTTATCTATATCTCGATTACTAAGTCATAAATATAAACAATATGGATATCTAATGATAGATATTTCAAAGTCCATTGCAACGATGTATATAAGGCTATACAAAGTTGGACCTACAATGGGTCAAAATCGGGAAAAATATTTTTTAACCCGAATTTTTTTTCACAAAAAACATTTTGTCATAAATTTTTTTCACTAATAAATAAAAAAAAAAAATTTTTTAAAAAATTGGAAAAAACTTTTAAAAAACAATTTTGAAAAAAAAAAATAAAAATTTTTTAATTTTATTTTAAAGTATAATTTGGTGAAGGGTATATAAGATTCGGCACAGCCGAATTTAGCTCTCTTACTTGTTGTTTGGTATTTTTATCAAATATACATTTTCTGTATAAAATTGCACAACATT
Organism: Calliphora vomitoria; assembly: GCA_942486065.2. Lineage (NCBI taxonomy): Eukaryota > Metazoa > Arthropoda > Insecta > Diptera > Calliphoridae > Calliphora > Calliphora vomitoria. The sequence continues at coordinate 63,228,977 of OW818030.2, read as the reverse complement.
TTAAAGGTGGGTTCATGAAACACGTCGCGCAAATTTGCACAAATGGGAAACTTAAGCGTTTAAATGAATACCCTTAATGTATTTTAATAAACCGCCTTAAAGATGTAATCATCAATTAAGGACTGAGATTGAAAATTTTTTAACATACATATATGTTAATAAAATGAAACCACTAAACAGTTTTGAATCTTTTTTTATTTGATTGAAATTATTGCTACAGTTTACAAAAGAAAATATTTTTATAGTTCTAATCACTAATGATGAAATTTTGAACCTTTATCGAAAACCCTTTCATTATGGTTTTTATAGTGTTTTATGTCATTTTGTTCGAACAGGTTGTCCATCTCCTTTTAAAATCTACCACACTTTTGGACACTAGTTTTGTGCTCTTTAATTCTCTTTCAACAAGAGCCCAATAACTCTCCACTAGACTCAGCTCCAGGCAGTTTGGAGAATTTGCCTCTCTTGGTACAAATACCACATTATTGTTCTTGTACCACTCAAGACCTTTCTTACCATAGTGACAGATGCCAAATCAAGCCAAAAATAAGTGGACACATTAAGAAGTCTTATGAATGGGAACATTTTTTTTTTTGTGAACATTCCTTGATGTAAATTTCGGTATTTATAGAGCCCTTTGTAACAAATGTTTGGCTTTTTTGCCGCAACTGCATATTGCTTGCCATACCAAGAACTTTCTGGGAAATTTTGTCTGCTATTGGGTCCTAAACTATTCTTTGACATTCCCTCGAGCATCCGCAACATTAAAAAAATTTACCCAGAAGCTGCGAAAAATTTTCCATACGTACATTTCGTCATCCATTACTTCAAGTTCCGTGCTCTGTCTTTGGCCTCTAAATTTTTAGCAGAGTTTCTGTGAGGAACTTTTTGAGCATTGTATATTTTTAAGCCTGCATTGGCTTTAACTTTTCGTACCAAATAGTCCGAGTACCTAACCAGCAGCTTTCCTACCGGGGTGTTAGGAGCTCTTTTTTTTTAATGCTTTCTATTTATGGCTTTAGAAACATCATGTGAACAATTCCTTCTACCTGAACCAGGTTTTATATCAACGGACAAGTTTTCCCGATACTGTTTAATACCATTGGAATCAGTTTGACGGCAGACCTTTGATAGTTTGGCCAACTCTTTGTAGGACCAAGTTTGGTTTTGTTGAAAATATTTAATAATTTTAGCACGCACTTTTTTTGTCACTCATTTTAATCAGATTAACAACAAATGAACATAATTGACATTAAACATAATAACTGACATGCTTTTCAAATGTAATTTGATAAAAAAAAAAATCAAATAATACTTGGGTTAAAAGTTTTAATGAAAAACGTGTGTTATGAATTTTACAATCTCAGTCCTTACTCCATATTTTTAAGAGATATTTGAAAATAACTAAATCTTTGTTGCAAAAATTTTGCATTATTTTATTTTTTTTTTTTTTTAATTAAAAAAAAAAAACAGTCACTTGAAGTTTAATTGTGAGGAAATACTCGTAGATCAATATTTTTAAATGAGTTTGTGTCATTCTTTATTAACAGGTTTCCTTGTCTAGCCTGCAAATGGTAGCCTGCTCCATAATCTGAAGCAATTATTGTAATACAATTTAAACAATTTAAGGAAATCCTAAGATATTTGTACTGATCTGTTTTTAGAGATATTGGATGAATAATTGGATGAAAAAGTTTGTGTCTCATTTCTAAATTTTTAATTTTTCTACTGAAAATAGATTAAAAGTAAAAACAGAAGAATAACACGCATACCTAAATTGGAGCGAAAGGCGTTTTTTACTTGTCAAAATTTCTCATGCCCATACAATTTGTATGCAGCATACCGAAATAACGCGGCGGCAACGCTTTGCAATTGGAAAATCCGATTTTGACAGCGCGTTTAATAGTGAAGTTAGTTGCAAAACACAATAAATGTAAACACATACATACATACAAAAGGAGAAACAAATATGCAAGAAACTCATTTTTTAAACTTTAATATTTAGTTTTTTTGATAAAATTTTAGTTTACAAATCACAAAACAAAAATCAGATACTCCAATACTGCAATGAACTTTATTGTTTAAATAATCCGGGTTGTTATATTTATTTTTTTAATAACCTTGTTTTTATTGTTTGACGTAGCGTTCCGCTCTTATTTAGGTATGACATTTCAGCGTTAAAGCTAAGCTGAAGAAAACGTTCCGCCTTACGCTTTTATTTAGGTAGGCCAGTAACTGTCGGTTTCGGTTTTAGGCCTCGAAAAACCGCGGTTTCAGTTTCGGTTAAAACCGATCTGAAAACTCTACTTATTGTTAACAAACAAACAAATTTTTATTATATTTATACCCTACACCACCATAGTGGGGAGAGTATTATGCGTATTAGTCTAACGCCCACTTTAAAGTATAGCGATCGACTCAGAATCACACACTTCTGAGTCGATTAAACGTTGTCCGTCCGTACGGCTGGCTGGCTGTCCATGTATACCTTGTGCGCAATTTTGAAGATATTTCGATAAAATTTGGTACATGCAAGGCTTCGTCCTTGGGCGGAAAACAAAACTCAACAGAAATTAGTTTCATATAGACATAAATCACACGACCTAATTCCATGGCGATCGGTCCATAATTAGTCATAGCTCCCATATAAGGCCTCCTTCCGAAAATCATTCACGAAAATAAATTGTTGAAATTTTAAATTAAAAATGTTTTTGCCCATTTACTTAGAATAGGGTATTATATGGTCGGGCTTGACCGATCATACTTTCTTACTTGTTTTTGATTTTAAATATTTTTTATTAAATTATTCGTACAGTATTTTTACTTTTTATCCGTTCGAATAATCGAAGAAATTTTAAAAATTAAACGATTACTCGAACAATAGAAAAATTATGAATTTTTACTCGATTAAAGTAAAACTCGAATAATTGACAACGCTAATACCAATGGAACAAGTTTAACTTTATTATGGATAAAATGGAAACAAAATATGTCTGCTGACACCATCATCAATTATTAATAACATATTAGCCAGTTTGACACTAATCTAACAAAATTTGATTTGACTTGACTTGATAACGTATATATGTACATATATAAATATAATTCTCACGCATAAATTAAAAATATTTACGCAAATTTTAATATATGTATTCGTATATGTCATATTAAAATATAAGTATTAAATTCGTATGAATGTGTGTCGGTATTAGTGTATTACTAATTTGTTAAAAACAAATATCAAATGAAAATCAAAATCCAAAACATTAAATAAAGATAAATGGCAGGCCACGATACAATGATAGTGATGATGGTGATGATAATGATGTTAATAATATAAAATATATTTAACTAAATGTGATAAATACTTAGTTATGCAGGGAAACCGAAACTATGCAATTTATTTTTATTTCAGAACGATTTAAAAATGTTGGCATAAGAGCATGTTTTTACATATTTTATTTATAGAAATATCATATTAATACACACTATATACTTAATTGTTTCATTTGATGTATTTGGGGTAAGGACTGAGATCGAAAAATTCTTAACAAAATAGAAAGCATTTTCAAAAGAGCTCCCAACACATCCAGTAGGAAAGCAGCCCGGTTAGCTCAGTGCTCGGACTAGTTGGTACGAAAAGTTAAAGCCAATGCAGTTTCAAAAACATACAAGGCTTTAAAAGTTCCTGACAGGAATGCTGCTAAAAATATAGAGGCCAAAAACAGAGTACGGAAATTGAAGTCAATTTTAATAAAAAAAAATATTCCTGCTGCATAATGGATGACGAAACGTATGTTCTGGCAGATTTTTCGCAGCTTCCGGGTCAAAATTTTGATGTTGCTGATGCTCGAGGGAATGTTGATGAAAAGTTTAGGGCCCAAAAGGAGACAAAATTTCCCAAAAAGTTCTTGGTATGGCAAGCAATATGCTGTTGCGGCAAAAAAGCCAAACATTTGTTACAAAGTGCTCTATAAATACCGAAATTTACATCAAAGAATGTTTACAAAAAAGGCTGCTTTCATTCATAAGACTTCTTACTGTGTCCACTTATTTTTGGCCTGATTTGGCACCCTGTCACTATGCTAAGAAAGGTCTTGAGTGGTAAAAGAACAATAATGTGGTATTTGTACCAAGAGAGGCAAATTCTCCAAACTGCCTGGAGCTAGGGCCAGTGGAGAGTTAAAAAAGAATTGAAGAGCACAAAAAAGGTGTCCAAAAGTGTGGTAGATTTTAAACGGAGATGGACAACCTGTTCGAACAAAGTGACAGAAATCACTATAAAAACCATAATGGAAGGGTTTTTTTTTGTAAATTGTAATAATAATTTCAATTAAATAAAAAAAATCAAAACTGTATGTTTAGTGGTTTCATTTTAATAACATATATTTAAGAATTTTTCGATCTCAGTCCTTAAATATACTTTTCAAATGATTAACAAACCGATTCAACAAACCGACAAACCGATTAATTATCTAAAACATGTGAGTTTATTCAAATTTCAATACCACACTATCAATGTAAATTTAAAATGAATATCTAAGTAGCTGAGATTAAGTCAGACAAACCATGTAAAACAGAAAAGATTTATTTAATATATGCGACAAATTAAAACGGATTATCGTTATTAATACATATTTTGGCACATTTACGCTAACACAGTGTGGCTAATATATTTAGGTACAAAAATACCAAAATGTTTAAAATTAAAATATGTACATATACTTTTGTCTTTACATTAAACTCTAGTTTCAAATTCCAAATTTTAAAAAAACTTCTATATAAAAAAAAAAAAAAATATTTTTTTACTGAAAGGTTTATTAAAAACTGTTTAAAAAATTCGGTTATCTTCATTAAAATTCATTTAAGTAGGAAATTTGTCGAACATTTTCTACAAAATCGTTTCCTTTAAAATTTGTAATAAAATGCTAGAATATTTGTTAAATTTCACGCGCTTCTCTAGTGAAAACCAAACGATCAGTTAAAAAACAGTTTTACATTGAAGACACAAAAATGTATAATTTTGTCCAGTTAGATTTGGGATTGGAACCACTGTGCATTTATTTTATTTAAAAAGTATGGTATGTTGAATCAAAACAAATTAATTTAAATGATTTACTAGAAATTAAATATATTTTAGAGTAATCAGGTAATTAATTAACGAATTAATTAAAAAATATAGATATTAGATTTGCCAAACGGGACTGGGTTTTACAAATCCCGGAATTCGGGATTTTTCGGGACTTCGGGATTTTTGTTTCACATCAACAAACATCAAATTTAACAATGAAAACTACCTTACACAAAAAAAAACGTTTTAGAGAAATATATTGAAACTAAAAAAAAACTTAAAATCAGTAAAAAACATATGGAATCAATAAGAAACATTAACGAAAGTCTAGTAATGTTGAAATTTTTTATTTCAATATGGAACAATATTTTTTTAAAAGGTTTTTCGGTACCATAAATTTTAGAAAAATATCGTCGTCTTATTGAAACAATGTGGAAAAGTTATTAAAATTATGGGCCTGGCTCACTAAATGCGAACGAACAACAAATAAATTTGATTTTTTTGTATTGTTTTCAATATCCCAATAAACCAGAAAACGATATGATAGCAAAATCGGTATTACCTTATGGGGGCGATTATGATATCATATATTATTATTGAAAACGATATTATCACAATATAGTTTTTAAAAATTTTCCTTCCAATAAAATAAATAAATAAACCACAAACATTTGAAAAAAACTTCAAACCAAAGAATAACAAGAAGTGAAACGCTGTCAAAAAAAACCTAAGTCGGTTGTCATAAAAAACCTAACTATATGAATGTATTGGTAACATTTTGCTTACATGTATTGGTTTTCAAACCACTTTCACCACACTCCTCAAACACACAGAGTTGTAAAAAAACGACCTTAAAAATTATAACAAGATTTTATTACAATTAAATTTAAAAATTCAAACAACTCTCAAATTATTTAATGTATATTTGACCTGAAAAGATTTTATAAATAGATGTTAATGCTTTTTATTCCATATTTTCTGCAAAAATTTAATTTATTTGAATTTTTTTATTAGTTTTCAATACCAAAATTTACAAATGTGTTTTTTTCAGTTTCAATTTCAACCCCCAAAAATTAAAAGTCAAAAAAATTTAAAAAAAATATTTTTCGTTTGTGCAAAATATACATGTTTCGGTTATTTTAATGGTAAATATGTGTGCAAAAAAATAAAAGAATATTATGTGTCTGTGAAAGAGCGTGTTAAAATGGGAATTTTAGTGCAATTTTGAAGAAAAAGTTTTGAAGTCAAATCTCTCTCTCAAGTGTGTTGAATTCACATACTACTTGTACGCAGTGTTACCATTTGTCCAGTTTTCCCTTTTTTTGCAAGTTTTTTCAGATGCAAAAAGTTTTATTTTTAAAAAAAAAAGTTTTTTGGAAAATTGTAAACCTATGTTATCAATAAGTTGAACCGTTTATTTCAAAATGATTGTCTCCAAATTCGATTACTAAATGGGGAGATTGATTTGCATATATTTAAAGTGCTAAATTCACATAAATTATCTCAGTTTGATTTATGTACGAATTGGGTTTTGTAATTTTAGTATGTATGTTCTTAAAAAAAGTTTTTTTGTTGAAAAAAAAGTTTTTTTTTTAGAAATAAAAAGTTTTCTTCAAAAAATTTATGGCAACACTGCTTGTACGTGAGAAGAGAGAGAAGTTGTTGTTGTAAAAAAATTGAGAGGCTTCCCTTCTTGTTATTCTTTGCTTCAAACTGAAAAATAATTTATATTGAAAATTTTCAAACAACATACGAAAACAAAATAAATCCTAAACATTTAAAACGTTACTATTTGATTTAAATAGTGGGCAGATAATAAAAACGCGATATATTTCTTAAATTTTATGGTGATTTTTATGCAATATTTGAAACATTCAAATATTTGCAAAAATATGCGGTATGAATGTGATGAAAATATGTACGATGTTATTTTTCCTTTCCAGGTTATTGTATTATTTTAGCCAAGATGTTTAAATATTCCTTGATTTCAGCGAAATATCTAGTATAAGAGATTAAACTATATATAATTTGTAGTATTAAATAGCATTCAGAATAAAATCTGTAGCAAGGCGATTTTACTATCGTTTTTATTGGAAATTATGATAGCGAAAACGGTATCATAATTGCCTGGAAAAACGATATTATAAGGAACGGTACAATTTAGTCCGCAAAAACTATCGTTTATGACACGCAAACGATATCATATATGATAGTTTATATCATATATATGATATCGTTTCGATATCGTTTTAATATCGTTTGGTTTATTGGGATAAAATAAGAAATAAAATTTTAGAAATAAAATTGAAACAATATTGAATTTAGAATGAAACAATTTAAAAATGCTTATTCAGCTTTGATTTAAGTTATGAAATTTCTGGAAGCCCTGCTTAGTAGCATAACTTTTTTTAAAAACGCTCTTCCCTTAGAAGTTTCTGCCAACAGTGTTCGAAAAGCCTAAATAACATAGAAAATAGATTAAACTTTTTTTAAAAATGTATGGTTTTCATTACTTTATGGAGACAGTCATTCGAATATGATACTTCAACTTAAGCGACATCCGATGAGATGCACTATTAAGACTGCTGTCTTGCACCCATCTGCAATTCCAAACTAAAAATAATTAAAAAGAAAAACCTATTAGGTAGATTGAAGGACAACACCCATATTTACCTTTCTCCATACAAAGAGCTTGCTGCGGAACGCTGCGCGGTTTCCTATGGGAGAAATAGACTCCCTTATATCCTATCTGTCTAAATATTGCAGGCTATCAAAAGTAACCTTGGCGTATACACTAGAATATTAACACTTGATTCTTTACAATAGTCAAAAAGCAAACTTCATTTTAAGTAAGGAAAAACATTGGACAATCCAAGCCTTTTCTAACTATTCGGTTAATTCATTGCTGTTGTTTTGGAAGTTTGTTTTGTCATTAGGATTTAAAACGGGTACACATTTGACTTCTTCGATAGTAGCAGATGCATTCTTCAAAATGCTTACTACTTTCTGGCTTTCAGAGAGGACCATGCTACTCGAAATCGATGTTTCATGATCTGCCAATTAATTTCCTAAATTCATCACAACATCTACACTTTCTGTGTACAATAAACTATCCACTAAATTAAATTTCATCCACATTTTTTTTAAAGCGTCTACAACACACAAAATTTCACAACCTAATAAAGAGGGAATCAGCTGATAAGGTTTACATATTCGGGGTTGTCATAAAATCCAATCATTATCGTAATCAGTTTTGAAAACGACAGAAAAAGTACATTGGTCTCGTGAAATCGAAAGTGATCAGTATTATATTCGATCTAGAATTAAATTCTTTATCGATTAAACAAAAACTTACATTACATTTCATAAGTCAAATGTACATACCTATTTAGTCGTTTTCAAAACCGATTCCTACAATGATTGGATTCTATGACAACCCTGATTGATTTAAAGTGTTATAGAATATAGATTTTAAAATGTATCTTATTAATTCAATATTTTACAATTTAAATTTAAACTTAATTAAGACATTCAAAAAATAAACATCTTAAAATATTTGATAAATTCACAAGGTCTCTTATCATGTCATATTGGCATAATGTCCTAATATTTCACGACTCGTCAGCTCGGCGGCTCGGCTTAAACGACTCTTAGGCGTTCGGCGCAACTTTCAGCTGGTTGGTTACGATAACACAATAAACTTAGCATACAGAGTAGTATTATTTTAGGAAATGTTTTGAATCAGCGTCTGGTCTAGACCATAGCAAATTTAAACATTTAACCCGCTGTCTATACTTGACTAATATTTATCATAACAATTAATGACGTTTGTTGTCATAACGAAGCAAAAATAGTAATCCATTTTGACGTTTATCATGACAACAATTTATCAGGTATAGACATTGAGAAACAGGCTGTAAGTCTTCTTCATTTCCCAATCTGCAAATGAAAATTACTATTTCAAAATATATAGCTTCAATAAAGTTTAGAGTTTTCAAGTATCAAAAATACACTAAATGTATCAAAAACATTCATATTCATATCAAGTTATTAGAGATTTCGCAACTGAAAGATTTTTTAACTTCCCCGATAGACTACACGATAGTGAGCTAGACTATCAATCTGGGGGTTGCGGGTTCGATTCCCGCCGGAGACTCTGGGTGTATCTGCAGACAAGCAAAACGCTTCGCAGTTTGTGTTTGTTTTTTTAAAAAAAAAAGGTACCCCCTGGCAGATTTTTCACAGCTTCTGGGTCAATTTTTTTATGTTGCAGATGCTCGAGGGAATGTTGAAGAAAAGTTTAGAACCCTAAAGCGGGCAAAATTTTCCAAAAAGTTCTCGGTATGGCAAGCAATATGCAGTTGCGGCAAAAAAATCTAAACATTTGTTACAAAGGGCTCTATAAATACCGAAATTTACATCAAGGAATGTTTACAAAATAGGATTCTTCCATTTATAAGACTTTTTAGTGTGTCCACTTATTTTTGGCCTGATTTTGGCCCTGTCACTATGGTAAAAAAGGTCTTGAGTGGTACGATATCAATAATGTTGTATTTGTACCAAGAGATGCAAACTCTCCAAAGTGCCTGGAGCTAAGGCCAGTGGAGAGATATTGGGCTCTTGTTAAAAGAGAATTGAAGAGCACAAAAAAGGTGTGTCCAAAAGTGTGGTAGATTTTAAACGGAAATGGACAACTTGTTCGAACAAAGTGACAGAAATCACTATAAAAACCACAATGAAGGGTTTCCGAAAAAGGTTCAAAATGTCATTACTAGTGATTAGATTTATAAATATATATTTTTTTTGTAAATTGTGAAAATAATTTCAATCAAATAAAAAAAATCAAAACAGTAAGTTTAAATTTAAATTAAATTAAAAAATTAAATAAAGTAAGTTTAAACTATTATTTTTGCACTGAAAATGTTACAATACGCTCTAAATACTTTCACATTGAAACATTTAAGTCTTTTCTCCTATTCAAATCATCTTGAAAACAAGTTTCAAGGGTTTTTTTTCAGTCGTGGTTGTCATTCTCGTGGAATTGCCCATATTTCTCAATATTCTATTGAGATCCGTCATCCTGTCCAAAATTATTATATTTTGACGTATTAGACTTCATCAAATGCGCCTGTGTTTGTAGACTACTGATATTAAGTGGATTTCACAGGGGTTTCGGCCATTGTTACTATCTATGTGGAGTATATTTCTGATAGTTTGTGGGTACATGAGCCGATTTTGTATCAGCTTAAAAAGAGTTAACAGTTTTTTTTGATGGCCAGACGTGTTTTTTTCTGCAAGTTTCCATTATTTAAATATGATTTAATAATATTTTGAACGTAATTACTTTTACACAAAACAATAACTCAAATGTTGATGTACGTAAATTATTTTAATTTTTCGTCATCGCAGGATTTTTTTTTATAAATATATATCTTCTCGATAAACCTGCAATAAGAAAACAAGTTTTATTATGAAAATAAAGTTCTCTTTAAACTCCATTAAGTCAAAAATAACAGATTTAGTAAATACTATATGTATTTATTTATTAATTAAATTCTATATATATTTTAGATCGCGAAGTACAACACCATCGTCATTTCGTGGCACGTCGCCGCAACAATCTGTTCATAGTAGTCCGTCCGAAACATTAGTACCAATGCATAATCTCTCCACGAATCTGTTGAATAGTATTCATCAGGCAGCCGTATCAAGTCGACATGGAAATTTAAGTGTTTCTTCGTCCGGCTTAACCAGTGCAAATTCAGGATTGCCCGCCGATTTTTCAACGCGCAATTATTCGGATTTTATGCGAAGTTTAGCGGCCAAGTACAATAACACAAATCCAAATGAGTAAGTATGATTTTATTTAAGTAAATTTATTATTTTGACTGTTTCCAAAGTTATTCAATCCAGAACATTGCTAATTTTGCACAAAATTTCTTGAGATTTCCAATGGCTTAAAAATTAGAATACACCATTTGAATTTTAACAAAATCAAAACAGATAGTCTTAAAATATATAAACATTTTAGACTTAATTAACTTAACTTTGGTATTAAAATAATTTTTTTTTTCTAGTAACTTGAAGCGGAATACACTGTTTGAGGCGACTTCAAACAATACAACTAGCCAGAAGAAGACATCAACAGCAGCAGCACAAAAGACATCATATGTAACCTCACCCACCACCCAAATCAGTAAGGAAGTCTCCATAACGACAACCTCTTCACTACCTCCCCCTCCACCGCTAACAGCAGCAGCCATTTCCCCAGGCGAATCAGCGCTTAAGTTGACACAACAGAATAAACTCGCCGCGGCAGTAGCAAATGCAGCGGCTGCCTGTAGTAGCAATGTTTCGCCATACATGACTTCGTTTCTATCCAGCCTACCATTTTCACCCGGAATTTTTCCACCGCTTATAGACATGAGCAGCACTCAGGCCTTAATAACTTTGGTAAGTAGTGATCTGTGGCTGCACAAATTTTAAAGATACGACAGGTACTTTATGACATGAATGTTTTTGTTTTTCTTTCCAGGCTCGTGCTGCCAAAGAAAATGAAATACACAACATGTTGAATGCCTCATCACAACACCCAAAAAGATCTGCAGCCTGCACTTCGCCCTCACCTAGTCCAAGTTTACATATGGCCCTCCAGCAGGCAGCACAATTTATTTCACCTGCACTTATCTACTCCGCTCAACTTCAGAAACAGCAACTGCAACAACAACAACACCACCAGCAGCAGCAGCAGCAACAGCAACAGCAGGCTTCAAGACAATCTAGTCCACGTTTACCAAACATTTCAAATTCCACCACATCCAGTTCCACCACGTCTGCCAAAAGCAATAGGAATCTTGGTGAAAAAATTAATGTTTCGCCATTAGACTTGAGCTCTCAGCCGCCAGCAGCTAAGCGTTTCAAGGCTGAATCCACATCAAGCCAAAGTAGTAACGACGGGCTTATACATACCACCATAACAAGAAGAGCATCGTCTTCAACTGCCACAACGTCTCCATCACCCCCGCCCCTTAATGAAAAGTCTTTGAACGCTTCTACTTCTTCTCCAGCCACAACGGCTTCTGCCGTTGTTGGCTCCAGTACAAAGACAGAAGCAACTACAACAGCATTTACGCCAATCAAAGTCGCCAGCTCAACATCTGCCACATCATCCATTGCACCTGCGGTTACTGTACGTCAATGTCAAGCCCAAAGTGAAGAGTTGAACTCTTGGACAGTGGATGATGTTTGTGCATTTGTAGGCAGCATAGATATCTGTGCCGAATACGTAAAGGTAAGTTCCTAGCAAAAGAAAATCTGCTTCAAATCTTTCCAATCATTTATGACAAGGATCTTGAAAAAGTTTCAAATATTTTCACTCTAAGTATATTTCCACTCGTAAGTACATACATCTGTGTGTGTATCTTTGTATGTTTGTCTTCACTCTACATGTGTTAGTGTAGTAAATAATTGGCTGGCTGATTTGAGCTTTCGCTGTACACAATGATACGGATGATACACTTCCAGATCAAACATGGCCATAACTCCATACTTAACTGGTTAATAGTGTAGGACAGACATGGCCAGACACAAATACAAGAGTGTATAAATATGTATGTATATACATATCTTTGTAGGCATGTGAGTTCATTTTGTTGAATGCTCTAAATCATTGTGTGGATAGGACAAGTTCAAGTTTTTTTATTATTTTTTTTTTCTAAGTTTTAGTTGCTTCATTAAAAACAAGTACAAGATGCCAACTAAGGATATTGACTGATGTGTGGTTAAAAGTGACCTAAACGGACATGTAACATGTTTTAAACTAACTTAATTTATACATACGACTACGTAAACTTATAAATACATATGAAATTAAATGACAAAAGACTATTTAATAAGTGTATTTGTTGTTTAAAATTCAACATAATTATTAACTACTTACTCTATTTAATATTTCCAAAATTATGTCCAGCTAAAAACAGTACATCCTTGGATAAAATAGATATTATGGAAGCAATACTACAGCTTACAGTACATGTAGCTAGTCACATTAAATGCTTACAGGAAACTTATTTGGATCAGCCTCATTTTTAGTAGCTGCTTTTTCACCCGCTTTAATAAAAACCTTATCCTGCAACAATCAAAAAGCACTATTTGCCGTTCTGACGGCATTTATTCTCGCTGAAACATCTGCTGTTCTACACTTGTACAATTTGCTCTTATCAGAAATTGGTTATTGTAACAGATATGCTGTCGTTAAATATTTTTCTCTAATACAAAAAATTGTAGCTGATAAAGGGTCATTCCAGAGCGAATATCCAATTGTCGTGGGAACGTCCACTTTTTCCCTAAATTTGATTTTATAGACGCTTGATTATGACGACTGCACGTCCTGTTCGCACATTATCACAAACTGGTAGTTTACATTATGAACTTCCTACCTACAGCCCAGTTACATGATACTAAATTCATCTGATTAGGTATTAATTCATTCAAAATTATCAACAAAATTTTTTATTTACTTTTGAAAGACTTTTCTATCGTTAAAGCTTAATATAACAACAATTAAACCTAGTTAAACTGGTCACATTAAAAGTGAACTCTTTGCCGATATTTTAGTAAATTTAGTCAGTTTTATGTTTCGCATTGCGGAATCAGATTAATTTCTTCGAAATATTGATGGAGATAACAGAGATACATTCATATATATACATACATATGCATGTATATATGTAAATAAATCCGTATGTGCTGTAATTTACTTTGTACCCGTATGTACGGCGACGGGCCAATAAACTATTTAACCTAGACGATATACATTTAGTTGAAAATAAGAAGAAAAAAAAAATAAATAAAATTTACTGAACTGAACTCAAACCTGAAAATCTGCTCACAATGTTACAAGATTTGAAAGCATTAGACGTTGTTATAAATTACTTGCATACAGCATGCATACATACACATGTAGATACTTACTTACTTACATTCATCCATGCTTTCATACAAAAGCATACATGGATACTCGTACTTACATACTTGCTTACATACATGCTCATACACATCTACAAAAGTATTAAATTTATGGTCACAATGGCATTTGAGCCGCTACAAACAACATTGGTGGAACAACAACATTGACAACAAATGGCCTTTAGTTTGTTTGTTTGTCTGTTTGGTTACTGTTGGTACTTACTTGCACGAGAAGCTCTAAAGTTAAGCCTATGAACGATTGAATGCTCTCGTACAGTGCACACCAATGTTACACCTTTGCAAAGTTGCTCCAATTTCATGATCTTGTTCCGCATGCGCACATTAGCAATGCACAATGTCATTGCAACAACAACAACAACACCAACTACAAACAACAAAAAAGCACCAGCACAAATAATATGAGACAAGTACATATACGAGTGTAATAATAACAAACTAAATCACTTTATCCGTGCATATAATTCGGGTTACGGTCATCTTAAAGAAACTCTACACTACACGAAACGTTTGAGCGTTTCACAAGAAAGGTCTCAGAAATTGTGATATACAGAAGACTTTTAGGCTGATGCTTAACCTGCAGTAGTTAAGGGTCATAAAAGAATTCGAAAAATAGAAATAAATCTAAACGGATAGTGTACCCAAAGTAGGGCACCTCGACTATATGCAAATTTGACTAGACTACTACAACATACTATCTTGGTCTACAGAAAACCTCCCCTAGTTAACGAGATATTCGCATTCTGTATTTCTACTAATAGCGGGTACCCGATAGGCTGAGGGTTGCGTATTCGATGCCTGCCATCTTCGCAGTTTGTCATTTTTTTTTTTTTTGGAATAAAAAAAGAAAACATTCAAATCTTTCTGGATTTATTGAAATACAAGTTTAAACGATCTTTTAAAAAAGAATATGTTAAAACTCAGTACAGAGTCAAAAGTTATTTGAATTTAAAATTAAAAATTTCGATTTTTCGTAATTTTTTAAATAAACAGGAAATTTTTCAAAATTTGTTTTTAATAAAACTTGTAGCTCATATAATTCGATATAGTAACGAAACAAATTTTGTTTTTGTCTTTATCAAAGCGTATTAATCAGGTGAGAGAGTCTCGGCAATAAATACAACAACAATATTTATTAATTGTCAAATGACTGGCAATGTCAAAATATGTTGTGGTACATGAAAAATGTAAAAACAAACATAAACAAAAACAAATAAGATAGTATAGTCGGTCAAACCCGACCATATGATACCCTACACCTGGAAGATGGTTAAAAAAAGTTTTCTTTTAATATTTATATGAGAGCTATGACTAATTATGGACCAATTGCCATAAAATTTGGTGGTGCGAGTTCGACATATATACAACTTAGTTGCGCTGAATTTAGTTTGCATACCTATATAACTAAGATATTTATGAAAGTTTAACTACTTTCAGATAAGGCAATCTAATGGGGGCTAGTAGAAATAATGGACCGATTCTAACCAAATTTAATAGGCTTCATCCTTGGGGCAATTGAAAAGCTTGTACAAAATTTTGATCCTGAGCAAAAATTAATTTTATTCGAATTTTTTATTCATTATCAATACCAAACTTAACAAATATGTTTTTATACCCTTCACCTTCGTGAGAAAGGTATATATAAATTTGTCATTCCGTTTGTAATTTCCACAATATAATTTTCCGACCCTATAAAGTATATATATTCTATATATCCTTATAGATAGCGGAGTCGATTTAGCCATGTTCGTCTGTCTGTCTGTTGAAATCAATTTTCTGAAGACCCCAGATATCTTCGGGATCCAAATCCTCAATAATTCTGTCAGACATGCTTTCGAGAAGTTTCCTATTTAAAATAAGCAAAATCCGTCCATAAATAACGGAGATATGAGCAAAAATCCGAGACAACCTCTATTTGTTGGCCTATTTTTTTTATCTATATCTCGATTATTAAGTCATAAATATAGACAATATGGATATCTAATGATAGATATTTCAAAGTCCATTGCAACGATATATATAAGGCTATACAAAGTTGGACCTACAATGGGTCAAAATCGGGAAAATATTTTTTAACCCGAATTTTTTTTTCACAAAAAACTTTCTTTTGTCATACATTTTTTTCACTAATAAATTTAAAAAAAATGTTTAAAAAAATTGTAAAAAGCTTTTAAAAGACAATTTTGAAAAAAAAAAATTTTTTTTCAATTTTATTTTAAAGTATGATTTGGTGAAGGGTATATAAGATTCGGCACAGCCGAATATGGCTCTCTTACTTGTTTTTTCACTATTTTCCATAAAAATATCTAATTTAATAATTTTTGTAATTTCTATATAGATTTCCAATCTGTGCGTACATATAAAAAATGGTTTAAGTGCTATAATAAGATATACCCCTGAATGAAAAGAAATTTAATGAAAACCTATTTTAAATTAGAGAATGCTAACCATTCTGCTAGTGCCTAAAAATTATTTTATTCAGAGCTCTTTTAAATTATTACAATAAAATAATTGAAATATTCTGTAAGCAAACGTTTTTGCGTAGTATTTTCGATTGCAATGCCAGCTAAATAAATATTTTAATAGAGAAAATGTCATTTGAAATCAGTCATTTGATCTATAAAATGAGTAAAAAAAGGTAACATGTTTCTATTTTCCTACAAACGTGAATGTGTATGTGTCTGTGTAATAAACTCTATCACACATACATACACACACACAAATACATTTGGCATTAATAGTTTGCTGAATTACGAGTACATAACTAAACAGACAAAGCGAACTGGTTCTGTGACAGTTTAGTTGCTGTTCAGTTCAAATCTCAGGTTGCATAAATTTAGGTCCAGATGAAGATTCTTTTGAACTCATGTTGCATGATGCTGCTTTAAGCGAAAAACAGCTACAAGTGCTATTGATGACTATAATAGGTTTCTCTGAATGTAGAGCGAAACGCATGGGTGGGTTTTGTGTTGCCGGCAAAGACAACGCGTCATTGTCGTAGTTGTTGCTGATCGCAAAAAATGATGTGGTCGTTGCAACGTTGTCGTTGCAATCGCAGTCATAGTTGTGTGTAGTTGTAGTCACCATCATCATCATCGAGTGTATTGGTAAGCCAATGCATCTTGTTGCTTTGCCAGCTAATGTCATTGAAGTTTGTTTTTTGTTTAATCGTGATACGATCAATTATTTTAAATAAAGTTATAAGCATTAAGTCGTAGGCAATTGTCGTCAATTCGGATACCAACAGGATGTAATAATTTCAAATGTTTCAATATCAAATCAGAAGATTTCTTAAACACACACATTCACACAAAAACATACTCTTGAAGAGTAAGGGAAATCGTAAATATTGTAAATTTACAACTGCGTTGATTTTTTTTTGAACGTTGTGTTGTTAATTTTAATTTAGATACATTTTAAAGTGTTCATCTGAATTCAGAACGTTACCAACTATTTTGTTTGCATGTCTGTCTGTCTGCCACTTAATTCATCAGCATTGGTTAAAATTCAAAGCACCAGATACAAATAACTTGACTTTAAAATGCTAAAAGTCACATATAGAGTGTGCAATGAATGCTCTACCATATTTTGCCACTTCAACTCTCACACACGAAACAGAAACACACACGCAAAACAAATCAAGAGAACAAAACAACATCCAAATCAGTTCAGGTTTTCTATGTTAATTTCTGTCTCTCTCTAGTTCAGCAACTATTTTGTCATTGTTTTCTTTTGTGTCCGTCCGTCTGTCTGACTGTCTATTTGTTGTTGTGGCTGTTTGCCTGCATTTGACAGGCCAAATGCCAAACGCTCATGTGGGCGGTAGACGTTTTTGTTGGCATTAAGTTCATAAGACGACGTTTGATTATAAATCAAGCACAATCAAGCCATAATAAAGAGCTTAAAATTCGAAATTATGTTTACATCCGAATACACATACGTGCATATGTTTGTAGTGTATAAGCCAGCGGAAAAAAAATTGCAAGCGCTTTATTTCGTAGACCTATTTCCACATTCCAAAAGATTCCATACTTATTTCACGCGGCCATCTCTCAGAATATGTTTTAGACATGGCCACCGCTTCTAAAAAAATTGCGTTACAAACCGAGCTCTAAGAAAATTATGGTCGATTAACTCTTACTAGCATAATCCTTACATTACAGTAATAATGTTAATAAAAATTAAACCACTAAACTTACAGTTTTGAATCTTTTTATATTTGATTGAAATTATTGATTCAATTTACAAAAGAAAAATATTTTTATAGTTCTAATCACTAATGATGAAATTTTTAACCTTTTTCGAAAACCCTTCCATTATGATTTTTGTAGTACTTTATGTAACTTTGTTCGAACAGGTTGTCCATCTCCGTTTAAAATCTACCACACTCTAGGACACCTTTTTTTGTGATCTTCAATTCTCTTTTAACAAGAGCCCAATCTCTCCAATCTCTCTGGAGGAATTGCCTCTCATGGTACAAATACCACATTATTGTTCTTGTACCACTCAAGATCTTTCTTACCATAGTGACAGATGCCAAAATAGGCCAAAAATAAGTGGACACATTAAGAAGTCTTATGAATGGAAACATTATTTTTTGTAAACATTCCTTGATGTAAATTTCGGTAACTTTGTAACAAATGTTTGACTTTTTTGCCGCAACTGCATATTGCTTGTAATACCAAGAAATTTTTGGGAAATTTTGTCTGCTATTGGGTCCTAAACTTTTCTTCAACATTCCCTCGAGCATCTGCAACATAAAAAAATTTAACCAGAAGCTGCGAAAAATTTTCCATACGTAGATTTCGTCATCCATTATGCAGCAGGAATATTTTTTTTATTAAATTTGACTTCAATTTCCGTGCTCTGTCTTTGGCCTCTAAATTTTTAGCGGAGTTCCTTTCAGGAACTTTTTTAGCCTTGTAGGCTTTTAAACCTGCATTGGCTTTAACTTTTCGTACCAAATAGTCAGAGTACTGACCTAAACGGGCAGCTTTCCTACCGGAGGTGTTGGGAGCTATTTTGAAAAAGCTTTCTATTTTTTGGCTTTAGAAACATCATGTGGACAATTCCTTCTACCTGAACCAGGTTTTATATCAACGGACAAGTTCTCCCGGTACTGTTTAATAACATTGGAAACAGTTTGATTGAAACGCACTTTTTTCTGGTCACTCATTTTAATCAGACTAACAACAAATGAACATAAATGACATTAAACATAATAACTGACATGCTTTTCAAATGTAACTTGATCAAAAAAAAAAAAAAATCAAACAATACTTAGGTTAAAAGTTTTAATGAAAAACGCGTGTTAAGAATTTTACAATCTCAGTCCTTACTAGGGATGCCAATTCCGAAAATCCCGGGATTTTTAGGAATTAGCAAATCCCGAATCCCCGTAAATCTTTGATATTTTCGAAGATTTTTAATCTAGTACGAAACTGTCGTATGCGTAAAACGTTTACGACAACCACGATAAAGGTGAATATATACATCACATTAGTTTTCGTTTTCGAAATCGATTTCCATCACTTAACTGAATTACTTATATTTTCTCTTAATAAAAAATATAAGATACATATATAAGAGGTACAAGCATATTTTCTCTGATTAAAAAATAAATGATAGAAAGTATTTATAACCGTATAGTTATTATTACGACGAGTTACAGAATTTTTTTTAATTATTTTATGAAAAATATTACACCTTTTAATTATATAGTACTTATATGGAAAGTATGTAAGTCAGTGACCCGATATTTTTTAAAATTTTTTTTTTCTAATTTGTTTAAACAAATCAATGTCCTGTTTAAATAATTACTAATCTAAGTATATGGTGTACAATCAGACCACTTCGACTAGGAAAACATTTAAAAAGCTATCAGCGTCTACAAATGAGATCAGATTTTGCTATTAAATTTTAAAGTTTACAGACAAAAGAAAAGTAATGACCGAAAACTAAAAAAATTAACTTTAACAGATTATTTAGTACTTAAAGCTGATTTTTTAAAGTTATTGCCTAGTACACTGAATGTTCCAAATATTTAAGGTGATAGAAAAACTGAAAACATTTTATAATAGAAGTGCAGTGTTTAACACCCTGCGTTATATTTTACGAGTATATTTAAACAATGTGTCATAAATTATACAGATATGAATCAGCTGGTTTCAGTAATATGGCAATAGAAAACAAATAATAGAAAATGTTCAAATGGTTGTGGTTTTGAAAGAGGGACAAATATATCTCACACGAATGTTTTGAAAATTATATTTTTTTCCTCGCTCTGTAAACCACAACCATTAAAACTACAGCCATTGGCATTTAAATACCAAACAAACCATCACCGAGACCCCATACAAATGTCCCTCAGGAATATCGTCTGAGCAGTCATAAATACATCTGTTGATTATGCGGCAATCCTGATAAAATTGTGCACAAATTAGTGCTACGTACTCTGAAATTATACTGTAAAGTATGGCGAAAATCGGGTAACTTTTGTCTCTAGTCCCCATACAAGGTCCCCTTCAGTAAATGACTTGAACATTCATAATTGTCTTATAATAATTAATATAGTGATGAAATAAACAAGTTTTATTGAACCTAAATCTTTCTACCAACTTTCGTGAGGATCGGTCCATAATTGAACTTACCACCATATGTATGTTTACCTAAATACACTCTAATTTGTTTTAACACTTGAACTATTTTAACGAATTCTCGTATCAGTATCTGAATAAAATAGTCAAGATACAAATTATGCTCATTCATATTTATAACAGTCTTACTTGAATGGATAAAGTCTGGCATACTAAAGATACATATTGCTTACTGCGATAATATATATGGGGGATATTATCTCAAGTCTAGTTTGGCCAAAATGTGAAATTTTGAACCCCTCTAAGTCAGAGAGTTCTTGACTCTCTTGGAAAATGTGAAATATTTTTGAAGAACGGAGTTTTAAAGTGGAATAATTTTGAACCTAATTGACTTGAAATTTGTTTGTAAGACCAAAAATTAACTTGTCTAAACAAAACAATTTAGTTCGGAATAAATGTGGATCAAATTGTTCCTAATATCCTGCAATCCTATTAAAATTTTGATACAATTTTTAGTTTTAGAAACTCAGTAAATATGTAATATGCAATAAAATCTTTATTTATTATCAAAACTCAATGAAATTTTCAACGTTTTTTTAATTTGTCATTCTAAATAACAACGTGTTAAAAAAACATGTCAAAAGGTCAAAGTGCATCCCGCAATTCCTAAAAATTGCAGCGAAAATCCCAAAAATGTTTTTAAATTTCACCCATGGAGTCCATATTTCCTTTGGGGCTGGGAAAATACTTTGGGGCTAAATAGAGAACACATCAAGGTTTTCAAAACTGCTTTCCGTTCTCTGATCCCAGCTTTGGGATTTTAGAACATGTGGCCCAAATTTGAAATTCTGTTAAAAAATAAGCCAAATTCCGAAGGGCGTGGGGCCGACATATTCGAATACATGACATGTTTTTTTTATGGACCGATTTTCCCGATTTTAAATAGAAACCGAACCGGAAGAATTCCTGATATATTGATGTATGATTCAAGTATGTAAGTTATTTGTGGGCTACTCAATATACAGACGAACAGACGGACATGGCTATATTGACTTCGCCATCTATAACGATCGGGAATATATATATATGTACTTTAAAGGGTCGCAAATGAAAAATGTAGAAATTACAAACGGAATGACAAGCTTATCTTTTGCCACTCAATCTTTACTTTAATTTGAATACCCTATTGTACTAACATAAAACTAAAAAAAATGGTTTAGAATACTTGGAGATCATTTGTTACTATAAAATTAAGTATTATTTCATAGAAATAATGTCATAGAACTAATTTTTTTTTTATTAGTTTTCAAAATAACTAATGGAATTAGTCATTTAACATCCGATTTCTTATTTTAGTGGCAAAGTTTTCAGCCAACGTGAAAACTCTTTAGCTTTACACAGATGTCGACAATCTAAATTTTTTGTCCGATTGCTACTTGCTTCAAATAAAGCTAATTCCAGCTTAAAACGACTTTCAGCATTTGATTTTAAATGTTTAGGTTTTTCTTTTTTAAAATGTTGCTCGCTCAATTTGTATTTCGGAAACATCATCATCATCGCTTTGAACAGATGAGGGAACTTGTGGTCAAATAGGCGTTCATACATTTGCTGTCCATACATTTTTAACATTGTCTTTGTTATATGTATTATAATTTAGCTGAAGATTTTATGTAATTTATCAATGACTCAAGTCTGCTTTTATATCGTTTATTAACTTTACATTTTATTGCATGGACCATTTTTTGAGAAATCGTAGAATTTATAGATAACAGCTGTTCATAAAGAGTGTTCATTATAGTATCACCTATCATCAAAATGGTTTCATTTCGGCTTAATGCTTCTCCTGTATCCTTAATAGGATTATAAACCATTACTAATATTTCTAAATTTGGAACAAGCCCTTCATCAAACAATGATGTTATATTTAAATCTATTAAAGTTTCCCGTGAATTTCCGTCAATAAGTTTACGGGAAATCCCAGGATTTTCCGGTCGGGAATTCCCGTACCCCAAACCCTAGTGATGACCAATCCGTTTGACAGGTTGTTAGGTTTTAAATTACGATTATAAACATAACACACATTTTTTTGTTGAGGTTTGTCTACAAACTATGAATTTTAATTAAACATTTTATGACATATCTGAATTTTAATTTGCGTTGATGTTCTCTATTGCTTTTGAATTTAAATGCTCAAATTATTGACAATTTAACACTTCCAAAGATGGTAGTTAAGCGGTCAAATTATGAAATAATTTTATTTAAATGAAATGCTTCGTTTCCAGAAGCAATGATGTCATATAAATATTATATTATTTATAGGTTCCGATCTCACCCGAAACTTGTTCTATCCATTGCGTTCTAAACGGCAAATCAAAAACAGTGTTTTATAATTTTAAATTATGTGTATGTATTTAAAACATATACCGCGCCTTTCTACATTTAGCAGACTGACCAACACATCTGGATTATGTATGCGCATTAAGGAGATTTTCGGGAGCTCGCTTTATATCTGCAGCTACATATACCTGCTTAGTAACTATGATATTTATGTAACTATGGCTCTTTGTATGCACTTTTGCGATTTATGATGCTCCAATTGTTCTCATTGTTAAAATTTTCAGCATTTGATTTTTAGATGATGGAGAACAATTTTTAGAAAAGTTTAATTGGGTTTCGTTTTTGGTCAATTATCTTCAAAATTGAGACCTGTATAATCTATTATACTTTAAAATGTTAATAGCGGAAATCACTCTTCGTTGAAAACTACCCAGCAAACCTTGCATATGTC
The DNA here is from genome assembly GCA_942486065.2 of Calliphora vomitoria. NCBI lineage: Eukaryota > Metazoa > Arthropoda > Insecta > Diptera > Calliphoridae > Calliphora > Calliphora vomitoria. Next base: position 63,205,537 of record OW818030.2, on the reverse strand, counting down.
GCAAATTGTTGTGTTATTGCAAAATATAGCGCATATACTAGATTTGCAATATAAGATTGATTTCCGCTAATATTTAATAAATTTGAGCCACTTTTAAATGTTTTTCACTTAAGCGGTTTCGGTTTTATTTAACTTTAATATATACTACGTTTATACGTAGCCTATTCGCAAATAAAAATTATTTGCAATTAACTAATTCACCAGCGGTATTCACAATATAGTGCATTTGTATTGTAAATTTATGCAATTGTGTATTTCTGAATATTTTGTTAGTGTAAAGTAAAAATGCAATGCATATACAAGGGCATTTGCACAAGATTGTGAACACCGCTACTGTTTATATGGTAGTTGGTTAAGGAAAATTGTTATTTTTATGCGACGCCTTCACATTAAGCAATTTAGTTGTGCAAGTCTCCTGCCCAACAACAAAGCAACATGTCATCAAAATACACAACAGACTTGCGCAAGTAAATTGCCTAATGTGAAACAGGTCTTATTGAAAAACATTTGATCAATTTTTTTTTATTTTTTTAAATTCAAAAATCCCGTGATTTTCGGTAACGGGATTCCCCGTTTGGCATCTCTACTCAAGACATACAATTTCTAAATGGACCTTTTTTTACTTTTTTTTTTGCTCAAAAAAAAGCATAGGTCTTTTCCTTTAAGACCTTTTTTCGAAAGATTGAAAAAAAGCTATCTATACCAGGAATTGGTTAGCTGTTGGTTAATATTTCCATACACAATGCCATTCAATCGAATCATTCTGTTCCAAAGGCACACAATTTTCACATGTTCAAAATATTTGTATTTTATTTGATTTTTATTTCTTATAAATAAAAGTAAGCAAAAGCAGGTGATTCATCAAATGCACAATAAATTCAAGTTTGCGAGTTTAAATTGTCGCGCAAACTTATCGGAGTTGTGCAAACGAATTTCCATACAATTTTTGACAGTTCATTTGCGAGAGTGTAAAAATGCACAGATTGCACAGTTTGGGAGGCATTTAAGTGTTTACATGAGGACCTTTAATATATTTTTATTTAATTCATTATTTTAACAGAAACTTAAACTAAATAGGAATACCTGAAATTTGCACATATGTACTTTTAGGTTTCTAAAACGAATGAAGTAATGAAGATATTAGGATAGCAAATAAGATGGCAAAAATGTAATAATACTACTATTAATTAAATAAAAATCAAAATCAAAAACAGCGATATCAAATCATAAAAGGGAAATGGAAATACAATCTAGGATCGTATTGCTATTTTTTAAAATTTTGTTATACCCTTCACCTTCGTGAGATGGGTATATATAAATTTGTCATTCCGTTTGTAATTTCCACAATATAATTTTCCGACCCTATAAAGTATATATATTCTGAATCCTTATAGATAGCGGAGTCGATTTTGCCATGTCTGTCTGTCTGTTGAAATCAATTTTCTGAAGACCCCAGATATCTTCGGTATCCAAATCCTCAATAATTCTGTCAGACATGCTTTCGAAAAGTTTCCTATTTTAAATCAGCAAAATCCGTCCATAAATAACGGAGATATGAGCAAAAATCCGAGACAACATCTATTTTTGGCCTATTTTTTTATCTATATCTCGATTACTAAGTCATAAATATAGACAATATGGATATCTAATGATAGATATTTCAAAGTCCATTGCAACGATTTATATAAGGCTACACAAAGTTGGACTTACAATGGGTCAAAATCGGGAAAAATATTTTTTAATCCGATTTTTTTTTTTTCACAAAAAACTTCTTTTGTCATAAATTTTTTTCACTAATAAGTTAAAAAAAAATTTGTTTAAAAAATTTGAAAAAACTTTTAAGAAACTATTTTGAAAAAAAAAATTAAAAAAAAAAATTTTTAATTTTATTTTAAGGTATAATTTGGTGAAGGGTATATAAGATTCGGCATAGCCGAATCTAGCTCTCTTACTTGTTTAAATTAAAATGAAAAATTGTTTAAAAACGTAATGAGCTGCCCAAAACTAAAGATAGTTTTGAAAATGAAATGTTCCATATATGTTTTATCAATTACATTTTTTGCTGTACCAAACCAAAATGTCAATTTTGTTCCTCTGTGTTATTAAAGTTTTCAAGAGTTTGTAAAAGTAGTTTTGTATGCAAAAAGTTCTTAATAAACCGTTGATAAATTTAATAGTCGTTTTTGAATATTGGAGTAAAAGTTTATGAAAAAAGTAGTAAAGTGATTTTTAATAAAAAATAGAAAAAGGAAATAAGAACATCCAATCAAATTTAAAAACTACTTTCAATGCGTTTTTGATGTAAATCAAATAAATACAACACAACAAACACTGCATATATTTTGTGAATTTATAATAACTAGGATCGCCACTTTTAAAATGATTTTTACCACTCTTATGGAAAGAATTTTGAAACAATTTTTAATATTGTGCATATCTAGAGAAAAGAATCTTTTAAACCATATATGTTTCATCAATATATAAAAAAATTTTGTGAAAATGGGCGAACTAACTTAATTGTGAATAAATTCGAAAAGAATCCATCGATTTTTATGATAGATATCTCATTTTGTTCCTATTACATGTGATTTGCAATAAAGCCATAAATTTGGACAATTTCTGCCATTTTCGATTTTCATGATTTTTTTAAAACAAAAAAAATTGCTTTTTTTAAGTAAAAAATATATTTTTTGCTTCAATTGGTTATTATAACTCCGAAACTACTGAACCGATTGAAACTCAATATATATGTGAAAATTTGTACATAGCATGGGGAAAATGTATTCAAAATTTAATCAATCGAAAGAAGAACATTAAGTACTCAATTTTATGTACTTATATCAAACAAAAAACTAAAATTTCGTGAAAATGTGCGTAGTCACTAAATTGTGAATAAATTCTAAAAGAATCAATCGATTTTTATGATCGATATCCCATTTTGTTGCTATTATATGTGGCTTTGCAATAAAGCAATAAACTTGAACATTTTTTTGCCGTTTTCGATGTTTGCTTCCATTTGTTATTATAACACCGAAACTACTGAGCCGATTGAAACGCAATATAGTAACGACTTAAGGACTGAGATCGAAAAATTCTTAACATACATATATGTTAATAAAAATGGAAGCACTAAACTTACAGTTTTGATATTTTTTTAGTTGATTGTAATTATTATTATAATTTACAAAAAAAAATATATATATATTTTTATAGTCCAATCACTAGTGATGAAATTTTTAACCTTTTTCGGAAACCCTTCCATTATGGTTTTTATAGTGATTTCTGTCACTTTGTTCGAACAGGTTGTCCATCTCCGTTTAAAATCTACCTTACTTTTGGACACCTTTTTTGTGCTCTTCAATTCTCTTTTAACAAGAGCCCAATATCTCTTTACTGGCCTTAGCTCCTTAGCACATTATTGTTATTTTACCACTCAAGACCTTTCTTACCATAGTGACAGGGTGCCAAATCAGGCCAAAAATAAGTGGACACACTAAGAAGTCTTATGAATGGAAGCATCCTTTTTTGTAAACATTCTTTGATGTAAATTTCGGTATTTATAGAGCCCTTTGTAACAAATGTTTGGCTTTTTTGCCGCAACTGCATATTGCTTGCAATACCAATAACTTTTGGGATATTTTGTCTGATTTTGAGCCCTAAACTTTTCTTCAACATTCCCTCGAGCATCTGCAACATAAAAAAATTGAACCAGAAGCTGCGAAAAATTTGGCCTCTAAATTTTTAGCAGAGTTCCTTTCAGCAACTTTTTTAGCCTTGTAGGCTTTAAAACCAGCATTGGCTTTAACTTTTCGTACCAAATAGTCCGAGTACTGACCTAAACGGGCAGCTTTCCTACTGGATATGTTGGGAGTTCTTTTGAAAATGCTTTCTATTTTTTGGCTTTAGAAACATCATGTGGACATTTCCTTCTACCTGAACCAGGTTTTATATCAACGGACAAGTTCTCCCGGTACTGTTTAATAACATTGGAAACAGTTTGATAGCAGACCTTTGATTGTTTGGCCAACTTTTTGTAGGACCAAGTTGGGTTTTGTTAAAAATATATAATAATTTTAGTACGCACATTTTTCTGGTCACCCATTTTAATCGGATTAACAACAAATGAACATAATTGACATTAAACATAATAACTGACATACAACTGCCGTTACCAAAATATGAAGGTAGCAGTAGTAATTAATTGACTCCGAGTTTTTATTAATTTTTGTAAATAGACTATTTGTGTTTTTTCGTTGTTATTTCGGTGATGCAGATCTCATCATGAATTAAATGATTAATCAAATGTACAACAATTTAAAATAAGGTAACAAACAGAGTTGACATTTCATTATATTTTAACGTATCTAGATGTCAACAAACTGAATTAATTATTGAAACAAAAATATGGATTTCATAACTTCAAATATTTTATAGAATAACGGTAACAGTTTTAAGGGGTAACGCTATTTTCTATTAATAATTGAAGTTATTTCGGAAACGGTATTTTAGAGATAACAGTAGTCGAGCTAAAATGGTATTTTAAAGATATGCGGTAACGGTAGCCAACCTTGATTAGTAGCCTCGCCTGTGAGAAAATTTGGTTAGTTAATACTCGTTTGGGTAGTTCGGTTTAATTTAGAAACCGAGCTTACTCGTTCTTCCCTTTCGAAGAACTTTTGACAGCAGTTTGATGTGACGGTATTATGAACAGTTTAAATACACTGCTTCTCTTAGCTATTCTAGATTTTTATAAAAATACATACATACTTATGTACTTATTTATTATTTTTTAAGACGCTGTAAAAAAAATGTGCTAAAGGTTATTTTTCTTTTATTATTGTTGTTGCTGACGCTTTTGCTTCGAGAACTGAGGATATGAAGGCATGACATGACTTTAAATATCACAATTTACCTGCATTTATTTATTTTTTATTTCACTTATTACCTTTTCGACATCTAAACATTTTTAGGAAGACAGAAGAAAAAACTTGTTCATTTATGGATTAAAATCAGAAAAACAACAACGAAAAAAGCTACCATCGAACTCCAACAGGGCCAATCATTTTAATAAACTTAAACAGAATGAAAATAAATAAAAAAAGGCAAAAACAACAACAACATCAGAAACAGCGAACTGAGCCTCAGAGCTAAAAGTCAACCGAAAGTCAAATGCCAAGCTGAACTTTGGTTTAAAACCGTATAATGGTATGAGTGTTTTTATATGTGTGCATGATCGTGTGCATGTTTGTATACGTGAAAGTGTGTAAAAAATCTAAATGCCCAGTAGGAATTTGTACATTGAATGATTCAATATTACTTTGCAGAACCCAGCAGTCTGGATGAATTTCACCAACTAGTGATTTTACCAATCATTTAAAAATAATAATAGAATTGCTTAATATTTATTAAATTATTAACAACAGCTATGTTCAAGTAAATAATTAATAAATCTCAAAAAGTTTATTTGTTGTTTAATATATTTTTTTTAGCAAACGTTAGAATTACTAATTTTAAAGATTTTGTAGCATCTGCATTCAATTTTTTAATAGAAGTTGCACATATTTTTCGAATATCCTAGACAATTTACACTAACATTTAATGCTTTTCAGTTATATTTTAAAAAAATGTCCAATACTGTTTAGTTAGACGGAGTTATGGAGCAATTTAAAGAAATAACTTCCCTTCATACAATCACAACCCTATTTCTATGGTACCATTTAATGTATTTTTAATCGAATGGAAAATTACGATATCGACACACTATTCTACAAATCATATACATAGGTATCTTTGAAAGTTTCTGATCTCCAAGGAGATCTATGAATTTTTGTAAAAAAATATCACCAATTTTGTCTAGTAATTTTCGAAAACCGCCTGCATTCATATTCATATAAAATTTTTAAAATTCTGTTTTATACTTTTTACAATTTGTCAGTTTTTAGAAAAACTAAGCATGCAATTAGGATAAGATTTAGCATGACATTTCTGACTATAGTTACAAATGTCTAAACTAAAACTGTACCAATTTCGCTTATATGTAAACAAAGTGGTCACAGGATATGTATTCCATATGTATTGGGACATGTAATCGATACATATTCCATTCACGTTATACTTCATATGTAAATGCATGTGGCTTAACCTCTATTAGTTTATAGGATTGTTTTTTTTAATCCATATGTCTATTTAATAACGGCCGTATCTATAACGATCGTATCTATAACGATCTGCTAACTAGCAGACCGATTAGACTTAGCAGAGAGTTAGCAAATAGTTTATTTATAATGCATTTTTGGCAGTCAACAAACAATTTGATAATCAACTCTGAAAAGTGTAATGTATTGCCAACTATTTAAAAAAAAATCAACTCTGATGTACTTATTGACATTTCTATTTAAGTTTTTTTCCCTAAAATCATAAAAGGAACAACAAAATGTGGAATCAATTAATTTTATTTTATTCTCAAACAAAAGTTTTATAATATGTTTCACGTTTATTAACAAATTTACTTTGTCACAAAACAGTTCGTTAACATGCGTTTAGCGAGTGGATAAGAAATACATTTTAAATAACTCGTATGTTAAATCCATGCAAAATTTTGGTTATAAAAACGGCTGTAAATTTTTAAATCACAATAAATACACAATTTAATTTGATGAAACTGATTTTGTTATGGTTTTTCTCAACTTCTTTTTTCCTTCGATTTCTTGTAAACAAACCATTCTCCGACTATTATATGCTTACTACTATGGCACCAATGTTCCATCAATGTCATCGTACGTGACATTTGTACGCCTATAGAGTGGAATAGATTTTGCAAAAATAAGAGTATCTGAAAAATAATTTGGTCTTTATGTTCCATTCAGAGGGTACTATATTTTAAAAAAATAATAAGTTCTTTTGAAACATTGTTGTCCAAAATATCGAGCGAAATAAGGGTATATCGTACGTGACATAAAACGGAAGTCATTTTGAGGTACATGTAGAAATATGCGAAAATTTGCGAATCGTGAGTGGCGTTAGGATTTCTTTTAATTTGTTACCCTAAACCAAATATTTTTCCGTTACAATCCGTCATATTTAAATAAAAACAATCTTTGGATGATTTTATAATATATACAATTTAATATCGTACGTGACATACCGTACGTGACAGATTTTTCTCTTATAGTAAAACAATGTATATTCTGTAAATATATGTATACAAAAACTAAAAAAATAAATAGAAAATATATATTCGGTTCTAATAAACAATTTCATAATAGCAAAAAAACAATCAGAGTCAAATTCATTTCATACTACATGCTAATTGGGAGCTTAGTTTTCGCCGCAATTTTTGCCTAAAACATACCAATTAAATTAAAACATTAAATAACGTAAGTTTAAACTATTATTTTTGCACTTAAAATGTTGTATAAGCTCTAAATACTTTCACATAGTAACATTTTAGTGTTTTCTTTTATTCAAATCATCTTGAAAAAAGTTTCAAGGGTTTTTATTTTTTCAGTCGTGGTAGTCATTCTCGTGGAATTGCCCATATACCAGCTACAGGTCAGTGAAATAACCGGTACCGATCCTAGATACATATTAGTCTATGAACAAAAGTTTAGAATTACACTCTGCTACAAAATAACACTTTGTGTCAGAACTTGAAAAGCAACCTTATGAGGGTTGTAGGCCAAAGTGTGGACATACTAAACCGTTTCAAACATTTTAAAACACTCTAAAAATTTTGAGTTATTTTGAAAAAACTGTTTTAGGGTATGTCGTAGTACTTTAGTATCTCTAACTCACACAGTTTTATACCGATTTCAAAATTTTAAACAATTATGGAGAGGAAAAGAATTAAATTTTCATAAAATGTATATTCCAAGAAATTCAACAATAGTTATTTAAATTTTTTTCCATGAAAACCTTTTTTTTTTTTTTGCATATTGTTTTAAAGGCAATTTTATATAAAAGTTATTAAGCTTTTTCGAAAAAAGTTCGAATAAATTAACCTTGTAAATTCAAAACTGTACAAATATTGGAGAAAATACTAAAAAAGGTGGTAATGAAAAGTAGAATAACTTTTAAGATTTTCATCCGATTTGAAAAATAAAAACCATGTTTTGTTAAGAACTTAATTTTCTTTATACATTGGTATACATTTTTATAAACTTTCATATCAAAATTAGAAATGAACTAAAACCAAAAAAGTTGATAATTTTTTTTTTTTTTTTTAGATATTCTTAACAAAAACATTACTTATAATTTACAAATGTATCAAAAAATGCACATAATTTTAAAGCGTAATCAATTTTCTTTCCAAACCCGATAACAAATTTAAAGTCAGACTGAGTTACAGGTCGATAAGTTGACGAACATCACTGAAAACTTTTTTTTTTAGAATAATTTTGAATTTGAGGGTGTTTCTGAAATTTGTTGACACAATTTGTAATGTACTCAGCAAGACATATAACCCACGCTAGGTCGTATTCCAATTTTTTTTTTCACTGTAGCACCGTGTTATTATTCTAATAATTTAATAATATATAAACTGTAAGTAATATTACAAGGAACATAATTATGTCGTATGATAGTTGAACGGATAATAAGATATTTGTAGCAAGTAAAATAGATGTATTCTGGTGGGTAAATAGATTACTACTATTTTAAAAATACAGTACAAAATAAAAGTTTAAAGGAGACTTAAGGTACGGTCACACACGGCAAATATTTACTCAAAAAAGCGTAACCACTTTTTTGAGTACAAATTTGTTTTCTCAAATTTGTTCAAATTTGTTTTTTGATAAAAGGTGCAATGAAATAAAATTTAAAAACTAACACTTGTTTAATAAAATTGTCTATTACAGTTACGCCATCCACCAACATTTTTATGGGTCTATTATAGATGTCTGGTTGCCAATTTGGCAACAAAAATGATAGCTGTCAGTTGCCAACTGAAGTTCGGTTGCCATCTATAATCGACCCATTAGTTATTCTGAGAACCCCGTTTTCCATTTGAGCCCCAACGTATTTATAATTTCTAAACGTTATTGTCATAAGTAAAAGTATGCATTTGTTTTTTTTTTTTTTTTTTTCTTGAATTATTTGTATGAACTGGTACATTTTCTATTGGGTGTATTGGTTATATTGGTTTGTGAGGTTGTTGGAGCATAATAATAGTTTGATACAAGGACCGGTTGAAGTTGAGTTCGTTTAGGTCGTACATTGTGAACTGGCTGGTTGGCTCCTTTTGCGCTAAATTGTTATTGTTGTCTTTTATTATTTTGTACATTTATCTTTTAGCAAGAACAACATTCCATGTTTCTTATTTATTTGCTGTTTTGTTTTTTGTTATTATGACTTTGTTCTTTTCTTGTTGTTTTTTTTTTTTTTTTTTTTTTTTTTTTTTTTTTTTTTTTTTTTTTGTATAATATTATCAAAAGGCAATTCTGATGATGATTATACTTGGGCATTCATATGTACATATATATTTACTTCATACATGTGTGTAAGGCGAGCGAGCGTCTTTGTGGCTGTGGTTATTTGCCACCAGCTTCTGATGGTTCAAATAAAGATCATTCAACAAGAACAAGAACAGCATCCGCAGGAATAGCAACAACAATAACAAGAACAGAATCAACATCGTCAGCATCATCAGTAGCAGTAAGAAGAAGAACAATATTATTAAGTGGCACACAGCAAAAGCAGGCAGCAGCCAGCTAAATGAGTTGGTCCAAAGCGTTAGTGGTCGTGGTAGACCGGTAACCAACCGTATGTTAGTTTCTTGCTGGCAAGTTGCAACTTTTGTAACTTTTGCACTCTTGCTACGCTGCTGTTTTTTTTTTTTTTGTGGGGCTGTATTCCAGCCGTAGTTGATGTTAAATGTTGTATGTAATGTGGCAACATAACCGCCCACTGTAGATATAATCGTATCTGGAATAGTAATAACAAAGTGGTCTGTTGCAATTGTTGTTGGTAGTATAACACCAGGAGTACTTACTGTACGTGTATTACTCTTTAGTTGGTTGTTGGTTGGTATGCGCATGTGCAACGCAGTGGGCACACAATCTAAAATTGTATCTTTGGCGTCTAACCTGGGGCCTTTTTATTCTTAATATGTACCCAGCTAGCATTTGGAAGATTGTTTTTTCAAAAATCACCAAACCAAGTCTTTTTCGAGTACTTTTGGTGATCAAAAACTTATTAATCACTTACACGGTTAAAAAATGATTCAAGAATAAATCGCGCTTATGCTTAAAAAGTGTTTGTTTTAAAATACAACAACAAATTGTTTAGCAATCGCAAATGGATCATCCAAGCGTTTAAAATGTAAGTATTTTAACCGTTATTTATGATAATAATTTGAGCATGTAGAAGATTGAAAGCTGCTTGCTCGCAAGCAGGTGTTTGAAATGTGATAATTTTTTTGTGTTGTACGATCATATTTTGCGCAGATAGATGATCAAACACTGCTTGGTATGATGGTTTTTTATAAAGAATAACGGGACATTATTGCGTATTGTGAAGTAAATGTTAAAAAGTTAAATTTTTGTCTATTTATAAAAGTTACATCGAGGTGTTAACATCGTTAAATAAATTGTGAAAGATATTTGAAAAGTGAATAACTTAAATAATAAAAAGTGTAATTTAATTGAACGTAATTAAATTTAAATAAAAAAAGGCAATGTCAGCACTCATCAGCCATGTCTCAAAGTAATATTTCTGTCTCAGACGATTTTCAGTATACACCATCAAATAATGTTACAACATGTAAGTAAAAGATTGGTTAATTATATTTTTCATCTTTATACAGAAAAGTTTATTTTCAGTGCAAAATGTGTACGTCCCCCAATCTGATAACATTTTAATCGTAATAATAGAATTACGCTATGAAATTGCATCATTAAAAACTGAAGTTGTGGAATTAAGAAAAGAATTCAAGGAGCAAAAAGAAGACAATAAGCGGTCTTTAATAAAATTAACTGAAGAGGTCATTGCCGTTAAACTAGAATGTCGAAAATACCACGGCGATAACATAATGATTGAAGAATTCAAAGACGCCCAAAAACTTCCCTTTAATGTTATCAATATTTTAAATGCCTTTGATGGTTTAGTACAGGAAAATGAGAAAAAGCTCCAACAATTTGTAAGTAAAAACAATTAACTAACTAACTAGATAACTAACTAATTAACTAACTAACTAACTAATTAACTAACTAACTAACTAGATAACTAACTAACTACCTAACTAACTAACTGGATAACTAACTAATTAACTAACTAACTAGATAACTAACTAACTAACTAACTAACTAACTTACTAACTAACTAATTAACTAACTAACTAGATAACTAACTAACTTACTAACTAAATAATAAATAATTCTTAGTCAATCTAATTTTTCATAAACTACTTAATTTTTAGAAAGAATATATTGCAAAAACCGGCGGTGAAGGACCCGCACAATTTCTAAGAGGTGCAGTTAGAAAATTATTTTCCGATGACTTAGCCACCTTGTATAGCTGGAAGGGGACAAGCACTAAGCCCAGCGCCGAAATTTTTTAAATTAAAACTATTTTTTTTTAACTTTTAGTACAAATGAACTATGTACAAATAATTTATTTTAATTAAATATTTATGAATGTAAAAACATCTTATATTTTTTAAACTTAAACACATTAAAGGTACAAATGAAAAATTAATTTTTAAGTTTTTGTTATATGTGAAAGCAATTTTTATGTTATGTAATTTTAATAATTAATTTCTATGTATTATTTTTTATTTTAAATAAATTTATTTAAATAAACACTATTTAAATCTTTTATTTTTGTTAAGAAAACACTTTGAATACCGACTAATAAAATACTCGAAAAAGAGTCAAATACGATTAGCAATACGACTCGAAAACCAATCACAAATGATGTAAAAAAGACTCTCAAATGAATAAAAAACCGACTGATAAATAAATGTAAAAAGACTCCCAAACAGATTGATAAGTGACTCTAAAAAGACTCGAAATATAACTGGTAAATTACTCGAAAATTACTTACAAATAGAGTAAAATAAGACTGATAAAAGACTAGAAAACGATTCGAAAAAGACTATAATACCATTAAAAAAAGGATCGAAAATTACTCTAAACTAACAAAAAAAAGGAAATCATAAATGACTCATCAAGAAGAGTCGCGGTAAGGTACAATTTTCTCCCGACAAAAGTATTATTTGCGATCAGAAAATGAGCGCATATTCCAGCTTTTTAATCGCGCTGAAGTATCATAAATTACTCGAATTCGATTAAAATTTCCAAAAAATGCTAGCTGGGTAGTACATAGTTAAGAGTATGAAAAATGTGTGCAAGTGTTTGTGTGCATTTGTCTGTATATGTAAATAGGCGAGTTTTTTATACATACATATATGTATATGCCGCACACTTTACCAGCCTCACCGAACGTCAAATTTCATCCAATGAACTGATTAACGATTTACAACTGTTTAAAGCATGTAAACGACAAAAATTTTACATTTTCAAATGTAAATACTTGTTAGGGCATTTTTGAACTGTGTTAAACTGATTGATAGATTTCAAAAATAAAATGTATTTATGTATATTCTAACGACTGCAACATCATGATTGTTCTTAACGAACAAAACTAGAATATTCGAATTCTAGAGTTTTCAATGTTAATGTTAGCAGTTTAAACATTTAGTGTTGCCATTCTTACAAACGATGCTAATAACTGCGTACTATCAACATTGTTGATAAGTAGAAGCTTCTACTGATGGACATGTTCATAAACATGATGAATGTTGCAGGCAGTCTTTACAGACCGTTAAATTCAAATCGCTAATGCAAATTCGTAACAATATTCTTTGGTTCTAAAAAAAAACACATACAATGGTTGATGAAATGTTAATTATTTTTAAAATTTTTTATTTGTTATAATAATCTAACATATTCGTCTAAGAAATAGCCTCACTTGGTTCTACTGCCTTTTTAATCGCCTTTAAAGAAAATATTTTATCGGTAGCTTGAAAGTACATCACAGACAGTTGTCAAAAAAGTATTATCGACGTTCTACAAACACTTTTGAATGGTTGTGGTTTGCAGAGCGAGAGAAAAACTACAATTTTCAATAGGCAACAAGTGTGATATATATTTGTCCCTCTTTCCAAACCACAATAATTTTGATATTTTCTATTGTTGGTTTTCTACTGCCATATTTATTATTGAAACCAGCTGTTTTATAACTGTAAAATTTTTGGAATACAATTTAGCACTAGGTAGCACTAGTTCAATTCAAAATATTGTTAGTTCATCCATTGTTAGTTTTCCAATAAGAGCAGGTCGATGGAATGGAATATGATACTGTTCAATTGTCCGGATCTATGAATGGTAGAATTATGTTGATGATCAGAGTTATGTTGATCAATTCACGTCACTTCCGCTAGAAATATTCATACTGCTAAATCGTTCATGCATAATGTCAATTTTAGTTTGTTTGGCACGTAACACCATTCTACGGGAACATACATATGTATAACCAAAATAAATTGGTTATCATTGATATATAGCAACTTCGGTTTCTAAGAAGTACGGACCGATGATAGCGTCAGCACAAAATCTGCAGTAAACAGTAACCTTTTTTGAATGCATTGATACTAGAGAAGCCAAACATGGAATCTTAAATCCCGAAGCATGGAATCTTAAATAAATAGAGGAAATACCTATTTATTGAAATTACGCACATTAGTGTGTAATAAAAATTAATTGCTAAATAAAAAAATTACTTTCAATTGTAGACATATGTATGTATATACATACGTTTCTTTCTCGGGATTTAGATTTCCCGAACCCCGGGATTTTCAAAAATCAGTCCCGATTAGCATCTCTAATTACTACTAAATTTTGTGGTTTTGCGTAATCACTATTTATCCAAAAATGTTCCAAATCAAAAAAAGCGATAAATAGTATCCGACCGAACGTTTGTGTTCAGTTACGGAGTTCAGACAAAATTTACATCACGTTTGAACTAACTCATTTTAATAATTTGTAGGTACTGGTCAAGAGTGTCTTGCCATGGTGATTTGGCATCAGATACTGAAAATTAGCAACAGCTTTTACAAACTCCGCCAAAACAACATGGTCACCAATAAAGGCGGGTCGACATTGGTCACCGCAGACTATCAATATCGACCCGCCTGTGTTGGAAAACCCTTTAATATGTATGTATTTTATCCAAGCCTTAATATTTTCATCAAACAGACAGCTAGATTTGGTAAGACCGTTTTGGTTGTGATCTGTCATAAAAAAAAACAAAAGTTAATTATCAAAGAAAATTCCATTAAAAATCTATTAATTAATTAATTCAATGACTTACTGTTTAGGTTTGTGCACTTATTTGCATTTCATATTTGGATTATAATTTTTTTTTTTCTTTTTTCTAAATTTAATAACATTTTGTTCTGCCAACAATATAATTCCAATAAACTTTAAGCATAATTAAGGGTTTGTACACAGAAGAGCAAACATGAAGAAAAACAAAGAAACGAAAGAAAAAAAATCAGACCAATTCAATGCCAGCGGCCATACAGTTTCAGTCTTCTGTGTTGATCTTTAAAACACAAACAAAAAAGAAAAGCAAAGCAAAGCAGTAAGTGTACGTTCATTGTTAGTGAGTGCATTTTAGCGGGCGGTGACTTTAGACAGACGTTACTGGTACTGGGTGCTCTATGGTCTCTGTGGTTGTTTCATTGCACTGACAGAGCCAGGCCAATCTTTGTCAGTAAAGTTGTTTGACTCGATCAATTTGTTTGGCATGTTGTACTTTGTAAGGAAGCTGCTTGCCACACTGAGCACTAATTTGATGCCCACATTATTTAATATTTGAAAACAAGAAGTGAAGTAGTCATTATTGTTGTTTGATGCTTGTCTACTGCATTCATAAGTATTCGCTCGCAATGGCCACAAAAACCAAAAGGAAAAGTTTAAAAAGGTTGCAAACAAAAATCACCTCTCAAATTGCCGCTTAACTCAATACAATATGCGCACTGAATTTAAAGATCAATGAATTAGAAAATTGTATAAAATTATTTACTGCTGGTCCAATGTGTTTATAAATTTGCCGATTATTTTACATTAAGACATACAATATTTTCAATATAGTGCCTATACATAATTCTTAAACTTCTGACATGCTACAATACATTTATAATTGAAAATTTTACAAAGAAATAAGAAGTTAAACAAATATGTATAAGATATTTGTCTGTATATCATGACAATTAAACTTCAAATTGAGTTATCAACAGATGAGCAACGTTTTTATAGCATTCTTCTGTGTATTATCAAATGTGTCTACAATATCGTAATACATATTTAATAAATTAAACGAAAATCGTTTTTAAATTTTTTAAAACCGAATAATGTTGCTTGTATCTATTTAAAATATTTTCTTTATAATATTCCACTTATGTTGGAATCAAAAAAACACCCTTTATTATTTGTACACTGTCGTGCAAAAGTAAAGCAACGTTTATAAAGGTTTTAAATACATTTTCGGAGCATTTGAAAAATTTTAAATTGTTTTTAGTTTCATACATCATTAAGTGTGCACTCTTAGGGCCATTATTACAACTTGCCTTTATGTTTGCAATAGTAAAAGGTAACTTTAAACCTGCCTTTATCTATTACTTAAAGTTACCTTTTAATATTACGAACATAAAGGGGAAATTGTAATATGGCCCTAAGAGTGCACACTTAATGATGTATGAAACTAAAAACAAGCCTTCTACTTATTTACACTCCTTGTCTGAATGTATATGATAATGTTAAATTAAGGTCATTGCTTCACATTTGCACCAATGTTGCGCACAATGATTATTCAGTGATTTTGTTCAGTACATCTACGGTTCTTTGAGTTAATATATTTTATTAGTCTTCCGCACGTTAGTTAAGAGTTGAAGTAAATTAATTTACACTATATTAATTGTAAATATTAAGCTTAAGCTTCAATATTCCACTTTGATGATTTATGGAAATTTCTGTTGTATAATAAAAGGTTAGACATTATTTGACACAGTACTGGTCATATCGGTTAATTCATCGAAAAACCATAAATACATGAATAAAGTATTTTCTAGGATTTTAGCATTCTTCTCATAATTTTTTTACAAGGAGAGTAAATAGAAGTATTGTTCTTAGACTACATCAGAACAAGGCATATTTAACCAGGTAGCGTAACGCCAGCTGACTATTTTTTGCTATACTTATATTGTGCCTTATGAAATGTCAAAAACGTGTTTACAAACATTTTTAAATTTGTTATAAGAGTAAAAAGATTATTTTATATTTATAAAAGTGAGTTTTAGTTACCGCTTTATGTGCGTAAAATATTTGAAAGTGCTAAAACAAACTATTTCGTTTTAAAAAGTGCGTTTTTGTGAATTTATTTTTTGGCAGTTTATAAGGTTTTACACACTGTTGTTCTTGTATTGTTGTAATTGTTGTAGTTACGCTGCCACATGGTTAATACATCTTGCATCAGAATGTATAGTGATGTTTTAACCTAAAGCAGAGGTGCGCAAAAGTAAGTTCTCTCACCAACACATTCAATTCTTTATTTTGTTCGATGCACCTACAAACAAACAAATACAAAAACTGAAAAAATAAAGAAAAAGTCATACACCAGTGCTCATGCGCATTCCTAGTTGTCTCGTTGAGTGGACAACGACTACTAAAATGTAAGAGCATAAGTATACGTGTGATTTGATTTTGCACAATTGTGCTATGGCCTGCGCCAAGGTATATTAATTATCGATGAAGAGTTCAAACGCGTGGAGAAACAGAAGAAATTGAATATAAAACAATAGAAAAAAAGTGGACGCATCAAAAACACACAAACACACACATATATATGACGGGCACTAACATAAACACAAATTTTGACAGTTGGAGTGAAACAGCTGATTATCAGCTGGGCTAACGAGTACACCTTATATGAAGTTAAACTGGCAGTTTTCATACAAAAATTATTTTAACCGATAGTATAACTATAAGTTAACACATAACCAGACTTTGTGTTAATGGATGTTAATGATGTATTAAACTAAAAACTGTTTTGAGTTAACAAAATGCAATGACACTCTTCTAAAACCTTTATAAACATTGCCTCACTTTTGCACCGCAGTGTAGGTATCAAAGTGTTGGATATGGGTATCTGCAGTTAATAGACCAACATGTTGTCATTAAAAATAAAATCAACAATATTACAATAAGTACAATTTCCATGGCATTTACAACTATTTCGTTGGATTATAGTTTATTTTCCATTTAAATCTCTCCAACATTACCCGTATTAAGTATAACAAATATTGTTATTACATACTTTTTTTATATTATTGTTATTGTTTTTATTATTTTATTTAAGCATCATCCATATATGGTAAGAATGCAAATATCGCATGTTTTTGTCTGTGTTATAATAATAATGCTATATGGAACATACAAAATACTTAGATACGAGACACGTCCCAAAAGTTAAGTTTCTGAGAATCAATATAGACAGGTTATATTTTGTTTCCATGTTTTGGCATACAATTTTTAAGTACAAAAAAGAAAACTTATTGAATGGCCATTGGATTTGCTTTGCTGTAAGCTGGACTCTCGATTGCATGTTCATGAATTCATAGTTTTTTGTCATGCAAATATTGGTTGAGATTTTATATATATTTTTTTCTTTTTCCTATTTTCATCCCAAAAATGAATAAAATCAACTCTTTTGTTTTCGTTTTAACCACTTTTTAGCCATTTTAGTCATCAATACTGTCAATTATTGCTACAAGAAAAACTAAGACCCTAGAATGAAATTTAGAACATGATCCAGTTGGTAACGGAGCACACGATGATCGATTTTTGTATGGTGCATTAACATGTGCTCGTACTCATAGTTCCATCCATTGCAATGGAGTATAGTGTAGAAAATTACTTAAATGTTTTTTCGTTAAACATTTTTTGTTTTGTTTGGCGTTCGTTCGTATTTTAAGTTTGAAAAGCCGCACTATGTTTAGCAGTTATTGTTGTTGTTAGAGTATATTGTAAATAGCACGCGATCAGATTAACATGAGATGCATTACATATGTACATACATCACATAGTAAATATGTATTCATGTATTCGCATTGAATAATATGACCGACCAACCATTGCAGACCAAAATATTTAAAACTCTGTATGAAATAAATAATTCCAGACAATTATATTAAAATGTCATAAAAACCATTAACAATTAAATATATACGAGATTTCTGTACAAAACTGAAACTGATTATGAAAATGTCCATTTTTAGATTTTTAGTGCGTTTCAAATTATTATGACACTTGACATAATAGTCACTCGGTCTAAAGTTTAGAAATTCGTTTGCAAGGGGTAATATTGAATTTTGCCAACTATTAAATATTAAATTTCGGACTTAGTTATTACGGAATCGTAATCTTTACAGAATAATCTAACAATTAAAGATATATATAAACATAAAATAATTCCATAATATTACGTCTCAATCCAATCTGATTTGTCCTTGCGGAGTTTAGAAACTTTGCTCACTATGACAAGTACAAAGAGTTGGTTACATTGTTGGACTGAATAGAAACACATACATGGTTGATTTTTAATGGCTGTAAAAAGTTGTTTACAAATAAGAAAACAACTTAAACAAATTCGGCTGTAACGGAACATATATACCCTTTGCCAGCCATATATAACATTATCCACAATTTCGACATTAAATCTTACTGACTTCTGATCCCAGGAAGATTCCTGACCTTATAGACTTTGCCATATCCAGAAATGTAGATCGAAATTCAATATCTACGGAAATATCTTTTGATTTATCTTCCGACCATTCACCTGTAATAGTCACCTATTACGGAACAAATATACCAAAATCTCCTGCAAATATTCCGTTTTACAAAACAAATTGGCTTAAATACAGGAAGTTCATCAGTAGCCATATCCACACAAATCCAAATATACAGTGTGAGGGAGAGATAAACGAATGCGTGAATGACTTCACGTCATTAATTACTTCGGCTCTGGATCATTCAAGGGTGAAGATCTCTACAAAGCCAAAAATTCATATTACCAATTCAGATATTGAACGATTACTCACGAAAAGAGAAACCTTAGAAGAGAGTGGCAATGCTGCAAAGCAGGTGATCTATTCGCTACTAGAATACTGATCGTTTCTGCGATCCTCCTCTAAGCAGATACATTGAGAGTTTGACGAATTCTAAACATACGAACTTTTCTCTTTGGAAAGCCACAAGTGACATCAAACCACCGGTAGAGGGAAAGACTCCGTTGAGAAAAGCTGATGGTAATTGGGCAAGAAATGCTAAGGACGAAGCATTAATTTTTGCCGAGCACCTACGTAATGTATTTAATTTTATAATAATAATTTTGTACTGGAAAATCCTCCTGTTCATGAGACGGCGGATGATCACATCAGAGTAAGTCCCGAGAACGTTCGAAAAGTTATCAAAAATAACATAAATACGAAAAAATCTCCAGGACATGACAAAATTACGCCATCCATGATTAAAAACCTACAGAATAAAGCTATAATCGTGCTGTCTGTATTGTTTTCTGCGATCATGAGACTAGGCGTTTTCCCAACTAATTGGAAAATTGCTCAGATCATAATGATAACTAAGCCAGGAAAAGATTTAACAATGCTGTCTTCATACAGACCTATAAGTATACTTCCTATCAAAGTTATTTGAGAAAATATTGCAATGTAAAATAATGCCATACTTAAATAACCAAAATATTATCCCAGTTCATCAATTTGGTTTTCGTGAACAACATGGAACCATTGAACAAGTTAATCGATTGACTTTGGAGAGAAGAAAATCTTTTGAAAATAAAAAATACTGTTCTGCTATCTTTTTGGACATCGCCCAGATCTTCGACAAGGTATGGCATAAGGGGTTAATTCAGAAAATTAAGTGTCTACTACCACCAAGTACGCATAGATTGCTGGAGTCATACATATCAGACAGAGTTTTTAGAGTGAAATATTGCGAATATTGAGGGAAGTGTTCTCGGACCAACACTTTATTTGATATATACTTCTGATTTGCCTGTGTGTGATAGACTTACCATATCGACATTCGCTGATGATACCGCATCACTTAGCTCCTATTGCAGATCCGCAGGTAGCTTCTACGAAATTGGCCAATTATTTCAAACTGGTGGACGACTTACTTGGCGTCGTCATATAGAAGCCAAGAGACTTCACATGAAGTAAAGAGCATCTAGCCTTCACTGGTTCAAAAATGTCCGTGCGAAATACATCATGAAATTACGAAATCCCCCGAACCCGCTTGCAAGACTTCTCGCACAGAACCAAGGCCCCGATATCAGTAAAAACGAAATTTCACAAATTTCAAATACCTACCCAGAAAAAAGTTTCAACATAAATATATACAACTAGCTGACCGCACCGGCTTCGCCCGTTATCTATTTACTAATGTTAGTTCTTCAAGTTTCTCCAAAAAATTTATTTTATTATGAAAAATGAGAAGTGAAAAGGAGGCAATATATTAAAAATTTAAATTTCCGAATTTTTTAATTTTTTTTTTTACAACCATCTCCTGAACATTTTAAATCGAATAAAAAAAATCATCCAAATCTCTCCAGCCGTTCTCACGTGATGACATTACATACATGGACCATTTCATTTTTATATATATAGATTCATAAAATTTATAAATAATTTTTTAAATAGTATGATTTTTCATATTTTTGTTTTAAAACAAAAATATTTCAATTTTTATTTATATTTTTACATAGTATGTTGTTCAAAAATTTTTGAAATTTCCCTTGGAAATTTATTCAGCTACAAAATGAGAAAATATGCGCTAAATTTACTGCATTTTTTAAAGCAGATAAAATGCTTTAATTATGTTGATTCATCTTGAAAGATTGGCCAATACAACGCTTTATAAAAATATATTTGAACTAGATCATTACATAATGCAATTGTAATGCAATTCATTATAAAATATCAACAAATTTATATAAAAAAGCAAAAATGACCGTCATGTACACTTTCATAATATTTATGAACATGTTCTTATTCTGAATGAAAAAAGTTTGGGGAAAAAATTCATTCCAATTATGAATTTCTTTTTTCTATGTAGAAAAAAAAATCGGAATTTCAACAGACAAACGAACATTGAAAAATCGACTCTATCTGTATATAAAGATTCACAATATTAATATTGTAGAAATCAGAAACGTAATAACAAACTTATGCTAGAGGGTATTAAAAATGCAACAATAAAATTGCAACACTTGTGCTTGTAAAGATGTGCTTTTGTTTGTTGCATGTGGAAGTGAACATGTTGTTGTAGTACAATATAATTTCCTTATCTTGTGACAGCCGGACCCTTTATACCAATTTACTGTGAATGATTCAGCACTTTGTTGTTTTCTAATTTTTACTACGAGTTATGAATTTAAAATTCGTTGCTGATTTTTATTTTGCATCCACCTAAATATACTTTGTTTTATATCTGGTTAAAAAACAAAAGGAATTGGCGGTTCTGCATAGATCAAGTCCAAGGAATTGTGCTAATTCAAAATCGACTAATCAACTGAATGTAGTGAAGTAGGGGTTTGATGACTTTATTCCTATTTCACAATTTATCCGAATTGTAGTGACGCGTACTGAGATGGTAAAAAAGTCATCAAAAGTTCGAGTGGTTCACTGTCGGAATCTATATGCTCTTTTTTTGAAGAGCGGTCAATTATTTAAACTAGTTTTGTATTAAACATGAAATAATTTTATTACTTAAACGGTAATTTATTGTATATACATTTGTGTGTTTTTACTATTCCTAATAACTAATAGAATTTTTCGTTTCCTTATTTTCATTGCAGCATTTTCGTGATCAATGCATTGATGGATCTGGTTTGCCTCTGCTAACAGAAGATCATTTGGTAAATTCGTTGGGCATGAAATTAGGACCAGCTCTTAAATTACGTTCTGTGTTGGCGAAGAAATTGGGCGGTCCTTGTCCGTGCGTGTCGTGTGTTGCACAAGTTCAACAGGTGTTGGCTTTGCAAACTGGTGGTATGACAGCAGCAGCAACAATTGCAACAACAACAACAACAGCAGGCGATCATACAACAGGCAGCATTGCCACAAATGTTGCTGCAATTGGTTGTAGCAGCAATAGTGGTAGTAGTTGTAATAGTCATTTACCAAAAAATCCATTACCGACCAACAGTAGCAAGAACTGTAGCAGCTACAACAGTAGCAACAACAGCAGCTCTGTTAACAAGAATGAAAGTACAACAGCAACAACAAGTTCTACAAATACTATTTCCGCAAATAGCACAACTACTAATGTATACAATAGCGAAGGCAATACACCCAGAGGCAACAGCAATTGTAATACTAATGTTGGTCATTTTTCATCACCACCACCAGCACCAGCACCCATACCCCAGCAACAACATCATCTTCATCCACAAGAACAGCATTCACCATCGCAAAACATTTGCAGCAGCAACAACAGTAATCCAACTACCAATCGTCACGACAATGTCGACTCCAGCAGTTAGTTGATTATTTTGTATCTGAAATTATCGTTGCAATTCAAAATACAAAACGTAAAATCGAATGGAATGAATATAATGCAATCAATATCTGTAATATTAAATACTCTGTTGTACAAGGACAACAGTGAGAGAGTGTGACACATAGAGGAAAAACTAAAATTATGAAATAGAGATTTATAGTGAGGATGGTATTTTCCTTATTCGATACAATTCGATGAAAATCGAATCATTTAAAATTGAGAATATTCCTACTCAGTGGCAAAAAGCCAATTGAATTTTTAGCTAAACTACTTGACTGTTTTATGAACTCCAAGAGACGACAATCTCCAGTATATATCAATGAAAAGTTATTTACATCCCTCCAAATTCTAACAATAAAAGTCTCAACTCTAATACGAACAAGAGTCTGAAACAAATAACTTCATACTAACATTATAAATTTATATCACACTTATTTTATAAACAATTTTAATGCAAATTATCAATTTATCATTATTTAAAGTTTACACCATTTGATAACACAATTTTATACGATTTTGGACGAATCAGTATTTCATGTCAGTCCATCAGGTAATCAAATTCACTTACGTAGTTAAGTAAATGAGCAGCAAATTGCAACAAAAAATCATTATTAATTGTTTGGGTCATGTCACGTATTAGATCCGAACATTCGAAAAGCTTTGTAGGTTTTTCTCTATCTTTACTCATCGCTATTTTAGCCCAAGTTATAACTGAAGATGGAACTGAAGAAAATTAATGTTCAATGACATCTCGCATTTGCTGTAATTGGGCAAAATATATTCAACAATTCGCTTGTAGTCGTTATTCTTTCTATTACCATGTTCCAGATTCCATGGCTAGTAAATATTTGGTGAAATTGTCGCCCTTTATCAATCTTGTCATAATTAGTCCGACAAAATCAACTTATTTGATTTTGACGTGTAAATTTGACTTGTAAATGTATGTATTTTTATCAGATGCAGGAAATTGATGATGTTCGATAAGTGGAAAACTTGTAGATATTTTAATTAAGCTTTTTTACATTTTTTTTTATCAACAAATGTACTTATATTATTTTTATTTTTTTTTTTTTCAACCGAATTACATTAAGGGTACTCATTTAAATGCTTAAATTTCCCATTTGTGCAAATTTGGGCAACGTGTTTCATGAACCCACCTTTTAAATTTTGTGCAATTTTATATAGAAAATGTCTATTTGATAAAAATGTCAAACAAAAATAAATTCAACAAATGCTTAAAAAAAATTTTTAAATATTGTATAAATTTAAATTCTAAAAATATCTAATGAAAGTGAAATCTTTGGAACAAACAATGGTAAACATATTTTGGAAGATTCTGCTTATGTTCTAGCTGTTAGTTAATATTTCCATACACAATGCCATTCAATCCAATCATTCTGTTCCAAAGTCACACAATTTTCACATGTTCAAAATATTTGTATTTTATTGGTTTTTTATTTCTTATAAATGAAAGTAAGCAAAAGCAGCCGATTCATCAAATGTCGTGTAAATTGTCGCGCAAACTTATCGGAGTTGTGCAATCGAATTTCCATACAATTTTTGACAGTTCATTTGCGAGACGCATTTAAGCGTTTACATGAGGATTTTTACATATTGATTTTTTATTGCATATTTTTGCATATGTATTGTTATAAATGCATATTCTGCATATGAAAATACATAATACATAATTTAAATTTGTATTTATAGATTGTTCCTGGATTGATTTATTGATGAATAGGCATAATATAAAATTACGAAAATAATCCATATGCATTTTCTATGATTTTCATTCAGTGTGAGTCTAGAGTTTAAAATTTATAAAATAATTCAATAAAATTGAGTAGGAAGGATTTCTCGTTTTAACTGTATTTCATAAATATTGTAAATATTTATAATAAGCACAATCAATAAAAATAACATTAAACTATTTTTGTTTTTATAACTTTATATACATAATAACATACATATGTACATTATGCAAAGTCCACATTCGTACACCATACTTTTGAGAATAAAATAATAATGTCAACTTTGTAATTTGAATACACAGAGGCAACGTTCCAAGATTGGACAAAGTTGAAATTATTAAAAAAATACAATTTAGAACTGAAAACTGTAAGGGCCTTAAAAATATGTTGAATGTGTAGTGTGTGATTGTTGACTTTGTATATCGTACATATTTAAGATAATTTTACAATTAATACAAAGAAAATGTAAATACATATATTATTTAATTATTATAATTTAAAAGAAGAAAAAAAAAACAAATATCCTTAAATACCAAAATGCCTTAAATAAAAATTAATTACTTATTTGTATTGTTTTCTTTTTTAGTTAATTATAATTAAAAACTAAACAGCAACAATCGCAAAGTCTTCCAATAAAAACCAGAGTAAATAAAACAAAGCAATTTACATATTAAAAAAAAAAAAAATCAAAATCATACATTAAATGTATGATTTGAGCAACTTAGATATAAAATTCTAATAGATACTTATGAATTTAAGCTATGTTTATTTAAAAAATCACACAACATAAATTTTAATGAAAAAATTACAAATTTTATAGTCAATTTTTAAATTAAGTTGTATTTTGTTTGTCGTTATATTATTTACCTTATTAATAATTATAATTATTAAACTTAAACTTTAAAACTACAACAACATTATTTACTTACTTGCAACAATAAATATGTAATAATAAAAACAAAAACCCAAGTGTACTTAAGATATACAAAACATAGATACTTTTATACATTTTATTATGTATTTTTTTTTTTGTATTCAAAATATATAAATAATAAACAAATAAATAAATAAATATGTATAAGAAAATATACATAATACTTATGCACACATTCATACATATTAAGGAATTCACATATATACACTAACAGACAAATATTTGTTTGTGTTCTTATTTATTTATTTATAAATAAAATTATAATTTTATCCATTTATTGTATTATGTGTGTGAAGTGTGTGCGTTACTGCATAAATAAATAACTAAATAAAACATATAATAAATTACGAATACATATTTTATTTTTTATTCTAAATTAATAAAAATGAATTAAAATACAATCTTATATCTAACAACTAGTCACTAAAAATCAAAATTTATTTTATTTAATAAAAAGAATAAAGAGATCTATTAAATATTTTCAACATTGATTCGATTAAACATAAATAAAAAAAATATATATATTTTTAAACATGAACCACTTATAAAATTATTGTTTTATTACAAAAATTATCAATTTAAATCGTTTTTATATTCCAGTGATCCGAGATACAAATAATCCACGGGGTCCGAAAATAAAACTTGAAACTAATTATCAAAATGTGTAAATACATACTTATTAAATGCCTTATTCATAATACGATAGAATTTATATAATAATCTGAAAATTTTGATATCGTCCACTTTCAATATTTCCCCAATCTCGAGTTGGTGTACATTCAGGTTTCGTAGTTGTCGTTTCAGGGAGTCACGACGATCTGCATTTACATTAAAGCAAACAAAAGTCAGGTGGTCCATAGACTGAATCATACCGCAATCACACATTTCCGAGTCGATAATGTTTACTTTAAAAATATGTTGTTTGGTCCGTATGTGACCAAATCTCATTCTGCATATCATTGTTATTACATCTCTTGGAAGGTGTCTGTTAAAGAACCATGGTTTGCGGTTTACAGTCGCATTTAGTGCCAGTCCACGAGGACTGTACCGCAATTCTGTAACTTTTCAACGACAAAATTTTGTCGTTAAGTAATCAAAATTCGTTAGATAACAATATTTATCGTTAAGAGATATTCCGAATTAAATTTTACCGATTATTTTCGTTAAAAATAGTCGGTAGATAACGAAATTTGTCGGTAGGTTAACGACAAATAAAATGTTTTAGTTAAGCCATAACGAGAAATCGTTAACTTCAAACAGTGAATATTAAATTCGTTAAAGCAACCGATATTTTTCGTTACTTAACATCGGTAGGAAAATATAAAAAGTTACTGAATTGCGGTACTGGTATCCCAGCCATGTTTTGACCGAATTCTTCAGGTCCATAGATCTTAAGTCAAATGATGAGACTGGTAGATAATTTCCTGGGTCCGTGTGATTGACAGCCACCCTATCAACCTAACCTAACCTATCTGTTGTTACAAACATGTTCAATAGCCTGTAACTTAAGGGTGGATTAGCCGACCGTAATGTAATGTAACCTTAACGGAACGGAACGGCTGATCGTTTCTATTGTGTGTAAAATGGTTAAAGCAGTTATAGTGAAAAAATGTAACGTAACTGTAACGTCTGAACCTGTTAAAAACAGAATTTCTTTACGTTTCTACGTGACATTTACTAACGGTGTTGTCAACTTGTTGATTTTCAAACTCTTGTACAAAAAATACTTATTTTGCACAGAACGCTTACAAATATTTTCAATGTTCTAAAAATGATTTAAATATTTCAATAATAAGTATAAATACATAAATAAAAAACAAAACTTTGTAATGTTATGGTAATATTTACTTATTATACAAATTAATTCATACAACCATTTATAAAATGTATACTAATAATCGGCGAAAGTATTTAAGTTTCAAAATATTAAATTAATATTTTGTATACACAAATTAACTATCCTTAGGGCCATTATTACAACTTGCCTTTATGTTCAAAATAGTAAAAGTTAACTTTAAGCAATATAAAAAAGTACACTTAAAGTCAACTTTTACTATTACGAACAAATAGGCAAGTTATAATAATGGCCCTTAGTATAAAGTACAATACAATATTAATAAATTTTTAAGTTATCGGACCTTTAATAAATAAAGTCTGTATGACAAGGTAATAAATAATATAATAATTGTCTCCTAATGGACAATGATGATGAATACATTATAGGTAAATAAATACGGTTTATATGTAAGTACTATTACCAAACAAAGTTTAATAATCTTTTTTAAAATCGCAGAAAATAATTATAAAATCGCTTGAACAGTATTTAATGGGTCGATTATGGATGGCAACCGAACTTAAGTTGCGTTGTCAGTTGCCTAATTGGTATTACAGATGGCAACTGACAGCATCATTTTCTGTTACCAAATGGCAACCAGAAATTTGTGGTTGCCCTCTGGCAACCCAACTGAAGTTCGGTTGCCATCCATAATCGACACATAAAACAATTGTGTTGATAACACCTTCAAACAGCTGTTTAAATTTTGAAAATTTCAATCAGTGACAAGCGCGAAATATTAAAGAAAAACTTAAAATTAAACAAAACGTATTAAATTTATCATTATTAAAATGAACGACGAACAATTGATTTTATTGGTACAGGACAATGAAAGTTTATACAACAAATATAGTTCCGGCTATATTTTGTTTTGTTTATGTCAAAAACATATGACACGTTTTTAATGTTCTATAATCGCACTAAAGTTTTACGTTAAGTCAACATTACGATTACATTACATCAACGGTCGGCTAACCCAGCCTTTAGCATTTACACATGCAAGTAACAGTTCGAAAAACACAATACATTCACACTTTTGCACTAACACAATCACACACGCAGCCACCTGCAGCTCACTGTCTAGTGAATTTAGGTGGACAGAGTTGCCCAATAACAAATTTTAACAAATTTGATTGTGGTAAAATAATTGCATTTCGATGTATTTTTCGATAATAATACGTATACTGAACTTTGATCAATCTACTTGCATGTGTAAACGCAGGGTAAGACAGATTTGATGTCTGATATTATGAGGTATTTTCCGACATCAATAATTTTCAAAAACAGAAGAGATTCCAAAACAGCCATAGCCTCAGCTGTGAATATCGGACAGTTGTTGTCCAGTGAGAATGATCCTTCTATGTTCATATCCGGGAACCAAAATGCGCAGCTTGTTCTATCTGACAGTTTCGAACCATCTGTGAAAATACGTTTAAACAGTTTCCACCTGCCATCGATTAATCCTAGACATTTTCCTTTATGTCGACGATTTCAGCAGTAGATTTCTTAATATCTAAATATGTAACTTTCGGCCTGATATAACTGATTCCTACAGCTAACTGAAATTTCAATAATCTATCATGTCTTAATATATGATGTTCCGTTGACTTGTGGTAGAATTTTTCAAATAATATTGGTCGTGAAGAATAATTCTGATTGCAATGACATATATATTTACTTGCCGAATGATTTTCATCTGATACTAGACGATTAATATATCAATCCGCAAGAAAGGAAATTCTCTCAGAAATTGGCAAAGCCGAAGCTTCTCGTTCCAATGCTAGCACATGTGTTGATATCATGGAATCTAGGGCTATTCTCATTGCCGTATATTGTATTCGCTGTAACTTTATGAGTTCCCTACCAGGACAGTCTAACATGAGTAGAAACATTTATTCCATCTTCGACATTATTACCCCAAAATACAGGGTCAAAAGATTCTGAGGATCAGAACCCCATGACACATCAAAAATTGAAAGCAACTTTTCCTGCCTTTTCAACATGTTCTCGTAGTTTCAAATTCGATTCAAATATAAAACCGAGGAATATAAAATTATATTAAGATTGCAAAAACTATTAGATTTCTATGAAACTTGATATACAGATGTGGGCTTGGTTGCTGAATATTTTGTCATAAAGAACTGATTTTAGTGAAACTTTAAGATCGAGTGTATTGAATATAGTTACTCGATATTTTAACCCAGATATGCCGGCGGACATACTAGTGCAACAATCTTCGTAGTTTTATAAAATAGCTTTCTTCTGGCAGATTATATTACAAAACTGAAGAATAAAAGAATAAAAATCAATATTTTTTAACTTGGATTTTGAGACCGTTCTACATGTAGTACGTTCGGCACATATGGAAGCAAAAGACAAAAGCATAGTCATTGGAGTTTTGAGTAATAACTTGCAGCAAGTCACCATCAAAAAATGTTTCGAACAATTCAAGAGGTGTAGGTAAACCTTCCTGTTCACATGCTGTAACAATATGCTCCTTTACTTCCAGACCCTTTGACGACCACAGGGACACCGGTGTCCCAACACAAAAATATTGAATAACTAAATAACGAAAAATTTAATGGGTGCCATTTTTATTTTCGGTTATAGCATTTACTTTTTATTGTCTTTGAAAATTAACAGTTTTATTTTGGTACTGTGTTCAAGAATTGTGTCTTTTTAAGTGTAAAACTGATTTTTTAAATTTTATATTGGGATATATATTAGGCCTGGTAAGTGCATTTTCGTTATAAAAAGTTATAAAATCATTATTCATGTTCCATTCATTGATATGTAGTCCATAAACATGAGTATGTGGAACGAACATTTGCACTTTATGACTTAAATTCCATTAAATCCGATAAAATTTTGTTTATTTTAATTTCAAAATATGTTTTCTTGGCTCTAACTGATTCACATTAAATAGAAACAAGTAAGAGTGCTATATTCGGCTATGCCGAATCTTATATACCCTTCACCTTTGTTGTGGATGCATTAATTGCCCATTTTCAGCGTATAGCATCCTAAATATATCAAGAAAACTTTAAAAAATTTTACATTTAATTGCTGACGAACAGGGGCCGTATTACCGCATTCGATATCGAATAAAATCGATCATAATTTTCTTATTAGAGATTACGGCAGTCGATATCGAGCATGAAATTTAGTACATTTTGTTATAATTACGATATCGAAATTATTTTTCGATACGATAGTTCATTCGATCACGAATGCGGTAATTCGGCCCCAGATTATATTGTAGAAGTAACAAACGAAATAACAATCTTATATATACCCTTCTTACGAAGGTGAAGAGTATAAAAAAAAACAATGCCAAAAGAAACGAAACACCAAAAAAACAAACAAAAATACGCAAAGTTATGAAACCAACACACATCCAAACATATGTCCGTTTTGTTGCTTTTTTGTCAAACACCAAAAAAAATATTCGCAAAGCAATGAAGCCAACACACATCCAAACATATGTACGTTTTGTTCCTTTTTTGTCAAAGCATGCAATAAATTGTCTTTTTTTGATGAAATTTTCAGAGGTTGTCTCGGATTTTTGCTCATATCTGCTTTATTTATGGACAGATTTTGCTGATTTTAAATAGGAAACTTCTCGAAAGCATGTCTGACAGAATTATTGAAGATTTGGATCTCGAAGATATCTGGGGTCTTCAGAAAATTGATTTCAATAGACAGACGGACATGGCTTAATCGACTCCGCTATCTATAAGAATCCAGAATATATATACTTTATAGGGTCGGGAAATTATATTGTGGAAATTACAAACGGAATGACAAATTTATATATACCCTTCTCACGAAGGTGAAGGGTATAAAAATGATTACTTTTATCCAAATAGTCTTATGGTCGTGAAAGGGTTAACCATTTTACTGTGGACTTAATCAATTACGTTTCTTGGCCTGTTGCAATAACGTAAGTGGAATGTCGTCTTCACTATCCGAATCAGTAGATTAAGAATTTCGAAAAAGCGCAGCCTCAGCATTTAATAATATGGGTGGTAAATTTTTAAAATTCACTTCATCTTTTCCAGAATTTTCATCGGTGACTTAGTTTTTCGCACCTAGTTGTGGGCACAATTGAGATGTAGTAAGAATTTTGCAAAAAGTCTTCATCACTTTCCTCTAAGGCATTTATTATCTCATTTCATGTTAAAAATCTGGAAAAAAAATAAGTTATTGTTTTCAAGTAGTATGTAGTACGTCAGCTAATAAATCAACTGAAATCAAATATAATTTCTTTTCACATATACTTTTGCTACGTATTCTTTTTTACAACTAATATAATCAAAAAAAACAGAAACGCAACAATAAAATATCCACCTTATTCTCACTGATTACATGACATCTTCACACTTTTCCCAAAACTAAAATCTCTGATCCAAAAAAATACCCATAAGCAATTACTCTAGACAAAACTTATCAACAGATGCTTCGTTGCCAGATATATTCTGTAGCACAACATCAAGTAGATTAGAAAATTTAAAGTACAGTAAACGCCGATATCTGAACATAATAGGTATACTATTGTCGCATATCTGGGTTAAATTCATGCGTGCTGAAGTGATTTCTGGAAGTGGGCTTTATATAAGAACTATTATGAGAATAATATTGTTGCTTACCCATTATCGTTTTCAACGATGACTTCCGACTTGTATTACAGAAAAATACTTACATTTTATTATATTAAAAAGTTCATTCGTCCCCATGATGATCAAACGAACTGCAAAGGTGCGATCATGTTTTTTTTAAATTTTGATTAACATTTTCGCTTAAAAATGAGAGATTTACAATATATGACGTATATTTTGAAAGTGGTTTTTATTTTTAATAAATTTTAATCATTGGGAGCTACTCAAGCAGCAACTCCAAATTGGGTACCATACGAATTGAAACCGAGACACCTTGAAAGATGATTTTGCATGTCAGAAATGATGCTTGAATGCTATAAAAGAAAATAATTTTTGCACCGAATCATTACTTGTGATGAAAAATGGATCCATTATGATAAGAGAGATCATATGTGAAGCCCGGCCAACCAGCCGAATTGACACCAAAGCCAAATATCCATGGAGGTAAGGTAATCATCTGTATTGCAAAATGGTCCTTGAGCTTTTGAAATCTGGCCAGACGATCACAGGGTACCTGTACCGTACGCAATTGATTCGTTTGAAGCAAGCATGGGCAGAAAAACGCCCAGAATATGCGGACAGACATGAAATCCTAATATTCCATTATGACGAAAGTTAGGAAAAGGTCATAGCTAACAATGGCCAATACTTTGAGTAAATTTATATTGTACAAATCTTTCAAAAAGCTAAACAATTTTAAAAATACGGAATTTTAAATCATACACCAAACATGTACGTATGTATATGTAAATATATCTTTAGACGAATTGTAAGATTGATTAGGATCTTCATTATTTACTTGTGCGCAAAATTATCAAGTTACCGTTTAAATTTGAAATATCAAAAGGGAGAAAAGCTTTCAGAGATTTCCTATGCTCCATTATGCACAATAAATTGGTGCGCATGCCTAAGTATATGAAAGTACATATAATTGTGTGCAATGTAAATATATCTATTCATATAAACATAGTTATGTACTTATGTAGACATATAGGTATGGATGTCTACATATTGCTCTGCAACGATAGATGCCTAATTAAAACAATAATTAAATGTGCAACATGACCTCTGAATGTGGACGTGTCAAGCGGAACCGTTACGCCAAAATGCAACCAAGGATGTGCAACAATTAGCAACACGCAAGGTGGTGGCTGAATTAGTAACAACAAACAGCTAACCTGCCAAACTAAGAAGCAGCAAAACCAACCAATCACTCACTGCAGTCACGACACCAAAAAGAAAACAACAAATATTCGGATGAAAACTAAATATGTATTCCTAAAGAGATCAAATGCAGCCATAACTGCCACAAATGCAATGTTTGTTATTTTAATATTTCTCTTAGCACTTCCTGAATGAGCAATGAGGACAAAACCATTACAGTACAGCGCATACATTCAATGTAACGAGAATAGAGTTTGAGTATGTTTAACAGTTTAAAAATAAAACCAGAGCAGCAATAAGATTAAAAGTTATAAAAATGAAGTGTTTAATTACATTAAATAAACAAAGATTAATATAATACACATAAAAAACTTAAACACTACTTACAAATTCGCAGCAATGTAAATTAGCTTAGAATTTAAATGAATTTTATTTTCCATTGGCTTCTTCATTCTTCGCTTCTGCAGCTACGGGGGGCAAATCTTTTACGCCAGTTGAACCAAAACCTGCTTCACCCCGTTTTGTGTTCTCCAATTTATCGACTTGCTCCAGATCAGGATAGAAAATGCGTTCGCATATAAGCTGTGCAATGCGATCACCACGTTTGACATCAAAATCTGTTTCGGAATGATTGAATAGTACAACGCCTAGATTACCACGATAATCTTCGTCAATAACTCCAGCGCCCACATCAATAAAGTTCTTAACAGCCAGACCAGAGCGAGGGGCTACTCTACCGTAGGAGCCATTGGGCACTTCAATTTGCAAGTCGGTCTTTACTATCGCTTTGCCACGAGCTGGTACAGTTACATCATAGGCACTGCGTAAATCGAAACCAGCGGCACGTTCCGAACCACGAACGGGCTCAAAAGCCAGCTCGGTTAGCTTTGCCCAGCGCATCACACATTTTCCATCAACTTTCATTTTCTTTGCAGCCGGTTCTTCGATTTCAATTGATTTTTCCTCAGGTTGCATCTAACAAACAATAAAACACACCATTAAACCCTTAACATTAATAAACCACATAAATTCCTTACATACAACGAGACAATTGCGATTCCAGAAGTAAATCACCGGTAGCGTAAACAAAAAACAAAACTATTTCGCAATTTTTGGCGGTTGAAGCTTAATTTTGGGCAGCGATGCCAACTTTCATTTAAAAAAAATCGCAAACGATATAAAAGCGATATAAAAAACGCCAACTTCCAATGAATTTATAATCTAGTCATATTCACGTTTAATTTATAACGACTTTGGCTACAGATTAGAAAATGTAATTTCGTTTTGACTTTAATGGTTATGCTCGTAATTTCAACAAATAGTGCTTAGTAACTTATGAAGTAAAAATATTTGGGAATTTTTACCCGTAGATATTAATTTAAAATTAATGTCAAGTTACCTTTTAGGTAAATTTATCTGCTGGGTATTTTACACCGTAGATATCTATTTGTTGAAATTACGGGCATTAATAAAGTATTTATAAACTCCGTTTTAAATCATATTTCGGTTACAATCTCTTTATACCAGATTTTAAAAATATTTAGCATACGAGGACAAATTTTGTTCGTGTAAGATTTTTTTAAATTTTGTAAGATTCTGTAAATTACATATAATTTTCGAAATGCAATCAGTCTAACCACAAAAGCAAAGCAAGTCTAACCACAATATTTTTTAATTGTAAAATGACTGGCAATGCCAAAATATGTTGTGGCATTTGTTTGAAACACAATTTCCAATTTTTTTTTTTTTCAATAGCAATAATAATAAATTTTTGTAAAAGTCGACTTTATTTTGTCTTTTTCGTACCATTAGAAATATATAAAAAGTATTTTAAAACTTTTTCAAATGTAGACAAAAATTTTCAACTAATTCACATAATAAAAAGAAATTAGTAAAAAAAATCTATGTGGAAGCAAAAACAACACTCGTATGCATGATTCAAATATACAAGGTTGCTCCACTTCTCTCTCACAAAAATATTTTTGAAGTTTATTGGAATTATTTGAAATTAGTTTTTTGTAAACAATAAAAAAGTCTTTGCCACATATGAAAAAAGGGAAATAACGTTTAAGAAATATTTAATTTTAATGTGTAATTTATATGAAAAATTTGTTTCGGCTTCTTGCTTTTTGTGTTTTTTCTTTCTTGGAGTCTGTATAAGGGATAGTTTATAATTATTTCAAAAACGAATTTCTTTAGTTAACATTTTTTTATTGAATTTTTTGTTTGCTGTTTTATTTTTTTTTACTTTTAAATAAACATAAAATGGGATTTTAAGAATGAATATGGTAGCACGATTTTTCATAATTCCAATAAAAGTCAGAACGTTAATATGGCGACAAAAAGAGAAAGTGAGACTACCTTCTATTTTTGTATCATGCTCGTATGTGTGATTATTTTGAGATTTTTTTTAGTTTCCGCTCTATGTATATTTTCTCTATGTTTCAAACTTTTATTTAAATCGACTTTTTCGATTATTTTCGCCTTTCGAATATTTTCTACTTTTTCAAACTTTTGAACATATCTTGTTAAAAATAAATTTTTTCTAAATAATATTATCACATTTAAATTTATAAAATAGTAAACACATTTACATTACTAACTTCGCATATTTTTTTTATTAATCACTTTCCTATAAGTTTTTGCCATTGAAGTATAACGATATGTCTAAAAACATTTAGTTTTCATAAAAAATTTTGGAAGAATTTTGTGTAGAAAGAGCATTATTTTATAAACATTTATTTATTCTTTATTTTTCCATACACTAGAAAAAATGCAAGTGTACCAAATTGCAGGCTATTAATTTATTTTTGTTATTGTGTGCATATTTAGTTTTAGTATACGTTGTAATCAAAGCGAATTCATTCAAGGTTGTGGCAGTTCTACAAAAACAACAATTTGTCTTAACAAATGTCAAAAAACAAAAATTAATGATTAAAGAAATATGTATTAAAACTAAAAATTGTGTAGATAATTGAATAGTGAGGGCTTTACCTATTTATGTACAAAATTAATATTTTGTTAATAAGCTTAATAAGTACTAGATATTTAAATATAAAAACAAGCTTTGACACCTGTTACAACCAAAAAGCGAAAATAAAGTAATCAGCTGTTTGACTGACTCCACCTTGTATTAATTCGACATGGTTGTAATTAATTTTTTTTAACAATTCGACTTTTGAGATAACTTAATCGATTGTTCGACGTAACGTTGCCGTTATGTTAAGGATGAATCTGTTGAAAACAGAAATTTGTCCGCAAAGTTTAGTAACAGCTAAAACAGCTGATATCATATACAGACAAATGCTAAATCTAAAGCAAATGCACGGTTGTCACCATTCAATTATCTACACTATATTAAGTTTTAATACATATTTGTTTAATTTGTCATTCTTGTTTTTTTACATTTGTTAATACCAATTGTTGTTTTTGTAGAACTGCCACCACCTTGTATGAATTCGCCTTGGAAGTTAGTAGGGTTCTATAGTTGAAACAAAAAGTCGACTTTTCGAACTTTCGACTTTTTTCGATTTTTAAAAAGTCGACTTTTCGAACTTTCGACTTTTGGTAATTTATGAAAAGTCGACTTTTCGAACTTTCGACTTTTTAGTTAAATCGACTTTTTTCGACTTTTCGACTTTTTTCGACTATTTTCGACTTTCCGACTATTTTCGACTTTTTTCCACTTTTTACCATTTTTTGTAAAAAATACATGGTTTCTGCATTTATTGATGCGCCTTGTGTTAATTTTAGCAATAAAAATTAAATGTATTAAGGCGATAATATATAATATGTAGAAAGAGCATTTTTTTATGAACATTTACTTATTATTTATTTTTGCATACACTAGAAAAAATGTAAGTGTACCAAATTGCAATAACATAAAATTATTATGTTATTCTGTGCATATTTTGTTTTAGTATAATGTTGCAATTAAAAATTTTTTTAACAATCTTAAAAGTCGACTTTTATCGACTATTCGACTTTTATCGACTTTTATCGACTATTCGACTTTTATCGACTTTTGTGATAACTAATCGAATGTTCGACTTTTTTGTGACCAAAAAGTCGACTTAGACTTTTCGACTTTTTTCAGCAAAAAGTCGATTGTTCGAACAATCGAACAATCGACTTATAGAACCCTAGAAGTTAGTCTCCACAAATTATACAGATATGAATCAGCTGGTTTCAATAGAAAAGTAACAAAAGAAAATGTTAAAATGGTTGCGGTTTGAAAAGAGGGAGTAATATATTTCACACTCGTTACCTATTGAAAATTGCATTTTTTCTCTCGCTCTGCAAATCACAACCGACTTTTCAAAAATCGAAAATCTATAAAACCCTAGACTTTTCATAAATTACCAAAAGTCGAAAAGAGAACCCTATAAAGAATGCAACTCTGTATAAATGTATATTGTCACTATTGTGAATTATTCATGTTTGACATTTCAAGGCCATTTCCGTAGAAGAATAAAAACAGATATTTGTTTATATTTAGGTAGTTATTGTTTTTATAATTGTATAAAATAATTTTAAAGCACAGAATTCTTTATATTTATTTTTAATCAATTAATAGTCTGCTATGGATTTTAGTGATTTCCTAGTGCGTAAGGTATGTACCTAGAGATATCCTGTGTCTGTTGATTTTGTTTGAGATTTTAATAATTTTTCGTTGTTAGTGTCCTCCGACTGTAATGTATATTCCAAATTTTATAACATCTGAGGAAGAACAGCGTATACTTTCTCATATAGAGAGAACACCTAAACCTAAATGGACCCAACTTCTGAATCGCCGTCTCGTTAATTATGGTGGAATACCACACCCTAACGGAATGCTTGCCGAAGAAATTCCCGAGTGGTTACAGACATACGTTGATAAAATCAATAATCTTAGTATTTTCGAAACGCAAAAAGCTAATCATGTTTTGGTAAATGAATATCGACCAGGTCAAGGTATAATGCCACACACTGATGGCCCACTATTTTATCCCACTATATCTACAATTTCTTGCGGATCTCATACGGTTTTAGAATTTACTAAAAGAGAGACATCATCTGAAGACTCGGAAATGAAACCACATGAAAGTGACGATAATACAGATAATACATCCACAAAGCGGGAGGTGTTGTTTAAACTGATACTGGAGCCACGTAGTCTCCTGATATTAAAGGACACTCTTTACAACAACTATTTGCATTCGATTAGTGAAATAGATAAAGATGTTCTTTGTGATCGCATTTTTAACTATGAAAACTGTGAGAGCTCCTATAAAATGGGCGATTGTTTAAAAAGGGGAACTCGCATTTCTCTCACCATACGTAATGTACCTAAAACCACAAAAATGAAGTTGAAGTTTTATTAATTTAGATTTGCTGAATGGCTAACAAAATGTTATACCTATTCAATTAAATGTATACAAATCTATATCACTAGCAATTAAGTGCGTCAACCTATCTGTGTTACCAAATGTCTTCTTTTATCTATCACCCTCGCATTGTATTTGCTTGCTCAATTGCTAATCATTTTATACTTCCACGTACTTCAACCCCCTCTAAGATTATAGCTGCAGTTATATATTATCATTTTTAAAAATATTAAATTGAATTTAATTCAATTATTTAAATTTTTTGTTTGTTTTTCCTTTCAATTAATGCATTTATTGTATCACTCTTTTACTGTAAAATGGATATGCAATTAAATTTTAATTTAATTTGCACCAGTGTGAGCGTATTGACCACCGTAACGTACCTTTTTGTAATATTAAGAATTAATAAGACATTAGAGAAATTATTGTAAAATAAGAATTTGTTTTTTAAATTTATTTGTATGGATGAAACTTGGATGTTTTTTATAATACCTTTTGATCGATTTACAAATTATTTGCAGTACATATAATGGTTAAAGTGTAAAATCCAATTAATGCTAAATAATAAAAAGTTATACATATTGTTAAAAAGCCTCACATTTGCTCGTGTGTTTTATTAAGTTAAATCAACGTCTACTACCCAAAAGGTATTTATGGAGCTTATATTTAATATTATATATCAACGTATAGGAAATTGTGTTTTCTTTTAAAAAATTTATACAATTCTCAAGAATTACAAAATTTATAGAGAATATTTGCAAAAATATGGGAAATAATATTAAAATATTATTAGAGGATTTTGTTTTATCTGTTAATTTAATCATTTAACTTTGTTTTCTATTCCATTTTCAATTTTATTTATTATGCTAAAAATTTTTTTCTAAAACCACTGCGCAGATTAAAAAAAGTTTCAGTCTTACTTAAAGGTAATATTTTATTCAATAAGCTTTTGAGTTAAGCGATAATATGTTGTGCTACCTCCTCCATTTTCGTAATAACGGTATATCTCGAGAACAAAATCTAACGGTTTGTGCCCCGCTTGACAGTCTTTTGAACTAGCACAGTGTTATTGCACTAATGCTACACGTTTTAAAAAAAAAATTTATAAATTATATATATTTGATTTAACACACATTTTTAATGAGTATATTCAGAAATATACTGAGTATTGTCATGTTCTTCTTCTTTTAAAATGTAAACTGTCGAACAAAGACAAGTTTTGGTGTTAAAAAGTCGATACTACTGTAATTTTTTATTAATTTTGTTCATATCGTGGGCCTATATTCAAAATCCTCTATCTTAAATAATATAACTTTTCAGGAGAGCCAAAAAATTGCTTTTTCGCGTATTACTTGTGTTATTAAAATTCGGTATTCCAAAATACTTTTTTAAAGCAACTACTGAATTTCATATATAATTGGTTTTTAAAATTTTGCATTATTGGGGACTTTATGATAGATAGACGGTTTTTTCTCAAAATATTCAATGTGTATGTATGAAAATGATAAGATAGAGGATTTTGCATTTTAATAAAATTAAATTATTTTGATTTCA
Organism: Calliphora vomitoria; assembly: GCA_942486065.2. Classification (NCBI taxonomy): domain Eukaryota; kingdom Metazoa; phylum Arthropoda; class Insecta; order Diptera; family Calliphoridae; genus Calliphora; species Calliphora vomitoria. The sequence continues at coordinate 63,165,639 of OW818030.2, read as the reverse complement.
TTTATGACATCTGCCAGTTTTTAACGTGATTTATTTAATATAACAGCTAATAATACAACATAAGATAAAAAAAAATTAACAATAAACAATATTAAACAAAAAGTTATAGATAAAATGTTTTTTAAGTTTCTTTGGAGATTGATTGCTTTAAATTAACGTAAAATAATAGATGACACTTTAAAAGTAGACATTTTTAAAAGAAAACTCCAAATTTAACCATTTATTTTTATGCCATATTTTCCAAAAACAAAAACGTAAAATATTTTCATGGTATGTAATGCAGAATCGGCATTCGCTATTTTGATAAATGATTGAAAAATGTAAAATTCGTGTTCAGTATGCAAAAATGAGTAAGAAAACATGAATTGCAAGAAGAAAGTATTCGAAAAAATATTTGAAAATTAATTATTTGAAAAGATAGAGAGGTTTTGCACTCGGAAAAAATTAATTGAATAAGATAGAGAAATAAGAAAAATGCAAATTCACACCATAGATGAAGGCTGTTTTTACTGAAAATTTTACCATCAAAAAGTAATTTTCTTGAAAATCAAAGATAGAGGATTTTGAATATAGGCCCACGATATGCTGAATAACATTTTCGATACATATACTAAAATGTGTATATTTCGTTACGAAAAAATGTTATTCTCCTGCAAACAATATCTACCAGAAAACTTTTTAGGTATGAATTTTAAATAAAACTTATTCTGATTAGTATAGTAAAGATAACTTTAAATATACCGCGAAAGTTTTGCTAAAATCGGAAAATGTTAACCATTAAATCGTGAATGTCAAAGGTAAAATTTTATAATCTTTGGAATTTCTATTGAATATATAGCGAAATATTATATATTTTTGGTTCGATTTTTAAAAAAACTTTAGAAAAATATATCTTAAAGTCCTAATTTTACAATAACAGTGGAATAATCGAAATTAACCCTTAAACGCACTTGGGTCCAAAATTATTCCAAACACTTAAAACCATGCATGAACCTTGTTTTATAATAACAAATAGACCAAGGCGAATTTATACAAGGTGGAGTCAGTGAAACAGTTGTTTACTTTTTTTCGCTTTTTGGTTCTAACAGATGTCAAAGCTAATTTTTATAATTAAATATCTACATATTCTAAGCTTATTAAAAAAATATATATTTTTTTTACATAAATAAGTTAGACCCCCACCATTCAATTATATACACTGTATTGACATTTGTTAAGACCAATTCGAACCCTTTGCGCGAAATTATGTTACATTTTCACATAGTAAAATATTATACCAATATTCGCTATATTTATGGAAATATTACTATCGTATGTGGAATTTAATTTACTAAATCGGTTATTGTATCGCATTTAAAATTTGGTATTGATGATACCAGCCAAAGCAAAGAAATTTACTAATAATAACGCTCTCCTGTAAAATTTGGTTTTTGTAACATACGATAATTTCGCGCAAAGGGATCGAATTGTTGTTTTTGTAGAATTGCCTCCACCTTGTATGAATTTGCCTTGAAATAGACGGAAAAATTCATTTCGGAAAATAATAAGAATATTGTACATATGTGGGTTTTATACTAAAAATCTCTAAAATTCTAAATAACTGTAATGATCAACTTTACCTATATTAACTATTTTTGGACCCCAACAAATATTGTATTGGTTTGATATTATCAAAAATATATTTATCTAAATATTAAAACAAATTTTGCTGAAAATTGTCCGCGATTAAAAAAAAAATACTGCATAGTTAGACAAATCTCACCATTAAGAAAAGGCAAATTACAATTACATATCGTCATTTAAAATCAAAAAACCCGTTAGTTACAGCAAAAAACTTTCTAATATGAAAAATAAATAAAAAATGTTCAAACATTTTTTCAGGTAAGGTTGTTTTCCTTATAAAATTAATATTTATAGAAAAATTTAAAATTTTTCTATTCTTTATAGAGATATGAAACTAACGCCTTTGAGGATTAGTTTTTTTGTAACCGAAAAGGGCATAAGTCGTATTAAAAAAATGTTACAGGCATTTTGAGAAAATGCTTTCTTATTTTTCTTCATTAAATATATTAACTATAAAATTAATTTTTTTTTTTTTAATTTTTAAGTATTTATAAATAACTAATAATACATAAAAAGTAATTTAAAAAAACAAAGTTTTAAATAAAATTAAATTCATATCATAAAAACATAAAAAATTAATATACTTAGTACAAGGTTTTTATTGCTGATTTTCAAAGTTTTTTTTTTTCAATTTTATATTTGTTTTAAAATAAATACCTCCAGACGGATCATACCCCAATGATCGAATCTTGTTGACGGTTGGATGTTTCAAAATCGATCAATGGCGAATATTTTCGACAAAGTGGGAGCAATGAGCTCTTTTCACAATATTTATACTGATATCTTAGGCCAATTTTTCGAGGATTTTTTCCCGACACAATTCCTTTATGGAGGTCCGTATACATTTTGCCAATCATTCGGTAATTGTCATTCAAATGTTTTTTATTAACATTTTTTTTTTGATGACTTTTTAAATATCTTCTCTATTAAGTTTTAATTAAATTACTTTAATCGCGATTTTTTCTCCATTTGACTTTAATAAACTGCTTCCTTTTAGACATTTTCTTAGAAAGACAACAAAAGAATAACTAATCGTTTTTAAGAAAATAAAAAAAATAAAAATATAAAAAAATAACACAATTTTTTCTTGTGTTTTTTATTTATTTTTTCTAGAAAGGAGCATGATAAAAAAATAGAAGGTAGTCTCACTTTCTTTTTTTTTCGCCATATTAACGTTCTGACGTTTATTAGAATTATGAAAAATCGTGCTACCGTATTCGTTCTTAAAATCCCATTTTTTGTTTATTTCAAAGTAAAAAAAATAAAACAACAAAAAATTTAATAAAAAAAAATGTTAACTAAAGAAATTCGTTTTTGAAATAATTATAAACTATCCCTTATACTGACTCTAAGAAAGAAAAAAACACAAAAAGCAAGAAGCCGAAACAAATTTTTAATATAAATTACACATTAAAATTAAATATTTCTTAAACGTTATTTCCCTTTTTTCATATGTGGCAAAGACTTTTTTATTGTTTACAAAAAACTAATTTCAAATAATTCCAATAAACTTCAAAACTATTTTTGTGAGAGAGAAGTGGAGCAACCTTGTATATTTCAATCATGGAAAGGAGTAAGTTACTTTTTTGGTTTATGAATTTTTTGTGCTTGCACTTAGGGCTTTTAGAATTTTCTTTATAAAATCGTCGTTTTTAGTTGTAGAAGTGTAAAGTTCCTGCTAGGAACATGTATTTTGATGGGGTGCATTATAATAAATCAAAAAGTCGATTTTGATTTTTTTGTTACTTACGGCTTTTTTGATTTCCTATGACAATATGCAATATTTTACCTGAATTGCACTTTTGGTAAAAAAATTGCAAACCAGGTCAAGAGTACCACTTAAAGATGTGAGCTATACCTAGAGCTATAACCAAATTTTTGACATGTTACGTCAATTCTGTTTTATTAATCATTGTTTCGTTCAATTTTGTAAAAAAAAAAAACTTCATCCACCAAACGCTACCCCAAAGTTAGTTAAAGCTGTAGAAAAATCCTTTCTTTTAGTTTTTCCTATTACAATTTAAAGTTTTTCGTGGTTGTAATTACTTGTGTGTGTATGTATATACTCTGGATCGTTATAGATAGTTAAGCCGATATAGCCATGTCTGTTGAATCAACTTTCCGAAGCCCTCAAAGAATTTACAAACAAGATTGATACATGAATATATCGGGTATAGTCCTGGTTCGGTTGCTATTTAAAATCGAGAATATTGGTCTATAAATGGCTGAATACCACAAATACCTCGATTTATTTAAAACCAGTTTTTTTTACTGATCGCTACCGACTAGCTGCGAGATTATTCATGCTTATCTGGAAGTGGAGTATATGTGGAGACACTTTGTTTTACATTATTTTATTTAATTTGTTATTCCGTTTGTAATTTCCACAATATAATTTTCCGACCCTATAATTTATATATATTCTGAATCCTTATAGATAGCGGAGTCGATTTAGACATGTCCGTCTGACTGTCTGTTGAAATCAATTTTCCGAAGACCCCAGATATCTTCCGGATCCAAATCCTCAATAATTCTGTCAGACATGCCTTCGAAACGTTTCCTATTTAAAATCAACAAAATCCGTCCATAAATAACGGAGATATGAGCAAAAATCCGAGACAACAAAAATATAGACAATATAGATATCTAATGATACATATTTCAAAGTCCATTGCAACGATGTATATAAGGCTATACAAAGTTGGACCTACAATGGGTCAAAATCGGGAAAAATATTTTTTAACCCGAATTTTTTTTCACAAAAAACATTATTTTGTCATAAATTTTTTTCACTAATAAATTAAAAAAAAAAAAAAAATTTAAAAATTGGAAAAAACTTAAAAAATTATTTTGAAAAAAAAATTTAAAAAAAATTTTTTAAAATTTTATTTTAAAGTATAATTTGGTGAAGGGTATATAAGATTCGGCACAGCCGAATATAGCTCTCTTACTTATTTATTTTATTTTAAAATAAATAAAATTATTTTAGTTTTGTTATAAATTCAAGAAAATATAACACGTATTTATTTTCCAAATACTTGTTTTTACTTAATTAAGGTTCCATTTTGTACATTATTTACATATGTATGTATGTATGAATCTGACAAATAATGATTTTAATAATACATATGTACTATATTTATAGTTTTATAGTATGTATTGTAGTATATTTTATTCTCAACAAACTAAAAAAAAAATACATATATATATGAAATGTAACATTAAATATTTGAAATTCAAATGTCTAGAATTGATAATTTTTAGAAGATTTTTAAAAATAATAAATTATTAAAAAAAATATGTTGTAGATACTTTTTTGTTGTTAATTTATTATTTAATAATACACCAAAATTGTACTGAGTTTGTTAAACAAATAAATAAAGTTAGTTTTCAGAGTTAAAAAATTATATTATTTATTCCAAAGTGTCTTGCCACTTTAAATGGAATTCCTTTTCAAATACCATTCGATCGTACAGACGAATTTCCGATATACGCGCCGATATATCAAGGTGTAACTCCCGAATGGCTAAGTGGAAATTTTGTTTGGCAATATTTTGTTTCTCCGTAGAAAGTTTATTTAATGGCCGTCGAAATGCGGTCAGAATTCGCTCCAAGTGATATTCGATGCTGGGACATCGACCGATACACACCAATAGATTTTTTTCGTTGCGAATGTTGCCTGGAAAACGTCGTCGCATGTCGAAAGGTGCCTTTCCACTAAGTAGAGCACGAACTTCACTAACGATATTGGCATGTGATTGTACATCGGACACACTGATGGCCTTGAATTCATATTTATCACAAAAATCCATTAAATCTCCAATACAACACCATGGCTGTGAGGCCATTAAGGCATGATGACTATTCCAATTAGTGTACCGGCCGATGGGTTCAAACAGAAAACTGCTTTCTCTTACATATCCAGGTGTTGGCAATATATCTGCTTGTGGCTGTGGTGATGGCGATGGCGTTTTAAAACTAGCTGATTCTTTTGGAGTACTTCTTCTAATTTCATCAACCGATTCTATTTCAGGAGTTGCTAACTGTTGGTGATGTCGCTGCGTTGGCTGCAATAGTTGATGTGTATAGTGAAATTGGTGATATTCATCTGGTTGTGAACTTTGCTCTCTAAATGCTACCGTTTTAGGAGTACTGGTTCCAATCGATTTTCTATACTCCATTAGTTTTTTCTTATAGTCGATTTTTGAAGCCATCTTAAATTTCTATTTAGTTGTTTGTTTGTTTTCGAAACTAGTAAATGACCGACCTCAAATATTTTCTGTTGGAATATTCACCAGAATAGGAAATGCTTAAATATACGTCAGTATTTTTTATGCAATCCTCTTGAGGTTGATACCGATGTCGATGCCGTGGATGTTGATTTTGAAAATGTACGATTAGAATGATTACAAATCAAAATACATAGTTCGATCGTTTCGATTGATTGTTGTGCACGACTGACTGACTGTTTGTTTTTCTCGTTTTACTAATTTGTTATTTTTATCAGACTATCACAGAATTTATTTTGGCGCTAATACAATTCTAAGCATTTATTGCAATACGTAGTTGGTACGAAAGAACTGCAAACGATTGTTTCGGTAGTCGTGCTATAAATACATGCTAAGTACATTAGGACTGCCCTGTTTGTAAGGATCCAAACAAATTGTTGATGTTCCCAAACAACAAAAACTAATGTTTAATTTGTTGTATTATACAATTTCAAAAAGCATACAAAGATATCTGAACATTTATGATGCACTTAAGTATTTGCTTTGTAAAGTAAAGAAACCAATTTCATGAAGCGAATTGACATACGTTGCCCAGTGGACTATAGCAAATTTCAATGATTTTATGGATTTTACCTTGTGAAGACTCTCTTAAAATTTTACACATATTTGGAAAAAAGGTATACTTAGTTTGGATAGGGTTGGAAGGGACTACGTCAGCTTAAGTGAGTCAAATTTCAATTTACATGCTTGCGCATTAAATTCTATTCCTGGATTATATAAAAATTATATATAGTCCTCATATAGGGACCGATATAGTGACTTTTTTGGGCAAAAACGTCAAACATACTTTGGATCCGTCTAACTTTTTATAGGTACTAGATAACTGTTAGCAAGTTTTTTTTATTTTATTCATTTTTATTCATTTATTTATCGCAAATATAGCTAATATCTAAAAAAAAACGAAAAAAAGATTGAGCAAAAAAAAAGACTAAATATTCATGACGAGTAGCGTTGCAGTTATTCGCTGAACATTACGAGAACTAAATTTAAATTACACAGTCCAAAAAATAGAGACTTTTTGATTGGAATAGAATAGCGACCCTATAATTCTGAAAGGGCATGTTAAGTAGATAATTTTTGTAAAATAAACTTTTAGTCCATCTGTTCTGAAATTTTTTTACAGTGGATCAAAGTTTTCATTTTTTGTACGAAGGAAGCATTATAGTAAATGAAAAAAATGTACAAGTTAATGTCTGAGAGAATTTTTATTGTCAGAGTTATATTGTCGAATTTTATGGGGATCATTTTTGTGGAAGATCTTAGCCGTCTATCTCCTCTCGTTATGGGTAAATTTTACCCTTTTTTCGAGAAAATTAAAAAAAGTCCTTTCAAACAGGACATTTAAGGATTAAAATATTCTACGAACATTTTTGGTGGAAAATTTCAGTGGGGGTCACTAAAGACACAAACGTTGTAAATAAAGCTCTTCATGCTTAATTATCAAAATTACAGGCCACCACGTGTCTCACATTTTTTAAAAAAATCGCCAAAAATCCAAGTATGATCCGAATGAGCTGAAATTCAAAATATAAATAGTCCTTAAGGAGATCTACAAAAAACATGAATACATATGTCTTTTAGTTCAAGAGATGTTTGATTTATTTAGTTTTTTTAATTCTGCTCGATCTTTTTTTGGTTTTTATATAAATATCAGTTATTTTTGCTATTCAATTCTGAATAAAATCAAAACAACTTGCTAACAGTTATCTCGTAACTATAAAAGGTTACAATCATCAAAAGTTTGAACATGTAAAATGGCCGTATTTTTAAAATTTTTTCCAAAACACATTTTGAATGGAATATATATGGGGCATTTCACGTCAAGTGATGTCTTCCGATCGGGATGAAATTTGCACCAATGTTAGTTCTATTGGATAGTAATTCGGACACAATTTTTCAACAAGATCGGTCAAGAACTCTCTGAGTTATAGGAGGTCAAAATTTGACATTTTGGCCAAGCAGGTGTTATTTCTTATCCATATAACTTATTACCTATTGTTCTTAGCAAAATGTGTCCCAAATAGTTTAGATAGCTATTTATGCAATCTTTGGAAAAAAAACATTAAAAAAAATAAATAAAATATTTTTGACTTTTTTTTAAAAAAATCAAAAACATTTTTGACTTTTTTTTCAAAATGGGCCCTTTTTATTTTTTTTTTTTATTTTTTTTAAGAAAGCTCAGGTCTTTTCCTAAGCGACCTATATGGTCGCTTAGTGGGATGCGAGTGGGATATCTATCAAAAAAAATATTTTGTAACTCAAGATATAACATTTTTGACATTTTTTTGCAAAATCAAAAACTTTGTTGACTTTTTTTAAAAAAATGGACCAATTTTTTAATTTTTTTTTTTTGCTCAGAAGAAAGCTTATGTGTTTTCCTTTAACACCTTTTTTGTCGCTTAGTGGGATGCGAGTGGGATATCTATAAAAAAAATGTATTGTAACTCAAAACATAAAATTTTTTACTTTTTTTTGCAAAATCAAAAACTTTTTTAACTTTTTTTCCAAAATGGATCCTTTTTTTATTTATTTTTTTTTTCTCAAATGAAAGCTTAGGTTTTTTCCTTTAAGAGGTTTTTGATCGCTTAGTGGGATGCGAGTGGGATATTTATCAAAATAAATGTTTTGTAACTCAAGACAAAGGTTTTTAAATTTTTAGCATATGCACTATTTGGATTTTTTTTCATATTTGTGTGTAAACCTTAAAAATTTAACTTACGTAGAGAAACTACACACATTAGCCTTTCCGATGGTATGTAACATACCTAACTAAAATTTCATACCCTGATACTGTAATACCCATAATATGTTAACCTCAGGAATAAAAATCAGTTATTATACCCTACACCACCATAGTGGCGAGGATATATTGGATTTGTTCAGATGTTTGTAACGCCCAAAAATATTAGTCTAGCAACCACCTTAAAGTCGATTCTGAGTCGATTAAACGATGTCCGTCCGTCCGTCTGGCTGGCTGGTTGTCCATGTAAACCTTGTGCGCAGAGTACAGGTCGCAATTTTGAAGATATTTCGATAAAATTTGGTACATATAATTTTTTCGGCCCAGGGACCAAGCCTATTGAAACTGGCTGAAATCGATCCATTATTTCACCTAGCCCCCATACAAATGTCCTCCCGAAAGTGGACTTTATCGGTCACAAATGTTTAATTTATATATGTATCTACACAAGTTTTTCTCCAAATAAGTTTTATATATACGGAATTCATGTCACCAAATTTTATTATGATCCGTCCATAATTAGTCATAGGTCCCATATAATGCCTGCTTCCGATAATCACTTTAACGAGCCTAAATCTCCTAAAACTTTTGGTATACACATCAAATGCAACATAAATAACTTTCATATAGACATTAATCACACCACCTAATTTCATGGTGATCGGTCCATAATTTGACATAGCTCCCATATAAGGCCCCCTTCCAAAAATCAATCACGAATATAAATTATTGCGCTGAAAACTACCTATAGGATTAACTAAAAAAGCCGCAAGATACAAAACTCAGACAAATGTTGGGGGTGGAAAATTAATAGCGGTCGGCCTCACATTGCACCCCTCCAGTGGCTATTATCGGTCAGTTGTAGTGGTTTTTATTTTTAAGGTTTTAGAAACACTTACACACAAATATGAAAAAAATCAATTTAAAAACCTTTGTCTTGAGTTACAAAACATTTATTTTGGCAGATATCCCACTCGCATGCCACTAAGCGACCAAAAAGGTTTTAAAGGAAAAGACCTAGGCTTTCTTTTGAGAATAAAAAATTAAAATTAAAAAAAGGGTCCATTTTGGATAAAAAAGTCAAAAAAGTTTTTGATTTTGCAAAAAAAAAGCAAAAAATTTTATGTCTTGAGTTACAATATTTCGCATCCCACTAAGCGACAAAAAAGGTGTTAAAGGAAAACACATAAGCTTTCTTCTGAGCAAAAAAAAAAAATTAAAAAATTGGTCCATTTTTTTAAAAAAAGTCAACAAAGTTTTTGATTTTGCAAAAAAAATCAAAAATGTTATATCTTGAGTTACAAAATATTTTTTTTGATAGATATCCCACTCGCATCCCACTAAGCGACCATATAGGTCGTTTAGGAAAAGACCTGAGCTTTCTTAAAAAAAAAAATAAAAAGGGCCCATTTTGAAAAAAAAGTCAAAAATGTTTTTGATTTTTTAAAAAAAAAGTCAAAAATATTTTATTTATTTTTTTTAATTTTTTTTTTTCCAAAGATTGCATAAATAGCTATCTAAACTATTTGGGACACATTTTGCTAAGAACAATAGGATATGAATTACATGGAAGAGAAAAAACACCTGCTTGGCCAAAATGTAAAATTTTGACCCCCTCTAACTCAGAGAGTTCTCGACCGATCTTGTTGAAAAATTGTGTCCGAATTACTATCCAATAGAACTAACAATGGTGCAAATTTCATCCCGATCGGAAGACATCGATTTCAAAAGTTGGTTCACTTGACGTGAAATGTCCCATATATATTAATTCACTTTATATTAAATAAAGTTTATTCTAACAATATTATTGTAATAAACTAAGAAATAGAAACAAGAACATAATAATTCAAAATTGATCACTCGTGTTTAAAATTTCGTTTTAAAATTTAGCTGAATATTACAAATTTACATTAATAGACACATAGGCGTTGTATATCTTTCTTTTTGTGTTGATAAATATTTATTCTTGTACATGTACTTACTTCTTTTTCAAAAATTGTATCTGAATTTGACAAAACTCCATTTCTAACTCATTTTTTCAAACTTGACGATTGAAATTCGTCTTTACTTATAGATGATTTATAGAAGTTTTAAAGTTTTAAAATGAACAAAATTTCAAGGAAACCAGACATACTCCTTTTATTTCTGTTTTGCGGCACACAGTAGTCGCTCCAATGAATGATATGCTCAATATTATAAAATCTTGCAATACATTTTGTCGTCCCGAAGTTATCTTCACGTATCTGCCAAAAATTTTTTTTTGGGAAATCGAATTTAAAGTTTCTACGATTTATATAAATAAATTGAGTCGAAAAAAGTGGTTTGATATTTTTGTATGATGTAGTCCTTGAAATTCTACATTGATTAGTGTAAAAATTTCCAAAGTCATGGAGGAAATTTTTTAAGTTATAAACATTTTTAGCTCCAAACTAAATTTGCCATTTTGTTGTATACGCCACTTTTTCCGAAATATTTGTTAATTTATGACACATGCGTGAAAATGTTTTGATAAAAACTGTGCTCATTTTTTTCTCCAAAATTATCTTCACGTATATGGGTTATACTTGCAGTATGCTAAATTAACATTAATTAGTAAGCAATTAAACAAACTACCAATCTTTATTTTTGTGGTCTCTCGGAAAGGAAATGGCTAGTTCTAAAGTGTGTTTTTTAAGCCCGAAAGAATTGAAATTGTAAAAAATAACACAAAAAAGTAAATTTTAATCAAACAAAATTTTTATTCAAAAGATCAATACATGGCATTAACATTTGAAAATGATTTCGGGCATATGGCTGTTTTTGATGAAGCGCATTATGAACGTCCAATTATGGACCACTTTTTTCGAGCATTGTGGCATTGAATTGATGGTATGTCATGAATAACATGAACTATTTTAGCCTCTAATGAGTAAATTGTTGCTGGTTTATCAGCATATATCACTGACTTCAAGTGGCACCACAGGAATTAATCGAGACGTATTGGAGGCCAATTGACAGGTTCATTTCTCGAAATCAAGTTATCGCTTAATTTAGATTTGAATATATATCGATGGTTGTGGTCGCCGTATGACACGTAGAACTATCTTGTTTAAACCACATTTCGCCCAGCTAAATGTCATCCATATTTTCAAACAAAAAATCATTGATCATGCGAGCTCCGGCTTCATTTTTGAACAAATAAGGTCTGAAGATGCCACCAACATGTAAGCCGTACCAAATGTTGCATTTTCTGGATGTAATGAAGTCTATAGGGTTTGGTGTGGATTGGTCTCACTCCATATGTGCCAAAAACGCCTCATTGCTGAACGCAATTTTTCGATAAAACAGTCGTCTATAAGTTGCGCGAATCAATGACTGATTTTCAAAGTAAATTTGGTAGCGTTGTTTAACCGTCAATTTACTTATTATGATTTGCCAGAGTTAGCGCAGTATGACAGACAGTTCGTTTGAGGGTTAACACCATTCGCAAGTTCTGTCGTGCTTAAAAACCCTTTATTATTAAAATTTTGGAAAATGTATATGCATATCATTCTTAGGAGCGACTACTGTGTGCCGCAAAACAGAAATAAAATTTCGTTGACATTTTGTAAAGAAGTAACTTGAAAACAATTGTTCAAAAATGTTCAGAGCCGGGACATTAGCAAATTCAAGAGGTTTACACTGTACATAGTGCAATAGACCGACTCCTAAAATTAAGTTTCGATAACAAAATTAATCCAAAAAGCTCACTTTAAAAATTCTATAAGTGAAGTCGAATTTCAATCATCAAGTTTTAAAAAACGAGCTAGAAATGGAGTTTTCCCAAATTCAGATACAATTTTTGAAAAAGAATTAAGTACATGCACAGAATAAATATTTATCAAGACAAAAATAAAAATATTGAACTCCTATACTATGTATACCTTCCAGATATTGATGTTAAATTCTTTTCTGATCTATTAATGTAAATTTGTAATATTCAGCTAAATTTTTAATACAAAATTTTAAACTCGAGTTATATATTTTGAGTTATTATGTTCTTGTTTCAATTTCTTAGTTTATTACAATAATATTGTTAATTATAGATTCTATGATGTATAATTCATGAACATAGAACGAATCGAAATACCTATTATAATAAAAATAGCATATTTTTTTTTAATTTGTCATATATTTTAATCACATACGTGAAGATAACACAAGATTTTTATATTTTCAAAATTTCATACACTTTTTATTGTATATCCACAAAAATGACACATACGGTATTATAACACATTAATTGTTTAACAAAAATGGATATACGACAAAATAGCTCCACAATATCTCAGAAATTATAAGAGATATAGACCTGGGGATCGAACAGATCGATAGATCTAAGAATTTTACCCCAGAAAATGGTCTTAACTCATTTTTTTTTTGATTTTGTGATATACGTGAAGATAACTTCGGGACGACGATTTGCCAAAATTTTAATAATATAGGGTTTTTTAAGCCTGACAGAACTTACGAAAGGGTTAACAGTCAAACGAACTGCCTGCCATATTGCGCTTACTTTGGCAAATCCTTATAGGTAGATGGACGTTCGAACAACGAGAGTGTTTACTCTTTCGATAACGCCATTAACTGTAAAAATCTGTCTATTCGCGTCAACGCTACATGACTTCAAAAGGAAAAAACAAAATGTCCAATATATTGGACAAACTGTCTGAAAGGGTTAATAAATATTTCGTAAAAAGTGGCGTACACAACAAAATGGAACATTTTTTTGGAGATACAAATGCTTATAACTTGAAAAATTTCCTCCATGACTTTCGAAATTTTTACACTAATCAATGTAGAATTTCAAGGAATACATCATACAGAAATATCGAACCACTTTTTTCGACTCAATTTTTTATATAAATCGTTGAAACTTTAAATTCAATTTCCCAGCTACGTGAATATAACTTCAGGACGACGATATGTGCGCATGTTTTTTGTAGATCTCCTTAAGGACTATTTATATTTTGAATTTCAGCTCATTCGGATCATACTTGGAGTTTTGGCGATTTTTTTTAAAAAAATGTGAGACACGAGGTGGCCTGTAATTTTGATAATTAAGCATGAAGAGCTTTATTTACAACTTTTGTGTCTTTAGTGACCCCCACTGAAATTTTCCGCCAAAAATGTTCGTAGAATATTTTAATCCTTAAATGTCCTGTTTGAAAGGACTTTTTTAATTATCTCCAAATTTCTCGATTGACCCCTAAAGATAGGAGATAGACGGTTAAGATCTTCCACAAAAATGATCCTCATAAAATTCGACAATATAACTCTGACAATAAGAATTCTCTCAGACATTAACTTACAACATTTTTTCCAGTTAGTATAATGCTGTTTTCGATCAAAAAATTAAAACTTTGACCCACTGTAAAAAGAATTCAGACCAGTTGGACTATAAGTTTATTCTACAAAAATTATCTACTCAACATGCCCTTTCAGAATTATAGGGTCGCTATTCTGTTCCAAAAATGCTGTTGGACAGTGTTATTAAAATCCAATAAATCAAATGTAAAATTTCCAAAGTTGCATTAGCTTTCTTCAATATACTTGTAATGATAAATTGATATACTTAAATGTAGTTTTCAAGCTACAGAATTTTATTAAAAATAGATGGCCAAATGTCATAAAAACTTTAAAAGGAAACCAAAAAAATTTAAGAAAGTCTTATGGGAAATTAAAAAATATATTTGGCATACGATTTCGATACAAACATTGCAAAATTTTGGAATCTTTGTGGGTAGGCTCTTTTTTTGCCAAAAAACTACATAACCAAAAGACAGCAACTATATAACTTTTACTAATAAAGTTTTAAAAGTCATAATATTTGTAATATATGTGATTCAAATTTGACTATGTTAATTTCAATCGATTTCTAACTTGGTGGTATTTTTTAACTAACGAATTTCTTCGATTTTTAAATAATATATAGTTTTTTTTTTTTTTAAATTGCATCTAATTTTCAAATATTTTATATACGGGGCATTTCATGTCAAGTGAATTGGGACCATAGATAGTTCTATTGGATAGTAATTCTGACACAATTAGAGGGGGTCAAAATTTGACATTTTGGCCAAGCAGGTGTTTTTTCTCATTCATGTAACTTATTACCTATTGTTCTTAGCAAAATGTGTCCCAAATAGTTTAGATAGCTATTTCTTTAATCTTTCGGAAAAAAAATTAAAAATAAAAAATGTTTGTAATTTTTTTTCCAAAATCAAAAACTTTTTTGACTTTTTATTTTTTTCTCAAAAGAAAGCTTAGATATTTTCCTTGAAGACCTATTTGGTCGCTTAGTAGGATGGGGGTGGGATATCTATCAAAATAAATGTTTTGTAACTCAAAACATACAATTTTTTACTTTTTTCGCAAAATCAAAAACTTTTTTTTTAAATTTTTTTTTTTTTTGCTCAAAAGAAAGCTTAGTTCCGTTGCTTTAAGAGGTTTTTGGTCGCTTAATGGGATGCGAGTGGGATATCTATCACAATAAATATTTTGTAACCCAAGTTATATAATTTTTGAGTTTTGCAACAAACCTAAATAAAGTAGTTGAAGTACTAAAGATAACCTACACATGTAAGTATATTTTTTGTAGATCTTCTTAAGGAATTTTAGCTCATTTGGATCATAGATGGATTTTTGGCTAATTTTTAAAAAAATTTGAGACCCGAGGTGACCAAATTTGAGGAGCCATGCATTGGCACCCATTAGCCCTAGGAAGCCGATACCGAATTATTAAAAAAAGTTTCTAAACCACTGTGCCAAGTATAAAATAAAATTTGGTACAGTTACTTGATAGAATTTAATGTTTGGTTGTTTTATATAGTTTAAGTAGACACGTAGTTTTGCATATATTTGGTAAGTATTTAAGCACATTTAGATTAGTAGGTAAAAATAATTCTTTACCACTGTAACCCAAGTTCGTGTAATGTGGACCACTTTTTTTGTCATTCATTTATTATAAACTTTGAAATTATTTTACATTTTTTTTCTCTTAATTCTAACCCCGCGAAGTCTGGCTTGTCTGCAGAATGTAATGTGAATTAGTTGATTGTTAACTACTGGTCCAAATTACCCGAAACCATAACTATGTACTTTGTAAGCCAACTATGTAAGCTAAGAACACGTCTTTTTAGTTTGTATATTTAAAAATATATTGAGAATTTAATTTTTTTTTTAAATGGCTTTAGCTTGTTCATGAATTTTATGTATTAAATACTAGTCCACATTACCCTCCAATTTTTTAAATGCTGATTTTTGGGTTCCTTACAATATTTTCACATTCATTTTTTCTCCTTTGACGCAAACAATTTTTAACTACAAAAACAATTAGAGAATACATGTGCTAATTTATTGGCACACAACTTTTTTAATATCCATATATATTGTGGTCAAAATTTAGAAAATTCAAAACGGTAGTCCACATTACCCAAAGTTACCCTAATGGAAATGATAATAAAAACTGTAGCAAAGTACATATATCTGTAGGTACAACAAAGAATAAACTCAAAACTAGAATAGCTAGACACAAATTAGATCAAAAATATAGTGACATATCTATACAAAAAAAACTGCATTGTGCTTTTAAAATACAACAATTTTACATATAGAAAAGTAGTTGACCGCCCCGGGTTCGCTCGGTAGCTATTTACTAATGTTAGTTCTTCAAGTTTCTCCAAAAAATTGCTTTTATTTAAAAAAATGCGAGTGAAGTGAGGAGGCAATATATTAAAAATTTATATTTCCGAAAATTTCGAATTAAATAAAAATCAGCCAAATCGCTCCAGCCGTTCTCACCTCACGTGATGCCTTACATACATGGAACATTTCATTTTTATATATCGATGGCTTAATATAGAAAGGTCGTCGTATCTCAACATTTAGTTACTTTACAGGAGAAGGAAAAAAGTGAATAAAATCTAAAAGTGAAAAATAAACAACTAAAAATTTTTAATATATCGAAATATACTTTTAGAAAAGTTGTTTTGTTTTAATATAAACCAAAAAATTTGTATTCAACATTAAATGAGTTATCGCTTTTTCTTTCAAACTATTATTGAAATGAGTTAGGGTTTTTTTTTAATTACTGTAAATCTGTTATTCGTCAACATAGAAAACTGAATTTTTAAGGAGAGGTGTATTTGTGTTTTGTATTCCAGAATATGTGAAAAACCCGATTTAAAAAAAAAAAAAAAACGAGATACCACCTTTCTATATTAAGCCATCGATATATAGAAGATAATTGCAAACATAACGACGTTTTGTTAGAAATATTACCTATTATAAATGTACCAACAAATCTAAGAATTACTTTTAAGGCAGATACAAATTATGTTGCTCAAAACTATAGTCTTTTAGTTTATTAAAACGAAAAGGGAAATTAAATATTGTAAAATATTTTTTGTTTACATAATAAAGGCCTTATTCATAAACAATTTTTAAATTTATCAAAGGTTTATAAAACAAATTTTGTTTAGAAATTCTTTTATAAATTTAAAAATTTATTATTTAAAATTTTTAATTTTGACAATTGTTGTGTGTGATTTGGAAATAAATAACATATTAAAAACTTTGTAATCTGACCTAAATTTAGATATCTCTGAAAGGTAACTTTACAGAAAATATTATAAATGAAAAATTATTCAATAATATTGAATATTATTAATGGAAATGCCAGAGCCTTCCAATATACTTCCGTGTTAACATGAAATGTACTTTCAAAGAGTTTTTTTGATTTCTTTTATTAAGTATATAAGAAAGTAATGTAGGGAATGCTTACATATCTTTTGTGGCCATCCTATTATAAAAATATCTAATACTATTTTTATTCTTAAATTTTATTTTTAATCGAATGTTTTGGTTACTGTACAAAGCGTAATTAATTTATACATACCGCAGGTACTTAATAAGGTTTAAGTTTAAATAATTTCTGTTTAGAAAATGTTTTCTGTTTTTTGTTTTTCAAGATATACGATACGAATCTTAGTGGTAGAAATAATATTATTATCGTAAGCTGACATTGAAGAAGGGAATCGGTTTTTAACAAAATATATTTTAAAAAACATAATTTCTATACAGTTTTACTAAAATATAAAATTAAGTTTCAGACCTCTATTATGTATAAAGGGCTCTTGAGATAATTAAACATTTAGAATTATAGTCAAAGATATCTAAGGATTATTTCTTAGACACTACTATTGTCATTTTAGACAAACCTTTTATAAATTAAAAACTGTTTATGCATATGGGGGTAAATATATGTATTATTCTCTTAAAACTTCCTAAATATGTGGGTCGTATAAGTATAAATAAATCAGCGAAAGGCATTGAGCTCTCAAATGAGCTCTCTTGTTTTTGTTCTCACATGTACGCAAGCACACACATTGTATAAAAACATTCAAAACCAGTCAGTCTCGCATGAGCATTGATGGTCGCTTTTTTGCTTGTTTATTTCAGTTATTGTTTTTGTTTTTTTCTCAACTTTTTACTCAACTCATACAACTACAATATCTAAAAACTGTAGTGGTGTGAGTTTGCCTTTCGCTGAAATAAATTCAAAACATTTTACGTATTAGTATACTTATTAGACAAATATACACGACAAAATAACACAAATATAGAAGAAAGCTATTCTGTCAGATCAGATATTAGAAGATTAGTCAAACATTAATCGACCAGAAATCATTCAAGAACGACATTGTCTAGTTTGGCGATAGAAAGTATTTTACAATTTGTTTTTATTATTATATAATAAAAAAAATTTTAGAATTTATTGAACTAAAATTTTAAAAATTTGGAACTGTAGTTTTGACAGTGTTGTAATATTTGGTAGTAGGTAGATATTATCCAATTTAGACGAAAATTCACATATAATCTATGAGTATAAATGTAAAAAACTATTTTTAATAATAGCCACTTCTTTCGATAAATATATCAGCAATAGCAGCATAAAATAGATCATATAAAAAAAATGTAGATCAATAGTTTATAATTTTATTTCATAATAAATTTTATTTCACATTCATTTTCAAATCGACTTAACTTAAGAACGAAAACCTTGTGACTACTAAATACCTTGAATTGTTTAAAATATCGGCAATAGAGTTAGAATAACTTTCCAATTAATAATAAAATACAAATATTATTTATCACCTGCTTTTTAATATATTGTTACGAATTTGCAATAGTGATTTGAATTTAACGGTCTGTAAGGACTGCCTGCTACATTCCTCATGTTTATAAACACGTCCATCAGTGAAAGCTTCTACTTATCAACAATGTTGATAGCATGCGGATATTAGCATTGTTTGTAAGTATGGCAACACTAAATGTTTAAGCTGCTAACATTAACATCGAAAGGTCTAGAATTCGAAAATACGAGTTTTGACCGTTAAGAACAATATTTCAAATAATTATAATCTAAACAACGTAATAAAATAAGCAAAACAAATATTTTTCATATTTTAAAATTTACAAATTTGTCGAAAATGATTAATGTCGAACTCTCAATTAATAAGCTATGATAATATGTATCAGACAATTTGATTAAGATTGTTGACATACAAATATTGACATCTTTTATTTGGTTCACTAAACTTTTCTTTCAGTGGAGCTCTCTTTCGCTAACCAACACAAATACAGTTTTAGTAAACAATAAACAATTTTTAAATTTAAACAACGTTTTAAAATCAAATTTTGTACGGAAATTTTGCTTTAAAACATTGTTTAAATTTAAATTTTTTTATGAATATGGGGGTTAAAATAGAATATTAATTTTGTATCAATTTTCTTGGAAAGTTTTTAAATTTAATGTAAGACCCAACGTATAACAAAAATATGTGTTTAAAACTTTTAAGCGATACACAGTACTCTGTTTCATAGACAAAAGTTGAAATAAAATTTTCTTCCAAATTTGAATAAAAGATATATAATTTAAAAGCTAAGAAGACAACTAATATATGTATTCAAAAATTATTACTTATGACTATATTTGTTATTGAGAGAAGACTCTAAAGTCAGACATTTTTTTAGGGAAACAAAAGTGCGTTTGATGATAGATTTACAAAAATTATTATTAAAATTTAGGTTTTTGGAAAAATGTGTTTTGGGTTAATATTATAAATAACTATGTATACATTAGGGTATTCAATTAATCGGGTTTCTGATTTAATCGGTTAATCGATCAAATTAATTGGGGTTTAGATTTAATCGGTTATTATTCGGATAATTTTGAATTATTCGATTAACCGAGTAATTTCTATTTTAATTTTAAATTGAGAATAAAACAACGAATTTTGTGTACCTATTTAAGAATTTTATTAATAAAAAGAACAAAACCAAATAAGTAATAGTAAAACAAAAATATGGTAGACTTTTTTATGCACATGTGAGTTTTTTAGGATTTTAGGTAGATCTTCTGAAATAAGCTTTTTAAAAAAGAATATAATTGAAATGTTTTCCTTTTAAACGATTTTTTCATTAGTTTTAATAAAACTTGACTTGGAAAGAACTCTCTCACTGATTAGATGTTGGAGAAATCAAAAGTAAGGCATGATAAAGAATATCCAATTTCTCATATAAAATCCTCATATATATATTTGGATTCCTTTTTGTATTTTTTTAGATTATGAATAGGTTAGGTTAGGTTATAAAGGCAGCCAGTGTTAACCAGCTCACTTGGGTCCATATGAATACTTTTAATAGTTTCTGATAAAAGACTCGTTTCAGTTATGTCTTTAGATTCATCTATTATCAAGTCGTCCTCCGACTCATTAGGACAAAGATAATCATAGTACATTCTAGAAAAAAGTTCATTTCCAAATTCCTTAGTTTAAATTTTTGTGCTATACTTCTAAAAAACTATTGCTAGAAGTTAATGTTCATGAGTTAATACATAAAATTAGTGTGCTTAAAACTTCAAGGTGGCGCAAAAGTAATCCTCCTATCAGAAAATGCTATAAATTTTGCGATTGGCCCCTAATGTCTTCTGTTTTGACATTTGTATAGTAAACACATGCGAAATACACGTTAATAAACAATGTTACGCTACACTGCTCCAGAACGCGTAATGAATTAGAAAATAAATCAAAAAAATTAGAAAATAATGCAAAACAATGCATCAATAAAATTTATATTACCTCTGCAAGAAATGTGTCGAGTTTTTTTTGCCTTTGTACTGTTTTTCAATGGGCATTGTGGTTTGGTGGAACCGTTCTCCATGCTCATCGGATTCGGTAGGGAATTATTTGATAAAATCGTCAAAATGAAAATGAAGAGAATGCAGCTTTAATGTCATCGATGTGCCGATTTTCTCAAAATAATACATAATTTCTTTCACCCATTCTCTCGCTTCCGGTTCCGCGTTTCGATCCCCTTCCAAGACTCTGGTGCATACACGCGGTAGGTAAATCCATGCCATTAAATGATTTTCATCAAGCGATGAATCAAAGTTGCTCTTGAATAGCTTTCTAGTGTCAGGGACATTAATATATATTAGATTGTATGTATACGGTTTATTACAATAATAATAAATAATAAAATAAATAATCGAGACTTCTTTCTGTGTTTGCTAATTTCCTAGAATGACATACAAATGTTTCGGCACACGGACCAACAGATGTTAGTGTAGGGTAGCTACAGTTTTTTTTTATTTTAAATATACTATGTATGTATTAGAAATAGGAAGCTCATTTATTTTGTTAATTGTAAGTGAATGACCATTGACAGTTTTTTTTATATATCATTTTAATGAGATAAAGAATCCGAAAAAAGAATTCCAAAGAAACTAATTTAACAACGTTGTGTGTGTACCTTTTCAGAAATTAAATGTATATAATGATTTCTTCGAAAACTGTAATTTGCAAAAATTTTCAAAATATTAATACAAACATACTCGTATATAAATTTATTAGGGACTCTATAGAATTAATAGTTTTTTATTCATTATTTTAAGAAAATGTTTGTATATGGTAATCCAAAATATTTCGACCCATAAATAGAGTTTAAATTTTTTTGTTAAAATTCAAATATCGTATTATACACTTAAATGCTTATTTTATTTTGCAGCCCCCTAAAATTAGCAATGTTGCTTAGGATTGAATATCTTTGGAACGCGTCATTTGCTTTATAAGGGTGGTGTATTTAGAAGGGCCACAACTTTATCTTTACAAATATTTTATAAATAGTACATATGTTTTTAGCAAAAGGAGCTAAAAACATATCTATTTATTATAATTATTGTGTGAAAATTACAAATTGGGATTCCGATGGGTTCAAAAGATATGGTAATTTTTCAACGGCATTACAATTTTTGACAGTTTTTATTTTCAAATACCGTAATTCCTAAACCGGGGAAAATGTGTTCCAAAAACTGAGTTTTTTTATAAAAGTGCCTACTGTGACGTTATTTACCGTGTGATAGTAAAAAAAACTTTTCAGATATTTAATAAGCATATAGGGTTATACAAATATGAAGTTTTGTCGAGGATCGGTGCTTCGCTTCTTAGAATTTTTTACTCAAATCTGAAATTTTTGTTAAAAATTGGCCAAGTTTGGATAGATCTCGGGGGTGTTGTGTCTGCTTAAGTGATCCAAAATTTACTTTACACGCTTTTGCATTAAATTATCTTTCCGGATCATATATAAATTGTATATAGTCCCGAAGAAAATGTTTTTCTACAAAAGAAAAAATATATGGGCCTTTTTGGGAAAAAACTACATGTTTACATGTTCCATCTTTGGATGCGTTTAACTTTTTATAGGGACAAGATAACTGTTAAGTTTTTTTATTTGATTTGGAATTTTGTCACCAATATAGGTGATATTAAAAAAAAAATACGACCCTCCGTAGGCCCGCCACATCTAAAAACCATAAAAAGCAAATTAAAAAAAAAAATTTATAAACTTAAATATCTCTTCAACTAATAGAGATAACCTACACATGTAAGCGTATTTTTTGTAGGTCTTCTTAAGAAGTATTTATATTTTAAATTTCAGATCTTTCCGATCATAAATGGATTTTTGGAGATTAAAAAAAAAAAAAAAATTGAGACCCGAGGACCAACTTTGAGAGGCAACGCACTGGCCCCCATTAGCGCTAGGAAGCTGAACAACTCGAAAATGCCTAAGCTCCAACCGTGTGAAATTTCGTAACAACATCTCAAATGGTTCCCGAGATACCGAATTATTTCCAAAAAAAAAAAAACGTTTCTAAACCACTGTGAATCGGCCCACAAATGGCGGAGATATAGGGAAAAAAACGTAGACAACCTCGATTTTTGGCCTATTTGTTTTATCTATATCTGGATTACAAAGTCATTAATATAGACAATATGGATATCTAATGATAGATATTTCAAAGTCCATTGAACCAAGTATATATGGCTATAGTAATTTGGACCTACAATGGATCATACAATGGAACATATTTTTTAACCCGAATTTTGTTTTACAAAAAAAATTTGTCATACATATTTTCTTGAAGCGGAATCAATATGAACACAATGCCCGCTAGGGTTTGATTAATATTGGCTGGCCTGACCTCCACAACCGTAGTATTCAGCATAGCATCGTACTTCTGTATATAGTAGATATGTTTACGCCGCAACCGTTTTTCCCCATAGCAGTCAAGGACGCTGGATCTCATACGTTCAACGTCCTGACATACCTAAGCATTTTTCAATCCGTTATACCTCTGCAGTAGGTAGATGGCACCATCTAGCCTCCCTTAACATGATAATAACCCGAAACACAGAGCTTTAGACGTGGAAATGTTTGTACAATACAATTGTTACAAGCTAACAAAAATAAAATCATTGTTTTTACAAATAACACTTGATTGTTTGATATTCTCATTTGCTCTATAGATTTATTTGAATAAAATGCACATAGAACTAGCTTATCCCCCAACAAAAATTAGGAATTTATACAAAAATAAAAATTGAGAAAGTTACCACCTTTTAAAATAAAAATAAAACGTATTAAAATATATTTTTTCTATTTTCCCAATAATACTTTTGAACATAATACCTATTCCAAGGTGTATTAATAAGGTGAAGTCACGAACACAGCTGATTATTTGTTGTTTGTTTATGTTGAGTTTGAGTTTGTCAAATTTTCTTTATATTTTTTGTTGTTATTGAAAAAAAAAAATATTGTAAATAGAAAATTATAATTTTGTAGAAAATATGAAAAAAAATTAAATCTTTTGAAATTGTGTTTTAAACGAAAAAGTGTGTACTAAAATAGCAAGAAAAAACATAAAAGTCCAATGGATGACCAAAATAACATAATTTTTTTGTTTGTTTGTTTTTTATGTGCCACAACATATTTTGACATTCTCAATCATTTGACAAATAACAAATACAGTGCACTCGCGGTAACGTGAACACCGTCTAACGGGAACACCGCCTAACGTGAACAAGCTTTTATTTACATTGACTACTCTGTAACGTGAACAAACTTAGAAAGCGCTATAACGTGAACAATTTTTTTTACTGTATTTGTTTTCTAAGTACTGAAATACATACATTTAATTTGATTTTCAAAGATTAGAGAATACCCTAATAATAAAAATGTGTTTGTATCCTCTAAATTAATGTCTTTAATGGCAACAAATGAGTAATTTTATTAGCTACGTAATTTTATTTCAATGTATATTTTCTCGTGATCTCGATTTGTTTTGTAATGCATTTTTATCAATAATTTTTGTTTTATATTTCAATAATGAAAATAATAATAAAAGAATTTCACGTTCACGCGTGTAAAAAACAGTTTTATATTATAAAATTGTATATTTATTCCATGAAGTTCGACAATCGCTAACGTGAACAATTTCACTAACATGAACTCCCTTGGTTTTAATTAGTTCACGTTACCGCGAGTGCACTGTATTGTCTTTGTTGTATTTGTTGCCGAGACGCTCTCACCTGATTAATACGCCTTGACCTATTCTTTAAACTTAAAAAATAAATTCAAAGAAAATGTTAAAAAAACTAACAAACATACTCAAAAATGTATCTGGAATTTAAAATAAGGAAAATACTTTTGTGATGAAAAATTATAAATTGCAACAGCAACTAAACAAAAGTTAACATTGTTACAATTATTTTTGTGTTCTCCTATATTACATAATGCCAATTACCAATTGAAAATCAATTTAATATTTTTACCAGGTTTTTACAATTTTATGTATGACAAACCCGGTTCGCTTCGCTACACCAATCATAGTAAAACTGTGGAATTTTTTTTTTCAATTTATAAAGATTTTTTGGGAGTGCTTTTGCCATCGAAAGTGTAAAAAAATGTTCTTTTCACTTTTGAATACCCGTCGTTTTGAATTTTCAAACTACTCCATTTTGCGGATATTTTGTATGATACTGTTACGAATTTGCAAAAGAGATTTAAATTTAACGGTCTGTAACGACTGCCTGCAGCATCCATCATGTTTATAAGCACGTCCATCAGTAGCATGCGGTTATTAGCATTGTTTGTAAGTGTGGCAACGCTGAATGTTTGGGCTGCTAACATTGACATCGAAAGCTCTAGAAATCGAACATACTAGTTGACCGTTAAGAACAATCTCGACTACTCGGATGAAGATGGCAGTGCGTATAAATACTTCGGTTGCTTTTGTGAGTTGAGTTGAGTTGATCATTGTCGCTATTATTAGAGTTAACATCAACTGTCGTGTACATGTGAGTTTGTACATTGTAAAGTTTGTGTGCATTTCTGCGAATTGATGAATGTGTATAAAGACACTGAGTGAATACTTGAACTGTTGTTGGTGTACATTTAAATAAATAAAGAGTTGTTACAAATTTTAAACTACTAAAACTGCTTTTTATTTGCAATCAAAAGAATCCGGTTTATTTAAAGGAAATAAACCCACGTTTTTAAAAGGTAAAAACGTAACAATACAGATATGTCTCAAACGATTCAAATCTGTATTCATATTTAAAAAATGTAACAAACTGTTTACCCGGATTTGTCTACAAGGTATTTGAGTTTTTTATATTTAAAATCGATTTTTGGTATTAAATATTGGTGATCACAGATTGAGTTTATTTTCCCTAAAAGAATTAATTCGAAGTTATTAACGATGTAAAATTGAGCTTATTTTCTTATGAGTGATTTGATTTGGGTTGGATTTATCTACACCTTCCAAATAGCACCCAATTAGTTAATTTTTGTATTGGCTACAGGAACCAGTGTGTTTTCCCGTTTTTGATACTTTTTTGTTGCCATTGAAATGATACAAATTTTATTTAAATGAATGAATAATAAAATATTCATATGTCTAGGCATAGAGAAACATAGCGCGGAAACTAGAATAAAACTCAAACAAAAAAATTACTCAAAAATGTTACACATACGAGTGTTGTTTTTGTTTTCACATAGTTTTTTATACTAACACATTCTCACCACTTAGGTTTTTGACAACTGAGTTAGGTCTTTGACAGAAGAGTTTCCGATCTATGTGTATTTATCTATGTGTCTAGGTAAAGGAATAGGATTTGAAATTTATTTCTATGTTTATTGGATTAAAAAGTACATGGGGTAGCAAAAAAGTACCAAAATATTTTGTTTACCCGTATACGACCCTAAAAGTCCTGGTAGTTTTTTAAGTAGATAAAGATGAATTTTAAATCTTGTTTGCATTTATGTGTACTACTTTAGAAAATACTGAATTTATCCATATTAACCTTCTTAGTGGATTTACATAGGGAGAGTGGAACGTACAGTACAAATTTTATTTCTCTACCTTTTAGGGTTTGGGCTCGGCAATGCTAAATCAGTAATTTCATCAGTAAAGTATATATTATAAATATTTTTGTGAAAGTGTTAGATTACAGACAATGTTGGAAATGTAAGTGGTAACAATATGTTGTCAGTAGTAAATTGTTATTTTTGATTGCTACTCATTTTGTATTGTAAAATTAAACTTATTTACTTGAAATAAAATAGCAAGGTTAGCTACCGATTCGAATCGATGAAAGGTAAAGGCTAATATGGTTTATTTGCTATTTGCTTTCGGTAACGTTATATTAATGATAACATTGAAAGCAATAACAGTTTGATTTCAATAATTTTTTGTGTTATATCACTGAGAGAATTATTTATAAGAGAATTTAGCCAGATGTGGGGATTTCTCCCCAAATTGGGGATTAGATGAATAATTTGGGGACAAAATTTCGTGGGGAGGGATTTGGGGATTTCAACAATATTTAGGGATAATACATGCATTTTATCAAATTTTTGGGGATTTTAAATGTTTAAGCAGTTTTAATTTTGACTTTATACTATTTATTCATATTAAAAAAAATAAAATATAGAAACAAAGGGTTTCACTAAAGTTAACAAATATTGGGTGTATGTCTTAAAAATGTGGGATTTACAATAGATGAAGGGTACATATCTGCCATTCATTCTTACTTAGTTATTGAACATTATAGTGTAAACAACAAAGCGTCATACGCGGGAAGTTTTGCTTTACTTCTTTAATTTGAAAAAAAGTCCCGCTGAAGCACACCGATTGCTCACTAAAGCTTATGTGAATGTGTTCCATCGGTTTCAACGTGCGAGAGATGGTTTGTGTGGTTCAGAAGGGGTGATTTTTTTTACACGGAAGACAAAGATCGCCCAGGCTAGCCAAAAACGTTTGAAGCCCGAGAGATGGAGGCATTACACCATGAAAATTGTTGTAAAAATCAACAAGAGCTTGCTAAGTCATTGGGAGCTACTTAAGCAGCAGGATTCATCCAAAGTAGGGAATACGATTTGAAGTCGAGACCTTGAAAGACGATGAGACTTGCGATGAAAAATGAATCAATTACGATCCGAAGCGTAAGAGATCGTATGTGAAGCCCGGCCAAAAAGCCGAATCGACACCAAAGCCAAATATCCATGGCGATAATTCTCTGATTTAGTGGTCTTATCTAATAAGAGCTGTTGAAATCTGACCAAACCTGTACAGAGCGCAACTGATTCGTTTGAAGCGTACATTGGCCGAAAAACGCACAGAATATGCATCCAGACATCAAACCGTAATATTCCATCATGACAACGCTAGGCCACATGTTGCAATACCTGTTAAAAACTATTTAGAAAGAATTGGTTGGGAAGTTTTGCCTCACCCGCCTTATAGTCCGGAACATGCCTCGTCCGACTAATATTTGATTAGAGCGATGCAGAACGCTCCCTCTGGGATACGATTCATTTTGGAACATAGTAGCCGATTTTGTTTTGAATCGTTCTTGTCCAAGATGAGCACTTCTTTTGGACGGAATACATATGTTGCCAGAAAGACGGGAAAAGGTCATAGCTATCAATGGCCAATACTTCGAATAAATTTATATCTATATAAATGTTTCAAAATAAAAGGTAAACATTTAAAAAAAATCCCGCATTTTAAGACACCCATTATTAAATTGGTTTTCGGCACTAATTAAATTTTAAATGTATCCCTATGAAATTATTAGGGCAGATGGAAGTTATTAGGACAACAAGAAAGTACGATCAATGGAAAGTACAAAAATATGGGACTGTAACTATGTTACTTTTCCTTAGTTTTGCAATGACTTTTGTTAAAATGATCATGTAATTTTCCGCAACTTGACCAGTTTATAGAAACGAAAACAGTATTTTACAGAATACAGTATTGTTATCACTAAATCAAGTTTTCCAGCCTTAAAAAAAACTTAAAAATTTTAAAAAAATATACAGACTCTGGATTATATTATCAATTTTCAATTCATAATATTCAAGGCGAATTTATTGTACAGGTGGCGTTGATATTACAACCAGTACAACATTGCAAAAACAACATTGTGTTTTATTGTTGCTTGAGGGGCAAATGTGTCCAAAAAACCGATTAAAACAAAACAAAAATTTATAAAACAAAAAGAATAATCAAAAATTAGTGAAAATAAATAAAAATAATAAATTTACTAAAAAATAAAATAAAAAGGGTTGTTACCCACATTTCTAAAATGTTTTGCGGTGCAAAACAAGAGAACTCCAAGGCGGTCAGCTCCAACAAGAACATACCACCAAAGAGTATGTTCCTAAAGCCTGCGAAACGCAAAATTAATTTCAATTATTTTGAAAGTAACTTTTTTTTAATTGAAAAGGTAAACAAAACAACTTTTGACACAAAATAAATTCGCCTGCATACAATTTTTGACAAGTCAACCCCCAAGGCGAAATAAAAAAGTAGATCAGCTGTGCTGTTAACTCCACCTGTAAAGTAAATTTGCCTTGATAACATTTATAAATAATTTCTTAAATAGTATGATTTTGTTCATATTTTTTGTTTTTAAATAAAATCTAGGAGACTTGAAAAAAATATTTCAATTTTCATTTATATTTTTATGTTGTTTGAAAATGTTTGAAATTTTCCTTGGAAAATTTTTATGTTTTTTATGATTTTCAGCTACAAATACAAATACAAAACATCATTAATATTTTCTTTGCAAACTTAAATTGTTTCTTTTGCCATTAAAATAGAAGACGATTTTTAAAAATCGGTTTTAAAATGGCTGAGTTACGGCAATTTAAAATCAGAATGCTCCCTTACTAAGGCAAATTACTGACGGCTAGAGAAGAACACGCAAGCATTTGTATGTAAAAACTGAAAAAGTCGAAAAACATGTTATCACAAAAGTCTTTAGTTTTCGTTTGCTGCTACAGATTCAACTTCGAAAAAAGTGTGTTTTTTGAAACTTAAACAGCCGTAACTCCGTAATTTTCCAAGCGATTTTCAAAAAGTATCCTCTCCTTGAAAGAACTTGCAGATTCGCATGTATATCATAACGCGTAACATATTTATGAAGATTATTTAAAATTATACTTTGAACTGTACAATAATAATAAGCAATGAAAACCAATAATACTCTTATCCAGCATTCATTATGGCTAGTTTTTATTCTTACTGTTTATTGATCTCAAATATTTAATGATATTTTGTACTTTATTTACCATGTACAGTACTTTAAATTTACATATTTATAAATTTTTATTATTTATAGTTTGTTATATAGTTAGTAGCTTTTATTAACCATATAAGGCCCTATGGGCTCGGTTATGTAAATGAAGAATTAATAAAAAAAAAAATCATATATGTATGAATGTATATTTCTAATAAAACAAAATCAAAGAAAGGCCTGTCGAAGGCCTTTGACACCTGCAGCGACAGGACATCATGCAGTCCTCAATGCCCAACAACATGTAGAGATGGATCGTAAACTATCTGAGTGAGTGCCAGTCGTTCACAGAGTTTTGGAGATAAACGATTAAACAAGAAGTTCCTCAGAACGGGGTCCTGTCGCCTTGGGAATGGATAAAATTACCTTGTTAAGCGCATGCTAGACGATTGGTCGGTCAGTGGTCACCTTCGTTGAATGATACCCGGTTGAGAAATATTAAATACTGCCAAAATTATTCCCAATGCATATCGGGAAGGACTTTCGTGTATACGAGAAGAACATACAAAGGTATGTGCAGGATCCACTGAGCGCAGTTCGACAAATGTATGTACCGTAATGCAAAATATTAATCACAAAAATGGTATATTTTCAAAAAAAAAAAAAAAAAAAAAAAAAACTTAAATGTATTAGCTGTGTTAAAATCTATTTACAATTAACTGAAATAATTGAATGATCTTGTAAACGTACTTAAATATTAAACTGAAAAATTATACTCAATTTGGAGCTCAAATTGCGTAGTTTTTACAACCATAAACAGTTTTTAAGGTTTTCAATTAAATTCCGCGATCCTGAGATAATACTGTAAAAACACGGAACACATGAAAGTGGAAACATCTCGAAAACAGCAGGTACGATAATAAAATGTTTGCCATATTTATGATCAGCACACCAAAATTATATAAAAATAATGTTTTGGGCGAGGACCCATATATAATATGTATATATTTTCCATTATTTCAGTAATGGTATTTTAGCGGCAACAATAGTAGAACTGAAAGGACATTTTAGGGTTAACAGTAGCGAACCATGTACAAAAGTTAAATTTTCATAAAGCAGATGTGTTTAAGTTTAATCAAGTACATCTTCCCATTAGCTTTTTATTTCAAGAAAGATCGAGCTAACACCACATATTTTTTTATTGGTTTTTACACGATGTGAATGTTCTTTATATAATGTTGAATATTAAATGCAAGTTATAAAATTATTGTTAAAAAATAAATCTAATTTGTTTATTTAAAATATATTGTAAACATTTTACATTCATTTTGATTGGTACAATTACAAAAATTAATAATACATATAATAAAAAATAAAAAAATACAAATAAATTAGCGAACATATGTACATTGTACATACATATGTAAGTATGTATGTATGTTTATGTTTTGCATATGCATATACTTATGTAGTAGATATTTTAAGAAAAATGCATTTTAATCAAAGAATTTTATTTTCAACGTATGTTTAGGTAGGTAGGTAGGTGGTATGTACTATATCGTATGTGTATAAAAATCATCAAAGCACTCCATTAAAAAAAGGCACACGTTTATAAAAGGTCTCTCCGTATTAGATTTAATTAGAAATTATTTATGTTGCTTTAATTGAAACATTTTGAAGGTTGATCAAAACATTATTAGAAGAAATAATTATGCAAATCTATGGATGTACATATGTAAGTATATAAATAAGTACGAGTATGTATGTATGTGGATGGCACCATTTCTTTGTATACAATTTTCCAATGAGACGTACAATCGCATAATTTTGCATGGAAATCACAAAATGTACTCAATGTCATTGAACATCCCGTCCCCATGGATGATTGTCTATTTTAATAGTTTCTTACTTTTCTATATATGTGTATGTACTTCTTATATTATGTAAATATAAATACATATATGTATAATTTAAGTACTCCTAAATAAATAGTGTGCTCTACAAATAAACAAAATTACAAAATAACATTCAATACATGCATTATACATTAGAGTGACCCGATGGATATTTTTGTAAGAATACAACTCAAGCGATGTACATATGTTGATGAAATTACGGGAATAATTAAAATTTTTATCAAAATCATGATTTTACTAAAACTTCTTCAAACAAAGGAGTTTAAGTGACAAATAGTTTCAAACGACTTTAGTGTTTCACGGGGAAACAAGTTTTAGCATATTTTTGCCATAGGCCTCTGGCATTCCCAATAGTTTATTTCCATCAGAATGCACAAAGAAGTCATGGTTTTTCGTCACTAGTAGTGAACTAAAGATCTGATAAAACGTTTGTTTGTTTTTTCTGCATCTTGCTTATTTTTTTTATTCGGATTTCTAACATAGGCACACTCTAATGCACATTAAACATGTCCTTAAAAAATAGATTTGCTTTGGATGGGTCTTTTTTTTTTGTTCATTAGTTGCTAAAACTGAATAGTGTAAAGTTTTGGATTTCTAAAAAAATTTTCTAAATTATATTTCTAACATAATATAAAACACGAATATCGAGTGAAAAATAAACCAAGTTATATGCACTTTGCACGACGTTTATTCAACAAAAAATGCAATTTTTATTATTATTATTCACCCAATGTTTTGCATGCAAAAGTTGTGTAAACAACTATTTTCTACACAGGAATGCGAGTAAAATATGCCTAAACTATATAGTTTTTGCTTAATATATGATGGTATACAACGCGTA
This sequence comes from Calliphora vomitoria, assembly GCA_942486065.2. Lineage (NCBI taxonomy): Eukaryota > Metazoa > Arthropoda > Insecta > Diptera > Calliphoridae > Calliphora > Calliphora vomitoria. Next base: position 63,133,288 of record OW818030.2, on the reverse strand, counting down.
TGACTTTGTTATTTTGTTTTTCGAAGTTATCATTTCATGTCTTGTTAGAAAGTTAGTTTTCTCTAGAAGATAATCTTTACATCAATTTAAATAGGAACATTTTTTAAGAAATCAAAAAAGTAAAATTTTTTACCAAATTTTACAAGGACATGTTCAATGTACATACATACATTTATATACAATATACATATTATTGTATGTATGTGTGTATATAGAGTATACAATCGCATGTACAATCTCTGTATGTATTGTATTAATATGTATCATTTAAATAATGTGCAAAATAAAATGCTTTAATTTTCGTTGTTCATTGTTTTTGTTGTGATTTCGTTGTCGATTTGCATATATGTAAATATCTGTATTATTTACTTTATATTATGTATGTACTTAAGTATCTAAGTATGTATGCATGTAGTATATTATATGTTTTTTGTATATAAGTATTAATATAAATAGTTAAATATTTAAATAATAATTAATAATGCACGTTTTAATAATGCACTTAATACTTTTTATCATAATTTCTTTACTTAATTACTGAACCCACTGATTGATAGACGATCATCTTAAACTATATATCATATCATATTAAATTAAACATACAATAATTAACAATCATTAAAATTAGTCTTCTTAAACAAAAAAATTACAAAGAAAAACAGCATTAATCAAAATTACATTAGCTAGGTATGTAGTTTAACAGACAAAAAATTGGGAGAACATTAAGATTTTTTTGAAAAATAAATTATACAAGAATGTAACAAAGAAAGCCCAGCTTTATATAAAAAGAAAAACTTATTAACTAGATTTTGTTTTTTTTTTTTTTTGGAAAATTGGCGTGTAAGTTTCAAGAGTTTTAAACACAATATTGGGCTGGTACTTCAAATATAATGTTTCCTGCTGCATGTCGGAAATTAGGATTTTCCACACCGGCCGCTGCTTCAATAATAATTGTGCGCGATTTACCACCCAAGCGACAGGCGATATTTGAAGACACATCGACTCTAAGCTCTCGATCACAAATACTAGTCAGGACAAAAACAAAAGCACAATTAATAATATTATTCAATATGTTACATTAGTCGTGTATATGTGAATGCAGCAAACTTACTCGTAATATTTTTTGCAAATAACACCAATAACTTCTCCAATACGATCCTCCTTAAGGGGTCCATGCTCACCCTGTAGTGCAAACACTAAATCATTGTTGGCGGGTGAATGGAAAACTATCAGCTGATCACGGCCCGTACTGATGCTAATCGAAGTCAACTATGGGAAAAATAATCAGACAATAAGTTAAAGAAACAATGCTGAGAAAATCAATATGTTAAAGAACAATGCTGAGAAAATAATATTAATTTTGCCTACTTTAAACGAAATGGAGATAAAACAAATAGTCACTTCGAATTTTTTTTATTAAAAACTCGTTGACTTTGCTCGATACATTGATATTTGACATAAATTTCAGTAATATTAATCAGATCATTTAAACTGGGTTAACGTAAATTTTTACTTGTCAAAACATAAATTTTGGCATATTTGAACATATTTGAAACATGATATTTACCAGATTGAATGGAACTAGTAAGAATATTGAAAATACCGTTAACGATTGTGGTAATTTATAAAATCACTTTTTTCAGTAAGTCGGTCTAATATTTATTATAATATATGTACTTACATCTTGTATAAATATGGAGCGATTCATATTTTTGAACTTATGTTTAGCTCCATCCAATTTGTAAATTGCACTATCGGTAATGATGAATGCACGATCGGCTTGTTTATTGTGCTTGTTGAATTTCTTTGCAAACGAAGAGAAAAGAACTGATTTGAAGCCATCGTGATTTTTCAAATTCTTCACATTCGTACTGTATGCCAAATAAGCGGAGTTATCTTGCGAATTGGCCAAATAGTCTCCCACCCATTTCCGCTGTTGTCCCCAGTAGGGGCGTCGTCCTTTAATGGCTGTCGCAGCAATGATCTGAAGACGCAACTGCGGCCACTCCGATCGGGGATACTTGCGCAGAATCATATAAGCTCTCCAATTGTCATAGATGCGATGAAGACCAGGTTCGGCACGTCTGCCAGCCAATGGAGGGTGAGGCCATTGGATGCTGCGACCATAGTCTTTCATGTTCTTGGCGGGACGGAAACGAGTGGCCAAATCTTGGACATATGAACGTAATTTGTATGTCTTGTAGGCTCGCATTATCACCATTGCAGCCTTCATTTTCTTGTAGTTTTGTCGTGCAATCCAGCCACGTACTTGTTTCTGCAGCAAAATCACTATGTGCGGTATCATTTCGTTGCGTTGTTTTTCCAAAGAGAACAATGTTCGTGGTGATCGTATAAAGATCTTGGTGTGGCCATATGTAACATCTTTACCGAAACCCTTCTCTTCGATCAATACGCGTACGCCGTCACGATCACTGCCGGCACGGAAGTTGGGCCATGTGTATTGGGAAATCATTTTGTAACGCAGCAAGAACTTATCATAACGCTGGCGATGTACGAAGCCAGCACGTCTTACGCGTACATTTTCCAACAAACCTAAGTAACGAACCTGATGTTCAACGCGTTCCTCATCGAAAACGGTAGAACTCTTAATATCGTTTGGCTTAATACAGCGCACATAGAAGGGCTCTTTCTTCAACAAAGTGTTGACTAAATCGATCATCGATCTTTGGAAGAGTGTGCCGGCTGTTAAGGGGCGTTTGGTTGTCTTCTTAATGTCTTGTGCGCCCTCGGGCCACATATCACTTATGTGCACATTGGAAGAATTATGCAGCAGACGTTTGAAGTCCTGGTACAACGTATCCTTGTTCTTTTCAATAAAGCCATTAATATTGTAAATAACATCACCGGCATAATGAGTGATGCGAAAATCTTCGCGATGCTTGAGCTCTTTGTCCATGGGCTTCAATTGACGACTACTGTAGTGGGGATGACTGCTAAGACTTTTGTCCATTGCTCCGAGTAAAGTTTCATCGGTAACTTTGCCCACACTGAGACAGGCTTCATCCATAATAGCTATCATACCTTTATGGGGTTGTTCTACCAAATCGCAAATTATCTGAAATCGATTTAAAAAATGTTACAAATAGTTTTATAATAACGCATATTCAAATTGTATAATGCCATACCTTGTTATTAAAATATTCAATGTTTTGCCAAGCAATGCCTTCACGTTGGTATTCTTCTTGTTCCTGTTTAAGAACCAATTCTGAAAATTTTCAATATTGTATTAATTGTTGGTTCCTCTTAAAAATAGCAGTATAGCTGAACATACCAATAAATAATTGTTGCAGCTTCTCGTTACAATAGTTTATACAGAATTGTTCAAAACTATTAGAATCGAAAATCTCAAAACCGTAAATGTCAAGAACACCGATGACTGAATTAAAGCGAGCTTGAGTTTTGGAACCACGGAACAAAATAGCACGATTGATGCGTGTTATAATCCACGTGAAGAGACGATCATAAATAGCTTTGGCAAAGGCATCTTTACCGTACTCAGCCTGAGTAGCATTATGATCCTTTTGCATTACATTACCACCCGCAGCAATTACTCGTGTAGTCAAAGATGTTGACAGTTCATTCTCGGTAACTTGTAGTAATTGGGCTGCTGCCTGAAGATGTGACTTGTTACTGATTACCAATTCATCCTCAATCACTGGCGTAATAAGAAAAAAAATACAATTATTATTCATATATAAATATTAAAATTGAAATAATGATCATTAGATGATTATCTTTGTTGTACTCACTTTGAAATTCAATGTTTCCCAAGTGTAAAATGGCTGCCACAATACGCCATATAGTTGAAATTTCCTCCGTTGAAAAACCGAGTGTTTTAAATGCGTTATTTGTGCCCTTGTAATCAGACTTTTCCGTTAAAATGTCCATGCTACCCTGATTCATGTAATGATATTTGGATGGATCTTTAGCGAGATTGTATTGACGCAGTTCATTGTCGTTGGCACCACGCAGCAGCTGTAAGATAAATAATACGAAATTATTAAATAATTTAAAGGCTATTGTGGCAAAACTCAAAATGTACAAACTTTACATTTAAAAGTGCCGAATTTTATATACCTCCATCACAATTTTCAAAATTTTTTTTTTAAAAACCGGTTTGTTGGTTAACCAAGCCTTTTTTTAGAAAACCGGTTTTTCGGTTAACCGACTTCGAAAAAAAACCGGTTTAACCGGTTATCCGACATTGAACGAAATTATTTTAAAAGGTTTTAACAATACTTTTTTCAATGTAGAAAACATAGCTTTAAAATGTTTAGTTTTTAGTAGTCAGTCCAAGTCCATTTTATTTTGTAAAAATTTTTAAAAATTATTACCTAATTATTCATTAAATTTCAATAAAAAAATGTAAATCACAATTTGTTTAATTAAACATTTGATCATTTGGAAATTTATTATCACCTTGAGTTTCTGATATGAAACAGAAAATGTTCCAAGTCCCAAAAAAGGATATATGAGATGCAAACGCACTTTATCTTAACTGTGTTTATTTGTCATTATAACTCATACCAAATACAGTGCACTCGCGGTAACGTAAACACCGTCTAACGTGAACAAGCGTTTGTTTACATTGACTACTCTGTAACGTGAACAATTTCAGAAAGCTCTATATCGTGAACAATTTGTTTTCTAAACATGTAGACAACACTGAAATACATACATTAAATTCGATTTTTAAAGTTAAGCAAATCCCCTTTTAATAAAAATGTGTTTTTATCATCTAAATTAATATTTTGTATGGCAACGTATGAGTAATTTTATTTGCTATGTAATATTATTTCAATGTATATTTTCTCGTGATCTCGTTTTGTTTTGTAATACATTTTAATCAATAATTTTTGATTTATATTTTAATAATGAAAATAATAATAAAGGAATTTTACGTTCAAGCGTGTGAAACACAGGTTTATATTATAAAATTTTATATTTTTTCCATGAAATTCGACAATCGCTAACGTGAATAATTTCACTAACATGAACTCCCTTGGTTTTAATTAGTTCACGTTACCGCGAGTGCACTGTAAGTAATAAAACTGCATTAACAGATTCCTAAAATATTTAAAATCATGGATTTTATAACGTTTTTTTGACTCTCCTGTAATATTTATGAAAAGGAAATTAGCACGTTTGTACACTTAGCTAACGAATTGATTAATAAAATAATATTTTAATAACAAAACCGAGTGATATAAAGGGGATAAATCGGTTAAACGAAAGTCAACATTTTAAATAACCGGTTCGAAGAAAATCTGGTTTTTCGGTTAATTGGTTTATGAACACTATATTTGTTTTCAATACCAATTATAATCTTATAATTATATCCGATATACCGCATGTGGATCTGGGGCCGAATTACCGCATTCGATATCGAGTAAAATCGATCGTAATTTTCTTATTTGAGATTACGGCATTCGATATCGAGCATGACATTTAGTACATTTTGTTATAATTACGATATCGAAATTATTTTTCGATACGATAGTTCATTCGATCACGAATGAGGTAATTCGGCCTCTGGAATTTGCCTTCAAACTTAATGTTTAGAAATTACAAAGAGAATCAAACCCTTGCAACTCACGGTGAAGAGTATAATACTAAAATTGTTTCTTAATGTACTACAATTATATTCTACTAGCTGAACCCGGTCCGCTTTGCTGGTCCTTAGAAAACATCTGTTTTATATTGCATATCGATCTCGATTTTAATATACAGTGTCGGACAAAGTCGGTGATCCAACCGGTGGCAGTCCGGCTGGTTCCAATGAATTCAAAAATTCAGTAGGATAATCGACGGCTTGTTCTTCGTTCATTGCTGTGTCAATCGATTTGCATTTTATTGTTTCGCCAGGCAGTTTCAATTGTATTTGTTTATTGAGCTTGTTAACATCATAATTTGTTGGTGCCAAAATTGCATGTTCCCACAACCAATCCGAATTTTTGTAGTTGGTTGTAAGACTTGGGAATACCTTGTCAACAACAAAATCTCATTTGTGGCGGGATCAATTGAAATTTTTCCATTTCTGATGTCCAACAATTGTTTTGAGAATGTTTCGGCAGAAGGGTATTGCAGCTAATGCACACGCATATTCGTTGATAGTGTTCGGCTTCTGTAGATTCATTTCCAGTGAAATAAATTTGAGGGAAGTTCGCATCATCATTGGGAAGCGGGAGCAATGATCCAATTCTGTGGTACATTTGGCATTGAACTTTAAAGGTGGGCATGAAGCCGACGTCATTTGAAATCATGAGTTGCACTTTTGGATATTTTGAAGGAAGTGCTTGGAAATAGGATTGGCGCCGGAAATGTAACTTATAAGCAGCTTAGGCGGCTCAATAACTGGTGGCAGAATAACTTTACCGTTCGCACAGCACATTCCCAGGGATTCATTAGGGAACTTCAAAACGTGGCAATGTAAGCAATGTTTGTCCATTGCGGCAATCTGTACGTCCTTGTGATTCCTGTAGTCATCATACTTATTGTAATAAAATGCCGGCAACTTTAAATCGATTCTTTCTCTTGATCGAGCCATTCGGGAGCGATTGGCTTCTAGTCTTTCGATATGCTGTTGAGGTGTATCTGCAGCACTCGATGAAGATGCGACGCATTTGCTGAATCCGTGATTCTCGTTCTCTTACCGTTTCTGCGGCTCTAGACGTAGATGCCCTTTCTAAAACAAATTTTATTTGAATAAAACCGCTATTTTTTATTAAAAGTGGAATGCGGAGAGTTATTCAAAATATTATTTTATTTCATAGATTTCATATGGAAATTTCTTATTCATGCACATATGCAAGAGTAAACAAAATTGTTTATCATCGATTGATAAACAATTTATAGAATGACGTAAAGCAACAAAATGAAAATTGTCATTATTTGAACGTTGGGAATAAAAAAAGTATTTATGTATTTCTCCAATTGAAAAAAAATTGTTTGGTCGACAAAATTAATTTTTTTTGAAAAAATTTTTTTTTGCCAAATTTTTTTTTACAACAATCACTGACTTTGTAAGCCTGTATATAGGAAACTAAATAAACTATCTGTAAGAATTGAAGAAAAGCTAGATCAACAATTATACAATAATCTTTTTTTTATGTCATTAGCGGTATTGTATAAAAATTTGATTCTGCCACGCCATTGCGTCCATAGACCGAATATTAAAAATCTGACTTTACAGTGTTACCCGCTAGGCTTTTCAGAAGATTCCGTAAAAATTTTATCAAAATCGGTCCAGCCGTTTTTTATATATATAGATGGCATTAGCGGTAAAATGTAAAAAATTAATTTTGCCACGCCCCTCCGCCCACAGACCGAAAATCAAAAATCGGATTTTGAAAATTTCATCAAAATCGGTTCAGCCGTTTTTGAGTTCATTCGGAACATACATACATACATACATCTGTATCTGCCGATTTGTATTTTTTAACATAATTTTTCGGTATTGAAACATTTTTCAATACAAATAGGTCTTCCTATTACCCTGGTATATAAAGTTAACAAAGCTTAATAAAATGAATAATTATGTTCATAATTAATGTGTAATGTAATTTGTACAATAGAATTAATTCTTTCAAATGTCCGTACAAATTGAACCAACCAATTATGGGCAAATATTTCCGTTTCATATAATAATTAGAATTTGAATGTAGGTATGTAGACTTGACAAATATAGAATTTACAAGACATTTGTTGTCATTACCAAAAATTTTATTTATTTTATTTTTATTGACAATTAAATAATGAAGCTTATTTGCATAAATTTTCACACAATTTCTAAGTACATGCAAAAAAAAAAAAGAAACTTTGACAAAAATTGATAGCAAAATAAAATATGGAATAATAAAGTATCACTTCCCACAAATGGTTATGAAATGTTTTTATTTTTTTTATTTATAAATATGTACATAGTTGTATAAAGAAAACAATGTTTAAATTATAACTACTAAATCAAGATTAAAACTTGTAAGATTATTTAAGGCAAACATTATTTCGATAGATTTACTGAGCTTTCGGAAGCTATTAATTGTTCCCGGGAGATTTTAATTATCTACAACAAGAGTGTTATAATCTGCTGTGCCGAATCTTGTATACCCACCATCAATATCTGACAATAAAATATTTTTCTGATATAGGGGAACGATCCTCACAAAAGTTGGTAGAAAGATTTAGCCTCATATAAATCTTGTTTATGGCCAATTTCATCACGATATTAATTATTATAAGACAATTATGAGTGTTCAAGTAATTTTCTGAGGGGTACCTTTTATGAGGACTAGGAACATTCGTATAGACACTAGGTGAAACAAACATTCCCAACAGAGAGTACTTGTGGACAATTTTTAGCAAGTTATCTCCTTTGGTAGACAGAGGTAAATAAGCAAAACAAACAAAATGTTACAGACTTTGTGGCACAGAGTATAAATTTAGATTTCTATCAAAGTGCTTCTCCTGAAGCAGTGAGTGCCCCAACAAGTGATTTAAAGTAATAATTAATTAATTATAACTAAACATTTTAATTGAAACGTAATCATTTACGTAAAAAAAGTGCGCCGTACACCATATAGTATAAAGTATTTTTGCAAGGCAGTTACGGCAATTTTTTTTAAATCTTTTTTCCGAACGTAGGGGTCGCCTTTTTACATTTTTCGTTATATCTTTGCCATTTACAGTCGGATCTTAAAGTATGATATATCAATGTTTTTGTCTCTGGAAGACCAATGTTTTGCTTTAAAGGCTATTGACCTCAAGAATCCCGTTTTAGTATTCATCCACCAGATTTGTGTTCCTACCACTCTTATATCAAAGATATAACGAAAAATGTAAAAAGTGACCCAAAAAAAAAAAAAAATTATATTAGGGGGTATACGGCGAATTTTTAAAATTAAAATAACAAAAATAAGAGAACATTAACGAAGTTGAACATTCATTTCGACTTCTGTTGTAAAAATGGAGTGCAAACTAAATTTAAACTATACTACATTCTCCCTATCTGAAGAAAATTTGGTATTCCAAAATATTCAAAATTGGAAAAAAGGTAAATTTATGAGGGATTTAAATTGCCATTTTTGTAATACAGGTAACGTGAACTAATTAAAACCAAGGGAGTTCATGTTAGCGAAATCGTTCATTGTCGAATTTCATGAAAAAATATATAAAATTTTACAATATACACGCTTGACCGTGAAATTCGTTTATTATACCCTTCACCTTCGTGAGAAGGGTGTTTTCACAATATAATTTTCCGACCCTATAAAGTATATATATTCTGAATCCTTATAGATAGCGCAGTCGATTTAGCCATGTCCGTCTGTCTGTCTGTTGAAAGACCTTTGGGATCCAAATCTTCAATAATTCTGTCAGACATGCTTTCAAAAAGATTCCTATTTAAAATCAGCAAAATCCGTCCAAAATAACGGAGATATGAGCAAAAATCCGAGACAACCTCTTTTTTGGGCCTATTTTTTATCTATATCTCGATTACTAAGTCATAAATATAGACAATATGGATATCTAATGATAGATATTTCAAAGTCCATTGCAACGATCTGTATAAGGCTATACAAAGTTGGACTTACAATGGGTCAAAATCGGGAAAAATATTTTTTAACCCGAATTTTTTATGACAAAAAACTTTCTTTTGTGTAAAAAAAATTCTTCACGTTATAGAGCTTTCTGATTTTGTTCACGTTACAGAGTTGTCAACGTAAAAAAAAGCTTGTTCACGTTAAGCGGTGTTCACGTTACCGCGAGTTCACGAAGATATGATTATTAAATTTCAAAAATATTTTGGAACTTATATCAATATCATCTTCAACAACGGGATTTTTTTTTTTTTTTTGATAAAAAATAATTTTCTTATTGCTGAACTTTGATATCTTCTCCTTTACGTTAATATTTTGATCGCACAAGATTCTACTCTAGATTCATTTTGTTTTTAAATTTTCAATTTGTTTTCTTCTCAATATTAAGTAGTTAGATTTTCTGAATTTAAATTGGTTAAGTGCTTAAAATTTTGTTGTCATTATATAATTATAATGTAATTATTACTATATTTCAGATTCAACATAGTCGGACCTCTTAAATCTTAAAATTATAGACTACATATATACAATTTTGATCGATTGAAACTACGAGTTTGACGAGTTCAAACAAGACTATAAACCCATAAAAGTCGTTGGACCAACATTTGGTAATCAAAAATTGTGTATACTTCTTTTAAATCACAGGCAAAAGTCTATGAAAACTGCTTATTCGAAAAACTATACTGATTTTTGGCTTAATTAAGTACATTAAAATTCTCGGAATGAACAGATTTGTCTATTATTTCCCAGGAATGGAAAAAGACTGGGGAATTAGGAGCCCTCGATGAATCTGATGAATTGTAATAGTTCGGGTCTGTCAACTTTCTATAGGTTATATAATTAAATTATTGTTTTAAAATTGCAAAAAAAAATCATCGCATTTAAACTTCTGAAATTGTGACTGCTGGGTTAGAATGAGACGTTTGTGAAGTGAGTTTTATTTTAGAAAAATTGTTCAACACAATGCTTTTAAATAATTGTTGACTAATTGACTTTGAAACATTTAAAAGTAATGTAAACTATGATGACTATAAGATCGTTCTGTATAATTTATATTTAGTCAACGTTTTAATAGAGCAATAATTATAAAAAAGAAATAAACAAATACGACGACAACTATACGTTTAATAAAAACACTATCATCTATTATTTAGGAAGTGTTAATTCGGAAATATTTTTGTGTTTTAATTGAGTTGCTGAAAATGATGATTAAATGACAACAAAACTTTGTATAATATAATAAAAATAATATATTTAGCTAAAGTGACTAATTTCTTTTAATTAATCGTACACAGTTTGTGTGAATATTTAATTTGGAAAGAAATAACGCTGTAAAACGTCCTTAAGTGGCTGTAACAGTTTTCTACATTGTTTTTATTTAGACAGACTTAATGTAAAATTAAGAGAATGATTTCACTTTAAGTTTTTCATTAAGGACAAAAAGCACTTGCTCATCAACTCAATGTAAAACATGTAGTGGTCATAGATTACATTTTATTTGCACAAATGTTACATTGAAATAAATATTAGAACATGCTCAGTTGTAGTTTCTTTAATGTTTTTTTTTTTTTGTTCGTATGGTTTAAGTTTGAGTTTTATGTGTATTGCAGATTTTCGTAATTGTTGAAAAATGTTTATAGTTTAAATTAATTGTGGGGCGTGTTTGTTTAGTTGGTCATCCGGATGACAAGCGTTTTTTATTTATTTTGGGTTGGGTACCATTAACTAAGGAAATTATATCAGCTTAATGTAACTTAGAATTTAGAACAATTTCACAATGGTTTATTCGCTCGCACACTGTTATCACTTGAACGCAGGGTTCTCAAAGTATATTTGTTTACTTTTTTTAATTTTTGTGTGAAAAATAATTCTAAACAAACATTAAATTTCAATGTGACGAGCATTATTCCACTAATATATTGTTAAATAACAAACCATAAATGTATAAATAAGTAAATAAATATTAAGGCATTAGTTACTTTGAGATATTTACAGTACCGGGGCACCGCAACATCATAAAGATAATTTTAAGGTTGTATTTTTCATGTGACCGTGCAAAAAACGTTTCAAGTTTTATACAATTATTTCGATTTTATGAGTGTTGAAGTGTTTAGACTAACATTAGTGTTAATCTTATTTTCAGATCGATGGACTATATAATTTAGATAAAGTTAGATATTAAGTATTTCGATTAGGACAGCTTTAATATCAACCCCCATTTTCATAAAAAAAAAACTTTAAATTTAAATAATGTTTTAAAGCAAAATTTCCATACAAAATTTGATTTTAAAACGTTGTTTAAATTTAAAAATTGTTTATGAATATGGTCTTAAGCAAAGTATAACAAGTAGTCCGACTCTTTGACAACAGTACCTAACTCTATGCATGTGTTAGTAAAAAAGTACCTAACTCTAAACATGTGTATGTAACAAAATTACACATGTGTTGGTACTTTTTAAATTTTCTCCAGGCAACAGAGTTCTATAAAAATGTTTTAAATTTTAATTTGTATGAATTTTCAATACCAAAAATTAGAACTCTGTCCTATAATTTAAATTCTACAATAACAAAAAATTACATGTCAGAAATTCCGAAAATATTTTTTCTTGATTTGTACAAAATAGAAACGTTTTAACAATAAAAGTGTGCTAAAAGTGTTTAAAAAAGTTATAGAATAATATGTGATAGTGAAAAATTGTGTTAAAAAATCGTTATTTTATCGAAAATTAAAAATTAAAATTTCAAGCCGTTACATTTGTTTATAACTCTCTTAACTCACACGGTACCCGTATATGTGAGAGAGTAATTTTAAAAAATTGAGAGTCGGACTACTTGGTATACTTTGGTCTTAAGCAAAGTATAACAAGTAGTCCGACTCTTTGGCAGCAGTACCTAACTCTAAACATGTGTTAGTGAAAAAGTACCTAAGTCTAAATATGTGTTAGTAACTAAAATGTTGATAATATTCATTTGTTTGAATTTTATTTGATTTTCAATACCAAAAATAGAAACTCTGTTCTGTAATTTAAATTCTACCACAGAAAAAATAAAATGTCAAAAATAAAAAAAAAATATATATTTTAGTTTGTGCAAACTGGACGTGTTTTGAAAATGAAAATGTGTTAAAAGTGGTGAAAAAATTATAAAATTATGGGTGTTAATGAATTAACGTCAATTGAGCTATATTTAATTCACAATTTTCAGTTCGAATTTCAAGACTTTTGATGTGTTTACATCTCTCACAAGGGTGTTGAATTCACACGGTACCCGTATATGTGAGAGAGTAATTGAGAGTCGGACTACTTTGTATACTTTGGTCTTAAGTATTTAGATTAAGGTAGTTTTAATTAATAAACTGTAATTAAACTGTTCTAAACAACTTTAAGACAACTTTTTTTATTAAATCTTTAAACAATTTTATTTTAATTGGTTATGACCTTCTTAAAGCGAATCTTCTTGACGACTACTACTTCATTTTAACTAATACTTCACTACACCGATGTGTGGTGTGTTCAGCAACCACCCGATCCCGAAAATTTACGGGATTAACAAACCTCGGAAAATTACGAGTTTTTTGATATTTTAGGACGATTTTTGAAGCTCTCAAAACACCTAGAAAGCTAAATTTCAGCATCAAATCCAAACGAAGCCAGATTTTTTAATTTTAATCAGGGAGCAGCAGGTCTCCCTTGTATTGACAGATTTATACACAAGTTTATTAATAAATTTTAATTGACTATGAACGATGTTTTTCGTCAGCTACAAACATTGAATAATATCAATATATTATATTCGGGAAAGCCGAATATAAAATAGCTAAAAAGGCTAAATTAATTTAGCCTTTAGCTATTTTTTTTAGCTTTTTATTTTAGTTTAGCCATTTTTATGGCTCTAATGATCTGAAATTTTTGCTGTTGAAAATGAGTAAATAGTTCAAAAAAATTGGCAGGAATATATGACAAAAATTAACTAAAAATTTTGAACCAGTAAACAATTTAATCACATACAAATTGTTCTTCAAACTTGCTTATGTCATTAAATTTTTGCTCGACAATCTCAATCTTATAAATTCATAATAGTTAAATTAAATACAAATACAGAACAAATCCTTTGCAAATATTAAAACAGTTTTTATTAGATATATTTAAAAACCAACAGTCGTTAAAGTGATTTTCGAAAGCGGAGAGTAATTGTGTGCAAAAAAATTTGAATCGTTAAATCCCTACTTCTTTGTATTAGAAATAATGAACCGATCATAACCATAGTTTTGTCCCTAACATTAAATTATGTATTTTAAAAATTCTGAGTCAATTAATCCATTATTTTTGAGCGATACAAACATCACCAGAAACGCTGTTTCACAATTTAAAATTGATTACAAAATAGCTTAAATATTTAATTTAAAATCAAATTATCTTTGATTACTTCAATTACATATCAAGTATTAGATGTATATTATCCAAATGTCATCCAACACATGAGCAGATGTACATTGACTATAACGATCCAGATTATTTATAGGGTCTCAAATTAATATTGTAAAACTTAATCCTTCTTCAGGAGTGTGAAGGATAAAAAAAACTAATTTCCAAAAAATTAAAAAGTAAATTAAAGCTAGTACTCTAAAAATATACATATGGGGCATTTCATGTCAAGTGAACCAACTTTTGAAATCGATGTCTTCCGATTGGGATGAAATTTGCACCAGTTAGTTAGTTCTATTGGATAGTAATTCAGACACAATTTTTCAACAAGATCGGTCGAGAACTTTCTCAGTTAGAGTGGTTCAAAATTCTACATTTTGGCCAAGCAGGTGTTTTTTCTCATCCATGTAACTTATTACCTATTGTTCTTAGCAAAATGTGTCCCAAATAGTTTAGATAGCTATTTCTTCAATCTTTCAAAAAGAAAAAAATTTAAAAATAAAAAATGTTTGTAATTTTTTTCCAATATTAAAAACTTTTTTGACTTTTTTTCAATATGGGCCCTTTTTTTCTTTTTTTTTCCTTAAAAGAAAGCTAAATTATTTTCCTTGAAGACCTATTTGGTCGCTTAGTGGGATGCGAGTGGGATATCTATCAAAATAAATGTTTTGTAACTCAAAACATAAAATTTTTGACTTTTTTTGCAAAATAAAAAAAATTTTTAACTTTTTTTTCAAAATGGGCCCTGTTTTATACCCTACACCACCATAGTGGGAGGGTATATTGGATTTGTGCAGATGTTTGTAACGCCCAAAAATATTAGTCTAGCACCTTAAAGTATACCGATCGACTCAGAATCACTTTCTGAGTCGATTAAACAATGTCCGTCCGTCCGTCCGTCTGGCTGGCTGTCCATGTAAACCTTGTGCGCAGAGTACAGGTCGCAATTTTGAAGATATTTCGATAAAATTTAGTACATGTCATTTTTTCTGCCCAAGGACCAAGCCTATTGAAACTGGCTGAAATCGGTCCATTATTTCACCTAGTCCCCATACAAATGTCCTCCCGAAATTGGACTTTATCGGTCATAAATATTTAATTTATATAGGTATCTACACAATTTTTTCTCCAAATAAGTTTTATATATACCGAATTTATGTCACCAAATTTTGTTATGATCGGTCCATAATTAGTCATAGCTCCCATATAAGACCTGCTTCCGATAATCACTTTAACGAGCATAAATCTCCTTAAAATGTTGGTATACACATAAAATGCAACATAAATAACTTTCATATAGACATTAATCACATGACAAAATTTCATGGTGATCGGTCCATAATTTGTTATAGCTCCCATATAAGGGCCACTTTCGAAAATCACTCACGAATATAAATTATTGAAATTTTGAAATAATAATGATTTTGCTCATTTACTTAGTGTAGGGTATTATAAGGTCGGGCTTGACCGACCATACTTTCTTACTTGTTTAAAATTTTTTTTTTGCTCAAAAGAAAGCTTAAATCCATTCCTTTAAGAGGTTTTTTGTCACTTAGTGGGATGGGAGTGGCATATCTATCAAAATAAATATTTTGTAACTCAAGACATACAATTTTTTACTTTTTTTTTGCAAAATCTAATTTTTTTTCCAAAATTGGCCCCTTTTTAATTTTTTTTTTAAATTGTAGTGAAGTTTTTTTTTTATCAAGAACGAGATAATTGTCAAAATTGCATTTTATTTTTCTTTCAAAATTTGTACTTGCCTGATAGAAACTGTGGAAATTGCGTTCTCCTGCCTGTTGTTGCACCACACGCGACTTTTCCAATAAATAATTTGTGATAATGCCACCAACTGGATCAGCTTTATAATCAAATTCAATGTCCATATATTTGCCGAAACGACTCGAGTTGTCATTACGATTGGTTTTTGCATTGCCAAATGTTTCCAAAATGGCGTTACTTTGGATCAGAACATTTTTCACTCTGCAAACAAACGAACAAATTTTATTTTTTTATATTTAAAATTATTATAAAAGTCAATTAAACTATGGGTAAATGTGACAGTAAATAAAGAATTTTCAAAGCTTTACTTTGACCATAAAATATTAACGATATAAAACATAAGACCTTTAACTACCCAGCCATAAAAACGCAATTAATACTAAAAACGTTTATTATGGTCAGCAGGCAGTTTAAAAAACCTTTCCAATATTAAAAATGATTATCCTTTTTTTGATGCTTTGCTCATAAGGTTTTATATTATTTTTTATTAGTTTTTACGTATTATAGTTACATGTAGTTTTTAAAAGACAACAACATAATACTTTTTATATATTAATATATGTAATTAAATTACCTCACCTTGACTTTGGAAGAAAACAATTTACCGACACAAATCCAAAAAGACATACTACATACGGACATTCCTATATTTATTGTTTGCTAATTAGAAAACGCTTAAATAACAATCGCTAAAAAACAACACAGACATATATATTCATGTACATATGTACATATGTATTAGGGCTATATCCAAATTTTGGCCCTAGTACCACGTGATGGCAAATGTTGTGTTATTTACAATAACAGTTTTTTCGGGTCATTTTGGAATAAAAACCTCACCCACAAAATCGATTTTTTAAAGTCAAAATTTTCTAAAATTTTTACTACTTTTTTTACTTTTCTATAGTAAAACACCGAATTTTTTCCCGTTACCGCAAATTTGCGTCTTTTTGATAAAAATAAAAAAAATTCTATCCGTTTTGTGGGTGAACTTTTTTGACAACCGCGTAAAAGTAATACCATTTTTTAAATAACTTTCAATTCTCTATTCGACTATGCTAGGACCATTTTGATATTTGGAAAAAAATTAGAAAAGTTATCTCCCTAATATGTATGAATGTTTGAGGTTCCAAGTCATGCAAGGATACACATCACTGACTGTATGTACTACATATATGTACATTAGGCTGGGTCGATTTGTATGGACGATCAAAAAGTAAAAAATC
The DNA here is from genome assembly GCA_942486065.2 of Calliphora vomitoria. Lineage (NCBI taxonomy): Eukaryota > Metazoa > Arthropoda > Insecta > Diptera > Calliphoridae > Calliphora > Calliphora vomitoria. Next base: position 63,116,239 of record OW818030.2, on the reverse strand, counting down.
GTATAGCAGAAACGCAATCTACGGAAAATTCTAAGAAAGTTTCCTCAAGAAACCATAGGTCTAAAATCAAATCTTATCTTGCGCATTTCGTCTTTTATCCAATAAAAAAAATATTAAAAAAAAAATACTGAAATATCATTGGAAGAAATACGAAATGCGCAAGATAGGATTTGATTTTAAAATTTCTTAGAATTTCGACCCACCCTAATGTACATATATACGTTAGTTAGTACCTACATGCATTTATTTGGATAGAAGAAGATAAAATCGAAATTGTTTTTTAGTTTCCATTGTCACAATGGTGTCATCCTAACTATTTCACCAATGTAGCCTATCGAGGGTGTGAGCAACTGGTCAGTACATGTTGACGTTGAGAGTGGTATGTGCGTGGCATTAAACTGTCATTGCAGGGTTTTATGTTGCAAATGGAAAAAAATCAAAAAGGCTTTTAAAGATTATCAGCAGGGAGCGGTCGCTTTGAAATGTTAATGCAGTATTAAAGTAAAAAACATGTAGGTAATTACACATGTAAGTTTTGATTCAATTTATGCCCTAATCAATGAAATTGCAAAAAAGTGCAAATTCTAATTCGAAAATTAGCAAACAAATTTAAGAACTTCTTAGAGAGAGACATTTGCATAACTACAAAAATAGCATGTATGTTAGGGTGGGTCGATTTAGTAATCGATATCGTGTCATCGATTTTTCGGCAGCTTTTGGCATGAGGAAAAAATGTTCCATTATGACATATCAAAAAAAAATTTTTCGCCAAAATTTAAATTTCACAGTGATAGTTCACCAGATATTCCATAATAACTATTAACTTTGTATAGGAGGTGCCACGCCCACTTAAAATTTCAAAATAAAAAATATTCTATTGATCGTTTCAAATATACAGGAATATACAGTAAATTTCAACAGGATAAGACCAGTGGATTAGCCTCCTATAAATTACAAACAAATAATTAAACAGACATAAATATGAATAAACACAAATTCATAGTTTTACCCATTTTTACCCCCCTGATGGTAGACTATTGAAAAGGTACTTTCTAAATACATATTTTTGTGACTATAGTAAGCTAAATTAAACATGATTTCCTTTTAAAAAAATATTCAATGTTTAAAAATCAAAGGTACCTATTTTCCTATTTCCCGTTTTTCCCCTTTGTAGTCCAAGTAGTTAAAAAAGGTATATCCTATTGATGCTTCGAGATAACAGTCTATCTATGTTCGAAATTTCAGCCGTTCTGCCGTTTAGGCGTGATGCTCAAACCCGCTACCCCTGTCGTAGCAAGAAAAGGATTTAAGGATTTTATTAAAAAAAATCGGTTTTCCTCCTGTTTATCCCTTTCTGGTCCAAGTATTGAAAAAAAGTTATAGCCTATTGACGCTTTCAAGTAAGGATCTATCTACGTTCCAAATTTCAGTAAAATCAGTTCATCCGTTTAGGCGTGATGCTCAAACAAACAAACAAATAAAAAAACAAACTTACAACGACATATCGCTCATTTGCTGCAACAACGTCATAACTCAAAATCCGTGTTTTTTGAACTGAGTAATACAAAAAATGCGCCGTTCTATAGTCTTTGATATAATTTTATCAGTTTTTAAAAAAGTCAATTATTTTTTGCGTGAGGGCATTTTTTGTTGTAAACATCAAAATCAAAATTCATGTTTTCTCGTATATCTGACAAGAAAAAATTTGGGTTAAATACAGATTAGAATGACACTAACGTCTACTATTTAAATCAGGTTTTATTTCTGAAAGCTCATGATTAGTTGAACATTTATTTAATAAATAGTAAAATCTCATAAATCATTCAAATCCGTTTTTCTCGAAACGACTTTTTTTGAATTATGACGTTGTTGCAGCAAATGAGCGATATATATATTTATATAGATAGCACTTATTAAGATAGGACATCTACAAAAAAGTGTAAGTTCAGTACATATTATATGTTTTAAGTTGATACGTAAAGAAATTATATGTATTATTAGCAGGATGGTAATTTAAAATTTTGATAAAAAATAGGTCAAATTCCGAAGGGCGTAGGGGCAACATATTCCAAAAATTTGACATGTTTTTTATATCAAAATATTCTCCATAATGATATATTACAGAAAAATATAAAACTGTTATATGTTCCTAAAAAAAGTTTTATTTTATTAAAAAAAGAGTAAAGTCACCTTTTCGCCCAAAAAATCAGCAAAAATCTACAAATTTTTGAATTGAAAATCGTTTATTTTCGGATCCGTAATTGATATTGCTCTGAAATTTTTTGCATATTATTGGTAATTGAGTTGTCTAACTAACGAAACAAAATTGAGTTCCTTCGGTTCAAAAATTGGTCCTATATTTAAAAAAAGCGGAACAAGGTATGTCAAAATTTTAAAATTTAAATTTTTAAATGTCTATAACTCGGAAATTATAAACACGCAAGCATGTTTTTTCAAGACCTAGTCGAGCGCTTTCCAAAAATATGAAAATCTTTGAAATCGTATGGGAAAAAATGGAAAAAAATGGCACGTGTTTAAAAATTTTACATGTTAAAGGTACCCTTGTTTGAGCCGCGCCTGGAGCACTTGTAGGATCCATTTTAATAACTTAAACTCTAAACTCGAATACTCCTTGGCTACGCCAATGTCAAATTTTATACTGATCGCACCAGCCGTTTAGAAATGCCAGATTTATTTCCAAAAAATTTTAATTCTGCCCCACTGTGTGACGGCGGATGAGGTGGTCATATGACAAAGTTGTAGCAGATATCTATATTTGCAGTGCCATGATATGCCCTTAAAAACGAAACGAATGTATTTAAGGCAAATGGGATATTTATTTATGAATTCATGTTAGGGCCAGGGAATATAAAATGTTTCTTGTTTTTTTTATTTGGAGTAAAAATATATAAATTAGTTGACCGTGTGAAAAACGTAAATTTTCCAAATCCTCATAAACTCCTTTGACGACATGTTCCAAGTGTAATATTTGGGAATTTCAGGATATAATAAAGTCTTGGGCGAATTGCCAGTTGAAGACAAATCAAAGAAAGGCAAATATTTGATATCATTAGCGGTATAGTGTAAAATTTGATTTTCCACGCCCACAGACAGAAAATCAAAAATCTGATTAAAAATTTCATAAAAATCGATCCAGCCGTCCACACCCATTTATATATACATACAGAAGAAAGATGTGCCAGTGTAACTGGTTCGATTTAGTTTTTGTGATGACTTTAGAGTAATACGTAATCTGAGTCATAATAAACAATTTTTTGACAACTAAAATAGTTTTTCTTTTAGCCTACAAATTAAGAACTTTAAGTCACCTTTTTGTTTTGTCCATAACTTTATGTGCCCTATTATTGAAACGAATAAAAAGCAGTGCGGTTGCAAATTTGTGCAAAAACGGGTAACATTAAGTTTTGGGTCAAAGTAAACATTTTTGTATTTATCACAAATTAATAATATTTTAAGCTCACCTTTCGATTTCGTTCTGTCCATGAATATTTGTAACAGCTGCAATGTATTTCATGATGATTTTGGATGCTTCTGTTTTGCCAGCGCCTGATTCACCCGATATTAATATACAGGTGTCCTGATGACGCTGTTTCAATATTCTATAGGCGGCATCAGCAATTGCGTATATGTGCGGCTGATTCTCGAATAATTCCCGTCCTTTGTAGTTTTTTATTGTCTCTGGACCATAAATGTTCAACTGTCTGTAGGGATTCATCGAAACGCATACTTCACCAATGTATGTGTAGATGGAACCAGCTTGAAATCTGAAACAATATCAAAAATATTTAATTGAAATTCAAATGTTTGAATTGTTTGTATAGAAATGCAATTGCAAGATCGATTTATGTTTGTGTTAAATGGAGAATTTAATGAATTTATTTATTTATTTATAAACATAATATTTACAAATCTAGGGTCACAGCAGTACTGTGAGTATTTATTATTTGAATGTGAATTCCTATTTATAAATATGCAGGTAAGTGGGTTTGATTGTTTGATTTGAAAACAATTTAATTGTTTATAATGTTATGGATTTCAGAAATCATAATCACGCAACCTGCTGAGGACTAATACGCTTCACTTAACTCTAACGATTGGTGGTCTTACATCACACTCGAAGACTTCCAATATTTATCCCTGTTTTCTTAATAGACAACCGCAGATCGAACGAACCCATCTGCAACTGCAATTATCAAAATTCAAATGAGCGCACACACTTATATTTACAAAATACATATTCAATCGTACATAAAAAAAAATCGTATTGTGTTTAACAAAATGCTTGAGAGCATGGACTCAATTGTCTTGGAATACTTGTACTCATATGTATGAAAGTATATTTATGTGAATCTATGTATGTTCTTTACATTGGCATTTGGCGCCTTCAGTAATTGTATGTTTTTTTTTTTTCAATTTTGAAAATCAATAATTAAACATTTGAAATGTGCATGAACTAAAAACAACAGTAATTACGAGTACATACATACGATTCGAATAGAATGCGAATGTAAAATGTAGGCATGTGTATGAATGAATGTTTTCCAAATTATTTATTGCCGAATAGTGCAGAAAAAAATAGTGTCATTTACCTTCTCCCCACAACAGTTTATTTTCAGTTTAAAGACTTCCAAACTTATTAAAATCTACAAATGTGGGATTGATTTAGCCCAGAAGTTTGTTGACTTCAATAAAACACAAAATGTTTCATTTAATTGTTTATTGTTAAAATTATTCACTTAAATCACTTAGGTCTAAGGGGTAACTTATTAATTAAAAATAATTTAATGTAACTAAAAACAACTTTAATTCAACTTTTATTCAACTTTACAACTATTCACTTTGGATGCTGCTGGACAACTCCCTTCTAGACTAAAAATGTCTGTCTATCCAAACTATACTCGTCACTCGTCCGATTATAAAATGTTCTAGAAAGTTCGTCCGTGTTACATGTCATATTGTTGTCACTTTTACTCACATAAGTAGTCGTCAATAAGGTCAGTTAATTTAAATAATAATTAACCCTCAGTAAGGTCTGCCAGATCTAGTAGAGTGACCAGACTCCAATCCCACACAAATGTAGACCGTTTTAAGATTTCTTAAGGTTTTGGTTCATGATAATTCAGACGGGACAGATTGCGATTTATTTTTGTCATATTGTTCTTACTTTTTGTATGGAAAATCTTAAGCTGATTAAAATGTGTTTTAAATATTGGTTTTTTTTTATATCACATGTAAAATCCGTTGGCGTGAATTAATTTGGTAAAAGGTCACAAACGTTATCGCGGTTTAAAAATTTTAATTTTTTTTTTTAATTTGTTTTGTAGTTTAGTCAATAAAATTGATAAATTAGAAAAAAATTTGTTCTACTCCATTACAACAAAGTATTCCATCTTACTCTAGCTTTATGAATTAAAAACAAAATATCTAGCTAGACTTCAATATTTAATAATGCATTCTAGTGCTGATGTTTAAAGTATAAAATATACCAATCTGCGCATGATGACTTTCTTGTAAACAGATATGTAATTCGACAAAATTTGGCGCAAACTTTTTTATTACCCCAAGGATGAATCCTATTGAATTTGATTAGAATCGGTCCAATATTTCTTCTAGCCCCCATACAACTGCCCTATTTGAAAATAGTTAAGCTCTCATAAATAGCTTAGTTGTATGGACAATTCCATCATGTCGCACCGGACCGTCGTACACATTTAAAGTGAACAAAATTAAATTTTTATTTTAATAAAAGGCTTAATTTATAGCTCTTAAATTGCCCTATAATTGATGCTAAGTTTGATTTTGGGCAAGTTTTCTTTTTCAAGATAATTTAAAAAACCGAGGCATTCGCACGTGACAAATACAGAAGTCATTCGCGCCCAACAATTCAAATGCCAATTTCAGCGAAACTTGAGGCAATATTTCAATGTGACTAATTTTAGAATGTTATGCACTGATGTCTCTTAAAAATAGTTTTGACTTTACGCAAAAAATTAGTTATACTTTTTTTTTTTTTTAATTAATTTTAATAATGTCGCACGGGACATTATTTTCCATCACAATATTTTTGTAGTTTCTATTGCTTTTTTAACGAAATAATATATAAACATGCTTAGTATAAATGTTTTTAACAGAACTATTTAATGTATTTATTTCAACATAATAATAATATCAACAAACTAAAAATTTAACAGAAATATTTAGTATGAATAAGTTTTCATTGTTTTCAAGACAAAACTGTCTGAGCAAAAACACTAACAATTTTGTTATAAGGAGACAATAATACTAATAAATGGGGACTACTTATACCTGATCATTTTTTATCTTGACCATCATTTTGATGTTTATCATGTCTATATTTACATGACAAATATTTGTCATTGTTTTCAAGACAAAGTTGCCAAAGTTGACTTTTTGGTCAGAAAAAAGTCGAACATTCGATTAGTTATCACAAAAGTCGATAAGAGTCGAAAAAAGTCGACTTTTAAGATTTATATAAAAACTAAAAGTTTTTAGATATATCGTATATACAAATTACAGAAACTTTTAGGAAAATTTTAATAATAAATATGCCAAATTAGTAATGTAAATTTATTTACTATTTTATAAATTTAAATCTACACACAAAAAAATAATCGAGGCTACATTAACTAAGCTTGCATAGTTAATTTCTTTTTGTATGAAAATTAAAAACTAAGTTTTATTATCTATGCCAATAGGTAATTCAAACAATACACTTTACCTAAAAACTAAGTTATTATAACTATTGGAATTAGTAACTTCTTCTTCGAAATTTTTTGTTTATTTAATTGTCAATTGAAAATATTTTTGGTGCAAAAGGGTATGTATATATTAAATTAACTTTAAAAAATATAAAAATTTAAATAAATTCTTTCATACAGCCCACAATAAGCTCAATTCCCGTCAAATCCACCTACATGGCAAGTCCCCAACTTTTGAATCCATCAATAAAATCAACGGATGAGTGTGAAAATGATAGCAGTCCCGAAAAGTTAGAAAAACAAGCAGATAATGATGATTTAGCTGGTCTCTGTCATCGGCAGCATGATTTTTGTAATTATTTGGAACTAACCGGTATGTCGACGGCCAATGCGGTGTCGGAATTGGAATTGCGTGTCTTACGCCAGCAACAAAGGGAACGTCTCGAAAGGGCAAGGGTCAAGGGTCTGAGTGATTCTAATGCGAATCGCGAACAAAAAATGCATATGCAAACCTTTTTTTATTAAATATCATTTATCTACACATAAAATTAATTTTGTAAATACATTTTTTTAAATAAAAGCAAAAGATTTTGTAAATATTATTTGTAAATAAATTAATTCTATGTTACAATTGTTCCATAGTCAAATTATCAAAAATTAAATTATAAATTTACTTTGCTTTCATTGGTAAATTAAAAAATTTTATAAGGAATTTTAACAAAAAATTTTAGTTGATTTTTCGAACATTGAAATTATCTAAAATTTTAGTCATATTAACTAAGAAACTTTGTGAATGCCATTCTACCCTTGCGCTTAGTTAAATTTATACTATATTTTTAGGAAATATAACCTATGGATTTTTTTGTGTGTAACTATTAGTAACAAAAATGATAATATTATTTAATATATTATCGCCTTAATACATTTAATTTTTATTGCTAAACATTACAAAAGGTGCATCAATAAATGCAGAAACCATGTATTTTTTTAAAAAAATGGTAAAAAGTTGAAAAAAGTCGAAAATAGTCGGAAAATCGAAAATAGTCGAAAAAAGTCCAAAAGTCGATTTAACTAAAAAGTCGAAAGTTCGAAAATTCGACTTTTCATAAATTACCAAAAGTCGAAAGTTCGAAAAGTCGAAAAGTCGACTTTTTGTTTCAACTATAGAATCCTAGTAAATACAATAACAAAAATAAATTTAAATGAAAATAGAATCAGGAATATCAAACACAGTTTTTTTTTCTAGAATACGCTTTTCTGGGCTATACCTGGAATGCTTTTCACTTCTTTCCATTTTTTGTATTTTAATTGTATAAAAAATCTATGTTTGCACTCAATATTTGATACTCTTTCTGCATGTACTTTAGACGCACTGATAACAAATGTTGTTTTTCACTGTCGCACGGGACATCGAAATACTATGTGCTAATGCAAAGTAAAAACTTACAGTTATTTGCAATTGCATAGTTTCTTATGCATTCTTTTTTGACTCTTTGTACCCTCAGAAAGATTTTAGATATCAAAAGTCTATGCATAATGTCTATCTTTAAGAAACTGTATCATAACAAAACTTGCATTATAAATATTCAAATGAGAAAATTTGCCCTTTAGAGACTTTGCATACGAATATCTCGAAATGGGTTATGAATAAATGTAAAATTTCTTTACATGAAAATATGATAAAACAGAGTGTTTTTAATTTTCTAGTCTCGGTGGAACTTTCGATGGAAATGCCCATATATATATCCAAACCAAATTCAATACAAATAAATTTTATATAAGCCGAACTCGCACTATCAAATTTGACGATTGGTCCATTATTACTCATAGCTCCCATATAAGGCCCACTTCCGAAAATCACTTTAAATAGCATAAATCTCTTAAAAATATTGGTATCCAAAAAAAAATCAACACAATTATATATAGAGAAGAATAAAAGTATCTCGTTTTCCGTAAACAAAACTGTAAGTTCCTACAACTCTTCCACAGTGTTTATATCTATTAGCGTATTCAATTAATCGGGATTCTGGTTTAATCGGTTAATCGAGCAAATAATTAATCGGGGTTTAGATTTAATCGGTTAATAATCGGTTAATTTTAAATTATTCGATTAACGGAATAATTTTTATTTTAATTTTAAATTGAAAATAAAACCATGAATTTTGTGTACTTATTTAAGCATTTCAACAAAAAAATAAATAATAGGAAAAAGTATGGTATTTGAAATCCATTTTATATACACATGTGAGTTTTGTTTTAGGATTTTAGTGAGATATTCTGAAGTAAACTTTTAAGAAAAGAATATAATTTAAAAGGTTTCCTTTTAAACGATTTTTCTTTAGTTTTAATAGAACTTGACTTGGATAAAACTCTCTCACTGATTGTAGATTCTGGAGATATCAAAAGTAACGCATGAGAAAGACTATCCAATTTCTCAGTTCTTTGTTCAGGTTTTTTTAAGCATATAAAATCCTTCATTATACCATTGGAGTCCTTTTGATATTTTTTTAGATTTTTAATACTTTTAATAGTTTCGTTAAGTTCTGATAAAAGACTCGTTTCTGTAATGTCTTCAGTTTCGTCTATTATCATGTCTTCCTCCTACTCATTAGGGCAAAGTTCATCATGAAACATTCTAGAAAAAATGTAATTTCCAAATTCCTTAGTTTCAGTTTTTGAGCTATACTTCAAAAAACTATTGCTAGAAGGGAATGTTCATGAGGTAAGAAATAAAATTTGTGTGTTTAAAACTATATTTTTATATATTAATTACAATAAATAAAGAAATTTCGGTTAATCGGTTAATCGAATCAAATTAATCGGTTTATTTGTTATTTGAAAATCGGCAATTTTAAATTATTCGAACAGTTAACCGACCAAAATTATTCGAACAGTTAACCGACCAAAATTAATCGGTTAACCGATTAACGGTTAATCGATTGAATAGCCTAATATCTATATTTGACAAATTTTGCTAATAAAATTGGTGGAACCCAAGTTGGTCCTTAAAATGTTTGCATTTCAAAATTTCTAGCATTTTATATAAAAAAACTCAATTCATGCAATATATAGTCCTGTGAATGTGACTCTTGAAAAACTGTATTGTTTTAAAAATTCTCGCTAATTCTTTCAGTTTTTAAAAGCGATAATACTTTGTTGTTAATGAGGGCACATCACTGGCATATGAATTGAACGAAGCATAAGTAATTAATCAGTTTTCAACTTTATTAAACTAAAAAAACTTAAAATCACAAACTTGTAACTCTTTACCGAATGGTGATTGACAATACAATATTGCTCCTCTATATCCTTTGATCAATTCATTCATACAACTCTAAATCCAAAAGTTTAAATTTGTGGTAAAAACAAGGAAAGAAAACTCTTGTTCGTTTCAATCATATTTTGTATATTTTTAAACTTTAAGAAACTATAACTAATACAGATTTGTTGCTAGTAGTGTCATTGACACAAAACTATTTGCTATTTTGTCAAACTCATAAATACTTATGTAATAATGAACTATAAAGTCGGCATCATAGGTTTTAAAAGAAATGGGTTTTTGCCCAAAGAAAATCGGGGTCACATAAACATGGTTTCGTTATAAGAACAGGTTTTTTTTATATTCGTTACAGCTGAATATAGCACTCTCACTCTCACTTGTTTTTTTTTCAATTTCATTGAAGAATAATATGTAAAGTAGACCTGCTCTTAAAAAATACATTTGCTTTGGATGGGTCTTATAACTGATGCAAAATTTTAGTCTAATCAGATAACAAGAAGAGCATAATAATAAACGATATGTGATGGCATGATGAAAAGTGAAATGATGACCAACCATAACAAATCAGTTCACAGACGTAATTTACATTTCACATGCATTTCGCAACACTTAATTATGATCTTCTAAAATTTACAATGCGTTAACTGACCAACGCAAACAACTTCCAACTATATATTACCATTTACGTGTACTTTTAAGAACAAGATGCACCACTACGTGCTCAGTCTGGCTTTCGAATGTCTATAGCTCATCTTATAACACAATCAACATTCATAGATACTAGTTCACACATCAGTGTCCATAGAAAAGGTAAGTGTTAAAGAAGTAAACCAATGGTCCATGGGATCGTTGGATTGTTGCACGTTTTACGTCTTACATTTAACACACATAAATAAGTAGATGCATATTTACTATATGTATGTATGCTCCGGCTACTTATGAATATTTCATTTAAATACCTGGCCACTGGAAATAATGAATGAGTCAAGTGAGTGGTGGTCCAAGAAAACTTTACATCTGTTTATTTTATTTTAAATGCTTCATTAGGTTTTATTAAGATCAATGTGTGAAATGCAATTTAAATATTTGTGAAGCACTTTTAAAATTTGTGTTGTTGTTGAACATATACATAAATATTTGTTTTTTTTTTTAATTACTCGTAACATAAACAATTGGTTGTTAAAAATAATTCGAAAAAATTAGTCTTTTTAAGATAAATGCAGAAAAATTTAGTTTTGCATTCAAAGTGCAGGTTTTGTTAAGAATCTGAAGTAATTCAAATTTTCCTAAGATATTATTATTTGATAACAGCATTGAGCCTATCTCTAACGAAAATACAGATTGTGTAATTTTGTTAGTTACACATCAAAATGTCATCAAAACCGCTCCATTAAATTGTAATTCAGACAATTCCTAGGTTACCATTCGTTTAAATCCTAAAATAACATAAATACATATAAAAAAATTACAAAAAATTCCACATGTCAGTAGTTTACCAAGCATTTGAGTAATTCGACCATATTTAGATATCGCTATAATACTTTAGCTAGTTACATAGTGAAGTCCATTTCATTAACAACTAACATGTAAAAAGCGAAAATTAGTTGAATAAAATTCTAATTATTATTATTTCAAACCATCTTCTTTGTCAGCGGAATTGTTAAAACAAAGCAAGCAATATGATTCTAGGTTCATTATTATAAAATATTTCAAAAAGTACCATTAAATTCCCCCTTTTGTAAATTTAAAATTATTCAGTATGAAATTTGTATAATATCATACGTTTTAGCTTACCATTATACAAAATTATAAAAAGTAAATACCAAAGAATAACAAAAAGGGAAGGCTCTCATTTTTTCTACAACAACAACTTCTCTCTCTTCTCACATACAGGTTCTATGTGAATTCAACACACTTGAGAGAGAAATTTTACTTCACAACTTTTTCTTGAAAATTGCAATAAAAATGCAATTCTAACACACTATTTCACTAACACATAATATTTTTATATTTTTTTCCACATTATAGTTTAATTAAAGTAACCGAAACATGTATATTTTGCACAATCGAAAAATATATTTTTTTAATTTTTCTGACATTTAATTTTTGGGGGTTGAAATTAAAACTGAAAAAAACACATTTGTAAAATTTGGTATTAAAAATGTATAATAAATTAAAATAAATTAAATTTTTGAAGAAATTATGGAATAAAAAGAAGTAACATCTATTTATAAAATCTTTCCAGGTCAAATATACATTAAATAATTAAGGAATTGTTGGAATTTTTAAATTTAATTGTAATACAATTTTATTATAATTGAGGAGTGTGGTGAAAGTGGTTTGATTACCAATACATATAAACAAAATGTTACCAATACATTCATAGAGTTAGGTTTTTTATGACAACCGACTTAGGTTTTTTTTGACAGCGTTTCACTTGTTATTATTCTTTGGTAAATACTATTACCTCCATTAACGAAAAAAACTTAACTTATCACTAAGTATAGATCTTATACCCTAAGTTTGCAAGTCGGAAGGAAATGTTTTTTTTTTTTGTTTCATTCAAACTTTTTAAAACTATGACCTATAGGTAATGCTAGCTTTAAGTTCAGTTTTTATTGTTAATAGGGGTTTGATTAAAAATAAAATGGGTACCATAAAGGCTTCCATTTGTGGTACCAGAAGTAGTTAAATTGTAAGTACTATTCGATGAAAAATACCAATTTCCTGTTTTCAACCTTCTTCGTCAAGCTTAAATTTTCATAATATTCCATTGTTTGAGCAATCGACTTTTTGCTGAAAAAAATCGAAAAGTTGATAAAAACTATTTTTTATTTTTAAATTCTGTTTTTCTTATCAATAAATCCAGGAACCATATATTTTTTACATTAAAATAGAATGAAAAGTCGAAAAAGAAAAAAGTGGACATGTCAAAAAATTCGACTTTTTATAAATAGCAACAAAACTGCAAAAATTCGAATTTTATGTTTCAACAAAAACATAAAATCCTAAAGGTTTGTTCATTTCTACATGTTTAAAATAATTGTATATATTAATAATTGTGGGAAGTTTAGTAAGCTCCATATGTTATCTGGTATCCTTATTTTAACTCTTTTGTTTACGTAGTTTACCTTGGAGTCCTGAAATAAACCTTCCAAAGCATTATACTTAAGTAAAACAATGTTAATTTTTTTAAAAAATAGTTAAAATTAGTCCATATAATTAAATACTCCAATGTATGTTTTGTTTTCTTTAAATCAAGCAAAATTAAACAGATCATGTCTACAATAAATATTGTTGATGACGCTCTTGGCATTACATTTATAATGTATTTTTTATTCAAAGAAATTTCAGCAGGGACCGTAACAATTATGACATTTATAATAAAAATCACAACATAATTGTTATTCTTTGATTTTTATTTTTTTTTGTCAGAAATATTTGTCAAACTTTGATTTTTATTTTTTTTGTCAGAAATATTTGTCAAACTTTGATTTTTATTTTTTTGTCAGGAATATTTGTCAGACTTTGATTTTTATTTTTTTTGTCAGAAATAATTGTTATTTTTTTGTGATACATATTTGTCAGACTATATAAATAAAAATCATAGTGTGACAAATATGTATGACAAAAAAATAACAATTATTTCTGACGAAAAAAATAAAAATCAAAGTCTGACAAATAATTCTGACAAAAAAAAAAAAAAAATCAAAGTTTGACAAATATTTCTGACAAAAAAAATAAAAATCAAAAAATAACAATTATTTTAAAAATCAAGAAATTAAAAATCATGTTAATTTATGAAAATATAGTTGAAAACGATCAAAATGGTATGCTTGACTTGACTCTCCGATATTTTCTAGTGATGGCTTTTTTCCTTTGAAATTTCAAGAATAATTATTATTTTCGGTCCCTGAATTTCAGTGCCGTATTGGGAGTCATAATAACCAAAAATAGATAAATTGTTACCCCTTTAAGGTAAATCCCTATTGGTCAAATTGTGACCTTTATCCAGAGGCTTCTTGACCATCGCAAGAAAAGTAGTAGAACTGACTACACCTGAAACGCTTTTTTTTTCTTCCATTGTTCGTCAAAATTTATATAGCTTACATTCCTAGCTATATAAATTTTGACGAACTGATCAATGTCATAAAATACATCTCAACCTGTTATGTTGTGTACATTGATAAAATGAAAAGACATGTTATACCCGATGCCTTACATAAACAAAAAATTATTATTTAAGAAAAAAATAATTTTTAAATTTCACAATTACGATGTCGCAATTGACCAAGATCACAAATCTTATTATTTTTCACATCAAAATATGTGATAATGTAAAAACTTACAGTTATTTACAATTACATTGTTTCTTATGCATTCTTTTTTGACTCTTTGTACCCTGAGAAAGATTTTAGAGATCAAAAGTCAATGCATAATGTCTCTCTTTAACATTTTTATAAAACAAAATGTGCGTTAGAAATATCCAAATGAGAAAAGTTGCGCTTGTGTGACATTGCATTCAATATCTCGAAATGGTTTCTTTACATTAGTTTTTGTTTGATAAAACAAAGTGTTTTCAAGTACATACATACTTTTAATTTTCTGACCTTTTGCTTGAAATGGTTAATATGCTTAAAATATTTTTATTAAAAAATAAGTTTTGTATATTTTTATAAGTAACTAATACAAATAAGGAACAGCCTAGTGTATCCCATGATTTCGACAATATTATAATTCGTTTTTAATCAAATAATTGAAACTCCTCTGTCCACAAGGTTTTTTCAAATGTAATTATAATTCAAACGTTGCAGCCAACGATAGATAATTGCTTTCTTAGTCATTTTTGTGTTTGTTTTGCATAAATAAATAAATATAATAAAATAATTATTATTTTGTTTTGCAATGACTCACTGTAAATAACACACCAAACAGAATAATTTTAAATGCAACTAACTACACGTACAATAATAACTCAATTTGCATTGAATAGAATCAGATGGTTATACTAATATTTATTTATGAGTCTATAACATATTTTAATAAACCTTAACGTTTATGAAAATATATATATATATATATACATATGTATGCATAAAATGTTAATTAATTAATCAGAACATTAAAATATAAAACACTTGATAACAGCTATGGCAGATGTTTTGTTTGCAAAAACAATTGACAAGATTTTAGAATTGTAACTGTTTTGAAATCTAAATAATTACACAGCTGCAAACATCTTACTTTTTTTGCAACTAAGAAATTTTACTATGAACACAGTTCCAATGAAACACAGCCACATTTAAATATTAAAAAAATGTATTGTCGCTGGAATTTGTAGGGATGTTTCCAGTCTGTTAGTTAGATAGGCATTACGGTTGTCATTCGAATAATAGAGGAAAAATATATTTGTTTGCATTTAGAACAAAAAATTATTCGATCAATAAATGACGATTAATCGAATTGTCATATAAATTTATGTTCAAGTAATCTCAAAGAAACAATACTAATTGTTAATAATGTCATT